>CM070524.1:4075390-5325390 GCA_036346145.1 Olyra latifolia
AAGAGCCGGCGTTCAACTCCGAGCTGACGGAGACGCTGAACGGGCCCGCCCCGCCGACGGCTTCTTCGTCCTCCCCGGCCCTCCGCATCCGGTTCGCTCCCCCGCCGTTCATCGGGCTCTCCGCCATCCATCTCGGCGTCCCGTTCCAGGCGTCGCTGCCGTTCCTCATGGACTCGTCGTTCCACGTCTTGAAGGTGGGGGACTTGAGGTCCTTCCTGTCGTAGTGCCGCACCCACGCGCGAAGCCGCCGCAGGGACCTGCTCCCGGAGCCGGAGGCCTCCGCCGCCCGGAGCTCGTCGCGCTCGCGGTAGAAGAAGGTGGCGAGGTAGACGAGGAGCATGAGGCTGGAGACCACGCCGGTGATGAGGAACAGCCCGCCGAAGCTCTGGAAGCTGAGGTTGGAGGAGCCGACTGCGCTGCTCTGGCTCGAGCAAGCGCCCGGGTCGCGGAACCACTGCCTCTCGATCTGCGTCAGTTTCTCCCCCTCCGCCAGCGTCAGGATCGTCCGCGACACGTCCGCCACCATCGGAGAACCTCTTGGGAACACCTGCGGATCCACCACAAGATGCAGAACACGAATCAAACCCTGCACGATCATCTCAGAATCGCAGCTTGATCTTGAAGCATCAGGACATGAAGTGACATACGAATGCGAAGCCATCGGTCTTGTAGATGGGGCCGACCATGGTGTAGCCGTCGCAGTACTGCGACAAGAAGAGCTTCAGGTACGGGAGCTCGTCGAATATGGCGGCGACCCCGCTGTTCGCCGAGCCTTTGGACAGCGCGACGGCGTACTGCTCCGCCGTGCTGTAGTTCCTCATCCTGCCCTTGTCGAAGCCCATCTTCTGGAGCAGGGGCTTAATGAAGGTGCCCTCCTGGTACCCGATGTAGTCGCCGCTTCTTTGGAGCTCCCTCACGTCGGTCACCGTCGGCTGCAGCTTCTGGACGGTCAGCATCGACGTCAGGCTCGCCGTGTAGCTCGACGTCAGGATCAGGACGACGAACACCCATATGATCACCACGAACCTCGACAGGTTGCTCTCCAGCTTCTCCTCTGATCAAATCACAACTTCTTTAAGCACACTCACCAATTGCGAACTTGAAATTCAGATTGGTGAAAGACATCGATGGAAAAGAATGCCTACTGTGCGAGAAGACAAGGGTGGAGAAGGCGAAGTAGAAGATGAGGCCGAACTGCTGCGACGGCGTGCCGCGGAACTCGGGGTTGATCCGGTGCTCGATGACCCACACGACGAAGCCGGTGAAGCAGAAGAAGGCGAGGCTGGCTAGCCAGAGGCTGGCCGTCAGTGGTTGCAGGAAGATCCACATGCTGCCGCTCGTGTCCTGCTGCACCGCCACGATCATCGACCATCCGGACTCCGTGAACGGCATCGTGAAGTCCACCTTCTCCATCCTGCTCGCGGTGATCGTCACGTCGCCGACGACGATGTCGGCTTTCTGCATGCAACCACCATTGCATCCATCTTTCGAAGTTAATTAAACACTTCAATTCGACTGAATTCTGAATCTTGCCTGGTGTGTGCTACTGTCGCTACGGTACTGACCTGTTCGGGCACCAACTCCACAAGTTTGTCGTAAGACTCCGAGCTGTCAGGGAACGGCACGAACTCGTAGCTCACCGGATAGGGCAGATTCTTCATGACCTCCTCGAACACGTCGATGCAGTAGCCAGTGATGTTTGGCTGTCCGGTCGCCGAGCTGTTGGAGACGTCCACGAACTGCTCGAACCCGTGCTTCACCGGCACGGCGACCCTAAGCTTCCACCCGTTCGGTGACACGGTCCAGCCTTTCGGCGTGTACCCTGGCTCGCCGGGCCAAAGGATTTGCTTCAGCTCCTTGGCGCTCTCGTTGGCGTTCAGATCTCGCAAGATACCGGACTCCGGCGTCCAGAACCCGACCGTTCTGGCGCCTTTCCCGATGATGTTCACGACCTCGTACGCCGGCAGCTGCAGCTGCCCGTCGACCAGCCGGAACTTGCCGGCCAGCCCGGTGAATGTGGTGTTGAGCACCGCCTTGTGAAGTGTTGCTCCGGTCGCCGACACGCCGAGCCGCTCCAAGTCTGTCGGCGCCGTGCTCCTTGGCGGTGTCTGGAACGCCGGGCTGGCAACACCGGCCGCCTCGGCCGCTGCCGCGATTGCCCACGCCGTGTCGTGCGCCCAGAGCCCCATCACCGACGGCTCGTGGGTCTCCTCGGCCATCGGGTTCTCCCGCCGGAACCTCACCTTGAACCGCGCCGAGAAGCTGTTGACATCGTTCGTCACCGGCATGTAAGGCCGGAGGCTGACAACGCCCTGCATCGCGTCGACGTCCTCAGGGCTGAACCAGTCCAGGGAGCCCCCGACGCCGTCAGTGGCGACCCAGACGTAATCGGCGGACATCATGCCAATCTTCTTGGCCCGGCGGAAGAACCGCACGGCGAGAGGACACGACATGTGCACAACGAACACGCGCGTCGGCATCGCCATGAAGTGGTACAGCACCGCGTCGAGGTGGTCGTCGGTGGCGTCGGTCGGCACCGCCGTGCGGTCCATGACCTTCGCTCCGACGCCCTGCAGCGCGTCCGCGAGCGCGGGGAGGATGCCATCCCCGTAGGGCGAGTCCTCGTAGACGACGACAGCCGCGCGCCACCTGAAGGCGTAGAGGATGGCCGCGATGGGCGCCGTCTGGAAGGAGTCGTTGGCGGCGGTGCGCACGAAGAAGGGCGTCTGCGCCGGGGAGAGGCCGGGGGAGGTGGCGGAGTAGGAGAGGACTGGGACGTGGGCCCGGCTGCCGATGTGGACCACGAACTCGGCCTCCGCCGAGGTCTGTGGGCCGATGATGGCCTGCACCTGCACGTTCTTGATCAGGTCCACCGCTGCAGCAACAGCAACAACAACACTCCGAATCAGTGAATTACTCCCTATCTATTAAAAGATTAAAGGATAAGCATGCAAAATCTGGGCCTTCAAGGAATCTGACAGTTGGGCCATGTAGCCCACAAAAGTTGCTCTACCAACGTGAAGATCGGTTTTGTAGGAGTAAGTTTTGTTCTCACACCTAGAGATATTGCTACCACACAAAAAGTTAATTATATTTCATAACTAACAGATTGAGCAGCAGCTCGTAGACCGACTAAATTTTTTTATTATTATTTGAGTTATATCCTGCCATAAGAAGACCAATAGGAGCAATACTTGGAATGGCAATCCATAAAAAAGACCAATACTAAGATCGACTAAAACAAAACGATATCCAAAGAGATAACTAAAAAACTTAATAAAATTGATATGACTGCTATAGAAGGTCCAATGGTTGCAAGATGTAATTAAACAGCTGAGCCAAAATAAAACGTTGGGTACAAGAGTTTCGAAAAGCAGTTTCAAAATTGTTGGAAAACTAAATAGGTCTAGAGACAACACTTTCGGTTTGTCAATTATGAGCATGTTCGACGTGGCTGAGTTGAATGTTAAGCTGGATTTTGAGAGTTTCTTGCATCTGTTTTTAGAAGCTACTCCACTTTGTTTATGT
Organism: Olyra latifolia; assembly: GCA_036346145.1. NCBI lineage: Eukaryota > Viridiplantae > Streptophyta > Magnoliopsida > Poales > Poaceae > Olyra > Olyra latifolia. Next base: position 4,078,919 of record CM070524.1, read on the forward strand.
TATTTTTAATAGATTTTACAGGTGGTTTTATGATTTAAAAAATAAGACTAAAAAAGCCAAATTAATTTTCTGGCTAAATAAACCTAATCCATTCCGAATATGCTCTATATATCGGGTCAAAAAGCCACTTTTGTTAGTGCGGAATAAGTTGGTTACGTTTTCATTTGGTTCTTGCTCTGTGTGGCACGCGAATCAGTTCAACACACAAATTGGAGAGCAAAACCTGAAGAGAAGTGTGTGAAAAGAGCACCGAACGCCTGATTCTTCACTTGGTGATCACAATTCACAATTCACGAGAGACCGATCACTCTAGAAGCCGAGGTCTATTTCTAATATTTTATGTTGACTATGCATTAGAAGGGATTTTGATTTTCCCCTGTACCAATGCATGATGCATGCTAGCTAGTAGCATGGAGCGGGCTTTCTCAGCTTGACTCAACGTACTTAAACTTAATTTGCACGTCCAATTATACAAGAGATCGATCATTAATCTGTCTCGGAACATGCATTGCGTATTATACACTACACTTGACTGACTAGTAGCTGATGCTGAGCCCTGACGCTGGTAATAAATAGATGAAGAAAGATTAGCGGCAACTGACAAAGACCTATAGGTTATGCTCTCTTCAGAATCACTAAGAACGGCACTGACCAGACAGCTACAGTAAGTCTGCGCATGAAGGAACCAAATGGCCTCTCTCCACACGCATTTGGGACATATTTATCACATCACCTTGTCCAAATCATCCAAACACCAACCTTTCATACGCGTAAAGAACTCATATTTTCGTTTTTTCTATCATGACGCGGTGACGCCTACTGACAAACGTCCACATCTTTGTCTCTACAATTCAATGTCACCGATGGGAACTTATCTCACAACGACCTGCTGCAACATGCAGCTCGTGCTTGAGGTGACCAGATAATCGAGCATGCACTTCGCTTAATAACATCTAGCTAGACGTCACCTTCACATTCTTTATCGTGTCTTGCATTCTGATGCGACACTCAATTGCTTAGCAAAGCATTTTGTTACACTCAACGACCAACGACTCTAAATTAAAATTGATGATATGCCCCATGGGCCATGCATGACCAGATGATCGAGCATGCAAATGCGTAATAACATCTAAACGTCACCTTCACATCCTTTATATATATCGTATCTTGTAGTCTGATGCAAGCAGATGATGATGTGCTGTAGAAACAAATTGTCGACGATTGAGAAATGGCTTCTCCATTAAACTTATTTCTTAATTGAGCGATCAAAACAATCCTTTTCTGCTAAGGTGTTGCTTTTGGGATGCTGCGGACTCACAGGGTGATAAAGCGGGCGAAACAAGGTGTTTATTCTAATTCAGGCCTCTCAGTGGTAAGATAACAACCCTACTCCAGCTTGGATATATTATATATGCTTCTGTGTGTGCAAGCCTTTCTCTCCAATCCCCTCTTCCTCATTACAAAAAACATTGGGTATATATAAGCCCTAGGAAAGTTAACATACGAACTATTAACCGTCCTAATTAATCGCCGTTAGTTATAATAAATGTGGCCCTTAATACGCGTGCTGGTTACCACCACGTTGGCATCGTCAGTACAGCTCCAAGAAAATAGGGATCATGGCCATGTAGCGCCTTGCCGAGCATCCAACCTCCAAATGTAACGACCTCGACCAGACCGAAACCCTGCGGTACCAACCCGGGCATGAGGGTTCCAAACAGGTGTCGTGCCCGACACCCGGGCAGAGATCCTACCCGGTCAAGAAGAACGAACGGCCAGAGATCCTGCCCAGTCAAGAAGAACGACCGAACAGGCCCTTTGGAAACGACATCCAAGAGCACGTCTCAAGACTTTGAGCTACTAGAGGCACACCCAGTCCGTAGACATTATTTAATCCCGACAAAAATATTTGTTACACTCAAGGACCAAGGAATATTCTAAAATTCGGCGATATACTGATATATATGGAGCATGTGTAGGTTGAACGAATGGGTCTAAAATTTGACCAATCAAGTGACCGACCGACCGAGACCTCTGTAATCAAGCTAAGATTTCGTGATTGACTCAAATCGAGCTCAATCTGAACACCGGGAGCTGCAAGAACTCGTCCCAAGACTACTAGTCGCAAGTCCAGGTTATAGCCAAGGAAGAAGGTGACGTGCATGGAGCTGCAGGCCTCTAATAAGTTTAAAATTCATAAAACATATCACATGGACATGTACCTGACTTCCCTCTGAAAATTGAACATATATTATAACTGTACCCGATGAGAGTTCTCAAAAAAAAAAAAGACTTCCCTCTGACAAGACAAAAAAACGAGCGAATATTATACTTGGACTTGGAGTCTATATGACCAGTACGTTGACTCGCGGTTACGAGTGGCAGTTTGCTGTACTAGGACGGATTAGTTGAGCGTTGATCAGATCCTAATACAGATATGTAATTAATTAAAAAATTTCCTGGGTTTTCTTGTCCTGATCGGGAGAAAGAATGGCGTTTTTTTTTTCTAATGACAACATGGCGTTTTATGAAACAAAACTATAATAAACTCCTTGCATCGATCAGTTGGGTCGGTGTCGGGGACGATCCTTTCGAACGCAACAAGGTGAGACTGAGAGGAATTCAAATCTATATTCAAGTGAAACTAGCTAAATACGAGTAGAAGCGCGACAAAAAATGACAAAAAAGTCAAGAAGGCATGTGTTCGAGCGTATCCCTCTCCGCAGAGAGCTCCGAGCCACTCTACACCATTACATCCGGTGGCTCGTATCAGAGACGGCTAAAATCCAGACGTCAGTTTGTAGTTGAGTTTTTTTTTCCTGTCCCTAATCTGCTAGTGTAGTTATATTTCACAGCATATCAGCAACTGATTAATGCGAAGTAGCCCATTAACTCAAAACCGCCAAAACTTAGAGCAGTGCATGTTACTGCAAAGACATGAACTCTGACTGAAATGGAGGGCGGCAACGGCGAGCTTACCGGCGGAAGCGGCGCCAAGAACGTCCCCCTCCGAGTCCCTGAAATGGAGCTGCACCCTCGTGGCCGAGCCGGGGTGCGCCGCGTAGTAGTCCTCCACCGCCATCTGAATGCCGGTCCGCCGGCTCTGCCCAATCGTCGACGTCAGGTTGACGATGACGCCGACGCGGACCTCCGCCGGCGCCGGCGCCCGCGCACTCTGCGCGGTAGCCACCAGGGCCACCTGGTGCCCAGCCAGCGCGGCCAAAAGAGCAGGGAAGAAGAAGTGAAAGAGAGAAGAGGAACAGTGCAGCAGGTGCCTCCCCATCTGACTGTCACTGCATCACAAGGTGCAGCAGCCACTCTCTAGCTCTGGAAGCTGTGTGCTCTGATTGAGCTCCGGCGCGCAATCCAACGCGCTTTATACGAGAATATAACCACCAAAGAAACGCGGATCTGCTTGATCTGCAGTGCCGTAGCGCCAAGTTGCTCTTGAAATTTTTTTGTTTTTTCGCATGGGTTCTTGACTTGACTGCTCAGTTGCTGTCGTGTGTGGGGTATGAGAATTAGTACGTGGCCGAGAAGGAAGGAACCGGTCCAAGAGTCGGTGGAACAGAGGACTCGGACTCGCGGTCGCGGTCTCAAAATGGAGACGGCGGAAACTCGCAGACAAGCCACCGTGAAGTTCTTCTTTTAATCCGGTGTGTTCTTTTTTTTAGAGAGAGAGAGATGTATGGTGTTGTTCACCTGATCTGGTCAGTTTTACAGTTAGTTAACTCTGCTCCTGAGCAAAAAAAATCCGGTTTTACTGGCTGCACTATGATCTGATCTCGACAGACTTTACAATGACAAAAGTACAGTCTGAGCTTACCACCTAGGCACCTACACGTTTGATGATCAGCTGTGAACTGCATGTGCAGTTCGTCAGAGTTGCTGAACGAGGCTTCTGATCAACACTCTCGAGTGTTTCTCTGCTTTAGAGGAGTTGCACCAAACACGGGCAACACTTCTGCTTAGAAGAGGGTATCTGTTTGCACAGTCAAAAGATCAGAGAGGATCTTTTGCTAAAAAAATTGGTGTGAAATATTCACTATGTTTTCCTTGCTTTATTAAGCAGACAAGCTTTGTGGCAATAGATGTCTTTCACATAGAACTGGAAAAAAAGCAATCTCCTTTTTAAATGGCAGTTTCGATGCTTTGCAATCGCGAGCAGCGATTTGTTTTCTGCCGAAAAAATTGAAAATCGGTTTTTTCGGGCACCCCCGATTTTTAGATGAATCGGCTAAAAAATTTTGGATTTAATAAATTTTGCATAAATTTAAAGTTATGTATAAAGAAATATTGATATCTTTCCAAGGTAAGAAGTGTGTTGTAGTGCGGTGGTTTGTCCTTGTGCTTCTAAAGCGTTGGTTGTGGGTTCGAGTCCTAGAAACGCATTTTTTGCCATTTTTATTTGATAAATTCAAATTTGAATTCAAAAAATTGGCCGAATTTTTCCGAAAATCAGAAAAATCGGTTGACTCGGTCCCAGTCGAGTTTTTTTTTCTAAACCGAAAACAAATCCCTGATTGCGAGGACATGGAAACAGTGTGACACTTTCCCTAGTAGTCATTTCCGCCACCCAAGCGAAGGCCGATGAGCGCTAGCGCCATGAGGCGGCCGATGTGCAGTGCACATCGGATTACATAAGAGCGGTCGGTTTTGGTGGGCTTGAGCAGGTGTCGCTGCCTATCGTTGTCGCTAGGGGTGTTGCCTACAGCCAGGGCGGCAACAACTAGGGTTTTCCCTAGCCATCATTTCCGTCACTATCTTGACCCTTCACTGCCATCCACCACCGTTGGAGGAATACCAATGAGTGCCATCATTGAAGGAGAGCCTAATGTGCGCCTACAGGGAGCCTAAGCACTGTTGGAATGGGCGGCTCGAGCAGACATGGTGTCGAGACCCGGCCATAAAAGACCGAACCCTTCCTGTGCATCCTGTACTAGTCCCAAGAATCATCGCTAGTACACACAGTTGCCAACAGAGTGATACATTGCCATAATTATACAAGGTACAAGGTCGGGAAACTCGTCCCCATTATTTTACATACAAGTTAGCACGCAGGCTGAACCACAGAGTACACAGCGGAGAACATAGGCTAAACCCATAATGCAGCTATTCTTCGATCTGTAATCCCACAGCATCTTGATCAGAGAACGGACCCTAAGCTTCACTCCTCCGAAGACTCCTCGTCGTCTGACTCGTCGTAGTCCCCATCATCCGTCTCGGAGTCGAATCCCGTCTCTTCACCTTTTGAAATTTTAAAACAGGGGGAGAAAACAGGGATGAGTACTAATACTCAGCAGGGGAAAGGATGTGAAATGATATGATAGCTCAGTACAAAGTGGCTTTGGTATTTTGCAGAAAAGCCTTGAACAATTTTTCCTAGTGAGTTTAAAATGCGGTTTTAATGACACCATTTTTCAGGGGGCTCCATTCTTGTCTAGCTCAGTCATTCGGCCAGACGGAACTGTTCCGATCGACCCCTGGCATTTTTCAGGGGGCTCCATTCTTGTCTAGCTCAGTCATTCGGCCAGACGGAACTGTTCCGATCGACCCCTGGCGAACTATGCTCCCTGGCTCGGTCATTTGGCCAATGGGACTGTTCTAGCCATCCGTCGTCGTACTAGGTTCGGAACCATATTCATCTCACGACTGGTCCCAATAGTAAAATCTGGAATGGCGGTCCTTTGCCAAATTATTTTAGAAGAAACCCCAATTTTATAAAAGAAGTAGCTACCATATGAACACTCGCTCAAGGCCATGACCGTGAGCACGATCATCATGACAGCTTTAACTCGCAGAGGGTACACTTTACCCTCGGGAGGCTTCCCAAGCGTTCACCACACGATCCCCGGGTTCGACTTGATTGCTACCCGCCAGAGGTCGCAACAGAGCGAAGACGAGAAAGCAGCCTGTCCCATTCCAGACCCGAGGTTATACTAAAAGGCTAGGCTCAGAGGTTCATAGGATGGATAGCCCTTAAACTAGGAGGAACAGTTTTTAAGCCCGATTTACAAAATCATGGTGTTAGAAAACACCAACACGGTGCATGCAAGCACCCTCTTGGTGAAAGTTCCTCCTAGTCGGAATATTTGAGGAGAGGAATAAGAATACCTGCATGCAGGCATCGTGTCCCTCCGATGCCTATTTTCCAAACAAGTTCATAAAGACATTTCCAATAAACATGAACTATAACATGATTTATTTTTATGGGCATTTTATTTTAAACAACCTAAGTCCAATGGAAAGTGGATAACAATTAATCTAGCTACACCTAGTTTTATAATAATTGGTTGTTATAGCAATATCATTAAGTAGGTCTAGCTAGTCACTATTCAACTAGTTTTAATATTTTAAAACTAGCATGCATATTTATAAATTCCTAATAAAATATTTTAATGAAAACAAAGCTATAGACAATATCGCCAAAGAACCCGCTTTGAGTTTCGGGAGCTGGTAGCGGTACTCCTCGGCGGTGGTGCCCTTCAGTAGTCGTCCTCCTTCTAATCTGAAACGATCACAAGACGCCAAAAATATGCCAAACAAGCCAAGCACAAGACAATCAGTTACAAGACAAATAATAATATTATTATTATTATTTTAAAATGGTTTTGCTATATATATTATTATTATTTTTCAAAAGAAGACCCTGATGCGAAGATGAACTGACAGACTAGCCCTAAAACTACAAGTGACCGAATCTTTAATAAATAACACGGGTTTAAATTAAGCGGGGATATCTCGGCTAAAATGATGTGAGCTACCCAAAAAGGGCAAGGTGCTCACCGGGGTTTAGGGGTTTTCGCACAGCCCTGAACGGGTCAAGCACCGGAAGACCGACGCGACGCGGCGGCGATCGGATCCAAATATCCTGCGCCAAACTCAGAACATGAGAGGGGAAGCCGGGGTGCGGGGGTGCGAAAGGAACCGACGGTACTGACCGAAGCCGATGGCGACGAGAAGGCGCGGCCAAAAGGCGGCGAAGAATAGAAACTTCGGTGGTTCTAATATAACGCGACGACGGCGAGTGTCGACGGACAGTCGGGCATGAAAGCAAAGCTTTCGTGCAAAGAAGAATGCAAGACAAGACGACTTGCGTGCGGTTGCAAGACAAGACACCTTCGTGTAGCGACAATGCAAGGCAATTGCTATTTTTCAACTTCGTCGCGGCAAGAAGAGTAGTGCAAGAAGATTGCTGTTTTTCCAGCACCATGCAAGGCAACAAAAGCGTCTGAAGAGCGATGGTCAAGGCTGCCTGCTTGTTTCTCACCGGCTGCGCAGCAGCAATTTGTACAAAGAAGAGAATTCAAAGAACACGCAAGAGCAATGCAAAGAAGAAGAATTCAGCACCATGCAAGAGCAAGAAGATTGCATGCGTGCAACAACATGCAAAGGTACAAGACGTGATAGAGAGAGAGAGATAGAAAAATCCTGCTTGCATGCAAGATACAAGGTCAGAACGTATGGGAGTAGAGAGAGAGGGAATAAAATTTCGTAGCATGCAAATGCAAGGTCAGAGTGTATGGGAGTAGAGAGAGAGAGAGAAAAGAGATGCATGCATGCCTGCATGTAGTACGTGAGAGAGAGATTAGAGAGGGAGATTAGGGAGAGATTAACACCATGCAAGACGGTACGGGAGAGATTAGAGAATTTTAGAGATTTAAAGTTTAGCCGGATTTCATCAACTCGCGCGGAAAATGAATACTAGAATCTACTAGAACTATTAATTTAAGATTTGCTCAAAATTACCTTTACAAAAATTTTAAAACATACTTAACATGCCAAATTACATCATTAAAAATTTGGGATGTTACACATGGCCTCTATTTGAGTAGGTGCTGCCACTTCTTTGGGCTGGCATCACCGCCGCAAAGGGTGTGGAAGCAAGTCACCATTAGATCAGGTGACATGGGTGTTGCCATCTTGTGGTGGTGTATCCCTCGCGCTTGGCCGACCCACCGCCAAGGGAAAATATCTATAGGTCTAGGTACCTAACGATACCTAGCTTTATAGGTTTGGGTTTGGGTCTCACCTCAGACCTACATGTATTCGGTTTTGTGTTCAGGTCCAAGTCCAGGTCCAAGTGCCAATTTGTATAGATGGGTATTCACAAAATAATTAAAAATAAAAACCTGTAGCCTATCCCATCCCATAGCCTAGCCCAACCACCCCACCTAATAACAATAAGTCCCTAAGTCTCTCCTCAGTCCTCCTTCCATCTCCACCATCGCCACTACCTCCTCTCATCAACCTCCCTTCCTTTTTGTTCACCATCTCCCTTCTCCTCTTTTGTGATGGCCTGCACGGGCAAAGGTCGAGACGGCCACGGCATGCACAAATAGAGGTTGAGGCGGCAACAGTTGGCGTGGGTGGAGGGCTAGAGGCTCCCTCCAAAATGTTGTCCCCCACGGTGTCGTCCCCTACGGTGGTATGGATTATGCCAGCTGCCTTCATGTAGGCTATATAGACATTGCTTGAAAAGGAGGATGCAGATTCTCTAGGTGTCATTCTTTGGAGTTGTTCGCCATGGCTTTCTTCGGCAAATTTTGGATGGAGATTTAGTAACAGGCTTTGCGCCGCTTTAATTTTATTTCTAAATTCATATGGCTTGTTATTTCTTCATGGGTCAGCCTTAACTGAGACAACATTTTTTTTGTATGTGTGGTTGTGTATATCTCACTATGTAAAGGTCGGAATGTTCTTTCATTATCTTTTTAAAAAGCTAGCTATTTTAATTTTCACGACATGTTAATAGTTTCATTCTAGCATTATATTGCAAATCATACGTACACCCTAGGCGATCTAGAGCAGAAAATATGGTAGATCATTAGGTTGTATGCTGCCTCTTGATAGCTACGTTAGTATAACAATTGAAAAGCCAAAGAAAAAAATTATCTTGTTTGTGTAACTTTTAGGTTAGTATACTATTGTAAACCACAGATAGAGCTCGCATACATGAAAGAGCATCAAGCAGAATGACACGTACAGCTGCGTGTGTTTTATAAAGGTTGGAAGGACAACTGAAATTTCCTCGAGTTTTCAAACATCAAATTAACATATGAATGTCAAACTTTGTCCCATGCTTTCCAATTAAATCTAATTCACTTGCTTCATCCGAAAATTATTTTAATTTGCCTATCAGGGATACTTGTTACTCATACACACATCTTATTGTAGTAGAACTAGTCACATTACAATGTCAAAGCTACAGCGACGTATGTTAGGGAAAATCTATGCAAATCAACTTGGAAACGATAATTTTTTTTCATGGTTGTTAGTCACCAGTACACGCAACTCTTGAATCTCGCGAGCCAAATTCAGATCAATTTTCCCAAACTCTTGACTATAGCATATACCATAAATGGAAGTGAATGCTCACCAAAAGTTTGTCCTCTGTCAGTTGTGTGTACGCAATTGAATGCCGTGGAAATTGAAAAATGAAAGAAGTTGTCCCTGCAATGCGCTCTCCCTATTATACACCATTTTGAAATAAAAAAAAAAGAGGCTTTGAACTCTGAAGCAAACGTTTTTCCTAGATATGACAACTGACCTTTTATCTAGAGAAAATTATACTGTTGTTCCTGAACTTGTAGCGAAGTCTCACTTAACTTCCTAAACTTGAAATTTACTTTTTCAGCCGCTTGAACTTATATCCGTTTGCACGACAACCCCAAAACTGTTAGGGATCCGTTAAATACTGAGGTGGCTGTTAGTTCTCTGTTAATTGCTTAGATGGTTGCCACGCATGCGGGTTTTTTCATGAGGTGGCATCCACGTCACTTCCCTCCCCCTTTTTATAAAAAACTCAACTTTGAATTTTTTTTTTCCAAAAATTCAACTTCAAAAAATTTCAAAGTTTAAAATTTTATTAGTAAAATTTTAAATTCAAATTTTTGGATATTTTCAAATCCTTTGAATTTGAATTTGTTTTTTTGAAATTTTTTTGTGATTTTAAAATTTTCAAATTCAAACTTGTGGAATTTTCAGCTACAAATTTTTAGAATTTTCGATACCTTCGAATATGAAAGTTCTAATTTCATAAATTTGGGAATTTAAATTTTCAAAAATTCAAAAGTTTTTGAATTCAAATTTTTGCATATTTCAAAATTCATAAATTCAAAACTAAAGATTCAAATTTTGAATTTTTTGGAACTTCCAGTTTTGAATTTTCTTTGTAATTTCTAAATTTGGAATGATTTTTTTGAAAAAAATTCAAAGTTGAAATTTCAAAAAAAAAATTGAAGCTGGTTTTTTTTAAAAATTGTTTTTTTTTTAAAGTCGAACTTCTCAAAATTTTTGTAAGTTGAATTTTTAAATTTGATTTTTTTCAAGGGAGGGAGGTGACGTGGATGCTACCTTACCAAAAAACTATACGCGTGGCAACCACGTAAACAACTAACAGCCATCTCGGTATTTAACGGTAACCGTAACGGTTTTAGGGCTATGGTGCAAATGGATATAAGTTTAAGGGGCTAAAAAGGTAAATTTCAAGTTCAAAGGACTAAATGAGATTTCGCTACAAATTCTGGAGGTGCAATTTTCTCTTTCATCTACATGTAATTTAAAACCTGTTAGTATTTATTTGGAACAGTTCAGAAGCATCTCATTTCATAGCTGAGCATTCCTCACCTGAAGAAGGCGAAGTTGATGTGGGGGCACTTTAGTCTGCATGCAGCAATTTCCATAGCATTTCCATATAACAAGCAACAGATAGCCATCATCTTCAGGTCACCACTCGAAAACAACTCTGCTACTCAAGTCTGAATTTTGCACTTTCCATCTGCTGCCTAGCCCTCACCCAGGGACGGAGCCAGGGGGGGGCTAGGTGGAGCCTTGGCCCCCCCATGTTCCATGTATATGTTTATATACCTATATATATATACTAGAAAAACCCATTAATTTGCATACCAAAATAGTGAAAAGTTCTAAAAATTCTCAAATACATATGGATTTGTGAGTTAAAATAGTAGAAAAGTTCTAAAATTCCTTAAAAACATATGCATTTGCAAGTTAAAATATCAAAGATATTCTATTTGGCCCCCTTGATAAAATGATGATTCTTTCTGGCACCCCCGGATAAAATTTTCTAGCTCCGTCCCTGCCCTCACCCCCGAGTAAAGACCGGTGAACCGCACAAAACTGATCAATTCAGAACGGCGGCCGTGAAAGCTACCAGGCATGCGTAGTAGTAGTTTCCTCTGCATTCCCTTGTCATAATACCGCCATCTTGATTCTTGAATTCATCCGACGAAAACTACCACGCCACCTAAAGTCTGAATTAGTCCGTTTCACTGCTCCATCATTGTCATTTTACCCACTGAAGAAGACTACTGAAGAAGAATAGTGATCGAATCAGGAATGAGCAATAGAGCTACTGAACTTGCATAGTAATTTCCAAGGAAGTAATATTCTACCCTAGACAAAACTCAACTTGCGGTGATGATGCAACATACACAACAAATCAAACGATACAGTCCATAATTCCGTTCAGTGAAAGGCACGGGGGCGACCAGAAACTTGAATGAATCAGACCACCAAATGGCCGTAGAATAAACATCAGTGCCTTCATTACACATGGAAATCCTGATGGGTTTAAGGTTTGAGTTTTTTTGTTGGAAATATAGGCATTATTTTAAGTTCAAATTTTATTGCGAGGCAGACAACATTAATAATCACGGATGCGAACTGTAGCAGGCTACTCATGATAAAACAAACAGACCATACAGTCACACATGCGACTACAGAGGGAGAGATGAATCTTACGATGGGCCTGGTGATGAGATGGAAGCAGCGCAGAGATGACCAAAAGTAGTTGACGTCAAGGACCACGCCTGGCAGCAGGTCGTAACCGACGTCGCAGAGGAAGAATGTGTGTTCGTGTAGATGTGCTGTCTAGAAACCTTATCACCGTCCTCGTACAGGTCCTCGCAATGGCAATGGTTCAAAGATCTCACTCTTCTTGCCTTCCAATGTACATCGAGATGAAATGTTGGCGAAGAGCGGGAGCAGCACGAAGACAACACATATCACGATGGAAAACATGAGAGAGGAAGAGCTCTTTCACTTGGATGTCTTCGGGAGATATAGCCTCCAACTCATAACTGCCAATTAAAATGGTTGTTTAATTGGCCATTTCAGATTCACAAAACGAATCTCGTTAACCCATGCTCTAAAGGACAGAAACCACAAAACTAAAAGGGATTTTAGCATGCCAAGACTTAGTCACAAGTTACGCAGTAATTTACATAATACGTGTGCACATCGGCGCATGTGACTTTAGCATTGAGCCTTCTCGCCCTCCATGTGCGGTGTGCCTCGTATTGAAGCATGGTGGGAACTCTTTCTTTTAAGTTGGTATTTACTCCTCTAAACCAACATGCCAATGTGGTACTATTATATTTTATTCTTTGGTATTTAGGCATGAATGAGCCACCCTCGTATCGGCCCAATTCTAGCAACGTGTAGTTTACACCCACTTTGGTCTACAGTAGTTGGCCTACATGAACTCCCACTTCAGCAGGATATGCATAGTAACGGCATTACAAACTCCTTTTGTGGTTATGTTCTTCCCGCATGAACCAGGACAATAATATTAGTTGGACATGAGTCCATCAGTAAAAAATTTAGAAGATGATTGCTTTAATATGTAAGCCAGGACAATCAATATTAAAAAAACATTTCCTATTCAACCACCACGATACACATTCTTTTCTAGGCACATATGACGAAACAGACAGTCAATTCAGCCGTGCTAATTTCGCAATTTGGACTTGTATTTGACACCGGCGGTTTTTTATTAGACAAAGAAGGTAAAAATTGTATAAACCGAGCTACTGTGAGGCAAGCAAAGTGTGTCTACACTCGCCCTCAAATCATTGGAAGGAACTTGAGCACAAACACAGAAAAACAAAGCTTTTGTTGACTGAGCGCAAGAAGGGAATCAATAGGTCAAATCCTGCTTCTTGAAACCACAGGCATTGTTGTTCATCCACAATAACATAAATCTGTGGCAAAATAAATTGTGTACTGAACTCAAGCTCTGTAATTTAAGACTGAAATAAGCGGTGTAACTACTCTTGCAAGCAATGTACCTTAATGTCAGAAAACTAGACAACTCTACATATAACATTTAGCTTATCAATTGAACTAAGTCAAATCCTTCAGTTTACATGAGGCTGCATGTAGAGGACTGTCTGTTGTGTTCTGAAGAAATCTAGACCATGCATGAGGGAATTTCTGGATTGTACATGAGCTTCAACTGCAAATATAACACCTCTCTTGATTAAGCTATGGGGTTTTTGCACATTGATGATTTGGCATGGTTGATTGCACAGGTAATGTTGAGGCATGAGATTACCGGTTTGAGTAGGTGATAACGCATTCCCCTGGAGTCTGATGGAGTGTTAGCTTCAGAAAAAAAAAAAGAAAACCGTTCTTACCACGTGTTTGGCAGTGGATGGAGGAAGGGGAAGGGGAGTGGAAAGTACACGTGTGTCCTTTAAGTGGAAGGTTTCAAGGGAAGAAACTTCACATCCTTTAAATGATAACAACATGTGTGTCCCACGTATTTGCGCGGCTAGATTTATATTAAAAAAATAAATTAAAATGTGTTTTATAGATGTAGGCTCTAATATGCGTGGCTAATAAGAAGGATAATTCTTTTCTGATGTGTAGCCATATAGACCATGGTAAACTCTAATATAATCTATGTTTAATTAAGAAGGTATATTAATAGCTCCAATTTCGTTATATATATACACCATTATAACTTACACTACCTTGTTGTTATCTTGATCTCTACCTTCTCATTTGTCTCTACATCATCTTTGTTGGTGATGGCACCAACTGAATGTCGGTCATAACTCTAGTGCTTGGATCTTCTTCTTTTGTTCGCATACGTGACGGCTCTGTTGGCTCATATGTTAATAATATAATAAATAGATAGATTGACAGTCATATTACTATTTTTATTTCAAAATTATATTATTTATTTATTTATGATAGTTGATATGGATTCTTCTATTAATTTTTATTATGAATAGTTTATTTTTTATTGCTATTGATATGAACTGTTTTTTCCTATTATTTTTATTCTAAATTTATATTATTTTATTTTTGGTGTAATTCATATAGAATCTTTTTCAGTTTTGCAGTTGACATGGACTTTTTAAATTATTTTTTATTCAAAATTTATTTTTTTATTGTAGTCGATGAACTCTTTCTTTTAATCTAACCACACTATAATCCAAGGTTTAGATCTTTTTTTCTCCGATTAATGCGGAAATTTCTAGTATTTTAGAGCGAACATAGTAGCTTATTTTGATTATGATTTAATGGTATATCTATATTAAAGTTTTTTGGACCTTTTATAGATCTAAGGATTCGTAGTCGTATTGGTCATGGTAAGAGCTAATTTGCATTGCATGATCCAGTTATGTAACGAGGAAGCTAAAAATCGGCTAGGTGTAAATGATTTTTGCGTTGCATGTGAACTTGATTCTATGGCTCGGTGAGAAAGCTAAAAATGGCACGTGATGATTGTGTATGTTGTTTGGCTTCGATGATGTCTGTTTATTACTTTTAATGATTGTGTCCGTATATGAATATGAAGCAGAAATTAATTTGCAATAGATACATTTGGTTACAATCTCATCTTACTATATTAGATTCAGTGTAACAATCATATCTAACAGTGATACCCAGATTTTCATTGCCCCGTGAGGACTCAAACCCGAGTGGCAGGCTTTATAACCAAAACATTCCATCACAGGCTACTAGCCTGTTCTTGTTCGTACTGTATTCTTACTTCCATGGGTGTTACTTCCATGGTGTATGTGATCTAATATGCGTATATATGATTCAAGATCTTTGTTGTACTTTTGAGATTCCGTTGCAAAACATGGACACTTAACTAGTATATATAAAACAAGGTCCAACGGAGCCACCATATTAATCCTAAAATATTAGAAATTCCCATGTTAATCGAAAAAAAAGAAAAAAATCTACACCATCGATTGTAGTGAGTTTAGATTATAACGATATAGATCTTAAATATGGTTTAGATTTCCTTTGTACGATAAACTAATTAATTAAGAAATATATATGGTGTCTTTTTTGTCTCCCCACAGTCGTTGTCTCGCTCTTCCAGTGGTTCCTATCGCCCCCCTTGCCCTTTTAACTCCGGTGATGTCACCAGAGGTGGGAGGATTAGGGGGACCCTCTTCCTCGCCTTGCTCTGATAGTTTAGTGGCTAGATTTGGTTTTCTAGGGTTAGGGTTTGTTGGTTGTTTCGTATGACTCCGGTGGTGGCGTTGATGGTATGATAATAATTTCCCTCCTAAGTTTATCTGGCGCGGTGGTTGGCTTCGGCATCCTCCTCAACAGAGGCTTAGGTAGGGTTGGTATCCTTAGTCCCCTTTTTGTTCGTAGGCTAGTGGGTTTTTTCTCCCCCGTGGTGGGAATTTTGTTTTGGTTCAGTGCTGATTCTATCTTTGGGTCAGTGTTCTGGAAGCCAAATGTCGCAGTGGTCCTCAAATCGCTACTAAGGCATAGTGAGATTGTGGAGCCTCTAGAAGCAACCCCCCCTATCTAGGAAGAGCCTTCCACCCATACCCTGAGGATCTCGGGCAGCCCCCGAGCATACAAGATTCCCCCGCTGCCATCACCGACTTCCTGTGGAACGCCCAACTCCTAGCGAACCCACGAAATCCCAGCTCCTCCCACCGACTAGATTTTCTCGCCCTTCCTTGGAAGGACTTAGTGGCGACGGACGGCCCCAAGCACAGAGCTGCGGAAGATGATCCCTTCACCTCGCTGCGTGATGAGAATGTCCTTGCCCCGTTCCGAAGCAACTTGCTTGCTCGGTGCTCTAAAGTAACAGATTTTCAATTTTTTCATTCTCCGAATTTCATCCTTGTTCGGGTCTATAGCCTTCGTCTTTCTCTCTTGCATCTGGTGGAGGATACCTGCGCTGATTTTGAGACAAGCACCGTAGCTCCTGAAGGGGGTCACCAGGGCTCACGCCGAATGAGAAGCTAAAATCATTGACCTAGAGCAATGCCTCTTTGGGGCCCAAGCTCGCTTCGAGATCAAAGTTAGGTGCCTCGCGATCTAGGTATGGACAGTCGCAACGCAGAACCAGGAAGTCACCGCCGCACTAGAACAGGAGCATGCTCGGTCCTAGTCTTAGAGGCCAAGGTGGAAAAGCTCACCAAAGCTACTCGGAAGGCTTCGGACCGAGCTAAGGAGGGACAAGAAGCAGCGAGGCGCCTGCGCCTCGAGGTCCAGGAGGGGCGCAAGGTGCAAATCTAGGTTCTCAATCTCTAGACGGAGCTCGATGGACTGAGGGAAAAGCTCTCAGCTCTAGAGAACCAAAAGCTGGACCGAGAGCTGGCGACTTCCCCTAACCTTATGTAACTTTCCTTTGTAACTTGATTAACCAAGAAATAAAATTATGTTTTATGAAATAGTAAGGATTATCTAATTTTACGTTGGTAGTTTCTAAGTTTGATGATGTCTTCCTTGTTTCTGCAAAAAGAAGCAAACAGAACACATCACGATAGAGGCAGGTACAATGCAAAGTTACAACCCAAGTTGAAACAGTACGATCCTAACCTAGCCCCCGCTGTGACTAAGTCTTGTGCACCTGATTTGTGAGCACGAGCTTGGTCACAGGAGATTTAGGAGCAACCTCCATCCTTTAAATGCCTAGGGCCTATGCCCCTAAGTTGCGAGCATGGACGGGGACACCTAAAGAAAAACAGATTATGCTTAGGCCTATCCCCCTAGTGTCTCAGCCTATGCACCTGAATTGCAAGCCTAGATTTAGCAAAGAGGAAAAACGACCGCAATCGTGGGACACTTAGATTATGGGGTAGTCATGTTCTAACTAGGCTGGGTTCTTGAACCGACAAAGAAGGAGGCCTGTATGCGATGAGCATCGACTTATTTAGGCATAGACCCTTTGGCAGTGAACGTAGAGCTGAAATATGCATGACACTTCCAATCATCATGTCCCACAGTCCCTGTCCGGCCGAAACTAACGAAAGCCACTTGCTCTAACCATTACGCTATCTTGACGTCGGGCTGCTCCTGCACGAGTAGCTGCTCGGCACACCAGGATAATTTCGGACACTCTTGATAACCAGATTAGAGCAAATGAGGCAAGTAGAGCTTAAAGAAAACTGATATTAAAAACAGGAGGAAAATTACATGTAAAATTTTTGAAGCTGGTCTATATTCCACGTGTTGGTGAGCTCATGCCCATCTTCTATTGCTAGGTGTACAGCCCCCTAGCATACTGTTGGAACGACTGTGTAAGGACCCTCTAAGCAGCGAGATAGCTTGTCAGTGTTAAAAAGGTCTTGAATTCTTCATAAGACCATATCGCCAACCTGCAAGGTGCTAGGTCACACCTTTTTTACCACGTGCTTGCGAAGAGCCTGCAAATAAGAGGTGGAGCGTAGCAGTGTTCGGTTGCGTGTAGCCTCCAAGAGGTCGAGGTCGAGAAGGCATTCTTCCTCCTGGTTGATATCATCAACCTTATGGACCCTCAAAGAACCCAGCAGAACTTTGGGGAGCAAGATGGCCTCTGCACCATAAACGAGCTGGAACGGGGTTTCCCTAGTTGCTCGACTAGTCGTGGTGCGTACTGACCATAAGACGGAAGGGAGCTCGCCTACCCATGACCGTCCTCGACGGGTTAGATGCTTGAAGACCTGCTTCTTGATGCCTTGGATTATCAATCTATTGGCATGCTCGCTGCGCCATTGCTCTATGGATGTGCTACAAAGGCGAAGGAGATCTTTATTCTGATTTCCTCACAATACTCTTGGAACACTCCGTTGGTGAACTGTGTTCCATTATCGGTGATCAAGCGGCTTGGGACCCCAAACTCAGCGACCACACTGCTACGAAAGAACTTCGTAGCCACCTGGGCTGTGATGATTGAGATCGGCTCGACCTCAATCCGCTTGGTGAAGGTATCAATGGCAACGATGAAATACTTGAAGCCTTTTTGGCCTTGGGGGAACGGCCCTAGGATGTCAACCCCCATGTCGAGAATGACCAGATCAACGGGATTGTTTGCGACGCATAAGCCGGTTGATAGACTTTATGGACGTGAAATTGTAGGGACCCGTCAAACGGAGTCGAATCCCTGCTGTGCTTTTACCTGTACTAGTCCCTGGATCAAGTAACTAATGCGCACAAGATACTGATTTGGATCACAACCATCAACGCATAAATAAACCACATCAGAGTACGGCCAACACGACCAAATTATTACAATAGTTTGGCACCACGGCCTTACAAACAGCAGCGGAAATTCAAGAACATTGTTCAACTTAAGACAAAAACTTCAACAGCGAAACTCCAACTCCACACAGGCAGAACTGAAGAAGCACGCTCCTAGGCTTCGGGGTAGTCTTCATCTGGATCCTTCGGCGAAGTCCTCGTCTTGATCTGACTCTTCATCGGGTAGGGACAATCTTGATCTGGACACGCTTCGTTGGAATGAGCGACCCATAAAATGCGAGGGTGAGTATACAAAATACTCAACAAGCAAGGCTGACTAATATGCAACTAAGGTTACAAAGGAAGGGTAAGGTTCTTTTTGCATAAAGCCAGTTTTGAAGGTTTTTCCTAAATTTTGTAAAAGGTTTGAAAAGAGTTACGAGAAATCAAATATTTAATTCATTTCTTTTGAAACTCCGGCCTAAACCGGTTTTTCCCAGACCTGGCTACTCACGGCACCCACCGTGCGACAACCCTCATCGCTCACAGCACCCACTGTGAGGAGAGAAAACAAAACGCACGACACCAATCGTGGTTTTCCTTTAAAACACCTTTTGAAAACAAAAAGGTAAGAAGTACCATGAGGTAGCTCCCCGTCGTCCGTCCTTGACCGCGGACACGGCTATCATGATAGTTGTACACTCTACAGAGGTTGCACGCTTTACCCATGCGAGGTGGTTCTTCCTCTGGTGCCCCCAAAGAAAAATGGTCACCACAAGGCTTTTCTCCAACCTTCCCCTAGATAGGACATTCCCGCTGAGGTTTCCACTGCAATGCCCCTCTTGAGCCTGCAGGACAACACCGATTGCCTACTCCACCGACTGGAATGCCCTAACTAGAAGTCTGAAGGATACTAGACCAGGGCCCGCCCATACAGGCACACATGGTCGCACTGTTAAACTTAGCTCGACTACCTCAAGGAATCGGTCCTTAGGGATCGAGGTGGTTCCTCAAGATGGACCCAAGTCTCGTGCTTCTTGCACCAACCTTGCAACCACCACCCCGATCGGGTTTTATAAAACATTTTACCCGATAGCACCCACTATCAACTACACCCGTTTGCAAACACGACAAAGACCATTGTCTTTTAAAATCATTGATGAAATAAGCATTGAGATTATCATGTCCAAGTTCCATGTGATTGCAACTAAGCATAACTAACATGATTAAAACCTAGTTCAAGGGGGTGAAGGCAATATTAAACAATATAATATTAACCTAGGGTGGCATAGAAGGTGTTTATACTGATATTGTTAGTTGGGGTGTTTAGCTAGCATCTAACCAATTAGCAGTTTTAATTTTTAACATAGCATGCAGTTTTAAATATCTAATAAAACCATTTAAAAACATAGGACCAAGATTCAGCACTTGCCTTGATCAGCACTTCCCTGAAGCTCTTCCGAACAGGGGTTCGCATAGCTATCGTTACTAGTTCCTAAAACAGAAATTAAACCAAAATAAAACTAACGCCCCAAATAAAACATGTATGATATGTATGCTCATGTTATGCACAAATATTACCAAACATGTTCAGTTAAATCTCTGGTTCCACTAATACCAATTTTTAAATTTTCTTATTAACCTAAATCATCCATTAAGCAATTTAAAAGCATTTTAGCAATCTTAACAATTAAATAGTAGTTAAATTATCCTAAAATTCAATGAAAGTTTACAGAACAGTAATACACATTTTTATGGTCATTTTAAAATTTATTTGGTAATTTTTAGACAAGTGAATCACCCTAAACAATTTAAACAAGGTTTCTTAGCATTTAAATATTTACGATTAAATTTGAGCAAGGATGATGACAAAAATTGACATATTTAAATAGGTTGCAATTTTTGAGTCTAACAAAATTTGTTTGGAAATTTTTGGATTTTACTAATAGATATAGATTTTACAAGCTAGGAATTTTCCGGAAAAAAGAAAAGGGGGCGGCTCGGCTTGAGTCGGAAGGAAGGCTGGGCAGGCTCATGCAGGGCTCATGGTCAGCGAGGAGAGCAGGGAGGCGGCGGCGGGCACGCTCGGGGCTGCAGGCTCGGCATGGCCAGGCCGCCAGAGAAAGGAAGAAAGGGCCTCGGGGGCCTTGATGGTCGCCGGGGCGAGGTGGGCCGTGAGCTTATGGCACGAGAGAGCGGCCAGGCCTGACTAGCGGCGGCATGGGCAGCAAGAAGGCGGAGGCATGAAAGGGCCAGAGAGCTTACTGGGCGAGAGAAACTTCAGGCGGTGTCGGCCGGTGTGAGCCGAGAGGCAATGACGAGACAGCGCCGAGGGGAAGGAGAAGGCGGCGCTGCAAGGCTGGCAGCAGGGGGGGGCGAGGTCTAGGAGGACCAGGGGAGCACGGGAACCCGTGGGGTGGTCTCCCGGGCGAGAGGAGGCAGGCTGGTGGCGGCAGGCCGGCCAGCCAGGAAGGAGCGGCTCACGCCGGCGACGAGCCACTGGCCGTCCTAGGGCCAAATTGGCCGGGAAAAGCCGCCTAGTCCTAGGGAGCTCTAGGGAAAGGAGAGGGAGGGCTTACCGAGCAAAGACGACGAATTCGGGTGCACGAAGAACTTCCAGCGAACTCGGGCTCCTCCTTCGGCGACCAAATCCGGCGAACCTAGACCACGAAACAAGGAAAGATGAACATGAAAGTTGTTCACGGAGTCAAGACGAACAATGTTCTCGGAGGAATCGACGAACGGAGCTCACCTCGGCGAGAAATCGCAGAACGGAGGAAAGGAACCGAGGTGGCTTTGGGGGACGGTTTTTAAAGAGATTAGGGAGGTGAAAGGGGACGGATTAGTGGTGATTAACACCACTAATCGCGAAACGGCCGCCATTAGGGAGGATTAATGGCGATTCAAGCTAGTGGAGAAGATAAAGGAGGAGGGGCTGCTTCCTGCGTGAACAGGAGAGGAGGAAGGGAGAGAAAGGAGAGAGAAGAAGAAAGAAGAAGGAAGAAAGGGGAGAATGGCAGGTGGGCCCAGGGAGGATTTTTAATAAAAATTAATTTTTCTGGTTTATTAATCCTTTAAACTTCTAAAATACTATATATTTTATAAATTAATAATTATTTGCACAAACACATTTTAGTTTGTAAAATTATTAATTAACAGGTAACATTCTCATTTTATTAGTTTTATTTTTAATTTGTTTTTAATGCAATGCTATGCAATGCAAAATGCCATGCCATGTAATGAGTTTTTATTTTCTGAAAATGAGGATGTTACAGAAATTGACATGCTTTTCAAGTGGTCACGATGGCACGGGCATCGGCGAGGGCGGTTGACCAATAGTATCCCATTCCGAAGGCCTTCCCCTCCAAGGTCTGAAAAGATGAGTAGGCTCCACAAGTTTCCTCATGGATATCCTTGAGCAAGTACTTGCCCTCCTCTTGAGCACGCTCTTGGAGAGGACCCCGAGCATGCCTTTATGATATAAGGCTCTTTTGACCAGTCTGTACGGCGAGGACTTCCTAAGTAACCAAGAATGCTTGGCCGACTCTTCTAGCAGGATCCCATCTGCGAGGTACCGAATAAATAACATCATCCAATCTTCTCCATGCTCTAGGAATGCGACAGTGTCGCTTATCTGGGCTGACTCCTTCTCAACATGTACAGAAAGCTTGTACAAGTGCTCGATGATTACTCCTGTCGGTGCTGCCTCCTAAGAGGATCCAAGCTTGGAGAGTTGGTCAGCCAAAGCATTGTCTCTTCTAGGGATGTATAGTAACTTGAAATTATCGAAGTACCTCTCCATTTTTCTCACCTCGAGTAAGTAGCAGGCCATCAATTCGTTGGAGCACCGGAACTCGTTGCTGATCTCGTTGATGACTAATTGTGAATCCTCTTTCACGATTAGTTCCTATATGCCAAGTGATTTGCATAACCGTAGCCTAGCCGGAAGCCCCTCATACTCCACGGTGTTGTTAGTCGCCGTGAAGTGCAACTGCACGACATACAGGAGACGCTCCCCCTCAGTGATTCAAGCACCACTCCAGCCCCCGAGTGTTCGTAAGTGTGAGATCAGGCTTCGGGTGGTTTGTTCATGATTGGTCCACTCTACGACGAAATCCGTCAGCAACTAGGATTTGACCGTCAAGCGGGCTACAAAGCGGATGTCAAACACGGCGAGCTCCATAGCCCACTTTGCTATGCATCTGTTTGTATCCTGGTTTCTTGCAATTTTGCCCAAGGGGAAGCTAGTCGGTACCATGATCAGATGTGCTTGAAAATAGTGCCGCAGCTTTCGGGGTGACATGAACAAAGCATAAAGGAGTTTTTAGACCTCAGAGTAATGCTTTTTCAGTCTATGGAGTACCTCACTTACATAATAGATTGGTCGCTGGCTTCCATCTCAAACCACAGTCAAGATTACGCTGAGTGCCTGAGGGTAGTAGGGATGTATAAGAGCAAAAGTTCTCCTACTCTAGACGTGGTGAACAAGGACGAGCTGGATAGATATCGCTTAATCTTCTCAAAGGATTTGATTGCCTCCTCTGTCTAGATGAAACCGTTGTGTTTTCGGAACGTTTTAAAGAAAGGCAAGCCGTGTTCGCCTAGTCGGGAAATGAAACGGATCAACACCGCCATGCGTCCTATGAGGGCTTGCACCTCTTTTACACCGGATGGTGCGTGCATCCTTTCAATGGCTCTGATATTCTCCGGGTTAGCACCTACACTTGTAGAACCAATCATGTAATTGAGCACCTTTCCTACTAGAACACCGAAAACACACTTCTCTAAGTTTAGCTTTATTCAGTGCCTTTTGAGGTTATCGAATGTTTACTCGAGATTTGGGATGAGGCTGGACTCGAGCGGGCCTTTGACCATGATATCATCAACGTAAACTTTCACGTTGCGGCCTATTTGGTGTAGAAATATCTTCGACGTTAGGCGTTGAAAAGTTGCTCCAGCATTTCTTACACCAAAAGACATGGCCGTATAGTAGAAGGTACCGAATAAGGTGATGAAGGGCTTTTTTTTATCTTTCTGGGATAGGCTGATCTACTGATAACCTGAGTTGGCATGCAGAAAGCTCATCAACCGAGCTTCCACCGTCGCATCAGCCAGCGGATCGATGTATGGCAACCGGAAATTGTCTTTAAGGCATGCAACGTTTAGGCCCATGTGGTCGACGCAGATATGCCACTTTTCCTCTTTTTCTGAACAATGACCGGATTTGCCAACTACTCTGAGTGATGAATCTCACATATGAACCTGGCCTTCCTGTTTTATATAGCACTTCCTAACCTGTGACTTAACCATTTGTGTTTAGCCCCCAATCGAACGCGTGTTATGTAATTAGCACTTAAGACAGCCTTAGTTGCACAATTTAATAATGCTGCCCTATAATTTGTAGGTAATTATGGATTAGCTGAGATCACTTAATGGTCTTAGCACATGTTTGTATGCAGTTATTTCCGAGAGGGTAATTATGGATTAGCCGAGATCACTTAAGGGTCTTAACACGTGTTTGTATGCAGTTATTTCCGAGAGGGTAATTATGGATTAGCCGAGATCACTTAAGGGTCTTAACACGTGTTTGTATGCAGTTATTTCCGAGAGGGTCTCCCATGGTGCCGGACGTGTCGCGGGCGATCGTGTCACTGACGGAGGGGGGCGAGATGGCGCTGATCGAGAGGAAATGGTTCGGGGAGCCGGGCGCCTGCGACAGCCAGAGCAGCAGCGTCGGCTTGTCCAGCCTCAGCTTCTGGAGCTTCGGCGGGCTGTTCCTAGTCACCGGCGTGGCGTCGGGCCTCATCCTCGTCGTCTACCTCGTCACGTTCGTCTACCGGGAGCGCGACGAGCTCCGGGCAGCGGAGTCCGGCGGCGGGAGCGTGGCCCTGCGGCGGCTGCGCGCGTGGCTGCAGCACTACGACAGAAAGGACACGAGGCCCCCCATCTTCAAGAAGTGGACCGACGAGTCCGCGAGGAACGGCATCAACAGGAAAACGACGCAGGAGGATGCCGGGAAGGAAGAAGCCATGCGCGACTTCACCGCTCCAGCGGTGCGTCCGACCAGCGGCTCGGACGACTCCAGGATGGACGTGGCTTCTCGGCCGGAGGAGAAGGGGGCAGATGAGTTCAGGAGCCCGTTCGAACAGCTGATGGAGACGGCAGCCGCCGCAACCGCGGAAATACAGGACACGGGTCGTCCGCGGTAGAGGCCATGTCGTCACTGAAATTTGTACTAGGTAGCGAGGAAGGAAAGCAGTCAGTGTCAGTATCCCCGTGAATTCGAGTACTACACTGAACAACGTTTTCTCCGTTTGGCACGATCTGCCGGACTCTGAGAAGCCTAGTTCTTTCAATTTTTTATCATGCAGAAACCAGAGGAGACCGGACTTTGGGTGGAGAGTTTTGTTCGGCATTTTAATTTTATCGTGTAGAAACCAGAATCAGAATGAATTAAGCTGCTGTACAGTCACATGAAAAGTCTAGCACATATTTCATCAAAAGCACTTGCGTGTAATTATGCTGTTGATTTTTTTTTGAAAATACAAATGGTCAGCGCGTCATGACTCATGCAAGCATGGAAATATTAAAAGGCTAATTTGAGTCGTACAATGAAGTGGCATACGTATATACCTGGGCCTGGCCCATCTCTCTCTTCCACTAGAAATTTTTAGCAGAACACCTCAGGAAACAAGGTGCATTCACTTTGATGGAAACCCACTGAATAGAAATCGCGTTGCATTGTTTGAGTGTGGGCAGCGAGAACAGCTGTAACTCCAACAAGATAACAGACAAAAAATTACCCGGACAACATTACAATCCATATATCACAAGCATCAACTTTTTACATGCAGATGGGCACCACAAGCAACTGCATTCTTGCATATTAACTCAGAAAGCAGACCAACCTAATGCATTGCAATCTCCTGCACTGGAATAGCTGTCTGGTCGGAGTGACGAGTATCAGATGTGCCAGATGAGCTTGCTATCTCAGATTTGCACAGTGGACAAAGTGCATTTATCTTGAGCCATTTGTCGACACATTCCTTGTGGAAACAATGTGTGCAGGGAAGTTCACGGAGCTCATCATTGTGTGCATACTTTGCAAGGCAGATGCAGCAGACCTGAAATATCACATAGTAAAACTGAATAAGTACACATCGTGCGGAACTATTGTTAAGCTGCCAAAAACCCATGCATAAACTAGAAATAATCAGGGCAACATACTGCATCTTCAGCTGAAAGTGACCGTTCCTTGTCAGTCCCTGCGGCCACTATCCCTCCATCCTGACCTTCAGCTTCATTTCCTGAACCATGGCGACGTTTCTTGGTTTTGAATTTATATGTTGGCAAAGCATTGATGGATTCTGAGGTAGCCCCTCTTGTACTGTTTGTATCTTCTCTAAAACCCATGACAGAAATGATGCAGGGAAGACAGCAGCATATCATTGCGCAGAGGATGAAAGGCATGGCATACCCAATACAACTGAACGTGAGGAACACAATGCATAGCCTGATAGGAAACAAAGTCAGCAACAGGATAAAGGAAGGCAACATCTCATCCATAAAAGCAACATTTTAACATACCTGTACAAGTTTGGAGCATCCAGAGAAGAAGAACGCCCACCGAATATCCACACATTTCCTACAACAAACCACACAGCAAAGAAACAATCCAAGGCCATCTTGAAGTGGTCAAACAATGCATTGATCCTGCAAATAACCAGGTGCATTCATCTTTAACAAATAGTTATTCATATTGACATCCATAAGTGGACAACAAAACAATGGAGTCCATGGTAATAGCATCATACATAGACGTATGGAGGGCAGATTTATATACCAGAACAGATATACCCTGAACTGTCTGATAGCAGCACCTAATATCATACTGGTCTAATAGCAAAAACAACATAACAAGACAATTCCAACCATATAGTTCAACAAAAGTCACTAGCAAGCAGAAAAGCTATAACCATTTCATATACAAGTAACAGCCATACAGAGGAACTTTTATGCAAAAGATGCAAAGTGTACCTCGGGTTAGCAAGCACTGCATTTCGTGCAGCATTCCTACGTCTTTCTGATGCGCTTGGCGCATAAGGTGTGGACTCAGTTGAGTTGTTCTGAGAGGAGCCTTGAAGTGAGTGTGCTGCCTCATGCTCGCCATTCACAATATTACGGTGTATATAGCGCCAATAAAGATGTGGTAACGTGGCAAAACAACCAACCGTATAACCTATGACCCACTCAAATAATGGAGCCTGTGGATGTTCGTTTCTTGACAAAGATAGCACAACAATGGCAGCAACAATTTGGCTCACATTGACAATAACTTCAATTGAAATCCATAGTCCAGAGTTCAAAGGGCTTCTATGCCGCCGACCATAGTTATCACTTCTCCTAGTGCTTGAAGTGTTCCCTGCATGAGGTTCAGCGCCTATTGCTGATGGTGGCTGCAAGGCAGGTACTACAGATCTTGTTGAAGGCCTATCCACCGGATTCAAATCTTCATGGTTCTCTCTATCAACACTATGCGATGATGAAGCAGAAGGACCGGTATCTCTTGGAATATCAATTATGTGCTCATGACTACTCACAACTGTTGTTTGTTCCATCCTCAAAGTAGGTATGACCTTGAATTTTGAGGAATATGAGAAGCAAAGATCATTCAGTATTCAGAAGCAACAAAGAAAAACAGCAAGTTGCCGCTCTCCAAGCCTCACTGTCCTCTTCGCTAGACGCTGAAAATTTTTAAAAGGATCTCTGTATGGTTCAACAGACTTCCAGGCTTCAAACTGATCTTTAGGTATAGAATATCAATATTGTTCTGCAAAGGTCACAGGGAAAAGGCGTTATTTTTTCACCATTTGCATACATAAAAAATACACTATTTTTGAAACATACTGAAACCAATCATCTATACTAATAATCTAATATAAAAAACTGCAATGGGTTGATACACTGAATCTTGGTCCTCCATTACCCTTGATTGGTTGGCTTTAGTTTGAAGTTGGATCGCACCCATAATTTCCTCTCCTAATTACTCTCAGTGCTATGTGCTAATTAGTACTCTTAGTGATAATGCCTCCTATAGCCCTACTTCATCGGAACGCCTCTCCCCCACGAACCTGCAATGTATCCCCTCCTCTCAGCTGCTTCGCCACTGCCTTTCCGGTTGACATCGTCGTTGTTTCCTCCTCGTAACTGCTCCACCATGGCCTCTCCGGTGGATCCCACCGTCGCCCCGTGCCGTGATGCAGCATATCCTCCACGACCTCTCCTGCCGTCAATCAAGACGCGCCTCCCTTTCTCATGGCCTCCCCTGCGTCACGCCTGGATTTCATTTTTCATGTATTTATGTGTCATGTGTATAAATTCCCAGTCACAAGATTAGATATGTCTTGATAGTATTTGTAATACCTAGATGTGTGCATTCGAACAAAAATTAATAATTGACGATGGGAAAAATATAATAATATCATTACCTAGGAGATTAAGCATGATTCCGCAGCATTACATACAAGTTAATTTAATTTAATTGATGATAATCGTTTTTAATGCACACATTTAGGTATTACCAATACCACTTGGATATATTAATAGCATGTTCGGTGTGGTTAGGCCTATTTGGCTAGAAAATCATTTTGGCTTTTTTAGTTCAGTTTTTTGTAATCATGAAGCCACCTCTAAAACTCTTAAAAATAGCATAAACAAAGCAGACCAGCTTCGAGAAGCAGATTCAAGAACCTCTTAAAGTCCAGCTTAACATTCAACCCAATTCAACTCAGACAGCTTATTCATTCAACTCAGCCACTCCAAACATGCTATAAATCTTGTGACGGGGATTTATGCACATGATACATGAATAACTGAAAGCTAGGGGTAGGAAGGGCATTCCCCCTCTACCGGATGAAAAAAAAATGTGCAAACTTTCAAAAAAGGGAAAATTACCAATTGACACATCAACTTCGGGCCATTTCATCAATGTTGACTAACTTTGGGGCATATGATCAACAACCTACCAACTTTGGGGCATATCATCAATTGTCTCGAAAGCGTGATAGTTTTTTTTGGGGAAAAAGCTTTATGGTTGATAGGATAGTTTGTTGTTTGCATGTTTGAGTGCATCTTCTTAATACTTGGTAGTGTAATGTACTCCTGTTTCTGCATGTTTGAGTGCTATATCATAAATAAGTTTTTGCAGGTGTAGTCCAATATCTTTTGGTTATTTAATAACCAGCTAAGGAACATTGCACAATGCAGGAATCTGGAGTGGAAAACGGCAAGGGAAACATTCTCAAATGAACTTATATTTGATAAACATATGTTGAGCATTTTATTATGTCTAAGAATCAAGGTCTTGTTCTTGTGGGATGAACTTATTTGCTCATTTGCAGAAAAGCTAAACTTGAGATTTTCTAGAAAAGGCTTTGAGGAGCCAGACCACTTCGTTAGACTTGTGAGAACAGGACCCAAGTAGCACTTGAATTCTGTACACCTACAGGCTTAATTTACTAGCCTAAAGTTTTGTAGTCTATTGTCGAGCTACTCATCTTGATTTTTTGTGATCATTTAAATTCCACATTGTTGTTTCAAGTCATTTTCCATGATAAACAAAGAAAATACTTATGGCTGGAAATATTTGGCGGCTATACTATAGCACTAGGACCTTTTCCAAAGTCAATAAGGTTGTCATTGACATTTACATGAAAGTAACAAGAGAGGGAGTCATATATTTAGGTCAGAATATATTTTGCGATTCGTCGGGTTCGCAGTTCGCGATTCATCACTTCGTAAATATAGGGTTCGCTGAGGGGTATACCTCTCCGGTTCACGAATCGGAGATTGGGTATACAAAATATAGAATTTATGATGTTATAGACACAACTGTCGTAGAAGATCTTTTAAAAAATATGCATAGCAGATGGTTAGTCCGGATTGGTATTCATGTGGCCTATGTGCCATACTGAAATCAGCCCATTAGGGCACTCGGGCCACAAGGGTACAGGGTGTCTCACTTTTCTCTTCACTCGCTGCAAACCCTAGCCAATGCCCAGTGACTAGTCACTTTGCCTCAGCCGCCGCTACTCACTTTGCTTGTCTTCCTTGCCTTCCATCAGCGCCACAACACACTGCACTGCATCCCCTTCTTCACCACTGCGCTGTCTCGGGCTAGATTCGGCTACTCAGCGTGGCCTATAGCCTCGTTGCCCCGGTCGGCTCCTGCATCAGCGAAGAGGACGATGGCGAGCAGCCACCACCTAGAGCCTCATCGCCCCGGTCGACTCCTGAATCAGTGAAGGGGACGATGGCAAGCAGCGGCCACAGCAGTGGCGGTAGCGACAACAGGAAGCAAAGCTGTGGGTGAGTTCGCTGTTCCGCTTCCTCTCCTCTACTCCCATCCCTCCCTCACTAATTTGCCATTTTTTTTCTGACTCGGACACAGAACCATCGCGAATCAGATTGCGTTCGAACCCCGATCTGGTTCGCGCGATCGGGATGACATTTTGGTTGTCAGTGCCGTGAATCCAGTAACTATGATATATACATATAATAGATATAATGTTTTGATTTGAATATAACGACTATACACTTCCTACAACATATAACGCAAAAAAAAATGTGCATTGCATTTGCACATGCACGCTTACTAGTCTGCTGTAATTCATATCTTACATATTAGGAATAATTTGATCACAGAAAAAACATTCACCTTAAAAAATGACACTAATTATGTCAAACCGAAACTGACCTAAAAATATTACCAAGTGATGAGTAAACTTCCTTTCTTTTGACTTATGTTATCAACAAAACTTTGGAGCTGTGTAAATTTACTGGTATCCCAATCAAATGTTTAAGACTTTAAATACTTGAAGCAAGTGTAAATATACAGATGAAGAAAGCTTATAATCAAATTGTTTAGAAGGCTTAAACATGATGCATATTAAGGTGATCTTATTTTGCAAACATGTGCATGCAGAACTATCCATTTAGTTGTCTTTTTTTCAACCATACTAATAGTGATGTAAATTGTAATAAACAGGGATATATATGTTTCAGCACATCTCATAGATGTAATAAGTCTCAATAGGAACAACTTGAATTAGAATATATGCATGTTATCATCTCAATCCCCATAAGGGCACTAAGCAGCATAAATGATCAAGGTGTAGAAAGTCTGGAATATATGCAAACCTAGCAAGAGAACTGTTGGATTGATAGTTTGATATCATGTCTCCTATATTGTCTCAGTATACTATACTCAAGTAGTCAAGTAACAGAAGTCACAGCTTATATGCTATAAATTATATCATGTATAGCAACTAAACTAAAAAAAAGGATGAACTAAACATCAGCCAAGTAAAAGAGTACTCCATCACACAAGTGCAGAACTGAATGAACAAGTCTAGTATGAGACACAAAGTTCCAAGTTATGACAAAGTATCTCACATTTTTTTAAAAAAATTCAAGTATAGAATGAGCGAAAATCCACATCTGTTGAAGAAAACTTCAGATTCGAAGGATACGCTCATAGCGACACACTAAATCAACAAAACCATGATTCACTACATGTACACTGTTTCATCCATCTAGCATGGATCATGAATTAATAACATACAACACAGATACCCATATCAGTTTCCTAACAGCGGAAACCCATTATCTTATCTTATTCCATCAGATGTTCCAGGTGTCCAAACAATCTAGCAGATGTAGATATTACGTCATACACCATCGCTATTACCCTTACCCACCCCCCACACCCCCTCCGCCCACCCAAAAAAAAAAGATCCAAGTATTTAGCACCATGCAATTGAAATGTCAACTCCTACTTCCCATTCGCTGTCATCATGATAAAGGACAACAGTAAAAAAATGACAAACTCTGCATGATTCAAGAAATCATGTATAAAATCATTCTTGACTTGATTTGACAGAACAATAGATAATTTGTCAGTATAGCCATCATCATGAAGTTGTGTGGATAGCTCATCACAAGTTCATAATGATAATGAAATCCATGCTTTCCTTTGAGCTCGGTAGATAAAGGAGATAAATATTGAGTTGGGAAAAGGTAGCATACTACAGATGGAAGTGGACCTCTGTTGGATTATCAGCACACTAATAAAATGAGGTAGCACAAGGTGGTACAAATTATCGGGAAATGGACATATTAGCAAGATATGAAGGATTAGGCTAGGTTGCTAGGATGGGTCATAGCACAACATGGTTTGAGATATGTTATGTTTTTGAATATAACCAATTGTATGGGCTGAGTTGGAATGTGAAATTTTGTTATGACACTTGAGGTTCACCCCATTTGTAGGCCTTTACCTCTTAATCACAATGTCTTAGCTCCTATCCCTTTTCTTCCATATCATCCTAGACAAGCCATGGTATGTGACCTTATTCCCTTAGCAATGACAGAGATCAATAGCAATGACACATATTGAGGATTTCAGGATCCATGTAATTACAACAGAGTGATTAATTCTAGTTTTATGTGATGTCAATCCATTGTGCTAGAGATAGGCAGGAGCAAAATACAGAGAGTAGCTTAAAGTGTTGTCAGCATCTCTGCTGCTTAGAAAGCCTCTTGTGTGGTGAGTTTGTGGTGGTGAGTGATGAATGGTAGATCAGTCCAATCAAGCATCCACGCTCCATGATTCCCCCTCCCCATCTCTGGATCGCCCCCAACCCCACCGCCCCCACACCCAATCCCAGCCCAGCGCCACTCTACCTCACATGCCCCGTCGCCCCGCCGACCGCCGCCCAGGCCGCCAATCCCACCCTGCTCCCCCTCCTCGCGCTCTCCCCCGCCCTACCGCTGGCGGCTTCGCCGCCTCCGATACATGCGCCCTTCCGCCGCCGCAGAGACCTCCGTTGGTTGGATCTAGCCCTGCCACCTCCAGCTCCGCAGCACCTCCTCTGCTCACGTCTTATCGGCTCGGCTCCCTCCGGTGTCACTGCGGCCGGCCGGATCCGATGAAGGTGAGGAAGGAGACCGGGCAACGCCGCCATCAGTTGGGGAGGGGAAGGAGGGAACTGGCTCTAGGGAAGAGGAAGCCGGGCAGCGGCGCAGTGCAGAGAGGGAGGAGAAAGAGGGGGCAACGCTGGGAGGAGTGTACCGAGAGAGAGGGAGGGGAGGAGGAGGTCTGAGGAAGGGTTTCCCACCGGGAGCAGAGCTCGGTGCCGCCGTCGCCGCGCCGCACGAGCTCGATACCGCCCTCTCAAGCACGCCGCCGCGCGCTGGTAGGAGGAGAGGGATGGATTAGGGAGGATGACGAGGGTTTTTTTTTTTTTTTTATTGTGGATGACGAGGGTTGGGGATGGGGGAAGAGCAAGGATGGGAGTTGGGGCGAGCAGAGGTCGCTCTGGGGCCTGGGATTTCTGCTGTCGCCTGTCGGTGCCTGCCGGTGAGGAGGATCGGGAGGTTAGGTATCAGGATGTGTATAAATCAGGCCCAGCAGGCCGGAGGCCCGGCCCGGTTACTAACAGGCCTCCACCCATTTGACCCATAAATTTTTTTAAAAAAATGAGAAAATAAATTGAATTAAAAAATGTATATTGTAAATTGAATAAATGACATATATTTCACAATAAAATTATATATAATTATATATTTAATTTATTAATATTCTACGGTAGTGGACCAATCCAGGTTGGGCCGACCCGTTAGACCAAACCGGGCCGACCTAGCCCAATGAGCAGTCCCAAATCGCCTGATTCAGCAGCCTATTCAGCCAACTCTACCGGCTAATGGCAAAAATGAGGATTTGCCCCCTCCAAATTGGCATTGATTTACCATTCTTTAAGGGCTTGTTTGGGCGGAGAGTAAATAAATTCCCAGGAATGATATACCACTTCAGATGATTTTTTCTCAACCTTTCTGACTTGCCCCTACAAAACCAAGGTTGAAATAATTGAAAAAGTCAAGCATTCACGGTCACTGATAAAGGATTCCTCGAAAAGTTAAGAATTAGCTGCTCTTCCTCGAAATCAATTTCGAAAAAGAATGGATTAAGTCTTATACATACGCCAGGAAGGATCATTTTAGCATCCAAGGAAAAAATATCCTGAAAAAAATTAGCCAAACACTCCCACTTCCCCTCCCTCCCCCTTCTTCTCTCTCCCCTATTTCTTTCCACTGATTGTTTCTCTTTCATCATGTTTCTATCTCTCTCTCTCTCCCAAAAATCTCTAGATGTCAGGATCCACCGCTGGGAGGAGCCGGCGGCCCTAGAGCCCACCTTCTGTCATCGCAGCCGCCGCCCAGTAGCATGCCCCGTCGTCATTGCCTTGGAGCCCATCGACGCCGCTTTGGAGCCCGCAGTGCATCGTATTCCTGTGTGCCTTGGAGCGATGGCTCTGCTAGGGGGGCTTCACCACCACCAGTAGAAAGCCTGCCTGCACCGTCCTCATATGGGCCTTTTAGTGGAGGCGCCGGGAGCTTTGCCAATAACAGGAGGCCGCCACCGCAGCAGCATGGACCGTGTCATGAGGAAATAAAACCCATTAAAGGCCAATTAAAAATTACAGAAAATAAAATTTTGAATTCAATCACATAAATGGAATCCTTATAAGTTATAATTCTCTAAGCCCAAAATTACTTTTTATTATATTTTCCGATGATTCCACTATTTATAACTAACAAAATATATTTAAGTGACGGTTAAAAATTGCATAAATTAAATAGTTACCAAAATCTAAAAAATAGATATTTAAGATCCTCAGAATTTTGTGAATCTAATGATATTTTTCTGAGCCATCAATCATTTTGTAGCATCCATATTATACATACTATAAAGTGGCTATCAAAGGTGGGATTTCAGGATGTCCACGTTGGCCAAAAAAATGGCCGTCCGATCTGTCCGCTGGCCTTGATCCGACGTCCAACGTGCAATGCTGTTTACAAATGCAAAAAACCCCTCTGATTTTTTCGTTTTACGATCACATCCTCTATTCTTGACAGCCCTCCGATCAGCCGATCAAACGGTCCTCGTTGCGTCACCTTTGTGTTTAGCCCCTTCGCCTTTTCCATTCCCAGCCCGTCGTCCTCCTGCCTCCTCCCTCCGCCCAAACCCTAGCCGCCTCCACCTCTCTCGTGCGGCGCCACCCCCGTCCCCGCCCCTCCTCCCTATCTCCACCTCCTAGCCGTCCTCCCCGTCTTCGCCTCCTCCCAGCTCCTCTCCCCGTCTCCGCCTCTTCTCCACCCGTCTCTGCCTCACCGCCCTAGCATCGGTCCCCTCTCTCCCCTTCGCCAGTCGCGGACGGCACCGCCCAGGTCCTCTCCCTGTCGTCAGCCACCACCGCGACCGTCTGCTCCCTCCTCCTGTCTTCGCCCGTTGCCAGCATCCCCACGACGCCCTCCTCCTTCCCTCTAGTTTTCTTCAACCTAACGTTTTGCTCACCTTTCCCAGATCGGATCCCTTCCTCTTCCTTTCCTCTCCTCTCTCCAGCGATCCTCTTGCTTTCTTTCTCCACTGTCGGCAGCTCGACCTCCACCGTCACGCCCTGTTCCCCTCCTTCCGGCCCAGATTTGCCACCGGGGCTTCTCCTCGGAGGCGGATCTACCGCCGTCTCGCCCTGCCCCCGGCCGCCATGTGGTGCTCACAGGGCTGGGAGCCGTCACGCCGCTCCGCCGCGGTGTTGGGCCTTCTTGGCACCGTCTCGTAGGCAGTGCCTGCGCGGTGGGCGCGCTCGCAGCCAAGGACCTTCGCCTCCTCGGGGACATGTCCGATGGGATGCTGGAGCAGCTCCCCTCTAGGATCACCGCCGCCGCGCCACATGGGAAGGGCAATTTTCATTCGTTTAGTTAGGCTTCCAATACCACCGCCCCGAGGCCAACCGTTGCACCGACGATGAGCAAGACGGGATTGATGATTCTTCATAAGAAGCTCATCATGCTTTTCTGCCTCCAGCAAAGTAGCAATCAACTCAGAGTGTCGGCTATACTTCGCCTAACGGTACTGCTGCTGCAGAATCCTTATAGAGGGGTGAAAGGTGCTTAAGGTCTTATCAAGCATCTCGGCATCTGTAACCTGTTTGTTACAGAACCTCAGCTTTGAAATCACCTTATGCAATGCAGAGTTGTACGCAGCCACGGACTTGAAGTCCTGGAAGCGTAGCATAGTCCATTCTCTCTGCGCCTCCGGCAAGAGAACAGACACCTACTGGTTATAACGCTCCTTCAAGGAGTTCCATAACGCCAGCGGGTCTTTCTCCATCATGTACTTAGTCTTCAAATCTGGGTGGAAATGATGGTGTATGAAGTGCAGAGTTCCATACTTTAATGGCTCAAGGATAGACGGTGCACCCTCTACCGGGGGTGCGATGGTGACACCAAAGGAGCGGGCGTTCAGATTAATCTTCATATCCATCGTCCAAGTTAGGTAGTTGATTCCATCTAGAGCAAGCTCGGTAAACTATCATCTGTTAATGTCAGTCATATCCTATATAGGGTCCGAGCGTTTTTCAGGAAAAAAACATACCATATTCATATGCTAAATAATTAGACCATAATGTCATATATGGCTATCCTACTAGGTTTTCATCAAATTTACAAATAAACGAGGTCTATGGGTCATTATGAGCAAATTAATATGATCAAACCATAGCTAAGAACCAATTAAACGACATAATAAGCTAATATATGGCAAGCATGGGCATATATGCAAACAAAACAATCGCAGAAAAGGAACCAGGGACATAAACACAAATAAAGTCACCGCAAACAGGCCCAATAAGGACATATACGTAAATCAAATATTTATGGAAAGGTCCTGGGAGGGGCGGCCGGCTAGGGTTTCCCTAAACCCCGCCGCCGCCACCCGGGCTCACAAGGCTAGCCTCCGGGCGATCGCTACCATTGGGCCGGTGGGTGAGGAGGTGCGGCGAACCTGCCGCATTGCTGCCGCCGCCATTGCCCTCGAAGTCACGCGGCGTGGTAGTCGCCGCCGCTTGCCAGACCACCGCCCGTCTCCAAGAAGCGAGCTCATGGGCGAAGCCGTCGCCGCTTACTCCACGTGGGCGCACGAGGCCACCGTGGTCGAGCCACCGCCATTGGATGGCCGGGCGGGCGTGGGCGTGGGGCCTGGCTACCGCCGCCGCCGGTGGTGGTGCGAGCCGTCACCGCCCTTGGCGCGCGACGGGAGACCGGCGAGTAGTAGTCCACCATCTGTCGCCGCTCCATGGGCGTGCAGATGGCCGGCCGAGTGAGCTCCCCTTTGATGGTTACTCAAATCCATTGTTGGTGATCTCAAAATCATGATTTAGGGGCAAAATCTCCCTACAAATCTACTGCATACAGATTAATAGATCAAACAGTAGAGTTGGATCAAGAACGAAATACCGATTTGGCGAGAACCAGAGCGATTCGTGCTTAAACCAGTTTGACCGGGCACCACGGCTTCAAAGAAAAGCATTGAACTGCCGGTTCTCTTAACATCTATGGTTTTTTGTATAGGACTATCTGTCCTTGCAGAAGAAAAAGGGCATCTCATGTTACAGAGGTTTATGTTTTGTTGCACTGATCCTAAGGATGAATAGTATATATCAGATGCAAATAGCAAATCGAGCATCATAGATTCAGCGCACGTTAACCATTGTTATGCTAGTATACTACCAAATATCAGTCTAGGTCTTAAGCATTATATATGCTTTATTGTTATGCCATTCTACACCCAATATCAGTCAAGGTCTTAGTATTATGTCTTCTGGGAGGCGCAAAGCCTATCCTTTTATTTGCCATTAGCTAATGTTGGATTTTCCCAATTTGTGCACACTTCAGAATCATTTAGCCTTGAGCATACCTCAGTAATCTGAATGTTCTGAAGTAACAGACATTTTAGATAGATACTAAAAAAGAAGAATTTAGCACGGCCAACAAGATTTTCTTTGATTGCAATGTCATTCTACACTCTGTATCTGCATTGTAGAAGAGCTCACTACCCATATGTCTATCTCTGGATGGAAGCAAACAAAGAATTTTGTGCTTTACGCAAGCATTATTCATCTCTCTCCATCTCAGGTTATTTCTTCCTACCAGCTTGTGCAAACGCATTTGAAGACTTCGCATATAACTGCACATATAAAGGCAAAATTATAGTGCAGATCTATCGCAGGTAGGAACAACTGAAATAGATTCCCTCTTTTTTAGGGGCATACACTGTCTTTCTGTTTTATTAATTTCTTTGTTCTTGCATCACAATAACTCTTTCAGTTTGTAGGTTATTACTTCAGCTGATCAATGGAAAAGGACCATGATAGAGTTTATAGAAATAGCACATATTCAGGCCTAAATTTTTTTTTATATGATAAATGTTACATTAGCAAACTGCCTAAAATTGATTTGTTTTGAGATGAGGGTGCCAGACCTCGCTTGTCGGGCTAGAATTGGGACACGTGGACTTCAATACGGTCTGGACAACCATCTTTTCCCCGTCGCGTTCCAGCGCAACGCAGATCGTCTTGGACTACGACCCAACAAACTTCACAGCCCGGCAGACCGTACCCCACTCAGCCCACCGCAAATGCACAACCGGAGGCCCTGTTTCATCACCTGGTGTTCTCTTGGTACTACCTTCTTGCCCCCAAATTGAAAAGTCAAATGCTTTGTTTTTTAGTCTATTTTTTCTATTTCGAAACCAGGTCTCAGGACTCTTAGATATAAGTCTAATGAGACGCACCGGACTTTCCAAATCACCTCGAGAAGCTCTCGAAGTTCAGCTTATAAATAAATAAAAAGATAGGAAAATAAGATAAGCTGAAAAGAACTTATCTGTTTATCTATTTATCTAAACTACCTCTTAGTTTTGAAAATTTTGAAAGCTTTTCGAGATAGTTTTAAGAGTCAGATCTGTTTCGTATGACTTGTGTTTTAGAGTTTTTAGATAAGCCTTCGAGATAGAAAAAAGGGATTCCAAAACCAAATTATTTTAAGTTATAAAGATAAGTAAATAGATAGATAAGTCAGATAAGTAATTAGACAGCGAGCATGAGCTCCTCGGCCGCCACCTTCGCCAGCAAACTTTACAGGGCTACACCGCCTATACACACTCTGTTCAGTAGTTCTTGTGAGCTTGGGTTATTATCCAAGTGTGTGATGTATCATGTATGCAGTTTTAAGAGCATGTTTGATTAATGTATTAAGCTTGTCAAAGAAATACCATATTTTGTCACATTTTAATTTTTTTAAAAAAAGTGACAATGTTACACAAAATTGGCTTCCAACCAAATAGGCCAGTAGCCTTTCACCTCGTGAAACCAATGCTTTTTGGGACACTGTGAAACTAATTTTTTTTTTTCGAAACAGGGCAAATCATTGCCTTATCTATTAGAAAGCAGAGGGTAAATATTTACATTGCCACCAACCCAGGAAACTGAAAAAAGCAAACAAAGACCTTCTGCAAGTATAGAAAAGCCCCTCGACCACCTCCTTAGCTAAGCCATGTTGACGAGAAGAACCGTATTTCACCCAGAATTCGCTCGAAGACTGTTTGAAAGGAGTTGTAAGTATGCTGAAAAATGCACGCCCGTGGAGAGTATAAATCTGCTGGCCTCCCTGAGCTGTCTCCGGCTAAACTTAACTTCAAGAAGGGAACTCGCAAGCTCATAAGTAAATCGATTCCTTGAACTTGGTATCTGAATCTGCATCTTCGAGAGGATTTTCCACCATATTTATCTTGCAAAAACGCAGTGGAACAACAAATGGTTTGCAGTCCTTGTTTCGAACATGATCATGAATTCCCTGTTGCTGCTGCTCTCTCTCACACATTTTCGTAACAGTTCGCTCATGGTTTCCACATGTTTCCTACAGGATGAGTGGATAATAGCCTTTTGGGATCGCAAGACCTGCATTGACAACAGTAACAAGTAGTAGTAGTAGTAATTCAACGTAGCATCCACAGAAAACTGCTGTCAGGTATCA
Organism: Olyra latifolia; assembly: GCA_036346145.1. Classification (NCBI taxonomy): domain Eukaryota; kingdom Viridiplantae; phylum Streptophyta; class Magnoliopsida; order Poales; family Poaceae; genus Olyra; species Olyra latifolia. The sequence continues at coordinate 4,118,084 of CM070524.1, forward strand.
CAGTGGGTGATGTACGTTTGGGCCTGGCAGATTGCAGCGGGAAGAAGAAAATCTGACAAGAGGATGGCTGTTGAATGAGGCAGCTTTTGCCGGTTTCATGATTAACCTGTTTACCTTAGCCTCCGATTCATTCGGGGGCATCGTTGCACACCTCCTTATATAGCATTTCTAATAATAGAGTCAATTACTAAGTTATTTATAGATAGTATATAGACAAATTTTTCAATAAGCTAGTTATAGTATGCTTTTAAAATTAAATATGGGTCCACATGTAATAGTCTTTATTTATCTTAAAAAACGTTATAAACCGATTCTTACTTAAGAGCTAACTCTTATCTCTCTACTGCTCTTCTCTTTTCTATATAAATAAAATGCTAAGTTGAAATTTTTATAACTAACTGAGGTGAGGTGGCTGTTTCCGCCCGGGGCCATCACCGATGCTCTTACTTTTGCCCGGGGCCATCAGTCCATGTCTTGGCTGTTTCCGCCAGCAGCTTGTGCGCAGGACACCAACAGGTGACAGGGTAGATTTGGGCGACATGTTTGGGACAGCTGCTGGGTGGCTGACGCAGCCCGGCTGGATTTGTTCCCTACTTGTGCTGGGGCCTATGAGGCTTGGAGAGTAGGGTTAACTTAGGCTCTGTTTCTTTTGGCGGTTTCTGGCGGTTGGTGGTTGACGGTTTTACTGTAGCAAATTTATAAGTTTTTAGAAAATTTTTAAATAATTCAAAAAATAATATAAAAAATAATTTTCTCAGAGCAAACCGCCATATGCAAAAAAAGCAGGGGCCTTGATTGTCACTTGTGCGATCATCATACACAACACACAGAGCCAGTGGTGCGAAGAAAATTTAGCCTGTCACATCGTGGACAGGGAGTAAGGCCCCGTTTGGTACAGCTCCAATGTAACACTCCAAATTTTTATTATTAATAAAAAAATTGGATTGTTTTAATTATATAAAGTTAAAGAAGAAGATTAATTTAAATGCTATGAATTAAAAGGGACCGCCTAGCGGTCAGTCGACTGAAAATGCAATTGAGTTTCAGTTGACGGCCCTGAATGGTAAGATACAACTAAGGGTTGATTATTGTTCTAAAAAAACTAAGAGTTGATTAAACAATGGCAATATTTTCCACTTAAACTAATAACGGGTATATAATAGTTGTGCTGCTTCGGCCCATTAATGCTATATATGAATTGGTCAGACCAAATCAATACGACATGTTGCTTGAATGCCATCACTAGAGTAAAGCCCCCTATGAACAGATCCCAACATGATGCGCCTCAGCCTTGCTTTCTTCATGCATATCCAGCACAACAAAATCACAACATTGGGATTATCACACGATATTTCAGTGCACGTCGATTTCACCGTGGATCACCAACAGTGCACAAGAAATGTACTCAGCCTTCCAATTCTAGTTGAGATTCAAACTTTTTTAAATTAATTATGCACTTTTTATACATCCAATTATATGTAAATTTAGTTATTTACTAGTGTAAAACATATCGACTGAGATTTCATCTATTTTTAGACGACCGATGGGAGCAATTTCGAATTAAAAAAAGGGGGATTCGATAGAATATGAACCCAGCTCTAGGGTATTTTTAAGTTTTTACAAAAATTATTTGCACCCAATTTTCATATTCAAACCCCTTTTAAAACCCTAAACTAAATTAGGAAATTAAAAACCTAATTCTAAATTCTCGTCGGGCCGGATTTTCTTCCCCGGTCCACTCTCTCCCTCGGCCTGCTCCTCCTCTCCCTCTCTCGCGCCATGCAGCGTGTGCGCACTGCCTTCGGCCGTCTTGGGTGCTCTCACAAGACTGCCAAGCCCGGCTTGCCCAGCCCAGCCAAACCCAGCAAAGCGGCCGTCGACGCCGGTCCCACCCGCCATCTCTCCTTTCCCTTGTTCTCCACTCGCCAAGACGCCACTTTTGTTTGCCATTGCACACGCCTGCGCTGCCGCCCACGCCAAGCCACCGCCATGTGACGCTTCGTCGGACCGCACGGTCCTTCGTCGAACCAGCCGTGCCCTTGACCTGCCTTTTGATCGCTCTCGCCTGATCGCGCCGGCGTCGTCGCTCGCTTCTCCGCCATTCTGGCCTCGTCGCGACGTGCACGCCATGTCGCCTCTTCAGCCAATCTTCCCGAGGCCGCTCCGCTCAGCGCGTTGCCGCGCAACTCAGGTCGTACTGGTCGTCGCGTCGGTCTTTAAATCACCGTCCATTCCCCTCGCTCGGTATCTCGCTCACTCGGCGTTGAGGCATCAATGCCGCGGCTCAACTCGTCATCCCCAATGACCGGTCCTCGCTGACCACCCTGGCCTAAGGGCAGTCCTCCCCTACCCATCACCCTTTACCCCGCTCCATCCCCCAAAGCCATTTAAGGCCAAATGCCCGCCCATTCCTTTTTCCCTCTTCGGCCATTTCCGCCGCCACATCCCAGTCTAGCCCCAGGCAGTTACCAGTAAGTTTCGTGGCTTAAATCCGAGCTCCATTGCAAGCTTGTCACCCCCTCTGCCTCATCCTCGTGTTAATTGGACCCTTTTGCCTTGCAGCTCGCCAGAGCTCCGGCCGGGAATCACCCCCTTTGTGATTTCGCCGCCGTTGGTAAGCTTCGGCCCAATTCTTTTCCCTGGGAGCACCCCAGTAGCTTCGCACTCTCACTCCATGCCCTAATTTGGCCTAGGACCTATCGGAGTCAGCTGTCTACGTAGCCCCTGCTCGGACATCCGCTGATCTCCACGACGTCGGGACGATCCAGATCCTCTCCTCGCCGTCATTGCAGGTAAGCTCCTAGAGTTTCCTAGCAGCTTCTACGCCCTCCGTGCAAGCCCGGAGCCCTTAGGGTGGCCGGCGCCACGGTGAATCGTGACTACCGCCGCCATCCTTCGTCACGCCGCCGATTCCGTCTATCTCCAGCGATGTCGCGACCCTCCCTAGGACTGCCGTAAGACCTAGACCTTTGCCCCTGGTGCTCGTAAGCCACCGTTCTTTTCCTTCCAGTCGCTCCCGGCCAGAGGAAGACGACAGTGACGTCGGGCTGGCGTCGCAGCCCCGGTCAGAGTCACTGACCGATGGGCTCATTTCATTAGTCGTTAAGCCAGTGGTTAGCACCGTCGTGTTGCTGACGTGCAGGACCCGCGGTGTTTAATCGCGGGGTTAACCCGCGCGGCGCCCTCCGTTGCTGACAGGTAGGCCCGAAGGACCTAACTGCGTCGGTTAGTGAAGCGTATTCCTGAGGGTACATTTCTTCCGGCGGCTCCTCGCGCGCGCCATGTGTTGCCACTGTCGTCTTGTGATGTCGACCAAGATAAGCGGTGCTAGGCCGAGCCCAACACTGTACTGAGCGATTTCCTAGCTTTTACATTTTTTTTTGAAAAAAACAGAGAATAGAAATAGATTTATTAAAAATAGCAAAAGACCTCCAAAAATTCTAAATTTTTTTTGTAAAATAGTAGTCTATTTCTGTAATTTATAAAAATATCAAACCCAGTACTTCAGTAAGATGGTTAGTGTTTAAAAATCAAATAACCCTTTTTAGAAAATTGCAAAAATAGAAACCTTTACATTTTATGTCTATAAATATTTTAAAAACTCTTTTTCAGAAAAGTTTTTCAAAAATTTGATTTGTGGTACGTTGTTTGTGCGAGAGCAGATCCCGAGGAGTTCGTGGAGACCCCACCGAAAACGCTTACTCGCACCAGGAGTTTGACCAAGGCAAGTCTCTTGATGTATATTGAATGAATCATTGTCTTAATTAAAGGTTTTGGTAGTAATCCGAAACCCGCATACTAATTGTAAAATAAGTAATCGGTAGATCTTAGTTACAACAAGAAAAATAAAATGTTGTTATGTCCCCCTTATAAGTTTTGAACCCTAGGGATACCTATAATTACATTGCTTATAAAACTTGTCACATACCTAAAATTTCAAATTTGGTGTAAAAATTTTTCACAAAAAGTTATAATTATATTTGTTTAATCATTCCCAAATTTTTAAAAAAAATTAAACCTTAACCCTATTTATGCCCTAAAGAAAATACCCTATCTATCTTTTTCCAAAAATATAAATTCTATAAAATAATAAATATTATTTCATATTTAGATTCTACTCATTTTTATGGATTTTTAGAAATTTATTTCATATTTTCTGAGCTTTCCATAGCTCTCTATAAATTTTTAAAACCCTAAATAAATTCTAGAAAACCTTTTTCTTTTAAAAACTAGAACCTTCCTTTTTAAGGCAGGCCCTAGGAGTACGCTTTCCACTTTTAAAAATACGCCTCCACATAAAACCAATGCAACCCCACCCTCTCACTGACCTTGGACCCCACCTGTCAGGGCCTACCGGTTGGATCAATCGAACGGTGCCCATTGGTTAGATCCCACTGATCAAATGGCCAGCACATTATCTTCCTCCTTCCGCCAATGTCGCCGCCTGTTCATCCCGCCGGCACCGCCGTCACCCACGGGAACCACGCCGCCGCCACCGTTCCTAGCCTCCTTTGCTGCTGTTTCGCCACTACGGACAAGCCTACGCCGCCGTCGACTCCCCTAGCCACCTCACCACCGTTATTCGCCGCCGACAACCAACGAATTGCTCGCCGCCACCTTACAGCACCGCCGCCGCCATAAATTGCATTTCCTTGCCCGCTACTTCACTCCTCAGCCTATAAATCCCTCTTCGATGTCGCACTTCTTCCCCAAAGCCCCACCCCTGCTTCCTTTTTCCCTTCGACCGCTCCGAGCTGCCCTTACCACCGCCACCTTCTCCAACTCCGGCGAACCTTGTTTCCGTTGCTCCAATCCCTTCCGGCCTTGACGCCTATACACAAAACCCTCCAATCCTCCTCGCGAACCCAACTCGGCCATCATCTATCCTCGGCGAACACCGAAGTTCACCCGCCACCGCTACCCATTACCGCCGCCACCATGACCTCGCCGCCCCGCTAACTCCAACCGTCCCGAGCCCCACCGCAACCACCAAAGGAATCCACTTGCCCCCAATTTCATGAAACCATCCTGGCCCAATTGCCCACCGCCGGCCTCCCTCGTCGTCGCCGACGAGCCCCTCCGCTGTTCCCTCTGTTTTCCCCATTTTCTTCCACTGCCAACTCGGTCTCGCTCGTCGGTAGCCTCGGTAAGCGCACCCATCGCGCTGGGCCGCATAAGTCGACCATCAAGCCAGCAAGCAAGCAAGCGCTGACCCGATGTCAACTTCGCCCTGTCAAGACGCGATTCACACGCCGCACTCCACTGCCGCCGGGTCCCACGTGTCAGCTACGTTCTAGCCGATTGGGCCAAGCCCAACACCAATGGCCCAGTAAAGGTTAAAATCCCCTTTTCTATTTTTATTTTTCCATTCAAGCTTATGTATTTTATTCAACCATTAAAACCCTTCCAAAAATCCTCCAAAAATTCATGAAAATCTAAAACAAATTAAAGATTACTATAAAAATATAAAATATCATATTTTTCTAATAAAATAACCTAAAATAAATTCTTTTTACTCTCTTCTTGTATATTAAAATACATTAAATTTCAGAAATAATTCTTTAAATTAAAAGCCTTAGAAACAAAATTAACAAAACCTTCATATATAAAAATTACTCAAAATAATGTTTACATTAGAAATAATACCTCTACATTTTTAAAATCCTATAGAAATTCAAATTTGAGTTTAAAACCCTTTCTTTAAATAAACTAAATTTTCCTTAAAAATAAAATTAATATAAGATCTTACTAGTAAATTTCACTCAACCCATATAAACTTTTCCATATAAAATTATAATGCCAAAATTAATTCTTTTAACCATTATCACTATAAGGTCAAATAGAAATACTAAAACTCCAAAACTGATATGAATTATGACCTATTATAAATCTCTCCATAATTCCTATTTATAACCACCAATTATAAACCACATACCCTAACCCTAGCTTTATACTGTCCAAAATACCTATTTTATATCAACACCCTACCCTTTTTCTTTTAGAAAATATTTTTAAACTTTTAGAAAATCGTACAACCCATCACCTTTTTACCCCAGACCTTTTTATTCTATTTTGTCGTTTACTTAAACTTTTCTTATTTGGATATTTATTGGGGTTTCTCTCTTTTTCTATTTTGCAACGTATAGATGACGAACTTCACCATCTGGAAAGAATGTCTAAAGAGATATATTAAGTGTGATCCAATTTCCAAATAAGGCAGGTTTTCTTATTCTTGATGCATTTTGATATACCTACATTTCCTTTACTTATTATTTATTGCATATATTTTTTAGTTATTTATTTATACATTCCAAGTATAATTTTTATCCAAGTCCCAATACCTTAAAGGCCACCTAAAAATAATCAACCCCTGATAAAACCCTAGTGTAGGCAAAAATACAAAAGTTTTGATTATCTCATGAAAGGATAGAGAATTGATCCATATAAATAAGTTGAGTTGGATAACTTATTTGATATGGAGTTGTAGTTTGGAAGATTAAATGAATTTATATAGAGTAATTCGGAAACAATGATATGTTATTTTGGGCCCGTCGGTACATAGAGTACCAGCTCAATAACACTAGGTGGAGAAGGTGTGAACTCCCTGGAATCGTTACTCTATAAACTATAGAAGCAGATTCGGAAACAGAGTTTTGCCGTCTTGGGTTAGAGGATCAAGCCGGTGGAGCTCTGATTGACACTCAAGGGCACTAGATATTTGCTCTGTGGTAAGAGAATATCTAGATTTCGTTTCCTTCTATAAAAACTTGGGTTTAATGTATAAGAATGACACATTAATCATCCATCCATATAAGGAGCTGTTATATGGATAAAGCTGGATAGGTTCTGCAGAGCTAATAACAAATTCATCGATGGACCCTACTTCGGGTATATGAAGTTGTGTCAATTGGGTGATGCCTCTCTTATTTGTCAAAATCCATGAATTTACCTTACGAAAATCATTGTCTGGATTGCAAATAAATAAGGATGGAAAAAGATGGTAGAATTTGTACTCTTATTAATTGTTTTAGAAATATAATAGGACTTTTAAAAGTTCGGAATTGCATAGCATAAAGCTTTGCTATCCCTTGAATCCTGTTTTCATATAATATTAGTGTTATTTTCTCAAGAAACCAGCAAGTACAATTAGTACTTACCCACATTATGTGGGCAATTTATTTTTTTTACAGGATCCACTTTATAATCAGAAATGGACATTTATGAAGAAGACTAGAATTCGCATAAGATTGATTTCTAAGGTATACCTTATACTCAGGCTTTGCCTGTGGTATATGGGCATGTATTTTCTTTTTATTACCAGGTTATATTTTCACTTTCGCTGTAAAATATTTTGTAACATGTAATAAATCAAGCAGGCTGTACTATTTCTGAATGCAACTAAAATCCTGGACAGTTGGCATTTTGAACATTTTCTGGTAAATTTTTACCGGAAATTTGGTCCGCCACAAAACTTCTTTGCAATAGGGTGAAAATACTGTGCATGATTATAGGATTTCACCATGATTCCATGGTATTGCAAAGGTGTGGTTTGGTAGAATGCAGCATCGAGGGAGATGCCAGGGATTGGGATGTGTTTCTACTCTCTCCCTTTAAAATGCTTTGACTAGGGAGAACCCGGTTGTCGGTATAGTGCAGATTATGCACGGTTTCGGGTTGGTGCTAGTACCCCTCCCCTAGTCTAAGGACTGTTCATCCTATGATCTTACGAGCTGAGCCTTACAGTGCAACCTCAGGTTCCATTATAAGATGGACCTGGCCTATTAAGTTTTGATCTCTAGTAGCTACTTGCTGATGGTGATGTCCTTCGTGGATGTAATACCTCAGGGTGGATTTGTTGGACTGGTTATGTGGGAGTCGACCTCGAACTCTTGTTCGTGCCCATGTAACCCTTCCGTGGCCCTAATAGTTTGAGTGAGTTTGCCTGACCCGTTTAGCCTACGTATCGAGTGCGTAGTATGGGTAACGGATGGCCTGATCAACCATGAAGATTACCCATACTAATCACTTTAGTTACGATGGAATATTAGATTTGGAGGTTCCCATTTGGACGTTCTTGATTAGGTGCTTACTGGGTTAAATAGAAAGTGTGAGCGGTGATGACCCGTGTCCAGCACTGACTTTTGTATTATTCTTCAGTGTGGTTTTGTTGTAGCCTCTTAGGCTTGATCCTTGTAAAGCTAGAATAACCTTTTGGTCATTCATTCATGCTGAGAATAGCTCATGATTTTAGATGCTGATGTGATCTTGCATTATGTCTTTTATCTTCTATTCGCTTTGTGAATAACTTAGCGATGTTGAATTTACAAGTCCTTTAAATTATTGGCTGCAAAACCAACGCATGTGGTATTGAATGGATTGCCCCCATGTATGGCCCGGTCACCTTGGTGCTGCTGTAATTGTTTTAGGCAGGGGTAGAATCTGCCAAGTTATCTATGTATAATTCATATGTGCTATGTTGATAGTGGATCAGATCTCTTTAGTTTTATTTTCTATTTGGTCTTTTATCTCTTTTTTGCTTCAAGTATACTGAAAATGCTTCACTTGTTGAAAAACCTCCAGATGTTCTATTTGGAAAGTGATTAGTTTCTGGTTGATTTTGTGGGACATAACTTGTTATTTATGCCATTGACATAATTGGATTTTGTGACTTCTATCCTACCTATAACTGATGCTATTTTTGTAAGATCCAATACTTTTTTTTATTTATTTATTTAGCATACAGTAGTCTTGGTTCCTATATTTTGTGCATCTAATGTTTTTGTCGGCGGTTGGGAGTACGGAGCCCCTAGGCGCCAAGCTTACTTGTTGAATGTGAGGATCACCCGACCTCTTTCCTGCGGACTCAGGGGCTTTCGAGAAGGCGAACTTCGATCGAGCGATCATCGGCAGATAGCACACATGATTTAAGTGGTTCGGGCCCTCGAGTGGAGGTAACAACCCTCGTCGATGGTGTCTATAAGAGATCTGAAAAAGGATTACAGAGGCGGGTTTCCTCGGATGGGAAGGTGAGCTTTGGTCTCTATTCTAGCGGCTAGCTCTTACATGTGCAACAAAGACAATCTATTTATACACGGGTGTCATCGGTGTTCCAAAGGAGATGGCGCCTATTATCCAGCGGTTTGGGAAGACGCATACTGTTTGTCCGTGATCCGAAGCTTGTCTTTGCCTTGCGTCATCGCCATCATTCGTTCTTCACGGAAAACGGTATGGGAACGATGGCAACAAGACGCGAGTTGGTGGCGCAGATCTTCTGCGTTCGACGGGGCGTAGTGGTCATTAAAGATGTCGAGCATTTAATGCATGCGGAAGGGAGGCTGTGCGGCCGAGGAAGAAGCAACCGTACTCTTGCGGGCAAGGTCGCTCGTGCCGCACGAAGCGAGAACTTCCTTGCTCGGGAGGCCGGCCTTTTTCCAAGGAGTAAGTCTAAACGTACCTCCGGTCCCGTCATCTAGCCCCCAAGCCTTGAGTGGGGATTCACTGGAGTCCCTCGAGGCTCGGAATCTTTGAAAATCCGGGGGTCGGACGTTTGGACGGGGCCAAGGCATTGCCCGATCAGCCAAGCAAGGGCCATTTGAGCAGGACTTCGGATTAGCTTTAGCTAAAGGTCGTCCGAGCAAGATGTCGGATTAGTAGAGTAAGGGCTACCGAGCAAAACTTCGGTTTGGCGAATAAAGGCTACCCGGCTAAACTCCGGGCGGCCGAAACAAAAACCACCGGCAAAGTTTCGGACTGGCCGAGCAAGGGCCGTCTGAACATAAGCCCAAACGTCGGCCTACCAACGGTTACTTGTGAGTGGGTCGACGGTTTTAAGGCGACGTGACAGCGTACGTGCGCCAGTTCCCGAGATTCCCGGCGGTTTCTTTAGTAGGAAAGGATAAAACCGCGCCCTCTCCCCACTCGATGCTGTCCTTTTCCTTTGTCTTCTTCCTCTTGCGCGCCGCCTTTCTTCCTTCTCCTCCGTCGATGGCGAAGTTTGTTCCTCGTGGACTACTGCGCGCGCTGAAGACCTCGTGGCGCAGGCCACCGACCCCAGTCCGGCGCGTCCTGACGGCGAGGTCCTCCGGTGCGGCGAAGCGAGTTCGTGAGTTGCGAACTCAACGCCATGCGGGCCGTGCCGGAGTGCGAGTTCATGGCGCGATCCTCGCTCGCTGCGGCACGGAAGTCCGAACCTCCACCCAAACTCCATTCTTATTCGAATCTTTTCTCCCATCTTTGCGAGGGTTTCGTTGGCGTCTGCATGACGGTAAGCTTGTTCCTCCACTTCTATATGCTCCATCGTCTTCGGGGTGCGTCGGCGGTGGGGTGCACGTATTTTCGGTGCGGAACTTCGCGATCAGACGCCTACCCCATTAGCGTTAAGGACTCCGTCGCCGGTGGCGGAACGATGGTTCTACGCGAAGAAGGGGCGGATTCGGATTCCACTTCCGGAACGCGCGCCGAGAAGAAGGACCTTCCCGACCGCGTGGAGCGGGAGGAGAAGATCCTCGACACCATCCGGTGTTGGCGGCAATGATCGGCCCGGCGAGCTATTGCGGGACTTCCTCGAGAACCGAGTTTCTCCCGACGGCCGGAGCACCCTTTCTTCGAGATCGCCCGGTGGGCGACATCACTCGTGGCGGATACCGTATCTTTTCTTGCTTGGGTGATGTCTTGCCGGGTTCTTCCTCGATTTTGTTTTCTTTGAAGCTCGGACGACCGATGGGTCGACGGGCGGAGTGTGAGCTCTTCGCCTTGGGGAAGGAGGAGAACCGGACTGGCCGGCGAGGACCGAAGAACGTCCTCGGCCGTTCGGAAAGAGTTCGTACCTCGTCGATCCTCATGCTCTGGCGGGATTGTCGCCTGTTTTGACCGTCCTTTGTCTTGCAGGATCGGGTTGCCCTGGAGGCCGTGCTGGCGGCCGAGCAGCCGGTCAAGGCGGGAAGGGAGCGACTCCCGACGAAGAAGGTCGCCTCAAAGAAGAAGAGGAAGGGGGCCCTGCGGGCGTCTGATGATGACGGGGGACTGCGGCCGAAGCGATCGCAGCGCCGGGGTTCTTCGGTGGGCGGCTCGGTAGACGCTACCCGTGAACTGACCTGCGCGATACCGCCGAGGCACAACCCGCCGCGACCTCACCTCAATCTGTGAGACCAGTCTGGGAGTTGTCACTTTGGTTTACCTGATATTCTAGGGATTACCCGACCATACCGTCTGTTCTCGCAGACCGGGCCGATCTCCGCCGAGCCGAAGGCGAGCTGGAGAGAGGGACGCCGGAGGAGGAGCAGGCGGATCCGAGACGAGACAGGCGGCGTTGTCCTCGTGGCTCAGGGCGAGGGGCCCGCTTCAGTGGCGCTTCGAGGAAGAACTCGGGGCTTCTTCCGGTCGGTCGAAGCATCGTCCGGAGTGGCAAAGCGGCGAGCCTTGCGGACGGAGCCGCTTGGCCAGCAGTGGGGAGAGCGCCCTCACGCCGTCGAGGGGACGGAGAGCCTTCCTCGGTAGCGAAGAACCCGAGCAGGGGGACGCTGGCGGGCAAGGTCTTCGAATGGCGAGGAAGAAGGTAAGTTTCTTCGATCCAAATTTTTCGATCGTGGCGTGTCATCGCGGTCTTGATTCTTCCTCTTCGAGCGTGGTCGGGGGCCGTGGGGAAGATCCCTGTGCCTTTGACGGGGCGGGGCGAGGTCTGATTCGGAAGCATTTCAAATCGCGGCGTCCCAAATCTTTGCAAATTGGCGGCGAGGATCGCAATGGAGCCGATCGCGGGGGAGGAGTCCGAGCAGGATTCGGAGGACTCCGCCCGTTGGTGCTCGGCCGTCGAAGGAGTTGGTCTTGCGGCGACCACGCGGTCGTTTTCTTGGGGGTGAGAACAAGTTCGAGCTGCCCTCCGTCCGTCTTGTGGCGCAGAGCAATCTTGCTCGGACTCGGGCACCCGAAGTGCGGCCGAGCGATGGACCGCGGCGAGCGACCCTATCGCGGAGATTGCCGCGCGGAGGTGGCCGGCCCTTGGCCCCTGGACTCGGGGTTCCTGGACGAAGCGCCGAGGCGAAACGACTTTAGTGGTTCGTGCCGAGTCGCGGGCGAAGATGACCGGAAGCTTCGGCCTCGGTTTGAAGACGTCGGGCAGTCTGTGGAAGCGAGAACAGCTGGGAGGTCTCGACTCCGAAACACGGGGGCGCCGCTTCTTCGAGCTCGGGGAACATCGCGTTAGCCTCCGGCCTGGTTGAGGGTTTGCCGGCGTCCACCGCCACGAGGTAATTTCTTACCGCGAAGTTACTTTTTTGCTTGCAATCTTCTTGATGGCTTTTTGCTTGTAGTTATCGTGAGATGGATGGTCGGCATGAGCATAGAAGCTCGGTCTTAGAAACCAAGGTGACGGCGGTCGCGCTCCGAGTTAGGGAGGCCTAGACAGAGCTCGCTGGGTTGAACGAACTCGAGCATGCTTTGGAGTATGCTCGAGTGCGAGAGAAACTTCGAGGCCCAGGAGGAGCTCGAGCGGGTCCAGAAGAGCTCGAGAAGGAGGCGGCAGGAAATTTGGCCGAGGCCGAGAGGCGTGAAGCTCATGAAGATCCGACCAGGCGTGAGGCGGATCGAAGTTCTCGGCCAAGTCGTCTTGAGGGCGTGGAGGCGAGCCAGCCCTGAAGAGCAAATCTAGGGGTAGTGTGCGTGGTGTTACATGTGTTTATAATGAGACATCTATACTTAAGTACAAGATGTTTTTTTTTGTTTCTTTTGTTCATGCTTACATGATTTTGAGAAAAAAAATGCTTATGCTACTATTTGCTGCCACATACCCACCCAGCCCCCTCGTGAGATCGGGCTTTAGGCGTGACTTACGAACAAAAGACCGTGCACACGAAGCAACCGGGTAGGTAGGAGCACGCGAAAGAAGGGTCTCGAGGCGGCGATGTCCGGCCCCTCGTGTGGCGAGTCTCGCCTTACAGTTGCGACCAAGAGACCGGCACCACGAAGTAGCCGGGCGGCGGGAGGCCGACGAAAAAAGCGATGTCCAAATTCGTGTGGCGAGTTTACGCCCACAGTTGCGAGCAAGAGACCGGCACACGCAATGGCCGGGCGTGAAGGTTCTTGAAAAGCGATGTCGATCCCGTGTGGCCGAGTCTCTGCCCCTGGTTGCGAGCAAGAGACCGGGCACACGGCGAAGCCGGGCGGCGAGAGGACGCGAAAATGGCGATGTCTAGCCCCTCGTGCGGCGAGTCTCGCCCCTGTTGCGAGCAAGAGACAAGACACGGCGAAGCCGGCGGCGAAGGTTCGCGAAAAAGGCGATGTCGATCCCTCGTGCGACCGAAGTCTCGCCTGGTTGCAAGCAAGAGACCGCACACACCGCAATGGCCGGCGTAGAAGGTTCGCGAAAAAAGCGATGTCGGCCCTCGTGTGGCGAGTCTCGCCCACAGTTGCGAGCAAGAGACCGGACACCAAAATGGCCGGCGTAGAGGAGACGCCAGCGAAAAAAGGCAATGTCGGCCCCTCGTGTGGCGAGTCTCGCCTGGTTGCGAGCAAGAGGCCGGGCACCGCAAGTAGCCGGGCGGCGAAGGTTCGCGAAAAAAGCGATGTCGGCCCCTCGTGTGGCGAGTCTCGCCTGTTCCGAAAGAAGATCGATCGGCACACGGCCGGGGCGTAGAAGGTTCGCGAAAAAAGCGATGTCGATCCTCGTGCGGCGGGTCTCGCCCTTGGTTGCGAGCAAGAGATCGGGCACAAGTAGCCGCAAGTTCGGGTTACTAACTCCGGTTTCAATTGGGTTTGAGGATCGAATGTTTGCGAGCCTTCCGAGAATCTTTGAGGCGATGTGCTATCGGCTTATCCGAGCAAAGGAAATTGAGTATGGGCGCATTTTTGATTCGTCGGCCGCTTTGAAAATCGGTTTAGAGAACAAGGACTCGTGATCGGGCGGAGACGGGGAGAAAGGATCGAAAAATCTTGGGCAAAAAGAATTTGGATTACCATTCCTCTTTATTTAACAGGCTTGGAGATTTCGAGGAGAAGTCATTCGAAGATCCCATAGTTAAATAAGGGGGGATGGGCTAGAAAGGGGGAAGGTCAGGCGTGGAACCTGCGTAGCTGGGCGATATTCCACGAGTTCTTTGAGATTCGTCCGTCGGGGAGGCGAGGCGGACGGCCCGGCGTGAAGATGAGACGGCCGTGAATGGACCCTCCCACTGGGGTTAGTTTGTTGGCGTGACAGGTCAGGGCGCGTCGCGAGAACCAAGTCGCCGTCGTCTGATGTCCTTGGCGGATAGATCGGGCGGCGTGCTGCAAGCAGAGCTTGCGTGGCCATTGGTCGACGAAGCGCTTGCTCACGCTTTTCCTCGGATAGGTCGAGATGGAGTATCACCTCGATGATCGTCGGCTGTTCATGAGGTCATGCGAGGCGACCTTAGAGTTATTTCTGTTGGAAGCATGGCCTCGGTGCGTATCTGGCCGGAAGGGCGTTTAGCCGTGGCTCTGGCTGAAGTGGTGCGAGACGGCCCACAAGGCGGAAGGGGCTCGTCGACCCGACCTGTCGCAACTTAAAAGCGGTCGAAGACCCTTCTTGATTCCTTGGAGGATCTGTCGGTTGGCCGTTCGACGGCCCGTTGCTCGTGGATGAGCCACGGTAAAGCAAATCCTAGTGCCAACGTCTTCGCAATATTCTTGGAACACTCATTGGTGAGCGGAGTTCCGTTGTCCGTGATCGGTCGGTGGGGGCGCCGAACCGTGTGACCACGTTATTGCGGAAGAATTTTTGGCCGCTGGGCGTAATGCGAAGACGGTTCGGCCTCTATCCATTTGGTGAGCGATGTCGATGGCGACAAAGAGGTATCGCGATCCCTTCCCCCTGCGGGAAATGGGCCTAGGATGTCGGCCCCGGTGAAAATAGCGGATGAGGGAATAGTTTGAAGGGTGTATCTTTGGTTGGTGCACTGTCGGGCATGGAATTGGCATGCCCGAAGCAGTGGTGACGATCTCCGGCGTCACCCAACGCCAGGCCAATAGTAGCCCATCTGAAGGCCTTGCCAGCGGCGTTACAGTGGGAGGAGTGGGCCCCACAGATACCCTCGTGTATGTCCTTCAACAGGAACTTCCCTTCTCCCTAGGAGACACACTTGGAGAGAATCCCTAGTCGCCTCTTGATGCTGAGGCACCCTCCACTAGCCTATATAGTGGAGCTGTCCTGATAAGCCGGGATTTCTTAGCTTTATCCTTGGGCAATGTCCCGTGCGCCAAGAACTGGATGAATGGCGTCATCCAGGTGGCGTTTTGCTCGAGGAGGGAGACGTTGTCGTCGCCTCTTTTGCCTCTTCTCCGGAGGAATAGAGGGCTTTAGTAGGTGCTCCACGAGCACCCGTTAGAGACGGGTTCTTGTGAGGTGCCCAACTTGGCAAGTTGGTCGGCGAGTATTTGCTCTCTGGACACGTAAAGGATTTGAAATTCACGAAATTCCTTTCCAACCTCCTAACCTCGGCGAATGTAGCGCCATTGAGTCGCCAGACTCGATACTCCTTGTTAACACAGTTTACGACTAACGGTGAATCCCTTTCACGGTTAGTCGTCGGACTAAGCGCAGCATGCTCGGAGCCTCGCCAAGAGGCCTTCATACTCCATTGCGTTGTTGGTCGCGCGAAGTGCTTGTATGACGTCTTTGGAGTTGCTCTCCTTGAGAAGATCGACTACGCCAAATTTCGGCGCTTCGAAGGAGCGCGAACCGTCGAGAACATCGTCGATGGGGTTCATCGGCGCTCGACCATTTGCTCGGTTGGGGATTCGTCCATTCCGCCACGAAGTCCGCCAGTATCTGGGACTTGATCGCCGTCCGGACAACGAACTTTAGGTCAAATTCCCGAGTTCTCTCGCCCGTTTAGCGTCGCCGGAAGCGTCGGGATTCTGAGGACTTCCTTAGTGGGAAGCGGTCGGGGCTGTGATTGGGTGAGCGAAGTAGTGGCGGCTTCTTAGAAGCCATCGGGGGGCGTATAGGAGCTTCGGACTTGATGCGCTCGCTTGGGTCCGTGAAGCACCTCACTCACGTAGTAAATAGGCGGCTGACTTCCTTCGCGCTCCGCTACGAGCACGACACTTATTTCTTGGGGAGAGGCCGCCAGGTAGAGCAGCAGAGGCTCCTGTTCCCTCGGGGTGACCAGGACGGACGGGCTCGACAGGTATTTCATAAGTTCTTTAAAAGCGTTGTCGGCTTCCTCGGTCGAGCAAGCTAACTGCGTGCTTGCGCAAGGCTTTGAAGAAAGGTAGCCGCGCTCACCAAGACGAAGATGAAGCGGTGAGGGCGCCATCCGGCGATGGCGATTAGACTTCCTTTACGCTTGAAGGAGCACGCATCCTCTCGGCAACCGATTTTTTCGGGTTTCTTGCCGATCTTGACGACCTAATGACATACCCAAGCACCATGTCGGTGTGCACACAACACATTTTTCGGGTTCAGCTTTATCCGATGTTTTCTTAAATTACAAAAGGTTTCCTCGAGGTCCCGGATGTGGGCCTCGGCTAAAACACTTTTGACGACTATGTCGTCTACATAGACTTCTAAGTTTCGCCCGATTTGATCGGGGAAGGTCTTCTGCATCAAACGTTGGAAAGTGGCCCCAGCATTTTTCAGACCGAAAGACATGGTCGATAGCGAGAAGGTCTTAGAAGGGGTGATGAAGCGATCTTCTCCTCATCCTCCCGACAGTCGATCTGGTGGTACGGTCTGCGCGTCGAAAACTCATCGGTTATGCTTCGCCGTCGCGTCGACCAACCGGTCTATGCGAGAGAGAAGTTGTCCTTCGGACACGAGCTATTTATGTTGGTGTGATCAACGACATCCTCCACTTTCCGTTCTTCTTTCTAACTCTGGCCGGATTTGCCAACGGTCGGAGTGTTCTACTTCCGAATGAAGCCGCCTTCAATAGCTTGTCTAAATTGCTCCTTGATGACATCGGCCTTCCATTGCGGAATCTCCTCGGCGCTTAAGCGCCTTGGTTTTACCAGTGAACCGCCACTTGTGCTCAATCACCTCCTTTGGACCCGGGCATATCGGACGGCTCCCATGCGAAAACGTCGGCGTTGGCGGAGGAAGGTGACGAGCTTCGCTTTCTATTCGGATCCAGCGGCCCGAGGTGGACCACCTTGGCGGGTCCTCATCGGAGACCGGATGTGCTTTATCTCTCTCCCGGGCCGAGAACGACCTTGGGCCAAAGCGGTTGTGGGAATTTTGCTCGGGCCCACGCTCGGGGCCGGCCGACGGGGCAGCGCCATCTCGTCGCCTCAAAGCGACCTTGTGGTTGACCTGGCGGTGATCACCCCTTTTGGCCCTGGGAGCTTGAGACAGTGATATGCATGATGCGTGGCGCCATAAACTTGGCAAGAGCGACTGCCGAGGATGGCGTTATAGGTCGACTTGAAGTCAACTATCTCGAAGGTGACCACTCGGTCCGGAAGTTGCTCGAGTGCCAAAGATATGCAGGCGGGACGATCTGCCCAATGAGTCATGGGCGTGCAGGGATAATGCCATGAAAGGGCATAGCAATATCCTTGATTTTGGGCCAGGATTTGCATCTCGTCCAAGACCCGGCGGAAATCAGTCAGAGCGCTCCCATCGATGAGCACCGCGCGACCGTGTGTTACTAATGGTCGGGCGAGCACGAGAGGAGCCTGCGGCCGTCATTCGAGGACAATCCTCTCGGGAGAAGGAGACGGTCGTTCAGACCATCGGAGTTGTTCGGGGCGAGCGCGCTCGGTCTCGTGGCAAACCTCGCGCGCTGACCTTCAACTCCGTCGGAGAGTACGCCGCGGACCCCAAGATCACCGCGATGTGGTGACTTGGCTCATGATATTCTTCGCTTTCTGGCCATGCGGGTCGGTCGCGGCTCGGATTTTCGGTCGGAGCCACCCTTCCCGACATCCGGAAGAACGGGCATAGGGCCCGCGGCGTTGTAGAAATCCTCGGCCGGACAACCCAGTCGCGGCGTGAAGAATGACGTAAACGGCCGCTCGAAGGTCCACGAGGCCCACGCTTCGTCCGGGGTTGGTCGGCCGACCACCCACCTTGCAGGAAGGCGAGGCTTCTTTAACCTCGGCGTGCGTGGCGGAGCAGCTGCTTTCTGGGATGGCGGCAACCATTTTGGCGCTTTCTTTTCTTCTTCTTGGCCTTCTTGTCGGACTTCTTTTTGTCAGAAGATTCCATCTCGTCATGCGAGGTGCTGCCGGACCCAAGCGCGCTTCGCTTCCACGGCCTCCTCGGCATTGATGTAACGCTTTGCGCCTAAAAAGCTCATTGGCCGAGGAGCCGAGTATATCTCGAGATCTGGGTGAAGCGGGCGTTCTTAACGCCGGTGAAGGCTTCAACGACCGCTTCGTCCGGGATGCTCGAATCGTATTCCGTGCGGATGAACCTCCGGACATAGTCCGGAGGCTCTCCCTCTCATCTGGACCACTCGTTTGAGATCTGCGGCCTCCCGGGACAAGCATCTCGAAATCGCCGTGAGACCTCGCCTGATTGTGCCCGGTGTGGATGGAGCCTTCCGCCGGTTGAAGAGTCATGTCGGCGAGCCCCTCCAACACGGCGGAAAAATAGTTCACCATTATCCTTCATCACGCTGCGGCGTGTGATGGTAGCATACACCGAGAGAACTCGTCCGGGTTTGAGTCCCATCGAATCGCTCGATGTGGCTGGTTTGAACAGGCGGCCATCTGCGCCTCGGAGGGCGCGGAAAAGCGGGCACCGTGGCCCGCCAGTGTCGTGTCGTGGCGTCGCGACCCTCGTGCCCTCGGAGGGCCGAGGCGCGAAAGACGTCGCCAGCGGCGAGTGTCGAAGTACCGGTAGGGTTCATACTGGTTGGCGCGAGGCGGCGCTCGTGGCGCCTCTTGCGGGACTCGGGATGACCCGTTCGGTAGTCGTGGTCGAGCCATTGTCATGGCGGCCTTCGCCGCCGACCATCGATCGAGGGCGATCACTATCTTGCGCGGGATGTCCTATCATTCCTTCACGGTCGAGATCCGGCGAAGGTCGTGGCGGAGTAGCTACCCGCAGGGTTCGGCTCTCCGGAAGTGCTCCGGAGTCGGCGGCGGAGATCGCCGACCAATCTGCTCCAATTTTTTCGACCACGGCGACGCCTAGCTCGGCGGCTGGTGAAGTCGGCCGAGGTCACGTACCACGTCGCCAAGGCGGCGGCGGCAGCTCCTACCGACGGATCGGAGGAAGGGGCGGAGGTGGCGACCACGGCCGTGGGGAAGCGAGGCCGGCCGGCGCTTCGGCCGGTCATCGCGACAGGTTGCGAGCGTCTTCGTCGAAGTAGCCAGCCGATCCAGCAGCGTCGAGCGGTGACATGATTCGTCCTCCCGAGCGCGGGAGGAGGGGCGTCGCCGGTGCGCCACGTGGATTTCTCGCGAACGCCGGGCATGAGGTGTCATGGCCGTATCCTCGCGGAGACGATCTCGTGGTCGAGTCGTCACGGGATGTCGAGGATATCGACCCGCATTTAACCGACGCCTTCACACACGCCGGGTGTCTCTGTCCGGTAACTCTCGAAGCAGGAGGGGCTCGAACGTACTCGAGCCCAGCTCGCCGCCGGGCGGCGGACATCCATGGGGAGGAGACTCGCCATGGTGTGTCCTCCGGATCGATGATCCGGGCGACCTCGATATCGGACCAATACTCGTCCAAGTCGCCGAAGTCGTCGGCGAATATCTTGGTTGTCTGAGAGTTCGCCATTCTCAAGAACCCGCTGCGAAGCTAATCGACGGTCCCCACGGACGGCGCCCGGTATCGGCGGTTGGGAATCTGGAGCCCCAGACGCCGAGCTTACTTGTTGAATGTGAGGATCAACCGACCTCTTTCTGCGGGCTCGGGGCTTTCGAGAAGGCGAACTCGATCGGCGATCATCGTGATAAGCACACATGATTTAAGTGGTTCGGGCCCCTCAGTGGAGGTAACAACCCTACATCGATGGTGTCTATAAGAATCTGAAAAAGGATTACAGGAGGCGGGTTTCCTCAGGTGGGAAGGTGAGCTTTGGTCTCTATTCTAGCAAATAGCTCTTACATGTGCAACAAAGACAATCTATTTATACGGGTGTCATTGGTGTTCGATGGAGATGGCGCCTATTATCCAAATAGTTTGGGAAGGCATACTGTTTGTCCGTGATGCGAAGCTTGTCTTTGCCTTGCGTCGCCGCCATCATTCGTTCTTCTGGGAAAGCGGTATGGGAGCAATGCAACAAGACGCGAGTTGGTGGCGCGATCTTCTGCGTTCGACGGGCGTAGTGGTCATAAAGATATCGAGCATTTAATGTCATGGACGGGAGGCTGTGAGGAAGGAAGAACAACCCGTACTCTTGCGGGCAAGGTCGCTCGTGCCGAAACACGGCGAAACTTCTTGCTCGGGAGGCGGCATTTTTCAAGGAGTAAGTCTAAACGCGTACCTCCTGTCCCGTCGATTTTATTCCTTCAGTTTTGCATTTTGTTAATTTGAGAACTCAGGCTGTCATGTGGGAACACTGTTAAGTCCAAATCCATTCTCCTCCAATGAAATGCACCGTTAAGGAAAACATTGGTTCACTCTCTTAATTTGTTAGTAATGCACCAAATGTGTTATAGCTATGACAAGGATACAATATCGCTATATCTAGGGTTGCTAAATAAATTGTTTCACCTGTGCTTTGTCCGTAGAACTACTTATACTCCCTATAGGTGAGGAGCAGCAATTTTTCTTGCTTCTTGTCTTAGGTATCTAATGTGTTACTGCTCGATCCAACCAGAATCTGAAGTAGTCTTGTTAGGTAGTTATTGCTAGTTAGCTTCGTTATCATGCATGATATTCGGGGTGGTGATCACCCTGTGATTACTATTTTGTTTTTGTGATATAATGATTTCATGGTTGCATCTATTAGTTGCATTACTAAAGTATAGGCTGATTGCTACTGTAAATATTGGTCTGGAAGTGTGTCCTATTCTTAGCTGTGCAATTCAGAGCTAAGGGGAAATTAAGGCAGAGGTATGTTGGGTCATGCCTGTTTGTGGCAGTTGAGCGGCTAGTACAGATTAGGTCTTATAGGGTCCTTGACCTAAGTAAATCATATGTTTGAATTTCTTGCTAAAGACGTAATTGATAAATCTTTAGCGCAGAGTTTCGTTGAAACCTTTGACCTTAAGTAAGGTCTCATTGTTGGAGCCCTGACTTGTTTGGATGATAGGAGAGGTTGTAAGTCTAGAATTCAAGGACGAATTCTTTTAAGGGGGTGAGAATGTAATACCAATTAAAAAAGAGAGAGAGAGAGGGGCCGGCTTGGCCCAGCCGGCCCAGCCACCCACCGCCCAATAGTGGGATGAGCCGGGAGGGCTCTAGAATCCCCGCTCTATTTTTTCTCACCTCACCCGAGACTCTCTCTCTCTCTCATTCTCTCGATCTCTCTCTCCAGAACCTACCACAGCCGCCGGCGCCTTCATCTCACTAGCCGCCGCCGCTGCCTAAAGCCTCCCCAACCGAGCGTCGCCCCTGCTCGTGCTCGCCGGTCGCCTCTCCTTGTCGCCGCCGCTGGTCTCCTCGTGGCCTCGCCAGATCGCCATCGCCGCCTTGCTCGGTCGTCGCCGGCCGCCCTCTCGGCGCCGCCGTCCTCCCATCTTGACCTCGTCGCCTCCGTCGTCTCGTCGCTGTCGCCTTGCCGCCAAGCCAGACAGGCGGCGGGCTCAGATTGGCCGCCATTGTGTCTTGCCTGCTCCTCGCTCAAGACTGCCCTCCGGCCGTCTCGCCGCCATTTCAAATTTCAGCCGCCCCCTTAGCCACCCGCAACAACGCCGCCCGCCCATTACATTGGCGCTTGCCACCTGTTCTTCTGCGTCGGGTACCACCTAGGAGAAGGGAAAGAAGAGGAGAGGAGGAGGAGGAGAAGGAAGCGCAAGGAAGGACGGGGAAGCCTCCTGTTAGGAAGAAGAAAACGGGAAGGAACTAGGGTTTGTTCCTTGGCTTAAAGGTAGAAGCGCCGTGTGGATGACGTCTACGTGTCTTCATGTGGTAAAAAGGCAAGTACATGATGGGATGGTGATCACGGTGTGATACCCCATCCCCAATCAATCCTTTGTCCTTATTAATGGCATGAAGTTATTTGATATAAATGCATAACATGAGAAGGGGATCGAGTGGTTGAGAACTTGCATGGGTTTAGATATTTATTATACTTGCTTGACGTGGGTGTGACATCAAATGTATGAGAGTTGTATCTAAACTCATGGGAATAGGCTAGACCAAGATCCGACTTCTAGATGATTTCAAAGGCATGTCGAGTTGTTAGATACTAATACTTCTAATTGCATAGTAATCGCAAGTGCATATTTATTCAAAGTGATCTATCCTGCTTCGTTTTTTCACTGTGAGGTTTCTTTATGTCCCATTGGGGTATCTATACATATAACTCGAATGGGTGAGTTGAGCTTGCTAAAGCTTGCTGATAACACGGTATGTGATTGTTTGTGGACTTGCATTATTTTGCATTCATGTGCATAGGCCAAGTCGGTGGATGGTCATATGACTAGTCCGGAGTGCCTCGGCCAGGTCGGTGAGAAAGCCATATAACCATGACTTAGGCCCGAAGTCCTACGGGAGTAGGCACTCCACGGGAGTGGAGGTTATGTTTGGACCCCGTATGAAAAAGGACGGGGCAATAAGGGTGTCATCGACGGGTGAACCCTTGCTATACCGGTATGAGCTCAGAGAAAAGACGCATCCTGCACGACATTGCATTGCATTGCACTATGTGAGTGTGGCTACAGAGTGATTATGAGAATATGGACTATGGTACAGAGTTGGTGCTGACATGTCACTTTCATGATTATATGTTCTTTCATATTTATCCTTTGTTTAATTGTGTATTTATTGAGATTGATGACGGTTTAGAATTGTCATGATGTAGGACACTCATGGTCATTTGGATGGTTTTACCCTTTTGTTATTTATGGATTTGCTGAGTCTTGGTGAGTGGGTGATTTATTTAATTGTTTAGCTACACAAAGCTCTTTTGGTCAAGCGTAGGTGGTCGTACTCTTCTTTTTGACATGTCCTTCGTTCTGGGTATGTCAGGCGTTGGTTAGAGTATAGTTTTGAGATGTTGGGAAGGAATCTAAGGTGGTGATAGAGGATTAGAACTAGAAGAAATTCATGAACCTAATTGTTTAAGTATACCTTTTCTGGTGATTCTAACTTTAGGGGCAAATGGAGTGCATATAATGTTAGTATGAGCGAGAGGGTTACCTGAGTAAGTAATAAAGCAGCAGAATGGGATTAATACGCTTAACAACAAAGATGTGGTATTATTTTGTGTTTATCATTTCATTATGTACTTGTTGAGTTGTTGAACTCACACTTGCTCCCTTTATGTTTTTAGGTACATCCTGAGGCCGACATGCATGGGATGGGAGTAGCACATCACTTGGGCACTAGAGCACTAGATAATTGTCCCTTAATTAGATCTAATAGGGTTAATTTAAATACTTTATTATAGGACTTGGTTTGTTAATGGATTGGATTAGAAGATTTGTTAGGTTCTATCCTTATTATGTTCGCGTGAGGCAATTTACTTAAAGTTGTAAGGAATTTCATCGGCATTAAAGGTAAGCACGGTAAGTAGTGGTTGTGATGGGGTCTCCGCTAAGATGGAGCCATTTGTTGGCCTTTGGGCGTGAATGGTTATGTTATTGTGTTATATATGATTATGTCTCTTTTGTCTGCTGAGTGGATGTCCAATCGTTAGGGGAGGTGCTGCCGAAATTTTGTAGAATTTAGAGGTTTAGTAGCATCTTGGGCTCAGTAGGAACCGGGGTGTTATAGTGGACATCTGGGTTGTACGGGCGGGGAGGATGTATCCCTGTTCGTCAGTGCCTTGGACCTTGTTTAGTCGGTCTTCTTGTACAACATGAAGACTAGGGCCGTGGGCCGATCCTCCACAGGGTGCCCAGGAATGACTCACAGAGCAAGTGCTATTAGGGCTTTCGGCCCAAACGGCTTTGTGGTTCGCACCGTTGGTGTGATACCTCCTGAGAGTAAAGTGTACCCACTCTGTAGAGTTAAAACTATCATGATAGCTGTACTCATGGTTAAGAGCATGCGAAGGGACTGATCATATGATAGATCCTTCTTTTCAAAACAGGTTTTTGTGTGAGTAAAGATTTTGCAAGCGGAATTGCAAAACTGGATTGGTAAAGAAAAACTCTTTCAAACGATTTGGTTTACCGCAACAGTTTCAAAAGCTGCTTTTCTCTCTCGTAGGACAAAAATTTGGAAAACTGACTTCCTGCAAATTATCCAAAACCTACCCTTGTACTAAATCACATCCTGCACGTATTCCCCTGACTCGCGGAGTGTGATTGTACTCACCCTTGTTTTCTCTCCATCTCTTTCTGAACTCCAGTCGAGGGACAACCCGTTGCACGCAATTTCCAATGCTGACTTCAGGGAGGAATACGACAAAGATTTCCTAGAAGACTAGGTCGCGGTCTATTGCCTGGCTGCCTGTGGAAGAATAGTAGAGCTGTCTAGTAGCACGTGTGTACTGTTGTATGAGGACCCTGTGTTGTATTCCGCTAAACTCTGGTTCACGACCTGTGTGTCACCATGTTTGTACTAGACTGGGGTTATCCTCCATTATATAATAATTTATTTCAGTTGGTAATGTATCACTCTGTTTGGACTGTGCGTACTAGCTGTTGATCTTTGGAACCAGCACAGAATGCACAGAGGGATTCGATCTCCTTTGACTGGGTCTCGACATCTAGCTCCTAGCTCTACCTCAGATATGGAGTTTGTAGGTTAAAATAAAGTGGCTTAAGTTTATATTTTTAATTTAAAATGTAAATAAAACGACTCATCTAAACATACTTAATGTATTCACAATTCCGGCTCTATGAATTTCTAGAGTTAGAAATAGGATGTTCCACTAACTTCATCAATTGTAGTTGAGCTGGAGCTTTATGAAACGGGGCCTAAATTTACGACATCATCAGGAGTTCAGCTTGGTTCACCCGGCCATAGAATCTTCAGAGCATCCGTAGCAGAAACCCTATATGGGTATAGAAATAGAGTTTTACAGATAGAGTTT
Source organism: Olyra latifolia (assembly GCA_036346145.1). Lineage (NCBI taxonomy): Eukaryota > Viridiplantae > Streptophyta > Magnoliopsida > Poales > Poaceae > Olyra > Olyra latifolia. The sequence continues at coordinate 4,143,148 of CM070524.1, forward strand.
CTGGTGGAGGGAAGGAATCTTTTAGGATATAGTGTAAAGTGTGAAAGAATTTTAGAATAATAGAGAGAGAAAATAGAGTAGAAGAGAGAGAAAATAGGGATAGAGTTTCTGTCGTGGATGCTCTCAGTGTGAGGTTAACTGAACTCCCCTGATCGATGTTCCTTTCCTTGTTCTGCGATTCCGTGGTGCAGACGTATCAGGTGAGACGAGAAGGTAGGAAAAGGCAAGAGAATACATGGATTCTTCCCACGTGACAGTGCAGCACCTCCGATTCTTCTTGCTATCAGCACGCAGTTTCATTCGCTGAACCTTGCCTACGGTGCCCTGTACCTCTCCGTACTCGGCAAGTGTGAGCAAAAGTACAAAAGAGAGCTGCCCTTCTCCTTGCACGGACACACGAGTAGTACGTGCATCGCTTCATTGGCCAGGTTAAATTGGGCACATCGATCTCCATCCACTTCACCACTGCCTGCGAACGGCGCCAGCACATTTGGACCTCAGCTGGCGATCGCATCCTCGCATACAGCTCAAGCCGTGGGTCGCAGGTAAGGTTGCCAGCCATCGATCTTAACTTAGCATTTCGGGTGTGTTTGGTTGATAACCCTAGGTGATTCTACCAAATATATTGGTCATGACCAATGCAGGACATGACCAAAACATTGCTAATTTCGTTGTGTTTGGTTTGAAACCAAAGTTTGGTAGGATATAAATAGTTACCGATTGGTTGGAAGCCAAATAAAGTAACCAAAATTTGGTAAATAAAAATTGAATTTGTGAAAAATTAAAATCATAAAATGTTCAGCTTCAACTAAAAAACTTAAAAATATTTAAAAAATCAAATAAATTAAAAAATTGTGAAAATTAATGGATAGGTAGATTATGATTTTAGATGAAATAAGAATTTTATTTCATGCGATTTAAGCTGTGGATAAAATGGATATGAAAATAGGAAGGTAAAAACCAACTGAAATAACCATACACACTTTCTGCTACTAGCTTCGTTTTGCTAGCAGCGTAGGCTGACACCGGGTCCCACATCATGTTTCCGTTTCCTTCTTTGGCGCACCAACTCGCGGGTGCAGGAATTCACGCCTGGCTTCACCCACGCATCACATTGGGCTTGTTTGGTTGCCGTTTCATCCCGTCCAGGCTCGGCCGAGCTAGCTAGGCTCACCGGATCCAGGCTGAGGTGACGCCGGGTGGTGTGTTTGGTTGCCCGCATCACCTCGTCTAGCCTCGCGCGGCGGTGTTGATTGCTTCGCATGCACGATGAGGGCCGCCTACGAATCCAACTCCGGTGAACTCCTCCGCGCGGATCCGACGACCTCAGCGCGTCGCCGCGAATCCGGCAACCCCGAAACTCCGCCACCAGAATCCGGCAACCCCGAGCGCGTCGCCATCGGATCCAACGACCCGAAACTCCGCCACCGGATCCGCGACCGAGGCGGCCATCAGATTAGACAACCCGACCTCATTGCCATTGGATCCGGCGACCGGCGTCGTCGCCACCGGATTCGGCGCGTGGGCCAAGCGTGGCGGCGATCGGGCGTCGGCGTGGGAGGTCGAGCGGCGATGGTCGATGGAGGGGGGCGGCGGGATGGTGGGCGGCGGCGGGATGGAGAGAGCTCGGGGGAGAGTTGGGAATGGGAGGCTGAGAGGGAGATCGGGATTAGTAGAAGCGTCTGCGCTTCCCTTGCCTCCGCCTTTGCCTTGACGCGAGCCAGGCCCGTGAGGAACGGCCGATTATTCTGTTTTCTCGAAATTTGCTACTTCTGATGTTTTAGCATCCTCTCGGCCCGCAACAGCAGGGTTTCGAGCATCCAACCAGCTGGCTGCTATATGGCTTGGGCTAGGCTGGGCAAAAAACAGCCAATCAAACACGCTCAATGTAAATCGTTGGACGAGTTTGGCTAGAGGAGCCAATGGCAGGCAACGAACCAAATCAACTTCAAATTTTGCGGGCAAGACCTAATATTGATAAAGCAATCCGGAGAAGCGATCCAAACACGCCCTTAATCCGAAAAGGCGTTTGGTTTGTGTCGTTTGCATCGCATGTACTGGGGGCGCGAGAGCTGCAGCTTTCCCCGTCGCGGTCGTCCAATCCAGCCAAGTGCGCGTACTCGCTCGTCTTTATCGCCTCCACGCGAGAGTGCGAGACGCTGTCGCCGTTGCTGCTTTGTTTTGCCAGGACCATGAGCCGCAAAGAGCCGAGCGTCGACGGGGTGGGGTCGCGCCACGGGAGAGCAAGGTTGGCGCACCTCACGTCGCGTGCGTGCTTCCCCATCTCTTCGCGACGTCGCTGCGGGTTGGAACTTGCAACCATGGCTCCATCCGGGACGTTTAGGGCATATACAATAGAGAGTCAAGGGTGTCTCTTACCATATTCTTCTAAGTAAAAAAGATAAATATGTAAGGGTAGTCGCAATGGGTAGTGTGTATAACAATGTCTAGAGCATTGGAGAGGAGAGATAGAGTATTTATTATGTGATGTCTATAGCAAATCTCCAATAGACAGTGTGTATGTTTAGTAATCCAAAGTCATTACTCATGCATGTGTTGTGATCCAGTGTGAGCAAAGCCACACACACAGAGCATCAAATTGGACTCGTATGGCGCAGAAAATCTAAAGTAGATCACTAATACGTGTGCCAGAGAAATTGTTGGAGTCCCTGTGGTACTTTCGTGGTGTCTATGCATCTTGGTCTAATAAAAAAAGTGATGTCTTGCATGAGACATCACTTTTTCTCTTTCATCTTTTAATGACTATCCACATCAGTTTTTTGTCTATGTAGCATAGTATGGAAACTGTTTAGATATCGCTTACGTGGCCTATTGAGACTGCCCTAAGGGCATGTACAAAGCTATTTAATAGGGCGTCTCTTAGCCATGCACAAGAACCAACATGCTATTTAATACTGATCATCTTTAATTCTGCCTAGGAGTTTGTGAAGAGTCATCTTTTCACCAAAAGTCGATTCTAGCATTTTTTTATTTTTTTCCCTGCCACATCAGCGAAACATGTCCACCTCATCGCTAAGAGAGACCCTATTAAATGGCTTTGTATATGCCCTTATGGAAGGGGGAAAGTTCTAAGGCTCACGCATGTAGCTACAATTACACGTATGAATGCGGTTAACAGGATGTGTTTTAAGACTACTCAACCCAATTTTCCCTCCTATCGGGATGTGTTCTAAGATTGTGCTCAATCCAATTTTCCCTCTTATGCTCTTTTGCAAAAAGATTTTTTAAAAAGTAATTGGATCCTTTTTTTCCCCCTCTCCGTTCTGGCCCACCTGAGCCGGCTCTCCTTCGGGGCGGTGCCGCCAAAGGAAGAAGAAGGATTTTTATTGTGTTTTCTCCAAAAATTTTAGGTTTTTTTAGGCAAAATAGCTTGCGAGAGGAGAGTGGGGGCTAAGCATAGATCTTATAACACATCCAGTGGATGCATGCACGCATTGAACTACATGTACATGCCCTACATCCAAGCTGTTTTTTATTTTAGAAATAGAATAATGTTCTGGCCTCTACATCATAAGATGTATGCAACATCTCGTGTCAGGCTTCAAGCCCATCTTATTGAAGAAGCTGAGTCCTTTGTTCTTTTTTACTTAAATTTAGACCATAATCTACAATGGGATATTTGTTTTTCTAAAGTCAAACATTTTGATGCTTTGCAACCATTTAAAAAAAAATCTTAAAATTTTTTTCTCTAAGCTCTCAAAACCACCTTTTTTTCAACTATATACTCCTAGCTTCCTAATTAGGGTCTATAACTTTTCAGATAATATTGTACCATTGGATTAAAGTTAAAGCAAACAAGGATGAAACTCAGCTTGGAGAACTCCAAACGGCTCGCCTTGCACTTACGTTTGATCATGAATCAATAGCTGAGATCTGTTGCAGTAGATGATTGCACTATTGTTGCTACTGCTGTGCCATGCTCTCCTAGGCTAGAAATGAAGGCACAGAATAGAGAACGAGAGATACGAGATCTTATATGAAAATCCTTATAGGAAAAACACAGACGCACGAAGACAAAATCACTATATGTATGAGAATAAATTATAAGTTTAGCAGATTTGGCCATGGGATACAGGGGTGTATTTATAGGTTGTGAACCGAGTCATTGAAGAATAAGAAACCAAGATGATATCTGTTATGGCAAGTATAAGTCCAACATGAAAACAGATCATAATTCAGATCAAACTCCAACGAGTTGAATTACTGTGACTAAACTCTGAGAGCTCCGAGCAGCTTGAAAAAACAATCCACTTCATTCGAATTATTTTTATAGCATCGGAAATTTCATTTTTTCCGTCTGGCTCTTACGCTTACGTCTGATCATAAAACCAATACATAAGCGTGTCACTGCTGGTTGTCCAGGTGACGCACCGGTGATGACAGCCTCCCGGTCTTCATCACTCATCCACGTCGGTACGGTGCCTTTTTCAGTCCGGCTGGAATTATGATCATGACAGTTACATCTGCAAATACTTTCTCGTTGTTTTCTCCAATGTCAAACCTGAAGTTGCGAAGAAAAAGGAGAGGGGAAAGGAATGGAAAAGAAAGCAATATTCGCTCTTTCTTTCCGGGCAGCGAAAGCGAGCCTTTTTTGAGGGTGCATGGGAAGATTTTCGGCCGGATATTGTGCAATTTTCAACTCTGGTGGAGCCTTAAAAAAATAAATTGTTAAGCTAATCTCCCCAAAACAATTGATGAATCCGCGAGGGGGGAGAGTTCACTGACATCGAAAGATATGCATAATAAACATAATGCCGAAAGCAACCCATTGCCCTGCCACTAACCAATTGAGTTGATAGATCTTATTGACACTCCAAAAGCAAAGCAACATATCTCTCTCACTCCCGTTTTTTACCCATTAGTTCGATCAAGTAGCACCATAATATTCTTATCTAGGTACCATATCATGAGCTAACGTCGATAAAAAAAAAATACTCGATGAAATGTCCCCAAGCACCCTTGGATATCTTTTCAATATTCTTCTTATCGATCATATGGTTCTCTAGTCATTGGTTTGGCGTTTGGTTTAACCGCCGTTGGTTTTGCTCTAATTACATATGTTGCTCCAACATGAGAAGGTTTCGAGGCAATGCATGGTTGTGTTCTCGTGACCATCTGCCGTCCTTTCTTTGGATTGAGCTGGTGAAATTCAAAAGAGTATAATTGAATCGTTCGTCTTTCTCATCGGTTTAAGCTTTTGAGTGGATTGATCGGAGCATACAACTCAATATGGTATCAGAGCTAGTGGTTAGCGCAAGTAAAATAAAAGTTTATCATCTGCTCCTGTTCCACATTTAAGACCTGAGGAGCCTCCACATAAGGACCGAGGAGTGTAAAAGCACAAGTGAATTTGTTCGTCTTTTTTTTAAGAGCAACACAAATAGCTTTATATTAACTAAACTTTTGAGTAAATTGGTCAGTACATACAACTCAATATATGGCACAAGATTCACATATGTATTTTTTTTTTCTGGAGCTAGATATCGATAAGTTAATTGGCCGTGCTTTGTCAAGTTTGTATTGACCTGTTAATTTGGAAATTTGTGCTCGGATCTATATAAATTGATGCTGATATGGTCACAGGCTCATAGTCATACTGGACAGGTGAATTGATGTCAACAATAGCGCGCGCGTGCCTGTGAACATGCTTGGTACATCCCCCAAGTAGAAGCCGCAACGAATTAGCGTCTCGAATGTCTGTAATCCTATGATATCCTATGATATCCTATCTGGATTCTGGACTCGGGGCATGTCAAGCCTTAAGGGCATGTACGATGGTTTAATTAAACTATCATTGTCTATAGTAAGTTTAATATTATTTATAGACAACACTAAAGATGATTCATACAATGGGTTGTCTCTATACACGCGCGTCTATCTATATAAAGAACACGCAAATATATATAATTTTCATGTTTATTGTGCTAACAGGGCATATCGATCCATAGTCGACTACTGTCACTGCACATGAGATAACAGTTGATAACTCAATTCTCTACACTCATTCTCGATCTCTCCTCCATATCATCTCACATAGTAGGTAGCAATCTTATAATCTTATATGAACTGTTGTACATGCAACAAGCATCTCAAGCATCACCAATTAATCTAAGTGTTGTTTCACGTTAATTACACATAATTAGGTGCCAGGACTATGTGGATTCATATGGAACACTATGGAACTGATTTGATGCAAGCATCTGCATTCCCTTTGAGCTGATCGACGAACATGGGAGGAACTAATTTACATATCTTGTGGGGCAGGCGCCACAGGCGTAACCTTGGATCGGTGATAACCACTTAATTCAGTAGTACGTGAAGTCAAGATAACATATCCTTTGGAAGCCCCACATGCATGCTCTCAAATCACAGTCAGCAAGCGTTGTGGAGCCAGGCTCTATCTTTCTGCTGTAATCGATCATGAGCTGCCGATCCATTCCAAATTCCAACCCTTGTCAACATCTCAGTCTTGTATATTTGCATTGCATGCACCCCGGCACTAAACTGGACTGAACTATCTTACCATTTTATAATAAAAGAGGGAAATCACAAAGAAAAAATATTCCAACCTTGTCACCATTTCATCCAGCAAGCACTTATATATCTCCGCCTTATTTGGCTAAACCATGTGGTCCTGTGTGTGTGTTTTTTCCCCTTATATTAGCCGATTTTAATAACACGTGTATCTATAGAGTGTATCTAGCTATAGGGCATTCCTATGAACAATGTAATGTTAATTAAATAACCCATCTAGACATCATCACAGAGCATGTACAATTAGCTGCTATCAATAACAAGTTGTCAAGTAAACTATAGACGGTTTTATACAAAACTCAACATCAATATAGACAATTATCTTTTCTATAAACAACGTCTCCATACTCATAATTTGTCTTGATCCCCATGCTATAGTCGACTACAGAATTATAGACAGCTCAATTTTCTATGTGCATCTCTCATCCACACCATCTTTTATCCTATATGGTAGAGCTTATAAATCACTTATAGACAACTAAGGCGAAACATTGTATATGTTCTCACATTTCATAGTTTCCATATATATAATAAATGTTTCCCTATGTCTTTCTCTCACCTCCTTTTTCACTCTCACACCCTCAATTGTTGTTTTGTATTGATTTATGCGCCCATTATCCCAGTGGAACTTTTTGCAATATACATATGCATTGATTTATTACAAAGGGTGATGTCTCATGCAAGACATCGCCTGCTCTCCCTTTTCATTAAATTGCCTTCCACATCATTAGAAATCCCATGTAACACCTTTATATATATAATGTCAAACTCTCCATGGACATCCCATTGAATGGGTTGGATTGGACATTTCTTGCTAGGCTGTAAAAAAAATTATGGGGGATCAAACCCCCGTTTGAGACACCGGACCTCAAACCATACAAAATTCAGTTATGTTAACATAGCACCTGCTGCATGACAGTATTTAAGCCAAAATATTGTACAGTGAAAGTAGGGCCAAACAGCCAGAATTTAAAATATTTTAATTTACATCATAAGTCCTTGCACCACAGGCACGCCTGAGTGAAGGATGAGACCTCAAAAATCTATGCCATATTCGTCCCAAAGCTCTGGAGGTATCTCCTCGAGAATATCCTCTGCGGCAAAGTCAGGTTCTCCTTGTTGGAATAGGCAGCCCACAAAAATATGTAGGGTGACTACATGACATAATACTTGCAAATTGCCCCGTGGATGAACTATATATTAACTACAATAGAAGGTAAAACAAAGCAATGAAAAATGACATGAATAAATAAAATGCAATATCACATATCTAGTTTCTAAGTTCTAAGCTTTGTAGTTTGTCAACTCATTTAACAAATCACGTTAAAAGGGTTGAGCAAAGTATTTCAGTAGCATCTCCATAATACCAACATCATCTCTGCCTTTTCTAAACCAAAACCCTAAATATGTGTCATTATGAATAGGCATCACCCCTTAGACATAGTTTCATATACCGAAAGCATGGTTCATCTATGAGTTTGTCAATTGCGCAAAATTTACCTAGCTTTACCCGTACAATGCCACAACATGATCTGCCAACAGGAACAAGTTTAAACATTGTAGTTATGCTAGTTTTCACCCAATAGAACCCATGGACCCTAGTTCAGTTTCAGGAACCCATAGGACAATGGGCATGTCATGTCCGACTCTATAGGGTTGTCTACTGTTGTCTATTCCGGCCAGTGGGACCTAAGGCCAACAAGCCTATTTGCCGACGATTTATCTCTTGCAGAATCATCACAATAATAAATGTAAAACAAGTTCTGGTCCATTTTCATGGTTGTATGGATGGGCGACAACTATGTCATTTTCACTTTGACATAATTTAGCCTTAATATCAAACATACGCCACCACACTCTACCAGGACCCCCTTGTTCCCCCAGGGAACCATCATCCAACCTTCCTCTCTCCCATCGTTTGTCTTCTATCATACAGAAATCTCACCACAATACATTTCCACTATTTTTCTCGGTATATCTCCACATGTGATAATGAGTGCCCTATTGTACACTTTTTAAAATTTAATGCCATTTAATAAGTTATTTTTATTCCATTTAAGGCTAGAAAGGATATTATGGCTCAATATTTATCAAGGATGTGACATGACTCCAAATAGGTTATAACTACCACCACACAAAAAGCAATTCAAGTATCATATCAAATTAACTAGACACAAAATAGCATATCTACAAAGTAATGCATATGATAATAGTAAAATGGGTGCAATATGCATCAAGGACATGGAAACCTGCCTAGATTGGCGAGGTCGTAGTGATCAAAATCTTGTTCGGGCACATTTGCTCCTCTAGATCCTTCTGCTCCGGAGTCTAAAACGCCAACCTTGTACCCCTCTAGAACCCCATCTCCTAGAGAGACACAGAACATTTCAATAAAAACAAAGGTAGGTAAAAGTTAGGGATAAGGGCTAGGCATTAGTTAAAAATCAATAAAATAAGAGCCAAATAAACAAAATCTTAAGAGTCGGGAATAGGACATGATGAAAGAAATTAGTCATGAAGGACCTGACGATAGAAATTAAATGCAGAAAAATAGTCAGGAAGAACATGACGATAGAAAATAGTCAGGAAGGACCTGACAATAGAAATTAGTCAGGAAGGACCTAACGATAGAAAATAATGCGGAAAAATAGTCAGGAAAGACTTGACAGTAGAAAATAAATGCGAAAAAATAGTCAGGAAGGACTTGACGATGGACATGATGAAAGAAATTAGTCAGGATGGACCTAACGATAAAAAGTAGTTGGGAAGGACCTGTCGATAGAAATTAAATGTGGAAAAAGTGTCAGGAAGGATCTAGCGACAGAAAATAGTCAGGAAGAACATGACAACAGAAAATAAATACGAAAAAATAGTCAGGAAGGACCTAACGATAGAAATTAGTCAGGAAGAACCTAATGATAGAAAATAAATATGAAAAATAGTCAGGAAAAACTTGACGACTAGAAAATAAATGCGAAAAAATATTCAGGAAGGACTTGACGACAGGAAGAATAAAAACAGAACGACATGTTCCTAGGGTCTTGAAGGAGAAAGAATAAAAACAGAACGACCTATTCCTAGGGTCTTAAAGGAGAAATTGTCCACACCTTATCTGGTCTTTTTGAGCATTATTATTATCTCTTTTTATTGAATTTATTGTGGTATTTGTAATTTTCTTGGGCATCTTGACAATATTAGATATTTTTGAGAATATTCTTATAATTTTCTGAGCTTGCTAAATATTCTTAGCATTTTATTTGAATTTTCCTAAAGCCTAGCTAATTTTCCTAAATGGATTAGGAACTTCCCGACCCTTGTTGGGCCGCTTTGGTTGCCGAGTGGCCTACCACACACGAACACCCACACCACGGGTTGTAGAGCCGTCCGATGCGGCCTAACAGGCTACGGCCTCAGTAGCTGTTGGGCCATGTCGAGGTCTTGGCCTCTCCCCTCTCTTTCATCTTCTCTCCTCCTTCCTCTGTTCTCACTTTGGCAAGGTCTCCGCGGTGGCTAGCACGACCGCCTAGGACGCTCTCTGCTCGGCAGGGCTCGGTCTAGCTACCTAGGGTGCTCGTGGCGACCAAACTTCGGGTGTTGGTGCTCGGGGTAGCTCCACCGACCGAGGCAACGAGGTTCGGCAGTGGTGGCTATGGTTTAACCATGGAGAGGGCAGGTCGAGGCCCTAGAGGCCATGGTGTTGGAGCTAGGAGTCTACGGGAAGGGTGTTGGTGCTTATTAGTGCATCAATTTGGGATGTACTAGTGTGCACAGTGTGAATTTTGAAAAGTATGGCCGTTGGCTGGAATTGGGTTAAATGGTAGTGGTGGAGCTCATCGGTGAGGGCGCTGCCTTGGAGAGACAATAGTGTGGCGCAAGGACCATGGAGACTTCACTGTCGTGGTGAACCCTCGATATTTATAGGTTTAGGTAGCTACGGCCGAGGTGGCTCTAGCAAGGTAGAGAGATGGGACACTAGGTGGGAGAAGAAGGCAATCGAGTGGCCATGATGACTCCAATAAGGTAGAGGCCAAGTTGGCCGGGTCCCCCATTGCATGGTGGCCACCTCCTGTTGTAGTCAGTGATGGCGACAAACGGAAAGGGGTGGCAGTGCTAAAGATAGGAGACAGAGTGGGAGACGGAGGAAGAAGAAGAAGGGAACAGCGGCTCCCTCTCGAGCCAACTGGGTCGCTTGGGCCGAGCGGCTCCCGCCGTGGCTTTGTCAAGTAGAGGGGCTAGCGGCTGGGCTGTGGGAGGCCGGCCCACACAGGCAGACGAAAGGGAGGGTTAAAGGGTGACATCGGAGGCAGTTCCAGAAAAGAAAACTGGAAAATAGGGCAAATTTTCCCCAAAAGGAAAATCCTGAAGATTAAAAGAAAAGGACTTTTCTGATAGAGTTTAATTAGAGAAAAATACTAGAAAATGCTAGGAAAGTCAGAAAAATCCAAGAAAAATATTGAGCAACTCAGAAAAATGCAAGGATCTCAAATATGAATTCCAAATTAAAAAATAGCAAAAAAATTTATACCAAAATTTAGAATATGGCAAAAACTCTACTATATATCTGATTTACATGCTGAGGCGGAGACAAGGGGGCTGGCAGGCCCCCCAACCCAACAACAGAAGTATATATCAAGATCCTCCTAAGGTGGCGACCTAGTTCGGATGGCGTCGGCGCTCCTGGGCGGCGATTCCACAATGGTTGCAGGCGACGCTTTCGCTGGATTTCAGTGTGTTAGGTGGGTAGACCTCTCCGGGTGTGCTCAGGCAACGCAGAAGAGGAAAGTTTAGAGCCTTCACACTAGAGTTCGCTGGAGCATCGGCAATCTCGTCTTGCTTGAGATCCATGTGAAAGGGAGGAAGGTGAGTTGGGGAAGAGGGAGTGCTCATCTGTGTCTCTGCTCGGAGCGTGGGAGACAGGGTTCTCCAGCGTGTTGTTGTCGCCATTGCCGCTTGTTCTTGACCAAGTTTGGGAGCCTCAATGCTACGATGACTACTTTGCTTGTGGTTTGGTCTCCCAATGTTATTCCAGTGTGGACAGAGGTTGACTGCAAGTTCTGATGATGGCATTCATTCAGATGCTTAGGTCTTCCTTCACCGACGAGCGGTGGCATGGAGATTGGGTTTTGAAATTTGTACATCTTGGTCCTGGTTGGGACTCTGTTGTAATTTTCTCTGATGCTCGGGTCCAAGATGTAAAACAAGGGTGTAAGGTTTCTCTGTTTTAATATATGACCCTTTCTGAAAAAAAATGTGTAATACCCATTAATAGACTCCTAATCAATAGGCCACTTCTAATCACACCATGTATACGTATAGCCCTGTTCCAGTACATCTCTTATGTTTCTAAATTATATGATGATGGCCAGTTTGACATTGATCGATTCCACAATTCATATTGGTCTATAGAAGCTTCATGTATTACTATCTAGCCTTAAAGTTTACGGTATGTATCAATAAAAACATCAATTAGGTATTATCTAGTAAAAACTAGACATGGTGTTTCGAGGTGATTTTCTTCAACATTAACATTGTAATATATCTTAAAATGGAACTACCGGCAAATACCACTTTTAATGAATTTATTAACCTCTAGAGTCCATTTTAGTCGCATAGATAAATTTAAATTAATAATTATATACTTAAAGTTCTTTTGTTGGAGAAAATTAATATAATTTAATTATGTTTTGTATCATTAAAAATATGTTAATATGTTTAATGCTTTCTTTCCTATGATATGTTTAAAGTCCACATGGATATGTTACTATGATATTTCCTTGTTGTTTGGTCGGCCCTACTCATGCTCAAATCCTGTTTGCATGCGACTATGACTTTAGTCGAGTTTTGCAGGGTTTAGGTAACTATTTTGCGCTCTGAGCCGGTACCCGGCGGTTGGGAAAACCGCGGCTAACAGCTGAAAAACTATTTTAAAATCAGATGAATTCAGATTTAAATTTTGCCCAAAAAAGAAAGCTAGCAAACAGCTTTATCTGGTTAGCCAACGGTTTGCGCCAATTAGCCGACGGTTTTTCAGAAAATGCACAAAGCACAATAAAATGCAAAAAAAATCTGAAAAAAATTCTAAAACATCAGAAAAAATAATTTGAACTTTCAAATTTGTTTGAAGCAAAGGATCTAAAGATCAATAGTATTTTTAGGAATTTTTATGGATTGTCCAAGTTTCAATTAAATTTGAGCAAATTTTAATTGAAATCTCCTGTTTGCAAAATTGGCTGACATCGGTTAAAACATCCCAGCAAGTCCAACAAAACACTGTTTATTTGATTTTTTAGAGATAGAGGAGCTGTTGAAGTAACAAATGTTTTAGAGAATGTAGTGTAAAGTGTGAAGGGTTTTTAGAGGATGAAGGAATTTTTTTAAAGATTGTGATAAATAGTGTTATAGAGGATAAAATTATAGAGAAGCTGCTGGGATGCTCTCACAGCTAACCACGCCTAGCCGACGGGTTTTCTGAGCAATTTCACTGGTGCAAGAAAACTCGCTGACAGGCCCGTTGAAGACCCTGTGCGAGCTGGGCAGCCGCACAAGGCCCCCAAATTAGATGGCCCCTAGCCCCCCAAACATAATGTACAGATGTACTAGTAGTACCGTAGGTCCGTAGTAGACTAGTAGTCCAGGTCCAGCGGTCCAGCCAGTAGCCCGGCAGGCGGCAGCCGCGTCCCTGTCCCGCGATAGTGACGGAAGCACCGAAGCATCAGCCGTCTGCCCGTCTGCCGTCGTTGGCGACGCGTCTTGGCGATCCAGCCGATCCTCGATTCCTCGTTTTGCTGTCCAGCCGTCGTCAGCGATCACGCATTCACGCCGATCAGCAATCTGGTCAGCAGCGATGTGATCAATTTTCAAGGTTTGATCTCTTATTTTGTTTTATTAATTATTATGTTCATAAGTCTAGTATTCAACTATTCATGTACATGTATCATTTTATTGTTTGACTTAATTCAAACTATTTTTTATAAAATAGGAAGACGTTTAATTATTTCTTGAATACTCATCATGTCTTCTAGAAATAGGAGTTAATTTTCATTCAAGATTTACTCAAGGAATCTATGGGTCCTCTTGATATTCTAATTTTTGAAAAGGCTTTCCATTTATTCTAATACTGTTATTGCATACAGAATTTTGTTAACCATTCCTGTGTCTGTTGCATCTGCGGAAAGGAGCTTTTCTAAACTCAAGTTGTTAAAATCCTACTTGCGCACCACTATGACACAAGAAAGACTCAATGGGTTGGCGACAATAGCACTTGAAAATGATGTCTTCGAGAAGATTAATTATGAAGATATAATTGAAGATTTCATTTCAAAAATACAAGACGGATGATGCTTTTCAGTAGAACATGAGGTCAGTTTTTAAGCATTAATATTTGATAAATTTTTAAATATGTATGAAATAGCACATATTGAAGTTATATAATTGAGTGACAGTATGCCCTAGTTATATTAGAAATACAATTTTTTTAAAAAAAATTAGGGCCCCATTATGCATTTTGCACTAGGGCCCTGAATTTCTGGAGACGGCCCTGCTCGCTGACATGGCACCACGGCGCAAGGTAGGCTCCCCTCGCTCAGAGTAAGGAACCTTTCGCCCCCCCGCTTATTACCAGGTTAGGTTAGGTTAAGTTCGGTACGTAATTAACGGTCAATAACTACTACGGCTGGTTCGACCTTGCATGCACGAACGAATGAATGGGCGGATGGGCCTGACCCGCGACCTCGTCGCTCGTCAGCATTGAAACGAGTTACACGGGACAAATTGCATCGCTAATTAAGCCCGACCGGCCTGACCCAGTCGCAGCTAGCCTAGCTGCTTCGGTTCCTGCCCCCTTCCTCCCGGCCAACTCCGACGACCGGCGCGGTGGTTCGCCGAAGCAGCCGCGGCTCGACAGGGACCCCACGGACCGGAACGGGTCGGGTCCATCGATCCGGGCCGCTGCCTGCCACGTGGCCTGTACGCTGCCCAGTGTTGACTCCATGGACTCGATTTTTAGCTCGATCGTTACCTGATCGATAAACAAGTTTGATTTCAGATCAGACGCCCATAATAATGTAAACCTGCGTGATTTTGAGGAGCCTACGGATTATGATCGTCGTGGTCATTTCTTTGAGACAAACCATTCAGCCTTCCGAAACCGTTTCTCAAATATCTCAACATAGTTTTCTCCAATTCTGAAAACCAGTCGAGCCAAAGTACCAAACTTTCTATCTTCTTATTTATAAATTTAGTTTCCGAAACTCTGCAATTCCAACATTTCAGCTTATCCGTTCTATCCTAGCGGAACCAAACAGGGCATGCAGTCGCTGTTAGCTGTGAAATTTCAAGTCGTTATCCGTCGGGCACCCGATGTACGTTACTGGATCACCGTGACGATGACGTACCCTTACTTTTGCCCCGTTTCTTGGAATGTTCAGTGGATCGCACACAGTGTTTCTAGTATCAGCAATTGATCAGATCGTATCGTCTAGACTCCCTGCTCCTCCAGGGGTTGACTAGTGTTGCATTGCAAGGGAATCCGGACCTGTTAAAACCTATCGGCAAGGGCAAGGTCCTGACCTGATCCAAGTCATGCAAGCGTCAACATTTTGATCTCTTCTCGGCGACGAGGCAAGCAGCAGGGCATGACCTCATTTAATCATTTGATCCTTATCACCAAGGAGTCTTCTGAAACTCGTACAAAACTCAATTCCCACTGACCGGAACGATTCAAAGGTTTGCATTTACGCGCACATATTTGCTGAGCACTGTACTCTCTTTATATTTGCTGCTAAATGCATTAGTGGCATCAGATCGTTCTATCTAGTTTAACTTATTTTCTAACTTTGATTGCTTTCCGAGGTGGACTCAGAATAAGGAAATGTTTACCTTTCTGAAACAACGATAAGTCATGCGAGCAGCTAAAAGTTAAGCTGGTAAGAACAGACTCGCTTTAAATGGAACAGTGGTCAGTAGATCACCACCAACCGTTTTTCTTCCCTCTCTCTTTTTCCCTTCGCGAAGAGAATCTCGCTTTTCTTTAACGCTCCAACAGATTCTATTTACTGCTTTATTTCGAAAGATATTCTCCCTCATTTCTTTAGAAAAGGGATTCTCTACCCCATTTCCTATATCATTTTCTTCAAAAAATGTTGTTAGAGATGATGAAAATATAATGCAGTAATTAAAGAAAATGAACGGAATAAAGAGAATATGGTTTGAGATGATCTAACGCGTGTCTAAAGCAATGAATATGTGCAACTAGCATGGTGTCGAGTGTCAAGAGGAGAAGTGAGTATAGCTGGGTATTCGTTTGGTTGTGCCGTCGCCTAGCTGGCGTCCCGTCACCCGTCCATCTCACTGCCTCTTTTTCCAGCCCCGAGAATCCCAGTACATACACGCAGTACTGCTTACCCTGTACCATTATTTGTACCACGCCTCACCTTTTATCCTCCTCCTCCTCGTTATTCTTTTTCTTTGCGTCATTTCCCATCTACTTTGAATCTTTATCCGTTCCATTTTGATTTTTTTTCCCGCAAGTTTCAGAGCGTTGTACTCGCGTCTAGTTATACTAATTTTAACTACTGCTACTACCGCTAGCCGTAGCATACAGTGTGTAATTCCCTAATGCAATAATTAAGAGAGGGTGTGTGAATCTCGAGGCAGCCCGCGGCGGCCGAAATCCACGTGCCGCATGAGACGATATTAATTGCCCTGTGAATCTCGATGCAATTGTATGGCAGGCGGGCGTTGGTGGCCGTGGGCGTAATTCTGGAGTAGTGTTTTTTTTACAGCGCTACCCCTTCGCCACCGCACTGAATCCGAGCGTCGAAATTCCCAAGTCGCCGCCTCCTCCCTCGGCCGCGCAAAACTACCCCCGCGCCGTACATTCCGGTCTGCCTGCTCCGGCTGACAGGTGGGCCATGGGACAAAGGCTCGCGATTTTCAGTGGCCTGTGTGCGTCGCGACTCGCGGGTGCTCGGGGCAGATGGCAACGGCAACCGTTGCTTTCATCCGGTGGCTTAACTAACAAGTTATTATGTTTTGGTTTTCTTAATTACATGTGCGCTCGGCACTCCGATTAGCCAGAGCATCTCCAGCAAAAATTATAAAACACTATTTATTTAATTTTTTATGATAGAGTCTTTGTTAAAGCAAGAAATCTTTTAGAATGTGGTGTAAAGTGTGAAGAATTTTAGAAAATGGATAAAGTTTGTAAGAAATAATGTTATAGAGAAGAAATTTGAAGCCTTTGCTAGAGATGCTCTTAACAATGCTTATGACATTGTCTAGTATAATTTAATGTGCTTCTTCCATCAACAAATTGTTGGCAAGACACCCCTACTCTCTATAGCACAGGAAAACCTTCGTCATCATGTCTCTCACAGAGTGAGTGAGAACTTTCCCAGGATGAAGGGTTTGCCAAGCTTCGTCATGCCTCCTTCGAAGTCAACGAGGGTTTTCCCAAGCTTCGCATTGCATCCGTAGGGCCAACGAGGTCTTCCCTGAGAGAGGATTCGCTAATCTTTGATACACTTTCATCAAACTTCACT
Organism: Olyra latifolia; assembly: GCA_036346145.1. Classification (NCBI taxonomy): domain Eukaryota; kingdom Viridiplantae; phylum Streptophyta; class Magnoliopsida; order Poales; family Poaceae; genus Olyra; species Olyra latifolia. The sequence continues at coordinate 4,160,244 of CM070524.1, forward strand.
GTGCCTCCGCAAGATTGGCGGGGGCTTCCCTATGAGAAAAAGGCTTTATCAGCCTCGGCAAGGCTTCACCAAGCTTCACTATGTCTTCGCAGAGCCAACGAGGGCTTCCTCAAGAGAAAGACCTCATAGCGATACACGAGGAGTGAGCGAGAGGGAGATTGAAGGTTGATCGATCAACATGGAGGTCAAATAAGCTTTGTATCCAACTTGTACAACCGGGTCTCACAAGGTGTTAGGGATCATGATAGCCTTGGTAGGCCTAACAACTGCAAATGGCGATCAATAGGAAAAAACTTAGCCTATGCTTTTAGACAGTTAATAGGACAAATTAGTACTTTCACAATACTAGTTTGTTACAACCAATCTTAGATGATAGCAATACACATCTCGGTACACTCAAATATAGCATCTTAGGCAGAAACTTTGTCTCCCCCTATGTTACCTTTGACGGGCTTGTAGCCGCTTTGCTAGACGTGAAGCCACTTAGTGGTGCCTTTGAAGTTTATTGTTAAGAGTATCAGCAATAAGAATATCAAGTGGAGTACATACTGCAATGCTTTAGATTTTAGAGTTCCCTTTTGGCAAACCATTAAGGAGTAGTAATCGTTTTTAGTAGCACTCCAAAAATGATGCTCTCTGTAGCTCTACTGAATCTATAAATTCGAAGATAAAAGCTGCCGATTAATACCAAACATGGTACAGAAATTATTTCAAACCGACTAGCGAAACAGTTTTTTGTCGTGGCAGTGAGTTTAGTTAACTAGTACTGTTTCTAATTATTCCATTTCATTTGATTAGTTTACTCCATGATCTAGCTGGTGGATTCCGTTTACACGAAGCTTTTATAATTAATTCCCTTCTGATTTACTAGCTTGTCTTCTTACCTGAACTATTTTTTTCCTTGTCAAAGATTAGGGAATTAGAAATGGATTTGACCAATGGAACGATGTAGTAGAAACCGTTAAGTCTACCAACCATGATCATAATATGGTTCTTTCCAGCAAGTTGTTTATTCAAATGTGCCTTTCATTTCGATCGTATCTTGGTTTTTTTTTTCTCCAATTTTTCTGTTAGCCCCATATGGAGTAGCTACCAGCATAGCATTATAGCTAAATTTAAAGAAAAAAAAGATCACCCATAGCTTACTCATAGGCTAGTTGATCTGATATGTCCGGCCGTTCGGTTTTACTCCTATATTTTAGTTCCCGCATGATGCATGGAATGCGTATCAAATGTCATCGGTGGTTACACTTGCACGTAAATTTATATTATTATCTACATTTCCCCAAAAAAATAAATCATGTCATGTATCATGCGTTCAGGTTCACCTGTTCTTTAGGAGAAAAAAAATGCCCTGTTTGATAAGGGAGACTTATTTTTGACATTTCTTTCTTAAAAAAAAGATCAACTGTCCACGGTGTACATAGCGCATGCGGTTTTTGAAAGAGATTTGCTTAATTGTAAGAAAATTTAAAATTATCTATTCACCCCTCTAGGCCATCGATCCTATTTCAGTCGCCTCTACCGTGGGATCGGTGGAGGATGGTGAGGAAGTTTCGGTGAAGACCGAGGGTCATTAGGAGGCGACGGGTGTGGTGTCCAGCGAATTCAGTGGCAGGAACCACCAGAGACGGGAAAGGTTGGTGTGACGGAGGGCCCTTGCCGGAAAGGACAAAGAATACATGGCACCGAAAGAGGGGTAAGAAGATGCAGCGGCGGACAAAGAAACTCCGACCATAGAGGTGGCTAGTCAACAGTGTGGGCGGTGTGGGCTTAGAAGGTGGTAGCGCGCTGTGGAGGAGAGTCTTATAAGTTTCTCTCTCCAGTTCTAAATAACATGACGTTTGAGATATGCGCAATTGAAAGTTTTAAAACTTTATCTATGAATATCTTTTGAACCAGGCCCGTTGAAGGCCCTGTGCGAGCTAGGCAGCCGCACAGGGCCCCCAAATTTCAATGGGCCCTAAACATCAGGTACTAGTACCTGATTAGTCCAGCGGCAGCCGCGATCATGCGATGCAACGAAATTAGTAATTACGGAAGCATCAGCCCTTTAGCCGTCGTCGGGCGTCGGCGATCCTCGCAACATCGTTTCTGCCGTCAGCCGTTGTTGGCGATCTGGTCAGCAAGTCGGCGTCCACTGTGATCGGTGATCGATCCACTGATCCCCTGTCCCTAATCCCTAATTTTTCTTCCCCGACCTCTAAGCCCTATCTCGGTAAGTGATCGATTATTCATTATTTAATACAAATTAAATACTCAATACTTGATTGATCAATTAATCATCAAATTTAATAATTTCTTAATAAGCTCTATAATATAATTGCTCATGTAGGTAGTTGATCTAGATGTTGTGCGATGTCCAATAGACCCGTTGCACTTCTGCACTACGAAGTTCAGACTTAAGACTTCAAAAATCAGAATTTCACATAGGAGTATTTCAATTTTCAAGGTTTGATCTCTTATTTTGTTTTATTAATTATTATGTTCATAAGTCTAGTATTCATGTACATGTATCATTGTATTGTTTGAATTAATTCAAGTTATTTTTTATAAAACAGGAAGACGTTTATTTCTTGAATACTCATCATGTTTTCTAGAAATAGGAGGTATGATTCTGGTGCTGAAAAGCGTAAGAAGAAACAAAGACTAGAGGCAGCAGCTCAATCTCAAAAGGGCGCTCTTGACAGATTTGTCTTGAGAGAAACTCCAGATGCTAATGTTGATGACGGCGATGCAGTAGAGGTTGGGGCTCAAGCTGCAGAGGATCAGGCTGCAGAAATTGACGAAGGTGAAGGCTATAAGGTTTCAGATTTCAGAAATAAGAGAGGCTTTACTACAAGTGTCTAAAAGTGATAATGACCCATTGGCAAGTAGTGAAGCTAAATCATTGGCAGAAAATGAACTTGGTGGCTTTGAATTTTTAGTGGCAATAATCATCTGGTATGAAATATTATCTGCTGTTAATTTGATCAGTAAGCAGCTACAATCAAAAGATATGCTTATTGATATTGCAATTGAGTCTGTACAGGGGTTGATTTCTTTTTTCGGAAAGTATAGAGAAACTGGCTTTTCAAAAGCATTGGAAGCTGCAAAAGAAATTGCAATAGAGATGGATATTCATCCAGAGTTCCGCACCAAATGTAAAATCAAAAGAAAAAGACAATTTGACGAGGATGCGAGTGATGCATCTATTGATTCACAATCTGCAAATGACACCTTTAGGGTCAACTATTTTATACTAGTTGTTGATCAGGCTATAGCTTCACTTACCAGAAGATTTGAACAATACCAGGGGTATGAAAAAACTTTTGGTTTCTTATTTACTTCAGATAGACTGCGATCACTGGATGGTAAGAGTTTGATGGATGCTTGTGTTAATATTGAGAATGCACTTAATAGTGGAGAACATAAAGTTATTGACGGACAAGAATTGTTTGGGGAGTTAATTTTCATTTAAGATTTACTCAAGGAATCTATGGGTCCTCTTGATATTCTGAAGTTTTTGAAAAGGCTTCCCATTTATCCTAATGCTGTTATTGCATACAGAATTTTATTAACCATTCCTGTGACTGTTGCATCTGCGGAAAGGAGCTTTTCTAAACTCAAGTTGTGAAATCCTACTTGCACACCACTATGACACAAGAAAGACTCAATGGGTTAGCGACAATAGCACTTGAAAATAATGTCTTCGAGAAGATTAATTATGAAGATATAATTGAAGATTTCATTTCAAAAATACTAGACGGATGATGCTTTTCAGTAGAACATGAGGTCAGTTTTTAAGCATTAATATTTGATAAATTTTTAAATATGTATGAAATAGCACATATTGAAGTTATATAATTGAGTGACAGTATGCCCTAGTTATATTAGAAATATAATTTTTTTAAAAAAATTTAGGGCCCCGTTATGCATTTTGCACTAGGGTCCCGAATTTCTGAAAACGACCCAGTTTTGAACTATATAAAATGGACCCATGGAAATTGTATAAACATATTCGTTTTGAAAAGCACTTTCATGATATCATAGTTTTAGTGGATTATATATATATATATATATATATATATATATATATATATATATATATATATATATATATATATATATTGGTCAAAGTTGTATTTCGAAGACCATGTCGATGTGAAAAACGTCATGTTTTTGTGAACCGAAGAGAGTATAACGTGAGGTACTAAGGTGGTCATATGTGACCGTTGGATGTTGATCCAACACCCAAAAATCCACTCAGATTTATGAAATTTTCGGTTGACTGAGAAATATACAACCCCTTTTGAAAATTATAATGTATTGATGTGGCTTCCATGTTGGCGGTTTTCAGGAACGCGACATCATAGGTGGTACGAAGTGGTGATTCACATGTAAGATTTGGAATCCAATCTACATAGGAGAGAGAGTAAAGGAGAAAGGGAAGAGGACGCCTCCTCAGCGTTGAGGTGACGATGCATTGACCATCCACCTGCACAAAATTGTCCACGTGGATGGCATATCAATGAAAACTACTAGTAAGACTGGGTTTGACCGGTCGAGGGACCAGATCGGCGCTATTTGGAAAGTTCGGGAACTAATCTCACCTAGTTCTTGTACCACAGGGACCAATTAATTCGAACATGATAGTTCAGAGACAAATCAGTACTTTTTCCTTCTTTTAATTGTGCCAACCAGGTTTTTACAAAGAGAACTACTAGTGAATAGTACTACGCACAAATAATTGTGTTGTGAAAACAAATGGTCGATGTTGCAGCACAATTATTAAGGGGGGGAACTAATGGTCCGAAAGTGTATATCTCCCAACGTGCTCTTCTCGCCATGAGAAGCTCTCTCTCTCTTAGATTTTAAAGTAAAAAATAATGTATTTTTTCTGAACAATGTTAAAGAGTGTCAATCTGAAATTGGAGCAATGCACCGTACCTTGTTTTAGGTTTAATAAAGAAATAGGTCGAGGAGCGTGCTCGGATGGTGCGGCCTTTTCAACGTGAGACACGAGTGATGAGTTACAGCATCCGAATCGAGGTATAAGCTGTTTTTACCAAAGCATTCCACATCAATCATTTATGCTTGACACTATAGTTGTGTACATCAAATTTTAACTTAATACTCGTACAAATATCGATTTTTTAAAGAAAATATGAAAAATTGTAGTAACAAAATGGTGCACTAAAAGTATACGTTCTATGTTGTCGGACATTCATCTTTCGACAGTACAAATTCATACCATAGTTAGAAATTATTGTAAACCATCTAACCACTCTTTCCTATAGCATACAAGGTTAGTATCAAACCATTGGGAGCGCCCTTATCAGTCTATTTTTATTGACATTTTATTTATCTCCTATTTTGTTTCAAAATGCCAATCTCATTTCCCATCAACATATAAAGTGACTATAGTTCAAAATGTCATACTCTCACTTGGAAAGTACTGTAGCTCCTAGCTACATTGTGATTTGGAAGTTGGAACCATGCTTACTGCTAGGTCTGTTTGAAAGGAATTTAACGGAATTTAACAAGAAACAATTGATTTCCTACATGAATATGAGAAAGTTCTGTGGCAGCTCATAATTACATTAGGACCTGACACTGCTCACTTCTACGGGCTTTTTTTAGAAGTTGGAATTTAAATGGAAACAATTGATTTTCTGCATCAATACGAGGAATCCCCACATTCTAAGAAGAGCAGGGCAAGTTTAGGACTTGTTTGAAATAAATGAGTTCAGGCAGTGGCGGAGCCATGAAATTTTTAGAGCCCGAGGAACTCTAACTACGTTGAGTGTTTGCTATAAAATACTATTTTCAATCCCTACAATAACACCAAATTTCTATTGCGCGTTCGCCGACGAGCCTGGGCGGCCACCCGGGGTCGCCGGGCGGTGGATCCGCCGCTAAGTTCAGGTGAAAAACAGCGGTATTGCTACCAATCAACTCCCTTCTATCAAATACGGTTCACCTCCCACTTGCTTTAGTTCTATAATTCTTTTTTCCAAAGCAGACAGAGAGGGAAGGGAGGGGAGGCCACCTGCCAGAAGCTGCTCCTCGCCGGCCTGTGCTGTCAAAAGCGGCTCCTCCTTCTCCTCCTCTCTCTCACATAAACAACGTCTCCTCTTTCTCTTTATCTCTCTGATGCAGTACAAGAGGAGAGAGCACTGCATCCCGAGTTCGGCTTGCCTCATCCTCCTCCCCTGATCCCCAAGCTAAGAGCTCATTGGACGATGTGGTCGAGAGGCACTGAAAAAGGAAGGGACGAGGGCCTGCCCTTGCCGGTGCGCTGCGTAACGACCCACTGGCAGGACACCGATGCTGTTGAAGCTCGAGGTAGAGGCCAATGGCGCGGTGGTGGAAGATGCAATGGCACACTCCATTGGAAGGAGATAGATGGGAAGATGTAACGGATTTTGGTTTAAACACGACCCTGGTATATATGAAACTTAATTTTTACTCTAATGAAACATATGTTGTCATGTCGCAATGTATTACACTTCCCTAACATAACTGTAAAAAAAAGCTGATATTACAAGTGGACACGTCGAACTTTAATGAACATAAACTTTCTAAAAAAACATAAACTGCATCTGCGCACACGGCAGGAAAAAAAACCTAGAGATTTCTTCATTTCCTACCACCCGTCATGGCCTCTCGGCTCTCGGCTCTCGGCTCTCGGCTGAGCTCGGCTCGCGCCGTCCCTTGGCCTGGGCGGCCTGTGTGTTTGTGTCTATAAAATACACTCGTCTCTTGCTTCAAAAAATAAAAACACTCGTCTCCCTCGAATCCGTCTTCCCTGCGCGGCCCCGAGCCCCCGACAGCCCCCGATCTCCCCTTCCCCACCCCGCGAGACCAGCCAAACCAGCACCGACGCAAGCCAATCTGCCCGCCGCGCGCGCGCACAGGTGGAACCAGCCCCACCCACGCGACGCGAGCCACCCGCCTCCCGGCTTCCCTTTCTTCCGTCGCGCCACCGCGAGAGATGCGACCGGGCGGGCCGCCGAACACGCGGCCGGGGCAGCAGCAGCCGGGCACGCCGGGGCGGTCGCGGCGCCGCCCGGATCTCACGCTGCCGCTGCCGCAGAGCGACCTCACGTCCTCGCCGTGCCGCTGCCGCTGCCGCTCCCGCCGTCCTCCTCTCCCTCGTCCACGTCCTCGTCCGGGTCGTCGCTCGGCGCGCCGACCCCGCCGACCTCGGCCGGCTCCGTGCCGCCCGCCCGCCGCCGCTGGCGGAGCTGGAGCGCGTCCGCCGCATCGGGAGCGGCGCGGGCGGGACGGTCTGGATGGTGCGGCACCGCCCCACCGGCCGGCCCTACGCGCTCAAGGTGCTCTACGGCAATCACGACGACGCCGTGCGGCGGCAGATCACGCGCGAGATCGCTATCCTGCGCACCGCGGAGCACCCGGCCGTCGTGCGCTGCCACGGCATGTACGAGCAGGCCGGCGAGCTCCAGATCCTGCTCGAGTACATGGACGGGGGATCCCTCGAGGGCCGCCGCATCGCGTCCGAGCTTTTCCTCGCCGACGTCGCTCGCCAAGTGCTCTCCGGCATCGCCTACCTCCACCGGCGCTACATCGTCCACCGCGACATCAAGCCATCCAACCTCCTCATCGACTCCGGCCGCCGCGTCAAGATAGCTGACTTCGGCGTCGGGCGCATCCTGAACCAGACCATGGACCCCTGCAACTCCACCGTCGGCACCATCGCATACATGAGCCCCGAGCGCATCAACACCGACCTCAACGACGGCGCCTACGACGGGTACGCCGGCGACATCTGGAGCTTCGGCCTGAGCATTCTCGAGTTCTACATGGGCAGGTTCCCCCTCGGGGAGAACCTCGGCAAGCAGGGCGACTGGGCCGCTCTGATGGTCGCGATTTGCTACTCCGACCCGCCGGCTCCGCCGCCCACTGCCTCGCCGGAGTTCAAGAGCTTCATCAGCTGCTGCCTCCAGAAGAATCCGGCGAGGCGGCTGTCGGCGCAGCAGCTCCTACAGCACCGGTTCGTCGCCGGGCCGCAGCAGCAGCCTCATCCGCAGCCACAGCCACTCGCCGCCCCTCCGTCATGATGACCCGCCAAAATTTGGAGGCGTTGATCCGTCCCGGATATGGATGGACGGTGGTCGGCGATGAGACGTGGGATCTAGGGGGTTTTCTTCCTGGCCATTTTGGGTATTGAAGCCGCCACCACGATTTACCACACCCCCTGTTGTTGTTGCTGTTGCTCATGATGCAATCAAGTTTTTTTCTTCCCTTCTTGCACTTCCTATGTTTTTCGTCCTCTTCTTCTTCTTCGTCGTCGTCTTCGTAATGTTCATGCTCTTCCAAATGATGATCATATAATATGGGTTGTTAAAGAAAGCAATTTCTTTTAATTTGTATCATCATTGGATACTAGAGTAGGTGGTGGTGATCTTCTCTGATCTTGGAGAGTAATTTTAACAGCCGGTACGGTAACAATGAAAATGGCCCCTTTTTTAGTCAGATTATACAAGCAAATGCCTGATACAAAATACGTTGCTATGGGAGCGTGTACTATTACAGCGACGATGACGAAAGCATGAGAAGCCTGCCTGCTGTTGGCTTCTTGGATTCTGATGGATGCAGCAAATCCTGTAATGGGAACCAAACCAACTTTCTTTTTCCCTTCTTCCCTCTCTCCGGTGGTTATGCTCCTGCAGAAATGGATGGATGTGTGGCATGGCCTCTCATGCTCATGGTAAGAGAGGCAGCACAACACAAGAGTACAAAGACAACAACACTACACAGATAATTTCACTAGCAGCATCCTGCTTCTGTCACCATGGTCCTTTCCTTTTTCCTTTTTCCCCTTCTCATCAGTCGCTTCCCCCTCTCTTTTCTTTTATGCTCACAGTGCCCTGTGCTGGCTGGGGAGCTCTACTTTGCATGGCACAGATTTTGGTCACTTCTGGAACGTGGGCTTTGCTTCTCATCAGTGGCATCCTAATTTTTCGCGAGGCAGTATCAGTGACTATCAGTAGCAGAATCACTTCAGGTTCAGGAGCGAGCAGAGAGGAGGAGGAGGAGACACCGAGACAGCGAGCAAAAGAGCTGGGAACACCGGGGGAAAGAGAGGAGAGGGACAGTTGCTTGGAAATGGATAGATTTCTTGGCCCGCGAAAGGGTCAGCACGTAGGAGGAGGAGAGGTGAGCGAGCAAAACCGCCATTGATGGGATTGGGAATGGAGGAGTGCTGCTTGCACAGTGTAGTGCCTGCCAGGTGGGGCCGGGTGGGCCTCCTATCTGTGGGGGGAGAGAATATAATAAATACTCTGTGTAATCCTGCAATGAATGGAGGCACACTTCTCATGTGTCATGTGTGTGTGCAGTTGCAGCTGTCATTAAACATTGGAGTAGTACTAGGATAAAGATTGGTCCTGCATGCAATTTACTCCTGATGCTGTTTGATCGGTAGGATAACGGTTTGCCTACAGTTTACTCGTGATGAAGTCAGTGCAAACCGAACCATCTTGCTTGCATTGCATTGCATCACATCACAGCTACGGCGGCACGTTCCACCAAACCAACGTCCAGCAAGTCCGACGCTCCGAGCCCACCTAAGATCTCCGAGGCTTCCCTTTCTAGTCCCCTCTTTCCACCGCGAAGAGAATTGGCTCCAACAGATTTTCTTCACTGTTCCTTTTTTGAAAGGAATTCTCTTTTTCATTCTCTTTAGGAAAGGATTTTTTCTCCTTTTCCTATATTATTCTCTTTCGAAGGGATGCTGTTGGAGATGATGAAAAATAAAGGAAACAAATATGGAAAAGAAAATGAGGAAGAAAACGAAATAAAAGGAGAATGGTTGAAGATGGTCTAAAATCTCGTCCGCAAACCAAATGTAAGGATCTCCTAATGAGTTTTACAGGATCTCTATTTCCCTAAACTGCATCACATATAATGGAATATTGTATTTTAGTGGGAGGGTTGAAATACCTAGCTTATCTCAGTACTGTTTTCAAACATTTTTATGTCTATATTTGGTTCTTTTGGCACGCCTTTTGCAAAACATTGGCTCACCAATAAATTTAAAGTCCAGGAAAATATATTTCAGAACTTTTTTTTGTCTAAAGTTCAACAAATTTGACATTTTTGTTTAACGTTTGGAAACTTTTTAGTTTAAACCTAACACCCCTTAGCCTTATAGGAGAGAGGCTAAGCCTCGAACACGGGCGAACATGCTCGCACAGCCGCGAGCGAGCCAACTGACCTACGGCTCAGTCCGCAAGACCAGTGTTCAATTCGATAGCATAAGAACGACACTCCATATTATCTTATTCCCATGGCCCACATATCATGTGCTCGTTTTCATTTCTTGGTGTCACGTACATCTAACCAAATATTTCCTTGATCTTACATGATCCGTGATGCATTTAGCCTCCTTGTTCCCTTGTAATACATTGTGAGTACATATTGTCGCCTTCTGTGTGCTCTAGGTTGCTGTACTAAACCGTGGACAGCTTGTAATTAAGCTAACAATGACAAGACGACAGATAGGGCATGCGGGGTGGGTCGATCGGTCGACTCAGCGTGGAAAGCCAGAGAAGCAGACATGGCTGAGCTGGACAACGGCACAAGCCATGAAAGTGAAACGAAAGCTGGGAGGAAGAAGAGATCCTCGCCGCACGCTGATTGGAGAGGGCATAGGAAACAACAAAGCGAGAAGAAGGCGAGCTCCTCTACCTTTTTTATATATAATGGAATAAAATTCCAGCCTTCGCACCCTGCGGGGATGCGTGAGGCCATTAAACCATATAATGTCTTACGACGTATGATGAAACTCATGATCAAGAGAAAAAAAAAAAGAAGAAAGAACTGAAATACCACCAATCCTATTATAAAATTTTCATCCATAATTAGCAAAGATGGTCGTGTCGATAATCTCCAAAGCTTAGCACGCCTTAATGAATTTCCCCTTTCGTTCTCATATTGCAATAGTGCCAGATGTAGTAGCCAATAGGCTTATATGAAAATAACCTATAAAAAAATGGTAGTCTGTATTTATCAAAAACCAATCATGAATTCATGAGTCCAAAATAAGATTGTACAACCAATCAAAATTTTTTATATTGTTTTGAACTCCCGTGCAGCCAAAATTCCTCTCACCAAACGAATACAAGTCTGAGGAGGATTCGTCTGAGCCGAAATGAAAGGTGCCTGACACGGCGGTGGAGTGCATGATGAAACGAATGGCGAACAGTGGGCACTAGCATCCGAAGCCGGCCGTGCCGTGGGCCCGTGGGGCACGAGGCTTTGGCCACTGTTTGCAAGCTCCATTTTGGCAAAGGGTGCCAGCCATGAGATGAGACGATCGTCATCATCGCAATCTAGACGCAGCCTGCCCCTCTGACACCAACGCCGATCGGTGCATGTTGCGTCATTGCAATCGTGGGCCCCCCTCTCTCTCTTCCTGACGCTGCAGGTGGGGCCCGTAGGCAAGGATTCCAGTTATGGGATGGCCATGCCCTTTTGCAGGAAGTGCGACAAAAGGCTTTGTGACCGCATGCCACAGAAACCCTGCGCAAGCATGATTTTGCTTTTGGTAGAGGTTCTCTGATTTGATCGACTCGAGCCTAAGGTTCTTTAATGTTTATTTTCTTGTTTTATCTTCTTAACTTTAAATCGAAAAGTCCAACGATTTGATTTTACCGTGTATTCTTTCCTCTCAAGATGTCTCCCAAAACATTTAGAAACAAATCAAAAGAAGTGTATCGGACTTTTCAAACTATCTCGAGAAACTCTCGAAGTTCAACTTATAAATAAATAAGAAAAAAAATAAGCTCAAGAGAACATCCCCGAAGCGTCATGGTTAGGAGAGTCTCTCATCTTCGTGTAAAGCATCTTCAACAGATGCTCTAAAATCGGGTCTCTATATATCCTCTCTAAATCACTATTAGTTCTCTATATTTCCATCCTCTTCAGTAGAATCTCTATCTAGAGAAACTATAGAGATTCACATGGAGAGACTCCAAATTTAGAAGCCGGGAGAGAAAAACTCTAAATTTAGAGGCTGAGATAGAGCCTTTCCTGAAGGATGAAAGACTCTAAATATAGAAAAGATTCTATTGTAGAGGTTTCGTTAGAGATGCTCCCCACACAAAATATTGCAATATTGTTCTAGATTGTTTCACCTTTTTCATGCTATGTAAATTCTGCTCCATTATCAATTTGATTGCTGTGTTGTCTACCAATTAGGAGACCGTGTAGCGTTTGACAAGCGCTGTGTTTCCTTTCTGCGATATGTCTCCATTTTACACGGACATCGCAGAGTGCAAGCTGCAAAGTAGTCATGTAGGAGTCGCACTGTACCTGTCATACAAGAAAGATAGCTTTACGTCTAGCGTCATGGCCGGGCCTGCATCACTACAAATCTACGATTCTACGGAGAACACTTGGCTTTTACCGTCCTGCAACTGCGAGGCGATGAACGCAGACGGCTGTGCTTGCTGGCGTTAATCAACAGTACTAGTAATCAACGTGATTAATCAAGTGGGGCAGGACGATTAACCTCGCGTTAATCATGACACCGTGACTAATCCCTTTCAGCTAAACGCGCCGTCGTTCCCATTCCCGTTCAGTTCAGTTCGGTTCAGTTCAGACTGCTTGTCTGCTTAGCTTGTACGACCACGCGCATGCGACCATGTGACAAAATCACAATTGACAACGGCAAGAGGAGGTGAAGAACACAGGTATAATACGACTCAAAACTCTTGTTTCGCAAACCAAACAGGACAGTGCTATGGAGTATCACGACAGGTACTCGCGTGCGTGCAAAACGTGCGCCATTTTAAGGTATTCCATTCCAGTGTATGATGGCCATTGGCTTAAGACAGACAAGAAGCGTCTCTTGATGCGAATTGCCTCTCTTGATCAGACATCATTTCGGTATTGGTGAAACTGAAACCAGCTTCATTTCTCGTCACGTCTTCGTCGATCGAAAATGAACGTACGGATTCGCAGTGATCATCGCTTGCGTGTCTAGGGAGCATGTTTAATGTAGGGTCTATTTTCTATCCTTATTTCACTATCTATTCACTGTTTATCTTCTGACTTTATTTTGTGACAAGTAAAATTGGATCTATTTTCTTAATCCTATATCTCTCTCTTGTATTTTGTTCTTAACTCTATTTTTACTATTCACACTCTTATTTCTACAGTTAAAATGTCAACTACAGTAAAGGAATAGACGCACCAGTAGGCATGCTCTTAGAGCATATGTAATGTTAGGACTATTTCCTAACCTTATTTTACTATTCATCCACTATTCATCTTCTATTGATAACCCTATTTTACTATTCACCTACCCAATCCTCGTCTATTTTTCTAATCCCTACATATCTCTTATATTTTACTCTCAACTCTTTCACTATTCACAACCTCATTTCAACTCTTTTTCACTATTCACAGCCTCATTTCAACTCTTTTTTCACTATTCACAACCTCATTTCTACAATAATATGCACCGCTACAGTAAAGGTATAGTCTCACCCATTACACATGCTTTTAGGCACCGTTCTCTTCAGTTTATCTTATTTGCTTATTTTCTTATTTGTTTATAAGCTGAATTATAAGAGCTTCTCGAGATAGCTCAGAAAGTCTAGTACACTTTATTTAACTTATTTCTGAAAGTTTTGAGACGTACTTTCGAGAAAAAAATAGACTAAAAACCAAAACGTTTTATTTTTTGATTTGGAAATAAATAGATAACATAAGAATGAGAACCGAAGAGAACAACCCCGTAGCTTTGCAGGTCATTCAGTCAACCAATATATGCAGCACGGTGCACGTTATGACAGCACCGCAGGAGACAGAAGTACAGAACAGTGGTACAGGATATGAACACGAGAAATAAAGACCTGCTAATGCAGCTCTGGTCGATTGGCTAGTACAAGATATGATCTTTCTCTGCCTTTTTTTCTCTTCCAAAGTACTTGAAGAAATTGTCCATTTGTCTTAAGAATGTCTGGACTAAGAGATGACTACAAGTAGCGTGCATACATGACATGGCTATCTGGTTCTGCGTTAACAAGTACGGTAGCTAGCTACTGAAATCAGGAGGAAGATTAACCGGGGTGTCAGTGAACAGTTAGTTCAAGAATCTCTGCACTGCTCTCTTAGTGACAACCTTGTAGTTTAGTTGTAGTTGGACCTTCTTGCAGGCATGGCTGACTGGCTCGTGTTTGCGTACGGCGACCTGTTTACTACTGGATCACTCGTCACATCCTGCAGATTATTCAGTGTCGGAAAAAGTTCAGATTAAAGTTGTTGCCGACCCGAGCGGATTTGCGTAGTTCGTGGTTGCGTTTGGCAAGAAGAAACGATGGATCTTACGGGTCGTGTCTGCTGCAGCTGCACGGAGGAGTTGCTGTGGAATTGCGAGCCGCTCGTGCTGCTCCGGCCGCCGTTCATGGTGTTGCAGAACTGCATGTTGTCCTCGGCGAGCGTGCGCAGCCGGTTCAGCTCCGGGAGCACGACGGTGGCGAGGTCCGGTCGGTCCTTCCGCCGGAGCTCGCAGCAGCGGAGGGACATCTCGGCGAAGCACCGCGCCTCGTCGACCGGCCAGTCGTGGACGGCCGGGTCGAGCAGGTCGGCCAGCGTGCCGTGCTCGAGCGCGCGCGCGACGTAGTGCGTGAGCCCCATGGGCGGCCGCGCCGTGACGATCTGCAGCAGCATGACGCCGAGGGAGTAGACGTCGGACCGGACGCCGAGCATGCCCGTCTGCTGGTACTCCGGGTCGATGTAGCAGAAGGTGCCGGCGGCTGACGTCATGTGGCACTGGGTGACGGTGTCGGCGACAGACAGCGGCACGAGGCGCGCCAGCCCGACGTCGCTGATCTTGCTCACGTAGTTGCGGTCCAGGAGGATGTTGCCCGGCTTGAGGTCGCGGTGCACGAGCGGCTCGGGCTTGGTCTGGTGCAGGAACAGCAGGCCGGTGGCGATCTCCGCCGCGATGCGGAACCGGTGCTGCCAGGGGATGACCGGGCCACCGGCGCGCCGGAAGAGGCAGTCATCGAGACTGCCGTTGGCCATGTACTCGTACACGAGACAGCCGTACTCGGGGCAGGCGCCGAGGAGGAGCACCATGTTGGGGTGGCGGATGCAGCTGAGCACCTCCACCTCCTGCTGGAACTGCGACCTCCCCTGGGCGGCGTCGGGGCGGAGGACCTTGATGGCCACTGGCGTGTGGTCGAGGTGGCCCTTGTAGACCGGGCCGTACCCGCCCTCGCCGATCTTGCGGCCGTCGGCGAAGTGGTCGGTGGCGACCTCGATCTCCTCGATGGTGTACTTGCGGTACCTGACCGCCCCGCGCGACGAGCCGCCGGCGCCCATGGACTTGAGCCGCTCTTCGGCCTCCTTGAGCGCCTTCATCTCCGCGCTGATCCGCTTCTGCGCTTCCAGCTCCGCCAGCCGCTGGGACGCCTCCGCCGCCTCGATGGCCGCCCTCGCCTTGGCCTTTTCCTGCTCGATGAGCGCCATGGCCGACTCCTCCGTCAGCCGCGACTCCTGCGTGCGCTGCTCCTCCTCCATCTTCCAACGCTGCAGCTCCGTCGCCTGCATGCATGCATCCATAACAATCACATCATCTGCTACAATTGTCACAAAAAAAACCACAGAAAGCGAGATTCTTTCTTGGTCAATCACCTTCTGTTTCGCACTGAGAGCCTCCTTGCATGCCGTGCTGTACATGTCCATGGTCTGCTTCAGCTCCAGCCGCAGCCGCCTCATCTCTGCCTCCATGTCTTCCTGCGAATCATATCGTTGCAACATCTCATGCATGTTAAAATCACTATCTATTCGGTACAATTTGCCTCTGTTCGATTGCACGTACCACAGGAAGAGGGGACCAGGAGCCGGTGCTGGACTGGGAGTGGGACGTGCTCTCGTTGCCGAAGGAGTCGCCCCACTTGACCGGCGTGCGCGCCGCCTCGAAGCTGTGGTGGTCGTGGCCGTCCGACCCGCCCGAGAGCCGCGGCCGGCAAGGGTACCGCTCCACGCTCCGGCGGCCGGCGCCGATGAACGATATGTCGGACGACTCGGGCAGCGAGAAGTCTGGGAAGGCCTTCCTCGCCGATGTGTTCACCCCCCTCGCGAACGGCGACCTGCCCATGCACAGCGAGATCAGCAGTTGGGGCTTGCTGTTTCTCCCGATCCCCAGCTGCGAAGTACGTAGTATAACTTACATGATGAAGTTGTCTTGCAATCTTGGTGTCCCGGCAGCGTCACCCCCCGATCTCTGTGCGGGAGGCGGCGTCCATTTCTGCGTGGGCAGGTGGTCGGGCTTGGGCCCCTGGATCATCGTCCGGAGCGGCGAGACTGCTGGCGCCTGGCGGATGGCCTGCCGCACCGACGACACCTTGCCGCCTTTCGAGATGACGTACACCGTGCTGAAGTCCGGCGCCGTCTTGCAGATGCTGCTGGGGATGTCCGCCTTGAACCTTGCAAGATTGCCAGGGTGGTGGTTCAGAGCGCCTTCAATTCACCCGCGATGATCAGGGGACACGATTTACCTGACGAAGCTGCCCCTGGCGGTGGCGCCGACGACGAGCTTCTCGATGGCGGCGTGCGCGGCGAACTCGACGATGGACTTGGACACGTCGTGGTCGTCCAGCACCACGTCCTTGCAATGGATCTGCATGCCAAGAACCACAAGATGAAGCACGTGCAACGCCGCATTCGCGTTGGAAAGGTGATCGACCGAGGCGAGGGTGCGTGCATACGTCTTTGCGCGTGCAGAAGCAGCGGAACGGGAGGAAGAGGTCCTTCATCGGCGGGTCCGTCGGCTGCTTGTACCCGGCCGCGTCCTCCACCCCTCCTGCGCGCGTGCAACACCATCACAATGCCATGAAAAACGAATAGAAGACATGGAGGCTGGCAATGATGCATGAAACGATGGAGGAAGGTTCCGGATGCATGCTTGCCTGAGGTGCCCTTGGTATTGACATGGACGAGGACGACGGTCTGGCCCTTGTGGACGAGCGCCTCGGTGGCGTACTTGAGGGCGTTCTGGCTGTTCTTGTCCTTGTCGATGCACACCGCCACCAGCGGGTAGCCGCCGCCGCCGCCGCCCCCGGCGGCCTCGCCGTCGCTGTACTTGCCCATTCCTCCTCCTTCCTCGAGCCAATCGACCTCGACCGACCAGCCTCTGTTGCTTCCTTTCTCGCTCTAGCTCTGATCGTTCCTACGATTCTACTGCCGATCGTTCCTGCTCCGGAAGATTGCAAGGGATGGAGCTTGGGGGATCTCTTTTAGAGTTTTGCACCTCTTCTCTGACCTCTATTGACTATTATTAACCACCTCGTTGTTGTTGAACACATGTGGTCGTTAGAATGTTATCCTTTTTCATTTTTTCAGCTGAGTTCACGGATAGCCACTTATTCTTTCCCTTACCTCTTCTTGCCAAAAAAAAGATTAGAAGAGGGTGCCCTATTCACGTCAACAGATAAGATTATGCTGCAAATCTAATCGACGAAGAATCGAGTAATGATACCCAGCACAGGACCTCAAAGTGCACCAAACCAGTTTAGAAAGACTTCAAAAGCCCACCACCCTGTTCGAGTCCCTAGGAGAATAATGAAAATCCGGGTCTCACTCGGCACTGGTTTATAGCTGTGGCACCAAATCACCAAATCCCATCCCTAAAAAAAAAAAATCTGTAGATGAACTCTGGCAATGCATGGTACCACTTTATAGTAATAGTTAAGGATTAAATTAATCAGGACAGCTTCCATGGTTCTGGTGCAGTAATGAAAAATACAGGAGAATTGGTATCAAAGGTGTTCATTTTTATTTTGGAGCAAAAGGCAACTTTTGCAATGTTGCACCTTCCAGAATCCAATGTACAACCAGAGGAAATCAAGATTCTAAAACGCGTCTTTACCAAAAAAGAAAAATGGATTTACACTATTAATATATGATTTACAGTATAATACAATATAGACAAGGAAAGCTAAAAGGTCGCATGCTCTGATCACCTGATGGTACGTGTGATGTCACGCGCCATTATATATGTTGGCATGAACAGCAATCAACTAAATAGATTGGAGTTACCGCCATGAAAAAGAGGATTACTTCTCCAGCAAAATTCATTGGAAAAAAAATCAGCAAGTTAAGCCATTCTAGACTAGAAAATTATCTATCATATGATAGATGACATCTTCTCCGTCCGAGTTGATTGGATGGATCCTAACCTGCATCCAGGGCCAGTCCACAATTGAATGCCTAAAATTATTACAATAGTCTTATTTGTTAATGTATATTTTGTTAAATCAAGCACAACTATTTTATCTACCAGCAAAAGGAATTTATACACTCTCAAAGTCTCCAAAGATGTTATGGAATGAGCGGGTGTTCTTTGAAAGATGTTGCATACTCCTAGGCTGACGTGGGTGCTGAACACCTTCGTCATTGTTCTTGTAGTATAGTATTTGTTTAGGCTCTTTTGTGTATTCTTTTATTTTCTTTTTCTTTCTTTTTTCCTTTGCTTTGTATCTTTTTCTTCTCCTGATAAATGAAATCGGAAGCAGTTCTCCTGCCTTCCTTTCAAAAAATTGGAATTAATATACATGCCTATTGAACAACTAAATATCAGAGGTATCTCGAAGTAATGGTTGATAGCTACTGATCAGGTAGCAACATAACAGTTTTGTTGCCACAGAAATGCATCTCCTGGTTGGTCAGTTGACACTTGTCAGCCTCTATGAATTCATGGTTGGCTAAAAGCAAGAAGAGGAGAGCAACCGTACGGTAATAATTATCTGCAAGCAGCTGCAGTGATTGAATGTTACCTGGATATTGTTATGGGCGTTGTATCTTAGCCAGCTCTTGTGAAAGCATACATCCACACGTTCCCAGGTCACTTGTGTAAGGCCACAGATCATCATCTCTGCAATAATAATATCTTGTAGCATAGTAGAAAACCCACTAGTACAGAATCTCTAGTTTAAAAGAATAGAATATACAATGCACATCAGACTCCCATCAGTAATTACAAATTAGCTAAGGTTATGAATTTACTAATGACATGCAATTTTAGAAAAATCTAGTACCCAACTTCTTAGCTTGCAGCATCTCTGAAGCCCCAGTGAACCTTTTGTAGGCAACCAAGTTTACTACACTGGAATATATATGCAGTGGTTATTACCTTCCAGACTATCTACGAGCGAAGCTTGTACAGAATCTTCTTTCTGACAGCCCTCCGAATTACTAGTATCAACATGAATAACATGTGGATATTTTTTGTCAATTGCTGTTAACCGAAGCTACAATGCATAGACAGGACAGATAATTAAAACGTCAGGATAAAAACACAAAAAACAAAAAAAATGTCAGGTAACAGATTGAGGGAATGAAGTCATAATTTACTTTGGGTAACTCATGCTGACGTCGAATCGATGATGTTCTCCAACCAACTATATCTTTTTCCATAAGTTAAGAGCACAATCAACCATAGGTGATTCTTGAACAACCAGTTACAACTTAAAACAATAAATAATATATATAAAATTTAGTGTGTGAATGCAAGTTGATCTTACTGCTTCTAGTAGGTATTGGTTCTATAGGTGGAGTTGCGTTGTAATAGTTTTTTCTATGATTATAACCATTTGGTCAATGATCTAGCAGAAGTTCTATTATTCTAAAAAAAAAAAAATAGTGTGTGACATCTGACTGTTTGGATACGATCGTATGTTACATTTGCATAGGCGACACGGCGCTTAAAAGAGCGCAAAGCCGACCTGCAGAAGAAAGTGAGAAACAACGTAATAAGCATGTGCCATTGCGTCAAAATGAACCTATCAACTTCATTTTATGCAAGCATTGGGTCAATACATGAATTTCCCATCATCACAATCTTCAACCATTCGTAGGAGAAGTGGAGGTTTCCCATCATCCTTGTCTGTCAGGAACAGATGTTTACCTGTTCTCCCAACTATAAAGTGTGCAGTTTCTGCAGCAGTTCGCTCCAAAAGCGGAATACCAAAAAGAAAGGGCAGCTGTGGGGAACATAAATATCAGCACAAAATATAATTTTCTGTCTTCATTGAAATTGTTTTCTCATAGAGTTCAGGAGCAAACAAAATAGAACATTAATCTCTTAAGGCAAATTGTTTGTAAGGAATAAAATATAGGGTGTCTGGGAAGCAGACTTATATTAGGAAACAAAGCAGCAGATTGTGTAGGAATCATAAGCAAACCAGGATGCCTCTATTCAGAAAGAAAGCCTATTTTCAGGGAAAACAACATTTTCTGGGATAATATGCTCCTTAGCATGGATATTCAAGTGGATCTATGTTCCATAGTAAAAGATTCCAGTACCATTGGAGCAATAATGAGATTCACCATGCAGTTGTGTTCCTGAACTATTTGTCCATTTTCAACAGCAAGGTTGGGATGTGGAGATAACGGCTAGAAAAAACGAATATTAATTTATAGAGGCTTATGGTATTTGAGTTGAAGATAAAAGATCAATAACTAAAAATGAGATGACAACAAATGCAGAGTCTTGCACTAAGCATAACAAAATTTAACGTAGAAACGACAGAAGCAAAGGCTACCGGGCTAATAACTAACTTAGTGTAAAAGGAAAGGTATGCTAAGTTTAGTAGTGAGAATCTATTTTAGCACCCACTGAAATTGGTATTACTGAAGCTTACTTGCTTATTCCACCTTGAGCCCAAGTGTGGTGTAGCAGACATTATGAAATTTATTGGTTCCAGGCCAGCTATGCTACCACCATCTATTTGCTGTTCAACAGAGTGCTTATCAATATTAAGACATGATTCTTCGCTTATTGAGGGCTCATAGAGTTTTCCAATAGCATATCTTGAAACCAATCCACCAAGTGAATGGGCAACAAAAGAAATTTTCCGCAAATTTCTTCTCCTCTGGACAACTTGCCGGACCTGTGCCAAATATTAGGTTTATGTATAATTTAAAACGATTCTTCACTCCTTTTAAACACATAATTCTTACAGTAAGTGATACCTCTTCTGCCAGCCTTTCTCCCATTAAATCAACTCCATCATATGTTAACTTTGAATGATTGCACTGACTACCTGCTTAGATACCACAGTAAGGCATGTGCATAAAAGTTCTATATGGTGCACCAGAAAGAAACAGTGCATCATGAAGTAGACAGGTCATCGTTTAATTAATTATATAGCTCACACTGGAAAGGGCAAATTATGTAAGTATGACTTATGGTGGTACAAATTAACAATAGAGATATGTAGCTATATTTGCAGCTCCCTGGCACTCAGTTGTCTTATGTCAGTGTAATATTACTTTCAATATATTTTCAATACTACAAGTCTACAATCAAACATTCAGCACAGCTGTTATCTAATTGGGTGGCAAGTTCTGCAAAATATCAAATGGTGTTGTCTTTAGAATATTTTGTTTTACAGCACTTCGACCCCGACCTTATATCTCCCAAAAAAAGTTCAATTCTTCAATACAAAACCAAAAATCATCCCAAATGTGTGAGAAATCTCCACACGTTTCAACTTATACATGCGAGTTGCACATATTGCGCCACACCATTTTTTAGATTGGCACTCCGCGCGATTCAATGACATTGAACACTACCCCAAAAAAGTACATCCAAAGCAGCCAAAGTAAAATAGCAGCAACTAGAATTAAACTCACGATGCACATAGACTTTCCCTGGCAGCCTCTTCACCAATTGCTCCGCTGCAAACTTCCAATCCGCCGAACTAACCAAAGCCCCAAATTAGGTTATATCAAACTACTAATCAGCAATAAATAAGAAGGAAATGGATATCGCTCACCCACCTCCCGTAGAGCCCATTGACCATGACAACGAGGTGATCGGCCTCCTCGCTGCCGGCCTCCTCCTGCTCGCGGCTCCCGGCGATTCTCCCCTCCTCCTCAGCCGTGGCCTCCGCCTCCGCAGTTGGCGATGGCAGCGGCGGCGACAGGAAGCACCGCATCCAGTTCGCCAGCTCCAGCCTTTCGCTCCCCGACCTCGGCTTGCGCCCGAGCAGGAACCCTAAGTCGAGCCGCATCGCCGGCGGCGGCCACCACGAGCTGCTGCGCCCCGATGACGCGCTTGGGGACTGGCCTTTGAAGTCAGAGGATTCTAATCCGCGGGGGACCAGGCGCCCGCGCCGGCGACGGCGAGGTGGGGGAGGGGAGGCGCCGCGGGAGCACGTGGCGGAAGGGCAGAGTCTGGAAGAGGCGGGCATTCCCAGTTGGTTGGAGCGAGCGTGGGCCCACATCGACGGTTCTCGAGAGAGCTGAGAGAACAACTGCTAGTTCTCTTCTTTACAGAAGTCTACGGTTCCGATTGCAGCGTGGATATCTGGGCCTCCCATTGAACGGTTCAGATGTACTGGACCACACGGTTGTTGGCTTTCGTAATCGAATGATTGGGAAGGCTTACCACGAACAAGTGGGCTTGACAACTGTTTGGACCTTTCTCAGCCTTTTGGGCTTTGTAATGATTCAGCCCAATCCTTGTGAGAAGATAACCAAGAATTCAGCCCAATTCTCAATTGATCTCCTCCCATTTTTAGATGGTACGTTTTATATATGCTCGTCAGAAATCTCAAACTGTATGCTTGTCAGAAACCAAAGTTTACTTTGCCTGTTTGTTTAATCTTGGATCAAGCAGTGACACGAGGGCTGCAGCGAAGAACCTTCGACGCATGCACCCAATAATTCCTCGATCTTAGATGTGGCCACGCACTCGCACCCACATGAAAGTTTGTGTGCTCGCTGCTCACTTCAGTGCTTCTCTTCACACAAACTCCTGCAAGAAGGCATTAAATTACACCGATGACAGCGAGCAACTTGAACCCAGAACTTCCCTTTGATTTGCAAGCGTTTACTTCAGGGTACGGGTGCAAGCTCCAGCCTCCATCCTAGGCAGGCAACCTTTGACCTGACTCCATCGATCGATATATAGATTTCCCGAAGGCGTCAAACCGACCAATGGAAATTAGTTAAACAAGTTTAGAATTAATGCAAGTACACTGATCAGCTGATGATCAATCAGTATGAAATTGCAGGTCAAACAAGAACGGGGCTCGCGCGCGGGCTGCATGCATGCATGGCAGTGGCACGGCACCTCTATGTACGTGCCCGATCACATGAAATGATTCTGCATTGATTCTATTTGTTCACGCATGCACTCTAATCAATTTATAGTTTTTGGAATTTAGAACCTATTTGAATACTTGAGGCAACTTTCAGTACCTACAGTGTAATTTACTCCCAAAAACTTATTCAGTATCGATGGCGCTGTAACCTTCAGGTCGCATGCATATAAATAGCCGTCTTGTAGCTGCAAATGGCCAGTAGCTATCTAGCATCAGTTCTTGCACCAGTAGTAGTAGGTACTAGGTCGACACTGGTCTTGGCCATGGGGTACAGTTCAAGGAGGCTCTCTTGCTGCCTCGCCCTGGTCGCCGCCATCCTCCTGTCGTGCTCCCCCGGCTCGGCGGCGGAGATCTCCGCGGCGCAGCAGTTCATCGTGCCGCAGAGCCACCTCCGCGCGATCTACGGCCTCCGGCCGCTCAAGTGGAGCAACGACCTGGCGGACAGTGCGGCGCAGTGGGCGGAACAGTACAAGGGCGACTGCGCGGCGGCATCGGCGGCGGGGGTGAACGTGTTCCGGGGCTACGGCGGCGCGAGCTGGCAGCCGAGCGACGCGGTGGCGGCGTGGGCGGAGGAGGCGCAGCACTACGACTACTGGTCCAACTCGTGCGCGGCGGGGAAGGACTGCGGGCAGTACAAGCAGATGGTGTGGCGCGGGAGCACGGAGGTGGGCTGCGCCAGCGTCGGCTGCGCCTCCGGGGAGACGCTCATGGCCTGCCACTACGAGCCGCAGGGCAACATCATGGGGCAGAAGCCATTCTGATCCGTCCAGCCGCGCGAACGTGGTGCCACTTTAATTAATTAACGTTTCTGATTACCTCTTCTTAATTGCCATGTTTTGCATTTTTATGTCATATTTGTTGACAGGGAGTTAAATATATTATGAAATTGGCTCTGTAACATTGCAAGTATCCTACTTTATTTATAGGGCGCACTACCTGCCGGTGATAGCTAGGCCAACCAGTGACTCTAAGATTTATAGCTAATATTCCATAAATTGTATGTGCCACTAAAATTAAATATCTCACTCTGATATCTCGAACACTTCTTAAAGGTGACATTTCAACAGCTTCTTATTTTATCGTTGATTTTTCATTCCATGGCATGGCTGTACCAGACAATGTTTACATTGCTTCCTTGAGGAAAATTAGAGTGACACAACCATGCCGTGCACGCGTGTCTGACAGGTAGCCTTTGTAAAATAGAAAAACTACATCAATGTTATTATAGAGCTCCTCCTCCTCCTCTTCTTCTTCCATCCCTCTTCTCCCCATCCAGCCTCCTCCACCTCCTCAAACAGTGGTAATGGGCTCAGCCAAATGCGCTCAGGGCCATGAAGGCGGTGACATCGGCACACTCTCCTAGCCAACACCAAACCACCTCGCCTCGCTACGAGCCATCATGGATGTCTCCGTGGTCTCGTCGTCGCCTAAGCCCGTCGTCACCCATGGCTATGACGTGTGCATCCTCTATGGGCGTCTACAGCCATGATCGCCAGCCACGCCCACAAATAGCTCAGCCAAGAAGGGAAAAGCAGATGGGGGAGGAGCTAACCCGTCGATATGCCACTGTGGTCATCGTCGCCCCTTCTTCGTTGGCCAGCCGTTGTGCACGTTGCTCGAGTTCGCTGCCTCATGTTTAGTGCTTGAGCTCGCCTAGAGCACGCACCACCCACTCGAGCACGACGCTGGCGGTCCGATGGGCGTTGATCGCCTCCGTCCGACGCTTGGGTCTGGCAGTTGGATGAGGATCAACGGCGAGATTAGATCAAGCTTAAAACTTTGTTATTTTTTATAGTTGTAAAAATTTCAAAAATTTTTAAAAATACAAATATTATCTAATATGCATCGACTTCAACATATATTTTATCATATTTTTGAAAAAGTTTTTGGTCCATTTTATACTTTAGAACCATTTTCAATAAAATATTAATCATAAAAATATATGTTGAACCTGATGCATATTAGATAATATTTGTATTTTTTAAAAAAATTTTGAAATTTTTACACAGCTATAAAAAAAAATAAAAAAAATTTGAGCTTGATCTAATCCTGGCCGTTGGATCCTCATCCAACGGCCAGGACCGGGCGTCGGACGGGAGGCGGTCCAACGCCCGTCGGACCGCCCCCGCGTCCCTCGAGCCTACCATCGTGCCACCCAACAGCTCGTCATGGCAACAATTTAGCCACCACGCTTGTGGACTTGGCAGTGTTGCGCAAGCCCGCCTCCAACGAGCTTTCCACCCACAGCCATTGTTGCCCAAGGCTCACCCATCATGTGATTACCCCGCCTGTGGATGCTACTCCCGCGCGTCGTTGCCTACTGGATTGAGAAGAAGAGGAGGTTTGGGGAGGCAGCGGTGCAGGAGGAGGAGAAGGAGGAGGCCGGGGATGGAAGCCTACGTCACGGACGGAGGAGGTCGGGCCAGGGAGGCGGCGGCCCAAGTAGAGGAGGTCGGTGATGGTGGCACCAACGCTGGTCGCGAGTTTGGAGAGGAGAAAGAGAAGAGAAGGTGAGGGAATGACATTTTGACTGTAATTTTGAAGTGAAAGGATGGGCACAAAAATCCGTAGTGGCATATTTGCAAAGAACCTGACTTTATAATAACATATATATATATATGTATATGTATATATATATATATATAAATATATATATAATAGCTAGTATGCTATGGATAGCATGGAGAGATCCGTGCTATCCACAGGATTTGGAAATTCTGAAACTGAAATAGACGATTCGAACTGTCCATCTTGTTCATCTCAATGAAATCTCACTACACACCAAATTTCAAATTTTTTGAATTTGTTTACTATTTGTTTCGTATTTTTGAAAATCGCTAATCTAATTAGCTGTGGACCCTCCAATAAGTTCAGTTTTCAAAAATAAAAAACAAATAGTAAAAAATTTAAAATTTGGTGTGTAGCGAGATTTCATCAAGATGAACAAGATGGATAGTTCGGATCATCTATTTCAGTTCCAGAATTTCTAAACCTCCGTGCTATCCATAACACACTAGCCACTCTCTCTCTCTCTCTCTATATATATATATCTATCTATCTATCTATCTATATATATATATATATATATATATATATATATATATATATATATATATATAAGCTAAAGGACACCTAGGTGTTTTTTAGTTAAAGGACACCCACTTTTATATTACGCCACGTGTCCCCACCCTTCCCCACCTCTCCCATGTGTGCAAAATCGGCGGGGCCGTCTGATACAAGAAATGTGTATTCGTTGTAGTAAAGTTGCACACAGAAAATAGTAAAATATTAACGAACAAAAACTGGGCAAAACTAATTCATGTGCATGCACAGGTGCATTAATGACGTGATTATTTTTTTTTATCACTTTTGCCGCTGACTGAGAGCTCCGATTAACAAACCGTTTTCACATACATGTTTTTAACATTTTTTTTAACAAAACTAGACCGATCATGCATATATATCTTTTTAGTAAAGTGGTTTACTATACCTTACAAGGAGCTTTGCTATAATCTGAAAACACATCTAATGTTACATTTTAATCATGTTTGGGTCCTAGTAAAATTTCCTATAAAGTATAGTAAACTGATTTACTATAAAAAAAATATGGCAAGATATAACATACTCAAATTTTTCAAGAAAATTTTTCACAAAAAATCATTCCATTTGCATATTTAACCTTTTCTTGCATTACTATGAATTTTTAGGATTTTTCCTAAAATTTTTCTTATTTTTCCTAAGCCTTAAGAGGCATATTTCAATTTTTCACCTATTAAAAATCCCCTGAAAATCCATTTTATAATAGATAATAAAATTCTCCATATTTTTCTGGATTTTATAAAATTTAAATCACATTTTTCCGAGCTATACACTAATTTCTAGAATTATTTTAATCCTCCATGAATTTTAAAATTTATCATCAAATACCTTAAGTTATGATCAACGGCTGATCTTTTCGGCCACGTCATTCTTTTTAAATTAACGCACCGGATGAAGCCACATTCCCCCAGGTATTCTCCACTGAATCGGATTTTTCCGGATTCAATCCGAGCCATTAATCCTTGATCCAATGGCTCCTAGCCTGTCTTCTACCTCCCGCCCACAGTGTCATCTTCTTTCCTTCCAACGGCGCCGCCGACTTCGCCGGAATCTGCCGTCGCCGCCACTCCAGCTCGCCGCCGCCCACGGAAATCACCTCCTCGGCACCGACGTTCGCCGCCGAACTCACCCGTTGCTTCTCGAACAGCTTTGCTGTCACCTAAACCGGTCGCGCCTTCATTTTTCCGCCGCCGGATCTTGCCGCCGGAATTCCTTCAATCTGCCTCCTACACTGACGTTCTAGCCCTATAAATAAGTCCTCTCGCCGTGAAGCTTCATCATCACTCACCTCCACCCCTCCTCTTCTCTTCTTCCACGCCGAAGCTCCGCCCACGCCGGTTTCTTCTTCAACTCCGGCGAACACCCGATATCCTTGCCCCGACTACTTCTCGACTCGGCACCAAGGTCAAAGAGCTTCCACTCGACGTCGTGAAGCTTTTGGTACTGCTGCTCTAGGCCGAAGCCCACTGGAGCTCGTCGCCGACAATCTTCCAAATCCGCCGCCGCCCGAGCTCGCCGTCCGGCCATTCCAGACCACCCTAAGCCCAACTCCGACCATCTATAAGTCCGTATTGATCCCAATTTCATAAATCTGACCTTTAATTCCACCCACCTACTTCCAAATTTTCAAAATCCCGATTTCCCCCAAATTGAACTCTGTTCTTCCCCTTTTCATTTTTTTCTTTTCTTTTTCTTTCTTTAATAACCCGAAATGCTGTCAAAATTTGTTAAAAATAATAAAAATGATAATTAAATTCTGTAAAAATTCTTTCAAACACTTTATACAATATATAATTTTATAAAAATATAAAAACCACATTTTTATAAATTAAAAAAAACTGATAAAGTAATTTTTCTCAAAAACTATAACATAAAAAGGAAAAATATTAATAATGATTTTAAATATTGTAAAAAAATTTATTAAAACCTTCAAAATAAATAGAATTTTTCAAAAATATAATAACTCTATTTTATTAAATAAAATTTCCCAAAAATATTTAAATACACTATAAAATTTAGAAAAATTCCATTAAAACCCTAAAACCAAATAATTTATAATCCTCTTTCTCAACCCCTCTATTTTGTAAATTTATTTGATACATTTCATTTTGTTTGAAGAATTTCCTTCATTTAAATTTATTTGATTCTTATTTGAATTTTCTTTCGCAATATGTAGAATCAGAGGATTGTTCCGGACTTCTTAATCAATCTTGTGAGAATTCAGAATTCTCTAACCCGATTGATTTAAGGCAGGTTTTCTATCCTTGATGCATAATTTATTTCCTATTTCAGTTATTTATAATTATTGCATTAGGTTGTAGATATGTATGTATGAAATTCCCTTTTAAAAGTATTACTCCTAAAACCCATAGCCAAAAAGCCCCTTCCTAATAACATGTTTAGCATTTTTCCACTACCCTAGAATTTAAGAATAATAATCATCATTGAATTTCAAGTAAAGATATGTTGAAGAATAAAAGCTGGGTGGATAGCTTATATTAGAGTTTATGGAAGATTTAAAATGCATCTTTTTCTATAGAACAATTCAGAAAGAATACTTTGTCGGCTTGGGTAAGGCACCTCGGGAAAAAGGTGCAACACTCAAGGACACCAGATTGAGTGTTTGGTTGAGTTAAAGTCTGGATTCGTTGTTCTATAAAATATAGAAGCAAATTCGGAAATATCGTTATCTTTGCCGTCTTGGGCTATGGTCACGGCAAGTATGGCTGGTGAAAACACTCAAGGGCAGCGAATGATGAGGTCATTCGTAAATCATTTGCTTCTATAAAAACTTGAGTTTAAAATGAATAAGAATGACACAAGTTTTCTCCCATCCATGTAGTAGGCCACTATATGGGTAAAGCTGGGTAGGTTCTGCAGAGCTGAAAATATAAACATCGATGGACCTTACTTCGGGTATATGAAGTTGTGTCAAATGGGTGATGCCTATCTTATACATTGAATTCATGACCTTGATTTATAAATTCTTTGTCTGGTTAGCAGATGAGCATAAGGATGGTGTTGAAGATAGAAGTTGAATAATCATAAAAATTGATTTGATTTTAAATATTAAGTCTTTCATCTATAATAATTTGTATTGCATTCCAGCTAAAAGATGAACTCCACTCAAATAAATCTTGCATATAGTTAATAGAAATTGTCTATAAAATTCCTGCAAGTATGGTTGATACTTACCCAATTAATTTTGGGAACTATTCATTATCATGAATAGAACCCTCTTATGTCTTGATTTGGATTTTACACAAGAGGAAATTGATATGTTTGGTCAAGAATTCTAGGTTCTTCCTATACACAAGTTCAATAGATGTGAGATATGTAAATTATTGTAAAAATGATGTAAATTATGTTTTGTATAAAACTTGGATATTTTGACTTGAATAAATGTAAGAGCTTGGTAATGTAAACCATTTCTGTATTACTGTTGTAATTTAGGAGTTTAAATTTCGATATTCACATATCGGAATTTGGGCCCCACACAAGAGCATTCTATTTTGTTGAAAAAATGTAACGAACACAAATATGAAAAAATGTAATGGCACAGGTGCATTAATGACGTGATTTTTTTCCTTTTTTCCAATTTGCCGTTGATTAGGAGCTCCGAATTGATACATTGTTTTCACATATGTATTCTTGATATTTTTTCAATAAAACAAGACCGATCATGCATGTATATTCTAATAATAAAGTGGTTTACTATTTTCTCAGGACAAATTTACTATAGCATACACTATATCATAATAAGAAACTTACTAGAATTTGGAACGTAACTAATATTGCAATTTTACAATGTTCGGACTCTAGTAAATTGTCGGCGATTGGGAGTACGGGGCCCCCGGGTACCGAGCTTACTTGTTGAGAGTGAGGATCAACCGGCCTCTTTCATGGCGTCGGGGCTTTCAAGAAGACGAACTTCGATCGAGTGGCTATCAAGAGAAGGCACGCATGATTTTTGGGCTGGTTCGGGCCCCTCGAGTGGAGGTAATGACCCTACGTCCCATGGGTATCTATATGAGGATCAAGAGGTTACAAAGGGATGAGTTTCTTGTGGCGAGAGGATGAGCTTTGGCCCGAATGGTGCGGCCGGAGCTCCCACGATGTGCGTGTGTATTTTCGGTAGTCGCCCGATCGAAGTTCGTCTTCTTGAAAGCCCCGACGCTCATGGAAAGAGGCCGGTTGATCCTCACTCTCAACAAGTAAGCTCGGTACCGGGGCCCCAGACTCTAATCGCCGACACCGGCGCCGTCCGTTGTAGAAGTCTTCAAGCCGAGCGATCCAGTGCGGCGATTGAGGTCGTGCCCATGCACTTGGTGCAGCAGATGAAGCGACCGCTCGAGGGTCCCCGAGGTCCACGCTTCGTCCGGTCGGTCGATCGCCGACCGCCCACCTTGCTCGGGAAGGCCGAGGCTTCTTTGGCCGGTGTCTGTGGAGACGACGGCTGGGATAGCGCCACCAATTTGGCCGCTTTTTTTTTTCTTGGCCTTCTTGTCGGACTTCTTTTGTCCGAAGATCCTGTGCCCGCTGCGAGGCGCTGCCGGACCCAAGAAGCCGTTTCGCTCCACGGCCTCCTCGGCGTTATGTAACGCTCCGCCGCTTGAAGAGCTCACGGCCGAGGAGCCGGAGTATATCTCGAGGTCCCGGGTGAAGCGGACGTTTTGACGCCGGTGAATGCTTCGACGATCGCTTGTGCGATGTTCGAATCGTGTTCCGTGCGGATGAACCTTCGAACGTAGTCCCGAGGCTTTCGTCCTCCATCTCGACCACCCGCTTGAGGTCCTGCGGCCTTCTGGCGGGGACAAGACCATGAAATTCGCCGCAGGCCTCGCATGCTTGGACCCACTGTGGATGGAGCCTTCCGTTGGTTGAAGAGCCATGTCCGGCGGGCCTCCAACACGGCCGGAAATAGTTCACCATTACCCTTCATCACGCCGCGCCGTGTGATTTGGTGGTAGCATATACCGAGAGGAATTCGTCCGGTTCGGGTCCCGTCGAATCGCTCTATGTGGCCCGGTTTGAATTTGGGGGGCCATGCCGCCGGAGGGCGCGGAGAAAGCGGGCACCCGTGGTTTACCCGCGTCGTTCCCATGAGCGCCACGCCCTCTCGTCCTCGGAGGGACCGAGGCGCGAAAGACGCCGCTGCCGAAGCGTCGGGGTATCCGGTAGGGTTTCCCGAGTGGCGCGGGTCGGCGCTGCCGCGGCGCCGCCTCGCATCGATTCGGTGGCCCGCTCGGCCGGAGGGGCGAGCCGAGCCGTCGTCGTGGCGATGCTCGCTTTGCGAGCATTGCTCGAGACGGCCACCGTGATGGCGAGATGCGCGGTCATTCCTCCGCCGATCAAGGTCCCGACGAGGTCGTGGACGGAGTAACTACCCCGGGTTCGGCTTTCCGGAAGCACTCGAGTCGGCGACGAGGAAGATCGCCGCCAATCGCTTCCAGCCTTTCGCCATGGCTACGCCTTAGCTCGGCGGCTGGTCGAAATCGGTCGGAGGTCACGCACAACGTGTGCCAGGCCCGGAGGCGCTGGCGACTCTACCGACGGATCGGAGGAAAGGACCGAGGTGGCGACCGGTCGGGAGCGAGAGCTGGCGGGCGCCGCCCGGTCATCGCGATGGGTTGCGTGGCTCGGTCGACGAGTCGGCCCCCGCCTCATGCGGCGTCAGCGGCGACGCGACTCGTCCTCCCGAGGCGCGGAGCAGGACGTCGCCGATGTCCGCCATGTGGGCTTCCCGGGAATGCCGGGCATGAGGGTGTCATGACCGTATCCCGCAGAGACTGCATCGTCTCGTGGTCGAGTCGTCACGGATGTCCGGATATCGACCCTTCGCATTTAATCGACACCTCCACATATGGTCGGTGTCTCTGCTCCGTAACTCTCGAATCGGAGAGGTTCGAACGAACTCGAACCCAGCTCATCCACCGGGCGGCAGACATCCATGGGGAGAGGACTCGCCATGGTGTGTCCTTCCGGATCGACAATCCGGCGACCTCGATATCGGACCAATATTCGCCCAAGTCGCCGAGGTCGCCGGCGAATATCTTGGTTGTCTTGAGAGTTCGCCATTCTTCAAGGACCTTCGCTCACGAGTGATCTCTCGTCCCCACGACGGCGCCACCGTCGGCGATTAGAGTCTGGGCCCCGGTGCAAAAGCTTACTTGTTGAGAGCGAGGATCAACCGGCCTCTTTCCGCGGCGTCGGGGCTTTCAAGAAGACGAACTTCGATCGGGCGACTACCGAAAATACACACGCACATCGTGGGAGCTCCACCGCACCATTCGGGCCAAAGCTCATCCTCTCGCCACAAGAAACTCATCCCCTTTGTAACCTCTTCGATCCTCATATAGATACCATCGACGTAGGGTCATTACCTCCACTCGAGGGGCCCGAACCAGCCCAAAAATCATGCGTGCCTTCTATCGATAGCCACTCGATCGAAGTTCGTCTTCTTGAAAGCCCCGACGCCATGGAAAGAGGCCGTTGATCCTCACTCTCAACAAGTAAGCTTTGCATGGGGCCCCGTACTCCCAATCGCCGACATAAATGTTGTTATAAAATATAGTAAACCACTTTACTATAAAAATATATATGGCAAGACCGGTCTAGTTTTGTTCGAAAAAATGTAACGAACATAAATATGAAAACGATTTATAAATTGGATTTTTCAGTCAAAAGTTATTGCGAAAATACCAAATAAAATTTGGTAAAAATGCTCACGTCATCCTCCACCACGTGGCAAGTGGATAGGTTTGGGGAGCAAGCTGATTCAGATTTATTTCGTGTGTACTATATTTTTTTAGAAAGTTTACTATATTTAATACGATCTTTACTATAACCGTCTGCTAGGAACTCGTGCACGGAAAGTAGTGGAGGGAGGCTAGGGTGGACACATGGCACCTATAAACGTGAGTGTTCTTTAGTTAAAGAACACCTAGGTGTTCTATAGTCTTTATATATATATATATATATATATATATATATATATATATATATATATATATATATATATATATATATATATATATATATATATATAAGGGTTCAATGGAGCTACCACGTTAATCCTAAAATACTAGAAATTTTCACATTAATCGGAAAAAAAGAAAGATCTATACCGTTAATCATTGTGAGCCCAAATTATTATGGTTTAGATTAATTGAACCTAATTCTGGGCCAATACAACGTGTTCATCAAAAGAGATCGCGCAATAACAAATTAAACAACCAAATTAAATGGATGTATGTGGACATGGATTGAACAAACTAATAATTAAGTAATCCGTATTAATATTTCAGAAAAAATTAATTCGTATTTGACATGGACAACTACCTAATCGTATTATACACGTACAATGCAATTCAATGCCAATACGTACGATAACATATGTGTATCCTTTGCCCTAGCAACAAACTAATTATACATATATTTATTTATAGTCATCAGAGCCAATGGACATAAAGCAAAAAACAAAGGGCTAGATTAATTAAGCCCTCTACCACTACGCATTTTGTTGTGTTGCATGGCTCTTCGTCGACCGGCAATAGCATCTTGTTTCCAAGAAACTACAGCGCACAACCACTGCTCGATAAATCTTTTGCCATCTCCGTTGATCCATCTCTGTGTGATCTACATAAGGCAGTCACCTTTGAGCTTGCAATTTAAACAAGAAAATCTACGTATATAGCATCCATTAGCCAAGACAAACGCATCAGATATACACCGCCAAGTACATCAATGAATTTCTGGAGGCTACTAGCGAAGCGTGCCCTGGTATGTCGTGGGTGTTCATCTTGCATGAGACAACCATGTTGGATTTATTCACGCGGTGCAAGCATGTTCCTACAAAATGAAACACTCGGACGGTAGTGGTGTTTCTTCTTTCCGTCGTCGTGCTCGCGTTCCTGCAAAACGTATCAGGTAGCCCTCGAACGGTTTGAGAAGCAACGATCTCATCAATTCGTCCTTGTCGCATTGGCGCTGATTAAGGTGGTACATCCCCAATTCTTCATTCTAAATTACTAATAAAGGGCATCCAGGGGCTCGATCCGTTGTCCAGCCCAACGTTCTCGCTTGCCATCAACCTGCCGAGTCGGGTTTAGTAAATTGGCTACAACATGTTTGTGTACCAGTCAAACAATGAGCCGGCCTGTTACAACGCCGACCAACAACACGTAGATCATCCATATACCATTTTATTTCACCGGTATGGTTTTTTCATGTGTTGTACTATTTAATTACTCTATTTTTAGGCTAAAAATTGCAGGGGCTTCCTATAGTCATATAATTATATTTAATTATTATATTATTTGATGGCTAAAGACTACTGGGGCATTCCATAGTCTTATAATTATATTTAATTATTATATTACCAAAGGAAGGGCGAGAAAGAGGAAGCCTAGAGAACAAACGACTCGAAGGTGACAAGAAATAGTCGACTGAAAAACAAATTAGAGGCAGAGCAGCGGTTGAT
Source organism: Olyra latifolia (assembly GCA_036346145.1). Taxonomy (NCBI): domain Eukaryota; kingdom Viridiplantae; phylum Streptophyta; class Magnoliopsida; order Poales; family Poaceae; genus Olyra; species Olyra latifolia. Next base: position 4,194,957 of record CM070524.1, read on the forward strand.
GGGAGCGTAGGGAGTAGATGTTGTGTACACCGTACCTCTATATGACCAAGGAAAAACAATATGAAAAGAAAAACAATGCATGAGTTGAGGACCTAGGCTTGCTCAGGTGGTTAGAGTGCAGGTGGCGCCTCCAGCCCGTACAGATTCGATCCCGATCCAACATGCATGTCTCACCTGTAGGTTTTATTTGAGATATAAAAAGAATGAGCCAAGAGCCAAGAGCTAATGGGGGCAGTGAGTCAAGCCAGGAGAGCCAGGTGTGGACTTCTCTGAGGCAAAAACAAGCCCGGGCCAGGAAATATAGGAGAGAAGATGAGGGACAATGAGTCGAGCTAGGTGTGGACTTCTCCAAGCCAAAAAAAGCCCAAGCAAGGAAATAGAGGAGAGAAGATGAGCAAAAAATAAGCCCAAGAGCTAGGAGAGCCAGGTGTAGACTTCTCCGATCCAAAAATAAGCCCAAGCCAGGAAGCAGAGGAGAGAAGACGAGCCAAGAAGACAGGGGACAATGAGTCAAGCCAGTAGAGGCAGGTATGGACTTCTCCAAGCCAAAAACAAGCCCAACCCAGAAAATAGAGGAGAGAAAACGAGCCAAGCCGAGCCAGGAGCTAAGCCATGAACAGGAGAGAAGAAGAGCCAAGCATAGAGACATCAGGTCAAGGAATATGGATGTAAGGTGAACAAGAAGGAGCCAAGCCACAATAGAGGAGAAAAACGAGCCAAGCCACGAAGAGGAGATAAGAAGAGCCAAGCATGGGGACATCAGGTGAAGGAATATGGATGTCAAGTGAACAGTAAGGAGCCAAAACACGAAGAAGACAGAAGAAGAGAAACGACTAGAGTAGAGATATAGAGGCAAAGTAGGAGTAAGTGTGTCTCAAAGTATAGGAGTAAGGGTGTGTGAGTGTTTTTGTTAGCCTATGTTGAGCAGTCTGTAAAAAAATCTATAAATGTTGTTTCCATTTCAATAGAATTGAAATTGGGGTGTATCCCGTTCTCTAAAAAAACAATGCACGAGTTACAAAGGTGCATAGAACACCAAAAAAGGGAGATCAATCTATGCATTGTTGCATACCAGAAACAAGTGGAGGAGACATCTACGTGCTGTTACAGGTCAAAACGCTCCAGAAATTAGAAAGAGATGAGCAAACGACTCAAAGGTGACGAGAAGTCGTTGACGCATGGGCAAACAACTTGGAGGTGATGCGCAAGAAGCGGTCGAAAGGAACGTGGTGAGAATACGGGCGTCCACCATTGCTCTACATATGACCAAGGAAAAACAGTAGAAAAGGACAATACCAGTTCTAAAGGTGCGCATGACCACTATACTATAAAAGGCTACAGATTCCCGTATTAATTGGAAAACGAGAAAAATATGTATCATCAATTATAATGGGTCTAGATTAACAATGTAGACTTTACATATATTTTTAGTAAAAATCTAATTGATTGTATCGAATCTAACTATAGGCCAACAATTAACAAATATAGCCATACCAGTGCATGGTATTATAACGGTTTAGATCTTAAATATGTTTTTAGTTAGAATGAATGGAAAATCGACATCATAGATCATAGTGGGTTAGAGCCGATCTTAAATATATGTTTATTTAATATAACTACAAACTAACAAATCTAGGTGCGCAAATGTGCAGACCACCGTGCTAGTTAGGGTTATTTCCTACCTTGCAGTGATACTTCAGAGATATTCAAACTCTGTCATGCATATGCAATTTTCCCTTCTAATATCTTTGTTCTACAGGGGCAAAATATGTGGTGCAAACCACCCTTTCCGTGAAAACTTCATGAAAACCACCCGTAAAAGTTTTAAAAAATTCTCAAAAAATTACCATATGTAGGGGAGGTGAGCTTCTACAATCCTGCAAAATTTAAAGATGAAACTCGATCGCATTTGAAAGATATGAAAAAGACAAACAGCAAAATGAATAGTGCTAAACAGTGAAAAATTACTATTCAGGCTGAATTTGTCTTTTTCATATCTTTCAAATGCCATTGAGTTTCATCTTCAAATTTTGCAGAATTGTAGAAGCTCACCTCCCCTACATATGGTAATTTTTTGAGAATTTTTTAAACTTTTACGGGTAGTTTTCACGGAAAGAGTGGTTTGCACCACATATTTTGCCGTTCTACAGGAGTGCGTTGCGCAAATTTGCCTGCCGCGTCGTCACTCGATGTTGCGGGCCGAAAGGCTGGCTCTTCCTTCTGCTGGGCCTTGAACGTACGCCAAAAGCCCAAATCAGTAGTTTGTTAGTCGTGACGAGAACAAAATCGCAGTCTTTTCTACGTGTATCATACACGACACAAGATGCGGTGAAAAGACTCGCACCTCATAGGCCATACCGATTTCGATCAGCTGTGAGCCTGTGATTGAATGGCTAAAAAACTTTTGAGGAGCGTCTTTAATAAGTTAGATCATTTGCTTCAATTTTGATTTGAGAATATTAAGAAGCGGCTTTGAGATTTTAGACGTTTGCCTTAGAGAAACATTGGTAAGACCGATATTAGCCGTAATCAAAAAAGAATACGCAAACTACGGTAGCTGACGTGCATCACTTGGTAGAAGTATAGAACCATCACTGAATATTTACATTCAACAATTCTGGTATGCATGCAGCCTGCACACCTGATTCCTAATTCCTGGAGCTTTTATTGAAAAGTGGCTTGTAATACAGCGTGCGATTCCAGGACAAACCAACTGTACCGTGGTGTCATGCTCCTCCTCGGCGCCGCCACCACCGCCGCCGCCCGTGATCAGTACGGCCTCTCGCCGACGACGTTGCCGGGCGGGTAGTAGTTGCACGTCATGAAGACGCCGCCGTCGTCGCAGACGACGCGCGCGCAGCCGACTGTGGTGGTACCGCGCCACACGATCTGGGTGTAGTGCCCGCACTCGCGCCCGGGCGCGCACGCGTTGGCGGCGTACGAATAGTCCACGCCCTCCGCCGCCCAGTCCTGGACGGCGTCGCCGGGGCGCCACGCTCCGCCGGCGCCGCCCCAGAAGATGTTCTCCCCGAGCGCGAACTGCCCCTTCGGGAAAGAGTGCCGCAGCGCGCAGTCGGCGCGCCGCTGCTCCGCCCACCACCGCGCGTACGCCGCCAGCCGCGGCGACCACGCCAGCGGCAGCTCCCACCGCGCCATCCGCACCAGGTTGTGGTAGTACAGGAACTCCAGGGACTCTGCCCATGCGCCCAGCGCCGCCGCCCTGCTGCACCCCACGCACCGCGCCACGGAGGCGTCGTACACCGTCGCGTTGAACCCGTACGCCTCCACCTGTCGGTCGGCGAGCGGCGCCGGCGTCGGGGAGGAGTGGACCGGCGGCGCCGCCCTGGCTAGTATCAGATGGACGGCAAGGGTGGACGCGAGCAGAGCGGCGAGAGGCTTCATGGTCTCCGCCGTCGAGCACACCGTGAAGTGGAAGCAGGGTTGGGATTGAAGAGGACAGCAACTCAGCAAGCATATGTATATGCAAGTACCACTAACTAACTGGTGATTCGTTCGTCTTTTGTCACTGGCACCCGTGAATGGCAGTAGCTAGCTTCATACTGTTGCTTTTCCTTTTGTCTTCTTCAGTTGACAAAAGGTGACGTGTTTACGATCGTGTCTGTGCCGATGATGTTCATCGCAAGGCGTCGACATGATGCATCATGCATGTACCATGCACGTACTCGATTGTGTTAGAATTAACCCGGCAAGAATCATTGCTTCATTAGGGCGAAACATTAATTCTTGTGCAGTTTTTTTACTAGACCAGTAGACCGTGAGATTTACTACCACTGTGTGATCTTTATAGCTCTTTTATGGTAGTAGCTGGGAAAACTTGTGCTGCGTCAATGTTGGTCGACGGCGGGTTGGTGAGTACAACTCGTACCGAATTATTGTTGTGTCGCGGAATATACTCTTGACATTGTTCATCCTGCCATTCTTTTTGCAGGTTTTACCTGGCGCTTTTACCATGCTCGACCCGTGACCATTCTAGAAGCTTCCACGGTCACGAGCTGATGAGCCGCCCGGCTGCGGCACTGCTGCTACGTGCGGTGTCCAGCTCTGCCGACCGCCGTACATGCCCTGGAGTTGCCGGAAACCGCCGGAGCACGGACATGTGTGGTGGCTCCCGCGTAACCAAACCGTTGCGACGGCGGCGCAGAAGAGATCGCGTGTCAGACCATCTTCAGCCATTTTCTCTTTATTTCTTTCCCTTTTCTATTTCATTCTCCATATTCGTTTCCTTCATTTTTCACCGTCTCTAACCGCATATCTTTCAAGGGAATGATATAGAGAAGGGAGGGAGAATCCCTTTCTGAAGAGAATGAAAAAGAAAAACAGGTGAAGAGAACTGTTGAAGCGTTTAAATGAACGGAATTTCCTTTATAGCGGAAATAGGAGACGGGACGAGAATGTGTTGGAGATAGTTTTAGCGGCAGGAGTGTGCCAGGAGGTTTTTACGGAAGATTTCAGGCCACCTAGGCCCGTGAGAATATTTATGGGCCGAATATTTCAGGCCGGGAGTGAGAGCACAGGGTAGAACCGAACACACGCTCTCTGGGTGGGTGACTTGGGTATTGTGGCACAACGACAACGAGCAAGCTTAATTGCTAGTTTGGCTGGCACGCATCTGTTTATGCATGGAGGCAGTTAAATTAGCTGCCGCTCCATCATGTCGCTCTCAGCTGTGATGTCAGGCTAGGTTTTTTAATGACGTGGGCAAGTGATCAATGAAAAGAGAGAGCATGATTATTTCATACGAGAAACGGTTTGTACTTTACAAACAAGAGATAAATAGGAAAAATCTCACTAGGAAATATACAGCATTTCTATTGAGTGAAAGATGTAGAAACATAGAGAAGAGAATAAATTAACAGTTAAATACGGTACATTGGAGAGATTGTATATATGGTTGTTTATAACCACTGCAAGAAATGATCGAAATTTTGATCGCTAGGAACTACTCTCGACGGCAGGAATCAACCGTCGAGAATACTCTACTCTCTGGATGGCCAAGAATAAACCGCCGTGTAGACAAGTTACTCTCGACGCTCACAAATTAACTGTCGAGCAAAAGTGTGGGGCCAAGAGGCTGACAACATAGCGACGGGGTGAGCCTGTCTCGACGGCTTCGAGAGCAGCACCTGCGTGGGGTTCCAATATTTGAAACTGATGAGCGCGCTTAGGTCTTTCTCGATGGCCTTAATAAATGCCATCAAGACCGGTTGTCCGAGCACTTGGGCCAGATGGATTGGGCCTGGCCACACAAGGTTGGTGCAGAGCTCTCTTGACGGTCCGACCTCGGACCATCAATATATATACATAAAATTTCACATCTTCGAAATATATTTTTATATTGATATTTCAATTGAAAATAACACATAAATCCTTTCCAAGCTACGTAAAACTAAATTTTCAAAATTTCTGAAAAGTGTATTTTTGAAATTTATGAGGACATATTTGTAGTTTATATATTTTCTAGATGCGTAAAATTGCATTTTAACTTAAATAAATAAATTAATGGCTTAAAAAATTGAGAAAATATCTGGAAACGCCATGGTGCGTTTAGAGCAGCGTGCAACCATCGAGACATGGTGCCGTTGTTGAAAAGACCAAATCGGCCCATGATAACCGCTTTTCGTCACTTCAGTAATGAAAAATGATTTAAAAATAAATTTGAAAAGTTTCAAAACGATGTGATACGTCTGTATGTTCATTTAGCCCACTGTGGACTCGTCGAAGCACATTTAGTAGGTTGATAAGGTGAAAGCGGCACGACTGACCCTAACGTGCCCATAACATCACTCTGGAAGCTCAGGTTATTGCGGTGTCCTGATAAGAGCAGTTACATGTGGGTTTGATGCTTAGAACCTCGAAACGTGTTCCAAAAATTTATGACCATGCTAGACAATGTATAGAGCAACATTAGTCGTTGGGCACCATCAATACCATCATTAAACATTTTTTTTTAAAAAAAAAGTGGTGCATTGACCACTGGTGGGCTATGAAGGTGGAAACCGTCGAGTCTAGTGTCCTACCTCAATGGTTGTCAGTGCGAACTGTCAAGAGAAATTTCAGCCTTTCTCTCGACGCCCCAATCTAGGCCCAGCCGTCGAGAGAGTACACTCTCAACGACCTAGTGAATGTAGTCAAGATACACACACCCTAGGCAGCCCAGCCCAACAAAGGTCACGCGGGTCGGCCCACCAGCCCCTGGCAGGCTCTCTCTCTCGACGGCTAGAGGAGCCCGGAGCTGTTAACACGCCTGCTGGCCGGCTCAGCTAACTTTCTCGACCGCCACATGTCAAGCCATCAAGAAAGGTACTCTTGACGACCAAGCTGTTGAGAGTACCCATTCCTTTCTACGAAGCTAACCTGACGACCGTTTCTCGACGGTCAGCCGTCACAATTAGTCTTTCTTGACGGTTTTGGCATTTGTCCCAATGGTTTGGTCCGTCAAGATTTGAGGAGATTCCTACAATGAACGTGACATATTTACAGATGATTTAATAGAAACGGTGTCCTGAAAGTGCAGTCAGGGTGACATACACCTACATGGCACTGAACTACCTAGGCGGTTGCAACTAAATAGTTCCTCTGTTCCTCACATGGAAGGAGATCAAGCTCATGACTCATGACTCATGATGCACATATTGTTCCAACTTCCATAGCAGCACTTGGCCATGTTTAATGTGAGAATCGTCTGCGCTAGCTAGATTGGGCGGCGGAGTACTTTTATCAACGGAGTGGAGTAGGAGCAGTATTAACTATATCTGAATGTCGTGTAGCCCAGGTATTTAACTGATGATCATGCAGGCATATATGGACGTGCCATGTCCATTGTGCATCAAGAAAATTAATTAATACCTTAAAAGAGGGGGAGCTTGTACAACACGGTAATGGCACCAAAGGCTCACAGGGCAACATGGGAAGATGTCATTGCAGTTCGCTTGCCATTTTATACTAAGCCCAAAGTTTTTCAGCGTTAGAAAAGGTTTGACAATAGTATAAGGAGGGACCGAACATTTGCTTAGTTGGTGAATGATACCGTCGAGCATCCTATCCATCCAGATTCTAACCTAGATGCTCAAGTGAATGTCAAAGCTCTTTCCATTTTTTTTTTAAAAAAAAACAATGGCATATGCAGGTCTACTAGTATCTTTGGTAAATCGGAGCAGAAGGGCACGAACATATCACAAATTATTTTTTTAGATAATGAAAAAATATTCCGACCTCTATGTTGAAGACACATACGGCCAAAATAAACGCACACTAACATACAAAATATTATCACCACAAAGTGTGGAAAAAGAAAAGCCCAAAAATAGTACAAAAGCACTGGCAGCGAGCTATCTTGTTTTTTATTCTCAAACCATGTTTGAAGAACATCGTAGCGATGACCTCAACCGAACGACATGCGTGGATGATCTCCTCTCTTTCCTTCTTTTGTAGTAATGCTCAATGGTGCAACCAGTGGACCACCTAAGATAACTTGAAAAAAAAAAAGAAATCTTTTCGTTTGTAAAGACTATATCATTCCGGCAAAGTCAAATAGTCCATCATTTGCTGTCATACACACAAAAATCATGTACAACAGTCAACAGACCACATTGGGTGTAATTAAATTACATGTGCAAACTCTAAGCTAGTCACAAGATTTTTTTAGCAGCAAAACAGTAGTAATGTTTCCACTGTTATATTAAATAAACGAGAAAATATTTTTTTTTAAAAAAAGGAGTCAGATGGTCAACTCCGGAGGAAAAAAAAAGTCATGAGATATTGACATGGAACAAATAATTAGTATAGTACGTTGCCACTTTGGTTTATCAGTGACAGAGGAATATTATCGTGTAATCTTCCTTCGAAGGAAAAGAATTAACCGTGTATTGATTGCGGTAGATGATGATTCTGATTCATTCAATGGCACATGTACCAACAGAGACTTGGGAGTTGGGAGGACGAACGGCCGGCCCAGCAAGCTGCAAGAGAGCACATGCATGTTCTTCTGCCTATTGTCAAACCGTCGAGATCGACTTTAACTTATGCTGTTGTCATGTGACAGATGACAATTGCCACACATGGCAATGTACTTCTATACCTGCACCTCTACGTAATGATAACGCAGGCCTGCAACTGCGAGTCCACTACAGGCTCAGATGCAGTTTGACTGCAGGATCCCTTCAGCTTTGACCCGTATGATACGGACCAAGTATAGCGTGCTTTTGGTTAATCTGATCGATCTACTACTCACTTATCTAGTTTACGTCTTAATTTCGAAAGCTTTTCGAGTTAGTCTCGAGAGTTGGATTTGTCTCGTTTGACTTATTTTTATAACTTTTTAAATAAATCTTTAAGATAGGAAAAAGATTGAAAAACCAAATTATTTTTAATTTAAACGAATATAAGTTAATAGGTAAATAAGTCTGATAAGATAAGAAGAACTGAGTTTACGGTAAGTTAATAGGTAAATAAGTCTAATAGGTAAATTGCAGATTAACTTCATACGGTTTACGGTAGGGTTTTGTTAGCTTGTCAATGGTTTTTTTTTTTCGTGAAAACCGTTGCCGCTAATTTGCGGTTTTTGACAGAGAAGTTGAACCCTGGTCCAAATGCACGGGGCAATGCAAAGCATATTGCATACTCTGACAAGCACACTTGCGATTCAGGCGCATTCGATACTGCAATGCAGCAATGGCGATCAATGGCAGCTAGACGACGACACCGCGGAGTTACAGGGGAGGTTTTTAAGAGGCATCGGATTCCAACCGCCCACGAGGCACACATTCGCAAGAGCGAGCAGAGGAGGCCCAGGCTCTGAGCGGCCTCTCCGTCCAGGCACATGCTCTCACCTCGCCTCACCTGTATACACTACTACTCATTGAACAGCTCACCCATTAAACAGCTTCGCAATGCTCGCCCAACTAACCAACAACCAATCAAATGCTCATATAAAAGCCACGCAAAAAGGACATCTTTGTAGCTTAATCTCATCGCAAATGCTGTCATTCTTGCTCAGCAACACAATGCCAAGTGCAAAATGTTTGACAGTGCGACTGAAATTTCCAATTGCGAAATGTTTGACAGTGCGACTGAAATTTGATGAAAGCGAAAAAAAAAACTCACGGTTCGTTGAGTTTTTCCGGGTCCTGCACTCCTGCCAATGGCCTCAACTTATATATTTTGGCAGGAGAAAGAAGAAACAAATGTAGCAGAAGTAAAAATTATTTTGTACACTTGTGACATCACCATCAATTCGCCTTCGTGGTGAGTAACAATGAATGGGACAGCGAAGGTAGTCGGATGCTGCTGCTCCTGCGCGCTGCACTGTCGTGAAGGCCGGCAAGGCGATCTAGCTGTGACGAGATGGAGTGGCAACGACGGCAGCAAGAGGCGATCGCCGGCTGGCCGGCCGGCCGGTCAGTAGGGGCGCATGCCGACGTAGTTGCCGGGCGGGTCGTAGTTGCAGGTGATGAAGGTGCCCCTGCCGTTGTAGCAGGTGACCATGGCGCAGCCCACCCGGCTGGTGGCGCGCCACATGATCTGCGTGTAGTGGCCGCACATGCCGCCGTAGCAGCTGTTGCTCCAGTAGTCGTACCGCGGCCGCTCGGCGAGCCACGCGCCCACGGCCTGCGCCGGCGTCCACCCGGTGCCGCTGCCCCAGAAGAGGTTCTCCCCGTACGGCCCCGACGAGTGCACCAGCGCGCAGTCGCCGCGCCGCGACTCCGCGTACGACCGCGCGTACGCCGCCACCCCTTCGTCCCACCTCAGAGCTGGCAGGCCCATCGACGCGCGCGCCGCGTTCTGCTGCGCCAAGAACTGGTACCGGTAGTCGCCGCCGCCCAGGTAGGCGCCCACGACGACGCCGTTGCCGGGGAAGAGGACCGCAATGCCAAGGAGGAGGAGGCCAATGGCGAGGTAGGAGGCCATGGGAGGTAGGAGGCAATGCTGAGCTGTGGTACTGCCACTAGCTCACGGCCGGGCGCTTCATATATATGGAGGGAATCAGGGGAGCTAGCTAGCTCAGAAGGAACGGAGGGAAAGTATGAAAGCTTTTTTTTTCCTAGATGTTGTTGGGGACATGAGCCATGTTCGATCATGATTGCGCCACACCACACCTCTGGAAGGTCTACCTAAATGTGTCTCAAGTGGAATTAAATTAGCAGGTGAATTATATGCCTGGATGCGCTGAGAAGGATGAACTGCTTTGGCTTTGTTTAACTCGGTGATGTTGATCTTCAGAGTATCAGTGTCAATTATTAGTTACTTCATGGCAGGTCAGAATGTAAAATACTTTAGAGTATACTGATCTAAACGTGTGTTGCTCTGCCTTTCCCAACTAATTATGCTGTACATTCAATTTAGTTTGGTTAGCAAGACTCTGTACTAACAAAATAGAGATCAAAAGACATCATTTTGGAGATGGTTGATCAGAAAATACTCCTACAGTTCCAGAAACAGTAGGTTTTTAAGTACTTCAGTTGGCATTAATTGGCAAACGATTGATCAGAAAATACCCCTTTAGCTTCAAAAACACTAGGTTTTTAAGTAGAGAGATTTTACTATCCTTAAAAAGGTACCAAGAGATATCAGGTACCTCAAGGTACGAATACAGGGGTAGACTGAGTATTTAAAAAAATACCTCTTTTCTTTTCTCCTCAAAGTTCTAGCCGTCGTCGGAGCTCACGTCGCCACCGCTGTCATGCCACAATGTGTTGCTGTGCCATTGCCACCGTTACGGGCTGGCACAGGGTGGACCGGCAACTTGCGTTGGCGGCGGTTAGCGTGGACCGGCGGCGGTTGACGATGGTCAGGGCGGCGCAAGAAGGGTTGGTAGTGGCGTGCGGTGTGTGGCGTGCGGGGCAACCGAGTGGTGACGGTCAGCGTGGGTTGGGCGGCGAAGTTCATGGCAGCGAGGCAGTGAGGTGAGAGGGAGAGAGGAGGGAAGAAAAAAAAGGAGGTGAGGAAATCCTATATTTGCCATTTACACCCTGTTTGTTAGCCATCAATTGAATTGAGAGTGAGGAATTTGATTCCAATATCATTTCCACTTCATTTAGAATTGTATTCAATTGGATTCCAATTCTAATTTATTTGTTTGGGTGTCACTACATTGCAAAAGGAATTCAATTGACGTAGCAATCAAAGTGAACACTTAAAATCGAGGAGCCATGGTAGTTAATCCATCCTCTTTTTTGATTCCTTTTGCTTTCTTCCCCCACATTTCCTTGTTTATTACTGGCTTTTGCTCTCTGCTAGGAGCCGTGCACCTAGGGAGGGGACGGCACCACCCAGGGCTTGTGCTGCACCGTCGGCCTAGCACCACAAGCCGCATCATTGCTCCCATTTGCCTCTCTTTCTCTGCTCTGTTCCCCATCTCCAATTTGTGAGGGAAACTACCTGGTAGTGCCGTTCATCACTCCGCCGAAAGGTGGGTGACTTGCAAGCGGCACCTCCGATGGTGGCACGGGCGGCAGACGCTCCCAGTAGAGGGGTGGCAAACAGAAGTCAATGGTGGCGGCGGCGAATCTCACCCGTCTCGATGGCGAGGGGGCAGAAGCAAAGAAGGTGGTGCGATGGTTGATGTCTTGAGCATTGGGGTCGAGCGGGAAGTGTTGAGCTCGCACGAGTCCAAGCGAATGACAAGTGCGGTTATCATTTGAGTTTAGCAAGGAGGTGAGCTTATGGAATTGGCACAAGAATTAGTGACTCCAATTCTACCGATTCTGGTGGCAGCCAAACTTCCCCTGTGCTTCAATGGGATTACAATTCCAAGATTCTGGCTTCAAATGATGGTTGCCAAACGGGGTGTTATAGTGATGGTATAGTGAGAAAAAAATAGAAAAAGAGATACCACCTCATCATAGTCATTGAATCCGATGCAATCTTCCTCTTTTAAGTAAGTACTCCAGTTGGCATTAATTGGTTAACGGTAACATCGAACATCTACGATGGCACTCGTTTGGCTGAAGTCTTTCAGATGGAGAAGGGGCAGAGACACTGAAATTGCGAGAAAATTTGAAGCGATACCTCCATCTGTGCAGTGAATCATGATGAGCCGCTGGCTTCGCTCAAGGTCTGTAGTACTGGCACAGTGTTTTTGCTCCCCAAAGGGCGTGCTTTACAACTCAGAATGGCTGCCAAAACAGTGATCGGGGTTCAGACCGCTCGTCTGTTATGCCAACTCCTAAGCTAACGTCCATCAAACAGCCACTACTAGAAAAACGAGCATCACAAGCGGTATATCACAAACGATTCGATGCGCACCGCTTCTAATAGTTGCAAAGACAAGCGGTTCAATAACCTGCCGAAAGCCCTTTAGAAGCGGTTAAAATACTGAACCCTTCTAAAGCCCCCTAAAGCGGTTAGTAGGGGGCTTTAGAAGGGTTCAGACATTTAACCCCTTCTAAAGCCCAACAACGAAGGGGTTCGTGTCACGAACCCTTTCTAAAGCCAAAGACCTCTAGCAATGGTTCAGACATCTAACCCTTCTAAAGCCCAAGCAACAGAAGGGGTTTTAGAAGGGATTCGTATTACGAACCGCTGTTAGAGGTCTATTTTTCGAATTGTTAAAAGAAAAGCTTGCTTTATCTGATCAGAGAGCACGCGTGGGTAGGTTGGCTAGCTGGGTAAGACGTGGGTCACGAGGAGGGGTGAGGTCCCGAGTTCAAGTCTCACATACCCCAATATTCTTTATCCTTATTCTTTACCTTTTTAGACACCACTAGAAGCGGCACTACGAATCGCTTCTAGTGCTCCCGCGAGCATTAGTCTCGGTTGCTTAGAACCGGTTGTGAAAGCGGTTACGAACCGGTTGTATAGCACAGTTCCCTGGTAGTGAGCTTTTGTTGCTTGGAAAAGAGTTGATGCACGTAGTTACAGTCATCTCCCAGCAAGACAAAACTACCTTATGTAATTGCAGTGCTCAATGTGGAGCTAGTCCAGTGACATCTGACAAGTGCAGCTTCTGCCATTAACTAGCTAGTATGATTTGTTAGCATTTCTAATCGAAAAGGTATATCTTTTTATCTATGAACTGTAGGAATCGATACGTTTTGGTCCCTAAACATCAAACCAGCTAAACTTGGTCCATCAATTAACAAAACTGAAAAAAATATCCGTTAACCAGTAAAAGGGTAAGTTTGGGTGGTTTTTGCTAACACAGTAGTCGACGTGGTGATTTTGCATACATGCTAATCCATGTGTCAAATGATGTGACGCTCTCTCTCTCACTCAGGGGAGGAGGCTTTAGGGGCGGCTAGCTGGATGGGTTAGAAAGAGCACATTGTGAGAGAAGGGGAGAGACAGAGAGCTTAGAGGGATAGGAAGGAGAGAGAGAACAACCATGTTATTTGCCACACAGATTGTTACTTATGTAAAATTGTCAGGTGGAATGGTGTATTGTGCCTGATTATGTCAATTGAGTGACTAGGCACAGTTCTAAGATTCAAGGATCAAAACATGTAAACACTCGTAATTCAAAACCAAAAAAGATTTTTTTCCCCTTTCCAATTGGACTATTGGAGGTCAAGAAAAGTTAGACATGGTAAAACACCATGTGCATCGATCGGAGTATTTAAGTAGCCACAATTCACAACGTTATATTTGCATTGCGACCTCGTGTTTAATTTTTTTATGGCTAAACAGCCGCTGATATTATTCAGAACCTGACCTACCGAATAGCCAGAAGTATATATACACACGAACAACGCAGTGACATGATCGGAAGGTTTCCGTTTGGTACGTACCTACTGGCCAACGTGCCAATCACTGCCAGACAAGAACGCCGCCGCCCAAAAATGCGCCGAAACAAATGGAGTTGATGAAGACTTTTGGCATCCCCCTGCCCTAACTGCACTGCACAGGGCAAGAGGATGGCAAATTTGACATTCTTCTGAAGCAGTTGGTACCTGGGCACTAGTATTGCCTTATGACAGGAAAAAAAAACGCATATAAGATAATTGCAGGGTTAACAGAAGACAGCTAAGTACTCCGTGTTAGTTTCTGAAAATGCGTGTCGTTCAGATTTGCACGAAAATAAGCAGCTATTTGTACGCATTATCACATTACTATCCTGTCTGTTTTTGTTGTAAATTAATCTCTGGACCCTGAAAGGAACCATTGACAGATGAGAGCTGGTTGGAACATCCCTGAAAGCCCCTCGGAATACCAGATGAAATAAAACTCTGATCTCCCCCATCTCCCAAGCTGGAGCTAGCAATTTCAGGTTGCAATTGGGATGTCCATGCTAATTAAATCCAACCGTTTAATTAACTTATGACTTATTTTTTTAACCACAGGGACAGGGAAAATTAAGGAAGAAGAGGGTGACAATTATGAGCAGGGACAGAGAAAATCCGACAGCGATAACAGGTTCGCGTACCCGAGTAGGTAGGCGATTTGCTTAAGAGGTAATGTGTCCACCGGTGAACGCTCGTACGACGAAACAGCGGTACTGATTGCAACGAACGGTCGCTGCACGTACGAGTGGATTGATCGGTGTAGATCAGTAGTTGGGACTAGTAGTAGGTGACAGTGGCAATGGAGAATTGAGAATTGAGATGGCATGTCCTGCATGCATGGTCGAACGCAGATTTTCCACAGCAGGTAGCGCTCCATGCCCCTTGGTTGTCGTTGGATTTGGTGCCAAGATCTATACATGGCTTCTACCTCCTCTCTCATGATTTTACAAGAAAGCCCCTCAAGAATTCAAATTAACGCACGGTCATCCTTCCTCCTCCTCCTCCCTCCTCTCCCTTCTGACCCAACCCGGCCGACTCCTTTCCGTGCCGCCCATCACCGGCGAGCACCGCCCTTGCGGATATGACTACTAGGCCAGCGTGGCCACTCGAGCCGCCGCCTCACGGTCACGGCCGTGGGGCGTGGTGGTTGTCGGCGGTAGGGTACCGCGTGAGCAGCTGGTCAGGCTAGAGCCGAGAGAAGAGAGAAGCTCGAGCTAGAGGTAGTGACGCAGAGACGTGGATGGTGGTTGCCGGTGGTGGGCGGGTTAAAGAGCGGTCGGGAGAGAAGAAGAGGAAGGAGGAGTTTGCGTGGCAATTTGAAGAAATGGAGGGATCTTTTTACAAAACACTATGTGAGGGGGAGGTGAGGGTAGAGCACTACAACCTTAGCACGATGTCGTCGACACCAACATGCGTGGAACTACCCTGTTGTGGAGTTGAATTTCCCATGCATGCATTGCCACCGCTGGTCATGTCTCATGGTCTCGTCCAACGCCATCTCTAGCCCAAAAAAAATAAAAAAAGAAGAAATTTTTTCTATGATCCTCAAGGAGGTATTAGCGATTATAAGACGCCGGAGGGAACGAGTCTAACCATTGGATCTAGCCTAATGGATAGCTCCGATTCAATATATCATGGGGTATTAAAAGGTGTTACAAGGTATCACGATTCACGAGACACCAAATCATAGTACGTTTTGATAACAGTTTGACGATGGACGGTTTTGATTTGAGGTACTTAATTCTAAGAAAGGCCCATGCCTCGTAGATACTGCAATGGTTCAGGCACGATGAGTCAGTGACAATGCTGTTCCATGCACGACACTCGGTATCAGTTCCTCCCGATCAATGCAGGCACGTATATAGCCAAAGTTCTAAATAGCCCGCTATAGCGTTTTCGGACGTAAAACGCTATGCTAAGGACTAAAATTCCGCGAACATAGCTATGGCCGCTATAACCGCTATTTCCGCTACTTTTGAAGCCGCTATAGCACCGCTATGCTAATTTTTTTCAATTTCCTTTGAAAATCCAGCCATCAATTGCATGTTTTGTTATGCTCTACTTTATTCTTATATTATCTAACTTCAGAAGGTGATACTATTAATATAGAAATAATAAATGATCACTTGGAGAAGTTCCTCTATAAAGAACCTACAGAAAAATAGATTGCAGTCACTTATTCTATACATTAATTATGAACATATGAACATACATTAGACTATAAATATTTCTAAAGTAACGTGTATGTTTCTTATTTAGTTGGATGTGACTAATATAATGCAAATAATTCACATTTCATATAATTTTTACATCAAAACGCTATATAGGATAGCTTCCGCGATAGCCCGCTATAGCTTTTATAGCTTTTTTTCGGACCTCGCCGCGAAGCCGCAAAAAACGCAATTTATAACCATGTATATAGCACATCCTTCACCGCGTGGTGCTTGGCTCGTATATTATATGAACATGGTCTGCATTGCAGCTTAGTTTGTGCGACAATTAAAAATCGGCTTATGTTTTCATTATCTCACAAATCAAGCAAATTAAAGAATGGAACAGTACAAGCCCCCAATTATTAGCACGGTGAAAGTCGATCGTGTATTATACGCCTTCATGTACGTATCATCGTACGCACGTATGTACGTAGCTAGTACGGCCTCATGCCGACGTAGTTGCCTGGCGGGTTGTAGCTGCAGACGCCGATGGTGCCGCGGCCCCCCGCGCAGGGCGCCAGCGCGCAGCCCACCGCCGTGGTGCCGCGCCACACGACCTGCGTGTAGTGGCCGCACGCGCCGCCGCCGCGGCGGCAGGCGTTGGACGCGCCGTCATACTGCGCCCTCTCCCGGACCCAGGCGGCCACCACGTCGGCGGGCCTCCAGCCGCCGGCGCCGCTGCCCCGGAAGAGGTTCTCCCCGTAGGGCCCGTGCGAGTGGACGAGCGCGCAGTCGCCGCTCCGCGCCGCCGCGTACCGCCCCGCGTACGCCGCGAGCCTCTCGTCCCACGCCAGCGGCCGCACCCCGACCGCGCCCCGCGCCGCGTTGTGCGGGCCCAGGAAGCTCGACGCCAAGCTCTCGCCGGCGTCGGCTGCGCCGAGGAGGAGGACGACGACGACGAGGACGGCCGCCGTGGCCGGCTCGGAGGGGACGCGGCGGGAAAGCATCTTGTACGTAGCTTCTGGTTTTGTGCTGATCAGCTCGATCAGGTAGAGTTGACCTACGTACACGGCCGTAAATCGTAATGCCCCCATGAGGCCATGATGTCGTATTTATACGATCTATATATGCGTACGGGAGTATTTGGGTGGGCGAAGGAGTAGTGGAGTTCATGTTCGATAATGGTTGGCATAAATAAATAAATAAAATTAAGTAAGATAAGGTCCACGCTAGCTTGCGTCCATGTTTCATGTTTATACGCACTTTTGTTAGCCAGCTTAGGCCACGTCCGACCATTTTTCTTTTGTTTGTTTCCTTCCCTGTTTCCTTTTCCTTCACTTTTCACAACTCCAGTAGCATCCATTTAAAAAGAAGAAAAAAATCTCTTGACGCAGAACTATATAAACGTTTTCTTAACCCCTGAATTAAAAACAGGTATTCTACTCTGAACTATTCAAAACCGGACAAATAACCCCATGAGTGGTTTTGCTGATAAAAACCACTCATGGGTTATTTGCGGTTTTGAATAGTTCAGAGGTTAAGTAGACAAGCTTATATAGTTCATGGGTCAAGTAGACTTTTTTTTTTGTTTTTTATAAAGTTTAGCGATAATTTTGTAACATTCTAAAAATTTGAATGTTAAATTTTCAGCTTTCAAAGTATTTAAAATTGTTTCCTAAAATACTCAAGGGCAATATAAAATAATTAATATATACATATAAATATATGAAGATGTCTAAATCATACACGAAACCATATAAGAAATAAAATATTTATATAAAAGAAGGATAAATATATAGAAGAAATTAGGATATATAGATATACATATATACATACCAAAATATCAAAGTAAACTACTAAATGAATATCTATATATACATTTAATATCAAAGACATAATTGAACAACATGTAAGTTAGGCTAAACACTATTCATAACTACTAAATACTTTGAATAGTGTTTATAAAACTTTATTTTATGTAATTACTGAACACTATTCATAATTACTAAATACTTTGACTAAATTTAGAGATCTTCATATATATATATATATATATATATATATATATATATATGTGTATGTATGTATTTATTAATTGTTTTATATTGCCCTTGAGTATTTTAGGAAACAATTTTAAATACTTTGAAAGTTGAAAATTTAACATTCCAAATTTTTAGAATGTTACAAAATTACAACTAAACTCTATAAAAAAAAAAAGGAAAAATCTACTTGACCCATGAACTATATAGCTTCGTTTACTTGACTCTCGAACTATTCAAAACCGCAAATAACCCTCCATGAGTGGTTTTTACCAAAGAAACCACTCATGGGGTTATTTGCCCGGTTTTGAATAGTTCAGGGGTAGAATACCTGGTTTTCTAGTTCAGGGGGTTAAGTAGACGAAGCTATATAGTTCAGAGGGTCAAGTAGACTTTTTTCTAAAAAGAATGATATAGAGAAATTAGAGAGAATTCCTTTTAAAAACGAATGGTGAAATGAATCTGTTAAACCGTTCAAAAGAACAAGATTATTTTTGTGACGGAAACGTCTCCCGCCACGCGCTCCGTTGGAGATGGCCTTCCCTGGGCTTGCCTACGGAGACGGGAGTCTTCGGCATTCTCGAAGGATGCTCAAAGCATTAATTAGCAGCATCAGAGGCATTGGTGGGCCGCGGCCACAGGATTTCCACCGCCAACCCAGTGATCAAACTGGGCCTGGCACATCCAGAAAAGAAAAGCAGCACGTCGGAGCAGCGTGCTTGGGGTGGGCTGCATCTTTTCTGAGCCCGCACATGTCGACCACCGTGTCCGTATCATTCGCACGCATCTCGTACGAACTATCCGTGGTCGCCGTCCAAATGCTTCGCTTGCATAGAGAGTTCATTATTTGCCCGAGACCTGTCCCGATTTCACGATCAAGATTTTTGAACTTTATGATTTATCAGTTTCTCAAACTTCTTTCCTTCAATGTCATTGCCTAGCTCCGTTAAATTTAGCCAGTACAAAGTTCTGTT
This sequence comes from Olyra latifolia, assembly GCA_036346145.1. Classification (NCBI taxonomy): domain Eukaryota; kingdom Viridiplantae; phylum Streptophyta; class Magnoliopsida; order Poales; family Poaceae; genus Olyra; species Olyra latifolia. The sequence continues at coordinate 4,213,862 of CM070524.1, forward strand.
AATACCAAAATACCCCTTTCATAATTTTAGATTTAAAACTTTGAAACAATGCATCTCCTACGTGTTAACTCCAAATTGATTAATTCAATTTCTAAATTTATGTAAAATCATGTTCTACTTGCTATTCAAATTTTATAATTTTTTGTATTTCCTTTTTTAATCTCATTTTCATGAGACATGGTAGGTACCATTAATTTTAAAATAAAATTTATATCCTAAAAATTTTAAAATTCACTTTTAAATTTGAGTAACATAATTTTTTGAATCCAAATAAAATTTTCTCACAATTCTATGAATTTTCTACTATTATTTATAAATTTTTCTATTTTGTAACGTATTAAAAGGTAAGGGGCATAATTGTTTTTATACAACTCCGTCATAACTTGACATGTCAACAATGGCGTTGAGGGGAACAAGTTTAAGAGGCGATGACAAACCATAAATTAAGTTCAAAAATCTTGATGATAGATCGTACAACTTACGTACAAGTCTAAGTGACAAATAAGGAATTCTCCCTTGCTTCTATAGGTTGTATCTAATAATAATTTTTGGTAGCATGTGAGCAAGTAAGTACAGTAGGGATCTTTTATATCACGTATATAAGCATACATGCTTTTTATGGAAAAAATGTAATCTACCTTGCTACACACATGCATGCGCATACGGAAAAATAGAACTAAATAAACTTGCTGCGTGTGACGTGATAGTCTGCGAGAGACATGCACATGCATAAACAAACGGCAAGAGTGCAATGGCGGGAGGAAAATGCAGCAGGGGCGCAGGGCGCAGGTCTGGGGAATACGAGCAGCCGATCCAATCGAGAGTGGATAGAAACGACCATTCCCTCCCAATGCGTGTTTCTTCGTCGCCGTTTCCTCTGTTACTTCTCTTTAACTTGAAACGACTTTGCCCTATAAAGAAATGAGTATGCCGAACCAACCGGCCTCGTGGATTTCTATTCATGTATATAAGGCAGATTACAGAGTGGTTTGTGATCCTAAGAAAGTGGATCACAGTTACAGAGAAGCTGTGACGTGCAGCACCTAATACGCAACTCACTAACTAACTCATATATCGCTAAGTAAATACATGCATGCACGATTACATTTCTAACACGTCCCCTCAATCACAACATGGCCTTTCCAGGTTGAGATTGTTACATATTGTATTGAATGGAGTTCTAGATAATGGCTTGGTAAAGATGTCTGCAAGTTGATCTTTAGAGGAGATAAACCTTACTTCCATAGCCTTGCGTGCCACTTGTTCACGAACAAAATGAAAATCGACTTCAATGTGCTTTGTGCGAGCGTGAAACATCGGGTTGGACGTTAGATAAGTTGCACCCAGATTGTCGCACCACAGTATAGGTGACTTATATTGAGCAATACCAAGCTCTTTCAACAGGGACTGTATCCACACCACTTCAGCTGTAACATTAGCAATGGCCTTGTACTCCGCTTCAGTACTGGATCTGGAAACTGAATGCTGCTTCCTAGAACTCCATGACACAAGATTAGCACCAATAAACACAGCAAAACCACTTGTGGATCTCCGATCGTCAGGACAGCCAGCCCAATCAGCATCTGAGAAAGCACTAATGGTATTTGTTGCTGACCTTCGAATGCTTAATCCCTGATCAAGTGTTCCTTTAATATAGCGGAGTATCCTCTTCACTGCCATCCAATGCACATCTGTTGGATTCTGAATATACTGACAAACCCGATTGACAGAAAAGGATAAATCGGTCGAGTGATCGCCGACATCGCAATCCTCCCACGATATACATCTTGAAATTGCTCAGCATCTTTAATAGGCACTCCTTGATGTTTCATTAACTTTTCATTAGGTGCCATCGGTGTAGAAATTGCATTGCATTTATCCATCTTGGCTCTTTTCAATGCATCGAAGCATAACGCTTCGAGACAATGAACACTTGTCTTCTTTAGTTGGCTTGACTTCAATGCCCAAGAAATACTCCAATTTGCCAAGATCTTTCACAGCAAAGCTGACCATTAATTGTTGTATTAGCTTCCTGGTAGCACTAGGTGACGAGCTTACAATTATGATGTCATCCACATAGATTAGCATATAGATTGTTACTCCTTTATGAGCAAGCACAAATAATGAAGCATCTGTCCTGGACGGCTGAAACCCAAGTTCTTGAAGCTTGTCAGTCAGTCGTGAGTGCCATGCCCGTGGAGCCTGTTTAAGTTCATACAAGGCCTTTTTGAGACGACAGACATAATCAGAGGGTTTGCTTGGATCTATATATCCTGGAGGCTACTTCATATAGACTTCCTCTTGCAAGACTCCATGGAGGAAAGCATTTTGGATGTCAATTTGATGCATTGTCCAGCCACGTGAGACTGCAAGGGAGAGAATTACCCTCACTGTCGTTGGCTTCACAACAGGACAATATGTATCTAGATAATCGACACCATATCTCTGTTTAAAACCCTTTGCCACCAAGCGTGCTTTGAACCGATCAACTGAACCGTCTGCTCTTCTTTTGACCTTGTATACCCATCGACTGTCAATTAGATTCATTCCTTTCCATGGTGGCACCAGATCCCAAGTCTCATTTTGCTGAAGTGCTGAGTATTCAGAGTCCATTGCTTGTTTCCACCTGGGGTGCTAAACTGCTTCCTGAAGACTGCTGGGTTCAGTATTTGTGAGAGACACCACCGTTGTCGACGGGCTACAGCAGCTGAACTTGTGAATTTCCTTGCATTCTCTGAATATGGTATGGTTCCATCCGTAAACTCCTTTGGTCGCCATGTATTGTCCTGGAGTCTGGTGCGCATTGGATGGATCTTAACTGCTGCTTCATGTCCCTTAGTCGCTGCTTCAGGTTCGGCAGGTGCAGAGCCTCACACATTGGGTGAGTTTGTTTGCCCCCCGGCTGAAGAACCTGCAGGAGAGACACTTGTCCCAGAGGCGTCAAGGCTACATACAAGATCAGGTGAGCTATTAGTCATATGAGGATTATCTATTGCTGGACACGGTGAAGAGGGCATGTCAGAGGTAGGAGAGCCCGTCAAAGCAGATTCAGTGTACTGAACGGGTTTGGACAGCACAGGGAGAAGAGTGGGATGAGAAGAGGTAAGAGGAAGTGGTGTATCTGAAGGAGTGGAAGAAGCAAAAGGAAAAACTGTTTCATCGAAAACCACATCACGAGAGATGTAAACGCGGCCAGAAGAACGATTGAAGCATTTGTATCCCTTATGAGAGGCACTGTACCCCAAAAACACACACTGCCTAGTTCTGAAATTCAGTTTCCGAGAATTGTATGCACGCAAGTTGGGCCAGCACGCACAGCCAAACACTCGGAGGAAAGAATAATCGGGTTCTATGCCGTGAAGCTTGTGAATGGGGGTATCCTGATCAATGGTTTTACTAGGCATGCGATTGATGAGAAAACAAGCGGTGTTGAAGGCCTCATCCCAGAACCTGAGAGGCATGTGTGCTTGAGCAAGAAGAGAGAGCCCTGTTTCGACAATATGGCGATGTTTTCGCTCGATCATGCCGTTTTGTTGGTGAGTGTGGGGACAAGAAATGCGATGAGTGATGCCGATGGAGTCGAAGTAATGGTGTAAGCGACGATACTCTCCTCCCCAATCAGACTGAACAAAACGAATTTTAGAATTGAGGAGGCGTTCGACATGCTTTTGGAATTGAAGAAATACATGTTCGACATCTGATTTACATCTCAGAAAGTATATCCAAACAAATTTGCTGTAAGCATCAAGAAAAGACACATAATACTTTGAACTGTTGACTGATGGAATGGCAGGCCCCCAAACATCAGTATGAATTATTTCTAAAGGAGCTGATGCAACATGTAAAGACGGATGAAATGGAAGTTGGTGTGATTTGCCTTGCTGGCAAGCATCACAAACTAGACTAGAAGGTGCTTGATTGTCTACAGCAGTCTTATTTTTGTTGAGAACACGAAGAGCAACAGGGGCAGCAGGATGCCCAAGCCTGAGATGCCATAGCTTCTGAGTGTCTCTAGCTGTTAGCAAGGCTCGGCTTGGAAGATTATTTGGAAGCATGTAGAGGCCATTCCTACATTTGCCTTTGAGAAGTGTAGTCTTGGTGGCTTTGTCCTTGACAAGGAAAGAATCAGAGTGAAACTCAGCATAGGCATTATTATCAGACACAAGCTTACTAACAGATACAAGATGTTTATTGATTTTAGGAGCATATAGAATGTGATTTAAGTAAAGAGGACGGGATTGACCAGCAATAGAAGAATTCCCAACATGAGTAATAGACAAACCTGCTCCGTTTGCAACCTGAATCTGATCACCTCCAGTGTAGCGCTCTCTAGTTGTTAGCTGCTCCAAATCATGGGTGATATGATCGGTTGCACCGGTGTCCATATACCAATTTGGCTCAACGGCATAGCTATGGCTAGAGGCAGTGGCTGCAACCTTGCTTGTGTCTTCAGATTGATAATTGTGATCAAAACGGTGCCAACAACGAAGTGCATCATGTCCTGGCTTGTGGCAAACTTGGCAGATCTCTCTCTGTCCTCCCTGCATGTTCTGACCGCCCTGCATAGGACGGCCACCACGAGTACCTTGCATGGGAGTGCCACCGCGCCCAAGTTGTGGTGATCGCCCTCCTCCACGACCGCGACCACGCATCTGATTTCTGCCACCACCACGTCCTTGACTCCTGCTAACTTGATTAGCTGACGAGATCTGTGCTACTGCATTATTTTGCTCAAGCCTCATCTCAAAACTCAGCATGTGGGCATAAACATCACTCACGGTGATAGCATCAGACCGAGTGGTGATACTCGTTACAAGAGCATCATATTCAGGACCGAGACCACGCAGTAGATAAGAGATCATCTCGTCCTCTTCTAATGGCTTCCCAATCATGGACAAGGAATCAGCAAGACTCTTTACCTTGCGGAAGTAATTGTTGATGTTGAGGTCCCTCTTCTGGATCGTTGCGAGCTGCATGCGAATTTGCATGATGCGAGCTCGTGAACTTGACGCGAACATCTTCTCCAATGCGCGCCATACCTCTCGCGATGTTGAGAGGAACGCAACAAGGGAAAGAACGTCTTCAGTGATGGAGGAGAGAAGAGCGCTGAGGACAATCTGATCCTGTTGGTACCACTGCGTGTACTCGGGGTTCGCCTGGATGATCTGGGAGCCGCCTTCACCTGCCTGGGTGATTGTAGGATTCGGTCGAGCGATGGTGCCGTCGACATATCCAAGAAGACGTTGGCTTCTTAAATATGGGAGGATCTGTGCAGACCACAGAAGGTAGTTGTCTTGCTCCTGTGACAACTTCACATTGATGAAGTGATTGAAAGATGGAGTGGGTAGCAGTCCAGCTTGGGAGGATTGTGTGGCTGACGATGAAGAGTTGTTGAAGTGGGAGGAGGCAGAGGAATGCAAAGGAGAACTCTCAGTTCCAGTCATGGCGACGGAAGATCAGAGAATTGTATGGATCGCTGCTCTGATACCATAAAGAAATGAGTATGCCGAACCAACCGGCCTCGTGGATTTCTACTCATGTATATAAGGCAGATTACAGAGTGGTTTGTGATCCTAAGAAAGTGGATCACGATTCTGAGAGAAGCCGTGACGTCAAGACCTATCGCAACTCACTAACTAACTCATATATCGCTAAGTAAATACATGCATGCACGATTACATTTCTAACACCCTCGTTCTCCACATCATCAATTCGTTCTAGTTGGCATCTATAAAGACGGTTGACGTCATTATATTAGGAGGGTCCTCCGTGCTAACATGAATTGAAGTAGCTGTTGTTCAGTGTTCACTCGACACGACACCTTACATATGAAGCAATAATCCACCCGAGTCACGATCGGTTAATAGCGGTAGCATTCAAATATCAAAGAATGGATTTTGCACCATACTTGCAGTCACATGCATATTCATTGCTATTAGATCTCACTGTGAGATCCATACGCTACCACTACTCCTCTGATCTTACGAGCTCTTGCAAAATAAACCCTCCAAAACTTCAATTTTTCGTATGAGATCCTACCTCTTCTTCTTTATATCTCTCGCTCTCCATCATCTCCCTCCCCTCTTGTTGTCGCAACTGTATAAAACAACAGAAAGGGAGGCACCCCCATGGTCATGGACATGGTAGTGACCTAAGGAAGAAGAGGGGAATTGAGCAGTGGAGAAAGCATTGGAGAAGAAGCCCCTAGCTAGGATTAAATATCTTTCTTTATTTATTTTTGGGATTGATCCCCATTTGTCTCGACAAGAACCCTTGGGGCTGTTTGAATAGGGCAAGATGGAAGCTTCCTTTCCCATTTTACCCCCTCATCTATCCTCTTAACAAGGGCATTATTGCCAATTCACTAAAGTGGACAACTCACAGGCTTGTCTTTACAACTCATTAGTCTTATCCTCATCTTAGTGGTTTCCTTCGATAACCTCTCTTCCCAACAACCCTAAGGGTTGGGTCATCTCTATACTACCCCTACAACACCTCTGTCCTGACCTAGCCAGCTCCTCCCTACACCAACGCAACCACTAGACCTAGTGGTGGTGTGGTGGTTGTAGTTGTATGTGTGCTTGGTGGTTGTTGGTGGTGGCTGACATGGGGAGGAGCCTACCGGCCAGGTTGGAGAGGAAAGGGGAGAGGGAGAGGAGGAAGAAGAAGATGGATCAGGCGCAATTGTTTGAAAATAATAGAGTTCTTTTTGCAATCGTGTGTGAAAGAGGGTACCGAGGTAGTGCACGAATCTCGAAACTTGCATCTAACTACAACGGACGTTTTTGCGAGTGCATATGTACATGCGGATTTGCATTCATGTAACAAGCCACACACACAAGCACACTGCCAAAATATTTTGAAATAACCCCTAAATTTCACTACTAGAAAAACGAGCATCACAAGCGGTACATCACAAGCGGTTCGATGCGCACCGTTTCTATTAGTTGCAGCACAAGCGGTTCAATAGCCCAAGCCAGAAGCCCTCTAGAAGCGGTTCGAATACTGAACCCTTCTAAAGCCCAAGCAATGAAGGGGTTCGTGTCATGAACCCTTTCTAAAGCCAAGACCTCTAGCGGTTCGTAATACTGAACCCTTTCTAAAGCTCTGCTTTAGAAGGGGTTCGTATTACGAACCGCTTCTAGAGGTCTATTTTTTGAATTGTTAAAAGGAAAGCTTGCTTTATCTCGTCAGAGAGTACGCGTGGGTAGGTTGGCTAGCTGGGTAAGGCGTGGGTCACGAGAAGGGGTGAGGTCCTGAGTTCAAATCCCACATACCCCAATATTCTTTACCATTATTCTTTACCTTTTTAGACACCACTACAAGCGGTTCATAGAACCGCTTCTAGTGCTCCGCGAGCATTAGTCTCGGTTGCTTAGAACCGGTTATATAACCGCTTGTGAAAGTGGTTACGAACCGGTTGTGTTGCACTGTTCCCTGGTAGTGTTTAGAGATATATAGCCACCCATATATATAAGTATAAAGTACTCTATATGCAATAATAATAGTATTACCTCTGTAAAATACCAGCATCGCTCCGTAAGTAGATATAATCTATCAGAGTTGATCAGATTTTAAAGAGTGGCCGTTGAGGTGGTGAGTGTGAGAAGGTTTAGATAGAGATCATGGAGACACATGCTAGATACGTAATTATCTTTTTTTTTTTGAACAGCTAGAAAAGCTGAACCATGTATTAAGGTAGGAGAAAAGTTACAAAAGCCCAAGGGCAAAAAAAGCTAAGGAAAAACTAGAGGGACAATCTCACGGAAAAAATAAGCAACACTCTTAGCTCCCGCCAAAGCCCAAAATCTAGCAGTATCTTGGATTTTCTGAACCAACACATTCAGGGGTAGGAAATTATTGTTGAAAATTCGCATATTACGCTCACACCATATCTTCCAGCAAGTAAGGATTAGACTGGAGTGAATTCCTTTTCTGCGGGTAGAGACCACTAAAACTAAGCATTCCTCCCACCAAACCAATAAGTCCCATTCCGGCCTACAAATGGTTGTACAGTCATTCCATCTAGCAAGTTCCGCCCAAATCATTTTGATGATAGGGCAATAAGCGAACAAATGTTTTGCCGATTCTTCGTCTCTTTTGCAAAACTGACAATTGGGACAGTGTGGCCATCCCCTCTTCCGAAGTCTATCGGCTGTCTAGAGACGCCCTTGAGCCAGCAGCCAGATAAATAGCTTACATCTGGCGGGGCCCAAGCCCGCCAAATGAGTTGCACAAAGTTTGTTTTTGTAGAGCCTTTGAATTGGAAAGTATAAGCTGACATCGAAGAGTAAGTTTCATTGGCATTCCATTTCCAAATGGCCTCATCCTCCACCTCTTCCCGAAGCTGTAAATCAACGTTATAAAGATGCTCCCAGATGGTGAAGAACTCATGCAAAATAGCCATCATGAGGCGTGGACATGCCATTTGCATCCAAGCGTTATTTGAAAGCGCGTCATAGACCGAGATCCTTTTCTTACGAGATAAGGCATAGATCCTCGGGGCGACTAGGCGCAGCGGAAATGGTAGCAGCCAGGAGGAGTCCCAAAAGAGAGCCTTCCTCCCATTTCCAACGATCACCCTGGTCGAAGCAGCAAACAAAGCGTGGTCACCATTGTTGCAAGGGTTGGGAAAATCCACCCAAGCCCGGCTAGGCGTTTTCCATTGAAACCAGAGCCAGCGTAGCCTTAGCGCACGGTCGAATTTTTTCAAATCCAGAATACCCAACCATCTTGATCTGCCGGTGAACACACTCCTGGCGAGTTGACTTTACATTTTCCACCGCTTAGACGGATCTTCCCTTGCCCATAAGAATTTACGGCGAATTTTGCCGAGATCCCGTATAAAGGAGCGTGGTGTCTTGATGACCATCAGTAGATAAGTCGGCATGGCGCTTAGGACGGAGGCCACCATCACTTTCCTGCCCCCAAATGACATCAGTTTTGCTTTCCAGTGAGCAAGCCACAAGAGATAGAAACAGAGATGCTCGTTCAAAATTATGGCAATTAAACCAGCAGTGCTATTAATTCACATACATACATATATTAAGAAACAAGTTTAAAAGAAAAGCAAGGATACATGCATATTAATTACCAACTATGAATTGGATCATTGGATGTAGTCTGTCTGTGTGTGTGTATAGCATTATAGCTAGCACGCAGCAGAAAACCCTATCATTGATCATAACGTAAAAAGTAATCCTGCAGATTGATGGAGTTGCCTTGGAGCTGTCCGGCGAGACCATAATCGCAAGAGGCAGTCCACGCCGAGAACTTCTCGTCGGCGCCAACAACGGCTCCGCCGTCCGGACACTGCAGCTCCGGCAGCGGAGGAATCCCGCCTTCCGCTCCGCCCACCGATCCACACTTGTTGTACAGGAAGTCATATAGCTCCTCGTGAAAACCGTAGCCGCCGGCGCTGTACCCGCCCACCATTTCTCCCGACGTCATCTCACTGGCAACCTCGGCCTCGGCAGCTGGAGAGCAAAACCCTAGACTGCAGGATCGTTGATCCAAACTCTCCGGCATGTAGTTCACAGCTGCCGCCGCAGAACTGAGCTTCTCGGCTTCGACCGCCGCGGCGGCGGCGGTGAGGGACGTCTGGCCGACCAAATTCTGAGGCTGCTGCACGCTGACAGTCGTGGTGGCGACGGCGTCCATCGGCTGCATCGTCGGGAGCACCTTGTTCGCCACCAGCGTCTCGAGCTTCGGCCACTGCGGCGCGGTGGCGGCGGCGGCGGCGGCGGCGTTGTTAGTGCAGCCGAACGCATTGTAGATGCCCTGCAGGCGCATGTGGAGCTGGATCCGCTCGAGAGCCGACGAGCTTAGGGTTTGGGCGGCCGTGGTATCGTTGCTGCTGCTGCAGATGCTTCCGCCGGCTGTACTGGCTAGATAGTGTTCTTGGTTTGCGCGTGCGCGACGGGACGGCGTGCGCTTGCCTAGGAGTTTCTTCTTCAGCTTGGTGTTCCAGTAGTTCTTGATGTCGTTGTCCGTCCTCCCCGGCAACTGCGCCGCGATGATCGACCACCTATGCATAAACAAGTTGCTAATTATAATTACCAGCTAATCCGGAGGAGTTGATAGTGCATGCCACATGCTTAATTAGGCTATGGGAGTTTGATCAAGGGAGGAAAAAAGAGGAAGTTATACATTTGCCAATATGTTGATCACTACCTGCTCCCAATGCTAATGTAGAGGCTACAAATGATGTGCTCCTCTTCTTCTGTGAAGTCACCATGCTTGATGTTTGGCCTCAGATAATTTAGCCATCTCAGCCTGCAACTTTTGCCACATCTCTTCAGCCCTGCAACAAATCATGCATATAGGTTCAGTGAAACATGAATTTCATGCAGGAATTGAAACAAGAAAAATTATTGTCATAAACACAACTATTAGGTAATGATTGACATGCAATTATAGCTAACACTCTAGTTCACACATACAAAACCACAGAAGAATACTACCGTAAGATCTGTGAGTTACTAAAGCAAATATACGAAGAAACTGATCAGATCGATCTAAGCCCTATCCCCATATATACTTATCTGTTAATTCTTGCTATGTGTTAGTTAAAGGCACTACTCACTTGTTTTGGTTCCATGTAATTATATATTTGTCATGTTTCCATATATACATATTTCTTACCCAATAATGAAACTTGAGCTGATCCCTTCTAGCTAGATCTGTCACTCTACGACAACCAAATAGACCAATCAGTGAATGGAATATTATATCTACCCTCTTTTCATCAAAAAAAATTACTTTTTTCTGCTGTAATCGAATACTACATCTTGGATCAGCAATCAAACTAACCAAATCCATAAAGATGATACATCCCTTGCACCGGCCGGTTCAAGGGTGATCGAGGGGGAAAGGACTGTAGAAAATATATGCTTAATTAGAATTAAACTTAGTAATTCGCTAGTATGATCAGTACGAAAGATGTATTGCGGAAATGTTTGCCTTTGAACTGAACTGACTAAACACGAAAAAACATAGTACCCTAGCTAGTACTAGCTAGCTATATCCATGACTTGCATCAAATCAAGAGACAAGCTAGCAATCAACAATCAGCCACCACTGCAAGGCGAGGGCAAGGCAGATCAAGAACACCAAGGTGGTATTTGTACGTAAGTGCGTACCGATCTTCTGCGGCAGCGCGATCCAGTTGCCGCCGGTGCCGTTCTCCTCGATGTAGGCCTTGAGCTTGGCGTCCTCCTCCGGCGACCACGGCCCTTTCTTCACGCTGGCCTTGTCGCAGCACGGCGCCCTCCCCATGGCGGCGGATCGAGCGAGACGCGGCAGAAGAAGAGATCGATCAAGAACTGAGGCTGCGGCTAGCTGCTGGCGATCGGTCCAGCACTGGGGATGTGATGGTGAGATGGATATGCTGCGTAGGCAGATTGGCAGCTGACGCTGATGCTGATGCTGATGTACTGGTTCGGCAGTGGGCTGCCTGGTCGATCGGGGTGTGACTTGGGAAGAGACCACGAAGCTAGGCAGCGCCGAGCTTTATAGCGAGGAGGGCACGGGACACCGGGAGAGAAATGCGGGAGTGCCTTGTGATGTGACGCTTGGTTCCCACAGGGACGCCATATGAGTACTGTGCTGTTGGGGATTAAACCGGCCAGGATCTTCTTTGCCAAACAAACTCTGCTCTGCTCATGCGTACGTGTACAAAGCGGCCAGGCCAGAGTGGTTTTATTTAGGACACTATGGGTTATTTCTAGCATGACACTCCCTCGATCATTTTTTAATAATGGAATAATATTTCGGCTTCTACGCTGCTAGATGTACACAATCATACAAGAAAAAAAAGAATATCATCTTAGATTAATTGCTTAAGGTTGACCATCCCAAAATAAAACAACTACATAAACTTAGAAATAAAATTCATGCGGTATAAAACTTATTACAAAATCGGAGAAAAGTGCATGTATCATCCCGCTCTTTAGTACCATATTTGCAAGTTGACATTGTGTTCTGCTAGCTTAATTATAAACTCTGGCAACCCAAATCATATCATCCCGGGTTAATTTTTGGGGCAAGTGAGCCTGAAACCCAAGTGAGATGCTATGTATGTGTGGGCTAGCCCGTAAGGTGGGCTGACTCTAAGCGAATTTTGGGCCATGATGTTACAAATGATATCAGATCATTGCCACTGTTGCACGGGCCACGTGTGCATGTGTCCCATATTGACATACGACACGTGGCGTGTACAAGTGGAGTTTCTTGGGCTTTCACGCTGCTGAGGGCGGCAACCTATTAGGGAGAGCGAGAGATTATAACACCCTGTTCCTTAGTACCACATTTGCCAGTTGACATCATATTTCGTAGCTTATAATTAAACCCCCATCAATCCAAATCATGGCATATTGAGTTAACCCTTTTAAGCAAATGAGACTGAAGCCCAAGTGAGATGCTATGTATGTGTGGGCCAGCCCCTAAGGTGGGCTAGCTCTAAGCAAATTTTAGGCCATGTTGTTACAAAAGCCGGAGAAATCCATGCCCAAATTGACAGCTGACAAGATTCTGAATAATTGATGTTTGACATATATGCAAATCAAAAGTTTTTGCATATTATTATAATTTTAGTGGCCGGAGGGAGTAAACTGTTCTGATATCAGCCTCGAGCTAATAAAAACATCATATAAGGTGATCAGCGTGCTGCGAGTATGTACTCTTTGAAACTTAAAAGAACATTTTTTTCTCAGAAGCAAACTTAAAGTACAATTCGTAGTTGATAGTGTGCATGCATTGAGATACAAATTAATGACATGAACAACGTACAACTTGTATATATGTGGTTGCCACCTAGTACCCGCAGCGGATCCGAAGCATTTTGGCGTGTGACAGAGCTGTTTTGAATGCAAGCCTTTTCCCTTGTTGCCTACCTTTCTCTATACTTGTTTACCACTGAGAGATCCCAAATCTGCCATGCATTGACTTAATTGAGTCCTCCACAAATTAAAACACCCCTTTAATTAATTTCACTGCGTCTTCCTCTCGCTGCTGTCTCACGTACCTTCGATTCCGATCCAAGTTATGCCGGGATCACATGAGCCTTCAGACCTAACATACATGATCAATCTTTTGTTATTATATAGTTAAGAACTGGACATATGTCGTTTGGGCTGCCCATGCATGAACCCAAGACTTCTAGGGCATCCAGTTTGAACATGCTCTGGCTAGTTACTGTTTCAAACAGCGCATTGACCATAACATATACTTAAATAGTTAACTAGATTAACTGATGCATGGCTGGTCCAAGTAGCCGGGCTAAAGTTTACTAGCTAGATGATGTTAATTAAGGACAGTAAACCTAACAAACACGTACACGATGCAATGATCGGCTCATCATCAGCTATCTAAATATATCTATCTAGCTATGTATGCGACTACATATACTTATACTTGGAGTCTTGGACTAAAAATTTGAGTAGTTTCTGTATGTGCGTTGTTGCAGAGAAACGGCGGTGTAAAGGTTACTTAGCTAAAAATTCTACGAGAATTAAAGATGTCCATCTGATCGTGGAAATCTTCTCGATCAATCGCGTCACTGAGCGTTGTTTGTAAGAAATCAGAGGCACAGCGCCTGTCCTTATGACATACGCATGTATAGCTTTAGTTTTTCAGTTCATACTTATAGTGGTGAATCGAAGTTGAGATTCAAAGAATGTACCAAGAAAAGCAGACAAAAAGTAACTAAAGGTGAAACGATCCAGAAGAAAGGAGAGGCAGGCACACATGCTAGTGAAAGAAATGAGGAAAGAGAATTAAAGTACTGGACTTGGTCATTGTATTGCGGCTACCCATATATGTGGGGTGTATATATAGATAAACACAGTATCTCTACCATTAAAAACAGGCTTGTGGTGGTCACTGGTAATACGTCACTTCACAGAAATTATCCACCATGCCATTCTACACTCAATGTTTTAGTGACTCTTTGTTTTGCACTTTACTTAAATAGTATGTTCGATTTGTTATTTTAACCTTGAAATTCTATTGCAAGGCATCTTCTCTAGATACGATCTAATATTACAATAAATGATTTAGAATTTTATTATTTTTTAATGTTCCGTTATAAAATATGGACATTCAGCTAGTATATATAAATATAGAACTTTATGCCATTCGTATGGCATAACAAGTATCATTGAGTATTATATAATGTAAACAGCAAGTATCATGATATACCATAGGATATCATGCAACGTAATACCCATAATACTCAATGATATTTATAATATTGTTTAACGGTATAGCATTCTGTAGCTGCTCCACGTAGATATGTCACGCATGCATGTACATGCTGCTGCCAACATCTATCTATAGTTTTTCAGCTACAGATTGAGAGAGGTAATGTATATATTATTCCTTTTGACCATCTTCTAGCTCCCAGTCCTCTCCATGCTGCTAGCTGCATGTTTTCTTCTTGTACCACCTAACTAACTTGGAAAGTTTGTTCAGCTATTAAATGCTATATAGTTACATGCCTATGTGAACCAGCTTGCCCTTCTACCCTAGAAGAAGGAAAAGATGTGAGAAAAAAACATTAACAATATATATTTCATTTTCAAGGTTAGCTGCAGGTAACTATCCAGAATGATTTACGGTGATATATACCCAACAACTCTCTAACAACCTAATGTGATCATTGTACAGTGATACAGAATCACCAACCACCATGCATGCATATACCCAGGTGAATGGATCAATTCAGGAACAGCACTCGGGAGGAGTACTAGTTTACTATGGCAAGCAAGCAAAGCAGCTGTTTGAGTAGTCTTTCTATGCATATCTACCTGTCTCTGAACTAGCTAGCTCTCACTTGATCACTACTGTTTAGACAAGTGGCCAATTAGCTCCACCTCCTAATTTATGCACCAAGGAGGAGGAAGCTCCAAACAGGAAGCTGTTGGGAATTAATGGCAAAAGCCAAGCACTTTACACTGCAGATTATCAGTATTAAACTAGCACTACTAATCACGTTGGCGCGAAATTGAGCTCTCACGCATTGACCTATATAATTAACAGTCTGCCTGGTCGTACGTCGACGTAAAAATTATTAATCATTAACTAATCCTAGCAGATTGTGTTAAGCCACCGGCAATGGGCCACACACCACCTAGAGTGGCACTCGTGGGGCCCACTGTCATTGACCCGTAAGCCGGCAATGGTAAAGTAGTAGATGGGTGCAATTGAGCCACACCACCTTTCTTGTGAAAAAGGCAATCGATCAGAGTTAATCCTGATCAAGTCCACAAGATAGACTTTATTAGCCCTAAAGCAAGATGGCTTAAAATATGCAGCCTTCATAAGGTAGCAAGGAGAAAGGATGGAGGAGTCACTTGGTATTTTCCTATTTGTCATCTCCTGCAAGGTCATATTCCCATGGCCCTTGCCTGCCATCAGCAGCAGTCTTAAATCTTGGCAAAGGGAAAAGAGATGAGCACAGGGGAAGAAAAGGCAGTGGGAATAACTGAATATATCTCCATTGGAGCCTAGCATTTGAATGCATGTATAGTACTTGACCTAAGAGAGGCTGTAGTGCTGTACCCCCAAAGCAAAGTACACGAGGCATATGCATGCACCCCGTATATAATATTAATCCTGGTCTAATTTGTGCCACAATGACAGAGAAATTTCTAGCTTAATTAATCACTCTCGATCGACCAGTGACGTAGCTCCGGTCTTTATACACATCCTCTTCCGTTGTTCAGAAGGCAGGACGGCACCGAGTGTACCAAGGTAACCCAGAAATCGAACGATTTAGACTAAAAAAACTATTAAAAACCATTGATTTCTGATCAGACAGCTCAAGAACGATCTTTTTTTCCGATAAAGATCCAATTCGAAACAAGGCCTTACGCCTTTATCATCCATGTCCCGTCAATCCATTTCCAGAGCCGATCTAAGAACCTCTGGCTGCCGCATATCCACGTCGACGAGCTAGGGCTCAATCTCATGCCACTTGGGAGAAAGCACCGGTCGACAAACAATGGCGGATTGGACAGCACATCAAGCCGATCAGAACCCTATCTGCCGTTAGGGTTTCCTCTCACGCTCTTTCATATCATTGGCAAGCGATGGCGCCTTGGCAGGGCAGCCTGCACACTGCCACTTCACTGTCAGCGTACAGTGAGTCAGTGACCGGTTTAACCGGCCGGCAAAGATATTCTTCAACACGAGAAGGCGAAGACGAAGAGTTAGTTAGCGATATATCTGAACTTTTTCGTTGCTTCAGCATGAAGCACGCCTGTTTGACTAGCACCAAGCACTGCTACTGATGATCAATTCTGCTGGTAAAAACAAAGTGCCTTTCAATTTGCAGTGCACCAGTGCAGCACTTGTTGCCGGTTTCGTGTCATCTGTGTTCGCCCATTGCCCGTTGGGCAGGCATGCTGATGCTGTAAGATGACTGACGTCAGGTGCGTTGCAGAACTGGCTCTGCGTTGCTGTGGAAATGTGATGTGTTCTTGGATGATTTGGAGCTGAGCTGCTTTGCCTTGTGCCTTGTGATGTGAGTGGCAGAGGCAGGCAGATATGGCTCAGCCATGCATGGCTGACAACCTAGCCAGAAAAAAAAAAAAGCGATGATTTGGCTAGGAACGGGAACTAGCCAAATCTCCAGAAACTAATCTTATTCTGGGATCTAAAACCCTAGAGCCATGACACATGATCATCGAAATCACGACACGAAATCAGAGCATCCTGCTGTGGCGGCAAGCAAGTGCTGTGCCTGCTTTGGAGCTGTCGTTTCTGTCAGTTCGTTCGATATATATATAAGAAGCACAAGTTACCTAGCTAAGCAGGCAACTCATTCTTCACACTACTACTACCATTATTCCTCAGGCATAAACGAGATCACTGCGCTTTTACACTTGGCGATAGAATGCAAAAACATCACAATGAACGAGCGCAATTAGACCAAAAAATTAACCAGCATAAACTGCAATCAATGATATGCATGCATGGATCAATCAGTCATACTCCATCCAGCATGAACCCTAGCTAGCAACCTGGTGTGTCTGAAGAAGAGGCCAAGCCGTGCCACACCTACTATCCTTCCATCAATGACACACACACGAACCCTCCTCTCTGTCCCGGGGCACTTTTGACTTGTCACCTACTATCTCATGTAGCTCCCAAGAAACAGACCAATTATTTCTCCCATTAATTCAACAGTGCAACAACGCAACACGAAGAAGAGAACGAGAAGCCTGGACAAATGGCGGCCGCTGTCGATCCATTGTTTATGTGTTTGACTTTGGGGTGCAGTTTGGTGCTAAGATAATGCTAGTAGCAGCTAATTGTGCGGTTTGGTGAGCAATTGGGTATTTGGGTTTCTTCCCTAGCTCGGAGACAGATGCTTGCTGGCTAGGCTAATCAGTGATGATCAGACAGGAGAAAAGCACGTCAAGCCTACCCTAAAGAAGATCCATCATGCAGGCCATGCTTGTCCTAAAATAGTTCACATGCGAATATGTGATGATAAGACCGTAAGGAACAGTGTCCTCTAAATTAATGTCACTGTCTGACTGCAAGGTCAAAATATATACTAGCTGATTAATTCCTCGTAATAGGTTTAAGGTACTCTTCCATGCGAAATTTCTTCGTCCTTCACTTTTTGTAACACATTTTGCATGTGCGCTCCTTTTATATATTTAAAAATATATATTGCAAAAATAAGGGACTCCGATGAAAAATTGTCAACCAAGTATACTGAAACAGATAAAAAAATGTTTCATATGTACGTTTAGTGGTATACTGAAGGTGGGAGCATAAAAAGAACACACAACAATAATGCAGACCAAAGCAGGTTGGATACCTCATAATTAATAGGTTAACTCTGCAGTCTTGGCGTGGTAGCACTAGCAGATGTAGAATCAAGATGAGTAAACCATCTTGACATTCGCACACAAAGATTTGCTCAAATGCCCTACACAGAAAAGAGAAAAAAAAAATAGAAAAAGAAAAAAGATTTGCTCAAATGCCCTACACAGAAAAGAGAGAAAAAATAGAAAAAGAAAAAAAAAGGCAGGTATAGTGATAGTGATAGACAGGAAACGGGAATCTCAGAATGTTTTGAAAAGACGGGCATACAGCCCATGCCTTCATGGAGCAGAGCTACCTAAACAGCATGTTCCATTAACTTTTCAATCATACAAGCACAAGAGGGAAGTAGGGTGCTGTCTCAGCTCTCAAGAGACGACCCTTACCGATCGATCCAGGACAAGCAAAATATGGCAATTACAGAACGACACTGAAAAATACTAGCACAAGAGAAAGAAGGCGTCGGTCAGCCGTCTGATTAGTGCCTAACGCCCAGGGAACACTGCTGCCAGCCTGCTATAACTCACCAAAATATATGGAGTACAACAAAACCTGCAGCAGATGGAGCATTTTTTTTATACAGTTGTACAGATTGACCTTCCCAATGCCAGTAACTGGGAAAAATGGGAAGTCGAAAACACATCAGAACGAACACTAGGCTGTGGACTTCAAAATGAGGTGAAACAAGGGCAGTTTGTATGGCTACATGAAACTGATATCTTAAAAAAAATAAACTCTTTCAAACCGATTGGCAGGAAGAATAATTGTCAGGACTCAGGAATGGAGGCACAAAAAATTTCGAAAGTGGCATAAACCTTATTCATAAGCTATGTACAATCTGAATAAAGATGTCTCTACTCGAGTTCCTTTCCTCTTTTCTTAGGACACAATTTTGTGAAAAAAAAGAGATAACTGTGTCCAGCTTTGAACAACGCCTAGTACTGCACATATCTAATGTGCCAGCCGGATGAAGCGAGCCAAAATTTATTTACATTACAGTCCAAACAGTTCCCATCGGAGGATAGATAAACTAGATAGCATACTATTTCCCACGGAAAGCAAGTCACAGCTGATGACTCCAGGATCAAAAATTCCTGCAACAGGAAATGAAAATGTCACTTTGGCTAAAATCACTTCTAAAATTCATCGAAGGAACAAGAGCAATAAACTCACATCAAAGTATCAAACATGCTTTGCAACTTCCGCGATGAAAATTCTGCCACAAATAGTAAGTACTTCATAAATTTATCGCTGCCAAGACACTTGTAGAGCATATTTTACTCCATAAAATCTGGTTCTGTGTTTGCCCTCCTCTGATTAGGAAACTGGACGTGGGAATCTATACATGGCTCTGGACGACTTGGGAACATTTATTTCACATTCATTGCAGCAGCTATTTTTCTCAACTTTTGAGATATTTCTGTGAAGGATGGTCTGTCAACTGGATCATATGCCCAACAACTCTCCATCAATGATTTCCATTCAGGATCACACCACGAAGGGATTTGAGGACGCAGGGAATTGTTCACAATGCCCCCTAGAAAATGGCACCATGGTTAAATTACCTCAGTGATGTATCCACAAGCATCGATAACCTAATATAGGTGCACACTAAATATTCATAAGCACAATAGAAATCCCCCTTTTGCAACAGCCTGTTTTGAATATTACACAGCAGCAGTAGGGCAAGCACACATTTATTATAATATTTCATTCAATTTCACAATTCAAAAAAGATGAAATCATCCTATCATTGGAACATTCAATTTCATGATTCAAAGGAGATGAAATCATCCTATCATTGGAAAATCCGAAAGGGGGATAAAAATCTAAAAGTGCACCTACACATAGATGGTCATATTAGCCACTGAAACTTTGGGATGTTTCAAGTGCAGTTACCACATCCAATTTAAGCAACGCAATGTATGCAAATGTAACACCAATTACCTACAGCCTTGTTCTTTTTAGCTGAATCCAGCTGAAAATAATTGTTAAAAAAGTTGTGGGACCTCAATAGGGTGCTTGGAGAGTCCAAAGAATTGTTAAAAATTGGTTTTGGGAGATTTGAGTAGATGACTAAAAGCATTAAAAAATGGCTACAAAGTGCTACAATGTTTGGCTTATACAAAAATGACAAATTTTCAGCTGGAACTTTTAATTTTAATTTAAGCTGAAGAAAATAAGGCCGTTGTACGTCTGCCATTTTTAAGTGCATTAATTAATAATTGATATGTGTGGCATTTATTACTTTTAACACATCTGAGGATATACATGACACACTGACCCATTTCCCATTAATTCAGGCTTTCATTATTTCATCCAAAGATCTTCCGCTTTATATATCTTTTCACAACCCAAAGTACACAAGTTATTCAAAAAAATATATGTACCAAAAAGAATGGTTTAAACATGGAGGAATGTATCATCAGAGATCAAAACATAGTAGCTGGCATAACTAGCTACAAAAACTTTTGGACATTACCAATAATTGCAGCGGCTCGCATATCAGAATACGGCTCTTCCCCAGTAAGCAGCTCCCACATCACAATACCAAACGAGTAGACATCGATCTACAGTATACATAACACAAAAAATCAAGCATCATTTAAGGTTTGAACAACTTGTGATAGATAAAAGGTGCTTATTAGATCAAAGTGTTCTTGCCTTATCTGACACCATATTACTTTTCCCACTCAGAAGCTCTGGGGCCATCCATGGTAAGGTCCCTCTAACACCACCAGATACCAAAGTGTGTTGCTTCACTTTTGATAATCCGAGATCACCAATCTGATCGGGAAGTATTGAGATGGGATGAACAAACAGGTCAAGGGAGAAAACATCAACTATTGGGAGTGACATTTGAAAAAAAAAATGTTGAGAAAAAGGAAAAGAGAAGCAGGGAAAGGATGAGGGAGGGGATAAAACCTTGCAGATGGGTCGTTGTGGATCCCTCATGTTCACCAGTAGGTTCTCGCACTTGAGATCAAAATGGACTATATTCTTCCCGTGCAAATATTCCATGCCAAATGCAGCATCCATGGCTAATATAACTCTTTTACGGCGATCAATTGTCCTGTGCAGTTGCTACATATTAGAATTTGGATATTGGACACATGATAAATCAGACTGTTCTTTTGTTATTGATTAAACAAGTAATACCTGTCTTTTTTCCTCAAGAACTGTTTGAGAGACCCATTGACCATAAACTCAGTAACAGTTGCTAGACTTCCGTCAGGACCATCACGGACTACACCATAGAATGAAACCACATTTGGATGATGAAGTGAGCTCAGGATCAGAGCTTCTTTCCAGAAATCTGCAATCTGCAAGAAATAATAAATCTGAATGTGAGCCATTCTCCACAGAAAATATAAACAAATTAAAATTTTCAAACTTCCTTCTCCCCTTGTTAATCTGGATGATTCAGAATATTTTGTTCAGAAGAAGTTGTAAAGAAGGAATGGTCAAGGTGGGTGCAACAGACAAAACCATTATCTAGAACAACTATCGACAAGAAACAATATGAAACATGTAGTCACTTACTCACTTATGTATTAGACAAAATAGAAGTTTTGACCTTCAAAGATGAAAAGATAAATTTTGCTTTGCTACCAATCCTGAAGTAGGAGGAATTAACAAGAAAATCAAACATACCAAGCGCTCTCTCTCAGATGGTCTTCCATCAAAGCAACTAGCTTTTATTCTTTTGATGGCAACATCGCATCCCCTCCATTTTCCATGATAAACTGCCCCATATGTTCCTGAACCCAGCTCTCTGATCTCCTCCAAATCATCATTTTTTATAGTCTGCATAGTCCATCCATACACAGTATAAGTGGGACATAGGGTACAACACAAACAGTACTACATAACAAGAGATTGGCAGAAAGACCTGTAGTCCTTTAGACAAAGCTTCGGCTTCAGCAGTTGTGGCTTCGATCTTCGAACTTTTCTGCTGGTCACAGCTTCCGTGCACATCAGGGTCCCGATCCACATCAGTCATCTGCAGACCAAAAGGATTTGTGTGGAGAACACTAGTTAGCTTAGCAAATTGTGTACATTCAAGTATTACTGCAACAGAAATTACCTCATCCAACTTCTTTCCATCATTGTCATCATCATCGACAGGTGAAACAGCAGGACCAGCATCTGGTTGAGCCTTTCCTGTCTCAGCATCTTCAATTGCAGCCCTTTTAACAGAGGCAACTAGCTCTGGAAGGAAATTCAATCTATCCTCTGAAATATCCCCACATTCCTGCAGTGCTGTAGCCCCAGCTTCATGCACTTTAGTCATGCTTGTTTCCTGTTCTGTAGGATTTTCCTGTTTGAGATCAACTTCATGTACAGCTCCAACATGGCAGGACAATGTACTTGGGCCATTCGCAGCATGTGAAGGATACGTTTCATCCACATTTTGAATAAGCTTTTCAGCCTTTGGACCTTCAAGTTTCTTTGATGCGTTAATGTCCAACCTGGACAATTGATCAGTGAGGGGTAATGCAGAAACAGCTATTTTGCCTTCGACGTGTGATGATAGCATGGGTTCAGCACATGCTCTTTCAGGATAGATCTCCATTAGTGGAACTCCTGGTTGATGCGGCACTGATTGTGGGGCAAAGAAAGGCTGAACGTACTGATTTGGCCTAGGACCAGGAGCACAAGGGTTTTCTACAACAGCAGGAATATCATGTCCAACAACTCTATATGGCACATTGCTATTGGGTGAAGGCCATGGGTTTGGCATTCGATCATATGCAGGTACACCTGGAATCCTTGGACTAACATCACCTGAATTTCTGACAAAGTTGGAGTTAATGGCCCCATTTGGGATAGGCATGTGTGGTGATTCATATGGTGAGCCTGTATGAACAGAGCTGTTTTCTCTTCTCCTCAAAGATTGAAGTGGTGGCAAATTCTGCTGCATTTGGTAGAAGGAATCTGCACCATATGTTGAAGAATGGCTGTAATGCTGACCGTCTTCAAAACCTGATGTCTGGACATATGAGACACCACCCCCAACCTGTTGGTTATGATATGCATCATTGATATGCTCACTGCTGCCATGATAATAGTGGGGGCTTTCATGGCTAGAGCGACTGAGAGATGCTGAATGCATTTCATATACTTTGCTTGGTGTAAATACAGAACTAGATGAGTTGCTATCCATATATGGCTCCATTACTCGACCATTTGAAGGCAGATGCAACCTTGGATCCTCATATCGCTGATGGCTTTGGTTGGGATGCACATGCCAGGATCTGTCATGAGAATGTGATTCATTGTAAAACATGGGAGGGTGAACACCAGTTTGCTCTTTGACACAAACACCATTTTCCAGTCTAACATCTTGGCCTACCACATAATGCTCACCAGGGCGACAACAATCTGGACATGAATTAGCAGGGTGAGCAGGATACTCATTTGTCATGCTTGATTGATCCAAATGTTGTTGAATTGGCCTCCACCGAGGATCCATATAGCGAGGATCATTCACTTGACCCTTCTGGAATGGTGAACGGCAGTGATCGCATACACTATTTCCATCCAAGAAATTGCCAGGGCGGCCCAAATTACCTGGGAAGCCCGCGTTTTGCTGAATTACAGCACCAGGTGGAAGCCAGACCAAATTATCCACATGTGGCGGTGAATGAGCCTCATAATGCCGATATTGTGGTGAATGCCTCACAAAGTCATCAGGAATCCTCTCATCAAAATCCTCTGCTCCAACTTGAAACCTTGCGGTTGCAGATGATGGTGAAATGGGAAAATCCCTAGGATCATGCACTCCATACTGTCCTGGAGAGATATATGCAGGGCTCCAAGGAGAATCCATCTCCCCATACCTTTGACTATACGATGCACGAGGAACATTCAAATGCCGCAAGCCAGCAATATCAGGGATTCCTGACTCATTACCTCCAATGCCAAAAAGCTGCTCTACCGACACAGGAGAGGAAGGTGATCTAACGTCACCAAGGCTATTAAGTGCATCCACGTACCTCCTTTCTGTCTCCCGCTCATCCCCGTTGTAGTGCACAGCAGCTGATGCAGCTTCTTCATCCAAGTGCTGCGAAAATAAGAAGATCCTTAGCCGAGTGAACCCCTCTCCGGTAGCAATGAGCTTGTCATACTCCTCCATCATGTTCACCACATCATCATCGTTAACAACCGAGACCAGCGCATCCAGGTCCTCATCAGGTTGCTGGTACTTGATGACATCGGCATCCTCATAGAGCTCTCGCATCCGCGCTGCTAGGTCAGCAAAGGATGTATCACGTGGCAGCATGACAATCCTGGTCTCGCCACCGACATACCGGAGACGTCCATCAAGCGGGCGGGGTAGGATACTGCCTCCAAAGCTGCAGAGGAACTTGGCCATGCGCGGTGCCCCATCAGCCTCCGTGCTGCCTGCAGAAGCGGCAGCAGCAGGGGGCGTCATGTGTGCCGAGACTGTTGAATCAAGTTTTATCGATCGACACCGCAGCTAAGTTCATCACACAATTTAATCCAGAAATCCCTACCCGCTGCGCTGATTAGCCCCTTCCTGTTGAAAGAACAATACCAAAAGAATTTAGGAACGCATTCAAGAAAAGCACCCAAAAAAATCGGCATCTTCTATCAGAAAGACAAGCGAAGGGTATACATAAAATTCCAATACAAGATCGCACAATTCCCACAGGTTTCACCTCTTTATCCAAGTGCACCTCAGATCAGCCTACCGCCACAGAAGAGCCAAATCTTCAAGCGTTTTTTTACTTAAGATTAAACCAGGAACAATTCGAAGAATGCATAAGTCCTACTGTTAAAGAGCGAAAGATCGCACCTTTGATCAACGCAAAGTGAACCTTACACAATGCAAATCCTGCGTCTTTGCCTCGAAATCCCAATTTCAAATCTCAAAATCTAAAAACTCGAGGCATGCTGAAACCAAACCACAGGCGAAAAGGACCATCATTACGAACGGAGCGAAACAGAGCTCCGGTAATATACCTTGAGCAGAAAACAAAATTCCACAACTAATTTCCCACGAATCTCTCGCCCCTTCCGCAAAATCTCCAACTGTATCCCCACAGAAAAACAAAAAAAAAAATCTTTTCCCCCGAAATAAAGGGAAAATCCTATTTTCCGAAATAAAAGGAAAAGGGATAAGAACGAACTTCCAAAAAACAGAAAATTAATTCAGGAAAAATACAAATGGGAAGGGATGCTGGCATGCTGCATACCTACGGGGCGATCTGGGGCTAAGCAAGAGAGCACCCAAGCGCAGCCGCCTCGCTTCCGGCGGCGCGCGTGCGCCTGCGCCTGGAGGTGGGAGCCGCGGGAAAGGCGTCGCGGGGGAGAGAGACGAGAGGAGTCGTCCGGATTTGCGGTGGGGAAGGGAGGTGGCCTGGGTGCTGGGGGATTCGAGGCGCGCGGATATTCGCCCACGCCACAGGGCTAGAGGATCATGCCACTCACGCCAACGGCAAGGAGGCCATAGCCGCCGCCATTGGCACGGGCGCGCAGCCGCAGGGGCGTTTTCAGGTGCGGGCTCGTCGGCGCCGGGTGGGGGTTGTGGGGGCGAGCGTGGGCGTGAGCTAGGGCGTGGACGTGGCGCGCGCGTGTGTGGTGGGATGGCTCGGCTGCGGCTGCGGCGCCGCGCGGTTCGAGTGGGTGGCTTGGAGGCACCGATCCGCGCCGCGGGTCGGTGCACACGCGGCGGTAGCACGAGCGAGCCGGTGTTTTTTACTACCTCGCCAGTCGCCGCGCACACATACGCGGCCGTTACAAAGGGGAAAGCTTCCTCCGGTCAAGCAGGGCGCTCACAGAGTCACTTTCTTTCTTACCTGTTATTACTTCCCTGGACGGGCATTCATCTGATCAAAAGGTCATCCATTCGTCCTACGGTTGTACCCATATACTAGGTCTCAACCTCAATGCGACTTTCACTTGACATTTTCAACTTTCAAAAGGAAGATCCATCTCGAGATGATTATGAGATGTGTTACTACGGTTAGCTTCAATGTCAAGATAAATGGGCTAGTCTCTGAGAGTTTTAAACCATCTTGAGGAATACGGCAAGGTGATCCTATATCTCCCTATTTATTTGTGTTATGTGTAGAGGGGTTTTCAGCTTTGTTAAGAAAGAAGGAGAAGCAAAACCTGATAAGGGGAATTAAATTCGGTCAAAAGGCAATCTCTATTAATCATCTGTTATTTGCAGATGATTCTTTGATTTTTTTTGAAAAGTTCTCAGCAAGGGCTTAAGTATCTGGATACTATTCTTGAAGATTATGCAAAAGGCTCAGGACAGAAAATTAACAAAGAGAAATCATGTTTCTTTGTTCAAAGGGGGGTAATGGACTCAATAGAGGCGAGAATTAAAGAAACATTGGGAATTGATAAAAGGGCGCAAAATGAGTCTTATCTAGGAATGCCTTCTATGTTTGGGTATAGAAGAGAGGGGTGCTTCAAGCCATTGATTGAAAAAGTGAAGAAGAGATTAAATATCTGGAATGAGAAGTTTTTATCACGAGCTGGGAAAGAGGTGTTGATCAAATCTATTATCCAGGCCCTGCCTACATATTTTATGTCTTGCTTTCGCCTCCACTAATCTTTGTAAGCAAATTGAGAGTGAAATAGCTAAATTCAAAGGGGATCTCAAGGGCAAAAAAAGATTCATTGGACAGGATAAACTTAAAAGGAGGAAGGAAGAAGCTGGGTTGGGGTTCAGAGATCTGGTGGCTTTTAATAAGGCGATGCTAGCCAAACAAGCTTGACGATTAATTACTTACCCAGATTCGTTATGTGCTAGGGTTTTCAGAGCTCGCTATTACTCCAAAGGTGATTTTTGGAAGTCTGGTGTGCCATCCCAATCGTCGCATATGTGGCACAATATTAAATATGGCTCAGAGTTGCTTAGTAAGGGGCTGATCTGGAGAGTTGGGGATGGGAAAAATATAAATGTGTCCAAAGATCAGTGGATACCGAGGGTCGGTACTATGAAACCTCTAGGAGGTCCTTTCAATTTCAAAGTGGCTGAGCTCATTGATGAAGAGTCTCTATCTTGGAAACAAGACGCTATTCGGTGTCTATTTTTTGATTTTGATGCTAATGATATTCTGAGTATTCCATTGCAGTCAGTTCCAGTGCCAGATTTCCAGGCTTGGGCTTTCACGAAGAAGGGGAAATACTCAGTGAAATCAGGGTATCACTTGTGCATTCAAACTGGACATCTCAATCTCAATCACAAAGACAAGGGAGAAACTTCTTCAGTATACAAGGAGAATGTTTGGAAGAAATTGTGGCAGCTGAAAATCCCCCCTCGTCTTAAACACCTGACATGGAGACTTGCTATGCAAAATCTGCCAACAGGGCGTAATCTGGTTTATCGTAAGATTCAGAGAGACCCAAAATGTCAGACATGTGGCAATTTAGAGGATGACATTCATATTTTTGCTACATGCCCTGTAGCGATGTTATTTTGGGAAAATTTGTGTTCGATATGCAGTGAATTCAAAGTTCCATTTCAGAGTGAGGGAATGAAACCATTTGGGGATGTTGTTCTAGATACGGTTTGGAATGTTCAGGAAAAGAGCTTCGTTATGTTTATCTTTGGCTGCTCGGAATTATGGCAAAGGAGGAACTGTGTTTTATTTAGAGGCAATCCAGAAGATATCCCCTCCATAGCATACAAAACAAAAAGGTTAGCTGAAGAATGGATTCACACCTCGGAAGCAAACAATTCTACGCATCTAGATGGTGAAGAAGATGATATGAAGTACAAGGGTCTTAGCTGTGTCACCGATGGTGCTTTTGATGCGTAAACCGAAAAGTCGTTCGGAGCAAATTGTGATATTCAATTAACAACAGAAATAGAAGCAATTTCATTGCAATATCTTGGCAAGGTAAGTGAAGCCAAGAAGTTTGAATCGCAAGTTATCATCAAAGCATCAAATTTGTGGTAAAACTTCGTTACAAAATGTCCGTCTCGAGATCGATAGCTTCAACAAGTGCAAAAATCAACTCACCGTGCAAGGAGTTTGCAAAAGAAGGGCGCCGTAGAAGAAGCTAAGAGGTTGATGGCTCTTTCAGGGGCGCCAATTGTTTTCGCGGCGACAAGCGGGAAGCAGCAGACGCTTGGCTCGGTGGGGAATGTGCTCAGAGCTACTGGTCAATGGGGACGTGGCAACTCAACTCTACTGCTGCCAAGTTTTTCAGCGCTAGTTGTGGGTCCGAGTAGCGATCCGTGGGCAGCAAGTGGGCTGCGGTGGGCAAGTTTTTGGCCGTTCTCAACTTGTAATACTAGTAGCACTATTAATATGTTGAACCCTGTTAATCCTTTTGTTCTGGATCAATGAAGTGTTATGGTATTTTCTCAAAAAAAAAAAAGGAAGATCCATGGATTTTGATTAATTAAGGACTCGTGGATAAGTAAGGGAATTTATAATGCTATAGACAGATAGACAACAGCTTCTCAGACGACTCAGTACACTGTGCGTATTTCTCTCATCATATTATTTTTTATTCTACATCGCAGAGCTTGTAGACGGTTTACAGACAGTTGAGACGGAGCATTGCACATGCTCTAAATGCTCAGCTTTTAAATAGATGTTCTGTATAAACAAAATGTCATCACCAAGTTCCTTTTTGAAACTCTCATCGTCAAGTTCTCCAAATCCATAAATGTGTTGGACCTCACTGTCTTTTTCGTCGGGGAATCCCGATAAGAGCATGTAACAATGTCTATAAACCGTCTAAAAGTTTTTGTTATGTAGGATAAAAAATAATGTGGAGGAGAGAGATACTTAGAATTGAGCCGTTGTAATTTGTAGTTGAATATAACATATAATTTCGTAGTCAGCTATAACACGGGAACCAAAACAAGTTGTGAGTGTTTAAAGGTTGTCTATAGAGAAACTGGTTGTCTAAACCCATTGTGTGAATTGGCAACTGGCTATAGACAATATCTATTTGTAGCATTGTACATGTCATAACGCGTTGCAACGACATCATGGTTGCGGATGATCATTGCAGTCTAAATTGGTAGATTATGGATGATCTTTATTGACGTGTAGAACTTACACCTAGGAAAAAACATAAAAGATTCATCAGTCGCCCTATTTTTCACTTCCTATATTCATTGTTACATTGCATCCCTATCATTATTCACCTCTTTGTATTAAAACCAAACCTAGCAACAATCCCTATCTCATTCCTTTTATATATTCTTTCTCCTATACACTATATTCATCGTTATTACTACTCACCTCCCTGTATCATAACCAAACAGTAATCTGTAAATCTCATTTTGTCGATGATTGGAAAATCGATTTCCCGCCGAGCTTACTTGTTGATTGAGGGACCAAACAACTCCTTCCTGTCGAAGGGTTTTCGTCATAGATATACAGATTCGCCGAATGAAGAGTAGATCAAACACAAATGTTTATCCTGATTCAAGCCTCTCGGAAGGAGATAATAACCGTACTTCAATTGCACGGGTGTGTTTTTTGATTGATGAATGGAATACCTTTCCCCTTCGAGGGGATAGGTTTATATAGTACAAGGTATACATAGTTCTGGTCCTATACGATCTGAAAATCTAGTCTGATAAGCTAGAATCCTACCAGACTTATAGGTATATCGTAAAAATATGCTAACTTGCATCTTAAAAAACATCCATATCCGAAAGTCTTTGGAATCTGGACGTGGAAGGATCCCTAAGACGGTAGGAGCATCGGGCCGACCATCCAAATACACCTCTTCAGGGCCATGACAACAAGTTCAACGGTCCACAAGTAAAGAAGTTCACTCCCAAGCATCAATCGCCGGGTAATTAGCCCGGGCACGCCACACTCGCCTCGTTTTCCCTAGGTACGCTCCTAGAGATAAGTCATGTATGACATAGCTGTTAGGGTATTTTATCCAATCTCTGACACATTCGCTATAAAAATAGGAAATAGGGTGATAGTTGGGCATGCTGTTATACCCAACTGAACTATATGGTGTCAATATCTGGTGTTGATATCACCACACTAGTCTTTAATGAGTTGTATCCAGTAAAAAACACAAGATTACTTTTGATGAAAATTAGGAGTCCGTAGCCACTAGTATCCCTGTTTCACGACCAAACTTTTATGTTCATACTTGGTTATTTCTTTTTTTAAATAATAGAATTTTTATTAGATCATTGAGCAAAGGGTTACAATTATAGAAAAAACTATTACAACATAACACTACCTATAGAACCATCATCTACACCTACCGGAAGCAATATTAAGATTAAGTTGCATTTCTCTCGCCAGAATTAAGCATTTGTAGTATGTGTGGTATCGTGCTTGCACTAGTATCATACTAGAAAGTTTATACATGTTCTAAAAGGCATGCTTTTTTCTTGTCAGAAATGATACACAAACATCTCAATCCAACTCCTTCACTGTTCTTTTATGATTTATCTTCGTCAACCGTATCTGCAGATCAGGAAAAGCATCTAGCGTCGTCGTGGAGAGGAACTCTGCATAGCAACTCGACACAAAACTCCCACTACAGAAAAAACAAATCCCAATAGCCCATGAATAGATCGGGTACTACCAACCCTACTAAAGACGCCATCGAGAACGTCACCGAAGGCAAGCATCACGTTAGGAAATCTTATAAGAGAGCTTATTACTATACCAAACTGCTCCAACATCGACGTCGCCATAAATGACTGAATGGACAACAAATCCTAATTCTAGAAACTATATCTAACTAAAAACCTGAAGTTTCAAAGACAAGAAGAGTCTCATCATCTCCCTAACTCCAGGGAAATCGTCGGAGCTAGAGGGCGAGAACTATGACATCCGTCGATTTTCCAATTCCACGTAAAACTATAACGTGTTTACATGTTTCTACCAAGTCTAGATAGAACTATGACATTGTGCCTGCCCTCACTACCATGACATGATAGTCAACATACTTTGAATTGACCGATACGTGTAAGATTAAAATTGACAACTTTTTAGTATCTCTCTTACTTTAATCAAAACAGTACATTAGATAGGTAACAACTGGAGCGGATATCCTTTTCGATATTCACATCTGGAAAATGCATGAGAACTTTTGGGACCTGTAGAACCGGCTGGGTTTTGACTCTAATTTTAGTTGGATTCGGATTCTATTTAGGGCTCTATTTTCAGCCCTAATTTGGCTCTAGTTGGCTTTGGATTCTATTTAGGACTCTATTTTCGAACATAATTTGGCTATATATATAGCTAATCCTCTTGTACATGTAAAAAAGTCATCATAGTGGATTGTTTTCCATGTGGTTTTCCTCTCCACATTGGAGATATTTTTTTCATATTAAACTACTGTGTTCATCGTGTGTGTGCGTGCGTGCGTGTGCTCGAAACCCTAACCCTAACAGAGCCTACAAAGCAACAGTAAGTTGCTGTAGCCTAAAGGCCAGCAATACATATGCTCGATATATTCCATAGAAAAATAGTCCCAGGTCACACCAAAATTTCCAATGGTGCAAACGAAAGAGACTAGCATCGGTAATATGCTCCCAAGGAAGAATCAAGCCCGTGCGTGTCGTTTTGGAAATTAAACATGGGCATGGGGAATATATTCTTCAGGTTTTTTGAGCAGGCTCAATAGCGCCTCCACTTTGATCTCTCAAAAGGGGAAAAAAAGAATTGCTTCCACTAAAGAAAAGAACCCTAAAAATAATGCTCTTGATATATATAAAAAGAAGAAGCTTTCTCTTAAAAATAAAGTTGGCTTTGCCTCGTGCAATTCTGTCGTACAATCCGTGCTAAGATTATCTTTCAATAAAATGATGCTATTAAAAGGTGTAGGATGAGATTAAAATGTTTTAGTGGAGGTTGCATGTACATGCAATTTATACATGAGTGAATCGTTCTCTTTTCAGTTAAGGGCTGCCTCAGTTTAAGATAGTTTTTAAAGCGTACACGTGAGATCACGATGCTGAGCATTTTTGTTTGTGTAAGCAAACACATGCACTTGTACGCCTCTTTTAAAAAATCCATTTATTTTGAGAAGTATCTGCACTATCATTGAAGAAAACTATTTTAGAGCATATCTTTTTTGGAGGAGCTAATGGACGGTATACCGTTCGCACTACAATGAAAGGTATCAAAAACGACAAAACGTCTAGTACCTACACGGATGTAGTTTCCTGTGGAGCGCGCCAATTTGCTCGACACGGGCCTATATGCATAACATGCTTGTTTGCTCGGCGTCGGCCTATGCGCATGAGTTTGGTTAAGCCCATCTACGGGTATGGGGTGGTGAATTTTTTTAAAAAAAATATTTTTTTTATTCAAAATTACAAAATTACTCGTCGGAATTGTGAAATTACAAAAATATCCGTCCATCGCCCTGGTTTGGGGCGATCGCCCTTCATTGGGGCGATAGGCGCCTCAACCCGACACACGCCGTTTTGCCGTTTTGAAGCCGTCGACACGCCATTGGGTTGGTGACCTATCGCCCAAATATAGGGCGATCGCCCAGTAAAAGGGCGATAGGAGCTCACCTACCTATGTATACATATATATTATTATATATATGTTAATTATAACTTCTGTGTATACATTATGTATTATATGTTATCAATATGTTAATTACAATAGTTATAAGAAATAAAACGAAATAAATAGTTATAAGAAATATGAAAATAAATATTATCAAGACATATGGCTCGTTATTTGGACTATTTAATCTTAAAAATATAATAGTATGGAAATAATGGATAAGTTTCAACAGAGGTTTTATATTAATAATTATTTGGGAAAATAAATAAATAGCTAGAAGAATAA
This sequence comes from Olyra latifolia, assembly GCA_036346145.1. Lineage (NCBI taxonomy): Eukaryota > Viridiplantae > Streptophyta > Magnoliopsida > Poales > Poaceae > Olyra > Olyra latifolia. Next base: position 4,246,498 of record CM070524.1, read on the forward strand.
ACCGCCTCTGCTTCTAAGCGAGATTTAATCATAAACATTTATATGCCGCGTTGAAGGTAAAGTGCTCTCAGGGAAATTTTATTATTAGGATTACAAGAAAGGTACTACTGAGTACAACAGGGATATTTCCCCTTGCCGGTAGCATCAGGTCCAGCCTCCTTTGCGCGACGTGCCTCTCGCTTTCTCTCCTTTCACCTCTCGGGCCTCAAAGAACTGACGCTCAAGATCCTCTTGTCGCCACGCACTCCTCCTGCGAACGCTTTGCGCTTCTCCTGTTGCTCCTCATATCTTGGCGCCGCTCAACCATCGCCTCTTCCAACGGACCTCACGCCGATGTGTTTCTTATGCGCCTCCGATTGCTCGTGTCTAGCCACCGCCGTAAATCGCATAGAGGTGGGGAGACTATTTGTTCAACATAAGTCAGTATAGATCACATGTGCCATGTAGGTAGATATAATCATGCAGGGTAGGGTGAGCAAGTACCTTTGGACGCTCGCCAAAGGCAACCTTGGGTGGATCGTACTCGTAGTTTGCACACATGAAGAACCTCCTTCCGTAAGTATATGAGAAAGCTTCGTCGGATTGAACAAATTTGCAAAGGTCACCGCAGAAGCACATTGGAACATTCACCCCATCAGGCACAGTGGTGTTAAACTTGCTTCGCGGACGGTCCTCGAGCGAGGTCGCCATTGCTCGTTACAACTAGATTTATGCAATCAGACGGGCGGAGTAATATGTGAGTTTGAGAGGAAGCTTGGAGCGCAGAGGACTCGGAGGCGGAGGGAAATAAATAGGAAGTTTGTTCGGTCCATGCACCGAAGCTCATGGAACCGCACGCATCCTCCCGAGTCTTCGCTTGCATTTGATGTGGCTCAGACTGTGTCAGCGGCTTCATTGGTCGCCAGCGCCCGCAATTATTGATCGGGCGGTGTCGGCGGATATCTTGTTGGTCGACAATGCCCACATTATTGATGTGGCCGGTGTCGAGGTATTGTTGGTCAACAAAGGCCGAAATTATTGATGTGACCGGTGTCGGTATCTTGTTGCAGGCAAGGCCCGCAATTATTGATGTGACCGGTGTCACGCAGCATCTTGCTGGTCGCCAGTGTTCAAATTATTGATGTGACCGTGTCGCGGATCTGTTGTAAGATGCACCGCATTATTTATGTGACCGCAATCGGCCGGTACTATTGGTCGTGATGCCGTAATTATTTATGTGACCGGCAGAAAGCGATCAGTGGAATGCACTGCTAATAACGTGAGTGCACTCCTCGGCCTATATAATAGGAGGCGAGTTGGCGCCCTCTCACTCCCACCCTCACTCTCACTCGACTCTGTGTGTATAAACTCCCTAGTAGGGTTGGCTTCAGTGGGAGGGAGGCGAGTAGAGATAGAGACACCACCTCGCTCGGTATGGCTTCACGACCCACACCGAACGGTTGATCCGACAAGCCCGGTGGACGCCAAATAGTCTCGATCTCAAGCCCGCTCTACCAGCGGCGACCGCCTATTCGGACGAGAGCTAGCTATAACACGAGCCAACAATGATAAGAGACCCAAACTTCTACGAGGGATGGCGCGTTGTGCGCATGGAGTGACACAGCCAGTACAAACTTTTGATCGGTTGTCGAAGGATGAATCGCCGACGTTTCTACCGTTGCAGATTGCCCATTGTGAGTAACCATCCCGACAACGGCCAAGGGTTTAATACATTTTCCATCTCATTTTTTCTCATTTCAAAATGTAGACCGATGATCGCGGCTTCACCAAATGGATGGATTTACCCTTCCCAATGGCGCGTTGATTACATCGAACATCTTCACGCAAGAATCTCCGGCTTGAGGAGCGAGTTGACTTTGCTACTCGCCTACAACGATATACTGTGGAACCGCTCCATGGATGGCACTAAACCAAGCGTCCCTATTACAATAGGGGTTTATTTCATGTAATTTGCATCAAGTTTACGTGGATTACTACCATGTAATGCGTCTCATATTTTTAATGTCACCGGAGCACCATCTTCATTTCGTTCATATCATGAGTACCATAATCTGAAAGCCTTTAGCTCGTTGTCCAGATCCATTGGTATGATGGCGTTGAGCAGATGCCCTCACGGATACATCCGTAACTATAGCCTACAAGTCATCGCACCCTGTATGTCATGTTACCTTTCGAAAAAAATGGTAACATTTTGAGTGTAATATGACCCGTAACATCGCAACACTCGCGATATTAGGATAATATTACAAACAAAAGCTACAGGCCGCAATGGATCGATGGATGAATGGGTGCAAACAGAACATTCGCTGAATAAGCACAGAGTTAAAAAAGTTCTACAACATGGTGGTAAAGGCATTAAAAAGTACAGTTACAGAAGAAGTCACTCATGGCGCCGCTCGATCCGGGTCCGTGGGGTACGTGAGTGGTGACGGAGGACTGACACCCTCCTAGGCCGCCTCATGCCACAGGGTAGAGAAGCCCTGGCCGCGAAGTCGGTGTGTCTGCACGGTGCTCCCGACACCGAGAGGGGCCGAGGAACTCGGTCGACAGTACGTACTCACGTCGAGCAGTGCCTCCTCCTCGTCGTGGTAGTCTGCGTCGCCGAAACCGCCGCTGGGTCTAGGAGGGCAAGACGAAGAAGCCCCGCGCTCCCCACCGCCCCTCGACCGGTGTGCGTGAGGCGGAGAAGGCCCAACAGATGCCCATCGCCCCCATCGCCTTTGTCAGGCAGAGGCCACGAGACTCGCCGTAGCCAACGCCGGGCGTGGGAGACCCGATGGCACGAGGAGGTGCGGGACAGCTCCACGAGGACGCAGCTGGGAAGGGCCGTCTTGGCCGCCCACGCGACGTGGGCGCTGGGTCGACGATGTCTCCGCGCCATCGGTACCGCCAGCGACGACCGCTTCACCGTGTCGAGGATCCGCCGCCAAGCCGCCGTGGTCTCCGCGGGTCACTGGATGCCGCCGAGGCGTGCCACCATGGTGTCGCCTCCACCTCCACCGCCCCTAGCCGCCGGGTCCTGTGGGTAATGCCGAGTCGATATGAGGTAATTAGTATGTATAACACGTACCCATAGAGATTCGATTATGAGAATTACCGCGAAGTAACCTCTCTGTAACATCTGTGAAGGGTACGTGTCCGACACCGATGCCTCCTGTGCGACATACGGTGCTGGTGTGTACCCCACCCGATGGCGAGTCCGAGGCGCGAACCATGCCATGTACTCAGCGTACATGTCATGGTCGTACGGTCGGGTCTCGGTAACCCTCTCCGCGAGTCGTCGTCCCCATCGCGACCGCTTATGGTCGCATGCGATGGGCGAACGAGTGCCCGCCGCAGCCCCATCCGGCCATTCGCAATGTATAGAAGTCATCATGCAATGTATACAAGGGGAATTGACAGAACATATTGGGTACAAAAGGCTGGGACTGAGGTCATGAGACGTACCTGTGAGTGCCACATGACACAACGTGGCGAGGTGGCAACGGAAAAGCCTGGAACAGGCCGAACTGCGAGATGTAAGGACGACATGATTGATGTGTATCTGCGGCGGCCGCAATAACGTGAGAGCATGGCAAGTGCAGTAGTTGTGGCTTCTGGCAGGAGCACTCGCAGTCAGTAGCTCGGATTACGCACAAATTGGACGTCCTCTCCCGGTGGCACCTCTGCGACCGCGGTTACCGCAGTGCACGTGGTATCGTCGTTCCATGCCACTCTCCGGTGTCACGCGATGTGTCTGCGCCTTGCGTGTTTTGTTGGCCATGTACTTAGAAACAACCGTTGAGTAGAACAGTCGATTGTCCGACATACATGCAGCAGATTTCATATATCGGTCAATGAAATATCTTTACGTACCTAGTAACACACCTTCGACTATACCCACCAAAGGAAGACATCTGGTGCCTTTCATAACCCAATTGTACACCTCCGCCAGGTTCGTTGTCATTATTCCATAACGGCAACCGCCTCGCCATGAGAATGGACCATTTTTCCAACGGCTCATGTCGATCCAAATCGGTCAGAAAACTCCTTATGCTTGAACCCGGCCTACGCTGAATGTTTGGTGCGTCTGTAGGGAGCGCACACAAGGCTGTTGGGTCATCTCCTTCCTCGTAGTGGACCATAGGGTTCCTTGACGAACTAGCGGTATACCTTGGATTCAGTGATTGCTTCTTGGTTAGTTCATCCAAACTCCTCCACAGTGCCTCGAACTTCCTCCGCTGGTTCTGTTTGCATAGTCTCTTGAACATGTTCATAAGCTCTTTGTTCTTGAATTGACGGAAAAAATTGGCACCCATGTGCCTCATGCACCACCCGCTCTTTAGGTCTGGCCACTTTGCTGCACCCACGACGTCGGACCCTTCTTGCATGTCCACAACGCCTTAGCAACCCGGCATGTCGGTCATGGATGATACAAACATCGTATAACTCGAACAACCGCCACTTGACTCTTTCAAGGAACCAAGACCACCGCTCAGATTTTCTCCACGGCGAATCGCGACCGGGAGAACTCGTTGTTTGCATCCACCGCGATTGTAGTAAGAATCGCCCTTGTATTTTCTCGTGAGGAATGTGCCATCCATGCAAATCACCGGCGACGATGTTTTAACGCATTTATGCATGCGCCGAGGGCGAAGCAGGCCCTCTGCAAGACATACTTGCCCGGGCACACATCGTCCGCGGGGAACTCCGCAAGGTCGATGTATGTACCAGGATTCCTGTGTGCTATTGCCCTGAGCAAGTGTATAATATTCTCGTAGGAAGCCTCATACGCCCCGAACCGTATCCAAAGTCGCTCTGCTTTTGCTCTCCATGCCGTTGCATAGCTAATCTTGTACTGAAACCTCTCCTCCACGGCTGTGATGATAGCTCGAGCCTGCAGGTGTGGATTGTCTACGATCTGACGGTAAAACACATTGGCCACCCAAGTAGACGACAGATTGCGGTGTTTCTGCTCCGCTTCCTCCAATTCACAGTCATGCCCCATCACAATGGAGCATTTCCAGTAGTCCTTCCACTTCCCCTTGTATGCATGCACCCGCCATGGGCACGAATCAACTACGACTTCATATCGCACTCCTTTTGCTAGACTTCACTACCTGAATTGCCGTCGCAAAGACATTGCCCAATACTTCACCGCGTCCATCACGGCCTCCTTGTCCTTATATATGGCCCCTGCGGACCTCGTTCTCATGATACTCCCATGCATCACTTCTCCCTTCGCTCACCGTTAGGTCTTCAAAATTATAATCGACCACGCCCTAGGGACAGCACTTCACCAAGATTGTCTTCCTCGTCCGAGTCTTCGCATCGAGAACTTCTCATCGCCTCCGTCCTCCTCCTCCATCAGTCAACTATGTCCTCCACCTCCTCCCTCGTCGGCCAAACCCTGCGCCTCGAATCTGTCTCTCGGCACCCCCATCCCCTCGGCACCGCCAATCTCGTGTCCCCGCCTCCGTGCTCCTCGTCCTCTTCATCACCGCATTCGGCATATTTCTCTCCACCTCTTCCGTATGACATTCCCCAACATCTCGAACTTCCGACATCGATGGAGTTACTGGGTAGCACTGCACCAAAGAACATCGGCGCCACCCCGCCTAGGCAAACCCAACATAGTTCTTCCATGATGATGTCGCATTAATGGGAATTAACTCTCCATAAAAACAAGTGTTGCGTCTGACTTACTCGCTTCTAACCCGCAAATGACAAACGATCTGGGCATCCAAATTGAACATCCAAACATCCACTCCAACAATGCCTCAGATGTCCTATCCCTTGGTCTAGATATGCCCCATACAACTCTTGAAAATACTGACAAATCCACTCCATCCGCCCCCTGTGCTATCTCCCCATCTCCGTAAAATATTTGAAAATACAATTTCTCCGACATGTCGCCTACAACGTCCTAATCGAGAAATATATCGGTTCTCTATCTAACAACATCATATACTACCATATAATTGTTACATTATCCTATGTCATTCATTTACTCCTCGTTATTTCGCTATCTATTTTCAAATTTGCTCACTCCACTAATTTCTAAGCGTGCACGATATATGTGGCTAGCCTACCATTTTTTTAACATATTATTCTAAAAGGAATAATTCACAAAAGGGATAATACAATATATAAACCGTATGACGATCGTACTACAAATTACCGATATAAATAAATAATTAAACTACTCGGTTTTTCTTACAAAGATTACTACTATATATATATATCATTATTTTCTCCTAACCCTACAAAATGCATATCTACTACATTTAATTTCTCGCCACATTTTTCCAAAACTTAAACCGCACAAAGATATGGCTATCCTACCGTGTTTTCATCGTAATATTTACTTTTTACAACTATACAATACTACCACACTATATTTCTAAATATTGTCTATTAAATAATTTGCAAAAAAATTAAAACTTACCTCCACGAAAATGACGCCTCACTTATCTTCTATTTTCCTCCTTTTTTCTTCTCCTTTTCCCTCTCTTTTTTCCTCTCCTCTCTTCTCCTCTCTTTTCTTTTCTCTCCTCCTCCTCCTCCTCCTCTCGGTTGCCTCTCTCGGCGATGGAAATGAAATGGCCAGAGCGGGGAAGGAAGAAGGTCAAGGGCTCACCTATCGCCTAACGCCGCGATCGCCCATTATGGGCGATAGGTACCTATTCAAACGGCCAAATGAATCTTCCATGAAATAGCCGTTAGTCTTTGCCGTCGGGTACCTATCGCCCGAATGAAGGGCGATCGCCCCAAAGCACCGCGACGGGCAAATATTTTTGTAATTTTACAATTCCGACGAGTAATTTTGCAATTTTGAATAAAAAAAAATATTTTTTTAAAAAAAATTCTGGGGTGGTTGAGGAGCATTTATTCTCTTTTCTCTCTCTCCTTTTTCTCTTTTCTTTTTAAAATTATAGTGAGCTTCAATAATTTTCATCAGGTTTCAAGTATTATCATGTTTCAGGTGCAAGGTTTTAGGTATCATCGAGCATTGGATATCATTGAACATCGAGTATCATGTAGTATTAGGTATCGCCGAGTATTTTTAAGTAAAGCAAGTTTCAATATGTATCATTAAGTATGAGTATCGTCAAGCATCGGGTATCGACAAGTATCGAATATTCTCGAGTATCGTGGCATTAGAAGCATAGGTATCGTCGAGCATCAAGTCTCATCAAGCAGTAGGTATCATCAAGCATCAGGGTATCGTCGAGTATCATGCATATGGCAGTATTGAGTATCGTTGAGTATCAAATATTATTGAGTATCAGATATCATCGGCAAGTATCATAAGGTATCAGGTTTCATCGGGCAAGAATTAGGTATCATCGAGTTTCAAATATGGTCGAGTATTGGGTATCATCAAGTAAGAGCATATTCGAATATCAAGTATCGTCAAGTATCATATATGATCGACAAGTATAATATGCTTATGGTATCATCAAAAGGTGTTAGGTATCATCGAATATGGGGGCATCATTGAGTATCTAGTATTGACAAGTATCAAGTATTATCAAGTATCAGACATCATTAGTAGGTATCTGTAACAGCCCAAAGTTATGATAATATTTTGAAAACACTTCTGTACCATTGCATAAGCTATGACGTTTCCCGTAAAATTTCTATGTGACAAACACACATTTCTAGACTTTAGAAGCCATTTGAAATTGATGATTTTTGTTTGAATAAAGCACTAAATAGCTAATTAATAAACCCTTGCATAAGAATTTATAATTTATAGCACTATTTAAGAAATTGTTGAAATATAAGATTCTAATGGACCTTAAATTGGGAATATATTTTCATATTCATAAAACATCCATACACACACATATATATATATATATATATGTATACACATAATCAAATAAGCCTAAATATGTTATATTGCCCTAAAAATCCTGGAAAAATCCATAGATTAGTTTAAACCCTAATAGAGAGTTTGACTCAGATGTTGACCAATTTGACCTGGTAGGGCCCACATGGCGCCTTCCTATTCCTTTCGCTTCTTGGGTCATTTGGTCAACGCTCGCCGCCGCCGCCACCTTCCACCCCGCCAACCGTCACTCCCTGCCCAATCTCGGGGAAGATCTTCAATTGGCGGCTTGTGTGTGTCGCTGGACCTGTGGACCCCACCTCCGACCATGACGCGACGCTGCCATCGCCGCTGCAGCACCGCCGCCGCGGACGACTTGCCGTCTTGTCGGCCGGCTTCAGCGTGGAGTTCCCAGCACCGCCCACCTTGCCCAATGGCCGACTTGGTCGCGCTTATCGATGCCCCCGCACCGCGCGTCTCCGGCCGCAATGCCGCCGAAAGCAAGCCATCTCGCCGCCCGCTCGAGACATTCGCCAGCGAACAAGCCACCGCCCAATTAGCCAATGAGCACTAGAGCTCCTCTGTGACCGCCTCACATCTTCGCGCGACCGTGGTCAAGAGCCGAGCTCGGACCGAGCTCATATGCCACCGCGCCACATCGGCCGCTTTTCTCCTCTTTTCACTCTCACGTCGCCAAACCCAAACCAGACCTCCTTAAGTCTCCACATTGTCTCGCTTTTGCCGCCATGACCTCGTGAAGCTCCCCGCCGAAAAATTGGTCCGAGTCATCCCGAGCTCGTCGAACGCTTATCGCCACCGCCGACCGCCGGTTCTTCCTTGCTCGGACCTGCTCGGGGCGCCGATCATCATCTCCGGCTTCACGGCCTCCCCAAAGATCTTGAGCGCGCCGCCTTCCTTGCTCGGACCGCTCGGGACGCGCCGATCATCATCTCCGGCTTCACGGCCTCCCCAAAGATCGCGAAGCGCCGCCTTCCTTGCTTTCGGACCAGCACGTGGGCGCGCCGATCCAACCGCGTTCTCGACCACCTTTTTGCTCGGTAGCACCCACTAACCCCGCGATAGCTCATGCGCGCTATTTTTCCATAAGCTCGACCCTAGGTCATTTACTCATGTCCGCCGGTAGCGGTTCCCGCCGGGCATGGCTCCGCCGCGTCCGGCCGTTTCGCCTCGACAAGGGCACCCTAGATCGCGTTAGCTCATCGATTCCACCGAACCCAAGAACGCCCCAAACGGTGCACCCTAGCTCCGGTTAGCCGTCGGCTAAGCCTCGGCCGTCTGGCGAAAGCGCAGAAGGAAGACGATGACGGCGAGCCGTCCGATCTGCGCTTAAGATCCGTGCGGCTTCACCGTGTGTGGTCGCCGACAGTGGGCCCCATTTGTCGGCCTTCATGGATTTAAAACTCCCAGCGGCTTCTTCACGTCGCCGACATGTGGCCCTCGGTCCCACATGTCGAGGTAAGCGAGGCGCCTTATGACCCCAGCCGCTTTCACTCATGAAGTTACGCCTTCCGAATCGTCTTCGACGTGGTTGGCTCGGCCATGAAGTTAGCGGGTCGACCAAGATCGTTTCACCCATTTTTCCCAGATTTTATAAATAAAACAAAGACAAGAAATAGAAACGATTTATTTAAAATAGGTAGATATCATTAAAAATTCGGAAAAATTAGGGTAAATACTAGAGCTTGTGTTGGATTTAATAAAATAGTACCTCACACAAGAAACCAAACACGGTTCCTAGATTAAATCCATTAAGCTTATTTTAGGTATTAATTCATATAGAAATAAGCAAAAATAGAATGTTGTGTATTAAAAATAGATTAACAATTAAGTTAAACATAAGAAAATCATGGATGCCGATAAATGACTTTTTGGACCTAGGTGAATATAGTATAACCTATAATATGTTTCCTAATTACATGTTAACTCAATATTGGTATAATTAGGAAACATGAATAACTAGCTACATGTATCATGTTAACATATTCTAACTATTTAAAGTACTTTAAAAGACGATAAAACCATATTTTGTCCTATTGGGTTAATTAGGGTAGAAATTTCATTACACATATATATACATGTATCATGTGCATCATCTCACAAGCACTTCGCGGCCATTCCGCTATGATTCATTATTTAGAAGGATCATGGAACTTTCTCGATATATATATATATATATGGATTCATGTGGATAGTTAAACTTAGGAATCGTAAATGAGCGAATACGAGCGACCTCGATTGCATTTCATGCATCATTCTCTTCTTCGCCGCATCGTGTTTATGATGAATTGTTGATTCTCCGTTTAGACGTAGAGGATCCAGAAACACAGTTCGAGGACTCCGCACAAGACCCGGACTTCAATTCCCAAGGCGAGTTAATATCTACCCTCAAAGGAGTTTGCTTTTACTAGGGAGAATCTCGATTTTCCCTAGTGCGAGTTAATACCTATCCTTAATAGTGTTGCTTTTACTAGGGAGAGGATCGCTTTCCTAGTGCAAGTTAACATCCAATAATAACATATTGAATCCTGATTTCTAAAGTATTTATTTTACAATATTAAACCGCATGCCTTTTTAAGTACTTATGCCTACTTGTTCAATCATGATATATCATGCCATTTATTTACTTGCTATCAATTTACCATGATGATGTTGCCTTGAATTAATCATCGTCATTTGGCTTTGCTATTGATTGCTTTGATGATCACCCTTGGTAGCTTTGGTTAATTTAAATAATCTGATTTAGACTCCTAAGTCTTGGTTAAAATCTTGCTTAGACATTGCTCAGTCCAACTATAAATTTTAGGCTTAGAATTGCCTCGGAATCTGAACCGACATTCACCGACATGATCACACAAAGAATATGGTTAATTGAATTTGGGCTGGCATGCCGGTGTGTGTATATGGTTGTGATGTCTTTGCAATGCGGATGGGTCCCATTGGGTAAGAGATGAAGTAGCTGGGCTACGTGATTTGAGGAAGCTAATCACCCACATCGTAGTGCATGGAAGAGAGCGGCGAGATCCGCGTAATGCCGTCGCCGCCTAAAGGAGGGTTCCGCCACATCGTGTGATTCACACGGAGGGTGCGAAGTTAGCCGAAGAAGGAAGTGCATAAGGGTGAGGCCCTTAGTGGACTGGCTGGGCTGAATCAAGGATTCCCCCAGACGGGTGCATCAGGGATGCACAGTGTGACGTCACTGACTATCTGCCTGCGGGAGATAGTTCCTAACACCACAACGCCTACGGCCATCGCGCGTAGTGCAAGTAGTGGGGATTCAGGGTAGTTACGACTGCGGGCGCACCATGCTGCCGCCATGCTTGAGGTGAAGACAGTTTCATGTCGTCATCCGAGGATGATCTAGGTCCATTCTTACAGAGAGCCGTGAGTCTAGCGTGGGTCGGCAGCCCAGCTAGGACGAGACCGTACTTTTGTCGGGAATGTGATCCATTAACGAGCGCCACACTCGGAAGATGATGGCGGAGTGGGAAGAGAACGTTTGGCGAGTGCTTGGAAACGCCATGGGTTTGGTTGTGCATTGAAAAGGAAACATGATAAATAATCAATTTGACAGGAATTTGGTTAAATCGCTAAGTCATAGGCTTTCATTTCCAAACCGGCTTTCATGCAAATAAATAAACCCACCTTTCCTTTGAAACCTCTATCACTAAATGTATTGGGTTGGTGTTAGCTCGCCAGTTGTTTGGATGACACCGACCTCGCATAAATATCTATCTTTAGACATGGAGGAGCCCGCCGAGGAAGATGCCTACGATTGTCATGAGGAAGGAGATCCTCGATGCTGTGACCGGAGTAGTTGCTTAAGATAGGGTTTAGTCGTTCCACCGATCGTGTGTGGTTACACAAATCTTTGTGCGATTTTGTTATTCTTTTGAACTTGCAAGTTGCCCTTTGGGAGATTTCCGCTACTCTGATGAACTTTGGTCTGTAACTAAGGCTTAAATGTCGTTTGCTACTAATGCGATCGGATGATCGCTGTTATGTAATATTTGGACACCGATGTATGAAATGATTCCAGCTGTGTAACTCTTGCACTAGCCTACTGATCCAGGGCCTAGTGCAGGTCCGACCGTTCTCGCTAGGTAAGCCGAGAAGGGGCGCGACAGTATCATAAGTATCATCACATATTGAGTCAGGTATCGTCAAGTATCGAAAATCATGAGGTATCAAGTATCATCGAGTATCACATATCATCTAGTATCATTTAGTATCAAGTATAATATAGTATCAACCGTTCGGTATCAGGTATCGTCGAGTATTGGGTATCATGAAGTATCACGTATTATTATGCGTCAAGTATCAGGTAGGAATCATGGACTATCAACTAGGTATCATTGAGTATCAGGTAGGTATCATTGAGTATCAGGCGTGAATCAATAAATAAAAGAAAATCCACAAACTCAATAAATTATGAAATTTTTATAGTAGCTAGATCTTGATTTTTTAAGATTTTTTGTTTTTGATACAGTAATTTTGGAAAATGTATGAATTTTAACTGAATTTTACAAGGATTGAAATGAACATATACAAAATTACGATGGAATGCTTAACTAGTAGCTCCCATGCATGCGTACGGCCACTTGGGCCCATATGAAACCAGCTGTAATGAGTGTGCGGCACAACTCAAGGTGCAAGCTGAGTGGAGCATGAGTGCGAGCAGAGCATTTTTTTTAATCTTTTAGCTATCCCGTCACAACGCTTCTAAATAAAGTATTGTCGGCGGTTGGGAGTGCGGGCTCTCAGATGCCAAGCTTACTTGTTGAACTGGGAATCAATGAGCCCTTTTCCGTAGCTACAGGGACGTTCAAAACAGCGAACTCGATTGAGCAACCGAAGGAGACAAAGATTTTTTACCCTGATTCAAGCCTCTCAGAGTGAGGTAATAGCCCTACGTCCAGCCTTTCTTGGTAGCGAAAAAAAAGACGTACAAAGGAGCGACCAGTCTACAGATGGATCGGGCGCTTATGAACCAAACACAAGTTGTGCTCTCAGTTTGCCTGTATATGTGTGTGTTGTTTTGTGTGTTCAGTGGAATGCCTCGCGCGTGTGACCGTGGAAGTCGAGACTCAGAGAGAGTCTCTATTTATACTTGCGCCGGGGGACGAGTACTTCCGATTAACCGCTGGGGTCACGCGGGGGACCGCGGGATTAAACGCCACCGTAGTGTGTCAGAGGTGGCGGTAGATGGTGCTGCTCCTCGCATCGTAATGTTGAAATAGTGCAGACGGGATAGACGCGATAACCGCTTTTGACTTTCGTGCCTTGGGATTGGTCCGCTTACTATCTGCTGTCATGGGAAGACAAGTGCATGTGGTGGCCACGTGCTCATCCGAGCAAGGGAATGCTTAGGAAGGTACCCAAGCAGCGAGGCTGCTCAGGGCACGGCTGCTGAGCCCGGGCCATGGCTCCAACTCACGGCCAAGCAATAGCGAACGGTTGGTCTCGGTCTTACGCGCGCTTATGGTCGCTCGGAGAGCGTCACATGTCCACCCCCTCGGAATGACGTAGCGAGGCGTGGTGTGTGTCAGTAAAACAATGAAATGTGACCGAGGCAGGTGGCTGCTGACTTTTCCAGCCTTGTGACGGGACGTAGCGAAGCGAGGTACGTCAGCACGGTAGGCACATTGGAACGGAAAACGAGGCCTATCTGGAGCTGCCGCGTGTCCGCCTGACGGTGCCCGAGTAGGAAAAGGCTCGAGAACTATGCTGCTTGTGCCGGGGGACGAGTCTTTTTGCGATTTTGCAAAAGTACATGATCACTCGTCCCAATCAGAGGAGGACCTACTATGTATTGGCCAGGGTCAAGCGACCCTGACCCTTTTGGAAACATCATATGTGAATATAGTGGTAAATATTGGTATATAAGTGTAAAAGTCTTTCATTACAAGTTATAAACTAGTGCAGTGACCCTGCCGACCCTAATGACCTCTTTTCCTAGATCCGCCTCTTGCCCCAATCCAGAAGCAAAGCTTGGTTATGGCCAAGGTGAACCATGCCCCCCTTGCAAATTGTTTTGCTTAGTTGATGTATTAATATACAGTGAAGATTTACTATGTATATCTGCACTTTGGCCCTCTTTAGTCTTTCCATAGTACATTTGGCCCTCCTAAATTTTTCGGTCAAGCTTCGGCACTGCCCCAATCAAATCATTTAGGGACTGTTTGGTTCGGTGGTGCCGGACCATCCCAGGCCATCCATATTGATCCACTGTTTGGTGAAGAGATAATCTTGCCGGATAAACTCATCCCACTACTTAGATATATGTTGTAAAAGTTGGATGAGCCGATTCCACTAAAATAGATGAGTTCCGTTCGTCCTAGACGTGAGCATGCAATGATTTAGAACGGTGAAACCAAACGCTCCCTTAGTGTATGCTTTTCTTGTCACATAGAGTACCCCTCCACTATGGTAAAGATCTGGCCATGCATGATGCATGACGAATCAAAAATACCAGATCCAAGGCCATGCATGAAAACCGTTTTGTGGTGGCTCGGCGCTGCGTTGGTTGGCTGGCTCTTTCTCTCACACACGCACGCACCGCACGACAAAAGACGCGCCATTCTCCGAGCAAATTCCAATCCCCAAACGGCCGTTTCGCTGGCACGTAGAGGCGGCCTGCGACCTCCTCCCACTCCCAGGCACCAACCAACCTGTGGCTCTGGGCTCTCCCGGCCTCTGCAGCGCGTGCGTGCGTGTGGCCCCAAGCCACCGGAGCCTCTTGCCGTCACGTATCCGCGACCGCGAGGCAGCAACCAACGAACGGCACACGAATTCCGCAGTGCCGAATTGCAAAGAAAAAGGGAGGAATTTTCGCTGCTGCGACGGCATGTCCAGCCTCCGATGCTCGGGGAGCGGCGAGCCAGCTGTTCGCTCGCTCTCGCCCTCCTCCCCTGACGAACGAGCGTTCGAGTGAGAGCCGGCCCATGAACGCGATGGCACGGCCGCAGATCAGCGAGGAGGCCATCTCCTTGCTTCCGATTCCGGCGTCCCCAGTGGTCTCGTCGATCGGCCACCTTAGAGCATCTCTAATGGGAACACCTTAGCTGGATATAAGAAATTCACCCCGCCATTTCAGCATGTGGAGGAGAGAGGAGATGAGAGATAGAGGTTGTTTCAACCAAGAAATGCGCTTATAACGGATTCTGAGGAGGATACACACTATTATACATGGGTCCAAATTAATGTTAGAGACAATATTATATCTAGCACCATTGGAGAGGTTGGTTATTTACTATCTGTATATAACATGGCACTTTCTTATAGTCAACACCATTAGAGATGCTTTTAGTATAGTGGTGAAGACAGTTCATGGTACTAAAGACAGACTCATGCAATATAGTATTATCTCTATGCATGTCTATATGAACAGCGCAGTCCTCGTTTCTCGTGTAATCGTCAGATTCAGTGCAAGAGCAATGCTTATAGACAGCTGGCACCGTTGGGCCGCCTCGTGTGACTGGGCTGCTTCTGCCTGCGTTGCAGTGTGTGCTCCGAATCGGCGTTGCAATCATTTGTCACACCGTCTCCTGATCGGGTCCTCAGGTTTGGGCGCCGCTAGGCACCACTCAATCGGATTCCCCCAAGGTTTGACGGCTCTGCTCCACGATCGGATGGCTGGGAAGAGAGCCGAGTGGCTCGTCCCGTCTTTTGCTGGAGCCACCACCTCTCCTGGCTCTTCCTCGCAGCTGCCCTTCGCTTTCACCACCAAATTGCTCGCCCATCTCATCTCATGGCCGTTGCATTGCATTGCTAGTATCAGGAAAAAAAAAAAAACCCAAAACGGCGACACGCATGCCTTCCACGGCTCACGAGCTCACGCCGGGAAAAGTTGGCAAGTGGGAGAGGTCCAGCTGCAGAAGCAACGGGAGATCACACTGAGCATGAGGGCATGCACGGTCACCGTGACAAAGAAAACCACCAAATTTTTACAGCAACATGCTCCGCTAGCTTGCTCTTCAGACTTCAGGGTGTCGTGCACATTCCAGGCTTACACTTTCAGGTAGGAAACGTTGTACGTTAATGCTGTCCACGTTGATGACTACTCAAAAACATGCTTAAGTTGCCTGTTCAGGGCAGGATGCTTGGGCTCACACTGCGATGCCACGTCGATGAACAGTGCGCTACATATGAAACTACGACAGCGACCAAGCAGTAGCACGATAAGTAGCCACATGTACTGACGTGTGCTTTGTAACAGCATGATGCCGATGTCTTAAAATATAGCTAGTAGTTTTATGAAGTTACTGTTGTACAAAAGCACATTTCTTATTAAATTGGCCGAGGAAAGAAAAATAGCAGCACATCAATAATACGAATGTTTTTCAAGGAATAAGATTGCATCCGATACTGCGGCAGGAAACCAAGTAGATGCAAGTGACAGCCAAGAAAAATCCCTCTCAAGCCTATAAACATATCCGGCAAAAGAGAGCTACAGCCTACAGGTAAGGTTACACATGGTACAAAGGAACAAAAACTGAAAAAAGAAATTGGATGCTCATAATCGGTATATACTTTACAATGTCACGGCGCAGCGCATACTTACAGAAAGGGGGTGAATGCACAATCCACTCTGCCGCAACGAAATAATGGCACTGCAATATGGTGATTAGCTGAGTCGCTGCACAAAAAGCTGTCATAGCCAGATGTTGCTCTAGGGGGAGACCTCCCAAATGTTGCTATTTACATCAGATTCCCCACCCTTCTCTCCAACTAACTGTATGTGTTAAATTAACACCAGGCTCAACTGTTGTCTATCCAAAATCACTGTCCTTCAGCATTCACAACAATGGTACATTTTGCAAATCAATGTCCTTCAGCATTCACGACAATGGTCCATTTTGCAATGTAATATCGGAAATGGACGAAAGCTCCTCCTCCAAGGCATTAAGAAGATCAAGGTACTCTCTGAATACATCATGTGACTGCAGAATGTTTGAAAGCATGTCAGAGGTGCTTAGAAAGTAAATAAATCAAACAAAACAAGAACCTTTTATGCTTGCTAACCTGTAGAGTAATGCTATACGCTTTCCATAATCGCAAATCATGCCGAAAGAGATCCACCAAAACCTGAGGATATAACAAAGTATGACAGCAATAGGATTAGTGCTTTTGGTTGAACAAAGAATTGGATGTATAAGAATTCACGTCTAAACCATTGCACCTGAAAACGTCAAATAAAGTGAAATGAACACTGCTACCTTTTACTGACAGCAATGTACCAACTAGAATCATATCTGATCTCAACATAAAAGAAATGATTCCACAACACCAATTCAACATTTAAGATTCGTCTTCTGCTTATCATTGTAACCACGAAGAACTTCAAGTAAATCAATTATAATTTATAACACAAGCTTCAAGTAAATCAATTGAGACCGACTTTTTAAAATTTGTGCAACTTTTAGAAAATTAAGGACTTATTTGCAGAAGCCAGGATTTATACACAACAGTATTCTGTCATGAATCATAAAGGTGGTGCTCAGAGGGGGGATTTCTTTGGGAATTTTTGGGATCTAGTTAAATTTGAATCCAAATCCCACGTATCCAATCAGGCTTAGGTCTCCAAAATTCATGGCATCCTAATTTGTTGGGTAAGCTCTGGTTTGTACCAGATGAATTCTTCAATGGTTACAACTAGTTTATCTAGGATAGCGAACTCTGAAAACTACCAAGAATTCTTGGTGCCCTCATTTGTGTCGTGAACAGACAGCATATGGTTGGATCAATGTAAAATGGTAAAGTGCTGGCAACCAGCACTGTCCACCTCCTCTGCTACCACAGCTCTCCACCACCTTATCACCCCTATCTTCCCTACTGCAGGCAGAAGTGCCCGCTCCTCTGCTTCCGCAACTCTCCACCCCCTCGTCACCCCTGTCTTTCCTACTGCAGGCAGCAACCTCAACCGAGGCATCCCACTTTGACCCCATCCCTAGCTCCTTGACCTGTCACTACTGCTACTCTTGGCCTGTCTGTTTCTGTCCAATGGAGTACAAGCTGTGGGACAAGTAAATCCTAGTGTAGAAGATGGTGGAGAACGAAATACTTACTATTACCTATCCAATGTTCGATCCATGGTAAAAGCGAAAAAAGTAACCTCATTTAACTCAAGTGCAGATGCAGAAGCCAGCCACAAGACCATCAAAGTACAACACATTTTAAAAATATAATGTGAGTACAAGAATTGTAAACCATACGAAAAGTTAGAACCATACAAGTATTACCTCTGCACGTCTCAGTAAAGTTGCTAGCACCACAATCCATTCCTTAAACTTGACAGAACACATATGAGCAAGAAGGAACTCAGCATCAAGCCGGCTTTGAAGTGTGTCCATTTGAAGCTGTCAACAGTTCATGAGAAAACAAATTCAAGAAAAGCAAAATGGAAACCAAAAACAGTTCTTTCAATCTGTAACTTGCAAATCAATCAGCCAGGCATCAAGTGCAACAGAAAAGGTATATTCCCATTTGTTCCATGAATCATGTATGGTAGATAATCAACAACATGATATTATTCTGCTAAATTTGTGCCTTTGTCCTGAACTTTCGGTATTGTTATTGTTAAGTGATTTGCTCGAGTTTGCTCAGGTTCATATTCTTTTATTATGTGGACTTCATTCAGTACATTTTCTAGCTTTGTTAAAGAAAGTAAAACTAATGTGAGATAACTGCAGCAAACTCAACATAAATAATTCAAGAGAAAAAAATCAATAGCCTGCTGGGTATGTGATATTGTGATCATGGTTAACACTTACTTTATTTATTTAAAAAAATTTCATCTTTCAAGATTACAAAGTATTCAATTTGAAATACGCATGTGTACGGTTAATATACACAATGCAGATCCAAATGTTTCTATGAAACAAAATTTTTGTAAATACCATAGTGTGATTCCTATAATGATAAGCAATACAAAAGGCTTCATAGTTTGCATATAAGTTGAACACAAAGTAAATATTGGGCTATCAATGATTCATGAAATTGTTAAATATGAACCTTTTGTCCAATCAGTTCAAGTGCAGACGCAAAATTCTCCAGTCGAGCAGACCCTAGCCTTTCTCGCTGAAGATATTCCTGCATGAAGTTACAACACATATTGATTAAAAAGTGGCTTCGGATAATAAGATTGGTGATGAAGATGAATAGTCAGTTTTACCACAAGATCAAACTGAGTCCCTTTGACAAAAGCAACGAGCTTAGATAGTTCCTTGCCAGACATCAAATAGCTAGCATGGCTCTCCAGAATGTTCATAACAGAGGCAATGTGTGGGCTGAGCTCTTTCATTGAATTACTGTTCAAATAAGAATAACACATGATAAATTTTTCATAGCAACCATAGCCTTCTAAGTTAAGTACAAAAAGTACCTTTTCAAATCAGAAGATTGTCGCTTATACGGCGAACGGAATAGAAAATAGCCCATAAACCTTGGAGATAGTTTTTCAGAGTCCGTAGTGGCATTTTCAAAGTCTCTGCCAGATCTTACCAAGAAGCGGACCTAAGAACATTAAGGCATACCCTCATTCATCTGTAGTATATCAATATAGGAAATATGCAATATATAGCATAAAAAGCATACCAACTCTCCAGCAAGTTCATACAAAGATTCATCAAGTGTGGCCTGCAAAATAACAAACATTTGGAAGTGTGAGATAGAACATGTAAGAAAACCAACGCACAGAACAAAACAACCTTATGGCGAAGGTAAAAGAATTACTTGAAGCAAACGGAGTGCACAGTACTGACTGACAGCAGAGCCTTCCAGCTTAGCAATGACCTGTAATTGGATAACGTTTTCAGCACTAGTTCTTGAAAAAATTAATGATAACTATGTCAATGGTGGTAATTATCTTCTGTTGGTGCATAACTAGATCCATCAAGCTAAATAAATGGATTCCTCTACAAAAAAGCTAAATAAATGGATAGATCCATTGATGCAGGCAATAAAATAAAGTTTGCATGAGCAATAATATCATGGATCAGATAGCATGTAACACCTCCTAGAAGGGCTAACTTTACCAGTATGTAGCAAGCAGCAGTCCGATACCATCTCCGTTGGAAACATTCCTCAAACAACCTAGCATGGAAGATCAGACATATTAAGAACATGATTATATTGTATTTCATATAATGGAATTTATATATCATTAGTTGGCAATATTTTTTATTTTGTGTGTGCCCACTTACAAGATACCAATTGAGAGTGCTGGTAATTATAGTATTTATATTCACCAATAAAGAATCAATATGATGATGAAAACTGACTGCCAATACAAATTAACTGACATCTTTGTCCTCTCAAACATAAGAAAAGCGGCCAGTTTGCTTAAATTTCGTTAGCAGTGCCTATACAATTAAGATCATTTTTACACCAGAGTAGTCCATGACTGCCGAGTCAACAAAATCAACAAATGAATCATTGGGATTGTTGTGGATGGACACCAACTAGTATCAAACATAAGTACATGTAGACTCTAGATTTTTTTTAGGGAAATAGACTATAGATTATTTATGGTAAATTGGTAATTTCTAAGAGCAAAAGTTGTTCAGCTACGGAATTTCAAAAGCACAAAACTTGGCCTTCAAAATATAAGGGTATGCATCTTTCAAACAAGTAAAGCTGCAGACTTACTCTGCGGACCTTCCAGCTGCAGAGAAAAGATCTGCCCAGTGCCGACCATCAGTTTTCCTAGCAACACTGACTACAACATTCATATATTCAGGAAAATTTCGAAGTAGGTCACATGTCTTTTCAAGAAGAGACTTCTTTTGAGATTCACTTTTTTGTGAAAGCTGCTTTTTTGAAGCACTTGGCCTGCAATAGCAAAGAAGCCAACCATATAAAGGTGGCAAAGCAATATTTCAGCAACAAACACAATGGAATGAAAGATTCCAACTAAGTAAAAAGACGATGTAAAAATGCTACAATTATCAGTACATACAACATCGTACATGAATATTAGAGTGATGCATGGTGTCTAGCTGAAAGAGGCTCATAAAAAAATAGCCAAGCAACTATAGCACAATTCCATCTTTGTTTTAGCTTCATATTGCATATATGTAGTACAACTGTACAAGGACAGTGAAAGTAAGAATCAGAATACCTTGCTATATCTGCGTCAAACACCGTAAATAGAAGCCACTCTAAACAGTGAGAAAAATGAGGTTTCTCCGCTGACAAGTTTGCCAAACGTAAAGCTTCTTCATCTTTGTCTCTCTGGTTTAAAAAATTAAACAAAATGTAAGCCTAAGTTTCGAGGCACAAGAAAATGATCTAGGCCATATGAGTATATGACCTTGGCATAACATGCATAGCTCTACAAAAGAGCCAAAAATACAAAAAATGATGCCAACGACAAAAGCATTTCAGGAAACATAATTTTCATGGTAAAATTCATTCCCCAAGACATAAAACCTAGTTTATTCCATTCAAAAGCATATCCTAGTATATTCCATTCAAAAGCATCTTCTTTCAATAGTTATGTTAGACCTGCCACAAAAAACGGCTACACAACTCAATGAGGCCAAATGTTACAGTATAACAATTCAAAAAATGCATCCATGCAATTTGCCTAATGTATCGATTCTTTTCTCCTAATTTTTTAAAGGATAGACCAATGATCAAACTTGCTAGATCACGAAGGCTTTCTCATACAGACCAACTAAGCCAGAGAAAAGAACAAGCAAGAAAACTCCTTGTGATTTCTATGCCGTTTTGGATTCAGCAATAGGTTCTACCAAATTATAAAACGAATTGCAGCAGAGTGGAATCACCAGAGAAAATGATAAATCGATGGACATAACTCATAGGTTGACTACATATTCAGTCAGTAAAACTGTAAAACAACAAAATAGATATGCTTATTAAAGTAAAAAACCTTGGTCTGAAAACAGGTTAGATGCCAATGAAAGAATAAAAATGTTGATGTATCACTTTGGATGCCTGTATCAATGCTTATGCTGTTTTGGTTCCTTTCCCTTTTCAACTTTGAAATGACTAAGTCCCATTTTTACTAGGTTTAACATCACTAATCTGTAGGTAAGAGCTCAATTTTAGGCATAATGCTAACTTGCTGAGAGTCCCAAAATTTTCTTTTTGACTAATTTGAAAATGACATATTTGTTTCCATTCTTCTCATATTAATGCAGGAGTCTCTGAAGCAAGAGATGTCATCTAGAATGATACAGAAGAAATATATACTAAAGAAGCATGACTAATTTTAGAGTAAATTACACTGTAAATGCCTAAAGTTGTCTCGAAGGTTCGATTAGGTCCCAAAAGGCAAAAACTGCATATTCTCGTCCCTACAGATGTTTAAGTGGTTCACCTTAGATCCAACCTAGGTTTTTTATGTTTGTTTCAATCCCTGAATCAATTTTTTCTATTACAATTTGGCCCTCACCTCAACTCTCTCCCTCCCTGCCCTCTTCTCCATCCTCTCTTTCCTCTCTCTCCCCTCCCTGCCCTCTCTCCGGCGAAGGGCAGCACCGGTAGCAGCGCGCGGAAGGTGTCACCGGACTTGGCGTCGTCGGCGACGGCGACAGTGCTAGGCAGCATACTGAAGCCTGATGCGGCGCCAGTCCAGACGCAGCGGCGGCGCCGACTAGGGCAGAGGGCGGCAATGAGGTAGGGAATCGGGGCGACTGATTAGTGGGGGAACAAGTTTCTGGCGAGGTCCCGACAGTGCTACAAGACATCTCCGGCATGGGGAAGGGGTGGGGGAGATAGAGGAAGGAGTGAGCCAGCTAGGCCAAGGGGGAGGACGTGCCAGCGCTGGCAGGGCTCGCCGGCTATGAAGCACCGATACTTTGGAAACCAGACGAATCAGTGTCCGACACCGATACGCCGCCGATACGTATCGGGGAAGTATTGGATATTTAACGTCCTAAAAAAAATATTTTTATTATCCGATACGCCACCGATACGCCGCCGATACGTCTCCGATACGTATCGGCGAAGTATCGGATATTTAACATCCTAAAAAAATATTTAACATCATTAATTCTTTGTTGTTTTACACATTTTTACTCATAGAAAAATATATATATGATGGCTAGTGTACTCTCAAGAGTACAGATTCCTCCGTACTCTTGACGGGTTTACGAAATTCGAGATTTTTAACGACCAATCTGAACCATTGAACTTGTTCATCTCATTGAAATGTAGCTACCGACCAAGTTTCGTATTTTTTTGAATTTGTTTCGTATTTTTTAAAATCAGTTTTTTTTATGCTCCACAACTAATTAGAAGGCTGATTTTTAAAAATACGAAATAACTAGTAAACAAATTCAAAACAATACGAAACTTAGTCGGTAGCTACATTTCAATGAGATGAACAAGATCAATGGTTCGGATCGGTCGTTAAAAATCTCGAATTTCGTAAATCCATTGAGAGTACGGAGGAATCCGTACTCTCGAGAGTACATATATATATATAGCCGTATCGGCGTATCGGGTTTTTAAGGAAAATGGCGAATCCCTGTTTCGCCGTGTCGGAGAATCGTGTCGACGTATCCGTATCGGTGCATCATAGCTCGCCGGAGATGGCCGAGCAGCAGGCAGAGAAAGAAAAGGGAGGATGAAGGAGAGGGCAGGGAGGGGAGGGAGTTAGGGTGAGGGCCAAAATGTAAAAGAAAAAATTGATTCAGGGGTTCAAACATAAAAAAACCTTGGATTGGACCTGAGCTGAACCACTTAAACAACTTTAGGGACAGGAATATGCAGTTTTTGCTTTTTGGACCTAATCGAACCTTCGAGACAACTTTAGGGACTATAGTGTAAGTTACTCTTAATTTTAATACTACCTGAAGGAGATGTCGTAGTAAACAATGCAATATTGTTTGCGCTTGAGGAGAAGGTTCAAAGCATGGGAACTCCGCGGTTGAGAAGGACATTCTCTGAGCAACACCAACAACTACACCAACATTTGGAAGAAGGCCAAGAGGATATACTTCACGGTCAAATTCAAGCTCCGGATCCAACTACAGAATCAAATGAGACAAGTTAAATTAGTTTCTACTATCATCACTATAAGGGTTTCAATTCAAAAGGCAACAGCATATGAAAATCTTATGATTTTAATAAATAGATTTGCCCACAAAAAAAATACACAGGGTAGGTGGCAAAACTCAAAAGAGAAATAAAAATTACTGCACAAAATAAAATTTATACCTGCAAGAAATCTTCTTGCTTAAAAGGATTTGCACCATGTGATGGGTACCATACCTGCAACAAAAACAGTTTCTGTATAAAAGGATAGCAAGCGAAATTTTAAAGAAGATCTATGCCCTAAGAGAGGAGTGAATAATGAAGTAGGTATTTATTGAAGAACACTAGAACTAACCTGCATCCCTTGATGACCATAGTCAAGCCATGAAACCTCTTTGATAAGATTACCCTTCTCTTCCATTTGGGAACAAGTGACCCATAAGAGTTCAACTGAATGTGTAAGTGCTTGTTCATGTCCATCATCCAAGTCCAGCACGGAAAGTTCCCCATTCATCCGCAAGATCAGGCATCTGATATATATGAAACCAACTGAGAAACAAGGAGAATAGGATTCTGTGGTATTTGGGTTCGAAAATACCTTGAAGGTTGTTGAGACAAGAAGTCTGAAGATCCATTAGTTTCCGGTTTCGGCATTCCTTCATCAGTTTGTTCAGGAATGAAGCGCATTGAAACAGGTGGGCTCTTTGGACTCATGATTGAAAGTTCTCGAACTGTTGAAAGCTGTTTATATAGAAATATCAATCATCAGATAGAATTTGACATGACATTCTAAACTGAGGATGCAATTTTCACATCACCTGTAAAACTGGACTGCTAGCAGGTGATAGCTCTCCTGAGATCATCACATGGAAGATATGCACATCAAATGGACTGTAGGTAACAAGTATGTAATCCTGGAAGACATCCATGACAATTGGTCTACCAAGCAGGGGTTTCCGGTAAAGTAAGGAGCTATGATCAAGGTGATATCTTGGGAAAAAGAGCAACTCATACCTAAGACATGCAACAAATAGCAACTCAAACTCACAACAAAAGTATGGTACTTAAATAGGTAAAAAAGCAATAAGAATAGGAGATTTAATAAAGACGCTTTTGACATATATTAGCAAAATATGATAAATAAAGAGTCGCCATGTCTGTAACCAGAAATGCCCAGCCTTGAAGACAATTACCGAATAGCAAAAGAGAAAGTAAGAAAGTGGGACTAACGTGTTTGATAATTCGACATAGTTGCATACAATGACTATTTTGCCCAGCCACAACAAGCCTTTGCATTGAATCTTTTGCTCTTGAGTAACATCCCCAAAAACACGCCACCTTTTATTGCGCAAATCATACAGCACTAGCCCAAAAGAGCCAGCAACTGCCAAGTACATACCATCATTGCTTGCAACTACATGCAGAACTGGCCAGTTTTGTGAAATATAGGACACCTGCTCCCACAAAAAAAGTCAGCAAACAATATACATCGCAGCACTTTACATCAGAAAAGATAAAAGAGTATCTGAAATCAAAGACTTAACTGGAACATTAAGATGCAATATCTTAAGTTCATCAGTATCATCAGGTTGCACCAAAAGTACTCTATCTTCGCCATAAAGAATCTGGCGGGTATATGTTGTGCCTGAAAGCCCTCTGTTTAGACAACATTTGGCAAATGAGAAAGCAAGAATCCTTTCTGACAAACTTTCTTCAACTGCAAATAATTTATATCCATAATCATCCCATTGGATGTGTGATGTCCCGCCCATTAGAGGCTCAAATTTGTGAGTGTTAGGTTTAACCATTGGAGATGAGGCAGTATTTGATCCAATTTGGCGCATTGTGCACATCAACCGACATCCAGATATGGACCAAACAGTAAGTCCTCTAAATTTCCATCCAACTGCAAAAGCACAATTGTCAGGCGTCCAAGATATACAAGTAACAGGACCAGTATCTTCCACTGAATACCTACATTTTTTTACCCAAGAAAAAAAATAGTTATATCTCAGCTTCGTTAGAATAACTTAAAAGCATTGCTGGGTAAATTGGCATAGCTACAAGATAGTCATAAACCACAGACTAAATATTAAATCACTAATCGTTCTGAGCAAAATGCAATTATCAAACTTAACCACAAGGAAATAATATTGAAGTTAAGAACTAAATCTGAACAACTAAGCATTCTGAATTTGCATTGAAATTACATCACTTGGAGATGTACATATCTAGTAAAGTAACAAAAAATGTCTTAATATTTCTCCTAACAATTCATTACTCTACAAGCAGGGTGTCCTAAATCAGTGTGCATTTGCAAGCAACAGCCAGAAAATCAAGTGATCAGAACAATCAATGCAACAGGAACTACTATCTCTAACAGCTTTTAACAAACAAATAGTGATGTGAGACTTACCCCCAATCGTACAACGAAATAGTGCGTATATGCCGTGCATTTTCAACCAGGTCATACAATTCAACAACACCTCTACCACAGCCGACAGCAAGAATTTGCTGATCAGAAGCCACAGAAGTACACATCGCATCATCAGTGTTCAACCATCTGTCTACTCTGATGCTGCTGGTTTGCTTTAATCCCTTCTTACCAACAGTACAGAGTGCAATCTGACAGTCTGAGTACAAGGCAATTAGCAATCTTAGCTTCACCGACAACTCAACATGGATGATAGCAGATTTCCCTGTGCAGCAGGGAGCAGGCCTTGCATTAGAATTTTCTCGCAAACTAGGTGGATCAAACACCAAAGCATCTACAGCAGCAGTAGTTTTGTCGGATGAACATGCGAGGCAACCAAGCTTGAAGCTGTCCGAGAACTGGCAAGCAACAACAACACATGGGAACAAGCTTAACATAGCAAGTAGAAAGCAAAATTGATATAACAATTTTGCATCTAATCGGTAACTTACAAGAAACAAAAGTAGTGTGCTTTTCCATGTACCTCGGCATTCCATGACACCACCTGCAAGTGCCCATTGGACAGCCCAAGGAGCATGCTTTTGCTATCACATACAAAATTGCTCCTGCAGTATGGCATCACACTTACAAGTTAGCTCCCCTAGAGGAATTTTGCATCTCATTTTTTGACTAAGGAGCAGTGAGTACCATACGTTATAGAAATGTCATTGGCGAGAGAAACCTTCTCGACGATTATTAGGGATATACTGCCGAGGCAAAGCCCAGGGAGCTGCTTGCCTCCGACGATCAGTGGCTTCCCGGAGAGCTGCACCCTGTATATGTGAAGGTAGAAGGAAGAGGTCTGCACGCACAGCACACCCGATGAGACGCTATCGCTATGCAGGCGAGCCGGAACAAGCGGAGAGGGGGTCGAGAGAACAGTGGACTGACGAGGACGGCGACGATTTTGGCGTCGGGGCTCCAGACGGCGTGGGCGTTGTGGCCGTGGGCGTCGAGGGAGTCGGGGGAGCGGTCGAGGCGGGCGAGGCGGACCTTGTGGTGGGAGGCGGACCAGAGGTGGAGGGAGGCGGGGCAGACGGCGAGGAGGAGGCGGCCGAGGACGCGGAGGAGGACGACGCGGTCGGAGTCGCCCGGGTCCAGCGGGATCGACTGCGGCAGGCCGTACGCCATGTACATCGCGGCGGCGGCGGGCGGGCCTCGTCGCCGGTGGTGGCTGGGCGAGATGCGGGGCGGGGAGATCTGGGAAGGTAGGACGGAGGAGATTGGCAGGCGATGCGGGAGATGCAGCAGTTTTTCCTTTTTTTAATTCTTTATTTCAGAATCAGATCAGAGCCGTCAGATTGCATCTGATTGCCACCTGTTACCGATGAAAATAAAGGATTACTGTATTAGCGTCTAAGCTAAAAAAAATATGGATAATGCTCATGGTCGCTCATGGTCGGACGTCCGATGCAGCTCAGCAGCTCATTTAATCAGATGCTTCTTTTCTCATGCATCCACCTGCTCCCATCACTCCTAGCCACATGGGCATCAGCGTGAAGCTGCGCGTGCCGCCAAGTGTTCGAGGGGCTCACCTCGCTGACAGACTGCGGCGGCGGCAGGCCCGGCCCAAGAGGGGCAGCCGATGCAACCACCAGGGGCTCCCAATCTTTGGGACCCCAACCCATATAGTGTGTAGATATTACTACTAATGGGAGTGCAAATTGGTTCGATGACTGTTAAATAAATCAGCCCACAAGGCAAGGCCGGTTGTTGGCCCATTAGCCCAATTAACACAACACATTGATAGCTGACTCCATAGTCTCCGCCGCTTGGTATTCTTTTGACTCTAGTAATTGCTCACAAGTCATTTGATTCATCGTTGCTAGTTGTCTTATTTCCTTCGTCTACTCGTCTCCCGGGCGATGGGCGAACTGCCGAACTGGCATGCCATCGGCCGACCGACGGCTAGCCACCTAGCTGGGACGTCGAGCCACTGAGGATGTGATCTAGGGCATCCGCTCATACCGATCCGAGTCTCCCAGAGTCTGAGTTCCCAAATCCCAATCTCAGGTGTTCATGTTCTAAAACTAAAGCTAGTTTGTTAATTGTTAATTGTTATTTGTCTATTGTCTATTGTCTGCTGGCTATTCTCTCGTTATTGTTCCGTGATTGTATGTTTACCAGTTACAGTTCACGGTTCACTATTGTCTATTGACTATTGTTGATGCAATATCAATATGTCCACTAGAAAAATATTTATCCGGATGTGAAAACAGGAAAAAAAAAAGGAAGCATGATCAAAAAGCGATGAATTTACAAAAAGGAGCCATAGAACAATTTTTAAATCTCAATTCAGGTCCTTCTACGCCAGTAGCATTAGTTAAGGAATTATATCACAATGGTGAACCTGAGCATGCTGGGAATTTAAATATTGTTGTTTCTAATCAAGAAAATTTGAACGATAGAAATGAAGGTGTCGACGAACAACCAAATTTTACAATTGATATTTATGATCCAAGAAACATCAACAACAGATGGAGGAAGAGGGTTGCCCGGCAACGTCATCGGAGGAAGGAGGAGGATGAGGGCACAATAGCTTACTCGAGGGAGGATGGGGAAGAAAACAAGCACAACCATCATCGCCATCGCCATCGCTTCATGCTTTTTGTTGACTTGAGCTTTCCCTTAAGCAAGGTCATTCTTGCCTTAGTGAGGCTCTTCCCTACTACATTTTCATCTTCCTCACACTTAAAGCATCACACATTAGCCATAGTTGCATTGGGGAAATCGCAACAAAAACAAACATCATGCGGTTCTACCTACATGTAATGATAACACCTCTTTAGATAGATCTACTATTCTATATCGATTGATGTCTGGGATATGCATACATACATATTTTGAGCATTTTGACATAATTTTCGGTTATTGACTCTTATTTGAATTCGATGTTCACGAATAGATTCTGAAGCTCCTAAAGATGATGAGTGTTATATTAAGATCGACCACGCATACCACCTACAGCAAAGCCACCGCTAAAATCCTTCCTTTGTGCATATTGATCCTATGCTTTCAAAAGTTCTTATGTTATATTGTTCACCTACGCTGTGGTAGGCATGTCATTAGGGATGCTACACTATTGTCTAATTTGTGTCAGTTTGGTGCGGGTTTTATTTGTATTATGAACCTTGCTTGACATATGGTTGTCATAGTGCTAACGAGCTTCTGCAATCAATTATAATAGTTTAATACGCAAATGTGCTCGCCTCATTGTGGAGGAAGATATTTCAAAGAAGATGGTCTCATAACAACACCCTTGTCATGCCTCGGTGCTGTGACAACCACCTTGCCATGCCTTAAGAGGTGATGTGGCAGAGGTGTATTTCCGAATAGGGCTGTCAAAAAAGCTCAAAGCTCACAAACTGCTCAAACTTGACTAACTCTAGGCTCAATTCGAGCTCAGCTCAAGCTTGAGCTTGATCCTAAGCTTGTGAGCCTAGACGAGCCGAGCTCAAGCTTGACTCGAGCCTGCTCGTGCTTTTTGAGAACCTCAATATTATAAATAAAGTCATATTTTACCGAGTCGTACTCGAGCTTGAGCTTCATCCGAGTCTACTAGAGCTTCATCAAATCTATTTAGACATATTTTTCCCTTGATAAAACCATATTTTTACCAAGTCTACTAAAATCTGAGCTCGAGCTTTGTTCAAGCCTACTCGAGCTCACATTTTCTACTAAATTTATATGTTGTTGAGCTCGAGCTTATTGGAGCGTTGGTTGAGCATTGGTCGAGTGAGCTTTGATCCTGCCTTTAGGCTCGAGTCTCGATTCGAGCTCAGCTTGAGCTTTGTCGAGCTTGAGCTGAGCTAGAGGCTAGCAGGGCAGGCTCGCTCGAGCTTGCCTCATTTACAACCCTAGTTCTTTAATTGATCCACAAATATAGGGCATTTCTAAATTTGTTTTTTTTTTGCAAGCACCCCAAATTGAACGTCTGATAGAAGGTTTCTGAAAGTGCATTTAGACACATAAGTGATTTTGGTGATTAATGACAAACACATATAATGACAATTATTAGTAAATGTATAAATGCTTTAGTTAGTGCTTGCCTAATGTCAAACATCTAGTATGTATTTATTTGTATTATGAGACTAACAAGTTTGTTGCTAAGATTATTTTAGTCTCATCCAAATGGAAGAATTCTTTAGGTCAAGTGAATAGGCAGAGATGAGGCATGCAATCACGGTATCTCTTCTATATTTATTACTGTGTTCCTCTTTTGCAAATGCATAGTGAGCTCTAAGTAACATATTGGCTATATATGCACATTGGTTTGTTTCATATCTATTTGTGCATATATACTCACTTGAGTTCAATATGTGTCTTGTTTCTAGTATGCATGTCTTAGTTAGAGTTAAACTTCACATTGCTATAAATTGACTTAGTGCATGTTTATCTTGTTTGTATATCTTTTCATGCACTTCCTTTGGTGAAGTTTAATCTAGAGTTGGATCACATATTTGCTCATGCTCTAAATCTCAAATGTACATATGTAATTCTTGTATATTTTATCATGTGCTCGTTTAGTAAAGACTGGGATCCTTGTCCTAGTTTAATTGTTTCATCATATTGGTAATCGTCTCTCTAGTGCATCTATCCCACAACATATTCATCATGATGCACTTAATAGAGAATCTTTCTCTTGTCAAGTATTTCCATTTAATATTGTGTCTCTTTATATGAAACACTTGTGATACTTAATTGCTCATAAACATCAATTTATTCATATCCATTGAGCTTTTGGGACTAATACCTTTCATGAGTGGTTTGGAAAGTTTTAGGTCCCGTGAGTATATGTGATGTCCAAGATATGTTAAAGGATGACAGTTAAACCGAGGTCAATAAGACGACGATGTCACCAAAAGTTGAGGACTAAGTCAAGATCGACTTGGCTTGGAGATCGTCGGGGAGGATGATCAAGTCAAGGTCGATGGGACGAGAGTCTCATGAGATGAATCGAGTCAAGTTGGATAAGGCGAAGGCTTCATCAATCCTTTAGTGAAGGTCATCATGCAAAATGAAGAAAGAAGACGGCAAGTGATTATCCTAAACTTGTATTATCTTTGATTTAATTTGACTCTAAGGATTATCGTACTATTAAGAGGGATGCGATGGAGAATGACTTCTAAATGTGTCAAGTGCTCAAGTGATCCATCCTAGTGAAACCTAGAGAGAGTATGGTGTTGGTGGTGTCGGAAAGTGAGAGTTGTAGGTCTCCTTTGCCTTCTTTGTGAATTCTGTATTTATCTGTTGGGATTTGAGATGTGAAACCTTGTTGGTTGTGTAGTTCTCGTTCTTAGCTTTTCGGAGAGCCCAAGATTACCTAAAACGAAGTCCGGAGTCAAAAGTTACGATCGTTTTCGTCGGGCTGTGCTGGTTCTAATTTTAAGACCGGACTATCCGATCGGGAACACCGGATAGTCCGGTCTTTCGGACAGTCCGGACCAAATCTGACGCGGAGTTCCTACTCCTTAGTTGCTACAAACCAGATAGTCCGGTGTTAGGGTCCGGATAGTCCGGTCCGGCGCAGACCTGTAGCTAACGGCTAGCTCTTAGGAGGCTCTATTTAAACTCTTCTCTCTCCCCACTTGCAAATAGCCGTTGTACCACTATTCCTTGAGCTATTCATGTGTTCTTGAGCCCCTTAGAACCCTCTACTCTTAGATCTTTGTGATCCCCTTTGGAGAAGGGTTTGGAAGAGTTGGAAGGAGGATTGAGGGAGAATTGGGAGAAAGGTTGGGAGGTAGTTCCTTTGTGGAATTAGTGTGTTCTTGAGCCCTAGTGACCCCTCCACTCTTCAATCTTGGTGATCCCCTTGAGAAGAAGGGTTGGAAAGAGTTGGGAGGAGGTGTGAGTGTGAATTGAGTAAGAGTTGATCTTTGAGCACTTGTGGTCATCTCCAAGTTCATTCTTCGTGGGCATTTGTTACTCTTGGAGGTTGAGGACTCCTAGATGGCTAGGAATTGGTCATGAGCCACCGAGCTTTGTGTGGTGCGCCATGTCAAGTTTGTGAAGGCTCGATTTCGCATCTGCAAGGGAAGAAATCAAAGGAGTGAAGCCGGCAAGTGTATTGTGCAACACCGGTGAGGGAAGGTTGAAAAAGACCCCGGCTCAAGTGTAACCGAGCCGTCTCAACGGAGACGTAAGATTCCCTCAAGGATCCGAACTTCGGAAACAAACATCTTCGAGTCTCCATCTTCATTTCGGTTTTATCCCTTTCACTCTCTAGCTTGAATTACTTCTTTATTTTGCTATTGAGTTATTGCCTTGCCTTGTGTGATACTCCTACACATATTTGCCTGTGAATTATCTTTGGTGCAGGTTGTATCCTTGAAATTGTGAAATTTGTTTTGTAATTCAAAGTCCCCTGTTTCTATGTAGACCAGACAATCTGGTAGTTGCACCCGGATGATAGTCCGGTACCTATCGGACTATCCGGTCCTGACCACCGGACTGTCTGGTTAAGCTTTCGCAATTAACTCTATTTATTATTTTAGAATTTAAAATTGCCTATTCACCCCCTTCTAGGCGACATCCCGGTCCTTTTAGTTTTCCATCGGACCCTCACGTGATCCTGATGAAACATAATAAAGTACTGATGAAATATGAGCGAAATATTAAAGAAACATGGCGAAGTACCCAAGAAACATCAATTTTGCTCAGTGAAACATCGGCGAAGTACTAATGAAAATGGCGAAAGTACCGATGAAACATGGCGAAAGCATGCGTGACGGTCGGATTGAAACATGACAAAATATCGATAAAACATAGTGAAGTACCGATAAAACATGACAAAGTATAAATGAAATATATGAAGTATTAATGAAACATAGAAACAATATTTCAATAGAGTAAAAGCATGTTTCACAAAGGGCATACAGAAAATGTCTCGCATTTTTTATGCTTGTTTTACTAGAGCAAACTTATGTTTCACGAGATCAAGAACCATGTTTCATACGCACCAGGACGATATTTTAAGCAGGTTACACTATACATCTTTCCCACCTAGCTCCTTCCAATGGATTGTCTAGCCCCTCATTTGGCGAGATTCAGGAGGGACGGCGAGCTTCAGACCAACTCCAACAGTGTCCCTTCGCGCCTCCTATTCCCTTCACGCGAAGGGATTTCTCTCTCCAATCCCTCCAGGAAGGGATTCTCTCTCCTTTCCCTATACGATTCCCTTCGAAGGGATGCTGTTGGAGATGGTGGAAAATAAAGGGAATGTGGATTGGGAAGGGAATGGGGAAGGGAATGAAATGAAGGGAAAATGGTTGGAGATGGTCTCAGGAGGAGTCGTTGCCATACGAGCTCGCTCTTGCTGTCGTCCCCACAAGCTCGCCGTTGCTACTAATGTATAGAGGAGGAGGAGGAGGAGAGGGAAGAGGGGGAGGAGACGAGGAGAGAGGCAAGTGAGGAAAGAGAGGGGGTGGGCGATGGCATTAGACTATCTCCAACCGTTTCCCACACTTTCATTCCCTTCCCAACCCCTGACGGGAATCTCTTCCCAGATTTCATTCCCTTCCCAGCCATGCACTCCAACAGCATCCCTTCCCTCATTCCCTTCCCTTCCTAAACTTAATATTTTAATCTTTCATACATAACCGCCATTTCATATACGCCAGACGTCATTTAAGATGTATTTGTAAATGAAAAAATGAACATGAAATAAAAACATCATGTAATTAATATATGCATTAGCAATATTTTAATATTAATAACGATTTTAATATTCATCGACGAAACAAAATGTAAATAGCGAATATTTATATCTAAGTACGGACAATGACATGATGATTATTCTTTAAATTGACACGACAAATATTTTTATGTTAATGACTTCTAAGCAAGGCATGCTACGGCTTCTCATGAGGCTTCCTAGGAAGCCACAATTATATTCAAAAGCTTGGCTTCACTGAAGGAAGGCATCCTGCATGCTTTTCCTTCTAGAGGAAGGAACCACTGTGTTCTATAAAAGAGGCATGGTTCCTCCTTGCATCACACTTTATCCCGATCTTCTAACACACCGCAAAGATCTCCCAACAAAACATCTCGTGAGAGCATGAGTTCGCATCGACGTGGATCGAGCTCCGCGCTCGCTCGCCTTCGCAATCGAGAGATGATGGTGACAAGGACGAACCGCTTCTCCGTATTGCCTTGGAGGAGGAGGAACTCATGCCATGACAACATGTCACCCCGCTAGGGTGGCTCGTTTCCCGCATGCGGTTGTCAACCGAGGGCACCTCGAAGGGCGGCAAGGCTATACAACGACATTTCGCCGATCGTCTCTGTATGGCCATACCTTCTTCGACGGAGGTAATGATTTCACAGAGTACGACATTCAGTAGAAACTTAGGGAAATGACTCGCCCCGGTTGTGCGGTGTTTAGGATGAGCAGAACTCGTTCATTCGGATTGCCACCGCAGCTTGAACGGCATGATGACCGGTTCACGCAGAAAAGGGATTGCACTGGAAGCTTGGACCGCATCCCTACAAAGATGATCGCGGCTATTCGTCAACTAGCGTCACGGTGAATCTGCCGATGCTATTGATGAATATGTTCGCATTGGTGAAAGCACCGCTCTTGAAGCACTTAAGAGGTTTGTGAATGCAGTCGTGGAGGTATTTGAAGGTGAATACCTCCGGGCCCCGACACAAGAGGACACTGCACGACTTCTAGCTGTAGGTGAGATGCCAGGTTTTCCGGGGATGCTGGGGAGCATTGATTGTATGCACTGGGATTGGAAAAATTGTCCGAAGGCATGGCAGGGTGCATACAAGTTATACCCGAAAGCCTCCATAGTTCTCGGCCATGGCCTCATACGACCTTTTGATTTGGCACGCATTCTTCTAATGCCCTAGAGATTGAATGATATAAATGTACCGCATCGCTCACATGTTTTCTCCAGACATTAGACTACAGCAGACGGAGGTGAATTTCACGGTGAATGGGAACAACTACAGCATGGGGTACTACCTCGCCGATGGTATATACCCCGAGTGGGCCACATTTGTGAAGCCCATCGCGGCTCCTCGGGGAAACAAGCGCACATACTTTGTTGGGGCGCATGCCGCGGCACGCAAGGACGTTGAGAGAGCTTTTGGTGTCTTACAGGCAAGGTTTGCCATTGTCCGGGGTCCGGCAAGGTGCTGGAAGCAGAGTACTCTTCACAACATCATGACTGCCTGTGTCATTTTGCATAACATGATCATCCAGGATGAAAGGGACGGGCCGCGACAGGATTTCATGTACGAAGGAATGGGTGAATACGCATCGGTTTCACGTGGCTCCGACAGGTCCATACTGCAATGCATTGAAGCAACCCAGATGATTCGAGACCGAGAAGTTCATCGCCGGTACAAAGACGATCTCGTGGAGCACATATGGGCACGCCACGGGCCGAGTAGAATGCTATATGTCGTAGTAATAAATTAAGCAATGCCTTAGGGCATGCATGGTGTGTTGTGTAAAATTAAATTTCGCTTAAATGCGTAGTAAGAGCTTGTCATTGTGTGTCAATGCAGTTTGAAGTGTCGATGCAGTGTAGTAGAAATAAGTTCATCAATGTCCTTTTGTTTTCCTAAATGCCCTGGTTTGCAAAGAACCAAATAGTAAGGGTTTGCAAATATCCGGCCCTATATATATGACACTGCATCATGAACAATTCACACTTCTCACAAAGGAAGCACATGAACAACAAGCAAATGTTTCACATACATAATGGTCGTGACAGTACCACGATGGGCAAATAGTTAGTCCATACACGTACACCAACCAAAACCGAACAGCTAATATATGAACTTTTATTCCCTGCCCTAGAATGGAAAGAGCATATCAGCGTATTGTCTGCTGGTTGTACCAAAGGGCAAAACCGCTCTCCCACCCGAGTGTGCATGCCATCGCTGCACCTGCAAAAACAAGGGTAGCACCATGAATCCAACAGACACCAACCCAAAAACTGATTGTTTGCAATGTACATGGAGCGGAGTTCATCGCGGCATGCACAAATGATAGCATAATTGGTGAACTTAATGCCTCCGGCCCCAACATTGCCACCTCCATGCACTCTATCACAATAGAACTCATCTGTTACCAATTCCTAGTGCTATATGATCCCGATCTATGAACTGAAACCAAACATTCCTCAAACCAGATTTATGTCATCCCTACAAACCATTTTACAAGGTCGAAGTTAGATCAAGGTTTGCTTTGTAATCAGTAGTACATACCGACAAGGATTATTCCCGAGGACCAAACCTCTTCAACAAGATCTCGCCCCGGCGCATCAAGTACATCCTTTGAGCACCTTGCAGTCGCTTAGGTCCATTGCCATTATTTTGTCTTCCTCCGCATGCTCCATGATGGTAACCTCCTTGCGCCATAGCTCCACCATCGCCGCCTTGTCTTTGGTTCAACTCAACAAATTGGTCTGCGTGTACATGCTTCCACCGAAATTACCTTGTGATGAGCTCAAGTACTAGCCCTGCTCTAGCCTTCTTAGTCGTGTCACGCCAATGTGTCGTGGTAAGTCCGTCGAGGCAGGGACTCGTCACCAATTGGTACATCATCGAACTCCCACATATCGGCCGCCTCTAGGGGACACAAACTCGTTTGTTCGCCGTCGTTTGGTCGCGAGATGAAAGCAAATTTCACTTCGGTGTTGACTAAGCATGGACCAACAAAGTAGATATGCAAATGTCTTGCCCTCAATCTCCTTGAACATCTTCGTAGCCATAGACATCTAGCATCAAGAAGGATAACAAGACAGGATGTTAAGAGAACATTTCCTATTATCGAATTAATACAAATGTTGAGATCGAATTCACGAAGGATCTTACCTTGTCCTGCTGATTTGTTCCACTTGGGTTGAGGTCTTCCACCTTCTTCATATGGCCGGCGAACTTGCTAGCATCCCCACTGATCGTTTGCCAATGGTTGATTAACCCCTTCATGGACCTTTCCTGCCAGCCGGATTGCCATGTTTCCTAAAGTATTCCAATATCGCGCCCCAAGATGTATCCGAGCTCTGGTTGGTACCAACAATGGGGTCCTGGCTCACATTCAACCAAGCGGACACAAGCAACTCATCCTCTTATGGTTGCCAGGTGGTTCTGCTAGTCTTCGCGGCACCCTTCTTCTTCTTCCTTGCAAATTAACGTGGCCTCTTTGCTGCATGACTCACCAACCCCGGCTGAAAATTGGGGGCAACAATCTCCATCTCCCAGGGTCGAGGTGAATGGTCGCAAGGGCTCTCCCTTGATCGCTGTGGTTGTGAGTGCAGTTCACTCCAACTAATTTGCTCAACTCCGCCCCGCAAAGAAATTCGCCAAAAAGGATCCATCGACGCTCAAATCACGCCAAAGTAATGAGACATGCACCAACCGCCAATCCATTTAAGGCAACAACCATATAGGCGATGCATCGCACCTCGCTCTCGTAACTATGAAAAACTATCATATATAATCAAGTGCAACACATCTGGACATGCAACATTAATAAGCATTCAACCGAGTTGGGCATTGGGAGACCACACGGGAAATTTCATTACTACATCGACATACAACACACATACACTGTCATACAAATAACTTGAGCAGAAAACATGCAATATAAACCGTGACCACATACATAATGACTCCATACATATAACTAACATATGCCAAATATCAGTTTGGCATGCCCATACATAGTCACATATCATTACTAAAGTACACCGACTACATTACACGAAACGGTCCAAATGCCAGGACCGATCGGACTCCGACCATCCATGCTATCATCATCGGAGTAGTCCTCGTGTTCTACATAGTCACCAGGATGACGCCATCGGGTTCAACGCCACTCGATCCATTGTCATCACAATCAAGGCGATCCATGACACGACTTGAGGCAAGACCATCACCGCCTTCGAGTCGCATGGACGACATTGAAAGCTTGAAGGAGATTTGCTCCAACAAGCGGTGATGTCATCGACCTCAATAGGCCCGATTCATGTCAACCCTTCACCGAGTTGTTCGGTCCGGTTGTCACCACAACCTTCTTAAGCGCCACCTCAAGGTCAACATTTTCATGGAGGCTACTCAAAGTCGCTTCAGCCAGCTCATGCATCCATCTCGCACGTAAAGCATTGAATGCGCTTGCAACAACGCATGTATTTATATAAGTCTAAGTGGGTAATATGTGTTCCTATATAAGTTTCTTCAGTGGATAATATGTGTTCCTAAACCCTTAACCATAATATCCCGCAGTACGTAAATAGAACCTATAAATTAATGTATGTTATAAAATAAGCAACATATGTTCCAAAATAAGATAGTAAATCGCACATGGCACCATATGAGACAAAGGATAGTAGTAGAGTATCTATGTAGTAACCAAAATTAGTAAGACAACAATGCAAACACGTAATCGTAAATAAATGCTATTAGGTTGAAGGTTTTGGTCTCGCACATCTAAGCAAAGGAACGCACATCTAAGCAAAGGAACAATGCAAAGAAGAGGTGATGCATACATTCCTATTTCATGTTATCGCAAAGAACACACTCAAAGGATCAATCATGGCAAAATTCTTTCATCGTAGCAAGTTCTTTTCAGTAATTAGTCAGCCAAGGCAAGCAAGCCAACAAAAATCCTTCCATTTCATCATACCAATCTGGACAACAACACACCATACATATATATATGTAAACTGAACAAATATCCTGCACCACATCACCGCAATGCAACCCACCATCCGAATCGGGGCAAGAAAACGATGTTCATAATGTAGAAAGGCCAGATCTTGCCGGATGATCGGCAGGTGCAAACAAAACAATGGTAGTATGATGTGTTTGC
Source organism: Olyra latifolia (assembly GCA_036346145.1). NCBI lineage: Eukaryota > Viridiplantae > Streptophyta > Magnoliopsida > Poales > Poaceae > Olyra > Olyra latifolia. The sequence goes on from CM070524.1 coordinate 4,285,642, forward strand.
TTCGATGCTAGAGTTTTGCAGCGCAATCCTACCCTATGCAATTTGCTATATCACTGGAATGTACATACATCGCTGGAATCTCCGTCCCGGCCTCCGTGGCCGCCGACGTCGGCGCCCACCTCGCCGCCATGCAAAGAAGTACTTGCCTCCAAAAGGACCGCTAACTCCCTCCTTCATACTTCAAATGTTGCCGCCAGTGCTACGCTACGCATCGCCTGCTTTTTTCCCCAAATCGACGGGGGGATCAATCTATGCCGCACAAATTGGTCCAAATCAATCCTTCCCCTACCAAGATCGGGTCTCCTACACTACCATCCCACCTACCCCAAGCACAAATCGACAAATCTCCACAAATCGAAGGAAGATTTGGGGTAAAAATTTTTGTACCTCAAATCGCCGCTCCCGAAAGGAATGGTCGCCGTCGCCGTCGTCTCTGCCGCCGTCGCCGACCCAGATACCGCCCTCCGCCTCGCTTCCGCGATGATGAACCGGCCAGATCCTTCCTCGACCGCCTCTCGCCTCTCGCCCTTTCCTCAAGACCGCGAAGGCGATTGGTTGCTCACCGCCGAGGTGTGCCGCGAAGGATCGATGGGATACCCTCTCCGGATTCTCTCTCCCGGAGCGATTCCCATCGCCGATGGGATGCCGTTGGAGCTGCGCCGCCCATCCCGTCCCGGGCGTTTTCCCATTGCGAAGGGAATGGGCGCCGGGACGGGATGTCCTTGGAGATAGTCTTAGCTTGGTCAGATGTGAAGAACCGAAGAAGGGAACCAAGGGAGGAGAGAGAAGCGGTAGGGATGTCCGATTGTCCGGTGAAAGGGATAGTTTTTGTTGATTTTTTGGATTTAAGCCATAAAATTCCACTCAGCAACGTCCCACTCTCTCCCCACGCGCTCTTCCCCCTCCCTCGCTAAAACCTGGCCGCCTTGGGGAGCTGCCGCCGCCACTGGTAGTCGCCGCCGCCGCCTTGCTCCCTAGTTCCCACTCTCTCGCTCCGCCCTGCTCCCTTTGCGGCGTCACCTGCTACCTCGGCAAGTCGGCATCGAGGCGCCGCTCCCCTCTGGCGACCGCTGCTCCGCCTCCTCCCGCGGATCCCAGTGCCAAGGTGCGGCTTCCACTGGTTCTATCCCTCACAGCCTCATCTCTCTCTCTCTCTCTGGTTTTTCCCTCTATTTTGTGAGCTCGGATTTGATCCAAATTCGACCGAATAATTTGTTTTTTCCAAAAATTTTCCATGGCAAACGCTTAAAACCCTGGTACTATCTTTAGGAGTTTTCCCCAATTTTGAATTTGAAACCCCAAATCGCTCGGTAATCCTTGAACATCCATGGGATCCGCCACTGTGTGTGCGTGCGTGCTACCTGTCAAGTTTCAGCTATAAAATGCGCTATTACATTCTAATTGGGAACAAGTTCTGATGCCAACCCATGCCTGTTTTTCCTTTTCCTATATTTTATCCTAAGAGTATTTCTTGTATGCTTGGTACTGAACTGAAGAATACATCAAAACTTTTGCAGGCTGATCTGAGTGATCATCCTCAGCGGTCTACCGTTCAGCAATGTACTGTACTCATTGTGCTGATTACTGCCCATATGTAAGGGACCCTGACAAAGGATACATGTGAGACCTCCCTTCCTGTTCATTCTTTTCGTCTAATTTTTGCGAAACAAGCCAGTGTAACTGTCTTTGAACATGGCCTTATTGACAACTCTATTAGTCGTTGCTCAATAGAGTTGTATGAAGCAGCTTTAATGCTTGTGCATATGTGATGCTATTTTTTTTTTCATGTTTTGATGATCAGCTGCTGTGGTACGTGCGGGAAGGTCCTTGATCAGGAGATTTACACTGATGAGCCTACTTTTGTCAAGGACAGCTCGGGTCAGGTTGGTCTTGCTGTTGTGCTTCTTAATATTTGTTATCTCATTTTTCTCTGTAGTTGATAGGTTGATCTGTTTTGGTACAGAGCCGATTGTCTGGAAATATTCTGAAATCTATTGAGAGCGGCACTTCCATATCCCATGAGAGAACTTTAATGAAAGGTATGACTTTTAGGGCACTTCTTTGCCCTCTTTTTGCTCCGACTGGTGAACTATAGGTTGTGTTTATTTTACCAGGAAGAGATGAGATTAGGCAGATTGTCAATAGCTTACATGTGAGTGGTGGAGATTCAATCATTGACATGGCTCATCGCTTTTATACGGTATGCATCTTTGGTATCACTCAACAACTATCTTTTCTAAAATAATATGATAAATCATGCATCGTAATATTGATATTTCTTCTTGTTGAAAGCTAGCTGTTGACAAGAATTTTACGAGGGGCCGTCGAACAACTCATGTTGCAGCTGCTTGTCTTTACATTGCTTGCCGGTTTGCTACCACCTGTTTCAGTGATAGTGATTAGTCTCTTGCTTTATTAAAAACCTTCATATCCATTTTGCTTATTCCTTGTTCAAACATGACTTTCTCCTTCCTGCACTTTGAATAGGGCTTGGAGTATTCTAAAATATTTGTTATTTGTTGGAGTACTGCTGTAACATACTTATTTAATTTTCTAGCGCAAACCAGCAAAAGTTTGCTTTATTTTACACCTTTAAAAATTTACAGTATTGAAACGTAGCAATGCCACATTATGTTTGACTTTGTTGAGTTGTTCCCATGACACTGATCTCTAACTAGAGAAGTAATTCCTAAACTTCAGACACGTGCAGTATTTACTTGAGCTTGATAAGCTTCTTCCCAAGTGGGTTGACAAAACTGAGACATATTAAGTTCATAATTCCTAAACTATGCGACAATCTAGCTTCTCCAGTCCATACATGTGCATGTCAAGCCCATGCAGTGGGCTTCGTAAATCTTCTAAATTATAAGAAATTAACATGCTATGGGATTAAATTGTTCTAAATTTCCTCAGCTTCTAGTACAGAATTTTTCTCAGAAGCCTGGTTATGTTAGCTTTTGTATAACTTAGTATACTCCCTGCAAATATAAAAAGGCATTGAGATCACCCACATGAAATTGGTTTTAGAATCACCATGACACATGCTTTTATAATATATGCTTTATGTGATTTTTTAGTGACATATTGTGATAAAAATTAGCAGCCAAAGCGCCACCTTGTGGACTCTGTCCAAAATGACATGCTACATTTTCAATCAAGCCAACTGCCAAGAATTTTAATTTCTTATCTTATTTTCTTACTGAAAATGTGCTGTCTTTTAACATTCATGTTGATGTTTGTTCCTGGTTTTCAAAATGATTGCCCTTTTGGTTTTGACAAGTTGTATGGGCAGTACTAAACTACTAATTTCAAATTTACCTACTTTTCTTGTCAGGCAAAGTAAAAAAGCATATCTTCTTATCGATTTCTCGGACAATCTGCGGATAAGTGTGTAAGTACCCTGTTCTCCTGCCCTTTATCTTGTCCTTGGTAAGAGTGCTCATATAGATTTTTGTTGCAGTTATGTTCTAGGTGCTGTTTTTCTGCAGCTTTGCCAAGTTTTGCTCCTCGAAAAACATCCAATTGTTCAGAAGCTCATAGATCCTAGCCTTTTCATCCACCGTTTTACAGAATGTAAGTTGATCACATATTCTCTTGTATTTCTTTGGTAGAGAATAGAGATTTTTTGATGCCATATATGTGCATTCTTATATTCTGGGACTCCAGCCCCCTAACCCTGCCATGTTTTCTTTATCTCTAATATTCTCCAAATTTGATTGGAATGTCCTACGGATTATCACTTAAAACAACATCTCGTCGAGATAGCACTTCACTAATCTTACCAAAGCATCCCAAAATTGATCTCGTTTACTGTGGTTCATATACAGTAAACCGATGTGAACTGGTGGGAGCATCACCTAAGCTAACCTCATTTGTCCAGAGAAGCTTTGCTTGGCTAACAGGCATGATAAAATAATGTGGAATGAAACATTACCTTTGGTAGGCAACGCTAGATGGGCAATTGCGTGGGTTAGCAAGGGAATTAAACTTGATATTTGTTATTTCTGTTTTTTTTATTTTCTTGGTCCTATATGTAGGTTTACTTCAAAAAAGGGACAATGCTGTCTCAGACACAGCTTTACGCATTGTAGCTAGCATGAAGCGAGACTGGATGCAGGCTAGCACCTTCTTCCTTCTAGTTTATTCTTCATGTTCTTCTGTAAGGTTGTAATAGTTTTCCCTGTGTTGCAGACTGGGAGGAAACCAAGTGGATTATGTGGTGCAGCATTGTATATTGCTGCACTCTCACATGGGTATAATTATACAAAGACAGATATTGTAAGCCCAGATGCTCAGGACAGATCTACTTATCTGAGAATTGTATTTTGAATGTCGTTCTTTTGTATCAGTTTATATGTCTTGTGCACGCACAACACTTTCTATGTGTAATGTAGGCTTGAATGTAATTTTACATAAGCACATAATAACAGATTCTATTTTATGTTTTCCAGGTTAATGTTGTGCATGTCTGTGAGGCAACACTAACTAAGCGCTTGATAGAGTTTGAAAACACAGATTCTGGTAGCTTAACGGTATGTATCTGCTTTCCATGAAATCACAAAATTTGACAAGTACGCCTATTTATATTATAGAAGTGAAATTTGTTCTAGGCAACATGTGCTATGCTAATTATCTTTTGTGGTGCACTCTTGCAGTTGCTTTCTGTTTGGGCACTAAATTACATGACCTATTCTAAAAAAAAGATATACTGCTCAATGTACCTACGTTTGTATAAAATTTCAAGATCAAATTTATTTTATATTATGAGGAACTGAAATGATAATTCATAAGGAAAAGGACAAATGGAAAAAGGGAGAACAAATGATAGATAATATGAAAAGGACAAATGTGATAAAATTTTATTCTGTTGGCACTTGGCACGCTTGGATAGCCATCAATCAGTTGGTACAATATTGTTTGGCTGTTACCCTTTGAGGAAAGTCATTCTTAAGCTGTCCATTCTGAAGCATACTGAAGGAACTGTCGTCATCTAGCAGAGTAGCAGTAAGTGTGACTTGTATCTTACTAGTAAGCGGGCACGTGCAATGCACATCCTTTATAGTATGTACTATACAAATCTATAATCGTATTCAAAGTATGTACTATATGAGCAATGGTGTTCAATTGAGCCACTTAAGGGTTATAGGTTAACTTCTTAATCTTCTTTCATTCTGAAAGTGGAAATCAGACTGGTTGCTTTGGTATAAACTGAGGAATCTTTGGCATCAAAGTTTTCTATCCCGATCATCATGCCTTGAGTATCATATTTTGATGTTTATCTTATAAGGCATGTCAAAATATTTGCAATAGCACTCAGCTGAAAAAGAAAAAGTACAGGCCAGATAATACAAATATTTAGAAGAAAATTGCATGCCAAACCAAAGCAGAATAAGCATCAATGGATCATCTTCCCAACAATCTGTATCCAACATTGAATGACCTGCCAACAATATGACAATATCTAACATCACATATTCACATAATCTGCAGTCTCACGAATTTGTTCAGTTCTCACACATATTCCCATAATCTGAAATCAAATATTCGCAAATTTGTAATGATAGAATCTTGCCAACAATCCAAGCATCCAACATCTTTATTCACAATAAATCTGAAATCTCAAGAATTTGTGAACTGCTTACCTGAGTTGGTGTTCCCTAGCTCCCAAGTCAACTTGCTGCTGCCAGAGGGCACTGCCCACACTTCCCATTTTCCACCGACGCTCCTCACCAGTGACCCATCACCTGCTGGCTTTCCTCTCTGCGAGGTTGCACCCCTGCTATGTCCATGCAGGCTTGGCCGACCGTCTCGCCCTCTGTTTTGGCTACTATTCCCTTTTCTTTTTAAGAAATTCAGCCTTCTCAGCACTCCCCGTGGTCGAGTATTGTGCTTTGTGACGTTCACTCGATTGCTGACTTTGAGGTGAACCTGTGTACGTCAAGTCTTCATGTTATGATATAAATATTAGCTGCTGAATGGATGACAATCGTACAATTTGTTGTAAGACCTATTCGAGTCGCATTGGACGAAGTCGCAGACCTATAAACATTGATATATCTCCAAGAGGATAAACTCCTTTGGAACCAGCACAGGTCCCATGACTATTCGACATGGCCAGACCAAACAAAAAAGGGAGGTAGATACTTGACATGTAAAATTAGCAATGTCAGGCTGCACAATTAAGCGAAAAAACTACATGGTTTAGTGATAACTTGATATATATTGAAATTAATAATCTCTGTCAATATGCAACAATAATTTGAGAGGGCTTTGCTTACATATTATCCGATGTCACAAAAGCTCAATTGATTTCTTCAACAACCACAACAGTAACTTGTCATTAAAGCTGAAAATGACGGTATAATCCAAGGACCACATGTCAGCGTTAATGAATTTCTTCTGGATGTCAGAGTTAATGAATTTCTTCTGGAGACCTATATGAGTTTGACAAGGAATCAAAAACATCATGGAAAAAGCATATATGGAGTGAAGAGACAGCATATACCGACTAAACCATACACTTCAATTCGCTCCTGTTTTTGATGCTCTAAATTGTTGCAATGAAGAAACAGTAGATGAATAAAACAACGCTTATCACCCACTAAACCGTACATTTCAATCCGCTCCTGTTTTTTATGCTCTCAACTCTTGCAATTGTTAGAATAGTCACTTGTATACGGTCTTATTTGCTTTTCTTTTTCCCTATTGTATATGTATATCTAGCCCACTTGGGCCCATGTATGAGTACATGCTGCATTTTAACATGGTATCAAGCCAGGGGACTCCCCTCTAGGGTTTCCCTTCCACCAGCCCAGCAGCCGCAGCCACCTCTCCGGCTCATCGCCGGCCGGTCTCGCCATTGCCTCTCCGTGCCCTAATCCCAGCAGTGCCTCTCCTCTCTTCTTCTTCTCATGCCAGCGCCACTGCTTGGCCATGGATCCGTCCGACCCACGCTTCTCGTCTTCTTGTGGGATCTCTCTCGCCTCAGCCGCCTCATGGGATCCATTCTCCGGCTCCCGGCCGAAACCGCCTGCCGTCTGCTGGCTCTGCCTCGCCCAACCCATTCTGTCGGATCAAGACTCTGGCCGGCCTCCGTCGGATATGTGCGATCAGTGCTTGGCTTAGGTCGCCTTACTTTACCAGGCTGCGTCTAAGCCCTCGGCAGCCTTGCTCCGCTTTGCTCCGGCCAGTCTTCTTCTTCCGGCCACCATTCCTGGGCCTACTATGGCAGCTTCTTGCTCATGTTGCTCGGTCGGTTGCCCTTCCATGGGTAGCTTCGACCAAGACTAACTTCCGGAGTGACCCGATGCTTAGCGTGTGCCTTGACGGTCAGGCGTCTCTGGGGCCGCCTTTTATCAAGATTTCTCTATCATGCGGTGCCACCGCTCTGTCTTGCTTGAAACCGAGCTCGGCCGATGGTACCCGGTCCCGACCTCGCCACGACACATACGAAAGCGAGCTCGGAGAGTACATTGTCGCTTCTTCGTCGGGAGGATCGGATCGCTCGAGGCTCGAGCTGTCGCTGCTTCTCAGCAAAGATGCATCTGGCGTTAGCCTAGCCTTGACGTGTGCGACTGGCGTCTTCCCGGCGACGCGGGGAGTATGTCGCGGCTCAATACGGTCGGCGGCCATGTTTCTACACCTCCCTCTCAAGCGCGCTTCCTTTCTCCAACAAAGCAGATTCCACTGCCGACGCTTTCTTCGCTTCAAAGAACGTCTATCGTCGGCTAGATGCTTTGAGTTGACCTGACACGTCTGTGGCGACTTGCGTCCGCCGGGACACCGTGTTGGCGCTTCGTGTCTTTGAGTTCTCACGAGCTTCATCCCGAGTTTGAGCCGCCGTGCTCATTCTGCCCGCCGCCTCTCTCGTCGCTTCGTGGAGGCCACGACTCAGTCCGTCTTGAGAGACTTCGCCGGGCATTCTCTCCTCGCCATGATCGTCTTTAGTCGCTCGGTGGCTCTCTCACCCACTCTCCCAGCCCCGGAAGGCTTGGTCGCCGTGGGAATCTTGTGGTCACACACACAGCGAAGCTGCGGCGAGAGGCTCGGTTGCTCGCCGCAACTCATCGCAGAAGAATGGCCACACCATTCAGCAATGCAGGCGACGCCTTCAGAAGGCTACGGGCACCTCTGGAGGGACTTCTAGTGCTTCTGGCAGCACTGGTGCCACTCGCCCACCTGACTGGGCCTAGGAGTTGACTTGGCGCCTTGAGCGCATGGAGCTTCGCTTGGATGCCAGGTCCCCTACTACTTCGTCTGCTATAGCTATCCAGGCTCCTTCAGCTGCCTCAGGTACTTGGTACCTTGATCCTAGAGCTTCTTTTCACATGACACCTGATCCGACTCACCTTGACTCCTTGCGGCCTTCCGTCACTCCTGTGTCCATCAAGACGGCTGACGGTACACATCTCACAGTTGCTGGACAGGGCACACTTCGTACATCCTCTTTCTGTGTTCCTTCTGTTTCTCATGTGCCTTGTCTTGATATGTAGCTGATTTCTGCCGGCCAGCTCACTGATCTTGGGTTTAGTATTGCTCTTGAGTCTGACTCTTGTTCTATTCAGCTCGCAAAGACAGGACCACGTTGGTATTGGCCGGAGATCCGTGACTTCCAGTTGCGGGAACTCGGCCGCTTCGTCTTCCTTTCACCTCCGCTTCCACTACCTTCCTCAGCCAGTCGTCCACCGCTCTTGATGCCACTGCCTTCGCCACCACCTCTTTCGCCAGTTTTGCTCAGTGGCATCATAGACTGGGTCACATGTCATGATCGCGTTTGTCTTCATTGATAGGTCGTGGTGTTCTTGGGAAGGTCTCTCGTGATACCTCCCTCTCTTGTCAGGGCTGTAAGCTTGGTAAACAGTTACAGCTGCCATATCCTAATAGTGATTGTGTCCAGTCGTCCTTTTTATTTAGTTCACTCTGATGTTTGGGGCCCTGCTCCCTTCGTTTTGAAAGGGGGTCATCGTTGGTATGTGATCTTTATTGATGATTTCTCTCGGTTCACTTGGATTTATTTTCTCAAGTCTCGTGATCAGGTGCTGGCTGCCTATCAGGCCTTTGCGGCCATGGTTCACACTCAGTTCGATTCACCCATTCGTGTGTTTTGTGCTGACTCTGCCGGAGAGTATCTTTCTCATGCTTCTTCGTCGTTCTTGTTGAGCGAGCACCCTTCCTCAAGATTTTGCACCGGTTCCCATTCCTGAATCGGTGTCGCCGAAGTAAACACCGCCATCTCCTTGAGATCTGCGAGAGATCGATGCTTTTCGCTTCGCTCCACCATACTTCTAGGTGAGGTGTCTCCACCGCTGCTTATCTTATCAACCTTCAGCCCTCCACCGCTCTTTAGGGTGCCGCACCAGTTGATCGTCTCTTTGGCAGACCCACTTAGTACAGGCACCTTCGCACCTTTGGCTGTGTTGCTTACGTCCTTCTTCACCTCGTGGCGAATGACGGCCGATCGCTTAGTCTGTTCGATGTGCTTTTCTTGGCTATGACTCGGCGCAAGGGCTTTCATTGTTGGGACCTCTTGGTCGTCGGCTTAGGGTCTCTCATGACGTCACGTTCGACGAGTCTCGTCCTTTCTTTGATGAGTCTCGTTCTTTTGACTCCTACTTGCCTGATCAGGGTCTCTTTGAGTCTCTCGTTTCTCAGTTTCCCCGAGCAGTTCTCTATTACTTCTCTTTCCTCCTCCTCACCTGACCCATCACCTTCCCTATCTCCCTCCCCACTTCCTCTAGTGCCTTCCTCTCTACCCATTCCTCATGTTGTTCCTTCTCCACCTTCTCCTGCGCCTCTCCTCCCTTGTCGTCCTCCTATCCGGCTTCACTACTCACGTCGGTCACTCCTGGTTCTTCCTCCCCCTCCTTGTTGGGACCTCCCCCGGCTTCTGCTTCGGAGCCCCTTTTCTTCCTCGGATCCTGCTCCCACTCAGGATTCCTCCCCTGCTTCTCCCAGGAGGTCTACATGCACCCTCCTGGCTACAGTGTTCCTGATGGTCACGTGTGTTGTCTTCATCGTTCTCTCTACGGTCTCAAGCAGGCCCCTCGTGTGTGGTTTGAGCGCTTTGCCTCTGTTGTTACTGCTGCTGGCTTTGTTGCTAGTCAGCATGACCTGCTTTTTTGTCCACACCTCTCCTCGTGGTCGGACTCTTCTTCTTCTCTATGTGGATGACATGCTCATCACCGGAGATGATCCTCAGTACATCGCCTTTGTTAAGGCGCGCCTTAGTGAGCAGTTCCAGATGTAAGATCTGGGCCCTCTTCGGTACTTCCTTGGGATCGAGGTCACTTCCACGCCTGAGGGTTACTACCTCTCTCAGCGCAAGTACATTCAGGATCTCCTTGCTCGTGCTTGCCTCATCGACGAAGCGATCGCTGACACTCCGATGGAGCTTCACCTTCAGCTTCGGCCCACTGATGGTGTTCCTCTTGAGGATCCTACTCGCTACCGCCACCTTGTTGGGAGCCTCGTCTACCTTGACATCACTCGTCCTGACATCTCCCACGATGTTCACATCCTCAGTCAGTTTATGGCTTCTCCCACCACCATACACTACAATCACCTTCTCCGTATCCTTCGCTACCTTCGTGGTACTATTGATAGCCGTCTCTTCTTCTCCAGCTCCAACTCTTTACAGCTTCAAGCCTACTCAGATGCCACTTAGGCTAGCGATCCCACCGATCACAAGTCCATCTCTGCTTACTGTGTCTTTCTTGGTTCTTCCCTGATCTCCTAGAAGCCCAACGATAGACAAATTTCTCGCTCGATCTTGAGGTCGAGCTCCGAGCTACCGGCTTCGCCAGGTGCGGTGACTTGGCTTCGGTGGTTCCTTGCCGACCTGGGTGTGACCGTTTCTGCTCCTACGACCGTTTGCTCCGACAGTACTGGCGCCATCAGCATTGCTCGTGATCCGGTGAAGCATGAGCTCACCAAACACATTGGCGTCGATGCTCACTATGTTCGGTCTCAGGTTCAGGCTCAGGTGGTTACTATTTGTCATGTGCTTTCCGCTCTCCAGCTCGCCGACTTCTTTACCAAGGCACAGACTAGAATTCAGCATGATTTACATCTCTCCAAACTCGGTGTTGTTGATCCACCATGAGTTTGCGGGGGGTGTTAGAATAGTCACTTGTATAGGGTCTTATTTGCTTTTCTTTTTCCCTATTGTACATGTATATCTAGCCCACTTGGGCCCATGTATGAGTACATGCTGCATTCTAACTGCAATGAAGGAACCCTCCTGTCACGTTAGATGCTAGATTCAATTTGAAACAATAGAACCATGGATTACATGATAGAACCAAGCAAGACGTACTACATGATAGAACCACTATAGTGTGCATAATCCATGATGACTGGAATTATCAACAAAGCTACGAAGATAGAATGAAGATGCACTAAGCGATCACATGATCAAACTGCCTGTTATTCATTCTTACGATGAAAAGATTGGGCTGGGGCAGTAGATGAAATGGCGGCTGTGGACGTCCCTCCATCGGCGCACTTGGCCGGATGCTCGTGCTGTCCCTCGGCCGTTCAGGCCCCTGACTGTGGTGCAGCGCTGGAACCACCTGCCAATTCGCAGGGTCGCTAGGAGGTGGCGTGCAGGCGGAGGGGACGATGGCTGCAGGGTCGTCTCTGGCGGCTTGCAAGAGGAAACAACGACAACGTGGTCGTTCGAGGTGGGGTGTGAGCAGAGTGGACGACGACAAAGGTGCAGGTGGAGTGAACGACGACAACGTGCAAGCGGAGTGGACGACAACGGCGTGGTCGTTTGAGGCGGCGTGGACGTGGGAGCCGGTGGAGAGATGTGGTTATGGGAGGCCAAGCAGAGGGGACGACGTTCGCAGTTTCATGGGAGGCTCAATTAGCGGTAGATTTCCTAATTCCTATTTTGTGATTTGCTTATGGAATGATTGGAGGCCTGACGTGCTGGGAGGCAATGGAAGGGCCATCAATGTGATCATGAGAATGGGGAGTCAGGGTGGAACCAATTTGTGATTTGGATTGTCGGATGGAATGCGATGGAGGGCTAATATTAATTGTATCAACCACGAGGAAATTGAAAATGGTGCTTTTTATATTAGTATTGATGTACCAAGAATTGGACCTTGTTTTTGCCTGTTTGATACTAAAGCAAAGGCTAACCTAACCGAGCATGAAGTAATTCAACTCTGTGTCAATTAGATAAGTGTTTACTACTTCTTACCCTTTCATATCAGCTAATTTTATGTTATAGTTCCTATAATTTGCTAGGGCATTGGGTGTTAGTAGCTCCATTTCATGTCTCTGTTTTCTATTTTTTGACAGTTATCTCCTGCAAACATATTATCAGTGCCCATGGCATATATCATTATCTCAGTCCTGACCTTTATGCAGAGCATACTGTGCCATTTTGCTTATGATAAACTGTGTAAATGAAAATGTTCCCTGAGGAATATGGGAAGGGGTTTAGATATTTCAGTAGTCAGCTGCATTTCTGGCTGACTATGTTTTTTTTATCTATGACATATTTGTGCGTACTTTTTTTTTAAGATATGACCTCACTTAGTAATAAGTTATATCTTTATGTCCCCATGCTAGATCGAAGAGTTTTTGGCAAAGGCTGAACAAGAGCATATTTCAAAATGCTCAGCCAAGTCTGGTGAAGTCCTTTGCAAGCACAAGGATGGTGGTGCTGACCATTTTGCTCATGGACTTTGTAAAAAATGCTACGAAAAAGTAACACACATTTACTATGTTTATGATTCATTAGTTTTGGTAATTCATTTCTTTTGACTCATGACTTGATTGTTCAGTTTACCAAATTGTCTGGTGGACTGGAGGGTGGTGCTGACCCTCCAGCTTTCCAACGAGCTGAAAAACAAAGACTGGAAGCTGCCAAAAAAGCTAACGAAGCTGCTGCAATCAAGGAGGCAGAACTAGGAGAATCTATTTGTGACACACATAATTCTGATGATGAAAATAACACCATGAGCACTACAAAGGTAATATTCTTGATAATTGCATGCTTCTCACCCTATCTATCTGAAATTCTTTCTTCTGTAATTGTCATTCTTAAAATAAATAAGGCACTCATATAATTTATTATTTCTTAAATAGCTGGCATTATTTCTGCAAACTTAATTTGAATATTATTCTACACTACTTGGCCACACCAACCCCTGCTAGTCCAGTTTATTTCTATGTCTATTAATTACAATGATGACTTGTTTATTATTCTTATAAGGAACCAATTTAAAATATTCAAGTTTCATCTGGATTTTATTAATCTAGATTATATTTGGGCATTGCACTTCAGAAGTTCAGAGCGAGACTATTAGTTAATCTCTGATCTTTTCCTGCATCTGGTATCCCAGCAAAACTGTCTGCAGAGATGTGTCTCAAATAATCTACTGCTGAAGTAACTTCTGTTGATTTGTTAAAAAAAGACCACATTATCTGTTGAAGGATGTGACTGAGGGGGACAAATATACTTGTTAATTTCATTCCAGTGCCATATTAGTCTGGGTGCTACAATCTTCTAATCAAACATTTGGACATGCAGAATCCTTTATTTCTTTTTTCTGAATCTTAAAACTTGTTGCACTGCAATTTATCCCATGTTATTTCTTTCCTATATCTGCATTAGTTTTTCTGGCCGCAATGTGTTTTTGTTCTTTGGAATCTTAGTTTGCCATTCTTTAAATAGGATATAAATGGTGATAAACTTTCAACAGTCACTTGTGGTTCTGGGGAAATTGCAAATGATTCTGTAGCTTACAAAGATCCTGAAGGGAGAGGTTTGTTAGCTTATGTAACACGATAATCCACAATAATAATTTAAGTTCAGCTACCCCTTTGGGTTCATGCTGACAAGTTAATTTACTGAATTCTATATTGCATCCTTAGGTGAAAATGGTAAAGCTGATCCTGAAAGTCTCTCTGATATTGACGATGCGGAGGTACTTTTATACATGAAATCTTTTTAACAGACTTTTTAGACTAATTCGTTGGATTCCTTGTTATAACTTGAGAGATGACCACCAGATACATACAATGCTTTCCATTAATTTTGTAGGTTGATGGTTATCTTCACAATGAGGAAGAAACACAGTACAAAAAAATTATCTGGGAGGAAATGAACAAAGAATACCTTGAGGTAGTTATGGTCACTCATCAACATGAGGCAGTTTTATTCTAACCAGAGGGTGTAACTGTGTTCTGATTTCTTCTAAAGGAACAAGCTGCAAAGGAAGCTTTAGCAGCTGAATTGGCAGCTAGAGGTTTGGGTGTGGAAGAAGGAAAGAAGAAAGTATGAAATGTTTCTAGTATAACCCAAAATTCCTGTGTATTTCTGTTCACTATTTTTGTTCAGTTTGTGATTTTCCATTGATGTTTTAAATGTAGAAACGAAGGCGCAATGAAGACACCAAGAATTCAACACCTGCTGAAACACCAGCAGAAGCCACATTCAACATGTTGAAACGAAAGGTACTAAACTTTTTTTTGACCATAGAGATCCAAAATTATATTTGTGCTTCGATCATTGTAAGCACATGTTAGATTTAGCATGTAAACTACATAAAATTTAATATATACTGTTGCTCCTTGCAGGGACTAGGATCAAAAATCAATGTAGAAGCTGTTGGTGGATTGTACGATGTATGTTCTCTTTGTTCATGTTCACTGAATTTAGCTGCTGTGAGAAGAATAAATTCTTTATTTTTTTCCAATTTATGCTATGCACTTTAGTAAATCAGTCCTGTATCAAATTACAATTAGATACTGCTACGATTTTCTTTTGGTGTCTTGGTACATTCCTGCCATTCAATTGCTAATTGATTTTTTGCGAGCAGACTAAAGGTGACGATGGCAAAGCAAATAAAAAGGGTGAGGTAAACTTTGACGGGGAATATGCACAGGACACTGGTGATGGTGAAACATTTGAAGGTGGTTATGACAATGCTGATTACAACTACGGTGGGTACGATGATGGCTACAATGATGATGGTGGTGGAGCTTACAATGATTACGATGACGTTGATTTCTAATACCAGAATTTGGAGAATGGCGAGTTGACCAAAATCTATGCAACCTGAATTCCGTTCTATCCAAGTTGGATGAAATCATGTCAAGATTATTCATTTGTACAGCTTAATTTAGGGTTAATTAGATTCATGCCGCCGGTAATTTGTGTCTTCACAAATATGTCATTATAAAGTCTGAAACTGCTCCGATGTCATTATAAAGTTTCAACTCTTACATGTATGCCATTCGACCAAATTGTTCATGCTTCTTTCTTCTCTATACCTCCTATCTCTTCTTCCTCTTCACTTCCATGGCCACCATTGATGGGCTCTAGCCGTCAACTACCAACAACCAACAAGCTCTCTTTCCCTTCCTCCCCTGTGCTCACTCTCTCTTCCTAATATTCTTTCTTGGTGGCGATTATGAGCAGAGGTAGTGGGAAAGACCAGTCGTGGCAGCGAGCAGAGGTGGTGGCGGCGAGTAGAGGTGGTGACGATAGTGAGCAGAGAGTGATGGTGGCGACGGTGAGTGGAGGTGGCGGTAGTGGCAACTAGTAGCGAACAGAGGCGGCGTCAGCGAGGAGAGGTGGCGGTGGTCGTGGTCGTGGTGTGGTGAAGTGACCGACAGGGAAGGACGAGGGCAGCCTAGGGATGGGTGTCGATGGCTCGGGAAGGGCGCATTGGAGGGTTGCCATGGAGAGGAAGTGAGAGGGATGGGCGCCATAGAGGACTGTTGCTGCTGGAGTTGAAGAGAGTGGCGAGGAGAAGATGGCTAGAGGAAGAAGAGATCAAGGGTAGTTCGGTCTTAAAATATCCTGAAATGTTCATAATGCCGTATGTATGAGTCTTGGCACTTAATAGTGGCATGGAGGCGATTTTTGGTTTTATAATGGAATATTTGTGAAATGGCAACTTACCAGTGGCATACTCTGCAGCATCTCGCCGCTTGCGCTTCCATCAAGATCAGTCACGCCACAGCACCGCCGCGCTTAGCTGCCAGACTGTCGTCTGTCGTGCCCTTGTCCCTCTGCCTTGTCTCTCGCACGCGTAATGAAGACCGAGAAGCTCCGCCCGCCTAGCCGTTATAATCGCTTGTCACGCCTCTGCCCTGCTCATTCTCGTAACCGAGCTCCCCGTTGCCAGGACTCTCCAGAGCGCAGTTGCCTCCCCACTCCCTCCCCACCGTCTCCTCAACTCCCATTCTAGCTCCAACCGCGAGCAATTGCACCCTAACCGTTCCCAGCTCACCGAAACCCTGTTTTCGCCGCCACCGGCCGGAATCGCCCCCTTTTTGATTCCCGCTCGCTCGGTAAGCTATTCTCCAATTCCTTCGAGCTCGAGCAACCCCGAGGAAGCCTAACACTCTGGCCCCATGCAGTTCATCGGGGAACCAGCGATGTCGGCCAGCGCCGACGCTCTTGTTTCGGTTGATTTCGGCATCCACGTCGCCGGCCCGCACCGAGCCTCCTCCGCCGATCCCTCTGCTTGCTAAGGTTTCTGGTAGCCCCTAGAAGCTCCTCGAACAAAAATCTAGGACTAAAACACCTAGGATCGCCGTGTTGCATGCTTTCCAGTACCTTTGGCCGCCTCTAGCGATGGTGTCGCCGTCTCAGCTTGTCGCCAGTGACTTCTTCGGCGACACGGCCTAGCCCTAACTACCCTGAACCCAATGCGCCCAAGAACTCGGACCCTAGAGCCTTATAGCGCGTCGGTCCGACGCTGATGCTTCGCTAGAACTCGGCCGGGGAGCGGCGCTGGGTACTAGCTTTTGTTGGCATCATAACCATGTCGCTGACATGTAGGGCCCACATGTCAGGTGATTAAACCATTTAAATCTTCCACGGTTTGATTAATCAGTCACTGACAGGTGGGGCCCAGACCCATCCGTCAACATTAGTGGAAGCGTATTCTTAGGAGTACGTCTTCCCCGTTTGGAATGCGTCTTTGTGCAAACGCGCGCACCGCGCAGGCCACTCGCAGGCCAACTGGGCCGCGCATGTGCTCTACCGCCGCATAGTGTTGGGCTCAACCCAGTACTGTTTAGGAAATTTTCCTAGCTTTAGTGATTTTAGAAAATACAGTAAACGAAATAGATTTACTAAAAATAGCACATAGCCACAAAAAATTGCGAGAAAATTCTAGAAATTGCTAGATTGCAGGCTGGACCTAATAAAATTATGAGTAGGAACAGTAACCCATATAAAACTCTATTTTAATCTAGGAACCTCATTTAAACCATTTTTAATAATATTATAAACAAGCTTTCTATTTAAATAAATTAGCTACTAGGCTCCTAAAATCTTGATAAATTTCCAGAGGAGCATAAACATAGTTTAGAATTTAAATAAATTTAATATACAATTTTTGCATCAATATTGCTCTCTAGATAATTTGTATAAGCTTTGAAGCTAATTTCTTTAGGGATTAATAATGTTGTAGCTTAACCAGATTTATTTTAAATACTATATAAACTCAATAAATCCCTAAATTTTTACAGAAACTTTCTCAACTCCAAAGTAGATTATTAAAATATTGTAACCTATTTTATCATGTTTTCTATACACATATGTTTTATAAAAGTAATAAGGACCCTTTTTTCCTAAAGTGTGGATATTGTTTTTTAAATAAATTATTTCTACCACTGTGTTAGCAACTCCGTAATAACTTTAGGAAATACTACAAACAAAAATATTTTAAAACTTATATGCTAAGTTATGGGTAACCTAATTAGAGTTTATTAGTGCATCATCACCATCATCATCATCTTCACCATATATCGATTCGTTATCACTCATGCCAGCATTATCCATCAGTAGTAATATAAACTTTAGTAGACTTAAGGAACTTTCTTGATGTGTAGGAAAGATATTATTAAGACATTCTACTGTGATTCGTCGATCGCTAGATTAAGCGTGTTGTATCTCATGCATCATTCTTTCTCGCTGCATTTGATTATTTATTGTCGAATTACTCCGTTATTAGACGCCGAGGAGCTAGAAGGACAATTCGATGAACCCCAAGAAGACCACTACTCTCAGGATCAAGGCGAGTTAACATCCAATTAGATCATATTGCCACCTAATTATCTAAAGTATTTTATTTAAATTATCAAATTGCATGCTCTTTAAATATGAATGCCTACTTGATAATCATGATATATCGTGCCTTGTTGCTTGCTTACTGTTGATCTGCCATGAATGATCTTGCCTTGATGATATCATTTCTTATTTGAATCTGAAATGATTGCCTTGATAATCAACCCTTGTTAGCCTGGTTACGTAAAACCAAAATGGTTTAGACTCTTAAGTCTAGGATAAAATTTACTTAAGACACTGCTAAGATCCAACTAATAATTTTTGGCTTAGTCACCTCGGAACGGTGAACCGAAATTCACCAGACATGGTTACACATTGATACTTGAACATCGGAACTTGGGCCTGGCATGCCAGTGTTGTGTGGTTGTGAGTATGGAATGCGGACGTGGTTCGGCATGGTGATAAGGTTGATTAGAGTAGCTAAGGCTATGAGGTGTTGAGAAGAGAGCTATCGGTTCACAGACGGTGCAGAGAGGAGCACGGAATAACATGCGTAGCTGTCACGCGCTGCCACTTGCCTGTCGGAGGTGATTCCGTCACATCATGTGCACAACACACTGGGAATGATAGCAGAAAAAGGAAGTGAACTATTTGAGAAAGTGGACTGGCTGGATCCGAGGCTTTGAGAGTAGACCAGACGGGCGTGTGGAGAGATACACAGTGGAAAGTCGCTGACCAATTGCCTGTGGGAATTGGTTCCTAGCGCCACAACGCGTTGACCATCGCGAGGTAGTGCGGATGTGGGGCCCATTGGCTTGCAAGAGAGCACTATGGCAAACCCCCATTTCGAAGTGAGGATAGGATCATGTCATCATCCGAGGGATGATCTAGGTCATACATCTCCAGGAGCCGTGACACTAGAGTGGGCTTGGCAACCCAACTAGGAAAGAACAGGCACTTGATGGCATGTATGATCCACAATGGGTGTGCCTTACCCCGAAGATAATGGCGGGGGTAAGGAGGAAGCTTAGTATGGAATTGTGAAGTAGTATAAAATTGAGAACTAAAACTCTGAAACATTGATTAGTAGAACTTTGAGTTAAAATTTCTAAGTCGTAGTTTTGTTTACAAAATTTGCTTTCCGCAAATTAAACAACCCCAATCTTTTCTTTGGAGCCTCTATCACTAAATGCATTAGGTTGGGTGTTAACTCACAAGTGTGGTTTGATTACGCACTTACCCTCACACCCACTCACTATTTTAGATGGAGGAGTTGAGCAAGATCCTTATGAATGCCACAAGGATGGACATCCTAAGTATGCTGATGACCAGGAGAAGGTGTAGGGCGATGCTCCGGTCACTTGCGTAGGGCATAGCCGGTGGATGTTTCTTTATGTTTTTCCTTGCACTCTGATATTTGTATTTCTGTCCTTAAGATTATTTGGCCGGTGTGCCGGTTTGTAATACTTAATAGCCCTCGGGCTTAATACAGCTGGTTAATTTAATTAAAGTCTTCTGCATGTATGAAATGATCTGGCTATATATTAGTGTGCACTAGTGTACTGATCCAGAGACTAGTGCAAATCAAGAGGTTCTCAAGAAGTAGATTTTGAGGGCCGACAAAGTCACTCGCCCTCTCACTAAAACCAGTGAAAGGCATCTTAGTCATCTTGCCAAGTAAGCAAGACTCGCATGGATCAAATAATTCGAAATCAAATGAATCAAGAAGATCATCTCTATGGAGATTCTCCACACGCTTCTTATTTATATGGCCTAAGTGACAATGCCACAGATAAGCGGAATTCAAATCAGTCATTCTATGTCTTTTCGCATTAATATTATAGATAGGAGCATCCTCAAGATCTAGTACATACAATCCATTTACCAATGGACAATGACTACAGAGCATATTATTCAAATAAATTGAATAACATTTGTCCTTTATTATGAATTCAAAATCATCTTCTTCCAAACATGAAGAAGAGATAATGTTGTTGCTCAAGGCAGGCATATAATAACAATTATTCAACTCAATAACTAATTCTGAGAGCAATGACAAGGGATAAATGTCTACACCCAATGTAGCAACCTTTGCTCCATTGCTGACGTGAATCTCTACCTCGCCTCTTGTAAAACTATTTGCAACGATTTGCAAGTGTGAATCATCGATCCGGTATCAAATACCTATGATTTGGTAGGACAAGTAGCAAGATTAATTTCTATAACGTTAAGACCTAAACCGGAAGGAACAATTCCGTTCTTCTTATCTTTCAAGTATTGCTTGCAATTTCTACGCCAATGTCCTTTCTTATGGCACTAGTGACATTCAACAGAAGCAATAGGACCAGCCTTGGATTTCTCTTCAGACTTAGGTTTCTTGGTTGGGATTGCATCCCCACCCTTACCTTTGGCTTTGCTCTTCCTTTTATTATCCTTTTGGACCATCATCACAAGATCAGGACCTTTCATAATGCTTTCCTCAGTTACTTTTAGCACCATGCAGTTCGGTTAAGGTCTTCTCCAAGCTATTCATATGAAAATTCAAAATGAATGGCTCAAAGCACGCAGGGAGCGACTGGAGAATAACATTCATGGCCAACTATTGCTCAAGAGAAAACCAAGCTTTTTCAAGCTCTTAATATAACCAATCATCTTGATCACATGAGAACTCACGGAACCACAATTAGCTAGCTTGCATGCAAATAGGGCTTTAGATATCGAATATCTCTTAGCCTTAGCTTGGTTCTCAAATATGCACCAGAGTCCTTAAATCATAGTGAAGACATCCGTCGACTCATATTGCTTCTAAAGCTCAGATTTCATCGTGGCAAGCATGAGACAACTAACATCAAGTGAATCATTGCAGTGCGTGTCATAAACACGACGATCAGCAGCAGAAGCATTATCAAGCAGTTCATCAAGATACGGGCTCTCTAGAACATATTACTTTTTCTCTTGCTTGAGAACAATTCTTAAGTTACGGTACCAATCAATGAAATTAGTTCCAGAAAGCTTTTTATTTTCCAGAATAGATCGCAAGTTAAAACTAAGATTTGTATTGACAGTACTACGTGCCATCTACAATAGAAATATATAAGCAAAGTCTTAGCACTATGTTCATGTTAATCTTTTGTTAAACAATTTAATAAAAGATGCTCCCACTAAAATCACATTACTTCTAGTGATTTTTAGCCGGTCAAGATCCATATTTTCTAAAGTTCTAGTGAGCTTTGGAATCACCGCTAGAACCAAGTGACGTAGGTAAGCAACTCCTTGCTACTCACATCTCCATGTGACTCTTGTTTGTTGGGTGGCATCCAATGCCCTGGCTCCCAACACCTATGTCCCGAAGCCCAAAACTGTTTTGATAGTTTTGTCAAGTAAACTAATACTATACATACGGATGTCCGACATCCACCCTATTCGATCAAGAAAATCGATGGCACTCTACTTTGGCGGACCTACCACCAACGACTCGACCTTTATAGGTGCAGTTATTGAAAGCGCATCAATTACACTTTTTTTTTGAGAAAAACTATTTTATCATGATAATTATATCTACCAAATACGAAATATGAAAGAATAGCATGACAGGAACATAAATTAGCATGACAGCGCTACGAACGATTATCACGGCGGTCCTGCTATGAAAATTCAATCGGATTGATCATATCAAGTCGATTCCGAGTCATCAAAATGTCTTAATTTTCACTGTGCTAGGTCTCCTTGAGAAGGCAGCGGTTGCACACAACTTTGATCTGTTGGCCCGACATGTTCGACACGCGTAATAACCCTAATGGTGTTACTAGCATGTAACACTCCAATTTTTATGAAGAAAATAAAACTTGGACTGTTTAAATTTTTGGATAAAAAGAAATGGTTTGTTAAAAATTAAGTAAAGACTAGATTTAAGAAACATAATTTTGCAAAATGTAAAATAGCAAGACAAATTTAGTTAAAATACAAACTCTACCCTTGCATCTAATCCTAGATTTTATAAAAATATCACCACCTCCCAAAACCTATTTCTAAATAGGATAAATACAAATAAAAAGAAAATACAAAAGAGAAAATAAAAAAAATCGTCCTAGCCACCTTCCTCTCCCTTACCCCCGCACATGTCCTCGTGAAATTTCCTCGCTGCTTGACCTAGCCTCCCCAACCGCTCGCCTCCTCGCTCGCTCGGCCAGCCACGCCGACGCCGCCCCGACGCTGCTAGCCCTCCTTCCTCGCCACCTCGTCACGCCCCGTGTTGCGACGCCGCGCGCCAGGACGCGAGCACTCCGTGCACGGCACACGCATGACCGCGCCAGGCCATGCACACGCCCCCGTACGACATGACATGGCGCGTCATCCTCGCCCACTCTTCGTGACCGCGACGGCACGCCGCGCTGCGCGCCACTGCACGCGCCACGCCGGCCTGCTGCGCCGTCACCTCACCACCGCCTGCCGGAGACGACACGGTGCTGCTCAACACGGCATCACCACCGCGCGAACACGGCATCACTCACCGCGCAACATGGCATCACTCCCCGTCCTTGCCTTGAATTCCTCACCGCCGTTGTGGACGGCAGCTCACCTGCCCAGCGATGAGCATTGAAGACCGTGGCCCCGCACGGTGACAGGTTGGTCTAAGCAGCCACTAGCACCCCGGACCCGCTCCTACCGCTCTCCCGGACATCGCCAACCCTACACTGCCCCTTCTCGAGCCATTAAAGCCCCGTCACCCCTTTCTCACATTTCCCCCTTTCCGGCTAGTTCTGCCGCCGCACCCTAGCCCCATCTCCCGCACGTTGTGGTGAGCCATTGGGATTGAACCTGAGCCTTTTTCGAAGCTCTCTCCTCCTACTCCCTCATCCTCCCCCTGATTGACCTCTCCCCCTGTACAACTCGCCGGAGAGCATGGAAAGCGGCATCGGTCGGGAACTGCCCCCTTCTCGATTTCATCGTCGTTGGTAAGCACCATTTCAATCCCTTGCTTTGGGAGCATCCTAGGAGCACCATGCCCATGACCATACCCTTGATTGGGCCTAAGACCCGCCGGAGTTCGCTGGCGACGGGAGCCCTGCTCTTACCGCCACCGACCCCGCAACACTAGGCCAAACCAAGCCATCTTTAAAATTTGTAGAATTTAAAATTTGCATGCTATCTTTAAAATGAGTAGTTTCTAGTGTTAGCTACAACCGGGAAATATAAAATGAATTTCATACCCTTATTAATTTTGCACCGTAGGATCAAATATAAAATATCTCGATACTATACTTACCCTTGGCATACTTACCCTTATTAAATGCATGCTAGGAATAAATAACGATATTAGGTCTAAGGATCATATAGGTATACCACTCAAAACTACAGGCTGATGGTATATATAAGATAACAATCTCTGTGGTGTCTCGATGTAGGTCTATCCAACACCATGATCTCTAACATGTGTCCATATTTTTGATTTGATATATCTATATCTATGGTATGTGAAACATTACCATCAATCAATACATGTGTTCAACAAATCATTACTGTTTCACATAATGATATGAGATCAGGGATCATTTAGAATAAAATCATATAAACAATGTGTCTCACAACTAAGTTATACTTGATGAACAATGTGAACGACGTTTATTCATGAAACTGATGACATATTATCTAAGAGGACGTAAACATAGATGTGATATAATCATATTACATGAGTGCCTCTAGGGCATATCACTAACAGTCTTTACGCCAGCGGTAGTGTTTCCTGTCCAGGGCTCGGGGGCCGTAGGTTTAGCCGATGCGTAAGAATACTGAGAAGCATACTAGGTCTAAGTAGCATACTAGGTCTGAGTTGGCCATAAATCAGGAACTGGTATCGGCTTAAAAGTAGCCTGATATTTAGCCTAATTGGCCACTAGAGCATAATGTACCTGATTTGGCATAGACTGCGTCTGGTACATCTGCCTCACAGGCGTTGGCTGAGGAGCCTGATATGCCTGCTGGAAAATACTGTCGGTGCCTAGTTCTAAGGGGGTACTGATTGTCCAGGCCCTGCCGGGTAGGAAGCCTGGAAATCAATATGCAAGAGTGCAGGCACAGACCTTTGTCCCATAGGATCTGAATGTTGCATCAGTTGAGGGGTCATCGAGGTAGACGTAGCAGTCCTAGCGACCATCGTAGCATGAATCTGTTATTGCTGGCTGATAGTGAATTGTGGGTACATTGGTAACGCGGGCCTGGGTGCGAGCAAAGCGCCATTGGCGATCATCTCATAGGCCATCTCTTTGACGCCATTCATGATCATTGGGCTAAGAGTAGCAATAAAGGCTGAAGATTGATTCATCATGGCGTAATGAACCAACGAGTGTACCATCTCTGACACTTCCTGAGGGGTTACTTCATACCCTGCTAAAACCTAGCTTTAGCAGGATCAACCACCTTCGGGAGTTCTCCTTTTTTGCATCGTATTCTCGTGTTGGCTTTTCTGAAAAGCTCCGAGATAAGCGCGCCTCACTTCTTCCATCCGTGCAACCATGTCCTGATGCTATTCTTCAGTAAAATCAGTGTCGGTCACCCTAATGATGTGATCTTCAATAATGTTAGTCCGATCTTGCTGATGGGATGCCATCATGTCCCACCGAGCGTGCCAAAAGGTTTGCTTGCATAGAAAGCTGACTGTTGGCACGAACGCATGTGGGCTTAGTGCTTAGGATCCTCGTCAGCACCGGAAGCAAGGTTCAAAGCGTGCCAGCCGATTTGATCCTACAATCAGCAAGAAGAGACATAATCAGTTTTAAGTAGTTGATTAGATATGTACTATGATAGACCTGCAACACTTAGAAACATATCTAAACAGGGATGAAGCATAATGAACTATCGGGTTAGATTAGATCTAACCCAATAGGTCCAAGAGGGTAAAATGATCTACTACAAAGCTGATTAGATCAACAAGGCAGTAAAACGAATAGTAAACAAACCACCAACTAGCTGATTAGATCACCTAATTGATAGAACGAAGGATAAACAGAGTATTGATGAATAGCAAACTATAAGCCGATAGAACGAGGGTAAACAGCCTACCGTCAACAAATGTATTAATCAGTAGAAAGAGAGTGAAAATAAACCCTTAGTCGAAATGGCGATGCACAGCAATATTGACTAAGATAGTGTTTCGACCAAAAGCCAATGCAAACCCGTAGATCGAATTGAATCGAGACAATACTTACTTGATGGTGACTCCTGGGGTGTACCGTGAAGCCGATCAAGAAGACGATACGTAACAAGCCTCTCGAAATCAAAATACGACGAGAATACTCTAAATGCAACAAAAGTAGACAAAAAGTAAAGGACAAGTAAAGTAGATTTGTTTGATTGATTTGTGGATGCCTTTACATGTCCTATATATGGTCTAAGTATTTATATAGAACCTCGGAGTCAATCGACTAGGACTCTTGTTCTTGTAACCTACATGAACTTGACTCTATATCTTTTTATTACATCCAATACTACTTAATATATTCGTGCTAAGCCGACCTGATCTGTTCTTTATTCCTTCTTTAGCTGATTCAGTCTTCTTCTTCCATACTTATCTAAGTCGACTTGGACCCTTTTCCGTGCCACATATAGCCCATATTTTACTAGATCTAAGCCGATTTCTAGATGCTCCAGAATATCGACCTATTTCTAAAATTGGGTGTCAACAGGTTAGAAGTGTGGCTGGATAGGAAGGGGATGCATGCCTATTTATAGGAAAAAAAGTCTGACATTTTTTGGATTTTTTCTTATATTTAATGAATTTTCGAAGCTCTAAATGGTTAAAAAAGGCTATATTCATCCAAACGGGTAAAAAAGGGCTATATTTTCGAACGAACCGAACGAGCTGAGCCGGCCATTGTCATAGCGTGGCACAAACCCGGCTGTCGGCTTCCACTGCGTGATGTAGCCCGGCTAAGCGCCTAGCGCCGCGTTGGCGTGGTCTTTGCTAGCCGCGCGCGTGACGCGGTAGGACGGAGCAGCCGACGTGTGCCTACGGGCGCAGGTGTGTGAGAGTTTGAAATTGCTAGAGTGAACCGGACAGGACGAACTGAACTGTGTCGGGCCGACGGGCCAAGGGTCAGGCCCAAGCACAGTTCGCTGAAATGAACTAGGCCGGGCCGCTGATGAAGTACCAGACCGGCTGGCGTTCGAGGCCTAGCCTTTGCACGCTGGTGTCGCGTTTCTCCAGGATTTAATCCTGGGCCGGTACACCTGGGATTGAATCCCAGGGCGCACGCGTGCGTGTTTAGTGGGACTACGCATGCCTGCATATGGAGGTGTAGGGCCTCTCATTTGGTTCTGCGTGTGCACTGGACGCGCACGGGGTGCGTGAGTGTGGTGTTGTGGTGTGAGTTGTGTGCGTTCAGATTGTACCATCTCAAAAAAAGGTACCAGACCGGCTGGGTTTCCAGAGTTTGGCCCAGCCAGCTCTGCTCTGCATCCACACACACAACCGGAAAAAAATTCTATGGCACCCTATGCCATATAACCTATGTGGCACCCCTCCATCCACCATCCAACAAATAATCAATGTACAGGATTAGTCCAGTTTTTAGTCACTTCAAAAATTGAAGATTTAAAATTTCATTGTTTGGCTAGATTTTGAAGATTTAAAATTTTATCAAATTTCAAATTTTGGTTAGATTTCAAATTTAGATAGGTTTCAAATTTTTAAAATTTGTTTTTTTAAATCTAGACATATTTTAAAATCTAAATTTGACCAAATTTGAAAAGTTTTGAAACCTATCTAAATTCTAAAGTTTCAAATTTGGTTGAATTTGAAAATTTTCAAACCTACCCGAGTTGTGAAATCTAACTGAATTTTGAAATTTGGTCAAATTTTAAAATTTCAAAATCTAACCAAACTTTGAAATTTTAAATCTTCAATTTTTTTACCAATCTTTTGAGATGACTAGAAGTTAGAACTAATTTTGGACGTTGATTATTTGTTAGATGGTGGATAGAGGGGGTGCCACATAGGTTATATGGCATAGGGTGCCATAGAATTCCCCCCCCCCCATATTAAAAAAAACCTAGCTGCCTTGAGGAGCCGCCGCCGCCGCCAGTCGCTATCGCCACCTTGCTCCCTAGTTCCCACGCAATCTGTCTTCTCTCTTGGTCCGCCTTGCTCCCTTTGCGGCCTCGCCTGCTACCTAGGCAAGTCGGCATCGAGCCGCCGCTCCCCTCTAGCGATCGCTGCCCCGCCTCCTCTTGCGGATCCCAGTGCCAAGGTGCGGCTTTCAGTGGTTCTCGCCCTTCTAGCCTAATCTCTCTCTCTCTCTCTCTGGATTTGATCCAAATTCGATCGAATAATTTGTTTTTTCAAAAATTTTCCATAGCAAACGCTTCAAAAACACTGGAACTATCTTTAGGAGTTTTCCTCAATTTTGAATTTGAAACCCTAAATCGCTCTATGATCCTTGCACATCCATGGGAGCCCGGGCAGCTACCCCCCCTGCACGGGCAGTTGATCCGCCACTGCTTGTTGCCACATTGTGATTGATTTGACCAAAGGTAAAAGTTGAAGAATTATTTTTGTATCTTGACCATACTATGTTTATTCTTTTCATACAGGATTGTGCTTGCTCTTCAAATGCCCGTGCAGACAAGGTACTATTCTAACTGCAACCCTTCTTTTTCTTTATATTTAAGCTAAGATCAATTGGGTCGCATTACACTAGTATAGACAAAGTACTATTCTGCTTATGGCCAAGACATCGCTCCCTCCTGGATTCCGGTTCCATCCAACTGATGTTGAACTAACAGTCTACTATTTAAAGAGGAAGTTATTGGGTAAACAGTTGCGCTGCAATGCTATATCGGAGATTGATCTATATAAATTTGCCCCTTGGGATCTTCCAGGTATATTTGCCATTTCAATAGTCTCTGAACAGATTATTTTACTTGTTTCCTTCATGTTAATATTCTAAATAATTGTATAACCATCTGTTTACTCAATGCCATGCCTGCCATCTGTTGGTCTACATGTACATCAATGTTCGCTTAGCTGAAGATGTGTGTTAAGTAACCACAACTTTATATTTTGATGTAAAACATCTTGCTTTGCAGATAACTGGCCTTTGAACTGTTTTAATGTTATATTGGTCTGTTAACTTGTTGCAGAGAAAGCTTCCCTGCAGGGTAAGGATCTGGAATGTTATTTCTTTTGCCCACGTGATAAGAAATATTCTAGTGGGTCAAGAACTAACCGGTCGATTAAGGCTGCTAATGGAAAGCTACTGGAAAGGACAGGCCGGTAGTATATAATTCACGCACTGTTGGGATGAAGAGAACTTTGGTGTTTCATCTTGGCAAGCCACCACGGGGTGATAGAACTGACTGGGTAATGTATGAATATAGGCTGGAGGACAAGGAACTATCTGCTGGTGGTGTTAAACTGGTATGATTTTTTAGGCGTGTCTAGTACTTTGAGTTTCTGACTTATGAAATGATTTTTTTTAAAAAAAATGCAAGTATCTACTGTCGAGAGAGTACTCTTGTTAAAATTATTTACAGTTGTTGGAGTGAAATTTGGAAAATCAACAATTAATGAAGCTTTAAAAATGCACTGGGGTTTATTTCGCTATGCCAACTATATTTCGCTCAATGCTATTGTCCTTATTGTGTATGTTGCTAGTCTCAGTTCATAGCTATGAGCCTATGCATCCTCTTTCATGTGTGAAACTATCAAATAGAACAAATCTGCAAATTATGTGGACAACAATACACAGACATGAGAATGCATGCGACATCATCACTGTCTCCATTGGCAGATTACCTCCTTGTGGAATGCAAGTTACAAATTATGTATTTATGTTTCCTCTGAAGTCCTCAATTTAACCTTACAATGTTTGTTAATTTTATTAGCTTGGAGCTGAAAGTCCATACCGTTTTATGCACTTAACTGCGTTATATATCAGCTCATATACTTCAGTTTTGAAAAGAAGTAACTTTTCCTTTACCCCTGCCAGCTGAACTGTCTTCATTCTTCAACTTACATTGAGATATTTTATACCATCTACATCTTTCATACTTATAATCCCAGATATATTTGTCCTTTTGTTTTGGGTAAGTCTTGAGATTGTATTTGGTTAGTGCATCACGATATTGAAGATAGAAAGGTGCAAACAGTCAACAGAAAGAAGTGTCACAATCTGAACCTTGATGCTATGATTGCTCCTTAAACTGAATTGACAGAAGCCAAATATAGGGAAGGAAAGTCAGTTTATTATTCCCTATGAGAAAAGTTGAGCACTTGAAGTGATTATTTTGTTAACAAGCGGCCTTGTGATTCTTGTTAACCCTTGTTGCAGGATGCGTTTGTTCTTTGCAAAATCTTTCAAAAAAGTGGTCCAGGTCCCAAGATTGGGGAACAATATGGTGCTTCATTTATGCTATCTTTTTGATAGCATAAATATACAGAAGCTAGACGAGATTGTCGGTTGTTTCTCGACATATGCTTTAAATAACGTGGGGCAGGATGGTTCATTGGTAATTTTTCTTTTATGCCATATTCCCTTCTTTTTGTATCTGCTGCTCATTGCATTAACTCTATTTTTTATTTGTTTTGATGCAGCCTGATCCATCTGCTGACTGTGATAACGACAATAAAGTATTGTCTGATGACACCGAAACAATATTTGATGGACTGGATGAAGTTGCTTGTCAGTCAGTAAAGGGCATCACTAACCATATTGTGACTCATGTGGTCAACATTTGATTCGACCTGTGCTGGAAGTACTTCAACGTGAACCGTACATGGAGCTGAATGACTTGTTGATGATCCTGCAACCTTACAATCCTGGTGATCGCATGTTTACCGCTGAAAGATTAGTGGTAGGTAATTTTGGAAGATTAATTAGGATCTAACTTGTGGCACTTTTATTTCATTTATTTATTTAGCTCAGAAATGCAGACTATGCAATCTTGGCACTGGTGGGTAAAGCTCGATCCCATGCCATGTGCAATGGCGATTTTCCCGTCATATGAGCTTCTAAACAATTTCTCTTATCATCCCCTCGCTGCTGCAGCCGTTGCGTTCTGTGTTTTTCACGTTGCTTTCGTCTCTTCTGGGTGATTTGGCTAATTTGTTACTTCCAAAGTAGCAGCCACTCATGGTGTTTGCTCAGAATAATGTTCCAACGCTATGTCAACATCTTCTTTCCTCTTTTTTCTTTGAAGAAACATCTTTCTTGGCTGGACTATCATCGGGCAATTCCTTATCACCAAACATCAGTATAAAAATGATGAACTAGATCGTGGAACAAAAAATTATGAGATTTCACGATGCGGCCATCCATTCTAGGACGTCGCCATTCATCAGAACAAATAAGCTCGAGCTAATGCCTTTCACCCATGTCATGTCATACTTTTTTTTTTTGTGCTGCACCGTGTCATACTTGGAATGTTTGCATCCATATCGTCGTCGCAATATAGTGCTCGACTGATCAGAGAGTTCTAATATGTTTCGTGGCTTCCATGAAGCTCGCGTTAGTGCTAGTTTGTAGGGCTATATAATGAGGTCTTGATGATAGCTAGACGTGTATTTTTCTAGTAGTATATCTTTGATGCCAAAGGAGCGCCAATTAGAAAATAATCCATTGCACATTCGTAGCTTCCCTTTTTTTTTGGTTTCTACAGAAGCTTTGTTGGTGAAAAATAACGGCTTAACAAAATAGCAAGCTATATTGGACTGTTGAGAGTGGGCAAATATGATGATCTACTATTATCAACGGATTGACAATTTTAAATAAAATTTGCACACTAATACTTGCATAAAAAATTACAGAAAATAAAATAATTTCTAAAAATATGAAAAATTTAATGAGAGGCAGGTTTAGCTATGAATTGATGTTAAAAATTCGTTTCAACTCAATCGGGCCAAAAATAAATTTTTGGTGTTCTATTAAAGGATGACATAAACTTCACAATCTCACGTCTTGTTCACTGCTGGTCTTCTCTATGGATTGCAACTAGTTGTCGAACGCTTGGTTCCTGAGCAAGCACAGCGTGCGAGCGGGGGAGGGGAGCACGGCAGAGTGTGCCAGACCGCATCGCATGAAAATCAGACGTGTGCGAGCACGAAAGAAAAAACACGCGAGGCGGAGACTGTGTTGTTGGTTCGGCTGGGGACACCATACCCTCATATTCCTGTTTTTTTACCGTCGGCCACCAACACCGCCACGTGCCCCTTTCCCCCTCTCGTGGTTCCCTATCTCTATCTTTCTTCCCTTCTCTCTATTTCGCTGTCTTCACTCTTCCATGTGCTTCTTCTTGCTTGAGGCAACAATAGAGAGGGGGAGCGGGAGAAGAAGATGGCTCGAGAAGATGGCCGGATTTGGAGGAAAAGATGACCAATTTTTGGGTTGAAACATTACCCTGGTACGTATAAAACATTGTGTTTTGCCTAGTGAAACATGATGTTTGCTATAGTGAAGCACCATATATGTGGAACCCTTGATTAGCTTTGTGAAACATTGGATTTGTTCTTATGAAACATTGGTTTCGCTCTATCGAAACATGGTGTTTGCTCTTTAAAACATGGTGTTTGCCGTTGCGAATCATTTGCTTGTATGAGGTGAAATATTTTTTAATAACTGCAGGAATATTGTTTCAACGATGTATTATCAGTACAATAACAATGTTTTTATCAGTACTTTCATGTTTCATTAGTATTCTGATCATGTTCCCATGATGTTTCACTAGTACTCCGGCCATGTTTCAGCCATACTTATTGCATGTTTATCAGTAGCGCTCATGTTTTAGCAGGATATTGTTTTGATGATGTCTTGTTATGTGTTTCTTTAGCATGTGCATGGTGTTTCCTCAGGTAAAGTCAGATGTTTCAGTAATACTTCGATCATGTTTTTAGGTTCAGCATTAAAAAAAAAGCGTCTGATTTTTCCAATGGATTGGACATCTACTTTGCCGGCGACATGCTACATTGCCAGCGTGGTTTGTGATTTTGCGGTGGTGGTAAACAATATGTAACTGTTGAGTACAACAAATGGGACGGCCAAAAAGTGCCACAGCATATTCCACCGCCGATGCTAGCATCCGGTGCGTGGCCTTGCGCCGGACGTCCGAGCCGAAGTCATGTCCAAAAAATATCGGACACAGCGGGGCAGAAATGATGTACTGTGTAGTACCGCTTTACGTCTAATTTGGGACTATCAATAATTCAATATTCAATAGATTGATGAACATTGATAAAAATAAATAAAATGATGAGAATTAAAATAGATTGATGAATGTTTGGTATATAGTGCAATATCATTGCCGGGAAATTTCAGCTTATATCACCCAATTCATGCCTCTCACCATAAATGACACTCAATGAGTGCACTTGTTATTTCATAACACTTCGCCATTTTCCACACATTTTCTTATCCTTTTCTCTATTTTCTTATTCTTTCTCACCTAAGATGACCAAAACACCTCTCCCTCAAATGATGGGAAAAAATTGCCTAAGTGCATATTTGAAATTTGAATCTTGATTTTGAAATTTGAACCAGTATTTTGAATTTTAGAATTTATACTCATGTTTGGAATTTGAATCTTGATATTTCAACTTATCAAGGATCGCATCCTTCCTCTTTATTACACCGCTTACTTACAGACAATAAATGCCTTCACGGTCGTTGGATCCAATAGCCACGTGTTCACCTCCCACAACACCCCAAGGCTCAGCGGCCACAGTCCTGACCGCATGCAACACCGAAAGCTCCCCTGGATACGCGACACACGCAGAAGCAAGGAACATCTCTCCCACACGCATTTTAAGCCTTAGGACAAGACATGTGCTGACCTGCTCTAATTTTCTCCGATCCGAATCAACCCGGCGGTGATATATAAACTCCAAAACAAACTCAATTAGAGATAATTGGAATGAAGGGAGGATTAGACATACCACACACACCGAGAGAGATCCACATAGTTGCATACAACACATTATGTGTATCAATTATTTTCTCTTTCATTTTGTATATCGTGTATTCCCCCGCATTCGCGACATCGACGATGCAACGGACGTAGGTTTGTTATCAGTGATCACAAGTGGCCCAAACCAAGAAAAAATTCTTTGTTAAGTTCGGGTTGCATCACTGAAACAACAAGCTTTTGCTTGTGAAAGGGGTTAGGCTCGTAAGTGGACATGTCCACGGACCATATGCGGAAATCCACTTCAACCGCATACTAACGCTAGGCATCCGACTAACCGGCGACATGGGAGAGTTAAGAGATGCACGCGTTACGTTGCCGTGAGCTGTGACGCTGGCCGGTGCTTAGGGCTGCAGGTTTCGTGGACTACATGCACTGGGGCACTTGGGCCTCCTTGCTCATGCAAAAAGAAACTTTTTTATTTTTAAATTATTTTTTATTTATTTTTTAAAAATGTACGTTAGATCAACAATTTTTCAAAAATAGACGCTCGTCGCCCGTGGATCGGGCGATCGGTGCCCCACCTGTTAGTGCACTAACGGTGCAGCTGGCAGCGATCGCCCCTGTATGGGGTGACCAGTCCCACCACTAGTACTAGCTTCCTACTGGCTACTACCACTACATGAAAGTTACAACCTTTACAAAATTTTTTTAAAATTATGCAATATCGAAATGCAACAAA
This sequence comes from Olyra latifolia, assembly GCA_036346145.1. NCBI lineage: Eukaryota > Viridiplantae > Streptophyta > Magnoliopsida > Poales > Poaceae > Olyra > Olyra latifolia. Next base: position 4,319,319 of record CM070524.1, read on the forward strand.
ACTTAAAAATAGAACCGTAGGTTCACAAAAAGGGTCCATAAAAAGTTTTGTTATTTTTAAAAATTTTGATTTTTTGAAATTTAAAAATCGTGAAGACAAAATTTTCAAAAAAATCATATTTGTGTGACCCTTTTCATGAACCTATTGTTCATTTTTCAAGTTTCTCTTCATTTTTGATATTTATAAAAAAATCATTTTTTTAATTCATGATTTTTAAAATTTTTTAAAAAATTTAAGTCAAAGTTTCCAAAAAAAATTTAAAACTTTGTGTGAACCCTTTCCATAAACTATGGCTACAAGTAAAAGTTTTATAATTTACGAAAAGGGTTCACAAAAAGTTTTAATTTTTTTTGGAAAACCTTGACTTTAAAATTTTTTTAAATTTAAAAAATCATGAATTCAAAAAATATGATTTTTTATAAACATCAAAAATGAAGAGAAACTTGAAAAATGAACAATAGGTTCATGAAAAGGGTCACACAAATATGATTTTTTTGTCTTCACATTTTAAATTTCAAAATTTTCAAAAAAAATCAAAATTTCAAAAATAACAAAACTTTTTGTGAACCCTTCCTGTGAACCTACGGTTCTATTTTTTTAAGTTTTGTTGCGTTTTGATATTGCATAATTTTTTAAAAAAATTGTAAAGGTTGTAACTTTCATGCAGTGATAGTAGCTAGAACTAGTACGTTGCTGGTACTAGTGTAGGGGCTGGTCGCCCTATACAGGGGCGATCGCGTCGCGTGACAGACACCTATTTTTGAAAAATTGTTGATCTAACGTATATTTTTCAAAAAATGAATAAAAATAATTTAAAAATAAAAAATTTGCAAATTTCCATCTGTGCTACTTCGTCGGTTTAAAGCGGACCGCTGCTGCTTACATCCCTAAAAGGGATACCTTGGCCTTGTAGTAACAAGAAGTAAGCTCGACGAGGAGGTCGTTTTCGAATCCTCGACATAACTCATATTTTGAATTTCAGAAATTTGAACTCAAATTTGAAATTTAAACTCATATTTTAAATGTTAGAAATTTGAACTCTTATTTGAAATATGAATCTTGATATTTAAACTCATATTTTGAATTTCAGAATTTTGAACTCAGATTTGAAATTTGAACTCATGTTTAGTCGAGGGAGGGGTATTTTGATCATCTTAGGTGGGAAAGTATAAGAAAATAGAGAAAAGAAAATGAGTGGATAATGGTGAAGTATTATAAAATGAAACAATTTGTGGTCACTGTGTTATATTTTAAAAAGGCACACGGGTTGAGTGCCATTTGTGGCGAGACGCACAAATTAGGTGTTATATGTTGAGCAACCATGCTACCGGGTGTAGTCCGAGGTTGCTAATTCGTATGCGCGACGTAGAACGACATATGCACAAAGTAGATGAACACAAATGTAGGGAGAGAACGAATTCTTTATTGCTTTCAGGTGTGTTTACAATGGACGGATTCCTCTCCTATTTATAGTGCTGCTTCATAGAGTTTGACAGATCCACGGATAGACCTATCCGGATACGGCTTGGAGAGCCCGTAACCGAATAGGTTTCCTAATATTCCCCCTTGGACCTTGCCGCGTAATGCATATGCCTCATCAAAACTCCATAAAAACCCAGTGGAAAAAATTCTTGGAGAAAGAGTGCATAGCATACGCTTGCTGTGCGCACGGATGTCTCGTTAAAAACCTTATGTGAGAAACTTCTTTGAAAACTCACTTAAAGGAAAAAGAGTACAAATCCACCCAACATTGCTTCATTACTTCAATGTAATAGTTGGGTACTTGAACTTCTGGTTCAAGATTTAATTCAAAATATGTGAAGTTTCTCCCCAGATTACGCACTTCTCTAAGTCTCATCATTCCTATGCCTTTAATGCATCTTTCAAAGGTAGACGCTTTGGTAGGGACTTAGTGAACAAATCCATGAGATTCTCGCATCGACTTAGTGTCTTGAATATTGATTTCATTCATCTTATGCATCTCATGTGCATAAAAATACTTGGGGTTTATATGCTTAGTGAGGTTGCTCTTCACATATCCAGTCTGTACTTGTGCGACACATGCTGCATTATCCTCATAAATGATGGTGGGGGTTTGTTCTATTTGCAATCCACATAAGCGGAGAATGTGGAATGTCATTCTTGAAGCCATGCACATTCACGTCTTTGCCTCATACAATGCAATGATTTACGAATGGTTAGTCGATGTTGACACAAGTGTGCCTTTGACAACTTCCATGATCTGCGGTTCCTCCACATAGGAAGACATATCACATGCGGGACTTACCGGTGTCTGGGATCTGAAAGATAACCCGCATCTGCATATCCGACCAAAGTCATATCTTGGTTCCTTCTATAAAATAGTCCAAGATCGACTGTTCCCCATAGGTAGCGGAAGATGTTCTTTACCCTTTTCCAATGCCTTTTCGTTGGCTCTGCACTATACTTTGCTAATAAGTTTACGGCAAATGTAATGTCAGGCCGTGTACTGTTTGCTAGGTACATGAGCGCTCCTATGGCACTTAGGTATGGGAATTCCGATCCCAGGACTTCCTCCCCATCTTCTCTAGATCGATATGGGTCTTGTTCTGCTTGTAATGACCTTCCGACCATCGGGGTTCTTGATGCGTACGCCTTGTCAAAACTAAACCTCTCCAACACTTTTTGGGTGTAGGCGGCTTGATGTACGAATATTCCATCTGGCATATGCTCAAGCTGAAGGCCTAATCAAAATTTGGTTTTACCCAAATCTTTCATTTCGAATTCAGATTTCAAATATGAGCTTGCTTCTTCAATTTCATCATCGGTGCCAATGATGTTCAAATCATCCACATAAACCGAAATTATACAAAAACCATCTTATGATCGTTGTATAAAAACGCATGGACAGTCTTCATTATTCGTATAGCCTTTCTTGCTCAAGAACTCGCTCAAGCGATTATACCACATTCTTCCTGACTGCTTTAATCCATATAAGGATTTCGCAATTTTACACAATATAATTCTTTCTTCTCTTTATTCGGGTTGGCATGCCGTCGGTACTTTCATGTACAATTGAGTCCGAGTTACCGTAAAGATAAGTGTGACCACATCCATCAATTTCATTTTTAAATTCATATTCACTGCCATTGAGATGAGATATCTAAAGGTTATACCACCCATGACCGGGAATAGGTTTCTTCATAATCAACGCCGAGTATTGAGTGAAACCTTGAGCTACCAGCCTTGCTTTGTACCGTATCACTTCATTATTTTCATTTCTCTTAGAATAAAACCCATTTATAGCCCACAGGACGTATATGGGAGGGTATAAGGCACACAGGTCCAAACACTTCTCTTTTGTTCAATGAGATCGGTTCATGGTGATTGCCTTCTTCCATTCCGCCTAATCTGGTGGGTGCTTACACTCGAAAGAGATGCGGCTCGGATCGGGATCTATTAAACAGCAATCATTTTAGCAAAGTATATGTCGATATTGGCTATTGCTCTATTCATCATTTCCCCTGATTCTATAAAGTTTATGGCCATTTCGTCATGGGGTGCTTCGTGCATTTCTACTTGCTCTTCACCGCTATTTCCCATCACGGGAGCAAGTTCCTTTAGTTTATTATTGCCGATGTGCGTACACGTATTTCTATCGGCTTCTTCTTCTATTACCGGTATATTCAAATCTAGGAGCGCCTCGCTAGCAGGCTGCTTCTCACCAGAGTTGCCAGGTCTCAACTGGCTCCCCTTCTTTTTCTTTCGGGGTGCTTCTGTGACTGGTTGTGATGAGCTCTCATTCCCCTTTTTACCCAGACGTCTCCGGATACTAGGGGGCTGAGAAACCAGATCTCCTGTCCTTTTTCTTTGAGGCCTCTGAACAGGTTAAGGGGTGCTCGTAATTTTCTTTGGCACTTCTACCCTCTCTGGTGCATTGCGTGCAGGCACATGCGACTTAATCACACCCTTCAAATCACAAAAGTGGTCAGGCAGTTCATTTGCTAATTTCTGTAAATCGAGGATTTTCTGGACCTCTTCGTTTGCTTCTCTAGTACGGGGATCATGTGCGGGAATGACGGTGGCTTGCCAGATGATTTCACAGCATTCATCTGTTAAGGGTTCTTTATCTCCCCCTAATGACGGGAAATTATCCTCGTCAAAGATGCAATCAGCGAACCAGGCGGTATGCAAATTACCGGTCGAGGATTCTAAATACTTGATTATGGACACTGTCTCATAACCAACGTATATCCACGGCCTCCGGAGAGGGCCCATAGTCGTCATTTGTGGTGGTGGTATCGGTACATACACCATGCATCCAAATTTTCTTAAATGGGAAATTTTCAGTGTGATCCCCTGAACTAGTTGCATTGGTGAGTGGATGTTGTACGCTGACGGTCTATAGTTCAATAATTCTGCTGCGTGCAGGACGGCGTGGCCCCAACACGTGTTTGGTAAATTACAACCCTGCAAGAGCGGCTTTGCTATGAATTTGATCCTTTTAATTAGTGCTTTTGCTAGTCCATTCTGAGTGTGGACATGTGGCACCGAGTGCTCTACATTGATTCCCGATGCCATACAGTAATCATCAAATGCCTTGAAGTAAATTCGCGGCATTGTCCAAGCGAATGGACTTCACGTGATGATCAGGAATGCATTCTTAATTCTTATGATCCGAGAGATCGACTTTGCGAATCGTGGTTTCTTGTCGAAAGTAAACTCACGTTTGACCACTTCGAGGAAGCATCAATGAGTACCATGAAGTACCTAAAAGGACACGATAGGGGTTGAATGGGGCATAAATATCCTTGGATGCGCTCAAGGAACGCGGGGATTTCATCTTGCACCTTCATGGTCGAGGGCCTAGTGATCATTTTTTCAGTGGCGCATGCCTGACATATGAAGTCTTCTTAGTTAGGGAAATTCTTTACACTAATTCCATGGCCCTGAGAGTTGGTAATTACATTTCTCATCATCCGTAAGCCTGGATGACCAAGTCTACTATGCCAAAGAGAGAAGAGTTCAGCACTCCTAAAAGAAGTTTTAAGGGAAATGTATTTGTCAGGTGCTTTAATTCTTGTGTGGTATAGCCCAATTCTAAATGAAGGAAATTTTTCTATGATTCTTTTTTCACATCCGTCGTGCTTCACAATGCACATGAATTCTTTGCCATTTTGGTCTCAACATGGAAACCGTTGGCACGGATGTCTTTAAAGCTTAAGAGAGACCTAGTGGATTCGGGGTATAGCAAAGCTTCATTAATTTTCAGTGGAGTACCCATAGGCAGTATGATTATGGCTTGACCAGAGCCTACTACGCATGAACCACTTCCTGCAATTGTGGTTATACTGCCGGTTTTCTTCTTAATAGTTTCAAAATATTTAGTCTCTCTTAAAATGCTATTAGTTGTTCCACTATCAACTATGCATATCTCCTCCATATGGGCACTACATAGATACATATAATTTCAATTAGGCTATCATTCATATTGCAAACATTCATAGAATATACTGGAAATAAAGTGCATTATGACGACGAGAATTTAAGGGTCTACTCCCCTGGAGTTTTCAACATTCATAAAGATCACAAATGTCTGCTAAAGCAACCACACAAATTCAAAATAACTAATGCTACTAAACAATGCACTAGATAGACTCGGTGAAACATGCTTCTACATTTACAGCTATCTCTTCTTCCATGTCATCGTCAGCTATCGCTACCTCACTGGTAGTAGCTTCTTTGTCTTCAGTAGACTTCTTGGAGACCCTCAGTTCTTTAAGTTCCTCCCTTAGGAGGTCATCTTCATCATTGTTCATGATGGCGAGGTGCGTCTCTGTCTTTTCTTTGTTTTTCCTCTTGGCTTGGTATTCAACGATCGCCTTCTTTGATTCACGGCAGATCTTTGACCAATGCCCCCAGATGACTTTTTCTTTCTTTTTCGGGCCGAGCCTTCTCCCCTTTCACCCTTTCCCTTTCTTTTCTGGTTGGGCTTCTCGGCCTGGTACTTACTTGCATTGACTTCAATGCTTTGACCAGGTGCCTGTGAGATGAAGTTCTTCTTTAAGACTTCATCCTAAGATTCCGTGACTTGCATGACGTCAATTAACTCACTGTAATTAGTGAAATTATCTTGACGGTAGTTACGGGCACTCTGAATGGCATTCGGGTGGAAGGTGGAGAGGGTTTTTTCTATTTTCTCCTCTTCTGATATCTGCTTACCACAGAGAGTGAGGTTCGTGACAATCCTGTGTAAGGCAGAATTGTACTCGGCCACGGTTTTATAATTTGCAAATCTCAGGCGTGCCCAGTCCTGTTGTGCTTGTGGCAGTATAGTGTATTTGAGCTTTTCGAACCGCTTCTGAAGTGCGGTCCAAAGTTCAACAGCACTTTCAACAGCCATATATTCATTCTTTAGGGTACTAGACAGGTGGTGCCTGATAAAGTGCAGTGCTTGATCATTTTGTGCTGAAAAAGTAGGGCCTGCTTCTATGCCAATGGCGACGCGGAGATTCTTTCCTCCAAGCACAATTTTCACGTCCGAAGCCCAAGTAAGGTAATTTCGGGCCATGTGGGGCTAATTCCTCAAATTCACGGCTGACGATGCCAGACATCTGCATAGCATGGGATTACTTCGGGTAATCAGTGTGTGTTGCGTGACATGGATCTATGCATAAATCCTCAGTATTTCCAGTATAATGATGCCAATTCAATTGTAGAAGTAATTAACAGCAGTAAATAATCACTCCTATTGCAAAACAGGAATAAAACAATAATTCCGAAAGTATAAATAGCCAGAATATTCAATTTCATAATTTCTGTAAATTCCAGGGGTTTCTGCATAAAATTCGTTATTCGGAAGAATTCTTATGTAATTCCCGAAAGATTAGGGTTCAAGTTGCAAATTTTGCGGCCCATTCCCTTTCCTCCACCGGCCCAGCCTTCTTCTCTCCCCCCTTTTTCTTTTCTTTCCTCCGGGCACGGCCTGCAAAGGTGGCCCGTCTCGGCCCATGGCCTTCCATGCACGCCCAGTAAGCTCCCCTGACCTACCGCTCCCTTTCCTTTGCCTTCCATGGCTTTCGGCCAAATAGCTCCCCTACCCTTTTCTTTTCTGTTGCCCGTCCGGCTGCTCGGCCCGTTCCATCGGTGAAGTCTTGGCGGCTAGGGTTTCTAGCCATATGGCTGTTCGGGACGGGCGATGCTTGCGGCGGCGGTGGCTTTGGGAGTGATCGGGCCTGACAACCGGAGAGAGGTCGTGGCCTTGGTAGCGTGGCTAGGAGGTCGCGGCGGTGGTGCATCTTGATGAAGAATGCGGCGGTGTCTTGACCTTCTGCGGCGGCGGCTCGCGAGCATCTTGTAGGGCGGCGGCGCGCGTGCATGTTGCTAAGCGGCCGTCCATAACACTTGGCGCGGCGCGTTTTCTACGGCGGTGGCGGCTGCTGGCACCTTTGCACGGCGCGTGCGAGTTCTTGGCGGCCGCCATAACAACGGCGGCGGCGCGCGGCCTTCTGGCGGTGGCGACACGATGCGGCCGTCCGTGGCGGCGGTGGCGGCGACGCCGGATTGGCGGGCGGCGCGGCAACTTCTGAGCGGTGGTTCGCATGGGCGCCACGATAAGCGGTGCGGCTACTCGGCGGCGTCTTCGTGGTGGCAACTTGGCGGGGCAGCGATGTGATTAACAGGTTGAAACACAAAATCCCCGATACAACGATCGGGGTACAGATCGGATGACTCACGATCTAGCAAATAGACCTGCAAATTGATCTATCTACTCATCATGCACATACCGTATAGATCGATGCCGGTAGATCACGTGGTGCAGGATAGATTCGATGCAGTGTCGTTCGGTCGCAGGAAGAGGTAGCAGATTTATTCCGCTAGCTTGGATTCTGACAGAACCTCGTGCTGATAACGTGTTGAGCAACCACGCTACCGGGTGTAGTCCGAGGTTGCTGATTCGTATGCGCGACGTAGAACGACATATGCACAAAGTAGATGAACACAAATGTAGGGAGAGGACGAATTCTTTATTGCTTTCAGATGTGTTTACAATGGACGGATCCCTCTCCTATTTATAGTGCTGCTTCATAGAGTTTGGTAGGTCCACGGATAGACCTATCCGGATACGGCTTGGAGAGCCCGTAACCGAATAGGTTTCCTAATATTATAAACTAAAATTTTCCATTGATTACCATCATATTAACTACGGCAATCCGCTTTTTGTTCGAACATGGCACATGGCTAAACGGTTGTCCTAAATTGTTAGGATTCAAAAACCTCAAAGATTGGTTTTAAAAACTGAAATCTCCCTATGATTGCCAGTATATTAACTACGTCAGTCCACTTTTTGTTCAAACATGGCACATGGCTGAACGGTTTCCTTGAAATGTTAGTATTCAACAACCTCGAAAATCGGTTTTAAGAAGCCGAAAAGTTTTATTTGACCGTTCTTTAAGAGTTGACGTATTCGAAAATCAGTTTTAAAAAGTCACAAGAAATGGCCATACATAAGCTGATCTAATCCGGGTGTGGCGGTTGGCACAACGAACCATTACCTCTCACAGATTAAGTACGTACATTTCTAACACAATACGATCATTTTTGGAGCAAAGGCTTAAAATTAAGACATCCTAAAACAGGTTATCGTCCAAGGCTAGACTGAATACTCCCGGGGACGGACGTTGATGAAGGTTTTCGCCAGATGGGAACGTATCACAGGCCACAGCTTCAGAACCAGAGGAAGCATTGGATAGTCGGGACAACGGGAGACCAGGTAGTTCCAGTTTCAGGCTTTCAGCACATAATGCTTCTAGCTCCTGCTAAGTTTCGGTGCGCCGGCGCCCGCAGCGGCAGCCATTTCTGGTTCGTACTCTGCGCAAGACAGCACGATTCCATTCTTTTATCAACATGAGACGGATGCTATCACAGCACTCACTACAATGTACTGCTTGGCGTTGGATCAGTCAGTCCATGTCAGAAACTCCGCCCTCGTTCTCCTCGTCCTCGTCCTCATCAAGGATATAAACCAAAGCATGCCTCCGAGATGAAAAGACACAAGCCACTCCTCTTGAGGCTGCGAACAACATTCAAAACAAGTGAAGCTTCAGCTATCACTATGTAAAATGCATAGCAACTAAAATTCTTGTAAGGAAGTAAACACTCCACCTACCGCTCACTGCCAGAGGAGTAGACACAGCGTGAGGTATGCTGCGAACTTTTCCATAATCTGTGTCCAATTGGAATTCCAGTGGCTACATGGTAGGAAATTAGCATTGCTGTCACAATTAGCCAATAAAAGTATTGTCAACTTGAACAAGTATGCTTCATTTATAACTAAATTTCGTGAGATAACGTGGGACCTTACTCGCATAATGAGTAAAATAACAGAACATAGGTTATTGCCAATATACCAATTCGAAGATCCAGTTCAAAATTGTTTATCTTGTTCCAGTGATTAACTACTGGTGCAACTAGTTTTGTATGTTTGGTAATAATTTCAGTAGGGCTCTCCCTACTGTTCTCATAAAAAAGATTCTTACCACCAGTTCTTGTAGACTGTAAATATTTGCAGGGAATGTTTTTGAGAGTGGCACAAAAGAGAAGTTCTCCATTTGCAGCATCACCATCCAAGATCTTCCAGTACCATCAGAGCGTGACCTTTCACTAAGTAGCAAGACAATCTGGCTGTCCTGTGTGAATAGCCATTTCTTATGTAAGCTCAAATATTGTACAAAAATTTGAAATATCACCTCAATAGATGAAACAGGGAATACCTTATAAAGAGACAGGTCAACACACGCATATTCGTCAGGTATACACAACAGAAAACCTGAAAATGATGGTGTGCTGAAGGTGGTACAAGAGCTACAGAAGTCTTTTACCACACCAATGCAATTTCTTAATTCTAAGGATCCATCAGGTATCCTGAAGCATATGCAGTCAGTCAAGCTATATGAAGGCACACTATGCTGAGAATCTTCATCCTGCCATTTTGAGTAATCCATTAAGATTATGAAGAGCAACGGACCATTGATTTAATGCAAAACATATACAGAAGACGTTACAGACAAGCATGGAAAGAAATATTAGTGTGTTTACTTTGAGACCATGCTGTTAATGCAGTAGGCAGAAATCACCAAAGAGAACTTGAACCTTATAAAATGATATCGATGTCGGGGTACAGGTTGATGACAAGGCAACTGATGATGTAACAGGATAAAGAGGAAGCAACCCTTGACAACATATTTTTGAAGAAATAGTGGTGAATGGCATCAAGAAAGCCTTCTTCAGGCTGAAAAAGATGAGAAATAAAATAATAAGTGTAGCATATCATTGCTTACCTAATCGAATGGATCAGTTAAGTTTAAGCAACAAGGAACAGATTTAAAATTGTTCACTGTGTGGACAATGAAAACACAAAGACTTGACTGACAATACACTGAGTTGATTGTTTCCAAATAACAAATTGTGAAGTAAAAAGAATTCAGGCACAATAAATGTCAATTCCAAGCAATTTAGCACATCTAATAGCAGAAAATTTTCAAGTAATAAAGTAAATCACCTTTCTTCCAGTTCATTAAATTGTTTTACCAAAGTTCTTTCCAAAAATTTGGTGTCTGTAAATCCTCCAAAAACTACTAGCTGCTCAACATGTCTTGCGGTATCCCTGAAAAGGCATGTTGAACATAATTAATACATGCAGCAACAAATCATCACAATACAGGTAAACTAAACAGTGATGGAAAAACGCATCATTAGAAGAAACAAATAAATATATGCAACTGAAAAACCTTTCATCACTTCCGTTGGTTTGGGTTCAGAATATGCTAAAAGCATACATACCAGGATCTTCAATAACTGAATTCAGTTAACCAATGCAGTTTCTTTTTGAAAAAACAACACAATTTCAGATATCAAGACCAAAACACTTCTTATACAAAAATTTTAGAGAGATACATTTCACAGTAGTTCCTGCTGAGTGTCAACTGGCATATATGAAAACTTCTGTGGTAAAACCCACTCATCATGTCCAGATATAGCCATGCACTTATATTTATAAATGGATGAATAGTAACTTGCAAATAGGTACAATAAATGGTTCAAATCTATACATAAGGTATCAATAAAAACCAATCTGAAACAAAAATCAATAACTGGCATGCTTCTTACAGATCACATTCAAATCTCTCATCTGCTTCAAGTAACTGTTTGATTGGATCCTTATGAAGAAGAAACTTCAGAAAAATCACCACCAGTTCACTACAAAAGATGATGCCCTGGTAATTAATGACAAAGTGTTTGATTTGTAACTTGAAGAAAAAAGACAAACCTGTTTGCTGGTGGAACTTGATCGGTTGGTTCACTTAATAATATCTTAACACACTTCAAAACCCAACTGAAGAAATTTTGGAACTGCAAAGTTGATGAATAATTAATTAATGGAAGTTACTACAGAATAAACCCCAAAAGGTACCGCATGATCACTAACCATAACTGCATATCTCTACTACTTAAAAGTGGCTTATGGTGAGTGATGATGAGTGGTGGTCTATTTTTACTGGACCATTCTACCCTTCGTCCTTGCATTAACTACACATATACCCTGCCCCACTACCTCCCTCGTCTATTCAAAATTTGAAATCACCGTCGGTGGAGAGGCAATATTTTGAAATCATTCTCGAAATGGGTATTTACTTCGTTTTGATCCAATATTTTAAAAATGTAATAATGTAATAAAAACCATGTAAGCCAAGAAAATTGCCTAAAACAAGAAGACAATATTTAATTACTTGAAAAAACATAATACTTCATAACTAGCGAAATTACTAAGCAGTTGACATTGTATATGATAGATTCTAATATTTTTTTTACTATTTATGTTTTCGTAGCAACGCACGGGCATTCAGCTAGTAGGAAACAACAGACCATATACAAAGATAATAATACACATGTAAAAAAATTTGGCACCAACTAAAGTGATACGGATGTTGCCGTTCGTATGCTCTTGTGCCTGGCCGAAGCCCAGCACGGGATGTGGTCGACGGCGCCAGGAGTTGACGTCGCCGGATAGTTGGCTGTACGGAGCCACCGGCCGGTTGTCGACGGCGCGTCTGAGACTTGATTGGTGGCAACAAAACGTGCCTTTTCTCTTCTCCTTTCTTTCCTTTTATTCTCAGCCTTGCGGCAGTAACAACTACTAACAAGCCTAGCTAATGAAATGGATCAGCAACAATGAGCTAGCTAACTAATGGATAAGATGCTAATAGCACTAACAGATAAGGTGCTATAAAGAGATAAAGTCAGGGACCAGCCGGCTGAACCGCTGGCTGGTTGCTCCTGCGCCGGAAGTACACCCGGTTCGGCACTCCCCTAACATAAAGCACACCCAATGCATTAATGATAACCCTAGATTCTCCTAGTTTGATGGATCAAAATCTTTAGTTTTATTTGAAGATGCATCTAGCACAATAATGCAATATATACTACAAGAAAAATATGTCATATTCTGACCCACCAAACCAGCAGAATCTGGAGTATGGATGGAAAAAATAACATTAGGAAAATGTTGGGAATATAATTGGTTGTTTAAACATTCAGGACCAAATTGGCACACAACTGCTGGAATGTTTGTTCATTCAACACTGCCTACTACTATAATAAACACAATAAACAAGACGAATCATTTTTGCAAACTCAAATCATAAAAAAGTTTATGCCCACTTATCCAAGAAAGAGCTTCAATTTAAAAGGGAAAAATTCCCAAGTCAAAATTAAGTTGAGAAAGTAGTAAGAAGGGATGCAAAGAGAAAAGGAGTACCAGATAAAGAACAGTAGCAACAATCCTTGAAAAGCGCTCAACTTGCACAACTAGCATAACTATTGTCTCAGTTACACCATCAATAAGCTTTTCATCTAACCCAATGTTCTGAAACCGTGAATGCCATCTTGCAAAACCTCTTAATTCTGCAAGTCTGAATGAAATAATTTCGACTGCAGGCTGTAAATAAACATAACTAAGCAAGCCACTTAATTTTCAAAATAGAAACTAGAAACAGGTTACAAGTATGTAGAACACAAGTGAATCCAGCCAAATGAAGTGACCTTCAATTAGAGAACCATATAAACTTTAATATTTATTTCCATGCAGGAAAACAATACTGTAATGTTAAACGAAGATATTTCTATCTTATTCTGACAAAGACAGGAAATTTGGAAGAGAAAGCAAAAAGGGTATTACATACTAATAAAAATTACATATTTATGTCACTCAACTAGTATAACACTGACAATATCACAGGCACTTTACTGATTGAAGCAGAAAGTTGTGAAGCTGCCCATAAATCTACAGTGGCATTGAGAATGAACCAAAAACACAAACCGACTTATATAAACATGTTGCTGTGGTGCCATTGTCAATAAGTGGTGGCTGACCTGAAGATGCTCACTTACAACAAGACGAAGTTCTCTTCCAGCACTGTCAACAGTCTTAGCTATCCTCTTGAGATTCTATCCATACATGGAATGACAAGTTTATACATGTTATTTCAGAAAACGAGGTACGGAAGTTACAACAGTAGCAACAAATACCGCTTCGCCAAGTGAGCTGACTAGAAATTGGTGAAGCGCTGGGCTTGTACGTGTACCAAACAAAAGGCTCAGAAACTCATCCTCAGGGTTAGATTCCACCCCTGTTAACACTCAAAAAACTTCACCAATGGAGACAGAATGAAAATGCAGATGATTATTATGGCTTTTAAGAAACAATCAATCATACCATGGGCAACTATCAGAGAAGGCAAGGCACTAAATTTCTCATGAAATAAGTTCATAGCACTTGACCACTGTTTGGACATCATAGATATGGAAGCGCGGACAACTTCAACCAGATCTTGAATACTTGACGCTTGTTGGGCCACCTGATGTAGCTCATTTTTCCTTTACAGCATTTGTTGGTGATAGCAAGAGCCAAATAAGGAAAAATATATATTTTACCAGCAAAAAAGTTAGTATCCTTGCAGAGTTTAGTAATGGAACACCACTGCTATGATTTAAAGGAACCAAGAACATGACAAGAATTTGAACCTGGCTATAAAACAGAATTATAGTTTTAAAAATGGGTGGATAAGCCCAATGAAGTTGAGCCACTTCACGTGTCGGGAATGAGTTATTCTAGCACTTTATGTTGATTTCAAAATATATTTTTTTAGGTCGCCATACAATACCACAACAAGATAATAGTCTCTGGAGAAGTACAGAAGTTAATAAAAGAAAATGAAACTGGTATGCCATTACCTGTTGAAAAAGATCGAAGTATCCAGGTACAGACAATGCAACCAAGCAGAATTGTCATCACTGGGAGAAACCCTGTCAATATCAGTCAACTTTCCGGAGCACAGGAGAACCAATTGATGGAGGTTTCTTGATAAAGAGACCTGATATAAAAAAAACAATGGGTACTCAGAATTTCATACCCAGAAGGTTAACATGTGCATAGAAAATGGGGAATTGATGACCTTGCTTATGGAAGCATCCTGGAGTTGGTAGCTAATTCTTTCTCCAGAGGATTGAACCTGGACTGGAACCTTATTTATGTTCTGAAATGCCAAAGACATAAACTACTGACTCATGGAACAACGAACTGAATAAAAAAAGGTATTCATCAGAGCTTATAAACGCAAAAATTTAAGGCAACAGTTGCTCAAATGCCCATTGACTCCCATTCTTTTCAGCTTATAATCAGATTCTAATTTTAAGCGGGATATTTATTATTTTTGTACGAGTCAAACACTTTAGTGTTTTGTAGCCATTTTTAGAAGATCTTAGTGTTTCTTCTCAAAGCTCTCAAAACTAATTTTACTAATTTTTTTCAGCCCCTTAAAGCTCCTTATTGAGGATTTACAACTTTTTCAGATTATAATCAGAAACAACTTTTCAGCTCAAAAGAACACCAATCCTTAAGGTGTGTGCCCCATTGCTCCAGTCCCATCACTATTCACCTCTCCAACAATGTGTCCCAAATTCACCTACTATAGCGTTGGGACACACTGCTGGAGATGCCCTATGAGTACATGAAAAAATAGAAATGCAAAAAAAGGTGACACTTCGCTACACCAAACCAGATCACTTCACTTGCTTGTGTGCACCTAGAAAAACATAAGAATCAGGGATAATTAGCACATTGACGATAAGCAGGCGCGCTCCTAGCATTTTGCTCCAATGAGTTCAATTGTTTCAGCATAGCGATTACACTTCAAATGCATATTGAAAAAGATGGTGAGTAGTGGTGTCATTCTTTCAAGATATTAAGGAACTTTGAAAAGAAAAACTCTATAGAAAAACAACATTAACAAACTATTTCTTAATGCAATCTCTATTTGTTAACTAACTTTTTGATAGCATAACACTGTAACATAGTAATTTTCTGTAACTGTGTTTCCACCAGAGCATGGAGCAACATAAAAAAAAAGAAACAATGATGCACTAGCCATTAAGAATTAATGCTAATGAAAAGAAACACAGTTTCAAAAGTTATGTAAACAGACTGGCAGAATAACTGTTTTATAATATCATATTTTTTGTAAGGTTACAGAAGTCTTTGCTGTGGAACCGACAAAATGGTATTCATGATGATAACAACAACCTTCAGAATCAAAACAAAGCATGCATAACTGATAAACTTATACTGAATTCAAATGTAGAGGAGCACTCAGTTATTGTATATACTTACTATCTTTCCAACTGGAAATATTCCAAAAATACTGAAGCAAACGCAACCATCTTTATCACCACTGCACAGAATATTAAAACGTTGACAGGAAGCACTTGAAAATTCCTGAATGGCTTCTTCGTTTTCATCCGCAAGACCAGTATCTCCAGAATTTAGCCCACCTATTCTAGGCATCACAGGAGCAGGAGGAAAGAAACGTGATGTGCGGTCTTCATAAGTTAACATATCATCCTTGTCAGTCTGCAGTAATTAGTAGAGGACTCCAGTAATTATTATTTTTTAACTATTGTGAAACTAGTGCAAAACTCATGCATGAATTGATCATCTGACAGTTGCAAGCATTACTGAATAATATTTAAAATGGGAGGATGTTATATATTTATATTACAATAAGATTCAATTATGCATCATCACATCAATATCTAGAGTACATATAATTAATGTTTTTAAAAGTGGAAAAGGCAATAGTATACCCTTGATAGTGGTTCATCTTCCGACCAATTCAAACACACAATTGCAACATCGTGGGATTTTATACTTCTTAGCATCTTCCCATTCTGCAATTAGCACCCCCTTCAATTATCATGCACAAAGAGGTAAAGTAAAACAAGAGTAACAAGTAGATTTTGACAGCATGCAAGATTGTTAGCATTGTCAAGAGTAATGAGAAATATGAAACTCGACAAAATTCAAAAAATAAAATAGGTTATGTTACTTATTGTAAATTCAAACAAAACATTTGATATTGCAAATTCAATTACAAAGAGTTATAACAATGAACAAGAAATATTAAAATAAACATTTGATATTGTAAATGAATTTACAATGGCTTGCCAATTAGAAAGGAAAGGGTTCATTTTACAACCCTCGACTATTGCATGGGTCAGATTCCAACCTGCAACTCTAAACACGTTTACTTCTCGCCCTCAAACTGCAAAACACCCCTAGGCCTGAAAATTATCATAGTTTTGGCTGACATGGCAGTAGTTTTCACTTTTCATTGATACAGACGCCTTTCAGGTAATACACACTGATGTGACTGTTAGATATATGTATATATAAGCTTTAGGCTCTTTCCTTTTATATTTTGGGTTTTTCTTTTTTGCCCCTGTATTATGTATATATACTGGCTTTTGGCATTAGATCATACAACTGCTATTCCTCACATGTATCGGAGCAAGGTTAGGGTTAGGGTTTTCTCTCGTCGTGCTCGTCACTGCGTTCTCTTCCCACCACCACGCTCGTCGGTGCTCAGGCCGGCTCTTCCCCGCCGGCCCGGATCTCCTGTCGCCAACCCGGATCTCCTCCAAGCTGGGCGTCGTCCGCCGCCGTCGCTCTGGCCGGCTCGGATCCACGACGCGGATCGTAGTGCTCGTCGTGGGTCGCCGTCGCGCGGATCGTCCGCCGTCGCCGAAGTCCGCCGTCCTGCCTACTTCGCCGGCTCTTGCCGCCGCTGCTCCGGTCTTCTCCAAGGACGGCCGCCGTCACCGTCATCTCTGTGCGCCGCCGCTCGGCCCCGCGGATCGGGACGTGTCGTGGGCCGCCGTCGCGCGGATCGTCCGCCACCGCCGCGGCCGCCGCCGCCGTCTCTGCCGCCGCCGCCGGAGCCAGCCGCCTAGTCAAGGAAGCTCCCCGGCTCGTCCTCTGTTTTCCCTTTTTTTTTAGCCCGTTACTGCAGTGCTAGTACTACTAGTACTACTATCACCTCCTTAATCTTGTTGCTCTTTATTTGGGCACCTTCTCATCACGCTTCAAAGTAACGCCGGCTCCTTATCCGCATCTGCTAGAAGTGCCTCCTCCTTCTTTGACCTGCGACACTCTTTAGCTAAGTGTCCTAACTCTTGACAGTTGTAGCAACGAACCCTTGCCTTATCAAATGGTCACCTCACATTGTGCTTCTTCATGGATCTTGCTTCCCACTCAGCCTGTGTGAGTAGGAGGTTGTCGCCTTCTTCAACTTGTCGTCGACCTCTATTGCGCTCTTCATACGCCTTGAGATGACAGTCCACTTCCTCCATCTTCATCTTCTTGATGTCGGCGAGCTGCTCAAAGGTAGAGACAAAAGGAATAAATTTGTCGGGGACAGCACGAAGAAGCTTCTTCACAACAGTGTGCTCCTCCATCTTTTCTCCAAGGCCTCGTATCTCATTGACGGTGGTGATTAGCTTCATGGCAAAGTTGTTGATCGACTCCATCTCCTTCATGTACATGTCCTCGAATGCTCTCATCAAGGTCTGTACACGAGCTTCCTTCACGCGGTCGGAGCCGATGTGCATTTGTTGCAGCGTGTCCCATACCTCCTTGGATGTCTTCTTCTCCGCCAAGACCATCATCATGGCCTCGGGCAGACCCTGCATGATAGCGGCAAGAGCCATCTGATCCTTGCGCTCGTCGACCACATCCGTGCTCTCCACCGCAGCCCAAACTCCTTGTGTGCGCATGAAGATTTTCATCTTCACCGCCCAAGGTCCATAATTGTTGCCGGTGAGCATCGGATAGGCGATGATGCCGCTGGATTCCCGGACGACGCGCTGCACGACGAGTTCGTGGCCATGAGACCCCTCCAGATCCTCAGCGCGAGCCCTCAGGCGTGGAGGAGTTTGCTGGGTGCCAATATTGACGTTGTTGTCGCCGGAGTCGCTATCGCTGCCGTCACTCGCCATGGCCGCAGGCTTCGAACACCGCTTTGATACCACTTGTCGGTAGGGCCTCACACGGACCCGAGCCGTTGAAGTCAAGCGATCTGCGTCGCGAGCCCAACACCGCGGCGGCGGTAAAGGTCTCTTGGGCCATCTTCCCCCAAAAAGCTAGCTCAATGAGAGGGTGCTCTCTCACCCTTATAAACTATGCTCAAACCCTCCCAACAACCAATGTGGAATTATTCCCAACAATCTCCCCCTCACATATTGGGCCGAGACTTGTCCGGAAACCACTTGGGCCACCTAGGCTCTGATACCACTTGTAAGCAGTATAATAAACTCACGCGAGCAGTGGACACTACCAACACTCCCTCACGTGAAAAACACAGAAGAAAAATGCACACGTACAGAGTCTTTTGGCATAACACAACTAGTGCCTTTTTTCTCTATTCTTCTTAACTTGAACCAAATGATTACATGCGATTAAATAGTAAACAACTGACTACATGCAGCTAGCCACAGCCCGACTTCTATGCCACGTTCTGTATGGCGCATCCATGCAGCCAGTAACCACACGATGCTAATTACACGAACCACTAATCAACTCCACTAATTTGTTCTCATGCATGCCGAACTAGCTGGTCGATCCGGTTCTCAAGTCATGTCGCTACGGCGTCCTCTAGACTCGGTCGCATCTCCACGAATCCAAGGCAACGACTTGGTCATAGCTCCACAAGTCCAGGTAACTCGGCCACACCTCAACGAGTCAGACGACGTGCTTGTTACACCAAAACACGCACTAGCTCCTAACATACATGCAACTCAAGTATTTTCTTAGTATAAACTCACACAAAATAAACGTGCAGACTAATACATGCATGCAAGTGACTAATATGAATTTCCACAACAAGATTAATTTCCAACAAGTACTACTAGTACTTCTAGTACTACTAGTACCCCAAAAAAAAAAAAAAGTCGTCAGGCACCGTTTCTGTTCCTCGTTGCCTGGTGATTTTTGATGGCCTTAATTATCAGGACTGGTCTCTTCATATGCGCCTTCACATGCGCGGCGAGCGTCTTTGGGATTTTCTTATTAGCGAGCTTCCTTGCCCGCCTCGTCTTGATCCCCCTGCGCTGCCCACCTCATCGAAATCTATTGATCCTGCTCAGAAGGATTCGGATGATTCTGCTGTTGATAAAAAGGCATCTGATGATCATAAAGAGGCTATGGAGTCTTATAAGTCTCAATATACTGCCTACAAGTTCTGGTGTGACGAGGATGCTCGTGTCTCTGCTATTTTGGTTGCTAGTATGGAGGTGCATCTTACCGGAGAGGTGGTTTCTTTGGCTTCTGCACAGCTAATGTGGTCACATCTTCGTGAACGTTATGAGCCTACTGGTGACTCACGATATCTTGCATTTGTGCGACACGGCGATCCTTTGC
Organism: Olyra latifolia; assembly: GCA_036346145.1. Classification (NCBI taxonomy): domain Eukaryota; kingdom Viridiplantae; phylum Streptophyta; class Magnoliopsida; order Poales; family Poaceae; genus Olyra; species Olyra latifolia. Next base: position 4,339,108 of record CM070524.1, read on the forward strand.
AACAGGTGACTCTACGGTGGATGAGCTGTATGCTCAGTTTTCTGAAGTATGGCGTCAGCTTGACTCTCTTGATGCTGCAGATGCTGATCATGACCGCCGGACTTGTGCTTCTTTGCCGGCGCCAGCGATCTCGTTTGGAGCTTCACGCATCTATGACTTTATTCGCGTCTTCGGCGAGTTTGAGCGGATTCGTGCTCGGCTTCTTGCTCGTCATCCTCGTGTCTCTTTGTTGGAGGCTCGGCGCTCTTCGTCTGAGGAGACTCGACTTCGTGGTCGGGCCTCCGGCTTCTCCGTCTGTGTTTGCTCTTGGACGCTTTGCCGACACCTCTGACTTCTCATCCTTCGACTTCACCACCCCCCATCTTCGGAGTGACGGCGAAGGTGGTCTTCATCTAGCGCCTATTGTGACAAGGATGGTCACGTGGAACGATTTTATTACCGGAAAAAAGGATATCGCTTCGTCGTCGGCCCACCAAAATCTTGCGGCACCGATTCTGAGAGATTGAGACTCCTCCCAAGCGCAACCACGATCCATCTGCTAAGATTTTGATGCTATTATGTCGCATGGTCGCCTCTACACCGGCTGAGTTCTGCTGGATTACGCTGCGGTCTTCGGTGAGACCACCTTCCTCTACTTCGGTACATCACCATGGATTCTTGACTCAGGTGCATCTTTTCATATAACATCTGATTCTACCTGTCTTACTTCTATCAGTCCTTTGACCACCCCTTTAACTGTCCAGACGACAGATGGTACCTCTCTTCCTGTCACAGGACGAGGCACTCTTCTGTCTTCTTTTCACGTTCCCACAGTTTCCCATGTTCCCAAACTAACAATGCAGCTAATATCCGCGGGCCAACTCACTGATCATGGTTGTCGTGTGATTCTCAATACTGATTCTTGTTCTATTCAGGATCGTCGCACGGGTCTTCTGGTTGGTACTGGCCCCCGGCGCCGTGATTCGCAGCGTCTTTGGGAGCTTGACTGGCTTCGTCTTCCTTCCGCTGCTCCTGCCAGTCTCTTCGTCTCCGCTGCTTCCTCCACGGCGTCTTTTGCTCAGTGAAAAAAAATCATCGTTTGGGACATCTTTATGGTTCGCGTCTATCGTCTTTAGTTCGTCGTGGTCTGTTAGGATCTGTCTAGTGATGCTTCTTTAGATTGTGCGGGTTGCAACCTTGGCAAGCAGGTGCAACTCCCCTATGCTTCTAGTGAGTCTATGTCAGCTCGTCCTTTTGATCTTGTTCATTCTGATGTATGGGTCCGGCCCCTTTTGTCTCGCAAGGTGGTCATAAATATTATGTCATTTTTATAGATAATTTTTCTCGCTACACCTGGATATATTTTATGTCTCATCGTAGTGAAGTTTTGTCTATCTATAAAAATTTTGCCACCATGATTCATACTCAGTTTGATTCTCCCATTCGTGTCTTTCGAGCTAACTCTGCAGGGGAATATCTTTCTGGGGCTCTTCGCGGGTTTCTCACTGAGCAGGGCACTCTCTCTCAGTTCTCTTGTCCCGGTGCTCATGCTCAAAATGGTGTTGCTGAGCGTAAACATCGACACCTTCTTGAAACAGCTCGTGCGCTCATGATTTCCTCCTCTGTTCCACCTCATTTCTGGGCTGAGGCTGTTTTTGCTGCTTGTTATCTTATCAATCTTTAGCCTTCTTCTGTCCTTAAGGGTGGCATTCCCGTAGAGCGTCTCCTTGGGCACGCACCAGACTATTCTGGTCTTCGCTCTTTTGGGTGTGTGTGCTATGTTCTTCTTGCTCCTCGTGAACGCACTAAGCTGACTGCTCAGTCGGTTGAGTGTGTTTTTCTTGGATATAGTGCTGAGCACAAGGGCTATCGATGTTGGGATCCTGTTGGTCGACGGATGAGGATTTCTCGGGATGTTACCTTTAATGAGTCTCGTCCTTTCTACCCTCGTCCTCCTCCAACTTCTACTCTTGATTCCTTGTCTTTCTTGACTTTTCCTGATACTCCTATCTCTACTATATCCTTTCCTGTTTCATCCTCTCCAGACCTTTCTACTTCATTAGAGTCTCCTTCCTCGTCTCCTCCCCCTGTTCCAGCTCGCTTTGCTTGCCCTTATCCTATTGTCTACACTCGTCGAACCCAGCCAGTTGAGGAACCACCTGCTACCTCATCCTCTTCTGATGAGGCAGCTTCTACCTCTCCTCGATATGCTTTTCGTGATCGTCGATCCATTCGACCCACTGAGCGTTTTGGCTTTGCTAGTGCGGTTCCTGTAGAACCGACCTCTTATCGTGATGCTGTTGTTCATCCCGAATGGCAGCATGCGATGGCCGAGGAACTTGCTGCTCTTGAGCGCACTGACACTTGAGAGATTGTGCCTCTTCCGTCTCACGCTCGTCCCATCACCTGCAAGTGGGTCTACAAGGTTAAGACTCGCTCTGATGATTCTCTTGAGCGATTCAAAGCTCGTCTTGTGGCTCGTGGTTTTTAGCAGGAGCATGGTGTTGATTATGATGAGACCTATGCTCCTATGGCTCACATGACCACTAATAAGATTCTTTTTGCTGTGGTCTCTGTTCGTGCGTGGCCTATCTATCAGCTTGATGTTCAGAATGCCTTTCTTAATGGGGAGCTGCATGAAGAAGTCTTCATGCGGCCTCCGCCAGGGTATTTTGTTTTGGATGGGATGGTTCTTCGTCTTCGTCAGGCTCTGTATGGGCTTAAACAAGCTCCTCGGGCCTGGTTTCAGCGTTTTTCTTCCGTGGTCACTACTGCTGGTTTTTCTATTAGTGACCATGATCCTGCGCTGTTTGTTCACACCTCGTCCCATGGTCGTACTCTTCTTCTGCTCTATGTCGATGACATGATAATTACTGGTGATGATCCATCTTACATTGATTTTGTCAAGACTCGTCTTAATGAGCAGTTTCATATGTCTGATTTGGGTCCTATTTGTTATTTCCTCGGGATTGAGGTTACCTCCACTCCAGAGGGTATTTTCTTGTCCCAAGAGAAGTATATCGGGGATCTTCTTGATCGGGCCTCTCTTACTGACCACAAGACAGCTGAGACTCCCATGGAGCTTAATCTTCAGCTTCGACCCACCGATGGGGAACCTCTTTCAGATCCTACTCGATATCGACACCTTGTTGGTAGCCTTGTGTACCTTGGTGTCACTCGTCCTGATATCCTTATGCTGTTCATATCTTGAGTCAGTTTGTCTCTGCTCCTACTCAGCTCCACTATAGTCACCTCCTTCGCGTGTTGCACTATTTGCGTGGCACTATCTGTCGCCGTCTTTTCTTTCCTCGCTCCAACTCTTTACAGCTTCATGCTTATTCTCATGCTTATTCTGATGCTACTTGGGCTGGGGATCCTTCTGATCGCCGGTCTCTTTCTGCATATTGTGTTTTCCTTGGTGATTCTCTCGTTGCTTGGAAGACTAAAAAGCAGAAGGCAGTTTCTCGATCGAGTCGCAGAGGTGAGTTGCGTGCTATGGCTCTTTGACAAGAGAGGTTACTTGGTTGCGTTGGTTACTTGAGGATTTTGGTGTTTACATTACTACAGACTCCTCTTTTGTCGGCAACCACAGAGCTATTGGTATTGCCGTGATCCGGTGAAGCATGAGCTCACCAAGCATATTGGTGTTGATGCTTTCTATGTACGGTCACAGGTTCAGGAGCAGGTTGTCTCTCTTCAGTGTCTGAGATTCAGCTAGCAGACTTCTTCACGAAGGCACAAACTCGACAACAGCATAGTTTTTACCTCTCCAAACTCAGTGTTGTTAACCCACCATGAGTTTAAGGAGGGGTGTTAGATATATGTATATATAGGCTTTAGTCCCTTTCCTTTTATATTTTGGGCTTTCCTCTTTTGCCCCTGTATTGTGTATATATACTGGCCTTTTGGCCTTAGATCAATACAACTGCTATTCCTGACAATGACATCCCAATCAGGTATAGAAATGGTGAATGTACCGCGAATGGTCTCATAATAGTTCCAGTCGTAGAGGTCAATAAGGATGAAGGTCAAACTGAGACTGAGCCATTGGCAAATTATAAAAAGAACTAAAGAGAAAATAGGCAGAGGATCAGGTTTGCATAAAGAATGAACAGGTGCCCAACAACAACAAAAGACATTCAAATTTATATTCATCAGTTCCAACATACACACCTCAACATCATGCAAAAGAACCAAACCATCTTCTGTACCAAGCGCTACTATTTTACCATCAGGGCTCCAGCAAATAGATGTGATGCTCTTCCCTGGAAAATAATAAACATTTTAGTATGTGCTACCTTCACTTGACTTCAAAACGGACATAATTACTTTAATTATTTACAAAAAATATGCATCAAGGGTGCACAAGAATGTAAAAATGAGCTTATCTACTAATTATTCAAAAGGCAAGGCACACGTGGCACATAATTCTTTGAGCATGCAAAACACAGGGGAGTGTCAACAGCTATTATTTTTTTCTTCAGCATCATATGATCAGAATAATTGTTTTGCAAGCAATAAAAAGGAAAAAGTAATGCAACAAATTCTCTTTGTTGCTTTTGAGCACCAAGGGGGAGGAGGGTAGCAACCAGGGGATATAGTCCATAGCCTTTGCCAATTGAAGCGATGGAGGAGAACCTTGGAGTCATCAGTAACCATAGCAAGCAGATCCTTCTCTGGATTCCACTCTGCCATTTTTATCTACAAATTGTGAAACATGGAAAAGTTAATAACTAGTGGATCATAAATTAATAAAGAAAAAAATTGAAAAATGGATTGGACAGCACTTAAATCTGAAATACAGAATCATACATAAAGAGGTGAAAAGTGAAATTCAGCAGCAACAAATGTCTGGTCTACGTGCTTGCTATCTACTTCACTATTGTGCAAAAGGTGTTCATACTGAATAGGATAAAAAAATTGAAACCATATGAATCCAAGCATGGCGAAGGGTCGACAAATGCAATTACAAGAAGCAAATGCCAAAGCTCGGATCAACTTAACAAGGTGGTGTTTGTCGCTCCTAACAAGCTGAAACCATACTAAAGTCAGATAAGATGAATATCAATTTCCTGCTAATTCCCAGTCAAACCCCTCTCAGCCGCGCGCGGAGACAGTAGGAAACCACCAGGTCTTAGTAGGAATTTCAACAAACGGCTGGCGCGCAGGCAGCGAACCGGGACCCCCCTGTCCCCAGGACCCGCCCGATTCACCGGTTCCCCTAGCGAGGCAAAGGCAAACCTCGCATCGAATCGAAGCAAACGCGCACTGAGCATGGATTGGTTAATAGTTATGCATCCCGAGGCATTCGCCTGGGTTAGGGAATGCAGGGAGAAGGAGCAGAAGCGAGACCTGGAAGGGGATGGGCTTGTCGAACTGGAGCTGGAACGGCGTCGCCGCCGCCGCCTCCGACCGCGCCTCCTCCAGCTGCTCCTCCTCCGGCATGCCTGCCTGACTGGCGAGTGGCGAACTGGCGACTGACTAGTGAGACGAGGCGGGTGGGAATTTGGTTTTTGGGGGGAATTTGGTTTTTTTTTGGGGGGCCAGCTGTGCAGGCTGCACGCGGGAGGGAATCAGCGTAATCGCGTGGGACCTGCCTGAGCCTCACAAAAATGCGTACACAGTGCTACCGTGTTTACTATTTATAAAAATAATAAATTTCGAATTATAGTTTTAAATTTTAATTTAAGCTAAAAATACCAAGATCTAAGATTTTGTTCTCTTCAGCTTATCTTATATATTTATCTTCTTATTTGCTTATATGCTGAACTTTGAAAACTTTTCGAAGGAGATTGAAAAATCAGATCCATTTCGTTTAGCTTGTTTCTGAGATCTTTGAGGCGTGGTTTCGAGATAGAAAAAATAGACCGTAAAAGTCAAAGTGTTTTACTTTTTAATTAGAAGATAAGTAGGTAAGATAAGAATTTAAATGAAAGAGAACAAGGCCTAGAGTTTGACATCAATTACTGCATAATAACACTGTGGCTGCGAATTCTTTTATTTCATGGCATTCCTCTTATTTCCCCTTATAACCTTTTTCCTATTTTCTTTGATTAAAATGCCCCTCGTCCATGGCTTGAGTTCAAATTTCAAATACAAGTTCAGATTTCCAAAATTCAAAATAAAAGAATTTTAACTCATATTTTGACATTCAAAAATTTGAACTTGTATTTGAAATTTAAACTCAAGCCATGGAATTAGGGGCACTTTGGTAAAAAAAAATAGAAAAGAAAATAGAAATGTGGAGAAATGTCATGAATAAAAGAATCCGTAGCCACAATGTCATACAATAATTGAGGTCAAACTTAATGTCTAATAGAAATATGCATATCAATTAAGAGCTATAAAGTTCAATTTCCCTTCTCACTCCCTTCCCCTTCTCTCTCTTGCCCCCTCCCTCGCTCTCTCTGTCCATGGGAGAGGCCGAGCCAAGCTCTAGGCCTTGTTTGTGAGCATGATCGGAGTGATTGGCTTAGGCTTCAAGCCTAGGTGAAGTGAAAAGCGTAGCATGATCGGCGTGGTTGCCTAGGTGAAGTGAAAAGTTGAACACTTCGGCTTTTTTAGTCCAGTTCTTTTTATCATAAAACCACATCCAAAAGCTCTTAAATATAACATAAAACATAGCTGACTAGCTTCGAAAGCATATTCAAGAACCTCTCGAAGTCTAGCAGCTCAACCATTCCGAACATGCTAATGTCACGAATAATAGTAGTTTGTTTCTACAACCCATCATCTAAAGTGTGATTTGAGATCATGAAAGATATAGGCGTCAGGGATGAGGGCCTGGCCTTGAGAGAGGATATTCTGCAAGGCATGCGTTTTCAATCCACGATCGCGCGCGCGAGATGGAGCTAGCTCGGCCGTGCCAGAGGGGAGAGGAGGAGGAAGAAGAATGGCCTGATTTTTTGTTAGAAAATTCAAGGGCTTTTTTGCAATAAAAAGCATGTGAGGGGGAGTGGTGGTAATATACGAATCTTGGAGCTAGATCAATGGTTGCAGATAGGTACCTACGGATTTACATTTCGCTGACCTTGTACTTTGGAAGCCTACTATCCAGATGGGAAGATATTGGGCTATCCATTTAGAGCCTGTTTGGCAATATAGTATTTTCATATTTTTGAGGCAAAACCATGGGTTCTAAAAATACTATAGTTAAGAAAACTGTGGGACGTTTGGATATAAAACTTAAGTTCAGTTTTGTCGATGATTGGAAAACTGACTCCTCGTCGAGCTTATTTTCTTGAATGAGGGATCAGAAAGCCCCATTTCTGCTGAAGTACGGCTTTCAAGATGTTGAAGAATCTCGGTGTGGAAAGTATATGCGAACAAGTGGAAAGAACACCATGAAATTATACTTGTTCGGGCCTCCCAGAGGATAACAACCCTACTCCAGTGCGTGTCTCTCAAGTATGCTAGGATTGCTCTGGGTGATTGCACTCTGTCTTACATATAAGAAAAATAGGGTGTATATAAAGACCCCGCCATTAGTAACCATCGCCCTCATAATCAGGCACTTAACTATGACATACCCTAATTTTCTCCAAATTTTAGCTTTAAGTCCTTTTAAGTAAACCTTAATTTTTGAGAATTTTTCAAACCAAATTCCTATTTATTCCCTAAGAAAAATACCTTATCTCTATTTTTTAAAAAATATTCATTCCATAAAATAACAAATTTTATTCCATATTTGAATTCTCCTTTTTCTGGATTTTTAGAAATTTATTTTATATTTTTTCGAGCCTCCTACTATTTTCTATAAATTTTCAAAGCTTCAAACATTTTTTTGGAAATTAATTTCTTTTATAAACTAAACTTACCCTTTACAAAAATCTCAAGTTTACGCTTTCCCTTAAGGGAAGACACCTTCACTCACTCCGCCTCCAGTCTTTTCCCACTGACCGGTGGACCCCACCTGTCAGTCCCTTGAATTTAATTTAACAGCGCTCACCGTTTATCTCAGATCCAACAGTGCACATAAATTCGTCTACCTCCCAATTCTTGTTGCTCTGTCAAAGCTCGGTCTTGCCAAATCGCCACAGGATCCTCGCCGCCACCTTAGTCCACCCTTTGCCTCGGTTCCACCGCCACAGGATAGCTCTCTCCACTACCGACCTTCTCTGCCACCTCATCACCGCTATCCTTCCTCGGCGGCTCACCAATTGCTCGCCGCCACCTCGTGCTACCGCCTCCGCCATGAATTCGCACTGCCGTGCCTGCCACTGCTCACTAAGGCTATAAAAGCCCCCTCTCGGCACCGCACCTCCCCAAGCTTCCTCCTCCGCCCATCCACACCTCCCCTAAGGCGCTAAGTTGCCTTCTCCGCCGCTGCTCTATTTGCGCCGCCGCCCCGACCTCGCCGCCCGGCCAAACCCGATCACCCCGAACACCACCACGACCCTATTAAGGTACCCCATGCCCCCAATTGCACGAATTTGCCCTTAATTCCTCGCCGCCGGCTACCCATCTCCGGCACTGTCAACCTCCTCCGTCACACCCCCATTTTACCCCTTTCCCTCTCATCGACACTGCGTCCCCACCAGTGTTCCCCTAGGCGGTCCTAGGCGGCGGCGAAGTGCCCCGCTTTTGCCCTAGGCGATGTCCTAGGCGGCCAACCCGCCTAAGCGGTCCTAAGCGAACCTAAGCGGTTCGAGCGGGCCTAAGCGGCTGTTAATTAATGATTATGAAGGTTTTGAATATTAAATAATAATTTATGGCATGATTATATGAAATATTTATTACATAAAATGTTAAAATATATGATATAAAGTATTTAAACTTTTATAAAATAACAGCACATAAGTCAAAATGGTCAAAAATTACAATTAATAAGTATATTTACGTTAAAAATTGTTTAGCGCTTTAAGCGACCTAGGCGCTAAGCGGCTCATTCGCCTTTAGCGCCTAGCGCCTAGGATAACCTTGGTCCCCACTTGTCAGCCGCTATGAGCCACCCGCGTGCGCCCTCTCTCTCTCTCTCTCTGGGCACCGGGTCCCACTCGTCAGCCACCGGTGCAAATAAATGGGCCAAGCCCAGTACTGTAGCCCATATAGGGTTAAAAATCCCTTTACATTTTTATTTCCATTCAAGTTTCTACGTTTTGTTTTAAATATCAAACCCTTTCCAGAAATTATGCAAAAATTCTCAAAATTATAAAATGAGATGAACAATTTTATAAAAATATTAAATCACCTATTTTTATAATAAAATAATCCAAATAAAATCCTTTTTATCTTTATATATAAAGGTATTTAAAAAATTCAGGAAATAACTTCTAAAATTTTAAAAATACTTTAAATATAATTAAAATTATTATAGCACCATTAATTTAATAAAATTTTATTTTTAAATTTTCACCCATATATCTTCAACAACTTCCATCTCGAAACTCCGACAAATATTTGTCGTCGACCCTAATCCCTGGAAATTTGTTGATCCACACATAAAATCTCACATACACTAGCTTTAGCAACCTGCTATCTAGAGAAAATACCCATATTTGTTCTAACACCCCACTCCTTTTACATCAAAAATATTTTCAAAATTCCTAGAAAATTGTACAGTCCATCACCTTTTCAACCCGAGTTTTTCATGCATTTCCATCATTTCATGCATAATATTTCTCCAATTCTTATTTGGATATTTATTGTAATTTCTTCTCCTTTTCTGTGTTTGCGACGTATAGACGATGAATTAATCGCCTTCGGATCTTTTGAGCAAGAATATCCGGGAGATACTTCAGAGTTCAATCAGGCTACCGAAGAAGGTAGGTTTTCCCATCCTTGAAGCATATTGAATTCCCAAATTCCTTTTATTTACTTATTTATTAATTTCTAGTTATTTATTTGTGAAATACCTTTATTTGAATTACTATATTTGTTATCAATGACTGGCCTGCACTGGGTAACCTGTCGGGCCTAACTATCAAAGGGTATAGAGCCTGCATCCGGTGCTTAGATGAAATTAATAGCATGTACCTGCAAAACTGTCAGAAGATTATATACATGGGCCACCGCATGTTTCTTCTTACGAATCACCCGTTACGGAAGAATTAAAGATAAGAATTTTAACAGCAACCAGACTATCGTACTAAGCTTGCGCATCATAATAGGACACGTGTATTTGCTATGGTAAAAGATCTAAAAGTAGTCTTTGGGAAGGGTCCTGTTAGCAAGTCTGTCCCAAGTGAAGAAGGTAAGGCACCCATGTGGAAGAAGAAGTCACTTTTTTTGGACTTATCTTATTGGGAAGTTTTAGAAATCTGTCACTCAATTGACGTCATGCACCTCACGAAGAATGTTTACATGAACCTGCTAGTCTTCCTAGATATGTACGGCAAATCAAAAGATACACTTCAAGCACGAAAGGACCTAAAACTATTGGAATTCAGGAACGACCTACATTCGAAAAAAAGAGGGAAATGACAACATTACCAACATCCTGCCAGCTACACTCTAAGCAAGGAAGAGAAAAAAACATGATTCAGTGCTTGAACAGCATAAAGGTCTCGTTCAGATACTCCTCGAACATAAAGAGACTCATAAACACGAAAGAAAATAAAATCGTACACCTGAAATCTCATGATTGTCTCGTGTTGATGACAAAGTTGCTTCCAGTTGTAGTGAGAGATTCTGCTGGAAAGGGTACGAGGGACAATCATAAAGTTGTGTTCATTCTTCAACGCAGTATCACAGAAGGTTATCGATTCAGATAAACTAGTTAAGCTGCAGGATGACGTGGTCCAAAGTATGGTTAGTCTTGAGATGATCTTCCCTCTATCATTCTTTGATATTATGATCCATCTCATGGTTCACATTATCAAAAAGATAGATATTCTCAGACCCGTGTTCCTGCACAACATGTTTCCTTTCGAAAGGTACATGATTGTCCTAAAGAAGTATGTTTATAACCGGTCTTGTCTAGAAGGCTGCATTGTGCAAGGTGTTGGGACAGAGGAGGTGGTTGAGTTTTGTGTCGATTACATTGATGATCTGAATTCGATTGGCATTACTGTATCACGCCATGAGGGGAGGCTACGGGAAAAGAGACACTAGGGAGAAAAGCAATCCGTAGCAATGGTATCGTTTCATTTAAGCAAGCACATTTCACGGGTTTTGCAACAATCAACTGCGGTAGCTCCATATGGCGATGAGCACAAGAGGATTCTACGCCCCCAATATGTAGGGAAGTCAGAGGATTGGATCTCACGATAGCACATAGATCGTTTTGGCGGTTGATTACAAAAGCACATGATGGGTGAGGAAACGAACGATGAACAGTTGAAACGCTTGGTTCGGGGACCATCCAGTACAATATTGACATTCTAAGGGTGTGAGATAAATGGGTATACATTTTACATGAGAGCTCAGGATAACAAGAGTAACAACCAGAACAGCGGTATCCGTATAGATGTCATAGACAACAATGGAAAGAAGAACACCTATTATGGTTTCATAGAGGAGATTTGGGAAAAGTCTCTCTATTTTGGTGCCAATGGGTCAAACTGACATTAGGCAGCGTGATGATCAACCAGTACGGTATGATAACCGTGGACCTCACACAAATCAGATATAGGGACGAACCATTCATACTCGCTAATGATGTGATATAGGTCTTCTATGTAATGGACATGTCTAACAAACTGAAGAAGCGAAATGATAAGTTTATCAAAAGCAAGAACCAGATGGACAAGTCTACCAGTAGCAAGAACCAGAAGGACAAGTGTAGCGATTAGCCAAAGCGCTACGTGGTTCTTCCAGGTAAAAGAAGGATTGTCGGAATTGAGCACATCACAGACGAAGAAGAATATAATCAGTTCGACGAGCTGCTTTCTTTCACAGTGGATGTCGACATAAGGGCCCTCGATGATACTGAGGAAGCTTCCTACATACGCCGCGATCATAAGGAAGGAACACTTGTTAAAACAAAGTATGTTCATAGTTAAGACTTGCCGATATGCACTTGTTAAAATAAAATATGTCCAAAATACATGATGTATAACTAATCAGGTGATTATTGTTAGGGGATCCTGTGTCATGGCGTATGAGATTGTCTGCAAAGAGTTGTTTTCTAGAATTCTAGGTCTTTGTGGCACCACATCATCCTGTGGTACAATTTTAAGATAAAACCAGGGATCCTCACTCAGTGCTAAATGTGTTATGACGGCCTGTGGAATCGTATACAGCAGAAGTTTTTTTTGCCATGCAAAACGCATCTCAATTCATACTTGAGTAGCAGCATGCATCCCCATTTTGAAGGGTTTTTTTTAATCCTTTACTTCTAGTTAGAATTTCAAAAACGTCGTCCAGATAGTCATGCTTGGAGCTCTCGTACTGCTCCTAGTTGCATAATAGTAAAAATTTACGTCTGCTAATAATAGTGTGATTAGCACGTGTGCGTGTAATTATGCGTGGCTGTGAACACGTGTGGCTTCTCGCGTACAAAAGAGGCCCATGTGGAAGCAGGCGTGACCTCGTCAAGCGGCCTCGTTTTTTAAAAAAATTGTAAGCGGCCTCGTTTTACTCGCGCTGTTCCGCTGGTCGGGCGCGAATTGCGCAGCGCAGCATCAAACTACGCAACGGCAGTATACGACTTGCAGTAGGCATTGACTCCACCAGCTACGTTCCCTCAAGATCCGTCCTGGCATGTCGCGCCCCAGTTTGCATTGACTCCGCATCGACCTCTCGCCCACCTTTACGCAAAGTGTCGCCACTGCCGTGCATCCTAAGCTCCCCCACCGCATCCCTCGCGGCCTCGCATGAAGCTTCACGAGTACCTACGAGTCCGCCACACATCTGCACCTTAGCGTCATATCGGCCGCCTTCTACTTGCATACTTGAATGAATGCTTTGTGCCACCCAAACTATCGCTGGACTTCTTGAAGCCAAAGATCGGAGCCAATCAGGAAGGCGATCGATCGATGCATTGAAGCTGCTCTGCAATAGCAACTCCGTTTCTTGGTTGAGATTGCTCCGCCGCTTACGATGAATAGTTTTGTCAAGTCCATGAACAGCGCTAAGCATGGCGATCAGCTGTCTCTCCAGGCCGCCATGAGGAAGCACGCGTTTCCTAAGCTGTCGACCTCCAGCAAAGCGCTGGTCCTGCTGCCTCTCCTGCTCCTGGCTTTCATCTACCTCTACGTCTTCCCCCAGGAGTTCGATCTGCAGGCTCGCATGAGCTCGTGCGGCCTGTCTGTGGAGTACACGGCGGCGGCGCGCCTCGCCGGCGAGCCGGCCGTGTCCCGGAAGTCCGACTTCCGCCTCCTGATCGGCGTGCTCACCCGCGCGGACCTCTACCAACGGCGGCACCTCCTCCGCATGGTGTACGGCCTCCAGCTCGCCGGCAACCTCACCGCGCACGTCGACGTGCGATTCGTCTTCTGCCGGCTGTACAAGGACGACCAGCGCGTGCTGGTGCCGCTCGAGATCCTCAGCCATGACGACGTTATCATCCTCGACGGCTGCGGGGAGAACCTCAACGAGGGAAAGACCTACACCTTCTTCTCCGCGGTGGCGAGGCTGTACCGCGACGAGCCGTACGACTACGTGATGAAGGCCGACGACGACATCTTCATCCGGCTGCCGCAGCTGGTGGAGTCGCTCCGCGCGATGCCGCGGGAGGACATGTACTACGGCGCCACTATCCCGTGCGACAGCATGGACCCGTTCCGGGAGTACATGTCCGGCATGGCGTACCTGCTGTCGTGGGACCTCGTCGAGTGGGTGGCGACGTCCGACGTGCCGCGCAACCACTCCGTCGGGCCGGAGGACATGATGACCGGGCGGTGGCTGCAGGAGGGCGGCAAGGGGAAGAACCGCTTCAACGCCAAGCCGGCTATGTACGACTACCCGATCCCGGTGCCGGTGGACAGCTGCTCGCACAAATTCGTGCCGGACACCATCGCCGTGCACCGCCTCAAGGACAACCCCCGCTGGGCGGCGGCGCTCAACTACTTCAACTTCACCGCAGCGCTCAAGCCCTCCAAGTTCTACAAGATCAACTAGCTAGCGATATTTACTCAAAAAAAAAACTAGCTAGCGATCAATCGACACGGGTCGATCGACGTGCGTGTGTTGCTGGTTGGTTTTGGGGAGTTTTATACATGAATTAAATGATTTTTCTTTGTATGAATTTCTCCTCGTTTTGGATTTTTTTTTTATTTTCTCCTTAATTTTGCATTGAGCAATCAATATAAGCATACAAATTTTTGCATTGAGCAATCAATATAAGCATACAAACCAATGATAACCATGAAGAAAGAGCGCCTCCAGCACATCAGGCGACACCGCAGGCAAGCCCGATGAAGAAATCATTCAGTTTGTGCTGAAATAGTATAGCTAGGCTAAGGGGCTATTAGCGGAAATACAATCCCCATGTACAAGCGGCTCCACATATATTGAAGACCATCGGATCCCGCTTCAAGCACTATCCCTACTTCCCCTCACATGTTTTTTTTAAAAGTCCCTAGATTTTCGGTTTGTTTATAATTAGATTCTTCTTTTTCCTCCCCTTTCCATTTCTTTCTTCCTCTCCCCTCCGACCTTGCCAAGCCAGTTCCCTCCCATGCACGCGCCTGCCGGCGACCACCGCCTTCCGCGCCAACGACCATGGAGGATCCTACTCAAGCTGTCGTGTCGCTCGGATCGATGTGTGGGACGTGCCACATGTCGCGGCAACTCGTGAAGGTGCATCCGTGGCCGCTAGCATGGAGGGCCATGGTCACGACATGGATAGCAAGGCAAGTCGTGGTAGCTCGGCTCGGCTTAGCTTGGTGGGGCTCCGTGGCGCAGCACGGCGACGGGAGGTGGAGAGGAGATGGTTGGCTTCCATAGCAGCGGTCACTATTAAATTCCTAACTTTTACGAGAGGGCAAATACTGTTGGCCATTAGGAAATACCTAGGCCAACTACACAGCCGAACGTAAACCGTCGGCAACTTCCCCTTAGCCACCCATGGTCGACTAATTCGTAGACGTGGACAAATTAGAATCATTTATTCCGACCCGAAACATAAACAAAGACATGAGTAATCTTTCAAAAAGAACTCTACTTCCTGAAAAGTAAAAAAAAAAAGTACCCACGAAAATGCCCAAATTCCAAAAAAAAAATCATAAAAGTAAAGGATATATTTTACCCACTAAAGGCGATCCTATTACTAGACTTGCTTCTTGTACACCTGTCATAATTTTGGCTGCCCAATTGCCAATTTGATCCCAAGGCAAATAATGACCAATTACACCAAACAATGCAGTCAATACAACCAAAACCACGCCTATGACCCAAGTAAATTCGTGGGGTTTTTTAAATCGACCAGTGAGATACACACAAATACGTGTAGAATGATCATTAGAACCATTATACTTGCTGACCATCGATGAACTGATCAGATTAACCAATGAAAGTTGGCTTCGGTCCAAAAAAAAAAAACAGTAGGTACGGCTAGTCCGCGAATAGCCAGCTATAGGATTGTAAAAACATGATAGGTTCGGTCTATGGTCATTGAGGCCCTCCTAAAGGGATCTACTAAATTAATCGAGTTGTTCTAAAGAATCAAAACGGTCGATTATTAACGGAATTCCTTGTCGACTTTCCGTGAAATACTTGACTAAGAGAAAGAAGATCTATGAGGGACCTACGAAGAATGTGATTAGAAATTCATAATCCGTAAGACACCTTATATTTATCAAAATTGATATCAAAATCAAAAAGTTGTACAATCCAATTTCTCTATTCAATAGAAGCCCAAAAATGTCCATATGGTACCCAAACAAGGATAGATATGTCAAAAGCAAGTTTGATTACACATATTCCTAATTCTAAATAGAATGTAAAGACGTAAAGATTTCTATGTAAACGGAATATCTAATTTCCAACAAGGATTGATTTTACTTCTGTACTTAGCTACTCTAGGTTGGAGAGTAATACCGGGAGGAAGGGGAGTTCTAGATACTTTTTCGTATTTTGTATCTGGAGTGCTTCACCTAATTTCCTCCTTTCCCTAGTATGAGAGGACTGGGAAGGACGCACCTCTGGTGTATCGATTATTGTGCCTACGGTAAACGTTGGGTAGCCAAGTGCGGAGAGGATAAATACTGAAAGCATATAAGTAGTTGAAGGATCGGGATGTCGTCTAGAGGGGGGGTGAATAGGCGTAATTAAATTTATCACTAAATTGATTGCAACGGAAATAAAAGGTTGATTTGTCGAGCACATTTCGAATGTCAGAAATACCGGATAGTCCGAAGTATATTCGGATAGTCCGAAGATAGCAGAGTAAGGAAACAAGCAAAAGTAAATGTGAGCTCTTTGAGAGATGTTTCCTGCACCAAAGAGTGTTAATGAGCCCTGAGTACCTGTGAATGAAGTATGGTCAACAATATCTTCTTTACAAACAAGATCACCACTTCAAACACCAAGATTTGACTTCGAACACAAGTGTGAAGATGAAATCCAAGAGATGAAGACGGAGACCCAAAGATTTTATCCCGAAGTTTGGATCCTTGAGGGGATCCTACGTCTCCGTTGAGGAGGCAAGCCAGTCTCTTTCAACCTAATCCTCTCGGTGTTGCACCAAGCACTCACCGACTTCACTATCTTGAATCCTTTCCTTGCGGAGGTGGATTAGACCTTCAAACTTAGGAGGCTCACCACACGAAGCTTGGGAGCTCTCCGCGACTCCTAGCCGTTTAGGAGTCCTCAACCTCCAAGAGTAATAGATCGGCGAGAAATCCGCGAGAGGATGAATCCCGGTGCTCAAGATGGATCTAAGCAAGCTCAAGCTCTCCAAATCTCACTTCTTTTCTCCCTCTAGAGAATCCAATCAACAAGCTCAAGAGGAGAGAGAAAAGTTAGGGCTCAAGGAGTAAATGAGGAGTAAATGCTCTGAGTGAATAATGGTTTTGGTAGCAAGAGATCATAAACTTGCAAATTGCTAACTAATTTCCATCATGAGCACCTAGAATATCCAAACACTATTTTCCGTCAAATCCCTCTTAATAGTACGGCTATCCTTAGACTCAAAATTTAAATAAATTACAAATCACAAGTCTAGGTACCGTCTTTTGCTTCATTCGAATTTAGGGTTCGTCAAAGCCCATAACTTCACTGTGGAGGACTAAGATCTAAAGATAACACTTAGAAATCTCATTAGTCCTTTAATCGTTTTGTCATTAACCCCCAAAACATATAGGGAGCATAGATGCACTTTCGGTAGTAAGCCCGCCTCAAGATGAGTGCTCTTTCGTCCAACTTTCCTAGAGCCTCAAGTAGCACAACTAAGACAGCGACGGGTTCTCCACCCAAACGGGGATGGATTGCTATATGAAAAGAAGTGGAGTTTGAAAAAGGGAATGGAATGGTCAAACTGGAATTGCTAGAGAAACGAATTTTCAATAGCATAACTTGGCCTCCTAGATTACGACGCCCTTGACACAATCTATTTAATTGGAGGGAATTGCAGAAGTAAATACCAATTTCCTAAAAAAAATAATCTAATGGATTCATTTTCTTTTTTAGGATTAAATAAAAGGATTAGCAAATAAAAGCGCTAGTGCCACAACTAGTCTATAAATTGTTAAATCTTCCATAAAAGATTGACTAAACAATAAAGTAGCTCAAAACCAAAGCAAGCCACTCCTACAATAAATAAATGAATTCCAAAGATCTTGGACAAATCCAAAAAGGGTTTTCTTGTCCGCTCATCACATAGTATTTCTAGATCCCAATATACCCAATGCCATATAGCTGCCAAGGAACAAAAGCCATTAAACACAATATGTGCACCTGCCACGCCGAGCGTAAACAGTCGGCAACTTTCCCTCGGCCACCCATGGTTGGCCATTCGTGAGGTTGACAAATGTGCCCTCAGTTACTAATTTAAATAAATGAGCGAGAGGTTTTTTTTGTCCCTGTCAGGGTTTAGAAACACTCGGTTAATTATCGCAAGCATAGGCACGATTGTTTTGGTGTAAAAATAGAAAAAAAAATTCACACCTTGGTCCCAACCTCACAACTCACATACATCCAATCCTTAGAGTTGAACAATTTTTTTCCATTAATAAATTACAGATGTGTGATGCTAAGGGGTTTGAAATCACAACCCTTCTTGAACATAAGCTCTCCCACCTAACCAACACCCCTAACCTATCTTCTTATTTAAAACAAGATAAACATTCCTTCTGACCCTTGTTCTCATAATATTTTATCAATTATTTAGACAATAGACGACTTCAAATGGAAAAGTTGTCAACTATAAAATTGTAGATCTCAATGAGAAATACATTTTTTCTATAGAGATCGCCTCCATTCAACTCTGTATGAATGCTTGAAATAGCCGAGTGTTAGCTTTGCACCCACGGTAAAAGTTGTTACCCATCGGTGAATGCTTCCAATAGTCAAGTGTTAACTCTGCACCCACGCTAAATGTCTTTCCCAGTTGGTGATTGCTTGCAATGATCGAGGGTTAGCCTTGCACTCACGGTAAATGTTGTACCTTGTCGGTGAACGCTAGCAGTATCCAAGTGTTAGCTTCGCACACATACTAAATGTCTTTCTCCGTCGGTGATTTCTTACAATGACCGAGTGATACGGGCACATATAAGGTGCATGATCTTTGTTCAGTTGAGTCCATGGTTCAAGTAATTTAGGTTACATGCGTGACCAAACCAAGAGAGTTTTTTGTTGTGCATGTACAAGAAAAGGGCAAGATCTTGGACTCTCAGCTATGGAACCAAGGGAACACACTATCAAGATGATTTTGCATGATAGTTTTGTTTAGTCATGCCTTTCTTTACATTGCTTAGGGTGGGGGCTACCGAGATATAGAGTACACTCTTCATGTTTCGTAGGTGCGACCGAGAGAACGGTGATCAATCTATCCATCTGTTTGCTACCATTTTTTGTTTAGATCCTGATATTTCGCAAAGTCATGGGCCACATTGTTGGAAAGATATTGAAGTTTACTTTCCAACGCATCAAACCGAGGGTCATTTGGAGTTCCGAAACAAGAGTTATGATCTTTTTGGTGGAACATGTGCAGGCTGTCAAAGAGGAACGCGAGAACTTATTAGACTGCATCATCTCCCAAGAAAACTCTTTCATCTTCTAGTTTGCTTTCATACCTAAATTGAGAGGGTTGTTTCTAGTATAAATATCTATGTAATCCTACCATTTGAGAAAAAAAATTTAGTCATGGGTTAAAACACACGTGTGTTTCAACCTAGTGCTATTCGGGTGGATTCCGTTGTATCGATCAGGTGTTGCCCGTTTGGGTTTGTGTTAGCTTTGTGGATCAAGAACATGTGGTTTTTGGCTGTGAGCTGAATCTATACGATTCACCTCTTCTGGATTGTGAGCATAACATATCTTGTTCACAAGTCGGAGAGTTTTTTAAGGCCGAAGTTGCATCTGTTTATCAGATCGTAGAGCCAATTAGCTGTCTCTACTGCTATCTTGCTATTCTACCTCGAAGGATCGGGCAACGCACGGATCTAGCCTCTTCTTAGGGCTTCGATCCCTTCATCACCAAGGGTTTTTCATCAACCGTCAGTTAGTGGCAAGCTTCATCGGTAAATCATCTAATAGCCGACCTTTTTATCCACCGTTAGAAAGAAGATCCCCATGTTGGCGAAAATACAATCCCCATGTAGATGCGACTCCAGACATACTGAAGACCATCGAATCCTACTCTAAGCACTATCCTTACTCCCCCTCATATGTCCTTTTTTTAAAAAAAAGTTCCTAGATTTTCGGTTTGTTTATAATTGGATCCTTCTTTTTCCTCCCCTCTTCCTTTCTTTCTTCCTCTCCCCTCCGGCCCTGCCAAGCCAGTTCCCTCTGAAAGGATCCAAGGGGCCAAGAGGAGGGTGAATTGGCCTAAAGCAATTTTTAAGTTATTGGTTTACTTTTAAATTTAATTTTAAGTTTAAATTTTTTTTGACAACTAGATGCAAGAACTAACCAAGAGCAAGCAATCTTAGAACAAGAAGTAAATTGCGAAAATATAAATATATGAAGTAAAGGAGACGAGGGACAAGGGATTTTTTTTTTCGAGATTCAAAAACAGCTTTCTCTTTTACTACTCCTCGTTTGAGCACTCTTCACGATTTTACTCGAGATAGCCATTCACCATTCCAGTAGGTAGACTCCGATCTTTACAACTACTTGGAATCTCCCACAAGCTTCGCCTCGAGATATTACCAAGCACCAATTCCAAAATCTAGAAATTTGAATAAAAATCTCGAAATAACTTGATCTTACCGGACCAAGCCTTCCGTGAAAGCACACAACGAGACAAGGCACTCAAGCTCTCATAAACTCACTCTAAGATAGAAACTCTAGTTTTTTGTGGCTCTCACTCAGAGGACTCTAGGATAGTATAGAAGTGAATCAGCATGAAACAAAGGTATACCCTAAGTTTTTAAATAGGTCAAACTCAAAAACTAGCCGTTGGGATCTAGAAACAGGGAACTCATGTTGGCGCCGTACCATATGGCACATGTTGTACCATACAGAGCCAGGGGTTATCATATGGTACGGCTCCCTGCCATTACTTACGGTGCCCCCATGGCACCAACTCTACGACAGCGTCATTTGGTATCCCGTACCATATGGCGTGCCAGGGCCCCCTAAGCAACCTCTCTGAAAAAGATGCGATGGCAGCGTTGTCTGGTACGCCATACCATACAGCACACCTACATAGGGTCAGAACCCTTTTGGAAAAGATCTGACAGCTCGCCGTTTAGTACCATACGGCATGCACTCCACCGCTTAGAGCCGATCTTGAAAAGATCAGACAGTGGCCATCTAGTACCCCGTACCAGACTACGTGCACACCAGCACTAAGAAACCCTTCTGGAAAAGATGCTACGAGGTGCCGTCTACTACCCCGTACTATACGACACCAACGAGCCAAAACCTGACAAAAAAACACTACTGACCTAAACACATGTAACACTCTAAGATCAAAGTGCATCCATAGAAAACAAGTTCCAACAACTCCAAAACATCTCAAACACTTTTTAGAACAAAATAAGCAACAAAAACACCTAATTCTAGATGAACCCATCTCGGCTCCCGAGTTCATACTAAAACATACTTAATCTTGGACCTCTTCACCACCAAGTCAACGTAACATCATCACAATATCATCATCACAAAAACCAAGATAATCTCTTTACAAATCACCAAGGGGGGTTTCAGCCATACACCCTCCTACACGCGCGCCTGCCGATGGCCAACGCCCTTCCCGCTAGCGACCATGGAGGATCCCACTCGAGCCGTTGTGTTGCTCAGATTGGTATGGCTCAGTGTGCCGCATGTCACGGCAACTCGTGAAGGTGCATCCGTGGTCGCTAGCATGGAGGGTCGTGGTCACGACGTGGATGGTGAGGCAAGTCATGGCAGCTCGACTCGGCTTAGCGGGGCTCCGTGGCATGACACAATGACAGGAAGTAGGGAGGAGATGGTTGGTGGCTATGGCAGCAGTGGTCATCGCCGGAAGGGCCACAACAGTGGATTGAGAGAGAGGAAGATCAGATAAAGCAGAGTTAGAGAAGGAGGAGGAATAACCTGGTTGATTTTTCTTCAAAAATTCAGAGGTTGTCATTTTGCAAAAAGGCATGTAAAGGGGATTAGGACGGTGCATAAATCTTGAAAAGGGATCTGATGGTCGTGGACGTGCCTTCCACATTTACCGGGGGCAAATCCGCTTTGTGCAGTTGGTCATTTGAATTTCTTGTTCTGGTTAGAATTACTTTTCTTTAAATTGCTGCATATTCAAAGTGAATCCATATAACTTTTATATGGGGAAGGAGTTAGTTAGTGCCATCATAATGGTGGCAAATAGGTTTTTCTCCCACTATAACTCTACAAATAGTTGAGAAGATAGGGATCAGCACAATGTTGCTGTTGTTACAGATGATGCCGAATTGCATCATCTTCAGTGAGCATGAACTACACGAAGAATCTGATGAGTATTTACCTCTTGTGGATGAGGAGCTTTCCTAGATTGGTTGAGTTTTAAGAAGTTCAAACTTTTGGTTTGATCGTGTTTTGAGATTTTTTGAGAAATGATTTAGAGAAACGGAGATTTGGATTCACTATTCAAACAAATGAGTTTTTACTGTGCAAAAGTAAAAAATGGTTGAAATAAGCCATACCGTATAGTGTCGAGACACAGGATTAGTTTAGCTTAACACCCTAGTACTAGCAATACTTTGAACCTATAAAATTTGCGAAGAAAATGATCTAATCTATAAAATTTCTTATGGAAACTATTTGACACTTGTACTTGGATTTCAATGTACCACCTCTAACCATCCAATGTACATTAAGATTTGTGCTCCTGTCTTCCATTCGCCCCCTCTCCATTTTATACAAAAGATCCTCTATTTCTCTTTCTTCTCCTCTCACACCCCTTTTCTTCTTCCTCTCTCATGCCAAGACTGCCCTGTCCATGTAGTCAGCTGTCAGCCTGTCAATGAGCTTTCCCTCGGACAATACAAAGGGAGGCATCCCTAGGGCTTCCGGCTAACTGATTAGCAGAGAAACGCTATTGAGTGACCTAAAGGGAGGAGCCAAGAAAGCCAATAGAGGAGAAGGGAGGTAAATAGGTAAGCTAAGCATATGTCGTATGTGTTTAAATGAATGGATGGAAAAAAAAAGTGACCATACAAGTGCCTCAATTTTGAAAGGGCATTTTAGTATATTTATTGTGAGTGACCATTCATGCTTTTGTCCTTATCCTAAGGCATCCTAGACAGCTTAAATATTCCCGACAACTCTAAGTGGTGGGGTACCCTAGAGTCATCCCTGCAACATCGTTTACTCTAACCACCCCTCCGGTGTCGCTCCCATTGTTGATGCGGTGGCCGTCCCGATCTAACCACTCACGCTCGTGACAAGTTGTAATAGGGCAGTTGGAGGCAGAGCCAGGATGCTTCTATTGCGACATTGAGTGGTGCCTGGGCTGGGGCGGGAACCATGGTCGGGGATGGGAGGAGGCAGGGTGTGCACCGATAAGGACGAGCGGGCAATGCTAGGTTGCTCGTGTGCACAGTGGCAAGATGGAGCTAGAGCTCGACTGAGGCATTGCATTAGGGGCTAGGGCGGTGGGTGCAGGGGCTCCATGGTGTGGTCAGTGGTGGCTCAACAAAGGAGATATAACGAGGGAGTATAGGGTGAGGGAGAAAGAAAAAACATACGAATCTTGGAGCATATTGAAATGATGATGATAGTACATAACAATCCATGTATAAGTGTGTCGGCGACTGGGAGGCGAACCTCCGCAGCGCCAATGAGCAAGGAAAGGGGGTGCGAGGCCCGAAGGCGGCCCTGTCCCCGGACCGAGGCCCGGCCTTGTGGCCGGACGCTGGCGAAAGAGTTGGTCCCGACGCGGCCGGGCGCGTCAGACGGATGGATGGGAGCGACAACACGAGTGTTTTATCTGGTTCAGCCTCCACTGCGGATAACAAATTTCCTCGTCCGATCTTCGTTTAATGCCGAGCTTAAACGAGTACAAAGAGGTGAAGTCCGGGCTTTGGGAAGCCCGGGCTTCAATCTGATAGTGCTCAAGACACTTTGCGTGTGTGTGCTCCTCTGATTACTGGATGCGGAGAACTACCGCCGAACTAGAGCTCCTACGAGTGCAAGTGCTCTGTTCTCTGATAGCTATTCTCCAAGTGAGTTGTGTGTCGGTGAAGCCCTCCCTTTGTTGCGGCTCAGGCGCCTTTTATAAGCGTCCTTCACCATCGTAGCTTGTCTTTGGTCCGTTGAATTAGTCGTTGCCTTTTGCCACACCGGTAGTGTACCGAATCCGCCGGGTAATCGAGTGCAATCCTCCGATCCCATGCGGGCGGTCAGCACGTGTCATTGCCCATGCGGGCGGTTGACGGATCGCCGCCACCCGTCGGCTGCGCCGAGCGTTCCTTAGTGCAGTCTTGGCGCATTTAATTCTTGATGACTCGGGGACCCGGCGTATCTGTCCGCGCGCGTGATGATTTGCTTTGGGTCTGTCCTTCGTACCTCGAAGCTCGGAGGAAGCAAGAGGCCCGAAGCTTCGAGGTGGGGAAGCCTGCTCGAGCTTACTAAGCTTCGGCGCGAGCTTGCGGGTCCCGAAGCTTACCTCACTGTGGGGTCGCGGGTAAGTAAGTGGGCCAAACTCCATGAGCCACATACTTTCCCCAACAGCTAGTCCCGAGCCTCGGCGGGGCGGTGACATGCCGCCGAGAGGTTTATCTAGTAATGCTTGTCCTGGGCGCTTTGTTTTTGGCAGAACCCCGCATCCTCGGCGGAATCCCAATCGGCGCGGTTCGCTTCGCTTCCTTCTCCTCGAGTTCCACGTCTTCCAGTGGACAGTGATGGTTCGCCTCCCCTCGCCGGTTTATATCAGGTGGTTTCCCTTTTCGCCATTTCTTCTCACGCCTTCTTGTGCTATTCGTGTTTCTTGTGCTACTGCGTTCCTCCGTCTTCTTCCTTTATCTGCCTCTCTGCTATCTTCCCTTCCGATCCTTCTCCTCCCGATGGCGCCTTTCATGCGGAACCTCCTCACTGAGGACGATTTGAAGAAATTTGAAGCCGGCTTGGCCGAGGTCGGCGGTGGAGGCGGCCGGCCGAGAGGCGGTTCTGCGCCAAGAGCAAGGAGTTCGTTTGCTTTGAGCTTTTTGCGATTCATGGGCTCCGGGTCCCGGAGTCCGATTTCGTCGAATCCATTCTGGCCCAGTGCGGGATCGAGCTGGTGAACCTCAATCCCAACTCGATCCTGTTCTTGACGATCTTCGCGCACCTCTGGAAGCATTCATCGGGGTGGAGCCGACGGTCAGCCTCTTCCTCCACTTCTACGAGCTGCCCACGACCGGCGGACACAATGCAGCGGGGTGTGCCTACTTCAAGCTCCGCCGCGACATGAAGTCCTCGTGCCGTGTTCAAGGCCAAGGAGAACGTCGGGGTGGGCGTCGCGGTGGTATTACGCAGAGAAGCCCGATAACCGCCGATTCTGGTTTGCCAACATGAACCGGGAAGGTGCCGATGCCGACCTACGCTAGAGCCGGCGGAGTAGCCTGGCGCCAAGATTTGAGACTTGGCGTAGGGGCTCAATAACCGACATCGTGCCGACTTCACCAGCACCGGGTGAGCCCGCCGAGGAAGCGGGTTTGCCCTTTCTTCGAGATCATGGGTGGGGCGACCTCTCCCCAAGGCACCTCCCGTGAGTATTTGTTCTTGCTCTTGCAGTCGTTTGTCCGAGCTTCTTCCCGAGTCGTGCTTGTGATGTTCTTTATTCTTTCTTCTCCGCAGCCCTGCCCCAAGACGATGTAGTTCGAGTCGTGGGGCTCCTCTTGCCTCGCGAGCCATAACGAGCCATCGAGCTCGGGCGTTATAACGTCTTTGGATGAGGCACGTTCCTCTACGGGCTTAGGTGCCCCTGGGGCGGCTTTTCTCGTGGGCTGACGCCCTGCGGCCTATTTTCCGCAAGGGGAAGCAGGAGGGGGCCGACCCTCGTGCATCTGCGGTGGCGCCTCGAGCCGCTCATCCCGACGGCCGGCGGTGATGCGAGCTTAGCCTGATGCGGAAAGGACGGTAGTGGGCAGCGACGCCCGTGAAGAAACCGGTGGGTCGCTTCGCAAGGCCGCTTCGCCCGGCGGCATCGCCTCGGCCAGCGATTCCGTCCCGACCAGCCGGTAGGGGTTCCTGAGCTCGATTTGGCCGGCGCATCCATCGGCCGGCCAAGAGGCATCGATTGGTGTTGAGCGACGACGACTCGGACGACGAGATGACCGAGGAGGCCGTCGCGGCGGCACGTAAGTTACTCGTGCTTGCTGTTTTTTCCTGTTTCCTTTCTTCTGTTGATTATGGCCCTCGGGCCGATCATGTTCTAATTCTCCCTTGTTTCTTCAGTCGCGTTGTCCCTCAGCGGGGAGCCTATCCCGCGACGAGCGATGGCAGGAGCATGAGCCTGCCAAGGGCAAACCCGAGCTCCGGGGTTCGAGGCCCTTCGTCTTCCGGGTGGCGCCATGACGCGTCGCCCCAGACGCGCTGTAAAGGTGGAGACCGATCTCGGCCCCGAGCGCCTGGCGCCAATCCGCGTCGAGGGGCGAACCTCTACCGGGTGGCATCCGATCAACATCCGCGGCATTCAGGAGCTTTTTCCCAGGAGCAACATGCCCGTTCCCCCGCTGGACGCGAGCGACACTCTTCTTCTTGGCTGGGACTGGTCCGTCCGGGTCATCACAGCTGCGAGCATCGTTCCAGTACGGTTATGGAGTGTGGCTCCGTTGACCGTCTCGGGGTGGATCTCAGCGACGCCATCGTGGGTCGAGCACCACCTTGGGATTGCCACATGGAATCACCAAGAGGCCATCCGACTCCGGCCAGTCCTCGGCCAAACGCTCGAGGAGTGGCTGGCGAATCGTCTGGGGAGAGGACCTTCGGTGGATGCCTGGACGCAGACTAACTTCCCTCCCGAGCCTGTGAGGGAGGTCGCCGAGCCGACGGGAAGCCTGGTCGTGCTAGTGGGAGGAGCAGTAGAGCCTGCGGAAGACTGGGCCGAACCCAGGGGAGAGGCGGCCGAGCCTGCGGGAAGCTTGGCCGAGCCTGCAGGAGAGGTGGCCGAGCCTGCGGGAGGCTTGGCCGAGCTTGCTGGGGAGGCGGCCGAGCCTGCAGGAGAGGTGGCCGAGCCTGCGGGAGGCTTGGCCGAGCTTGTAGGAGAGGTGGCCGAGGGGCCTAGCAACTCGGGCGACAGCCCGGGTCGCCAGGTCGCGGCGCTCTCCTCGCCCAGGGGCTTTTCACATGCTCGGTACGATGTCGCGGTCGTGGCGGTCGCCAAGCGGGTAAGTGTCTCCGGGCTTGGTTTTTGTTGTCTTGTGTTTTCCCTGCTTCGGTCCTCCACTTCCTCAGTCTGTCTTCCGGGTACAGATCTCCCGCGAACTTGTCGATATGGCTCGCTCGTTTGGGGCTAAGCACGATGCCGAACGAGAGGCCCTTCGGTCGGAAGGCATGCGGTGGCAACAGGAAGCCAACGCCGCACGCGCCGAGCTTGAGGAAGCTCGCCGAGCTCGATCGAGCGGTAACTGCGGTTCCGCCGCAGCGGCTGAGGCGACCTTAGCCGTGGCGCAGGAGGATGCCAAGGAGGTTTCTTGCCGATCGCTGAAGGCCCTTAAGGCCGAACGCGACCGCGCCCTTGAGTTCGAGGAACGCCTCCAGTCAGTGGAGGCATGCCGTGTCGCTGAGATTGCTCGCACGGTGGAGGAGCGCGACCTCCTTGCCGCAGAGCTTTCCCAGACGAAGGCGCCAGAATCGCGATGGAGGTCTCATCAAGACCCACCAGATGCGTCAGGGAGCTAGAGGTCGCCAATGAAGCCTTACGGGTCAAAATGCAGACCTCCCGGGCGAAAGAGAAGGAGCTCCTCGACCTTCAGGGCCAAAACGACGAGTTGCTGGCCGAGCTTCGGAAGCTCCGGTGCCAGCCTAAGCCGTAGGCCCCCTTTTTTTTTTCTTTTTGTTGGGTGATAATCCGGCCTGCCTTTGTAAATATCTTTTATCAATGCAGTTGATTTGTTTTGACTTCTTTCCTTCGTCACCTCTTTGGTCCGCTTTCTCCCGGGATGCCGAACGTCGTTTTGATTGTCATGCCGTGTCCCAAGAGACATTCAGATTCGATCTTGGAAACGGTTCCACGTCGGAACTGCTTCCCGACGCCATTACTCCTGGGATTGCCTCGGCTTCCCGAATCCTGGCTATAAAAAGAGACCAATGCGTCGGTCACTTCTTATCCGAGAATTCTTTCTTCCGTACCTTTCCCTCTTGCTTCCATGGCTTACGACCCGGAGTTGGCGGAGGCTTGGGCGGCCTTCGACCTTGCAATGGCCGAGGTTGCGGAGGAGGAGGCGCGCGCCCATGACATTGCCAGGGTCGAGGCGCTGGTTGAAGTCGTTCCGCGTCTTCACAGGGCCTTTGATCCACTCGTGGAGGCGCTGGTCGATGCGTGTGCTGCGATGCTTCGCCGCGGCTTTGGTCGAGGTCTGCCGGCGCTTGCCGAGGTGGCGACGCGTCATTGTCGGGTTTCGGGACCCTTCCGCCGGATTAATTATAATCGACTTGAGCCATCCCGAACCCCTTTAATAAAGTTGTTGGTGGTTATCATTGCTTCTTTTTGTTTTCGTTGTTTTTCCTGCATGCAAACGAGCGCTAGTAGTCGTATAGGCAAGAAAGGGTTGAAAATGTAGTATAGTCCTACCGATCTTAGCCCCCGAGCCATGTCCGAGCTTTTGAGGAGAAGCTCGGACGTGGCTTAGAGGAGATTGGAAGTCTTTTGATTGGGAATTTGATCTTAAAAAATTATATAAGAAATCGACCCTTAAAAAATCGACCCCAGCCCCCGAGTCATGTCCGAGCTTCTGAGGAGAAGCCCGGGCGTGGCTTAGAGAAGATCGCAATTTTTTGAAAAATCGGCCCTAGTCCCCGAGCCATGTCCGAGCTTCTAAGGAGAAGCTCGGCCGTGGCTTAGAGAAAATCAATTTTTTTTAAAAAATCGACCCTAACCCCCGAGCCATGTCCGATCTTCTAAGGAGAAGCTCGGGCGTGGCTAGAGAAGATCAATTTTTGAAAAATCGACCCTAGCCCTCGAGCCATGTCCGAAGCTTCTAGGAGAAGCCTTGGTCGTGGCTTAGAGACCGCACACTTTTTGAACGGCTTGTGGTCCCGCTCTGTCCCTTTGCGAGAGGCGATTGTTGGACTCTAGAGGTATCCCGACTGTCCGCAGTTTTATGTGGGCTTATGGTATAAGGTCGAAAGCGTGTCCCCGCGGGATTTTGCGAGTGCGATGGATATCGGTTTACCCGTGTGCAAGGAAATCCGGGGTTGGCCTGCACAGAGCCACTATCCCGCCGATGTGTCTTTGAACGGCCCGGCTTTCTCCCAAGCCCGATCATAAGTTTGGGTCATCAAGGTTGGTTTGGGGCTCTCTAGGGAATAGTGGGATGAACAAAAGGAAACAAAGACGGGGGAATGGAGACTTACGACTTTTTCTCAGCGAGAACCTCCGGTTGAGCGATGTTCCAGAGCTGCTGAGGACTCTCCCATCCGGCATAGCCGATCTTCTGACTCCCGAAGCGTCGGGTGATCTGACCGTGTCTTGACCCTCCCATCTTGGGTGAGCTTGTTGGCGTGAGCGTGTTCTCAACTCGTCTTAGAACCGGTCGCCCACCGCAGGTCCGGGTGCAGTACCTTTTTTGGCTGCGCGTCGCCGCAGGGATTGCTGGTATGCTGCCACTCGTAGTAGTGCTTGCTCGCGGCAGGACTCAGATAGGTCGACGTCCAGCAACCGCTCCTCGTCATTGTCGATCCGCCTGCAAAATCAATACGAGCTAAACCAATTCTTAGCTCGGCGGGTAGGACCGCCTCGAGCCAGATACAAGCCTAAACGGGTTTCGCCAAGAGTCTGATTAGAGGTTGTTCGGCTGCCCAAAGCACGGAGGGTAGTTCTTCTACCCGCTTGTGTCTTTGTTTGGCGAGAGCGTCAGATACTCGGCGCTTAATGCCCCGCATGATCTGCCTGTTTCGGCGCTCGGTTGCACCATTACTTTGTGGGTGAGCTACCGGGCTAGGGCGACCTTCATGCCGAGCTCTTCGCAGAGTCCCGAATAGCTCGCTTGAACTGTGTCCCATTGTCGTGATCACCTTACTTGGGACGCCGAACTCGTCACGATATTGTTCCTAAGGAACCTCTTGGCCGTCTAGGCGGATATGCTTTCGACATCGGTTCGACCTCGATCCACTTAGTGAAAGTGTCGATGGCGATTTAACAGTGTGTGCGACCCTTTAGGCCTCGGGAACGGACCAAGTATGTCCATCCCCCAGGTTGAGAATGGCCAGGTTAGCGGGATAGTCTGCAGCTCGTATGCGGGCTGGTGGGATACCCGAGCATGATATTGGCAGGCAGCGGCGTTTTACTAGCTCCCTTGCGTCGGTCAACGCAGTTGGCCAGTAATACCCCATGCGAAAGGCTTTTCCCACTAGGGTTCTGAAAGAGACGTGGGCCCCGCAGATCCCGTCGTGGATGTCTTGGAGGAGAAATTTGCCTTCCTCCTGGGTCACGCACTTACAAAGCACGCCGTTAGAACCCCTTTCGCAGACAACAAGCCCCGAGTAATCGGTAAGGTCGGGCTTGTCTTTGGGCCGGATTTCAACAAGGCCCTATGGCGATGTCCCATCGCCAAGAACTGGGACGAATGGCGTCATCCAGTGTCGCTGTTGCTCTAGGAACTAAACGGTACCGGTCGTTTGGGTCGAGGCAACCGTCTTCTCGGGGCCTCTTCTCTGAGGGAATAGAGGGCTTTAGTAGGTGTCAGACGAGCACCCGGGCGGTTTCTTGTGAGCCAAGCTTTGCGAGCTTATCGCCAAGCCATTAGCCGCCTGGGAACGTAACACACCTCGGTTCGTGAAGTGTTTCTCCAAATTTTCACTTCGCCAAGTATCGCGCCATTGAGTCGCCGCAACACCGAAACTCCTTGTTTACTTGGCGGGCGACCAACTGCGAATCCCCTTCGCCGTTAGCCGTTTTATGCCGAGCGCATGTATGCTCAGAGGTCGGCTAGGAGGCCTTCAGACTCCACAAAGATTGTTCGCTGCGGAAAATGAAGTCAGACGATATGCTGAATTTGTTCTCCTTGGGGGGAGATGAGAACAAACCCGCAGCCTGATCGCTCGAATTGGCGCGACCCATCGAAAAACATGGTCCAATGCGCTTCTTGCCTTGCGAGCTCGGGCGAGCCTCCCGAAGGGTCGGCCGGGCCGGTCCACTCAGCCAAGACGTCGGCCACGATTTGGGATTTGATCGCTGTTCAGGGTACGAACTTGATGTCAAATTCACCAAGCTCGACTGCCCACTTTGCGACCCTCCCGTTCGCGTCTGGGTTCCGAATGATGTCTTTTAACGGGAAACTTTTCGGGACAATAATTGGACGGGTTTGAAAATAGTGACGCAACATTCGCGAGGCCATAAGCAAGGCGTATAAGAGCTTCTGAACCTCAGGGTACCGCTCCTTAGGCCCGTGAAGTACCTCGCCACGCATGAGACGGGTTGTTACTTGCCTCGCGCTCGATCGCTAGTACAAAGACTTACACTGCGGGGCAACCGCCAAATAGAGGAGTAGAGCTTCCAGAGCTTTGGCGTGGCTAAGACGGGAGACGGGACGGAGTAACGCTTAGCTCGCTAAAAGCGCCCTCGGCTTCTTCCGTCCATTCTAAACCATCGTGCTTACGCAGATCTTACAAAAAGGTGCTTCGCGCCGCCGAGACGAGATATGAATCTGCCGAGAGCCGCCATCCGCCCGTGAGGGCTTGTACCTCCTTGGTGCAAAGTTGGCGACCTCATATTCTCGATGGCCTCGATTTTCTCGGTTTGCCCGATACTCGCCTTCCCTATCACATAGCCAAGCAACATCCCGGATCGGACACCAAAGACACATTTTTCAGATTCACAAACTCGATGCTTTCTAAGATTAGCAAAAGTTTCACGAAGGTCGGTCACATGGTCCCGTGGGACTTTGCTTTTACAACAACATCGTCTACATAGACCTCTACGCTCGCCCTATCGATCGTGGACCGTCTTCGCATTAGTCGCCGGAACGTGGCTCCGCGTTCTTGAGCCGAAAGACATGGTCGTAGCGAAGGTACCAAAAGGTGTTACTGGCGATCTTCTCTTCGTCTTCCGTGCGAAGCGTCTGGTGATAGCCGAGTAGGTGTCCGTGAAGCTCATGAGCGCCGAGTCCGCCGCTGCGTCGACCGGTTGGTCTATGCGCCGCGGGGAAATTGTCCTTAGGGCGGCGGCGTTGAGGTCGCGATGGTCGACGACATTCGCCATTTCCGCCCTTCTTCTTGACGGCGGCCGGATTAGCTAGCGGTCGGAATGCTCGACTTCTGGATGAAGCTCGCTGGAGGAGCTTGCCAAGTTGCTCTGAATGATGTCGGCCTTCCATTTTGGGAACGCCGTAGGGCCTGTCGACAGCTTTTTGTCGGTGAATAGCCTAGCCTCGTGCTCGATGACCTCCTTGGGACTCCGGGCATGTCGGACGGTTCCCACGCGAACACGCTCTGCGTTAGCCCGGAGGAAGGTAACGAGCTCGAGTTCCTATTTGGACTCGAGGTTGACCCTTACGTGGACGACCTTGGCCGGGTCGTCCTCGGAGAGGGGATCGCCTTTGGTGGGCTCTTCGCCGCAGGCCACCTTGGGACGGACGGGTGGCCGCTCGGCCTTGGCCGCCACGCCGAAGTCTGTCCGACCATGGCCAAAGCGCTCTCGTCGCAGCCATTGCGCGCCTTGTGATCGCTTGATCGTGATGAC
Source organism: Olyra latifolia (assembly GCA_036346145.1). Taxonomy (NCBI): domain Eukaryota; kingdom Viridiplantae; phylum Streptophyta; class Magnoliopsida; order Poales; family Poaceae; genus Olyra; species Olyra latifolia. The sequence goes on from CM070524.1 coordinate 4,371,419, forward strand.
CCCATGAGGGGCCGGCATCTTCAGGCAGTGGTAGCCATGGTGGGTAGCCGCCATGAACTTGGATAATGCGGGGCGTCCGAGGATGGCGTTGTATGGGAGCTCGGAGTCCACCACCTTGAAGGTGACGTACTCCGTCCGGAAGTTCTGGGGGGTCCCAAATGTCACAGGCAGCACGATTTGCCCGATCGGCTGTAGGGACGACCCAGGGACAATGCCGTGGAAAGGGATGGCTATGTCCTTGATCTTGGACCGCGGGACTGATCGCCAAGAACTTGAGCAAAGGACGATGTCCAGGCTCCGCCATCTACCAACACGCGATCGACCCGTGTGTTGCTGATGGTGGGATGAGTACCAGCGCGACGCCGGGCTGGTCATTCTGGGGACAATCATCCCCGGAGAAAGTGATTGACTGGTGGGACCACCGCAGGGGTGCGTCCCCGGGCTTACCTTTCTCGAGGTGGTAAACCTCCCGGGCAGCGGCCTTAAGCTCGCGTCGCGAGCTATAGGTAGAAGCGCCGCCGAAGATCACGGCGACATGTGCGCGAGCCTCCTGGAAGGCCTCGCCATGGGCGCCCTGAGGCGCCCGGTCGTCCGGCACCCCATCATCGGGGAGCTCGGGCATGGGCCCGCGCCCGGCGTAAGTCCTCAACCGCTGCCCACGCCCCGCGATTCGCAGTCATGGCCGTCTTCGCCGATGGAGGAGGCGATGAGGTTGTTCGGAGGGTTAGCCTCGGGCGGTCGAGGTCGAGGCCGGGAGCTCGCCGCCTCGGGCCGCGCCGCCGTTCCGCCACCCGCCGGTCGGTGGCCGCGAGGCGGTCGCCGGGAGGAGCGGGCCTCTCGGGTTCTACCGCGGCGTGAGGCGAGGCGGGGGCTCCTTCTTCTTCTTCTTCTTCGGCGTCGTCCTTCTTGGCATCGGTGCGGTCCGGACGCCGCCTTCTCCTCCGTTCTACCTCTCTTGCGCTCCACCGCCTCGGCGTTGATGTATCCTTCCGCAAAGACGAAAAAAATCGGTCATGGTGTGGACCGGATGGAGCTCAAGGTCCTCGGTGAACGGGTGTTCGCGCTCCTCCTTGAAGGCCTCAACGATGGCCTCGTCGGAGATCGACGGAATGGTGTTGCGCACTGACGAACTGCGGACGTAGTCCCGCGGCCCTCTCCGCCCTTTGGACCACAAGCTTGAGGTCTGGGGCTTCCCGAGCGTGCGTGCGACCTCGAAGTTTGTCCGGGCGCCTCGCAACTGTTCCCAGCTGCGTATCGAACCTCGGCACTAGTTGAACAGCCAGTTGGGCCATTCCTCCAAGACGGTAGGGAAGTAGTTGACCATTACGGCCTCATTACGCTGCGGCAGATGGCGGTAGTATAAGCGGCGAGATATTCGCCGATTCTTGCTCCGTCCGAACTTCTCAATGCTCCCGGGCTTAAACTTGCGGGGCCAGGGGGCCTCGTGTAAAGCTCGAGAGAAAGCCGGGCATCCAGGGGCAGCCCCGTTATTCCCAGTGGGAGCTCTCCCGCCTGGAAGCGGCCCGAGGTGGGAAAAACTCCGCCCGATGTGTCTTGAGGAGCGCCGTCCGTGTGACGTGGGCGCTTCGCCGCGCGACAACGCTCGCCGCGCCGCCGAGGAGCCACGGTGTGCGATCGGGCGGGAGGTGCTCGCCGAGATCCCCAGCCGAGCTCCTCTAGGCCGTCGGCAACCGCGCGCCTAGATCGCTATGGTGAACCTCGCGGGTCCTTCTCCAGTCACGATGACTGGGCAATCGCTTTAACCCTCGTTAATCGCTACGCGACCGGGTTGGTGACGGTAGTGGTGGCGAATCTGCTGTGTAGCGCTGCGCGCGTCGGGCCGCGAACTGCGCGACGGATATCCGCCGAGGTTCGCCTAACCGACCAAAGAAAGAGGCTTCGAGCGGCCTCACGCCGGGTGCTTTTGCTTGGGTCAAGACGCGTGGCGCTGGGTCGCCCGCCGACGCCGCAAAGACATGACATGAGGCAGGCTCCCGCGAAGGGGACATGTCGGTGTCACCCACAGAGGCGGTGCCCTCGGCACCCTCAACTGCCATAGGCTCACGCTGGTCCGCTGCCGGCCTCGACGGGCCGGCGCGCCAGTTGCGTGCACAGGATTGGTCCTCCTCTTCAGGCGTGGCCGCGAATGCGCTGTGATCCGCCGGATATGGCACCGTGGCGGTGCCTCCAACCCTCCATGAGGGTTTCACGACGTGAGTCGCCGGCGTCGAGCAACTGGGAGCGGACAGCTACTCCTGAGGCGGGCGTTGCCTCCACCTCCATCTCGTCGGACTGAGCTCTGGCGAGGATACCAGCCTGCCATTCCTCATACGACTCGTCGACGTCGTCGAGATCGCCGCAATCATCGGTTGAGGTCCACAAGATCAATGTCGCCAGAAGACAATAAGGCCATCCTCGACTCGATCGAGGGGAGAGGACCGAAATCGGGCCCCACGGTGGGCGCCATCTGTCGGCGACTGGGAGGTGAACCTCCGCAGCGCCAATGAGCAAGGAAAGGGGTGGGAGGTCGGCGGCCCCTGCCCCGGACCGAGGCTCGCCTTGTGGCCGGACGCTGCCGAAGGAAAAGAGCTTGGTCCCGATGCGGCTGGCGCGTCAAGACCGGATGGATGGGAACGATGACACGAGTGTTTTATCCTGGTTCAGGCATCCACTGCGGGATAACAAATTTACGTCCCGCTTCGCTTAATGCCGAGCTTAAACGAGTACAAGGGGTGAAGTCCGGGCTTTGGGAAGCCCGGCCGAGTCTGATAAGTGCTCAAGGCATTTGCGTGTGTGCTCCTCTGATTACTGATGCGGAGAACTACCGCCGAGAACTAGAGCTCCTACGAAGTGCAAGTGCTCTGTTCTCTGAGAGCTATTCTCCAAGTGAGTTGTGTGTCGGTGAAGCCCTCCTTTGTTGCGGCTCAGGCGCCTTTTATAGGCGCCTTCGCCACCGTAGCTTGTGCCGGTCCGCTGAATTAGTCGTTGCCTTTTGCCACACCGTAGTGTACCGAATCCGTAATCGAGTGCAATCCTCCGATCTCGCTGACCGCTAGCGGTCAAGACGCGTCCTGCCCCGTGTGGGCGGTTGACGGACCGCCGCTACCCGTCGGCCGCGCCGACGTTCCTTGGTACAAGGCGCGATTTAATTCTTGATGACTCGGGGACCAAGCGTATCCCGTCATGGCGCGTGATGATTTGCTTTGGGTCCTGTCTCTTCGTACCTCAGAAGCTCGGAGGAAGCAAGAGGCCCGAGCTTCCGAGGCAGGGAAGCCAGGGCTCGAGCTTACCAAGCTCGGGCGCGAGCTTGCCGGTCCCGAGCTTACCTCCTGTGGGGTCGCGGGTAAGTAAGTGGGCCGAAACTCCATGAGCCACATACTTTCCCCAACAAAGTGGCACATACCTAGCGGTGGGGTAATGTTTACGTCTACACAATCTTATGTTCTATATTTCGCTACAAAGAGGTAATGTTTTATAAATCAGCTAAAATTATAACTTGGTTTTGTTGTATTTAATTTGAATTTAAAATTATAGCTTGGTTTTGTTGGGTTTGCGCTCGAGATTTGTCTAGGTTTCCATCCGGGTAAAAGCCGTGCCTGTAGTATGCAATTACCTGTTTTTGGTGATTTTTTTCGTGGGGGAGAACTGCTGATGCATTTCAGTTATGCGCTGGATGGTTTAGACATGTGGTTTGGAAGACGATATATTGCTTTGTCCTCTCGTTTGCCTTTTTTTCTGCAGGGGAAAAGTTAGTTTTTTTTATATTTATCTTACTTTAGCCTAGTCGGCTTATTCATTCAACTCAGCCACTCCGAATATTCTCTAAATTTTGCTGCATGTGTTTTGCTAACTTAACTTTTGCTGATCCTGGTTGGTTGGCTGCTGTTGAACAGGGGCTTTTGCCGTACTCTACGTACCAGCGAAAAGAAGGTGAAGGAAATAAAGGAGATGGCCAAGAAAATCAATGATCTTTGTGGTGCGTAAGACTTTGATAATCTGATTTTTGGTTTAGCTCTAAAACTGTAGCTCAATTTGCGAACACTTGTTTCATGTAATCAGGTGGTAGTTTACTTTCAGATGATGGTATATCAGGACTTCTATTTATTCCATATGCTGTGGAATGTGGATGGCTCATCATTACACCTTAACCATTTCAGGACGTTTCTTGCCCTCCACAAAGGGAAATGTCGTTAACATTTTTTGTTTAGCGACTAGGGAGTGACTTACTATAGGAGTAGGGCTGGCTCTCTGTGTGGGACTGTGGGCTATACGGTGTCAGTGTGCCTACGTTGTTCCTGTAGTAGAAATCTTGTTTTTTTTGCTAGTTCACTTAAAAGAATTAACAACCTTGACCGCATCTCATGCTCATAAATTTGCCATTACCTTTTTATTATCATGCAGTTTATCAGGTTATTTATTATCATGCACTTTACCAGGTTATTTTGATGATAGAAGGCTAATTTTTTTAAATTAAGCTTAATTATTTCGTCATGTTCGCGATGTCCAGGTCTCTCTGTATAGACCTGGGAATTGGGCCGGACCTAAGTGGGCCAGCACAAGCATGGCCTGAAATCAGTGGCACGAAGCACGAAGCACGACCCGACCCGAATTCTAATGGGCCGGGCCAGCACGGCCTGAATACTAGGCCAGGCCGTGCCTGGAATCTAGGCACGATGGGCCGCTTGGCACGGTCCGTCGTTCGTGCCGTGCTTGGACCGGCATGGCCCGATTTGCAGTCTGAATGAGTAATATGTATTTTTTGAGGTGTCATCGTGCTCGGATGACTTTATGTTCTACATGAAAGTTGTACAAAATTTTGAGACACATCTTTTTCATGTAGACAATGTTTTCATTTGAGCAATGTATGAATTTAGAAAAAAATTATTTAGTGTGCTGCAGTTATTGGGCCGACGCTATCTACCACGGTAATCTGCATTTTTCGAGGTGTTAAAGTGCTCGGATGATTTTAAGTTATATATGAAAGTTGTAGAAAATTTCAAGACACATCTTTTTTATGTAGACAACTTTTTTATTTGAGTAACAAATAAATTTATAAAAAATAATAATACAGCATTATCTTTTTCCATGCCGTGCTTGGGCTGGCACGGCCCGACAGCGGCCCGGCATGCTTTCGAACCTTGCTAGGCTTTAGTTTTGGCCCTCCGTGCTGGCCCGGCATGGCACGGAGAGATGGCCTGGCAGGGCCGGCCCGATTTACTTAGACAAGAGGCACGATGGCCCGGGCGGCACGGCCCAATTCCCACCTCTATCTCTGTACCTAACCTACACTAATTAGTAATTACTCCACTGTGAGAGCGACGGATCAATGGCGAGCAGCTAGCAAGCTCTACGTCGATCTCCAAATACGTTGCACCATTTTTGTATTTGGCCTTGTTGTCCCGCGCGAGACTCACGTATCAAATATCCCCTTGCATATATAGATATCGCGTGCGGAATTGGTGCTAGCTTGTTGGTTTAGTTATTAATTCCTCGTCATAATTAAACAATCAAGTTATGGCTCTCATTTGGCCTAGACTAATGTTTTTGTTCCTTCTGTTGATCGGTCGTTAATTATGGGGTGTGATAACGCTAGACGTGGCAAATTGGCGGTGCAAGTGCTCAAGCTAGGGTTCATTCTTCATTCCAAAGAGGAATTCAAAACAGAGAAATTATGGATGAAAGCTGCACGTATGTTGTACAGGAATGGGACTGCAGCATGGGTTACATACTTGCATCGCCTGATCGATCATATCTGAACATGCACACCACAATGCTCCAAGGATTTTCTTCTTTTTTCTTCTAGCCTTTCTTTTAAGGGTGAGTTCTTTTCAGCTTTTCTTATCTACTTATTTGTCTGGATCTCGTCACTTCGAGAATTTGTCGAGATAGCCTCGAGAGCCGGTTGGACTTCAATTTTGGGGTTTAGAGAGCTTATAGACACGCGTACGAGATAAAAAAATTCCGACTCAAAAAGTAATAAAAAAAAGTGAGATAAGTCAAATAAAACACGAGATAAGTAGGATAAGTCTGACTAGCGGCGACTGTTTTGTGGGCCCCCACAGCATGATAGATGCATGCGTGATAGCGCCACCTGTCATCTGCTTTGCGTCATGCATGTCTCCGTGTCAGTATTGACTATTGAAGGCCTCCGAGCTGAAGACGGGTTGACATTGGCGATTTGGCATCGCTTGCTCTCATGCAATGCAAATGGAGTATATATGCTGCTAATTATAAGTCGTTGAAAATTTGGAATGAATCAATGAAGCTGTACGACTGAGCAATCAATTTTGTTTGAAATCGGCAAAGCGCACGATTAACCCGCCAAATTATTTTAGACCCTCGAGTCTCTAGACATCGCTAATGCAGGGTACAGGCGGAGGCGGTTGCGTTTTGGTTTGGAATTGGAGAACTGAAAAGATCTGAAAAGATGAAATTGAGTTGAAGTTAGAGATTTCTTATAGAAAGAGAATTTCAATTGTAAAGGTGGATCATTGCATCCTGTTTTATTTGGTTGAGCTGAATTTAAAAACAGTTTTAAAAAGCGAAACATTCGGCTTAGAGAAATGTCAGTAATCCGTAATCCTAATTAAACTCTCTCTCTGTCTATTTTTATAACACGTATTTTGATTTAAGAAAGTCTTTGAAGATAGATTTTGACCATTAAATTCATCTATTATATATTATTAATTTCCACAAAATAACATTGCGTCAAAGTAATTTAAAATATAAATACATTGATACAACTTTGTACACTAATGATACATATAATTTGACTAATTATTGGCCAAAAATTACAAAGTTTGACTTTTTAAATTAAAATATGTCCACGTTTGAGTTTTTAAAATTGAAATCCGCCTCGTAAAAATAGACAGCTCGTACAACCATCCAGCCCCCAATCACTCACCACGATGCGTGCCTAAAATTTGTTGAGAAACCGGTCCACGAAGGCCCGGTATTGGCCCATGCCGAAACCCTAGAACCGCACTATAAAATGAGGAGAGGTCCCCCATTGAAAACACATGAAAAGAGAATAAAGAATAGCCGCCGTTCCTCCCACATTGTGTCTCCTTGTTTCTGAGTTTAGATCTGTTAGGCAACCCCGGACTACCCCGGTAGCGAGGTTGCGTAACACGTTATCAACACGAAACTCTATGAACACAAGAGACAATTGCAAGGTAGGAACCGGTAAAGAATCTCTTAATCAAATTGCATCTATTTTGAATCGCATATATGAATTGTTTGAATCTGCATTGAATCACGAGTGGATCATCACCGTCGCCGACTTGAAGTCGCCGATCTAATCGATCAGTCAACGAATCAAAACTCATTCTATTCTTTTGAATTGAACCTATGAATTTGCATCTGAAAAACACGCAAGCAACTGAAAGTTGCCCGCTCATGTAGCACCATCAATCTGCCGTGCCCGCAGCGCCGCCGCTCGCCTCGGCCCGGCCTCCACGTGCAGGCAGTGCAGTGCCGTCGTGCGCACACCGACCTCGGCCGCCATGCGCCAGCAACGTGTGCCTCGCCCTTGGGTCCCGCGCTGCCCCGCGCGCACGAAGCGCGTGCACACGCAGCGCTGCACGCCACCTCGGGCCAAGCACCGCCCCTTCGCGCACATAGCAACCGTACCGTATCGAGCCAAGCACTGCCCCTTCGCGCACGCAGTAGCCGCGCCGTCTTGGGCCAAGCACTGTCCTTCATGCACACAGGCGACCGTGCAACCTCGGACCGAGTGCCTCGCATGACGCGTTGTCGACGCCATGGGGCGAAGCGCCACCAGTCGCCAAGCCGCCCGAAGCGGTCGCCGTCGGCACCTATACCGCAGCTCGAAGCGGCTATGCCACCGCTGTCACGCTCGAAACGACCCCCGGTTACCGCCGCCCGAAGCGGCCTCGCGGGCTCGCTGCCGGCTCGTCGCCGCCCCGCAAGTGCCGCCGCATGTCGGTCTTGGAGCGCCAACACGCGCTTTGGAAGCGCCGCTATGTGCATTGGACCGCCGCCACATGCCGGCCTTGAAGCACCGCCGCGTGCTAGCCTTGGAGCGCCGCCGCATGCTGGCCTTGAAGCGCCGCCACCGCTCAGCACCCCGCCGCTAGCCCTGCAGCACCGCCGCCGCGCGCGGGCCTTGAAAAGCCACCACTGGCTTGTGCTGGCCTTGAAGTGTTGATGCTCATGCTGGCCTTGAACAGCTAGGGAAACCCTAGCCGACCTACTTGGCTTGTACCGGCCCAGCCCAGGCCAGTGGGCTAGCTAAAGCAAGAAAAGGAAGGGCAGTGGGCTAGCTAAAGTAAGAAAGAGGGTCGGGCTGGCTATGGTTATTTTACAAAATTTGCCCTCGAAATCTTGGAGATTACTCGAAGTAATTATCTAGAACACTGAAAATTATAGAAAAACCCCTGAAAGTGCTGAAATTGCAGAAAATACATTTTCTAGCATAAAAGGGCCTTGGGATTTCAAATTTTGGTCCCCTTTTTGAATTTGGGGCCCTCTTTTACTGCTTTCATGCTTATTTTATGAATTTTGTCATGATTGCATATATTTATTGCTTTTAGTTTACTGGAAAACCATGAGAAATTTGAAATCTTGACGACCACCATCCGGATTACACGCAGTAATGTAATGAATGAATTTAATGAAAATGCAAATGACAAGCATCGTGAACCGTGAGTTTAAGGAACTGGCCCCGCATGGCCAGAATTATCTCACGTGGGCATTTGATGTAAAGATTGTGCTCGGGAGCAAGAAGCTCAGATGTGCTATCGACTTAGGGTCCTCGAAGAACGAGCAACCTACGCCCGAGCAGAACGATTAGGCTTTGCACTTCCTTAGGCACCACCTCTCACTCATTCTGAAGAATGAATATATGGCTGAGAGGAGTGCACTTGAGTTGTGGAACACAGTACAGAAGCGATTTGAAAAGGTCAAGTACACTATCCTGTCCTAGGCATAGCAGGATTGGAATCGCCTGAGGTTTGCAGACTACAAGACTGTGGCTGAATACAATTCTGCTTTGCATAGAATTTGTACCAATCCCACTCTCTGTAGCAAGAAGATCACAGATGAAGAAAAGATTGAGAAAACTCTCTCTACCTTCCACCCTAATGCTATCCAGGTTGCCCGCAGCTATCGACAGGACGCATGCAAGGAGTATAGCGAACTGATCGATGTGATGCAAGTTGCGGAATCACAGGACGAGGTTCTTCTCAAGAACTTTGTCTCGCAACCAGGAAAAGACGGTGGCACAGAAGTCAATGCCAATAGCTACAAAATAAGAAAGCCCATTCAAAGGAAGAGGGGCAAAAAAGGAAGGAAAAGGAGGAAAAACAGCCCAGAAAAAGCCAAATGCCCAGGAGAAGTCAAATGACAAAGAGAAGCCACCGGTCAAGCCGTATGGAGAGCAGAACCAGACGTGCTTCCGTTGTGGCACTTGGGGCACTTCTCGAAGATTTGCCGGGAACCCGAAGATGTTGTCGCTGCATACCAAGCTAAGAAGAAGGAAAAGGGCAAAATGCAAGCAGAGGCACACTTCGCCATGGCAGACGATGGTGATGCCCTGGAGTTGGATGTCCCTGTTACCACACCCCCACTCGACATTGGGCCGGCAATCCAGATCTTGGCTGAAGGGGAGATAACCTCTATTGATGACATAGAGGCAGAAGTGGACACCCTCTTCACTGCATCAATTTAGTGCATGAATGGCACTCTTAGTATCTTTTATTTTTGGATGGTGGTAGTCATTTGTGAACATTTGAATGATGAATTGTAAGCTCTAGAAGAGCAAACTATTTTTTTTTCTCATGGTTGATCATGCAGTCTATTTTCTAGTATCCTATTTTGCAAGCGATAATTATGCCACTATTTTGATTGGAATTGTATTGTAGAATTTGTGTAGCGCCCAATGGAGGAGATTTGTATTGTCGATAGTGGCACGATAAATACCATTTTGAGAGAGACCAAGTACTTTCAGTCGATCAGGAAGAACACTGGGAGTATAACCACAATCGCAGGCAGCGATTCATGTATAATAGGCTCCAGAAGAGCCACAATTATATTACCTATGGGTACTATCCTGAATATTGAAGAAGCACTCTTGTACCCGGAGTCCACGAGAACTCTTTTAAGCTTCAAAGACATCCGTGCCAATGGATTTCACGTAGAAACTTCTGAAGAAAATAGCAAAGAATACCTATGCATCATGAAGCATGCAGGATGTGGAAAGATGATAGCAGAGAAATTTTCCTCATATGAAACTGGGTTATACTACACAAGAATAAATGCACCCGTAGTGTATACTTCTTTGAAGACTGCATTTAGAAGCTCTGGATTATTTTCCCTTTAGCATTACCGCCTAGGCCACCCTGGTCTTAGAATGATGATGAATATAGTAAACAACTCGCAAGGCCATAACTTGAATGTTAAAAAATTTTCAATTCAAGAAGATTTTGTGTGTCCCGCATGCGCCACTGGGAAATTGATAACTCGGCCATCCATTATGAAAGTGGAGGATGAAATCCCTGCATTCCTGGAACGAATCCAGGGGATATTTGCAGCCCAATTCAGCCCTTACCAGGGCCATTTCGGTACTTTATGGTGCTCATTGATGAGTTCTCGAAGTGATCGCATGTCTGTTTATTGTCCACTAGAAATTATGCCTTTGCAGAACTGATCTCGCAGATCATTAGAATCAAGAATACATTTCCTGATCATCAGGTGAAGTCCATCAGAATGGACAATGACGGAGAATTTACTTCAAAAGCAATCGATGATTATTGCACGGTATTAGGCATCGCAATTGAGCACTCCGTATCTCATGTCCACACATAGAATGGACTAGCAAAGGCTTTGATCAAGAGAATTAAGTTCATTGCCTGGCTGCTTTTGCAGAGTTGTAACTTGCCCAGCACTTGTTGGGAACACGCAGTCCTGCACGCAGCAGCACTCATTAATTTTCGACCATCGGCCTACAACATCCATTCACCAAAGCAATTGGTGCAAGGGTCATACCGAAAATTTCTCATCTTAGAAAGTTTGGATGCACGGTATATGTACCGATACCGGCTCTATAGCGGACAGCCATGGGCTCACTCCGTAAACATGGGATATATGTCGGATTTGAAAGTGCATCTATCATCCGATATTTGGATCCTATGTCGGGGGACTTGCATACGACCCGATTCGCTGACTCGGTTCGCTGACTGTATTTTTTACGAGGATAATTTCACGTCATTAGGGGGAGAAAATCAACCTTTGGATGAAAAATATCAGAAAATCATATGGCATTCCACTGGTATCCCCGCACATGACCCGCACTAATGAAGCAAATCAAGAAGTTCAGAAGATAATTGATTTACAGAATCTAGCAAATGAACTGTCTGATCATTTTTGTGATCTGAAGAGCGTGACCAAGTCGCATGTACCTGCTCGAAATGCACCAGAGAGGGTTAAAATATCAAAGAACACAGAAGGTACCCCGAATCCAGTTCAGAGGCCTCCAAACAAAAACAAAAGAACGGGAACTCTGGCTCCTCAAACCCGAAGTACTCAGAGATGTCCAGGGAAAGAAGGGCAAGAGGACTTGCCACAGCCTATCACAAAAATGTCCTAAAGAAAGAAGGGGAGCCAGTTGAGACCTGGCACTGGGAAGAAGCTTGAGGAAAGGGCAATACCAGATTTAAAACTTCCACTGAAGGAAGTCACCGGCGAAAATATGTGAGCACACATAGGCGAAGAAAAGCTAAAGGAACTCGCCCCCGTAATAGGAAATAGCGGAGGAAGGCAAGTAGAAGTGCAAGAAGAAGCACCCCATGATGAAATGGCCATAAATTATGTATTAACGGGAGTCTATGAATAGAGCAACAGCCAATGTGGATGCATATTTTGCAAAGAAAATTGCCACCATCATCAACCACGATTTTGAGCCTGCATCTCTGGCAGAATGCAAGAAAAGGCCGGACTAGAAAGAATGGAAGAAGGCAATATCTGCTGAATTGATCTCTCTGAACAAAAGAGAGGTGTTTGGTCCTGTATGCCGCACACCTCCCGATATTCACCCCATATGTCATAAATGGGTCTTCGTTCGGAAGAGGAATGAAAAGAATAAAATTGTAAGGTACAAAGCAAGGCGGGTTGCACAAGGTTTCACTCAACGTCCTGGAATTGATTATGAGAAAACCTACTTCCCAGTTATGGGCGGAATAACCTTTAGGTACTTGATCTCAATGGCAGTCAACTTGAAGTTGGAATGAAATTGATGGATGTTGTAACTGCATATCTTTATAGAAACTTGGATTCGGATATATACATGAAAATTCCAGAAGGTATCCCTGTCCCGAACCAAGATAGAGCAAACAGAGATCTATACAGTGTGAAACTTGAGAAATCACTGTATGGACTCAAGCAGTCAGGAAGAACGTGGTATAATCGTTTGAGTGAATTTCTCTGCGAGCTACACAAACAATGAAGATTGTCCCTGTGTGTTCATACAGAGATCCCCGAACGGATTCTGTGTAATCTCTGTCTACGTAGATGACTTGAACATCATCGGGACAAAGAAAGAGATAGAAGAAGCATGTTCATACTTGAAGTCTGAGTATGAAATGAGAGACTTGGGAAAAAACAAATTTAGCTTAGGCTTGCAGCTTGAGCATGTCCAAGGTGGAATCTTGGTACACCAATCATCCTATACCCAGAAGGTGTTAGAGAGATTTGAATTTGAAAAGGCATATCCCGCAAAAACCCCAATGGTCGAAAGGCCACTGCAAGCAGACCAAGACCCATACAGGCCTAGAGAAGAGGGGAAGGAAGTCCTGTGATCTGAAACCCCATACTTAAGTGCAATTGGTGCGCTCATGTACCTCGCAAACAGCACTAGGCCGGACATTGCGTTCGCCGTGAATTTGCTGGCTCGGTACAGTTCAGAGCCAACCAAAAGACATTGGAAGGGGATCAAGGACATCTTCCGACACCTTCAAGGAAGCAAGGAACTTGGCATGTTTTATGGAAGGAATCAAGAATTGAATCTAGTTAGCTATGCAGATGCAGGGTATCTGTCTGACCCGCATACTGGCAAGTCACAAACCGGGTATGTTTTTCTTTGTGGTGGGACGGCCATTTCATGGAGGTCGTCCAAGCAGACACTTGTCGACTTCTATAAACCACTTGGAAATAATTGCCCTGTATGAAGCCTCTCGGGAATGTGCATGGCTTCGAAGAATGGTTCACCATATTCAGAAGTCATGTGGACTGAATATTAAACAAACCCCCACGATAATCTATGAAGATAAAGCAGCTTGTGTTACTCAAATACAGATGGGCTATGTGAAAAGCAACCTTACGAAGCATATTAACCCCAAGTTCTTCTATGCTCATGAAATGCATAAGATGAATGAGATCAAGATATTGCACACTAAGTCATGCGAGAATTTTGCTGATTTATTCACTAAGTCTCTTCCAGCATCTAATTTTGAAAGGTACGTAAAGGAAATTGGGATGAGAAGACTTAGAGAAGTCCATATTTCAAGAGGAGAATGTTCACATATTCCAAAATAAATCTTAGACATGTAGTCTGAGTACCCAAGAAAATGTCATGAAGACGATTTAAAAATTGGGTGAATTGTACCCAGTGAGAAGACTTAGAGAAGTCCATCTTTCTTGCCTAAGGTTTTTAACGAGGCAATTCGTGCAGCACAAGACGTATGCTATGTACTCTTTCTCTAAATTTTTCTCACTGGGTTTTTATAGAGTTTTAATGAGACATATGCATCTCGCGGCAAAGGCTAAAGGAGTGTTGAGAAACCGGCCCACGAAGGCCCGGTATTGGCCTATGCCGAAACCCTAGAACCGCACTATAAAAGGAAAGATCCCCCATTGAAAACATATGAAAGAGAATAAAGAATAGCCGCCGTTCTTTCCACATTGTGTCTCTTTGTTCCTAAGTTTAGATCTGTTAGGCAATCCTGAACTATACCCGGTAGCGAGGTTGTGTAACAAAATTGACGCACCGATCCATGTGAGGCGCCGCAAATCCACTCGCCGACACGTGATTCTCGCACAGAATTCGCCGCCACTTTCCCCCCTTTTTTTGTTGCCCGTCGGATTCGCCATCGTCGGCGAGGAGGAAGAGCTAGTGATGGGTGACATACAGACAGTATGGGTGACATACAGACAGTATGCTGCTGTCACATGCCCCTGGCCGCGCTGTGCGGGAGCTGTCCCTTCTATCCCCTTCCTTGTTATTCTACGTGTTCCCTGATGCCTGCGTGCGTGCTAGCTACTGCTGCCGCACCACTCACCCATGCACTGGTGCGGTGGGGTAGGACCTGGCTACAGCCCTAGGTCTTCTCATTGTCATCGAGAAGTCCTAGGCGACTTCCGATCTCTGCTATAGAGATTGTTATAGAGATCGTCAGAGTCTGGGACAGGGACCCCATTGTATCTTCTTCAACGTATAGTAACAAGGCTGGACGTAGGGCTATTACCTTCGCCGTGAGGTGCCTGAACCAGGGTAAACTGCCGTCTCTCTGTGGTCCTTGAGATTTCGACACCTTCGTAAGCTCGATGTAGCTATTAGCTTTAGGGAAGAAGGGTTAGTTGGCTCCAGTCAACAAGTAAGCTCGATGAAGGACATGATCCTAAACATCGATAATAGTACATAACAATCCATGTATAAGTGTGAAATCTATGCCTAGCGGTGGGTAATGTTTACGTCTACACAATCTTATGTTCTATATTTCGCTACAAAGAGGTAATGTTTTATAAATCAGCTAAAATTATAACCTGGTTTCGTTGTACTTAATTTGAATTTAAAATTATAGCTTGGTTTCGTTGGGTTTGCGCTCGAGATTTGTCCAGGGTTTCCTTCTGGGCAAAAGCTGTGCTGTAGTCTGCAATTACCTGTTTTTGGTGATTTTTTTCGTGGGGAGAACTGCTGATGTATTTCATTTATGCGCTGGATGGTTTAGACCTGTGGTTTGGAAGAGGATATATTGCTTTGTCCTCTCGTTTGCCTTTTTTCTGCGGGGAAAAGTTATTTTTTTTATATTTATCTTACTTTAGCTCAGTCGGCTTATTTATATATTCAACTCAGCCACTCTGAATATTCTCTAAATTTTGGTGCATGTGTTTTGCTAACTTAACTTTTGCTGATCTTGGTTGGTTGGCTGCTGTTGAACAGGGGCTAGTGGCGTACTATACGTACCAGCGAAAAGAAGGTGAAGGAAATAAAGGAGATGGCCAAGAAAATCAATGATCTTTGTGGTGCGCAAGACTTTGACAATCTGATTTTCGGTTTAGCTCTATAACTATAGCTCAATTTGCGAACACTTGTTTCATGTAATCAGGTGGTAGTTGCATATCAGGACTTCTATTCTATTTATTCAATGTCTGAGCAATGATTATATCATATAAAATATAAAAAAAATATAAAAACGAAGTAAGTAAACATGTTCGGGTGATGGCTTGACTGTTATCTGATATGATGATGCCGCATGCGGCCGATGGCGACGGCACGACGCCGTGTGCAATCGCTAATCACTTATCAGGGGCGCAGCACTGCTACGCGGGCAGAATGTGCAGACATGGTGTGCAGGCGCTGGGATGAATCCGTGAGCCACATAGGGTAGATCACAGAGAGCAGGCATCGTCGTGTTGCATACTGGCGTCAATGCTTCGAGTCATCACATACAAGTATACAACATGCATGACACTGTTCATTAATTACTTCGAGCTTGAACGCCGCCTACTTAAGTCAGTTTTACGCTAGAGTCAGCTTGAACTTAGCACCAGGTAGATAGTTAAGCGAGCCATGACAAAGCTTTCTTCTCCCTTTGCCCAAGCCCCATATCGTAACATCCTTCTCTTTCTCATCCCCTTCCTCCAACTCACGCTCATCTACTTCGTCGTCTTCCCCAACGACAACAAGCTCCAGTCCGTGTTCGCCCCGTGCAACGTCACGCGGCCGCCGACGTCCACGTCCACGTCGGCCGAGCTCGTCGATACCTACACGGCGAAGCCGGACGTCGACTTCCGCATGTTCCTCGGCGTGCTCACCAGGCCCGACTTCTACGAGCGGCGCAACCACATCCGCCTCGCGTACGCGCTGCAGCCGCGGCCCTCCCGCGCGGTCATCGACATCCGCTTCGTCTTCTGCAGCCTCGACAAGGAGGAGGATGCCGTGCTGGTAGCGCTGGAGATCATCGTCCACGATGACATCCTGGTGCTCAACTGCACGGAGAACATGAACGACGGCAAGACCTACGAGTACTTCTCCACCGTCGCGCGGCTGTTCGCCGGCGAGCCCTACGACTACGTCGGCAAGACCGACGACGACACGTACTACCGCCTGGCGGCGCTCGCCGACACGCTGCGCGGCAAGGCAAGGCGTGACATGTACCACGGGTTCCTGACGCAGTGCCACACCGACCCGGCGATGCAGTACATGTCCGGCATGGGGTACGTGGTGTCGTGGGACATAGTGGAGTGGATAGCGGCGACGGAGGAGCTGCGCAAGGACCACGACGGGTCGGAGGACCTGGTGTTCGGGCGGTGGCTGCGGTCGGGTGGCAAGGGGAAGAACGTGTACGGGGAGGAGCCGCGGATGTACGACTACCTGGACAATCAGATGGCCGATCCGGTGATCTGCTACCGGCACGAGCTCATGGCGGACACCGTCGCCGTGCACAAGCTCAAGGACCGCCTCAAGTGGGCGCGCACGCTCAGGTTCTTCAACGCCACCCGGGGGCTCAAGCCTTCCAAGATGTACCATGTGGATCTGTACATGTGATTTCAGCCGCATGCATCATACATGGCGTACGTGCATCGCATGTATCGACCGTCCAGCTACTACTCACTCTCATACGTCACAGAAATCCAGGTGTGTGATTCATGATTAATTTGGTATCAAATCGATCGACATAAGGAATTCAGAAAAAGATTTTGAGGTGCCTGAGAGGTTTGAATTGTTCTCAGTTTTTACCATTTTCATGTGCACTCGTTTTGCATGCTAGCTGGAGTACCGAAGCATGCACGTTTGTGCTGGTTACGTATGCGTCTGAAAAGACTGGTTTTTCTAGAATTCTGGGTCTTTGTGGCACCACATCATCCTGTGGTACAAATTTAAGATAAAACCAGGGATCCTCACTCAGTGCTAAATGTGTTATGACGGCCTGTGGAATTATTTACAGCAGAAGTTTTTTGGCCATGCAAAACGCATGTCTCAATTCACACTTGAGTAGCAGCATGCATCCCCATTTTGAAGGGTTTTTTTTAATCCTTTACTTCTAGTTAGAATTTCGAAAACGTCGTCCAAATAGTCATGCTTGGAGCTCTTGTACTGCCCCTAGTTGCATAATAAATGTTTACGTCTGCTATAAATAGTGTGATTAGCACGTGTGCATGTAATTATGCGTGGCTGTGAACACGTGTGGCTTCCCGCGTACAAAAGAGGCCCACGCGGAAGCGGGCGTGACCTCGTTTTATTCGCGCTGTTCCGCTGGTCGGGCGCGAATTGCGCAGCGCAGCATCATACTACGCAACGGCAGTATACGACTTTGCAGTAGGAACGACGGCGCTGGGTCGGCGCCCGCCAAATGCCAACCAGATCATCTGATAGCCTATAGATGGTGCATTACTTTACAACCAGATCAGAGGAATCAATATTTACGGGGAGCTGTTCTCTTCTTTCCCCATTCTCTAACAGCATATACACACAGGGGAAGCTATCCTCTGCTACATCTATGTACTAGTTACTCCAAATTCTCAAGCCTCCACTCTCTCCATCAGCTTGATGCCCGACGATTCCAAAATCTCCAATGCTTCACAATCGTAAACACACGCATCAGCATCGCATATTTGCATGTGGGTTCTCTAAGGGTAGGAATCAGCAGTTCAGCATATGTTAGTCTTTTTTGCATGCACTCACCTGGAATGTAAACTTCAGGTTCCAGAGGCCTGATCACCCCTTTCCTTTGGACTTTGTTCTGGAGCAAGAGCTGCAACACGACACAGGAATGGATTAAATTAATACATGTTTTGCTCTCGCTCAGGTGCGAGTGTAATGTGGTTCAAGTGCACTACCAGAGCTCCTATTGCTGCTGGTACCCCGACGGTGAGGGCCATGGCAGTGGTGGACCTGCCATTTTCGACATGGCCAAACTCCAGAAGTGTCGCTTGGTGCTTTTCAGTAGGCCGGCCGTCTGAGTATTCCACCTCCACTTCATGGTGTAGCAGTACCATGTCCTAAAATTGCAAGAGCAAAAGTATACGTTCAGTGCATCACTAAAGATGATACAAGGAAGGCTAATGATACCGTGTCCTAAATTGTTTTCCAAGTTCATTTTGCCTGGAAGAATGATGGCCCGTTTGGCTGGAAGCCAACTTTGCCGCTCTCTTAAAAAGCTTAAGACATGGCATTTGTTGGCCCTAAAACTATTAGTCTCGAGATCTTTTCCTCTTCTGTGTTACCTTCTGTGATCCCCCCTCCCCCTTAACAAAAAACCTCTTTAAGATATTAAGCCTCACCTGCTCATTGTGGCCATACGCCATCCTCTGTTCCATTCGTTGGCAAATCACATCAAATGCACTTGAACAATCCTTAGGAATTTCTATCTCCTCATGCAGCCCCAAAAACCTAGCCAGTGTAAGATCAGTGACACGTTTTCAGCTCTAGGTTCTAAGACAGAATTTAAACATTGATGTTGCTTATTTTCACCATATTCATAAAATCATTTCTTGCATCAAAGAATCATTATATATAGTATTGGCATGATTTACATGGCGCTGTCTCTGCAAAGAGATGAACAATGTCAGAAAGCACAGGGATCAGAAACTAACTTGATGATTTTGACAGTCTTGACAGCTATATCCTTTTCTTTGCAACGTGCAAGGGTCATGAGTTTGGAAATCAATTCATCATCATGTCCTCCAGAGACTTCAGCATTCACCTTTG
Source organism: Olyra latifolia (assembly GCA_036346145.1). Classification (NCBI taxonomy): domain Eukaryota; kingdom Viridiplantae; phylum Streptophyta; class Magnoliopsida; order Poales; family Poaceae; genus Olyra; species Olyra latifolia. The sequence goes on from CM070524.1 coordinate 4,390,365, forward strand.
TGGTAGTTGTGGAGATATTATTAGCAGCAAGGAGTTCACTGAGAAAAACCTTATATGTTGGGCGATTACATTTTTGCAGAAGTGGATGATTGGCACCATCAAAAAACCCAATTTTCGCCAGTAAAGCCATGATCTCACTAAATCCTGTGCAAGTGCAACAACATTGCGAATTGGAAATGATACTCGCTTTAAAAAGGTTGATTCAGTGCAAAAAGGTGCATCAGCACTTGCCTTCGTAACGAAGAGTAGCCCTATATACAGTAGATGCCTCTTTGGATATCCCATACAGGTCTCCATACATCAAGGAATTCCGATTTGGCAAGTGTTCCAGAGAAAAAGCAGGAAGCTCTGATAGTCTGAGCCTCTTTGCTGACTCGTATAATTTATTACCTGCCGAAGTGGTAAGTAAATCCCATCTACTTCTAAAAACTAAATATTTAGATAGTTAAAAATGACTCGTTATTCCCAAACAATAGACCACCTTAACTCATTTTTATGTGGTTTTATATCTATGCAGAATAAGCCATTGTTTCAGCTGTTCCCATAGCTCGCTATATCCCACAAAACGAAAAGGGATGTCAACTGTTTCATATACCCACTGTTTGTGCATAAGAAGTTAATACATGGATTAAGTATAAGCTTGTTCCTTGGTAAAGTATCGCTTTGTCAGTAAGATGAGCTATCAATTATGCGCTGCCTCCTGTAACTACCCTCCTTCCTTTCCCTTCCCTCTTGTAATTTAAGTAAAATTTCTCCCCATTAATGGAATGGCAGTGCTCCTGCCCCTTTGCTCAAAAAAAAAAATAAATAAAAATTTTGCGCTGCCTTCTGGCCAAGTCATGAGACATAGCACTAGCATACCTTCTACATGGACGATCTCTCCAAGAAATTTGTAAACAGCAGGATTTCTCCCTGCTCGGATGGCACCTGCTGGATTCCAACTGAGAAAGAGGAAGATGACCATTAGTATTCATGTTAAAATCTGTTGCATGCAATATTGTACTAATAAACTCCACAACAGAGACCTTGCCATACTAAGAAAGTAGATATAGAAGGATAAAAGCATTTACCTGAACTTATAAGCCAGTGGATTGTTTGCAGCAGCTGGAGATGGAAGTCCACCACAAAAAGATGTAAATGCCTTTATTTTTCCCTTTCGAGCATGTGCTTCATCAATCATTTTCATTGACATCATGTGATCTGCGTATGGGGAATATATTTACAACTTGTTTTGACATGCAAATTTTCTCTATGGTAAAAGAACATTTTTCTCCATTTACATTATACTTTCTGTACATGCAGTGATAGTTTTTAGTCATGCCTTGTTTCCCAATGATTATATTAACATATGCACCACAACATATGGGAACAAATAATTTACATCTAAAATTACATCGTTGACAATAATAATTTTTTTGAGCAAAGTCCATAATATATAGGAAGTACCTATGCCAGGATCTAGGCCCATTTCGCAGAGTATAGTTACACCTGCACCTTCTGCAGCTTTGTCCAACTGTGACATGGAGTCATCAACGTAGCTTGCTGTGACCAAGTGCTTCTTGAGCTGTCAAAGAGGAATGTAACTTGATCAGCTAAAAAAACACCCTCAATTTCAGTAGGGCAGGGCATCGCTAGTGGTTCAACCCTACCTCTATGCATACTCTTGCAATGGCAGCATGAAAACTAGCAGGCAGCAAGCTAACTACAACTTCAACCTGCAAGAGAAGCTCACACCATTACATTCTTAGTCCGCTAGGAAGTTTTTTTTTAGGGCAATTCTGGCATTAAAATATCTTGACAAGAAAGGTGGGAATCTTCATCCTGAACTTCATTCAAATCATTATCACAACTGTTAAGTGAAAGCTCACGTAGAAAAGAAAAACAAAAAGGTAAAATGGCAATAGTTGGGGTACTTTTGTTCGTCACAAAAGTCTGGCCTCTTATGCTCGTTGTAAGATACTAAGATGGAAAATGCCACTTGTTCACAAGAAGAATTAATATTAAAAATACCTGTGAAACAAGATTGGAAAGACTTTCGGTATCTGAAACATCGAGCTGAGCTGCTGTTGCATTCTTTATTCCGTCAATTGTCTGAATGTAGAGAAACAAAGACATGAGAATAACAATGGTTGCATTATACAAATATAACATGCAGCTTGGCCAAAATGACAGCATACTGAATTATACAAAGATCATTGATATCCACAGAACATGTTAAGAGAAAGGCATGAAAATTTTTCCTATTAAAGTTCTTGAATTAACTAGAAAATACAGAAAAAAGCATGCGAGAATCACCTCTTCTGCATCTTTCTGATATAGAGATGCCACAATAACATGAACTTGCTCAGTGTTATAGTCATCAGCACCATTACTGTAAATGTTTGGATAAGATGCTATAAATTCAGCAGCTGGTCGGCAAACCCTTCCAGCTCCAAGAATTAAAACCTTTGGCCCTATTTTATCCATGCTGCCATCAGTTCCACATTCATTGACTTTCCCTATCTTCAGAGATAAGTCAGTTTCTCTCCTGGCATTAGGTTCTCCAGAATGTGCATTAGCTAGAGAAGTCAAGGAATCAATAATGTTATCTAATGTAGCAGTACCATCTGCTCCTACCTGTACAAAGGCATATATCATATGTTTTAGAAACAAACCAAACAATGGTTGTACTGAAATGTTTGTATAAATATCTTCCAAGGAAGATAACGCTAATATATTTATTGAGATAAATTACAAATAAAACAAAGGTTGCATTGAAATGTTTGTTAAGCTCAATTATAAAACATGGGTCTCACAGATAGATGGTGATATATGTGGTGAAAATGCAAATACAGAGCAAATTCGTTTTTCAGGTAGGGTAGCTCAATCTACAACATGTTTCATATGACGTAACAAAACGATGACCCTGCTTTTTACAAAAAAAAATATATATATATCGAGGAAGAGTTCCTGATGTTCAAAAGAAGAACCAAATTACAATATGCTGATAAAATAGCTGACAAATTCAAATGACAGAACATTGGACAAGAAATATGTATCTACACATATGAAGAAAGAAGCTTAAGAATCAATGGTATAATTGTCAAAGAAATAAAATGCTTCCAGAAATAGAGCCCTTGTGCTTGTCTTCCTTAAATTATCAGAGGAGTTGCAGCGTTCTATACTATATTTAGTTTGTCGCACAGTAAATCATGGTTCCAATATTCAGTTCCAGAAACAGCATGTCCAAAATTATTGAAGGGAACACAATTCAAAAAAAAAAAAAAGAAGAAGAAAGGGAAGCACAAACTGATTCATGGCAGTCCAAGTTGCTAGATAGTTGTAGTTTCGCTAGAAAAAAAGATAGTTGGAGTAGAAGCCGGGCAGACTGTGGTAGGCTCAGGAAGGGGAATGGAGATTGAACTTATTGAACCTAGGCACCTAGCCAATGATTGCATGAAGAATTTCGGGAAGGCTATCTCTGCCTGCTTTTAAAATGGTCCATACTGATGGATTGATAAGGATGGGTAGGGGTAGGCTAGGAGCTACTTTCATTTTCTTATTTTGGATACCTTCTATTTTTGTATTATTTACTTCTATGTTCAGTAATGGATAACAAAATGCCTATCACGAGTTGACAGTTAAACACGCATCACTACTGGTTTCCCATGACCACCGCAATCCACAGTTTCACTGATGGAAAAGAAAGGAGAGAATGCTTTTGGGATAATCAAAATTCTAATTATGTAACGAGTGACAAGACAAGATGGAACGTCTTGGTTGTCAGGCTTTCTTGGCCATAATAAAATTATTCTTTTTCTATGAGTAAGCAAAAAAATAATTACCTGACTACAGACAACATACAATTCTAACCTGCTGGATATTTGCTCGAGAGAATTGTGAGTGACTGGTACTTGTCATGTAATCTATGCACTTTACATACACTTCTCTACAATTCACAAATCATCCTACGAGCGAGTGCTAGGAAGGAGAAATCTTTTAAAAAAATAACTAAATGTTATTTGTACAATAGAATTCCCTATTGATTTTCATACTAAATAATCTGTGCATCAATAAGAACTTTGATTTCTTACTTCAAGCTCTGAGTAGGACATATCGTCAATGCTTTGTCCGACATCACATCTAACCAATTGAAAAGAACCTCCAGCTGTTTCAATAATGTCCAAAGCTTCGTTTATAAGGAACTTATCAAAGAGGTGGCCACTGAGTGAAACCTGTTTTATTAATCAACAGTTCTTCAGAGAAAACAACCGAGTAATTCTTTTTCAGCATACAGAATATTTAAATTCTAAGTTGTGTAAGTATCCAATAGTAGTCAGATGTAGCTTACAAATGCACTATAATGCTATAAAATAGTATTGCTAACCATGGTGCTGTACTTCTTATCAGCCAACAGATTTGTTGGAGTTGGTGACAAATCTCTGCATAAGAACAAACTCATAAATTATCAGAAGAACATTATGAACCAATAACACATGCTTGAAGCTGGTAATATATAATGGAAAAAAACTTTAACGTAACACATGCTAGCAGATATGACAAAAGCAGTAATTTTCTGAAATAGTCCAATGCAAAAGGAAATGAGAAAAATAATGATTGTAAAATTATTACAGAAATGGCAGAAGCATGAATAATAGCCCTGCCCAATTTCTCAAAAGCTAACAAACGAACAATAGCAACACATATATAAAGTTTTAACATGTTTCTCTAAGTCAATCTCAGGGGAACAAACACAAATGCTTATCCTAGAAACTATCTAACAGTGGTCCAATGATGAAGATGAGGAAGATTTAAATCTTACATCATAGTCCTTCTCATCCTAGGAATATATTCATACAGAGAAGTGAGTCTTCCAGCATGTGCAATGCAAGCTCTTCTCAAGTGGGAAGGAAGCTCCAACAGTCCCTTAGCTGAGGCCAAGCTAGCAACAAATTTAGATAATATGTTTCCAAAATGCTGAGAGGCCTACAGAGTTGAAGTTCAGTGGAATAAGACTCATTGCAATACAACAGATTGACCTTCAACAAAAGTAGCTTTATTTGTTTTATCAGAAATATCACCTCTCTAGAAAACTCTGTAGGGAGAATGTCAACAGCTAGGCAGAACACACCATCCCCTTGCATATCCTCATGGTATGAATTAGTAGAAGGATTGTACCTAGAGTTGCATGTCCAGTAATTTGTTAAAAGCTAACTACTGAAGTAATAACTATTAAGTATGAAGAAATATCCACCAAGTATCTATAGGATACTGTAGTATTTACCAGAAGCATTACTGCAAGTCTGCGATACAGTTACTAGGCAATGAACAGAAGATCATAAGTAATTTATGCATCCGTTATGACATAATATCCAAAAGAATTGCGAGGAGAAGCTGATATCCAAAAGAATTGCAAGGAGAAGCTGTAACTAACGCCGTTTAGGACGCTATGACCATATTGTGGATTATGTGCAACAGAAAAGGGGGAATGCATTACCGGAAGAAAGGCCTCTCTATTGATGTACTCTTGTTAACAAATTCGATGGAACCTCCAACATCACAAGTTATATCAGAAACACCAACCAAAGGACAACCATTCTTCATCAGTTGTTGAAACTGATCAATGCTCAGTAATCGTGGAAACCTCCGCTCCCAGTACATACAGTTTACTGTAGAACCACAGATACATATTAGAATATAATGGATAAAATCTAATCTTGCAAAGTATTGCAAAAAATAGCAGATTTTTATGAACACCCACCATGATTCATTGTAAAGTCTAAATTATACATCCTGCAACCACTGTTTCATTACATCAGTAACTTTTTCAACACCAGCATCAGTTTTAGTTTTACTCCAGCACTTCTGTGCTATACAAAACAAGAGTTATAAAATGGCTATCAAATACCCAATTTTTTACATAAGTGCACTCATAAAGATGAACAAAATCCTATGTTTGAGACTTCTTTTAGAGTCTGCCAGATTGCCAGAATACAAAAAATATCCATTACATCTGGTCAATGTTAAGAGTTAGAAAAAACATATTTTAGTTATTAGTTCTTGTGAAGAACAGAAAAGAAGAGAACCGAAAATGATTCTTGTGATTTGTGAAGAGCAGAACAGAACAGAAAATGAAAGCTATCAGCAAAGGATCATACCGATGGCAGTTGCATATGGAGCAATCCTTTCATGAAAAACAGGACTGTAGTGTTCTGGATGAGCATAATAGTCAGCCTGCAGATGATGTCAGATGAAGATTTCTTACAGTTAGTGCATCATTTTTGCTAGAAAAAACAACTAGGGCATCAGGAAGTGAAGAGATGATTACGATATATATGTATATAATCAAACATATGTGGACGAAAATGTGTATGGATAACACTTGAACATAACTTTATTACGAGAAGCAAAGGAACCACTAGTTCAAAAAAAATGGTGACAATACAACAGAAACAGTATAAAGGAGGCTCTGTCAGGACATGATAAAGATGGAATTTTTACATAGACTAATGATCTATAGTAATGTTGTTATACCTGAGCATTTCTTACTACTAGAAACTATAAATCTACTTATGTTTTTTAAGTTTAAGAGATGTGCATTACTTTGTCGAAACGTTTGGTAGGATCCTTGGGAGAGACCATGTCTCTAGAAGTCACAGCACATCCATATAGTTGGAATACTCTCTTGGTTGACTGAGAAGGTCGAGACTGAATCCTGGGCTGTATAATTTGAGAAACAAATGAGGTATCTTAAGAAGATATGTTTACATATAAAATATACCTTTTGCTCAAAATAAAATAAATACCTAACATACATAAATTTCATATATCATTCTTCTTGTAGGGAGGAGATGGCAGAAATTTCATTAGTTTCAGTCAGGACAAAGAGAAACTCACAAAAGCTATACTTTACTTAAATAGTTAAATTTGGAACTTCTGAAAGAAAAGAAACATTACCACAGAAAGCTCTGGAAGTTTCTCAGCATTAACAAAGGTATGGGGTAATAGCTTGAATATCTCTTGTGCGCCCTGAGAAACTGTCACAGATGAAGTTGTATATGTGAAGAGTAGATGTATAAAACCTGGACGTTTGGTTGTTTAATATATATGCAATGTATTTGGATTAGGTCCCACTATTCCATTTCCTTTTGCTGATGTATATCTCTAGACCCTTTTGGTTTATGGTAATGTTACAGTATTTCCCCTAGGCCTAACAGCTGAAGATATTCAGTTTCAAATATTATATATATCTGCTACAATTAAAATATCAATAAAATAAGTCAACTTTGATCTTCAAAAGAAAAGGCCATGAAGAAAATATTATTTTCTTTATGCTTGCACCAAAACAACAAGCGTGGTCATTAAAAGCATGTTTATGAGCAAAATTCTACAAAGTACATAAGATTGTGCAATGGGCCCAAAATAGAGAAGCAAACTTGACTGCTCATAATAACATGTGCATGGTTTCAAAAAAACATGTGCATCATCGTAGAAATGTCATTATCCCCAGAAAGAATGTAAGATTATTTTGAACATTAAAAGAATGTAAGATTATGGATTAAAACCCAATAGCACAGAAGGGTTTAGACTTTAAACTCCTCAAAGCACCACAAGACTCCTAAAAGCATATGGGCAAAACATAGGTTGCACGGCAAATGTATAAAAGGCTTCTATTAATTAAAACCAACCAAATGAAAGAATGCCAACAGTAGGATTACCGTTTCCTGCTCCAGTGAATACAAATACTATTGGACAAATTCCTGACGGAAGTCCGAATGTTGCTATCTCTTCGCCAACAGCAATGACTGCAGCCTTGGCGGCAGCAAGAGAAGGATACATATGAGATTGCCCTAGGGAGAGAAATGGTGTCGAATATCCAAGGCTCAAATATCCTGAAATTGTAAGGAATAAAGTTGATATGCTTGAAGGATCAACAACATCACACACATACCATTGTAAGTTTGTAACCAAAAGTTGATGGCCAGTGTTCTTACGCTGTCCAAGGCCGTGTAAAAAATCTATCAGCCCAGCTCTACCAGCAAATTTTCCAAATGCTAGCAATCTTTTCCCATCATCTCCAACAATTAGTTCATAATCAAACAATGATACTCTTTCTTCAAGGATCTGAAAACATTTAGTAGCAATTTAATATCCCATAGAAATCTTTATGCACATTAACCGGAAACATGACATACAAACATATGGTAGCTACCTTATCTAGTAGTGGCATATTTTCTTTCTGGGCCTTATGAGTATGTGAAAAGAATCCAAATGCTCTATCTGGAAGAATCATCTCCAACTGCATAAGGAAACACACCTCAAAACGTTTCAAAATCCTGATAGTGATACAGACTATAGAACACAGTCAATTATCTAGCTTCATGAGTAATATATATAACCTTTGGTTGTTTGATGCCTATAATAAGACCACACTCTGACAGGTCTTCTGAAATCTCGCATCCAGCATCCTCGTACTGAGCATCATGATGAATCCTTTTTGTGCTTGGCTGCACAATAATCCGATTCACTCCAGTTCTGCTCTTGCCTCCTCTGAGCAGAAGACGAGCACAATGAGAGGGAGTTAGTGGTGCCCTCCTCTCCCAGATGTTAACAGTCTCGGCAAGAATCCCAACAACTCCATTGCCCAGCAAGGTGTCATTGCTCTGCGAATGAAAATGGAATCAACATACCCTCAATGTTCAAACAATCAATTATGACGAAATGCTCAGTATAAAACCCGAAGGGATCAAGTGACACATTTCAGTTACCGCAGATCCCATAGTGAATGAGTGCAATTAGGGCGCCACGATCAAGAACCTTTTGCCTATTACTCCTGCAATTGAAATATGAATGCATCACAATCAGGTTATGAGTTATCACAATACGCTGTCATAGGAATAGGATTCTGAATAATGATCCCGTGACATAGTGGCTAAGGTTGTGTGTTGTTGCACAAAACGTTTATATTATCCAAACATGTGTTCAGAACCCATGTTCATATGAAAAAAAATTGCTCAATTTTAACTTTTTAGTTTAAAGAAAAAGACCATGATTAGTAACTTGGAGCCCTCTAAGAGAGAGGAAGGAGAGAGAAGAGAGGAGAGAGAACACTGTGCAGAACGACTTGGATGAAGAGCGGACGGCCAGAGCGAGGCATGGCAAGGCAGAGAGTACTCCTTCCCATTTCCACTTTCAGGCGGGCCATCACCCTCCCGACTCTCATGCCACGCATGCAGTACAGCCAGCAAAGCAAGCGACCTAACCACGCGCCCACGCCCATGCCGTAGTGCCGTACACACTTATGAGACATGACAGTCCTGCTCGTGACCTCGTCGTCGTCACAGGCTGCCGCGATACCAGCCTCACACTTGATTCGGTCCTGTGCTGACCACGTTTGCGGGCCAAACTGACTCGTGAGCGCTGGCAGTGGCAGGCGGCATGCCGGCATCCATCCCGCGAGCAAATGCACGTGGATGTACGGCCGGCCGACTGATCGGCGGCGGCACCACCAATGCGGCAGCGAGCCGCACCGATCGGAACCCCCGCAATTCCGGCCGGAAACCCCGACCCCAAGGTGCTGCCTCGCCTACCCGTCTCGTTTCCTCTCCTACAGGAGGAAACCAAAGCCGGCCAAAAATCCCAAGCCACGAGCCCCGGCTCCGCGTTCAAATCGCAAGGCAAGGCTATCGGAAACGCAAAAAACAGCAGCATAAAAAACGGCTAGGTAAGGCTGAGGAGGAAAGGAATCACCGGAGGAAAGCCGTGGGGTACCTCGGCTTGCGGCGGAATGGAGACCGTAGGGCTTGGAGCCGCGAGGGCGAGGGCGGAATCGCCGGAGTGGAATGGCGCGCGCGTACGTGCGGTTCCGGGGATGGGAGGAGCAGGAGCAGTTATGGAGAGCTCATAGACAGCGGAAGAAGAGCTCGATTTGGACACGGCGATCTGCGCTCACGGACGGGGACGGCGACGGCGACGTCGACGAGCGGCGCAGGACGGCAGGAGTTGAGTTCGATTGGAAGCAGCGCACGACGGCCCGAGAGAGACGGGAACCAAAATGTCGAGAGGGTGAGTATCGTGGCCGTCGGGACAGCCTGGCCGCAACCGCATGGATGGATATACTCCCAGAGTCCCAGTCTCCAGTAAGCAAGTGATTTGCGTGCGAGAAATAGATTCCACAAATCCAACGAGACTTTCCAGCAAGGCGGCGTAAGCTTGTGTCGTCGCTATCGTAAGATTTACAAATTACAAGTACTTTTACTCGATAGATTGCAAGTTTGCGACGCCTCTTTATAGATGGGATGAGCATGTCTAGTCACTTGATGGGATGAACATGTCTAGTCACGGTCATGCTTACTGGAAGCTATTTGAAACGCTGTTGTCGGATGTAATCTAAGAGAATTCCGAAAACGTCTCTTAATCTCACGAATCAGTTCCCTTGAATAATCTCACGAATCAGTTAATCTCAAAGATACAATCATATCATAAAGATAGACATATAAATATGAGGAGAGACTTTTCTTTTTCCTTTTTTTTCTGCCAATGATCGATACAATCAATACAACTCTATACAATTGGCTGTGAGGTACTCTCAATATATAGACATATTAATGGATTAGGGTTTCAGTAGTAGTTCCAATCCATAGAATGGATTGTAGCGTATCATCGGTTTCTCAACACTCCCCTTGGACACCTACCGCGAGATACATATGTCTCATCAAAACTCCATAAAAAACCTATTAGAAAATTTTTTTAGAGAAATAGTACATAGTATATGTATATCGTGCTGCTCGGATTGCCTCATTAAAAACCTCATTCGAGAAACTTCTATGAAAACTCACGTTAGATAAAAAGAGTACAACATACCCAATTTCTGCTTTCTAATCTTCGAGATAATATTAGGTACGTGAACTTCGTGTTCAAGATTTATTCAAAGTGCGTGAAATTTTTCTCTAAATTCTGCACTTCTTCTAAGTCTTTGTGTATAAATCTACGAGAATTCTATATGACTTTCCATGCTAAATATTTATTTCATTCGTCTTACGCATTTCACTAGCATAGAAGAAATTGGGGTTTAACGAGCTTCATCAAAATGCTATTCACGTAATCCATTTGCATTGAACAACATAAGCTTCATTATCTTTATATATGATAGTGAGGCTCATTCGAATTCATATAACTTCTATGAGGATATCCTTAATTCCTTTACAATGCCTTTTTTAGGCTCCACGTTGTACCTTGCCAGCAAGTTCGCGACAAATACAATGCATGGTCTTATCTTGTTCATGAGGTATATGACTCCTTCAATTGCACTCAAGTATAGGACTTCTTCCTCTTCTTCTTTAGGCCTATGCATGTCCTAATCTGCTTGCAAGATCTGATGGCCATTGAGGGTTTATATGATATTTCTTTAAATCCAAATTACACATTCCGAGAGATTTACTAAAATTTCTTCTCCTATTTCTTCTTTGATTTGTTGTGTAAAGAAACACTTCAAACAATCCTTCTAAATTCTTCTTGACTGCTTCAATTGTTTCAAATTTTCTATTTACTGTGTGTTGATTCATGGGAGAGATAATTTCATGTATCTTCGTGTGCACGCTCGAATCCAGGTGTCATAAAAATATGCTATAACAACATCCTTTACTTTCATTGTTAACTTTAAGTTCACCGCCAATAAGATCAAAATTTCTACAAGTGATTCTGCCCATAACCACGGAATAGGTTTTCTTCATGAGTGAAAACCTTGAGCTACCAGCATGCTTTGTATCTTACATTTCATTATTCATTTCTTTTATTTCGCGGTAACTGTCTTCTTCCATTCTTTCTAATCCAGCCTTTTTCTTGCACTCTTGCGAGAGATGTAGACTTAGGATTAAATTCAATAATTGTGGCAATTTTTTCTTTTCTTTGCAAAGTTCATGTCGACAGTGACTGTTGCTCTATTCAAATATTCCTCTACTAATACATAATTTATGGTCATTTCATCATGGCGCGTTTCTTGTACTTTTATTTGCTCTTCTCCGCTATTTCCTATCACGGGAGCAAGTTTCTTTAGTTTATTACCGATGTGTGCGCACACATTTTCGCCGGCATCTCACTGCAATGGAAGATTGAAATCTGGGAGTGCCTCGCTTGCAGGATACTCTCTAGTGCTAGGTCTCAACTGGCTCTCCTTCTTCTGTTAGGGCATTTCTGTGATCAGCTATGATAAGCCCTTTCATCCCTTTTTCTCTAGATGTCTCCGAATACTTTAGGATTCGAGAAGCTAGATGTTCCATTCTTTTTCTTTGAGGCCTCTGAACGATACAAGGGCTACCTTCTATGATATTTCAACCCTCTCTGATGCATTATCGTGTGTAATGCGATTTGATCACGCTCTTTAAATCACAAAAATAATTAGTCAGTCCATTTTCATAATTCTTTATTTCTTTAAATGTCTTTTAGACATTGTCATTTGCTTTCCATGTGATTTCCCGATATTCTTCTTTCAGGGGTTTTATTCCTCTGCCTAATGATGGCAATTGATTCTCGTGCATTTTCAAATTCAATGCAGGTGTGGTATAGGTACATAAACCGTGCAGTCTACTATGGAAAATTTTCTTGTGACCCTTTACATTAGTTGGATGTTGTTGTACTATGTGTCCATTGCACTAATTGATGAGGGTTGTTTACAGGCCTTCTTGTCCTTTATTTGATTATATGAAGCATTAATAAGCACCATAAAGAACCGAAATAGCCCTGACAATGGCTGCACATGGCCACATATATCCCTAGATTCATTCAAGAAAGAAGGGATCTCGACTTTCACTTTTATAGGAGATAACCTAGTTAGCAGTTTTCCGAGGGCACACAAAAATCTTCATAATTCAGAAAAAAAATTTCTAACATTAATATTGTGGCCTTATGGGTTGTTTTATATTGCCCCTAATCATTCTAAGATTAGGGTGACAATTCTACAATGCCATAGAGGGAAGAGATTAGTGTTTCTAAATGCATTCTTCAGGGAAGCATACACTTCGGATGCAAGATTCTAGTGTAGTATAGCCCAAATTCAAATGGAAGAAAGTCTTCTAATACATAGTTCTCACATCCAGCGTTCTCTAAAATGCATAAATATTCTTTCTACTCTATTCTCGTCATTGGTTTCTGTGTGAAACCCATTTGCATGGATGTCTTTAAACTTAAGGCAGTACAAGTGGATTCCAGGTACAACAATGTTTCTTCAGGTGTTGATTTAGTACCCATAGGCTATGTTACGACTCTTCCTTGGCCTGCTATGCATGAATCACTGGCTGAGATTTTCTTATACTATCAACGTTCTTCATGATCAATAGGAGTATTTACCTCTCTTAAAATACTATGTGTTTGTTCTACTACCAACATTTTATACTTTCATAAGGCAGTACACTAGTTCTATACATAATTGCAATCATGCAATGGCAAGTTTCATAGTTCATATATTTCAAATATTGGTTGCAACTTCAAATATACTGGAATAAAGGATAAATGCAAAAAAAAATCATGAGAATTAAGATTTACTTTTCTAAAGCTTCAATTCTTTGTTTAAATAGTTTTCTCTTCAAGAGCTTCCAATTCATTATTCATTCTAAAGTTCACACAATGTCTACTAGCGACCACAGTCTAAAAGAGGACACTAAGAGTGTTATTAATGCACTAGGTAGATTCTGCAAAGTATGTATTCACTTCAATTTCAATGCTAATTGTCGGGAACTTCTCTTTTTTATCCACTTCATATGTGATTGCAATAAGATCAAGGGGACGAGCTAGAGGATGTCTGCATGAGTTTTCCTTCCATGAGGTCGTTCTTTCCTTTCATGGCAAGTTGAGCCTCTACTATTGTTATGCCATTTTTTTTGGTCTGATAAGCTGCATTCGCATTCTTAAGTTCACGGTGAATCTTCGACTCATACCCTAAACGTCCACACAACATGCCCTCATGTGCCCTCGCTCGGGTTACAAGCTTGCGCTGCTGAGCTTGGCACGTACTAGTGTCGCAGTCACGGCGCGCGGCCGGCGTTGCGTGGCTGGGCAGCGGTGTGAGGAGGAGACGCAACAGCGATGCTGTGGAGGAGCCAGAGGGAGGGGGTCGCTTCCAATACATGTAGTGGCTACATGCGAGTGCTTGCACGGGAGCAACCGTTAAGGTTGGGATGACATGAATACGACGACGCACTGCCTGCATGTGCGGCGACAACCTCGACATCGGCACAACAAAGGTGGTAGGCCTTCATCCAAGGGTGGCTGTGGGACTGTTCCTAAGACTTAAAATGACAGCATTGCCCCACTGCGCTACTGCCCAGGAAGATATTTAACAATAATACAATTACAGTGAAAGTAAGGCCTGCTGGCCGAGTTTTTACAGACACTTGTCTTATAGACAACTCATTTACTCATATTACAACTAGAAATGCAACCCAACACCACAGGAAAGCCTGAGTGTAGGGATGACCTAGGCGATGTTTCTCGGTCGTATGGTTGGGCGTAAATGTGCTACGTTCCAGTGGCAAAAAAGTAGTATCCTTATATGCATCGGACAGAAACTAAGTCCCATCTCTTATATAGGCACTCTTTATCGTCTTCGTTTCTTACATGGGAATTGTTCCTCACATGGGAACTAATAACTGGTCACATGCCAGTACCTTCTCCCTCCTCTGCCCTAAGCAAGAAAATGATACTTTATAACCCGATCATAGGCTGGTTATATTCATAATTCATGAATAACAACAATAAAGCAATCGTTGCGATCAAAAATTCCCCACCAGCTTTGTTATCAGTTAATATGTCCTTTTTCGGTGATTATGTTTGATATATGCTTATCAAATTGATTCTACTCTAGACCTTTTTCATTGACTCAGTGACTTTGGTAATAAAATACCATAGTTTATATGTTTGTCAAGATGAATATGGCTTACAAGTAAATAAAACTTGCTAACGTCTTAGACATGGTTTGGCTATCGCTAGTCAAGTTTTATCAGTGTTGTTTATTCCAATCTTTCATGTACAAAATATATATAGAATGCACCCAAATACATACTTGGTAATATGTATAGGGTTATTGTGCATGACTTAAGGGCATCAGGCTTGTCTTTTGGGACAGGATCCTTTAGAGGTTCTCTTGGCGTTGTCTTCCTCTGGGTTGTCCCACCTTCTTGATCCTTGGGGTGTCTTGATCAGCTCTTCTTTAATCCTTATTCTCTTTGACAATTCCGCTTCTTCGATTTCTATTTCAAAGCATACAAGAATTCGAATTTAAATTCAGCATGATTCCTTTTATGCAATAAGAGTATTAAACCTTTATACATATATTTACACATCCCTTTTATTTTATAAGACATGGTTTTAGAAATAGTTAGAGGATTTGAATTTTAGAAAATATAAAAACATGCATATGCTTAAAGGTTCTATTGAAAAAGGTACTTCAAAAATATAAATGAGTATTATTATTTTAAATATAAAAGGTGGTAATGTTAATGCATTTGTATGCACTATATGGAATTCATGAACTTAAATATTTTTATTTATTTAACCTTATTGGCAGCAAGTTTTATGGTAAAAAGGGTTAAATATTTAATATGTTTATTTGTTTAGGTTAAATGTAATTTATAAACATATATGGATATATGATTTTAAAAATGACAATGCATTGTGTAAATTTTATATGCACTAATGTATTAAATAAACTTTTTATTTATCCTTTATTTTACTGAACATCTTGTTTTTATATCATCCTTTATTTTATTAAAAGCTCTTTTCATTTAATCTATAGCTTTCAAATATTATTAATAATACATATAGTTTTAAAATTCATATTTAAGTGTAATTTATTATTTTGAATATTTTTCATTTTAACACTGTTTACGGAACCGATCTGGAAAGGATTGAACTGGCCTGTAACAGTAAAAACTAGGAAAAACCTAAGAAAACCAGTGGTTCACTGTGTCTTCTCCTTCCTCCTTCAATTCTCTTCTCCGGTCTTCGGTGAGGGATTCCGGCTACTGTGGTCCACCTTCGGCGATGTTCTTGGGTTCCTCAGGTTCTTAGAAGAGAGACACAGGACGTGTTCCTTGGAACCATGGTCGAGGGGCTATAGGTTGGCTGGCGGCGAAATGAAAGCTTAAGCCGACAATGTAACACTGGATCTGGCGATCTTGGGTCGATTTAACTAAGGGATGACATGTAGTGAGTGCGAGGTTCGCAAGAGTGGAGTGGGGGCCATGGCACAGCTCGGGGATGGCTGTGGTGACGGCGATTGCTCATCGGAGCGGGGAAGCAGGGTAAAGAGGGGTGGCGTACTCCGGTGGTTTCCCTGCTTAATTGGCGGGTCAAGGAGCCTCTAGGGGACATGAGGAGCACGATGGTGCTATGGGTTTGGCAAGGGAAGGCTCGTAGAGAGCTAGCCACGCGGCTACTTTCGGACGGATCTTCGGTCATGGCGCGACGGCGCTCCGGTGGGCTAGGACATGGACGAGTGGATGTGTGAGCATCTATAGATCATGGGGAAGACGGTGATGTCGTAATTTGGGCTAGGATGGCTTGAATTGTGCTGGCAGCGTGAACCGTGGAGTTCTAGGCGATGGCTCTAATGGCGGCGGCGGCCTGAGGTGAAATTGGCCATTGCGGTGCTTCAATAAGGTGTGGGGAGGCCCTAGGAAGCTTGTTGATGTAAGCAATCAGATCAAAATGGAACATACGCGAGCAATTGCCATGGTTGGCCGTGGCAGCGAAACATGGGGAAAAAATCAGCGTGACGCGAGATTTGAAGGCAGAGGAGGCGCGCGAGTCACAATTGAGGCACATCGCACTGGGGGATATAAATCCAGCCACCCGTTGGATGAGTGGGATTTATGCCATTGGTTGGGCGATAGGGAAAAACTCGTCCTTTGGTGGGGCTAGATTTCAATTCTACCCAACCAACGGGCAGGATTTACCCCGCTAGTCCGGCTAGTCACTAGCCGCCCAACAGCTGGGCCATTCAAGGATAAATCGCCCGTTGGTTGGGCGGGTTTTTAATCTCGCCCAACCAATGGGCGACGGGTGGCTAGTTTTTAAAATTTTTAAAACAATGTATTATTTTTAAATTTTTTATTTTTAAACAGTATATTACAAAATGTCTTGAGGTGGTGACTTCTACCTTTTTTCGGGCTAAAAATAAAAGCCCAACCCAAATGTTAAAATAGACCGAAAAAACTAAGCTCGAGCTGAGCTGGATGGTCAAGCCCGATCTAAGAAAAATCAGACCGGATTGTGCATGATTAGGTCTAATAGAACAACTACACGACGGGATAGTGTCCAGAGCACTTCTGACGGTGCAGTTAATGGATAAAAAACTCAAGTGTGACCCACATAATCGCATAATACCACATAAAACCATGCTTTGATGGTGGAGACCACCTAATAAAACCATATGACATCATACTCGATAGTAAAACTCATCTAATAAAACCACGTAAAACCATATAAAACCACATGATATCATATTTGATGGTAGGTCTATGTGACCGAAACATCTGATAGCGCTTTACTCTAACGGCACAGTGTAGGGCAGCTTGGTTGGACCATAAAATTCAAAACGGCCTTTCCATCTGACGATGGTCGATGGAGCTGTCAGTGGCGTCTTCTCGTGTGTCGTGCGATCGGTCACTGGACGGCCCCACATTATTAGCCTGTCACGAGTAAAACCACGAGCATTTTCGATCTCTGGCTTGCTTCTCCCTGTGATTAAGCTGAACGTTAGTACGCAGCTACGCACTTCCGAGAAGTTGTTGTCACGAGACTACGAGAGTCACTGCACCTGCGTGCCAGGCCTGGCTTTGCTCTCAAAGATAAGTACTGCCTTTATTGTCCCAACCGTTTCCCGTACCTCCGTAGAAACAGAAGGGTCTGTATTATCACACTATCCACCATCCATCAAGGATGCATGAATATATTAAGTATTTATGCTTTAAATGGTAGCTACATATTTTGGGTAAGAAACATCTACTGTTGATTATGTTATAAAGACAAACTTTGCATTTAGATCAAAGGCTCATTAGGACAGTCCCAATAGGTAATGTGTATAGCAATATCTAGAGAATTAGAGAGGAGAGAGAATATTTATTATGTGATGTTTATAGCAAATCTCTAATAGGTAGTGTGTATGTTTAGTAATCCAAAGTTATTACTTATGCATGTGCTTTGATCGGGTGTGAGCAGAGCCACACACAGAGCATCAAATTGGATCTCATATTGCGTAAGAAATCCAAAGTAGATCACTAATGCGCGTGACAGAGAAATTGCTGGAGTTCCAGTGGCACTTTCGGAGTGTCTATGCGACTTGATCTAATAAAAAAAGTGATGTCTTGCATGGGACATCACTTTTTTCTCTTTTTCTTTTAATGACCCTACATATCAGTTTTTTTGCCTATATAGCATAGTATAAAACAGCTTAGATACCGCTTACGTGGTTATTGGGACTGCCCTTACGATTACGTGTGGTGTGCTCTGATCTACTTCGAGTGGTACTGGTCCACTTATTTGTGTTGCTACGCACGGCACGGCTCTTGATTGATTGCCTCTATCGATGAAGATAATTAAGCCGTTGTTAATCATTGCCGATTCGATACGCAAAGAGATCGAGTTTATTTGTATTCTATATATATAGGACATGGGTATCGCGAGTGCAGATGCGATCTGGTTCTCAAATTTCTCCACGTGAGGCATACATCTGAGCTACTTGAGCACGACAGATGGCCAAGGAACACGAAAGGCCCAACGTCCGCGTCTTTTTTTTTTTGGCCTGAGCAAGCTCGTCGGGGTAGCTTGATAAGAACGTGGCCTTAATTGTGGAGGTATTTCGGCTCAATTATGCATATTTTGCGGGAAGACGATCAATTGTATTTTAAACATCAGATTGATAGTTTCTGATAATGAAGATCTTTACTATTAAAAAAGCCTAGTGGTGGTTGCTGCTGATATCACATTTCACTAAAATTACTCATTATACCATTCATAGTAACAAATTCACTTTATAATTTTCAATCTCTCAAAATTCTCACGGTAGGTACATGTATATGGTCAACCTTTGCTACCATCTGCACCACATGGCATCGTGCCATGCAGGGGCGGACCCACCACTATGGCTGGGTGGGCCGCGGTCCGAACTAAAATTTTATGGGATAATTTCTCGGCTAGGACAGTGTTGTGTCCAATGCAACCAAAAACGGAGGTATAGACCATACCTTAATTTCTATTCTGAATCCGCCACTGGTGCCATGCAATCCATAACACCAATCGCCTACTACAAAATCAAAGACGTATAACCCGCTCACTTTATAGTTTCGATAGTGGAATTTGAATTTTTTTTCTAGCAAAGCATGAACATATGGCTAGTTTCCATAAAAAATAACATAGGTTGTTATGTCTCACTGTTATGAATTCCATCCCAATGAGCGGTCACTTGGCTAGCAATAAAAAAACCATAAATCGACTCAAAAGTTTTAATCTCTACTAATAAAAAGTTTGTAAATGTGGTAGTGGTGGTGGTGTTATCAGCTTTCCATCTCTACCCTTAGATCTGATCCAACGCTCAGCAAACTTCCCCGGGTCACCCTAACCTCTCCCAGTCAACCCCCACCTGCTGTGTCTGAGCCGAGGTGTGGGCCCCATGCCGTCTCCACTGCTGCCGAAGCTCCCCTACCGCCGCCGTCCTTCCTCCCCGGCCGTTTCCACTCTCCACCCTCCCCCGTCCCTAGCACCGCCGCCTCTACTCCCCTCACCCTCCCCATGCGCCACCGCCCCTGCTCCCATCCTGCCGCTGCCTCTCCCCTCCTCCGTCCAGTCAGCGCCATCTCTCCATCCCTCCCTCACGATCCGGCGAACTGCCC
This sequence comes from Olyra latifolia, assembly GCA_036346145.1. Classification (NCBI taxonomy): domain Eukaryota; kingdom Viridiplantae; phylum Streptophyta; class Magnoliopsida; order Poales; family Poaceae; genus Olyra; species Olyra latifolia. The sequence goes on from CM070524.1 coordinate 4,410,227, forward strand.
CTAGCGCCGCCCCCTTTGCTCCCATCCTCCTCCCGCGGCGCCGCCGCCCCTTCTCCCCTTCCCGCCGCCACACATACTCCTCCCCTGCTCCCATGTCGCCACCGCCACACATACTCCTCCCCTGCTCCCATGTCGCCACCGCCATACTCCAAGACGCAGCCACATCCTCCCCCTGCTCCCCGCCGTCGCCGCACCCATCTCCCATGTTGCCCAGCCGCCACCACCACCTCTCTTACAGTCCGCCGTCTCCTGCCTGTACCCAGCGCCGCTGCCCCTGCTCCCATCTCCCCCGTCCCCGTCCCCAGCGCTGCCGCCCTTGCTCTCATCCCCAGCGCCGCTCATAAGGGCCGCTCACTTCGATGTCGTCCAGCACAATCACCTCATCGCCTTCTATGCCAGGTGCGGCCGCCTACGCCTTGCCCGCCAGGTGTTCGACGCAATGCCCTGCCGGAACGCGGTGTCTGGGAACCTCCTCATGTCCGGCTATGCTTCCGCTCGGCGTCCCAAGGATTCGAGGCTTGTTGATATGTATAGGAAGTGTGACAGCGCTCGTGACGCTCATCGTGCATTCGAGGCTTTGCCAGAAAAGAATGTTGTTTCTTGGACAGCCATTATGGCTGCTTATATGCAAAACGAGTTGTTTGAGGATGCACTGCAATTGTTCTTGGACTTAGAAATGGAAGGAATCAGGCCAAACGAGTTCACTTTTGCTGTGGCTATCAACAGTTGTGCTGGTCTTGCAGCCTTGAGAAATGGCAATGCCCTTGGAGCATCTGCTATGAAAACTGGGCATTGGGCCATTGGGGCGTTCTGCCTGTCTGTAATGCCCTCATTAACATGTACTCAAAGAGTGGAAGCATCCAGGATGCATGGAGAGTCTTCCTTTGCATGCCATATTGTGATGTGGTTTCTTGGAATTCCATCATAACTGGTTATGTTCATCATGGTCTTGCAAGAGAAGCCATGCAAGCATTTCATGATATGTTATCTTCAGAAAAAGTCCCATCTTATGTGACTTTTGTTGGAGTGCTGTCAGCTTGTGCTCAATTGGGTCTTGTAGATGAAGGATTCTACTACTTGAATACTATGATGAAGGAGGTGGGAGTAAAACCTGGAAAGGAACATTATACTATCATGGTCGGTTTGCTATGTAGAGCTGGACGGTTAGATGAGGCAGTACAATTTATTGTGAGTAATTGCATTGTCACAGATGTTGTTGCATGGAGATCACTTCTAAGTTCTTGCCAAGTATATAGAAATTATGGTCTCGGTCATCAAGTAGCTGAACGGATCCTTGAGTTGAAACCCAACGATGTAGGAACCTATGTTTTGCTTTCTAACATGTATGCAAAAGCAAACCGATGGGATGGCGCCGTGAAGGTACGGAAGCTCATGAGAGAGAAAGGCGTTAGGAAGGAGCATGGTGTTAGTTGGATACAAGTAGGAAGTGAGGTTCATGTTTTCACATCAGAGGACAAGAATCACCCATTGATGGAACAGATCAGCAAAAAACTAGAAGAACTGATAGACCAGATTAAAGTAATTGGATATGTTCCAAACTTTGCAGTGGTCCTACATGATGTTGAGGATGAACAAAGGGAAGAACATCTCATGTATCACAGTGAGAAAATGGCTCTTGCATTTGGCCTTATTTGTTCCCCTAAGGGAGCAACTATCCGCATCATGAAAACCTCAGAATATGTGATGATTGCCATCAAACTCATATCACTTGTCACAAGAAGAAGAATAGTTGTAAGAGATGCTGTTCGGTTTCATTGTATAGAAGGTGGAGTATGCTCATGTGATGACTATTGGTAGTTCATGCTGTAGCTGTCGGAAAATGATAAAGCCCCTTGAATCAGTTGATCGATGCATGTCCTATGGGTAAAATTCAACTATTCAAGAACAAAGTTAGCAGCTCCACAGGACAAGTGAAGTTTTGGGTGTTAACATGAAAGGTTATCTTGTTTTAGAACAAATATTAGAAGCCTGTAAATATGCGAAGGATTCCCACAATTGCCAAAGAAAGGATATTATTGCTCGTCAGTTGGTGGATTTCTAGACTAAATGGAAAGGAAAAGACCGAATGAGGAGGAATTCACTTGTAAATATGTGAAGGTTATATCATCAACAAATGTCTATGCTCACCATTTTGATCAAGTAATGGATCAGAGGTACTGTATAAGTGTATATAACAATCAATTACGCACATATAAGGAGCTCTGGTATTCACTTAAGAGGGAATGAGCAGCTAGGTTCAAGTCCTGGTTGGTGGGGTGCTCGATGACACCCATCACCAATCGATGCTTGGTCCTGTTCTCAATTTAGTTTTGCTTCTCATAAACTATTAAAATATTAGCTTGTACCTAAAGTTCCTCGTTATGATATGCTTCTTTTTTTTTTTCTTACAGTGCAAATCATATATAACAGGCAGCCCCTGTGAATAAGAAAGAAAATTGTGACGTCTTGCATTATGAAAAAGACTGAAAAAGGTGCCTCGACGTGTTGGAGTCAATTAGATAAAGATTGCATTAGTAGATTCATCCGTACTTAAAATAAAGTTTTATTAGTCATTTTACGACGACTTTATATTCTTATAAATATCCTTGTTTTATTCAGATGATTTGTTTTTGTGATGTTACCCTTTTTTAATGTGCCATCTCTTTGTAGATGATGGGTATTAGTGGAATTGGTTCGATATAGTTTAGCACTTTGTTTTTTAAGATGTTTGCAATTAATAATTAATTCCATAAATATTAAAAGCATGTGTAATTTAAGAGTTTATTTGCTTCATTTGAGATTCCGTAGCAACGCACGGGCACTCAACTAGTTTCTTAAAACTGCTACTCAAATTCTAGCCAGACTAGACACGATTAAAGGATATAGAGCGGAGAGAGAGGATCCTCAAATTTGGAGACCCTCTCTCCGGTCCGCATCGAGGTCGCAGTTGTAGTCTCTCCTGACCGCCGCTCGCTCGCGCGCCCGAGCGGAAACAGCGACTCAGCGCCCCCGTCGCGGAGGCGACCCAGGGCATAGAAGTCGCCGGCGTCGGCGAGGGAAACGGCTATATCTTGTGTCCCAGGTGCCCTCCGCGGAGTCGGTGTCGTCTCCCCTTTCGGCGAGCTCCGGAAATCATTAGTAAGATCCCACGTCCGTATGTAATTTAGGGTGTACGAAGGGTGCTGACGGTGGATTTGAATCTTGCAAATCGACGATTTGTTTCAGGGATTTCATGGATGTCGTCGTGTGGATGGTTTGCTCCTGATTTAGGGCTTGTCATGGCAAATTGACTAGTATTCATGGTCGGTTCGATTTGGGGATGCCGTTGTGTCGACGAATTTGTGCTGCGACTTGTACGATTTTGGTGTATGTTACAACCGTACCAAACAAATTCGTGGCCAAATGTGCACGTACACTGTCTTCCAAAAAAAAAAATGTGCACGTACACAGTTGATTATTTGATGGCGGCTACATTGAAAAATCGGAATTATTAGCGATCTAGCGTGGATCGGACGCGGACTTCGCGAGTTTGCATCCATCAGAGCTCGCAACTTTATTGCTACGCCACTCTCTCTCCCTCTTCTCTCTATACCAGCAATGCTACGTAGGGGTGAAAATGGGTCGGGTAATACCCAACCCGTATCCGTATCCGGTGAAAATTTTTACCGAAAATTCGGATACGGATATGGGTATTTTTTTGTCGGGTCGGATACACGTAATTACCCGGATACTTTTGTTTCGGATCTGAGACAACAGATGCCGGTAAATACCTGGATTTTGAATTGGATCTGGTGCGGGATAATTTTGAAAATCGGTGCAGGGATAGTCTTGGGATTTTGGGTTTTGGCATTTCTCAACTACTGACGAATCAGTAAATAATTATTTTTTGAGGTCTTCCTGCGCTCGTATGAATTTTTGTTCAACATGAAAGTTGTAGATAATTTTGAGACACGTCTTTTTCGTGTTGACAACTTTTTCATTTGAGCAAAGTATAAATTTATAAAAAATTATTTAGCATGCTGACTGCTTTAGAGCCAACGGTACCCATACTGTAATTCCATATTTTCGATGTTTTACTCTGCTCGTATGTAACATCCTCATGTTCAAAATAAATAAATAAATGAAATGAAATGAAATTTATGGCATCTTTGCACGAGATTTGATCGATTTAAAAACCTTTTTGAAAATGTGTATGTTACTACATTTAATTTCCTAAAACCATAATTAAAAAGATTCATTTTAAAATGTTAATTGCAAAATATTTACTACAAACTCATTATAATAAGGTGGGGAATTTGTGATTTCAAATTGGATTTTGAAACAACAATTTAAAAACCTAACCCAAATTAAAATTCAATTGTGAATTGTGCAGTTAATTAAATAAACTAGTAATTTTTCCTAGCTAAAACACTCATTTTTCTCTCTCTCCCTTTTCTTTCTATGACAAGTGGCCCCCCCACTCTCTCTTCTCTCTCCCTGACATCTCTCTCTCACGTTCTCTCTCTCACTCCTCTCTCCCACCCCGTGGCTCTCTCTCTCCTTGCCCACTCCTTGCATGGCTTCCACCTAAGCCCCTAGATGGCACCATGCCATTGCTCCACTCTCCCACGCGTCCCCCTTCCCTGCCCAGGCGCCACCTCCCCAGCCAACTCCTCCCCGGGCTCTATCTCTCACTCTCCTCACTCCCTCCCTCACTGTCCACAGCCGAAGTGGCCAGGTGAGCCCCTCCCCGGCCGTGTCCTCCCATCACCTCCTCTCTCTCACCATTTTCTTCCAGTTTTGCTAGGCCGCCATCCTCGCCGTCGCTCGGAGCCGCTGGAGCACGACGCCGATCGTTCCAAGCCGAAGCTCGCCGGCGACCTCCTCCCTCTGCGATTCGCCGTCATAGCTGGGTAAACACCCTCACCGTCCCTCCCTTTCTCTTCCCGTGGTCCACTCCACCTTTCCCACCCTCCATGACCCAATTTTTACCCGCCAGTGACCAGCATGCCGCCGCCTTCTTCCTCCACGCCGCCAAGACGTCGCCAGACCGCCGTGGTGCATCTCCGGTCCAACCGCCGCCGCCATTAGCACCCTTGGCCACCGCTGGCTTCGCCGACCATTCCCAACCCCCATTCGCCGCCGGGCCGCCGCCGTCTCCTCCGTCCGCCTCGCCGCTTGACGCCGCCGGACCACCTCGGCACCCAGCGCCAAGCCGCCACCGCCATTAGCACCCCTTGCTCGTAGATGCTCACCGACCCGACATTTCGTCGTTCTTGCCGCCCGTGACCCGCCGCCGTCGCCGCTAGAGTGAGCAGCCGCCGCCGCCCGCTCGATTTCCGCGATACTCCACCAAAGCCGCCTCGACTTCTCTCTCTTTCCTCGCCATGCTGCTCATGCCGCCGGAGGGCGCCTCGCCGCTACCTCGCCCGCCTCTCTGCTTTGTCCTACTGACCCAGGCGGGCCCCGCGTGGCAATGAGCCTCCCTGTCGCTCCTGGCGTCAAGGGACACCGGTTGGGCCGCCCACGCCCCACCGCCCACTTCCTCCTTCCCCTCATTTCTTTTCATTTTCAGATTTTGCTTCATGTTGTAAATTTCATAGAAATTCGTAGAAAATTCAGACAAATGTAAAATAAATTTTATTAGGTTCATAAAATCATATATTATTTTTAGGTGCTGTTTATTTACATGTTTCTGTTAACTTTAATTTTTAATAATTGTCTTAGTGCTTCAACTTGTAGTAATTTTATAGAATAAAATATAGATCCAAAAATACAAAACTTGTTTTCTGAAGTTAGATATATTGTAATCTAATTTCTGTACTGTTTTAGTAAATTTTTGAAATTTATTTATAATTAAGTCTCTTTTGTACCTCTAATATTGAACTTATGAAAATCAAAGTCAATTATAGGTTTTTCCCAAAAGTGATGAAATTAATTGCAGGAGTTTTATAAAATTATGTGGTATTGTTTTGTACTGTTTGCATTCAATTCAAATCATGTCGTGCATATATCGCTTGTTGTGTATGTGGTTCTTATTGCCGTTTCTTTTAAACGTTAGATCCGTCCGCCGAAGGATTTGCCGGCGATCAGTCCAACTACCCGGATAAAGGCAAGTCATTGTGCCATGTTGCTAGTACCTAGTTTTCATAACCATTTTATTAGATTTTGCAAAACCTAGATGCTAATTAAAAGTTAAAAACAGTATTTAAGCTAAGTTGTAGATACGGTCCTATATGAATAATATCTGTGACCGACCTCATCAACCCTAGCTATTTAATATTATTTAATCTTCTTTGCCATCCTTGTTTAGTGGTCTTTACATTACATGCTTAGCAATTGCAATCTAGAGACTTACTTTTGTGTTCAACCCCGACAAAAACTTGATTGCAAATTGAATGGCCGGTAGTGGGTGCTACCGTGTCGAGAATTGTGTGTAGGGATAGTGGGTGCTATCCCGGGCTTTTTAAATGGTTTCCCAATCGGGATGGATGGTTGCGAGGTGGTTTGCATCTGCTCGGTTGCAGTATGCTCGAGATTGGGTTGGTGGTGGACCATACCCGTTTGGTTTAAGGACCGATTCTTTGTGGTACTTAAACTAGTTCAACAGTGCGACCATTGAGTGCCTGTATGGGCAGGTCCTAGTTGAGTACCCTTTGGACTCTTAGTCAAGCATTCCTGATGGAAGTAGGGAGTGGGCACTTGGATATGTCCATAGAACAAAACCTTCCTGTGTGGATGGGAGTGGGTATCCAGGTGTGTCCATAGAACAGAACCTACCGGCACAAGAGGGGCATTGGTGTGGAAACGTTAGTGGGAATGCCAGGCTAAGAGAAGGTTGTGGTGAAAGACCTTGTGGTGAGCATTTTTCCTTTGGGTGATTCCAAGGAAAAACCACCTCTCGTGGGTAAAGCGTACGACCTCTGCAGAGTGAAAACTTTCATGAAAGTCTTGCCCAATGGTTAAGGGTGAACTACGGAAACTACCTCACTGTAGCTTTGTAAAATTCTCTTCTTCCTCTCTGTGTTTTGGGATATTGCTCTGCAATTGGTGTTGCATGGGCGTGATTGTTATCATGGTGGGTGCCATGGTGGTTTCGGAAAAGCCAGTAGGTGCTGTCTTTTCCAAAGGATGAATTATAAAGTTCAAAACTTCAATTTCAAAACCGCTTTCTCAAACTAGGTTTAAAAGTCGAAAATCACTTTTACGCATAAAGTTAACACAAACCCTTCGTGGAACCTACATAGCAACTAGGCATTGGCTTGCAAGTATTTAAAGAATACTTACCTTAAGTTTATGCTCGGGCTGCTCATCCAACGAGCAGGTGGTGATTAGTAGTGGTACCCCGAGGAGGAGATGTACCAAGATGACGGGTTCGCCGATGGAGTTCAGGACGAAGAATACTTTGACGCCTAGGATTGCGCTCCTCCGGCTCTGCCTGTGGGGAATCGTTGTGGTTTTCATCTGGATTTCATGGTTTTATTTTGAGGCCTCTATTGCCTATGTAAGACTTCCGCTGCTTTAAGGCCTTTGCGCCGGACTTGTAATTTGCACTCTGATGTAATAAATAAATTTATCGGATGGTTATGATCCAAGTTCTGGAATCTGTGTGTACTAGCTACTTGATCCAGGGACTAGTACAGGTAAGGCACAGGTGGGACCTCACCTCCGCCAGGGGGGGTCCCGACATCGTATGAATTTTCGTTCAACACGAAAGTTGTAGAGAATTTCGAGACGCATCTTTTTCATGTTGACAAATTTTACATCTAAGCAACGTATGAATTTATAAAAATTATTTAATACTGCTATTTTGTTGTCTGGCACGGCACGGCCCGATTCCCACCACTATACCCAGATACTATATGCTATATTGATCAAGTTTATGGACTATTAATATGAGTCATGTGAGATTTGGAATTAATATATATGGTACTATATATATTGTATGGGCTGCTATATGAAGATGTCCTATGTTGTATGGAACCTGTCAATTGTCATGTGCTAATGCTATGTTGTATGGTTTATGCTCTTTGACGCGTTAGTTCGACTGTATGTTTTGTATTATTTGTGTCGGTATATGCTTTGGTTGGATTATTTTTATCATAAATTATAATGCTACACAATTTACGTACTATCCGACTAAGTACCCGATATCCGTATTGTGCCCGCCCGTATACTATCCGGTACCCATTTTCTATCCGTTTATAGATACCCGTTACCCGTATCCATACCTGATTTTTAACTACCCGTACCCGATCCGTATTCGAGTAAAAATAATTAGGGTAGGATACGGGATCGTCTACTATCCGACCGTATCCGACCCGTTTTCACCCCTAATGCTACTGATCTTCTTTGGAGAGGCCTATAGCGAATCCAATTGGCGGCGCTTCGCTACCACTCGTCGATCGGCTCGGCGTAAATCGCCGCATTCGCGTCTCTATCGCGTGCCCATCTCTCTCATATCTCTCCATCTCTCTTTCCCTCTCTAATCCCCCATCTCTACTATCTTGAAAACCTAATCTGGTGAGCTTGGTGGTTGGATCTGGCGAGTACGACGTGGGGCCTCACCTGATTTGAAGAAGAAGGGGGCTGGGAGAAGTTGCATCTCTATTTTCATCATGAAACATCAGTTATGTACGTACGAAACTTTCCATTTTGCCTGGGGAAACTTGGGCTTGTTCTAACTTCTTATATTTGCACAGAGTGATTTTTTAAACAACAATGGAACTTGAGGTTTCATCACTAGGTTTAGACAAGTTTTATTAGTATTTATTCAAATTTCATTGATCCTTCTTCAAGTTTCATTGGTCGGTTTGGCCAAGTTTCATTGCTCCTTTTTTAAGTTTACCAATAGTTTGGCTAGGTTTTATTGGCACCTTCAAGTTTTATTAGTAGGTAGCCAAGTTTCATTGGTATTTCTTCAAGTCTCATCAGTAGTTTTCCTAAGTTTCAGCGGTTATTTTGCAGGTTTTCATCAGGTTCGTCCTTGTTTCATATGTATATTGTCAAGTTTCATCAGTAAGTTTTCCAAGTTTCATCAATTATTTTCTAAGTTTTTATGCTGACGTCAGCATGATGTCATGCGCCATCGGACGTCCGATCCGAAGCGCTGGCCTTGAAAAATACCTGCATTTGTTCATGGTTTGTAGTCTGTGGGGTGAGATATATCCTTGCTCCACCCAGCAAGGCTTTTCATGGACGTGAATACATTCAAAACACATTCACTTGACATGTAAAAAAAATTGTAAATACTGTAGAAAAATCGAATATATGAAATGCTGTAAAAAGATAACGAAGAGAAAGTCCCTTTAGACTCAAATACAGAGCCCTGAGACCTAGATATAGCGATCATACCCGAGATAAGTTCGGATACCGTATTCCCTATCCCATCTCGCCACCGCCAATCCCTAACCACAACCCCCCAAGTCCCCGTCCGATGCCGATTCGATGAAGCGGTGGCCTCAGGTCTGCCGCCTGACGCTGCTTGGCCCCGTTCGGAGCTCAACGCGGCCCTCGAACCAGTCGACGTCGTCCGGTGCTTCACACTGCCTGACAATAATATATGTTTTTGTATGTCAGTTGCATGGCAGATGCAGTTGAATCCTGAGAGGTAAAAGAACATCTTAACATTGGACCTTTCAAATGTTCTCACTATTTATATGTTGCATGTTTTCATATGTCAGGTGTAGTTTGGGTGCTTCATATATAATTATTTGTGCGCTTTCCAATTAAATGTGAACTTGTTAATCCATCTAAGAGCATCTCCAACAGCCATTTCAAAATTTTACTCTATAACACTATTCTATACACATTCTATCCATCCTCTAAAATTTCTTCACATTTTACACTGCATTCTAAAAGATTCCTTCTCTCCAGCATTATTCTATCCCTAGAAAGTTAGACGAATAATGTTATAGAATGCCTGTTAGAGATGCTTTAATGCTTTTTTTGAAAGGAGCATCCCTACTACGTCACGTAAAATACTGTTTATATGACTTTTTAAGGATAGAAGAACTGCCGAAGAAACAAATTTTTTAGAACGTATAGCGTAAAATGTGAAAAAAATTTAGAGGGTGAGAAAATCTTTTAGAGGACATGGTGATTAGTGTTACAGAGGATGAGATTATCGGGGAGCTGTTAGGATGCTCGTTTGTTAGATTAATGTTTAGTAGATCTCACTGACATTGGAAAAGTATATGAAATTTTGAATAGACGAACGAAAAGAACCAACGGCGAAAACGAAGAATCATACTACAACATTAACGTGTAGTAATTAATTGAGCCTTCTATCAATAGGATCACGTTAACTTGACTAAGGTGTTTTATCACCGCAACCTGAAGATCGCAGCAAACCTGTCCCGTGGGATTGTCTTACAGCCTAGGCGAGAAAGTTTTGGATCAGAAAACACGGACAGGGACTGGCTCATCTTGTTACAACCCAGCGGATCAATCTATTTTCATACACAACAGGGGGAATCCAGAGAAAGAACAAGGTTGAAGCGAGACGGGAGAAGGAAGACGGAGAAGAGTTCAAGCAGAGCAAAGGTTTTACTTCATCCATGAGTTTATCACATCCGTTACAAGGGGTACATATATCTGCGGGAGGGACTATACCCAACGCTGTATCATCGGAGCCAATCCGATGATACAGCAACCCGACAAAAATATCCTCACCCACACCACACACACCGCGTCTCCTCCCAAATCTCCTTCTTCGATTCTTCCCACTAGTCGCCTTCCACCGGTCCGCCCCTTCCTCCGTTTCTGGCGAGAAGCCCCTACCCCGCCCTCCTCGTCCATCTGTAACGGCTCTCCTGCCATCAGATTCGCCTCCCGCCACTCGCCGTCTCCTAAATAGTTTGCCCCTCCTGTCTCGGCGATAATTTCCTGCCCTACCCTCCTCCCCCACCTCCAGCACCTCTCTCGCCACCAAATCCGCCACCCGCCGCCTCCTAAAGATTCAGCATTGTCGTCGACCCCTCACAAGCCACCGCCACCGCCTCCTCCATTCCCAGTAGCCCGCTGTGGGTAACGCCTACCACAACAAGAACCCAGTCGTCAGACCTCCTTCTCCCCAGCATTCCTCCAAGCTCAAGGACACGGGGAACCCTGAACCTAACCCAAACCCCAACCTTAACCCAAACCTAGCAGCCAAAGAGGAGGAAGACATGGAGAAGTGCCGGAGACGAGGAAGACGCTGGACATAGGTTTTTTTTTCCTACCCGCGTCACTCCAGTCTCCCGAAGTATCTCGGTTCCAAGGCCTAAGCCCAACTAGGCGCGCAGGCCTATATGCTGATACTGTATAGGAAATGATTACTCACGGGCCCAACAGTTTAAACCACACCAAGCCCAGCACAAGAGAATCAGAGCCGCAAGGCCCAAAAACAAGAAGCCGAAACCCCAGTTTCCCAAACCGCACCTACTCTGTCACCACCACTCACCACTCGCTTCTCTCTGCAACCTCTTTGCCTCGCCGTCCCCTCTCCGCCGCCGCCCGCGGCGCGCCGCAGCCATGCTCCATCTCGGCCGCGCCCTCCGGAGCTTAGGACCGGCCACAGCCGATGGGTCCCTCCCACTCCGGCTCCTCCTCCTCACGCCGCTCTCCTCTAGGGCGGCAACGCCGCCGGAGTACGAGATGCCGTCGGTGACGTGGGGCGTGATCCAGGGCCGCAAGGAGCGCCTGGTGTCACGCGTGCTCGCACTCGACTTCCTCCGCTCCGCCGGAGTCTCCGACCCTGCTGGTGAGCTCGAGGCCGTCGAGCTCCCCTCCTCCCTCGACGTGCTCCAGGAGCGCCTCGACTTCCTCTGCCGCCTCGGCCTCTCCACCGACGACCTCTCCGCATACCCGCTCCTCCTCGCCTGCTCCCTCCGCAAGAACATCATCCCCGTCCTGTCCTACCTCGAGAAGCTCGGGGTCACGCGCTCCAGCCTCTCTGCCTTCGTCCGTGCCTACCCCGCATGCCTCCACGCCTCCGTTGCCGTCGACCTCGCCCCCGTCATCAAGTCCCTCCGCGGCCTCGACGTCGACCGCCAGGACATCCCCCGCGTCCTTGAGCGGTTCCCCGACGTCCTTGGACTCAAGCCAGACGGCACCATCAGCACCTCCGTCGCGTACCTTGTGGGCATAGTTGGTGTCGCACCACGCGACATTGGTCCCATGGTAACACAATTCCCTTTCTTCCTTGGCATGCGTGTCGGCACCACCATCAAGCCGCTCTGTGAGTACATCACTTCGCTTGGGCTGCCCATGAGGATCCTCGCGAGGATTATTGAGAAGCGGCCATACATTCTCGGCTATGATCTTGAGGAGACTGTCAAACCAAATTGTGAAGCACTGCTCAGCTTTGGTATTCGGAAAGAGGCGCTGCCACTGGTGATTGCACAGTACCCTTCTATTCTTGGGTTGCCTCTGAAAGCGAAGCTAGCGGCACAGCTGTACTTCTTCAACTTGAAGCTCAAAATCGATCCCGATGGGTTTTCCCGTTCTGTTGAGAAGTTGCCACAGCTTGTGAGCTTGCATCAGAATGTGATAATGAAGCCCGTGGAGTTCCTCCGTGGACGGGGTATTACCGATGAGGATGTTGCACGGATGGTGGTCCAGTGCCCGCAGATTCTTTTGCTGCGGAACGAGTTTATGAAGAACAGTTTTTATTTCTTCAAGAGCGAGATTAAGCGACCAATCAGTGAATTGTTGGATTACCCAGAGTATTTTACATACAGCTTGGAATCAAGGATCAAGCCTAGGTACATGAGGGTTGCAAGTAAGGGGATTAGATGCACCTTGGATTGGTTTCTGAACTGTAGCGATCAGAGGTTTGAGGAAAGGATGAGAGGGGATTTTATTGAAGGTGATGCACGAGGACCTTCATTTACAATGGGTGGGAAGCTTCAGATGCCTGGCAGCCAGTTGGTGTCCGATGAAGATGATGAGGATAGTGACGATGAGGTGCTTTATAGACGGACTGTCATGATCTAGTGAGTGTAATTTTCTTGTTACTGGTTTCCTTGCATAATGCTGTAGCACTCTAGCAGTTTGTGAATATTGACCAAATCGCAAAAAATGGCCATTTTTTGTTTCAGATTTGATAGAGGGTGATCCCAGTTAATTTTCATGACATGTTTCTGGCAGCATCATACAAGCAAGTGAGTTCTAATTTGCTAGTTTTTACATGCCAAAGAGTATCTATTATAGCCCTGATAATTACAAAATTAACAAATAAAATATATCTACTGATTACTGATAACATGCATTCCCAATTAATATTATGGAAGAGCTATCTGATCTTTTATATTTTGTTCAGCATAAAAATACATTAGAAATTTTATGCTGTTTCGTGCTGCTCCACTGAGCTATTACAGGTGGCGCTATGGCTGGAAAGCAGTTCTCTTTTGTGTTCAGTAGAAAATAGTCAAATATTTTGTATGCATAGATTATTCATTATTGAGTTTACTTCTAGTTGGTTGCTTTATTTTGTTCAAGTCTTGAATGTTATACCATAACTCAGTCAATAGCAGTATAACACTATTGGTTGTATGCATTTGAAATTGAAATTGGCTGCAGGCATCCTCACACTGGGTGAAAAGGCCTTGGGATTTGGATATTTGATGGAACATTCCCTTGCCACCAGCTGAGGTTGTTGCAGTGCTGGCCACAACTTAGCAACATCTCAAAGGGATTTACGAAGGAACCAGAGGTACTCAGATACAGCCTTTGATCATGCCCCATATTTGTAGATCATTTAAGCCAAGAAGATCAAAGAGTTATTTAAGTAAAAACAGAGATAGTTCGCTAGACGCTAGTGATGAAAATCTTGTTCCACTGAAAAAAATCTTCGATTGCTGCAGTAGCTGATATATGTTAAACTAGGACAGCCTGATCCATGGATCAATCCTTGTGGTGAGATCAAACATTGGTAGAGTTCTTGGTTTACAATATGCAAACAAAGAACAGGATAATTAGGGCCAATCACGATCTGAATTTATGGATGCAACAAGTGGCTTTCAAGGCACAACGGCTCCGTCAAGTACAAGCTAGATGCCAGCCATGGGTGGTTAATGGACTATTCCTATCGAACATCTGGTACAATTTAGGCACATGCAAAAGCACCAAGTGGGTGGGTAGCCACGGTGCCTGACTCCTCCAAGCATCTACATGTTCAAAGCATTTTTGTAGGAAAGCAGCAACAATGCAGGCGATTTACAGCACTCTCTGCACAAGCATCATAGATTCTTTGGTAAGGATGATCAGTGCTCATTGCGTTGTGGCATCTTACATCTGAATGCACTAAAGTTCATGCCATTCTTTTTCTCCAATCAGAAGCAAAGTTAGATGTGTGGTAGCCGTGATGAACTATGGAGTCTTCAGTTCATCTACAGTCTGCATGCACTGAGTTCTTTTGCGCCGCGCATGTAATTTCTATCCGAGCTAACTATGGAGTTTTAGGACGTGACTATGCAGTAGTTGATCTCGAGAAATGTTCATATGAGTGCAGATAGTTTTCAGGTCATAGCTGGAGGGATTACACCATGGTCGGAGACGGCTAGCTCCAATCATTTAATTCGTTGACTCCTAACTTAATGACCAGTTAATCAAGTCATAATATTAGCGCTGAGATCACACATCAAGATCAGTCAATCAAGACATCAGATTATAACAGAAATCACATTAAAATCATGGGCTAAGCCAGATCTGGAACGAATCGACCAAAAGAAGAAAAGTTTCAATGAACGGAATGCTAGTAAAGGACATGAGGACAGCAACAAATCTTTGATCTGCTTTTCCCCCTTAAAACCTCTTTTCTCCCCCCCGTTTAGCGTGCACCATGTTTGTGAGAACATTTTATCCTTTGTCCATTAATCAGGACCATTCCTTGCCCCCATGTCTCCATGTGGTTGCATCGCCTACCAAAGCTCAGCTTGCATTGGATTGCACTAAATGTCTGTGCTTTGCTATGAAAGGAAAATAAAATTGAAAAACTTGATGAGGTAAAGTGCAAAAAAATAGGGGCATTCACAAGAATTGAGGAACTTAAGGGTCAAAATACTTAGCATATGGTCGACAATTTTAATGGCAACGGATAAGGATTTTATGGGATGGCATGTGATGGGGTAATTTTAGTGAAGTATAACATCACTTATCACCCAATAACCATCCCTAGATTTATTTTTTTTTAATAGTAGAGATTGCCCACAATCCAACCATGTAATGTTCTACTCCAATCAAATCAATGTGAGGGCGGTTATTATTTCGAACGAGTATAATTGATACTGAACAGTGACGAAGCTCATTCAATCTGACAGTTAGAACCTGCAACGTGAATCAGCCAGTAGATCTCATTCATCAACCTCGTTTAAAAATAAGCGAGCATATACAGCCCGTGACTTTCCATAAAAAGAGCCATCTTTGAACATAAGATCCATCAGAACTCGTAAAATAATATCTAATCTGAGCTCTCAGTTAACTCCTTAATTTTCTTCGAGTCACTAATGGGAAATCAGCAACAAGCTAGGCCAGCAACACCTGAAGTTTCACTCTATAAAAAGCCTTGCTGCTTAATGCTTGCACGCTGCCTGTACACATGCACCTATCATCCCGGTACCAATGCGGCAATGCCCAACTAGTGAGGCTTGCACTTAGCTAGATCGACACACCATAGGTCTAGGACGATGGAAATGCATGGCAAGACAAGCTCACGAGGGCGCCAAGAAAAGAGAAGGATAGCCATTGTTGCATGGTCTTGCGCCATTGCCGCGGTGCTAGCTCTCGCGACACTCGTAGCTGTTGCCGCAAGAAAGCAACAGGAAGCTAAATGGAAGGGCAATGTGCCCGTCGTCTCGAGGATCGCAACGCCGGCGGCGGAGCCGTCGAGCATGAACGTCACGGCCATCTGCATGTCGACGCCGTACCCGAGCGCGTGCGAGACGGCGCTCTCGTCAGCGGTGGCGCGGTCGGCGAAGGACCCGTTCTCGGCGTCCGTGCAGTTCGCGATGACCAGGGCTGCGTCGGCGCGAGAGCTGGCGCGCAACCTCTCGGCGGCGTCATCGCCGAGCGTGAAGCCCTCCGGCATGGACGACTGCGCCGAGCTGCTCGACATCAGCCTCGACCAGCTCGGCGACGCGCTCGCCGGCTCCGCGGATGCGGCCGGGGTGACCACGTGGCTCAGCGCCGCGCTGACGAACCAGGCCACCTGCGGCGAGAGCCTCGCCGCCGTGCCGGCCCCCGCCGGGCGCGAGGCCGTGCTCGCGCGGGTCGGCTCGCTCGTGCAGTTCATCGGCACGGCGCTGGCGCTGCACGCCAAGCTCAATGGCAGCGGCGGCGGCGACCTACCGGCGTTCGCCCCAATGCCGTCGCCGCCAAGCCGCCGCACGTTCCCGTCGTGGGTGTCCAAGCACGACAGGCATCTCCTGGAGTCCCCGGCCGGCAGCGTCACGCCGGACGCCGTGGTAGCGCTGGACGGCAGCGGTACGCACAGAAGCATCAGCGAGGCGATTGCGGCCGTGGCGGCGCCGGTGGGCTCGGAGGCGAGCGGCGGCCGCGGCGGAGGAGGAGGGAGGAAGGTGATCTACGTGAAGGCCGGGCGGTACGAGGAGAGCGTGAGCATCTCGAGCAAGCAGAAGAACGTGATGCTGGTGGGCGACGGCAAGGGGAAGACGGTCATCGTCGGCCACAAGAGCGCCGCCGACGGCTACACCACCTATGCCTCCGCCACCGTTGGTACGTACGTATCTGACACACGTATACATTATCGTGTACGGTGTACATATGTAGGTCAGTATACGTTCCTACGCACTGACACTCTTAAAGTCAAATCTGTTGGTATTGGGTACGTACGCTCATGCACGCATGTGTTATTTACACACTTTTTCCATGCGAACGGATCGATGCGGGCCCAATTGGTTTTGGTCTTTTGGCCCAACAAAATTTTCTGCAGTGCGTATCCAGTGGAGTCGACTGCTGCTACTACTACTTCATGTTAGAGGTCGACTCACTAAGCTTTCTTCTTTGTAAGTCATTATACTAGCACAGCACTACAGCAGTAGTGTAGTACTACTTAGGTAGTTATTCCTTTAAAAAATCTACTAGCTCTATTTATCTTAGAGCAAGTCCATCAGATTTCCTAAAAGCTACCCCAAGTTAAATTTAGGGAAGAGAGTTCTAATATCATCCCCTAAATTTTGGGGGAGGAGTTCTCTCTCTAAATTTAAAGATCGTCTGTTTCATCCACTAAAATGGTTCCCTCTCACTTCTGAGTGGGTTCGCATTTGGGGATGGCCATTGAAGCAAATTTTGAGTAGGGTCCCCTATAATGCTCTAGGAAATCCCTAAATTAGCTTGAGGGGATGAGATTTTAGGGGTCTTTGGACTTTCTAAAACGACAAGAGAAACTTACAGTTTGTCCAGGATTAATTATGTATGTCCCTAAGTAATATGACAAGCATAAACGCCAAGTGCTACTACCGCAAAAAGGGCATATGCTGCTCATATTTCGCTTTCCTCTTTAACTTGGTCGCAACCTTCTCTCTCTTTTTTTTTTCACTTGTAAAGCGGTTCAGCATTGAAGAAGAGCCATATAGAGCCATGCATCAGCTCTGAAAAAGCTTTAAAGCAACAAGATGGTGCAATTGCCTAGCTACTACTGGCTGTACCTCCAAATGCAAAGCGGCAAGCAAGCCAAAGATGCCAATGGCAGCTGATGGTTCGATCTGGTCGTTAGATGCACGCTCTTTTCCTGGAATTCATCACCATCTCCTCCAAAGGCAGCAGCAGCAAGCACCATGTCAAAATGCAGACGATAGCGATGTCTCACTTACCATTGCCACTATATCTTCTCTCTTCTCTCTCTCTTTCAGTTGTGCTCGACAGTACACTCCCATTGCCTACTGAACCGTTCTGCAATTGTGTTACAGCTGCGATGGGCTCGGGCTTCGTGGCCAAGGGCCTGACCATCGTGAACAGTGCCGGGCCGGGCAAGGGCCAGGCCGCGGCCCTGCGGGTCGGCGGCGACCTCTCGGTGGTGTACCAGTGCGGCATCCAGGCCCACCAGGACACGCTCTACACGCACTCCAACCGGCAGTTCTACGCCGACGACGACATCTCCGGCACGGTGGACTTCATCTTCGGCAACTCCGCCGTCGTCATCCAGAACTGCGACATCCGGCCCAGGAGGCCCGGCCCGGCCCAGAAGGACACCGTCACGGCCCAGGGCCGGACCGACCCGAACCAAAACACCGGCATCTCCATCCACCGGTGCCGGATCACCGGCGCGCCGGACCTCGGCGGCACGCCGGTGTATCTGGGCCGTCCGTGGCAGCAGTACTCGCGGACGGTCGTGATGGAGAGCTTCCTGGACCGTTCGATCGCCCCGGCCGGGTGGCTGGAGTGGTCGGGGCAGTTTGCGCTGAGCACGCTCTACTACGGGGAGTACGGCAACACGGGGCCCGGCGCGGGGACACGTGGACGGGTGAGGTGGAGCGGCGTGCACACGTCGCTGTCCACCGTGGACGCCACGAGGTTCACCGTGGCCAACTTCATCCTGGGAGACTCGTGGCTGCGCGGCACTGGAGTCAGCTACACTTCGGGGCTATAATTAAGTAATTAACGATGGTATATGGTGTTGTATCTGATCTGATGTGCCGTACGTACTGATGAACTTGGATGATTGTATGGGCAAGGTGCATCGTGCATGCTACATGGGACCAAAGTAAATGCAAGAATGTGCATGGTCTCAGAATGTCTTGACAATAAAGTTGATCCCAAGCTACGTATATACTCCCTCCGTCCAGAAATGATCTTCGTATTAGCAAAATAAAGAAATCCAGAAATGATCTTCGTATTAGCAAGTGGCCTCTTCGTATATCATGCACATTTAATGTGCCAACATGCAACTACAAATCATCATGCGCCAGCATGCAACTAGGAAAGTAATGCTTGGCCACTATTGGTGGCTTGCATATATGCGGGGATCACGAAACGATGCACAACTCACATGATGTGGAGTAAATGGACTACGTTGGTCTTTGTGTCTATAGCTTAAATGTAGATCATTTCTGGACGGAGGGAATACTGATCATTGTGGTCCAAAACATATATAGGGTACTTCGCCAATTTGGTCTAGGGTTTCACCGAACCGTTTTTTCGAAATTTGCTTGAAATTTGCCACCGCAGGAAACCGCTAAACCAGCTCGAAAGCTGCTGAAATCCGCTAAAATTTAGACAAGGTTTGGTCTTGATTAGATGTGTTCTTCTCAAGAAAACAGAAGAAATCATGTAAAGATAATTTGTTGAGATCATTAACTCAACTGCAATGCTTCTCATGAACTGAATCCTTTCACAAGCACTGAAAAATTCTAGCGCCGGTGTACAGATTGACCAGCATTTCGTCTCACTTTATCAGAAAGAAACGGAGGTGATGTGATCAAGAAGCTATAGATATGACAGGAAGTAACCGAGAGCTCGGCTTATTCTCGTACTTATTCTTACACGGCTGAATTCCAGACACTTCCTGCGTGGTCACTTCATCAGCTCCTCATCTCAGAGCTTCCTCCTCTGATCGTTCTTAGGCTGCAGCTGAACATCGATGTCTTCAGAGACTCGAAGCGTCGACAGCTCGATGAAATCGGTGATCTGAATCCCCATAGGCCTGCATCATCGCGTTTCACAAATCACAAGTCAACACGGAAGGAAGCCAATTCAGTCATTTTTTCATCTCAATCTTTTCTTGCAATTGAGAACGAAGCCATGAAAGCTTCAAAGATGCTGCTATGGCTTGCTACCATGGGAAGCAGGCCTTCTCCGGCAGCCGCATCCCGAACCTTGGCCCCTCGTCGTACCCTTCACACACCACCTCTCCCTCGTCGTCTCTGTAGCACACCACCCCTCTCACCTGGTCTTCGAACACCTGAACAACCACAGTATCACACCAACTTGGCACTAGGGATTAACTCGAGTTCATGCATGTATGTATGGCTTGATCTGAAACCATGCAGCACCATCTGAATGATCATGGATGAGACATTGAGATGAGCTTACCGTCTTGACAGATGTTGCAGGTGGTTTGGAGAGGTGTGCATTGCAGTTGCAGCTGGCAAGAGCTGCCTTCCTGCTTGAGCCAAATCTCGGGATGGGAATGGAAGATGGGGGCTGGCAAGGGCTCCTGGCCGCCATTTCCGTTCTTGGTGAGAGGCCTTGCTGGTTTTGGAAGGAGCACGAAGGTGGTTGATGAGCTGGTTACCATAGGGGCGAGCTTTTCAAGGATGAATCCATTGCGGTTTGACCTGATCTGCACCCTAGTGTATTATTGGGGGGTTTATACTGGTTTCTTGGTTGCTGCTGAACAAGATGGCATTTCTATACGCGTTGCCGCTATATCCACGAGCAATGCTCACAAGTGTTGAATATGAGCAGGGCTAGGGCATTTTTAAAAAAAAACTATAAGTGGCAGAAGCTCTAACATTTTATTAAAAAAAAGAGAGAACACAAAAATACGACCCAACCTACTTTAAAAATCTCAACCGAGAAACACCTTCTAAGGTTCATGTAGCGTTGTTCTTCGATTAGTTAGAATGTAATGTCTCAGCTTATCTTGCCTCCTTTTGGGCTGGTGGGCGCAGCCCATCCCATCGTAACATTATCCTCTTAGTTTTTAAATACTTTTTCTTCGATGCGGACAACCGACAAACCCTTATCCGGTGATGAGCAATTAGGAGCAAAAGATTTCGGTTAACAATAGTGGGCAACTGGGCGAATATCTTGTTTTAAGCATTTCTGCAATTGACACTAATAAGTGATTCTAAAAATAACTGTCATTAGTAATACCTACTAGCCAAGTATTCATGCTTTGCTTTTTTATTTTGATCAAGACAGCCATGCGTTGCTATAAATGAGTATTATATTATTTTCATAATGCACAACATGTTAGCTTTTAAAAATACCACACACTACATAATAAAGTAGACCAGCAAAAGAAAGGTAAGACCACCGCTAGCCTTTTAATAGCAGAGACTAACATATTAGACTATAAAACATAGGTAAGTGGCGAGCGTCTCGGATCGGAGGTCCGATAAGATGATTCCTATCGGACGCATGATATCATGCTGACGTCAGCATGAAAACTTTAAAAATAATTAATGAAACTTGAAAACATACTGATGAAATTTGATAATATACATATAAAACAGAGCATGATACTGATGGAAACTTGTAAGATAACTGCTGAAACTTAAGAAAACTACTTATGAAACTTGAAGAAATACAAATGAAACTTGACTACTTACTGATAAAACTTGAGAGTGCCAATGAAATTTTGCTAAACTGCTGATGAAACTTGAAGGAGCAATGAAACTTGGCCAACCGACTGATAAACTTAAAGAAGGACCAATAAAATTTGAATAAATACTGATAAAACTTGTCTAAACTACTAATAAAATCTCATATTCCATTATTATTCAAAAAATCACCCCGTACAAATATAAGAAGTTTCACTAGAACAAAACCAAGTTTCCCTAGGCAAAACAAAAAGTTTTGTACGTATATGGATAATGTTTAATGATGAAAATAGAGATGCAACTTCTCCTAGCCTCTCTTCTTTTCTAGATCCGACGAGCCCCCACATCGTACTCGTCGGATCCGGCCATCATGTTTATAGGATGAGGTCGTCATAAGATTAGATACGAGGAATAGAGAGGAAGATAGATAGGTAACCATAAGGGAGAGGCAAGAGAGAAAGATGCGGAGCACGTCGGCATACTCGGGCGAAGCGCGGCCGCGGCAGGTCGCGAGCCTCCAGCAGCTCGCGCCCCCACACCGACTGTACCGTTGGCACCGCCGTGCCCAAGAACTACACCACCCCCTATGCATCCGCCATTGCGGGGTTCAGCCGCACCACCAAGATGAAGCCTCCACATGCCAAGCGCGTCACCTGAAAAAGAAGCAGGGAGGAGTTGAGGATGTCAAACGAACCTGCCGAGGCATCGAAGAGGAAGTCGCCGCATGGAAAGGGCAGCAGCCGCACATCGCCAAAGTGCTCGAGGCGGACGTCGACATCGGCCTCGGCGAACAACATGCCCTCACCGGTGCAGTTAACGATGAGCTTGCGCCCCTCGAGCTCCCTGGCGAACGGGTAGTAAGGAACGAGTGCCCTGGCGAGGGCCTCCCAAATGACCGTGGCTAGATCCCAGCCACCCATGGCCATGGACGCACTGCGCCAGTAGATCTGGATGTTCGAGACCTGCTGCCGATACCATTCCTGGTCGCCGATGCCTAAGAGTCGCTTCAGCTCACGCGGCGTCAGCCCCACCGGCACCACCCATTTTGAGCGCAATGCGTCGCATCTGCGTCCGTGTCCGATCGGACGTCAGATTCCAAGAGTTTCCCAAATAATAGGTCTTCCATTTCATTGTAGTTTTGTCTACACTCCTGCAAATCGGCACATTTAGGCCCTGTTTGGCACAGCTCCAGCTCCTAGCTCCACCTCAGAGCTGGAGTTTGTAGGTTAAAATAAAGTGACTTAAGTTTATATTTTTAGTTTAAAATGTAAATAATATGACTTACATACACATCCTCAATATATCCACAACTCCAACTCCATGAATTTCTAGAGTTATGAATAGGATGCTCCATCAACTCCACCAATTTGATAGAGCTGGAGCTGGAGCTGTGCCAAACAGAGCCTTACACTGCTGGCGAGGCATAAATCTCCTGTATTGACACTATTGGCACAGAATTGCCGAGTTACATGGACAGGCCCTAGTTAATTTACTGTTAGTGATATTTTTAAAGCTGGACTCTAATCTGACATTGGAAGGTCATCCATGTTTACATCTGCAAGTCTCTTCTGCAGCAGGGTTTCAGGCCGCAGCACCCCGTCCCGTCCACTGAAAAATGCACCACCTCCTTGCCTACATGTTTCCGACCCATTCCATCACCTCTAGGACCAGATGCCCAGGCAGAATACAGCGCCTGTATAGCCTCTTCTGACAACCCGTTCCGGCTGAGGTCGAGCACCTTCAGTTGCTTTGCTGAAATGAGGGCCTGTGAGAGTTCTTGGACGACCAGACAACCGGAATAGGAATTTCTCTGGCATGAACTTGCACAGCTCCCGTCGGGACCTGATGCTGCACGGTGGTCTTCATCGACTGCTTCATCTTCGCTATCCGCCACCTGCATCTTCTCAAGATCTACATCTCCTGGGGCTGTACTATTGGTTGCTTCAGCGTTATCACGTTGTCTATGCTCAGAACTTGCCGCCGATACATCCTGCATGTCCTCGTACTGCAGTGTGCTCTCTAATGCCAAGTTTGTGTTCTCAGCCATGCGCAGCTCCTCTAATTGGTCATTCCCTAAAAGTAGAGAAGATCATGAGTTTGATGCAGAAGCTGGTGTTTTCGATATAATTGTTCCTCACCTGCTAGTGCCTGAATAATACGAACAATGCCACCAAGCCCAAGATTGCATCTGTCAAGGGTGAGAGATCTGAGACTGCTTTGGGGATTCGCAAGTAATGCCCCAACAACATCACATCCCTGCATCGTGCAACTTAACTGATCA
The DNA here is from genome assembly GCA_036346145.1 of Olyra latifolia. NCBI lineage: Eukaryota > Viridiplantae > Streptophyta > Magnoliopsida > Poales > Poaceae > Olyra > Olyra latifolia. The sequence continues at coordinate 4,433,753 of CM070524.1, forward strand.
TGCTAACAAATTGCACGTACTGTCTTTAAAAAAATTGCATATACCTAAGTACAACAGAGTAGGAAGCAAACCTCCAGGTTAATGGAATTTCCACCCAGGTTCAAGTCAAGAATATTAATTCGAGAAAGATTTGTACAGATTTGTGAGAAATCAGGAGTTGTAAGGCCACAATTAGACAGATCCAACCTCAGCAATTCTTGAGATGCACAAGACAATGCCTCAGTAAGCCTAATTGTTCCTCCCTGCAGAAAGAGCTGCATAGATAAGAAACATGTTGCTTGTGTACAAAAGTTGCAAATACTAACCATTTGTTGGAAGCAAACTCACTGGTCCAATGAAAGTTCCACCTAGCAGAAATCCTGATAAGCAAGATGATTGTGGAAGCAGACACAGCTTATCAACCATTAGCTTATTCAGTTTTATACCAGTCAGGCTTAGTTCTGAGAACCTGGAGTGATGAAATGTATGGCGGGTCTATTATTTCACAGCTCATAGCAATCAACAGTAATCGAACAATGTCTGCTGACCTTTTCAGAGAGGCAAGTTTGGAGAGAAGGTTAAGCATTGTGTTGCCAGAAATTGGATTGTTCTTTCCTATGAAAGGGGGAAATTTGTAACAATTACTTAACAATGTTTCTACATGAACATGGCTGATGGTTTCAGTTATATACAAGGCAGCTGCAAGAAAAGTACCTAAGGAGAGATGTGAAAGGACCGACCCTTCATTTAGGGCATCTGCTATCTTCTGAACTGTTCTGGATGTGATAGAACACTGCTCAACACTCAAGCTATATAGTGCTGCCACAAAAGAGAAAAGGTCCAAAGGATACAAATTTAAAGAGGCAAGTAAAGACTGACAACGTTAAACTGAAAAAAGGACCGACAAAAACTCGGGTGTAGAAGTATCAACTGTCGCATACTAATGCCAGAAGCCTAGAGTTCCTACAATCTAAAAAAACGTATATGCACTTCTTACTAAGATACTGAGAGTTACGTAATATATACCTTTGCACTTCTGCAAGATTGTGAAAAGGTAAGAACTACATGCGTCCGTGAGGCGATTACCAGACATGTTAAGCACTTCCAATCGATCAGTCATAACAGCACATTCACATATCTGTTCATCAGTAAAATAAGAAGGCATTTAAGTGATCCTAATTTCTCCAAACAAAAATAATGATAAGAGAGAGATCCGCAAATACTAATTGATTCTCAACTGGCTTCTGCTATGACCTACAGTTGGTTGTCTATAGTGAATTGTTCAAAAAGTTTTTTGCACCATGCTCCAGAGCCATTTCACAAGAGTACCCAAGGCCCTCATTTAATAAACAGAATAGAGTTAGATCTTAAAAGGTATGTTATATTGTTATACATACTAATACAGCAGCATATTCTACAATAATTATGAACACAGCAGCATTTATATGTAAACCATCCCAGTGAATTTCTCGGGGCATAATTCCAGTAGATAGTGTATATAATTAGCATATGGTCATGCATGCATTTTCCTCATCTATTTTGAAAGGATACTTTGATAAAGGTTTTCTAGAATAGCAAAAAAGAACCTGAAATAAAGCAGTTGGCCCAAATCGATTACAGTGTAAATCCAGTGTCAAGCCACCATATGTTTGGCTTGATGAAGCAAATATCTGTTGAAGCCTTTCAATTGTTTGGTTTCCTGCAAAACATAAATGTCCAGTGTTACAAGGATCTAAAGGCACTATCATTTTGTTGAAACTGGCTTCCTACAATGCTGCCAAGGTCTTGAAGCATAAAATTAAAGGTGCATTGGAAATAATCAGAAAACCCAGAAAAGGATACCTAGCATATTATGAGAAAGATCCAATACAGCTATTGTTTTATGCAATCTTAAGGCATCAAGAAAAGGTGTAATTGACAGGTCATGAAGTCCACAATCAGACACAATGACTTCATCTTCAGAGACCTGTCAGAAAACAGAAGACACAAACATGTTTGGCTTTCCAAAGTTAATTAGACCTTCTTTGTGACATCATCATTCCAATGTGAGTAAAACATACCTAATAAACTTACTTCAATATTATATAACATTTTGAGTAGCTTTTTATTTGGTGCTTCTGATAACTTTGTGCAGAAATCAACATACAATTTCATCAGCCGCTTTGGCACCCAATCTTCATCAGAAACGTGGTATATTAGATGAGATGTTAGCTGATCAAAAGCATGGATTTATGTTTGAAGATGATGCTTTGGTATGCAACAGAAAAATTTGTACATGAAATCAAGCACCCATAAATACTGGGTGAAATTGATTGGTATACAGAGACAGCCGATAGCACCGTGAGAGAAAACACAAGTACACCTTCAGCATTAAAAAATCATAAATTGCACGTATAGGAAAATAGCCTACTACTTATACTTTCAAGCAGAGGAGCTCCAAATCTCAAAAGCAAGACTAAAATATAACCAGTACCGTAAACCAGCATGAATTTATGATAATCTAAACTTATATGAGCCACTGCACATAACTACACAAGCATTAACTTTAATTCAAAACGAGAGGAAGTTTACTGAACTTCAGATGATCAGCAGTGTTGCCCAGATTTTGATAATTCTGGACTTCTGGTTATATATCATACATCAAAACATATTAGAGCAGTCCACATTCCACACTATAGTAGGCTAGTAGCATGAAGAATATAAAGCCACATTATAATATTGTATTCAGCGCAATCATCAAATTAGTGTCCTTAATTCTACACCAACAACAAAGGTGCCAAATTAAAATGATTCCAATATGTCCTGGTATTCATGGCAGAGTAGCAGTCCTAAATGCAGAGATGAGTGCAATGCACACACACCATTAATAACAGCATCAATGCACTTCTGCTCAGAAGATAGTTTATCAATATGATCTCTTGATTCTGCATCATCCAGGACCTTCCCACAAAACCTGAGTTCCCCAATAATAGGCAACAAACCTAGAAAAGTAAAGATAAATGTAAATTAAGACAAAAAGGGACAATTAAAGAAGAAGAGATTGTTCCCTAGTGATATGAAAGCATAAAGGACACATGAACTGAACCAGCACAAAATTTGTCTCCATCACATTGATACATGATACTTGGACAAATAGCTAACATGTCTAATACATCGAGTTAGGTACAGAACCTATGATATGGCCAACATGCATTCTTATTCTTATATAAAAAATATTACTTTGTTTCTAGAGAAACGATAACTGTATTTTCCAGATAATGTGAACAGTTGAGTCTAGCGTTTTTGAACTATGTTGCCATTTTGCTCAAAAAAAAGAACTATGTTGCCAACTAGATGAGAAAAATATAATGCAGAGAATATCAGCACTGAAATCAATTAATCAGACATTGCCTGGCGTTCCACTGCCTCCGGCGAATACTCCACTCGCTCGGCCTATCTCTTGCAGTTTCTAGGTAGCACCAGCTTTGATCTGGCCCCCTTCATTTGGAAGGCCCAGACTGAAAATAAGTGCAAATTCTTTGCCTGGTGCGTAGGGCAGGGCAGAATTCTTACAGCTGACACACTTGCCAGGAAAGGCTGGCCCAACCAGGAACTCTGTCCGCTGTGTGAGGCTGCCTCCGAAACAATCGATCACCTCCGCGTCAAGTGCCCGTTCTCCAGGAATGTCTGGGATGAGATTCTAAGAGCCAACACCACCAACGTCTCTCCGTGCCAGAGCAATGTTAGCCTAACTGATTGGTGGATGCAAACATCGACCTCCCTCCCAAAGGATGCAAGGAAAATTTTCAGTGACCTGGTCATTTACACCATTTGGAACCTTTGGAAGAAGAGAAATCGTCGTATCTTCCAACAGTGCCTCGCCTCTCCCTTGCAAATAGTCGAAAGGATACGAGATGACATCCTCTATTGTGGACGGGCAACCGCATCGGAGATAGAGTAATAGCGCCCTTTTTCTCCCCCCTGTAACCTACCTCCCCCTGTAACCTATCTCCCCCTCTATAGCTCTCTTCTCTACTTTTGTACATTGCCTACCTTTTAATGAATTGGCAGTGCTCCTGCCCGCTTTGTTCAAAAAACTAATCAAGTCAAATAAGAATTGCTGGGTAAAAGGATATTCCATAAACAACTACATAAGAGCTGAAGGAAAAATACAAGTCCACACAAGGACATTCTACATTCTCTAAACAAGATTGTAAGTTGTAATAGAATGAAATTGTTTTCCCAAGTTTAGAACCCTCTCTCTACCTCTCTCTGAAAAAAATAGAGAAGATTGTGTTTTCTACTAATGAATAGCAAAAGGGAAGTCATTGAATACAAGTTTGATACTTTGATCCCAATTTCCAAGATAGCAAGTAATGAATATTTATTGAATAGACACACCATATGAATTGTTTAAATTAAGAGAACAGGAGCAAACCTTTGGACCTCTTCTCATCAGGAATCTGAAGGTAGTAGACACAGGCTACTTCGACTTTAAGAGACTCGATGCTAAAAGCACTCTCACATTCGCAAGCATTTGCATCCAAGTAAACCAAATGATCACCAATTCTGAACGCCCAGAACTGTTGCACATTAAAGATCATCTATATGAATCATAGATAACATGAAATATCCATAACTGGAACAGCTGTTGTAAGTGTTAGGAATATGACGGTTTTTTTTCAGAAGGGGCATTCCAGCAGACCAGCACTGTATATATATGGTACAATGGAGAGCCGTAGAAGGCAAGGATTCTATCTCCATCTAATCTATCCATAAATATATATGGACTCTTATTATATATCTAACAGTAAGTAGTGAATAATAAGACCAAGAACCATGTCTAGAACTATATATACTTTAGAAAATAACTCCCATATTGAGAAAAGGTGAATGTTTAGATGAACATAGTGTTAATCGTGATAGGCTTAAACATAAATATGGGATGAAGCTCACTCCCAAAAATTTTGTTAAGTGCTTTTGATAGTGTAAGCCATCCATAATGGCAGAGAGATGACAAAAATATCATGGTAGCAGCATTACCTTGAGGATATGTCTACATGCCAACAACCCACCCTATGGCTGATTTTTATATGTGAGATGCAGTGTTCCAGTCACTTAATCGTATGTTCTATTTTCTTTGAACCTCTGGTGCATGCAACCAAGGAGAGAAGTACAATAAATGCCTTACCAAAACTAGATGTTCCACAATAGCAAAATGCTGACTTCACAGTTGTGTAACACATAACTGATTCTCAAAGGCTTTATTTATTAGAAAAATAGCAATGAGAAAACACAATTGGCTCATGCTTTTCAGTGAGCATGTGAAGACAGGATTGAGAAAAATACTTACATGATCAGCATCTGTGGTTTGAAGACCGCCACTTTGACTTTGCGGCTGACCATTTGATGCAGGAGTACCAACATTGGAGACGCGTACTACTGGTTTTGACGCAGACATCTTACCTACACTAGAAGGGCCATCATTACCACGACCAATAGGACTACTTGATTTGAATGAGCATATGCTTTCCTCAGCAGGGCAGGGTGTGCAGACACTGTATACATCCCTGGTTACAACAGGGTGTAAAGTATCCTGCAAATGAATATTATTTATCAATACACAGTGTTTTCGAAACAAAATGAAAAACAATTGCTGACTCTTTAAATTCTCGCCAGCATCTGATAGTAGAATCAATGAGAAAACATTCTATAAAATTCCAATGAAAAACATAAAATCTTAAGGGGTTACGAGCTTTGTATAACCTGATTTCTGGTGCTGTTTGTTGCATTTGCTGTATGATCTGTTGGTCACAGAAAAGTGTAGAAAAACAATTAGAAGATATATACCAGTCATTCCAACAACTACTGAATGTATAGTATGCTGTTAAGCCCTATACCTGAGGTAGACAGACTATCTGCTTGACTAGCTAGTGTCCTTTTAGATAGATCAATTTCAAGATTCTCTTCAGCTTCATCATCTGATATGACCACACGGACACGCTTTCTACCAGAGTAATTAGTACATGATTTACTTAAAACTTCTCTTGTGCCACCATCCATATCACATAATCCATCAGTCTTCTTTGGAGTATTATTTTTCTTGGATGCCTTGACCTTGGATGAGCTCCTACCTTTATGAACAAGTGAGGCAAGAATAACATCATCATCAAGTTCCTCAGAATATTTATTTGCAACATGCTCATCATTGTCCTTTTCGTCAAGCATATTATCAGATACATCACCACCTTCACTTTCAGTTTCTGAGCAATAGTCACTAACAGTATCCCTTACTTCATGTTGATTCAATATTTGCTTCAGATTTTCTATATCTCGCTGCAGTTTCCTGAAGTAAAAAGTTACTTTAGTGACATGTTTGCATAACTTAACTTTCTTTTGTGCAGCACTTGTGTTTAGTAACTTACTTGGCTTCTTCAATATTATCAAATCGGACCATGTGACTGTAATGCATGTTTTCAAGGGCAGATAGTTGCACATTTGGCAGGTCACCTTCCAAGGCAATTCTGAATATCATTGAAATGCAAGTATCAGAATCTAAGGACAGAATGGAAATGCCACGATGGCTACAGGCAGTTACACACACACACAATGGAACTATTGCCAGATAGATCTTACATAGATACAGGCATACAACACAATATTATGACACGGAACTCGCCAATATAGCTTAAAAAAGGACACAACAACACAGCTATACAGATATTAAACGGACACTTTTTTCAATTTCCTTTGGCATAAATACAGCACATGCTTCATGACATGTTTTTATTAATTTATAACAGTTCATAGTTGTAGTCAGTTATGTTAATAATAATATACTAAAACTGATGCATGGTGACTTTGTAAGTCTGTGTCAGGGCTCAGGGGAAAGGTCAATTTTCAAATCAAAATGGAGTTTGTCAAGCCCTTTGGAATAGGCGATGGGTCAAGGATATAAGAGGTGCTCTCTCTGTTAGTGCCATTGTTGAGTATCTGCAACTTTGGGATCTTGTGGCTGATTTTCAATTGCATCAGGATGCTCGTGATCACCATTTTTGGAAGCTCTCTAATTCTGGTCTTTATTCCAGTAAATCTGTTTACAACGCCTTTTTTGTTGGATCTGTCTTCTTTGCTCCTTGGAAACTTATTTGGAAATCCTGGGCACCCTTGCGCTGCAAGTTTTTTATTTGGCTTGTTGTCCATAATCGGTGTTGGACTGGAGATCGTTTGGCTAGACGGGGTTTACCTCATCCTAGTGCCTGCCCTCTTTGTGATCAAGTGAATGAGACTTCCAGCACCTTCTGACTTCTTGTGTCTTTTCTCGGCAAGTGTGGTATCTCATTCTTCATGAGTTTGGACTGCATCTTTTGGCGCCTCAGCAGGATGCGCCTTCTTCTCCGGTTTGGTGGTCTAGCTTGCTTGAGCGGGTGGACAGGCATTCTAGAAAAGGAATCAATTCTCTTATTATTCTTACCGCCTGGGAGATTTGGAAGCATCGGAACGCCTGTGTTTTCAACGGTGTTGCTCCTTCTGTAGCCTTGGTGGTTACTTCGGTGGCTGCTGAGATTTCCTTTTGGCGTGCTGCTGGTGCTAAGGATCTTGGATCCCTAGTTCAGTGTCTTGTTTAGGGGTCTGGTCGGTTGGCTCTTGTGGTCATCTGGCTTGTTGTTTTGTTTTTGTTTTGTTGTAGGGGTGTTGCGTGCGTGTGTGTGTTCCTGGTGTGGTTGGGTCTGTTTTGTGACCTTTTGTTTCCTTCTTTAATGAAATGATACGCAGCTCTCCTGCGTATTCGAGAAAAAAAAATCAAAATGGAGTAATAGACCTATTACATAAGATGATCACCCAAATTTCTATTTCACTAACAGAATGAAACAAGCTAGCTCTTACAGAAATCAAATAGACCTATCATATCCTCAAGGATGTAAAGTGTTAGGGTTCAGCATAGCTTTGATGCATGTTAGAGTTTCTGAACATCTGGCATGTGTTGGACATTGTAGAAGACTTATCCAACCTAGATTAGAAGATTCAGCTGCCTCAAAATATTGGCAAACCATATTTCTTAACAGCAAGTTTTTACATGTATGATGTATCATTTTCATACTCAAATGCATAAAAGAATGTCCATTAGTGACATCCCATGTCACATCCTATGAGCTGTTGATGATCATTTACTTTAATCTGACATATTTCTAAAACATAACAGCATGCAAGATTGTGAGTGTACTTTAAAACTTTTGGACTGCAAGGTGTAGAGATATTGCCTGTAGCCTTCTTCAAAAGCTTGCAAAGCACCAGCCCAGTCACCATAAGAATCAAGAACATTCCCAATGTTCACTTTTGCTAATGCTTGCCCCTGAAATTGCACATATCCAAGGTGAGCAAGATTTGAAATTGGAAGAACCAAGTAAATGAGCGCAAACAGGAAGGTGGTCTTATTAGCTATTACCTCCAAATTTCCAATTGAACGATAAATGTTCCAGCTTTTCATGTACCATTTACGAGCTTTGTTGAAGTTTCTAAGCTTTTGGTAAGATTCTCCTATGGAAAGAAGTGAGTCACTTTGTTTCTCCTTGTCACGAAGTTCGTTCGCTACCCTTTTTTTCCCTTTCGAAAATTCCTTGTGCTGGAAAACAAATATTTTATATGAGAATGAGCCGTGTTCTTATTTTCATCACACCATAATGCCTTATAAATGTGCATAGGAGCATTTGTCTGGAGTTTTAGTCCAAGAACAGGTTTTGAATGAAACATGGATCTCTCTAACTGCCAGGAAACAGGACACAGTTTCCTCATCCACAGGACAGACCCCCACAACAAAACATAGACAAAGTCAACCAAAAACACTGCTAGGAAAATTAAGTTCAGTTATTCATTAACAAATGAAATTATGCAACCAGAAACTGTTTTGAATAAAATTCCAAAAGTAATGAAATAAATAAGTTCACGATCAGGAAATGAATCCATTGTTACAGCTGATATTAACTGGCTAAAGATCGCATAGTTAGTTATCATTCACTTCACTTACTTTTGTCCATGCAGATATCATGCTTGCCTTTTCAATAAGATTATCCAACCATGCATGCTGCTCAAGGAGGAGTTTTCTCTCTTTTGATGTTCCACGAGCACTAGAAGTATCTCTGACAAGCTTTTTCAGCTTCTGCTCATCTTTCTTCAGCTCCTCAAGTACTTCAGCAGCTTTGGTAACAGTTGCGATATTCTGTTGAATTTGATCAATTAGTGCATCCTCGTCTTCCAAGCACTTTGCTATTTGAAGAGCTTTGTTGTAGCAAAGATTTGCATCTTCATACTTTTGAACCCGAGAATGCAACTCCCCCAGATTTATAAAGCCCTTTGCCTCACCTTGAGGATGGCGTATTTTTCTGCATATCTCTATGTCCTTCTCAATATGGCACCTAGCTTTATTCCAATTGCGTAATTCCATATAAACATTCCCTAGATTATGATGGAGCCTAGTACGAGTATCATCATATGGATTTACCTCTTCTTCATCGCATATCTTAAGACCCTGGATAAGTAGTTTCTCAGCTTCTTCAAAATTATCAAGTTCCAGTTCAAGCATACCCAAATTATTGTACGAATCAATAAGCTCCTTTACAAAGGGGGGCTTTTGAGATGGGGAATTCTCCTTTAGAACCCTTGCCAGTTTCATGGCAGATTTGAAATACTTCTTGGCATTCCTTATGGCGCTGTGGTCATTTTCAGATCTTAGAAGAACTTCATGGTAGGTTCTCCCGAGCTGGGTGCAAGCTCGCTGCTGCTCAACAAGGTCATTAGACTCCTTGGCAAGCTGTAGGTGCTTCTTCTGCAAAGCATGCAAACATTAACAAGAAAGGAAACATGAGTTTATGTGTAGAGACAGCAAACCAACTGAAATGAAACAAGAGGTCAACACTTGATCCATAAGTGCAATGACTAAATCACCCAAACAATCAGATTTGATAGATACACTGTAAGTGCTGCGTATATTCAGCGTGTTTGAACAATTAGTCCTTCACCCTCACTTCTCCAAAAAGGGTTAACCCTTGCATGTATGGCTTACAAAAGGTTTATGTGCAAATTTAAGAGATAAAACATTGTGCGCCATTGCTTTTGAGCTTAATCCTATTTGTGCCATCACTTAGTGACTTTTCCCTTCTGTCATCGCAATTGCTCGATTAGTGCCTTGTGTGCCATTAGAAAAAACTTACCATTTTTGTTTAAACTATGTAACATTCCAAAAATCCTCAAATAATCACAGAGTTATCTAGTATACAACAATTTGAATGTGCATTTTTTTTATATTTTTAAGATTAATCTTTTAGGTTAAAATTTTAAAAACATTTTTAAGTGTAAATTGGATATAAAAACTTTCGTAAAAATACCCCCAAAAAAAAGTAAAATTAAAATAGATTGGAAGTATTGCATATTTGGTAAAATTATGATTATTTGAGGATTTTTTGGTATGTTTATATAGCTTAAACAAAAAATATAAGTTTTCGCCAATGGCACATAGGACAATAATCGAGCAATTGTGATGACAAATAGGGGAGAGGTCACTAATCGATGGCACGCAAGGGAGAATTGAACTTTGCAATGGCGTATAAAAAAATTCCCCCAAATTTTATGTCGACTAAGTTAACCATATGGGACTAAACCCACCACCACTAGCCCCAAAATAGGCCAACTTGGGCAAGTGTGCCGCATGCACATCAATACCAACTAACTAGTCGCTAAATGTGAGATTTAGAAATTTGACAGACTCACATAAATAAACAATAGCAAAATTCTACAACTCAACAGTAAGCATACCCTCAAGTCTGATGACAGATCAGTTAATTTCATCAAATATAAAATTTTGACATCGTCTAACAAATGGCCCAAACCACAGTGTAAATGAAACAAGCAAAACTCCACGCAAATTATGCCAGCCTAACGCCCTACACCAATTTCTATACAGCTTAATCTGATGCTAATCACTGAACATTTCAAATATACTCGACCAGATCAAAATTTGATGTAGATGCACAACCAAATGCTCGAACCACACTGGGCAATGAGATGAGCAAAACTCTCTCTCTGATAGAATCATTGCAGACACACGCACACACTACCAAATGGTCCAAACCACAGTCAACACTACTGGTACTTGCAATAATTTCTCCCTGCAAAATCCCATTCCAAAACTTAATTCCGGAATTCCGCGACTTAACCCGACGCCTGCAGATAAACAGCTCGGGCATCCGATCTGATCAAATGTAACTGAGAATGATCAGAGCGGTGAAGGTGGTGTGACCTGGTAAGTGAGGGCGTCGGAGAAGTGGGCGAGGCGGAGGTAGACCTCGCCGAGAGATTGGCAGGAGGGGAGGAGGTGGCGCTGGGGAAGGTACTTGACGGAGAGCTCGTAGTCGATCCGCAGCCACCGGAGCGCCTCGACGTACTCGCCGCGGCGCTTGTGGATGTCGCCGATGACGTTCGCCCACCGCGCCTCCTCCTCCCGGTTCCCCTCCGACACCGCCTCCCGGTGCCCCCGCTTCGCCGCCTTCAGCTCCTCCTCCTCCTCCTTCCACCGCCCACCGCCGCGACCCATCGCCGCCGCTAGGTTTCCGGCCTGGCCTTTTACCGTGCGAGATTTGAGGATTTCGGAGGTTTTGGGAGTGGGTAGAAATGGAGGGGTTCTTCTCCCGCCAAAATATTCGCGAGGCACCGTCCTAATTTGATGCGGGCCATAAGGGCCATGGAAGTTAGCAGCCTGCTTTCGTTAGAGATGGCCCATGATGAGGGATGCAGGAGAGGGGTAGGTACTTGGAATGGGTTGGGCTGATGCCTACGCCCGAGGGGCTCCCTCGTCGTCACTTCTTCCATCACCTCTTCGCCCATTCAAAATTTTGGTGATTGTATTCTGTTGCTTTATATTCGTGTATTCAATTTACGGAACGGGTGTTGGGTTAAAATACGCTATAAATCTCACTTGTGTGTGGTGCAAGGTTATCACGGGCAACAACCCAGACAGTACCCCTCGGCAGCCTGACTAAAAACAGTGCAAAACACTTTTTTTTTTAAAAAAAAAAAGAAATTACATGGTTGCTCCTTGAGCTTGCAATGAATCTCAGTTAACTCTCTAAAATTGAACTTTAATTTTTTGTTCCCTTAAACTGGTATCTATTTGTATCCTAACTTCAAAACCGTAAGGGCTTCCGTTAAATGCTGAGGTGGTGCCCTTATGTCTTCCACATCGTAGTTAAGTCTGATTATGTTATCTATGTGTACAAGGGATAGTTATGTTCATCTTCTATAACCTCTCTCCAAAGAAAACTACATCCCCCATCTTGAAATTTATTTATTTTTCAACCCTTTCAAGTTGTATTCATTTGCATCACAACCCCAGAACCGTTAAAACGGTCTAAACACACTGAAGACATAGGGGAATGACGATGTCATGACAAGCAAGGGCTATGGGCGGTGCGCGCGAGCAGTGGGGCAGAGCTAGGGCGATGTAGGGAATCCTGCGATTGCCTTGGTTTGGCCCAAGCAGCCCTCAGCTATGGCTACGGTGAGTTGGGGTGGGGAAGAAAGGGAAATCTGACGGCTGGCCACTGATGGAGGCCCTCCTCCTCCCTCCTAGTCAGATCCCACCTCATCCTTCTTTCCCGATCATATTTAATGGTTTTGGGTTGTAGTGCAAACAGGTACAGGTTGAAGAGGCTAAAAAGGTAAAATTCAAGTGCACGATGGCTAAATAAAAGATTCACTACAAGTTTAGGTGGGCCGCAATACACTTTTCTTTGGAGAAGGGTTGGAGAAGATGGTATGGCATCTACATGGATGCCACATCACTGTCACTTGTAGACATGGACAATGTGGTAGGCACTTAACAGTGATATGGAACACAAGTAGATGTCACATAGCATTAACGGATGCTCAAACGCTTTTGGGGCTAGAGTACAAATGGATATAGATTTAGGGGGCCAAAAAAAGAAGTTCATGTTAGGGAAGACTAAGTGAGATTCATAACAAGTTCAAGGGCAATAGTGTAGTTTCAAAGAATACAACAATGCAAGGCAACCAAACAAAAACGGAATAACTAGTCGTCGGGCGTCCAGACACCTAGACGTCGTGCCTTTCCATGTGCATTAATTCATCCACCCCTCTTTCTTATCCTTTCACACCTAACCTCGTCCACACATCTCTCTCCTCCTATTATCTCTCCACCAAACCAATGGAAAAAGGGTTGTGTTGTTGCTCGCCAACCGCCGACACCATCGCTCGTACCCCTCGCCTCTTTCCTGTGCCCCCTCTTTCCCCATGTTTCTTCCTCTCTTTATATCCCCCATCTCGTTCTACCTCTTTCTCAGGCAAGGGTTAACAAGGAGAGTGCTGTGCTGCTTGAAAGCCCGCCAACCGTGCCCTCGGTTGGCCCCCTCCTAGCTATAGCTTGCCACGGGAGGGGCTTAGTACTCCATTGGAAGGAGAAATGAGTTAGACGAGGAAGATGTATAGTGAACTTGGTTTAAAACATCACCCTGATATGTATGAAACATGGATTTGCTCTAGTAAAACACGCTTAAAACATGTGAATTTTTTTAGTTTTGCTCTTGTGAAACATTTACTTATATGGGGTAAAATATCTTTGAATAACCACGGGAACATTGCATCGACGATGTTTCAAGATACTTTTGTCATGTTCATCAATACGTCACCCATATTTCATTAGTAATTTGACTATTTTCCCATGATGTTTCATTATTTTTTTGTCCATGTTTCATCAGAACATTGATTCGACGATGTGCCTGTTATGGTGTTTCAACATCGTGTTTTCTCATATAAAATCAGATATTTCAGCAGCACTTTGAGCCTATTTTTATAGTTCACTGTTATGTTCCTAGTCGAGCATCCGTTCAATTTTTTTTTCTATGAATTGGGCATCCTATCCCAATCAAACCCAAACAAAATATCTTATATGAAATGAGCCTGGCTCTAAAAAAGAGACACCAGCGGAACAAATAGGCTAGGGCGGAGCTGGGCCCAAAACTAGAGGGAGCTAATGGTAGATAAATTGCATTCAATAGTAGGAATTCTGAAGAATAATCACTAATTTTGCAATGAAAAATATTTGATGAGCGAGGCCAAACAAACAATGTGTGCTTCAAATCTGACAAAACAAATGCGGCTAATGGTAGATGATCATTTAGGTGAAAAAATTGGTAAGGGATCTAGGGCCTAGGCTGGCCCAAATGACGCTCCGTCCCTAGCCCATGTCCCATAGGTCCTTTTTGTTTATTATAGCCTGTAATTTTTTTTGTCATTTATCATGCACAAACGATTTGGTTTCTCAAAATCATTTTTGAATATTTCGATGCTCCTTCATAATGCTTTCAGAGTCTAATATGAAACCGAACATTCTAGCTTATCAAAACCACTTTAAAATTTCTTGAGTTCCATTATTTTAGCTGATCACCCACCCGCCGATGCAACAGGAAACAACGTTTTAATTTAGCGAAGCCTGTTTGGCAACAAAGTTTTGATAAAAACTCCGTTTTATAATACATAGAGTTTTGATAGTGTGTGCATATAAAAACATTGTTTCCACTAATCCCATCTTGAACTTGGTTTTTCATGAAACTATAGCCTATTTGTTTGCATAAGAAGCCTAACTTTTACCAAAGACAGACAATGGAGAAGTGAAAGTTAGGAAAAAAATTGATGTAGAGTATCATGGTTTCAACTAAAATAGAGTTATCTCTACTACTTAAAAGTGGCATGTGGTGAATGATGATGAGTGGTGGTTCATTTTTACTGGACCATTTTCTACCCTTCGTTCTTGCATTAACTACACATATACCCAGCCCCACTACCTCCCTCGTCTATTCAAAATTTAAAATCACCGTCAGTGGAGAGGCAATATTTTAAAATCATTCTCAAAATGGGTATTTACTTTGTTTTGATCCAATATTTTAAAATGTAAAAATGTAATAAAAACCATGTAAACAAAGAAAATTAGCTAAAACAAGAAGACAATATTTAATTGCTTGGAAAAACATAATGATTTATAACTAGCGAAATTACTAGACAGTTGACATTGCATATGATAGATTCTAACAATTTTCGTAGCAACGCAGGGACATTCAGCTAGTAAAATTATAAATAACTCTATATCAAACACCCTATAATTTTCAAAATAATGGCAACGATAGTTTTATTTTAAAATAACGGAAGTACCATGCTGTCAACCAGAGCTCATAAAATTTGGCGCCGATCCTGCGACCACGTTGAAACATCACACGACCATCGGAATCTGCCAGTCAGTCCTTGGTTGTTCTCATCCCCTGCCTGGACAAAGCCAAAGCCATACGGGCCACTACTTCCGCCAGCAATAGCCGGTCAGGTCCTTCGGTTCGGCCTTCGGCTTACGCGTACGCGTGCGCGACCTGCCATGGCACGGAGTCGTCAGCCGCATCGCCGACACGCGCGCCTCCGGTGACCCCGCCGGCCGCCGCCGATGATGCATGGCACGGCATGCCTTCCTAGATTCCGCGGAGCCACGGGCTCACGGTCCGTCTCGCCAGCCGTCAGTCGGGATCGACTGATTGTGCAGTGGCTAATCACTACCACTAGAATCGATCGATCAGAATGGGAGGCTTTGTTCTCTGTCGCTCCGAATTCAGTGTGTTTAGCCTAGCGCACCAGATTCAGAAATTCAGATTGGGATTCAGAAATTCTCTGTTACTTTACTTGTCAGACTTCGTCTACAGGAATACTACGTCGTAGGATTCATAGAACCGTTCGGTTATTGTTGAAGTCGCTCGGTTTGGAGACGTTTTCTGCTCAGTTTTTTAGTGAGCTTAATTTGGCGAATAGCCGACACCACTGCGTTTGCGGCTTATGGCAAGCCAAAAGAAATAAAACCTGACTCCCGTGTGTGCTTAATTGTACTGTGAAGTTTTTTTAAAGAAAGCAGGTCTGTGTAAGAGGCGGCTTAAGCTATAAATATTCTTCTGCCCTACAACGCAGCCTATATGAGAAAAGGTGACCTTTTTCTTCTCCAAACGTGCATGCTTTTGCTTCAGAAAAGAGATTGCACCTCCAACTCCAACCAATATGAGAAAATTACAACAACAACAGAGACTGCTGCACCAGCTGCCTGGCGAACGTACGTCCTGCAGTGAGGCAGCTGTACTACAAACTAGGTAGCTGTAGTACACGCACTCAGTCTAAAGAAGTTGCAGCAAATTAAGAAATATATCAGTGCAAGTTGGTAAATTAAGAAATATATCAGTGCAAGTTGGTCAAACAAAATTGCAAACACTAACCATTAGAACATCTTTAGAGTCTTTTATTATCTAGCAAAGTCTCTACCTTAGTATCTAAATGTGGAGTTTCTCTCTCATCCTCTAAATTTGAAAACTCTTTATGTCAATCTCTATGATTTCTCTGTATAGAGATTATACTGGAAAGTATGAAAATATAGATAATGAATATTAATTTAAAAGAGATGTATGGATGTCCGATCGTAGAGCATCTGCTGCTGAAGACGCTCTCAGCGAGTAGCCTAGTAGAGCGTTCATCGGTTCTTGCGCTACGCTCTTGGCTGTCGAAAATGGAGGGGCCCAACCAGGGACGTCGACGGCACGAGCCACCACCTTTCCCACCGCAAAGAAAGAACCCAATCGAAGCACTTGAAATTGCGACGAGTTCCCAAGGTCATCGTGCACGACGGCGCGGGCCATCAAAGTAGCTGGCTGCTTCGCCACAAGGACCACAACAAATTGAACACAATCACCACGCGTCTAGACGTTCTGCAGCTACTTAAACATATATTTACAGTCTACAGAGACCATCTTATGTGTTACTATCTCTCCGTTTAATTTTACTGGTGTAATTTGATTTAAAAAAGTTAAACTTTATAAGATTTAACCAATAATTAGTTAAATTATATGCATCTCTAGTGTACAGAAGATGCATCAATAGATTTGCATTTTAAATTGTCTGTGATACAATATTATTTTATAGAAATTGACAATATGTAAAAAAGAAAAATTTAGTGGTCAAAGTATACCTTTAAAGACTTTTTCAAATTAAAATACATCCTATAAAAATAAATGAAGGGAGTAACATTTAACAAGATATTCTCAAACAAAAAATGACCAGTAATTTAAACAAAAAACTGACTTAAAAAAAATTTACCAACGATAACTTGCGACA
This sequence comes from Olyra latifolia, assembly GCA_036346145.1. Lineage (NCBI taxonomy): Eukaryota > Viridiplantae > Streptophyta > Magnoliopsida > Poales > Poaceae > Olyra > Olyra latifolia. Next base: position 4,450,910 of record CM070524.1, read on the forward strand.
AACTACGCAAAAAAAATTTGCCCCAATTTTAATTTGTTGACAAAGTTTGCGCAAAATTCATTCAAATAATATATTTTAGAATCGATTTGATATTCTACTGGGAATGATCGATACGACCATCAACTAATCAAATGAAGGGGAAATTACACTCATGGTATTATAAAGTTAACGTTTTGCAAAAATTTTACTTATGTGTCTATAGCATGTGGGTCGTATACCTACTGGGTATACATAAAAGGATTGGGTCCAAGGAATTGCATCACACAGGAGAGCTAGCTAGCTAACTATAAAAGATGTGCAAACCAATGGTTGAAAACGATAGCAGCTTACACGTTACACGTTAGACGGGTAGCTAGACAAGGTAAGAAACTAAACATGTGTGTGCCTTGTGAAATAAAAAAATAAAATTAATATACATGGCTTCACTGACCGATTACTTTGTTTGGTAAGAAGACATGGAGGGGGCACACGCATGCACGACTGACCGGTCGACCGGGTGGTCCAAACTAATTAGGTAAGACACTAAATTTACGGAAAGGAAAAAAAAATTGGTAAGCAATTAACAACTCGCAATTCTGAAGGTGATGAACACATGCAAAGGGGTAATAAAAAAACCCAAGTAATTTCTCTCCAACCCACCGTTGATTATTCTAGCCACCTATTCCGCCGGAGAAAAACTAGACGAGCTATTGGAAATAGCTAGCGTCGCAAAGTGTACAGAAGATGCAGCGCTTGGGAGCAATCGACGCTTTATGGGGAGAAAGATTAGCAACAACACATCAGACAGAGATGGGATAGTTTGAATCGGTACGATGCAAGATTATTATACATAAGTGCTGAAGGATAGAGTATTGGCATATCACCGAAGCACTTATAGAAAAATATTTCTTTCAATACAAAGGAGTTTATATGTATGCTTGAATATTACAATCTCCTCTAAGCATATATGCTAAAGCACCTCCCATCTCCTATAGGCGCCTCTACAAGCATGCGGCAAAAAAAATCTAAATGCTTCTATAAGCGCCTTCATGCATTTACATGCATTGTACATGGTCTTGGAAGCAATTTTACGTACACAATTGTTGGATAGCCGTTCATTTAGGTGGTTATCAAGTATAGTATAAAAGAACTAAAGCAAACTGAACAGTTAGATTAAAGCGAATGAATGATTAATATTTTTTGAATCACCGGTAGATTTATCGCCGATTCATTTAAGAGGAGGAAGAAAATAGATTATAGCTTGGTGCTTATGGTTCCTCTGACCCCAACCACAACAATGACAGTAAGGCCCGTTTGGCACAGTTTTAGCTCCCAGCTCCACCTCAGATATAGAGTTTGTATGTTAAAATAAAATGACTTAAATTTATATTTGTAGTTTAAAATGTAAATAAGATGACTCTCCTAAACATCCTTAACGCATCTACAACTCAAATTTCTATGAATTTCTGAGTAGAAATAAGTAAGCCCACCAACTCCACCAATTTTGGTGAAGTTTAGAAATGCTTAAACTTAACCCTAAGACATTAAGAAACAATAGCGGTATGTGCAATCTGAGCGTTGTAGAAAAGGACTAAAAGCTATTTACAGACTAGATAAGCTACATAGACAGAAAGGCCATCATCCATGGTCATTATAAATCAATTTGGTGTATCTAAAAATCTCAATTGGGAATTACGGAGAGGTTAGCAGCCCTCGTTCTTTTCGGATGAAAGTTGCTTTGAATTATAATTCGAAAAGGTTGGTAACCCTTGATAGGATGAATGGAAAGGCGAAAAACATTAAAAATTATATTTGTTCAAAAACATTACTTTTATAAAATGGCAGCAAAACTATAAAGCGTTTGACATAAATGGAAAGGTGAAAAACATTACAAATTATATTTGTTCAAAAACATTACTTTTAAAAAAGGCCACAAAACTATAAAGCGTTTGACTCATAAAAAAATAAATATATAATCTAGATTAACCGTAAAGAACAAATATGGCGGCGTCGGCGCCACCTTTTGGCCATGTCTTAGCAGCCACGCGAATCGACATCGGCACAAAGATGCTTTCCAGGACGGCACGGTCGAGCGGTGAATGGAGCGAGAAAACGTGCGTAAATCGATAGGGAGAAAAAGACGGCAGCGACGCGATGCGATGGGTGGCTACTGGCTTGATTGCGCGACTGGGGTCTAGCTGGAAAGTGGCAACCGGAGCGAGAGATATTTTTCTAGCTGGAATGAGTTTTTTTTTTAAAAAAAAAATCGGAGAGGAGCTGGAGCAGGTCGCAGGCATTGACGTGAAGAATTCAAAATCTTTTTCAACGTCGCGAGCGAAGAAGCACTCCACGCCACGGTCTGCCTATTTCCCTACGAAGGAATGCATTTTCAACGCTGCTCCATTTTTGCCGACTTGTTACTGAGTAAAATAGGATGACTATTGTGTTGGGTTAAGAAATAACAAGATAAATAGTGATATGGTGGAAAAATATAGTGAGGAAAAAAGAACATAGAAAATAGAGTAAAAACTACTGTTGAGCAAGGTTGAGAAATAAAAGATAAATAGTGATAGAGAGAAACCATAATAGTGATAGGGTGGAAAAATAGGGTAGAAAGAAAATAGAGATGGTTGAGATGCCGGGTGGTCATTTTTTGAGGTCATACTTGTACTTATCTATAAAAAAGCTCGCAGATATTTTAGAAAAATTGATGACAATGTGTCGAGAAGAAACATGAGAGATGTTAATTATTTCACGTTAATGGTTTACAAGGAGGATAGGATATTGGCATCCAAATACTTGAGGGGCATATGCATAAAAACTGTCTTCTCTCAGGGAAAAATCTGCAAATTTCCCAAAGGTCCGCGTGTTTCTACTGTCCGTGCCTTCCGCTGCACGCGTCCACCGCCTGACGTACTGGCCCCACCACGCGTCCACCCGCTGACGCGGCAGCCCATTACCACGCATCCCACCAATGTATCCACCGGCTGACGCGGAGGCCCCACCAGCCCACCACGCGTCCTAACACCCGCGCGTCCACCGGCTGGCGCAGCGGCCCACCACGCGTCCTAACACCTAACACCTACGCCGCTACGCGCTACAGCTCACGCGCGCGCCCCTATATAGGCCCGAGCCCGCCCACCCGCACGAATATTTTGCCCAAGTGTGAAAAAAAGAACTCGTTTTACCATTTCACTCTCACGCAAGTTACTGCTCTCTCCATTTCGACGCGGCGGTGAGACTCCCGGCGACGAGCCATGTGCGGCGGCGCGATCCTCTCCAACCTCAAGAAGCCGGCGGCGTCGCGTCGGCTGGCGGAGGGGTCCTTGTGGGCCGAGAAGAAGAAGCCCAGGAGGGGCGGCAGCGGGAGGCGGTTCCTCGCGGGGTTCGTGGAGGAGGACGACGAGGACTTCGAGGCCGACTTCGAGGAGTTCGAGGGCGACTCCGAGGACTCGGATTTGGAGCTCAGAGAGGAGGAGGAAGAGGACGTCGTCGAGATCAAGCCCCCCGTCGTCAAGAGGACCTTCTCCGAAGGTATTGGCGTCGCTGCGAGCGACTTTTTTTTCTTCTTCTTCTTTTTTACTTTTCGTGCTCGATTGCTGTAGGAGATCAAAATTTGTGAGCGTATGTCTGTGAATCTTTGGGGTTTGGGAGGCGGATTCGGGTTAGAAGCTGCTTGGTGGTTGGATTGGGGAGCAAATTTTTTAGGAATTGGTGTTGAAAGTTTGGGTTATTTGGGGGCTTTAGGAGTCTTGATTTGGGATATAGATTGGGGACTTTCTTCTGTGTTGTGTTAGGATGCTGGAATGATGGAGCCTCCCATGCTGTTTGCCGTTCTACTGCCAAAGGTTTTAGAGGGACAATTTCGGTTGTTAGATTCTTCGATCTGGGGATTTCTACCTTTTGCGAGCTTGGATGGTGATTCGTATGATTACTTTTCAGTCCAAGGAGTTGGATCCGCAGAAAAGGAGCTTTTTTTTTTTCCTCCGTTTTGGTTGGAGGTCGTACCCTTTTGAATTATTACTTGTTAGATGGAATTTCCTCCGTTGTTAGATGGTTGTTGATTTACTGACTACTGTTCTAGTCTTAAGCTCAACTTGTTAAAGGATGAAATTCTCTAGTCTTAAGCTCAACTCGTAGTTAAAGGATAAATTATGGTGTTGACTCGTGTTATACAAAAGAGAGATACTAGGGGATGGACCATCCCATACCCAAAAAAGGGACTACGGGACTGGGTGCACCAGAGTGTCGTGGTGTACCGGAGTGTGTTATGGTGTGTTATGGAGTTTCAGATTTTACCATGGTGTGATAGGGTGTTATGAAGTTTTAGAGTGTATCATGGTGTGCCAAGTGTACCTGCTCATTGTGTGTCATGGTGTTCAGATTGTACCGGTGTTTTATGGTGTTTCATCGGAACGAAAACATGGTGTGTCGTGCTAAGTGTACCACTCATTGTGTTATGTTGTTTCAGAGGGAACCAGAGTGTTTTATAGTGTTCCACCGGAGCGGCAGCTGTTTTAGAGTTTACTAGAGTGTTTCATGGTGTTTCAGTAGAGCGACGCGTAGAAATTGATATGAAACGGAGTTCAAAATTTTGTCAGGAAACAGAGTTCTTATGAAATTGATATGAAACTGTGAAATCAAATTGTCAAGCGACAATTTTGTGCTGGCCATGCACTACGTGCATGCCTACTCAGTGGAGGATGTGGCATATGCGGGGCGCTCAAATTGCTGAGCTGCTCGTGCGCGGAAAGCGCCAGAGGCGAAGCATGCGTGCGGGAAAGTGACGGAAGCAAAGCGCTTGACCGGCTATACCGTTGCTCAGGGGTGGGGAGGGTATACCGTCCCCTAGTATTTCTAAATGAATTAATAAAATAACAGAAAATTCCATAAACTCGAAAAGCTGTGAAAATTTTACCGGTAGCTAGCTCTTAATTTTGTAAGATTTTTGGTTTTTGATTCACCGAATTTAGAGATTTTATGGATTTTAAATAATTTTGCAAAACAATTGTCGATGTGTGCAACCCTACCTACAGCTAGTAGCTCTTGAGATGCTGAGGTGAGGTGCCGGACGTGCATGCCACATGGAGTAGAGTGCGCGGGAAAGCGAAAAGTGCTGGCCCTATACCGTCTCATGGCGAAGGAACGGTATAGGGTGCGCTAGTATTTCTGTATACAAAAATCTTAGCATATACTAGTTCCTTAATTGTTTGGTTTTCGGGATGGCTGTTTTAGGATTGGTTTCTTTTATTCAATATAGGAATATTTAGTACATGCCATTACAAAGTGTGGCATTTCGAAATGGTTTTAAGGGTGTTTGTTGTATATATTATACTTTGCAAAATGGTTTTAAGGGTCTTTGTTGTTCTTGTTTTGCTTATATTACACAAGACTTATCATTTCAATTGTTTCTGCATAACATTGCTGTTGTTCAAAATCCGTGTTTTACAAAACTTATAGACAGAATGTGCACATGATATTTTACGAGGCTCCTTCCCAAGTCACAATAATTTTATTACCTGCAAGCACTGTTGGTGGACGCCATTGTGCCTTGTAAGGAGTGGTGTCTTGAGTAGATTGTTCAAATTGGTACTGCCTATTAAGCTACGAGAGCTAAACTGCTGGTCTTTACTGAAGTTTCAGCTACCCAGATTTCCTGTTCCATGTTTACAGCCAAGGTTGTTGTGTTGATGTTGAATTAACCTGAATTTAGATATCATGGCGTTTCTTTTGTTTTCAGGTAGAAACATCTTGCATGGTGCATCGTCTACAATGAAACCTCTAGACATGATTACAGAATGATAACGAGTATAGCACGATGGTTGTTATAAAGAACCATGAGCTTTTCTATAGATCTCTTCCACGTACACTTTTACAGTACACAAATGAATATGGAATATGCCCATCCATTCCTCTTTTCTTTTACAGTACACTAAAATGAATATGGAATATGCCATCCATTCCTCTTGATCTCGCAGTTCAGATTACTTCTATTTTTTATATTAAGTAGTATAATTCTGTAAGGGACATAAATGTTATTGGTTACATGTAGATGTAGATGGCATAACCCATAAGTAAATTTTTGGATCTATGGTTTATTTAATTTGCCATTTTCTATGATTCTGGTACTATACATCAAACTTCAATTCACATTCAGTCCAAGAAGATTAGCGACTTGTATAATTTGTTTAGATTTCAAGGAGATCTTCCATTGCATTATTGTTGCAGCAATAGAAATGGGTGATCATGGACTTGTAGACTCGGGTTAGATCCAAGAGAGATCACCAATACACTTGAGAGGGTGATCAGGTGAGTGCGATAAAGCCTGCTGCTTTCGCCAGCGAGGCACAGTCAACTGCACCCTGAAGTTAATGATGCACACCTAATTGCAAGATCAAAAACGACTTGTACTTCGAATTGCACATCGAGAAGAATTTACTGATCACGATGAAGATCAAATTCTAATTTGCCAGAGCCGGAGCAATCAATCAGTGAAATTCTGCTGCAGGGGTGACATAGATGAAGCGGGGTGGGTGGAGCGGCGCTTGGATTGCGTTGAGGAAGATGCAGGGAAGGCATGAAAAATCTGGCTGAATAGATGATTCGGGAATTAGTTGAGGCTTAATCGACTTTCCTGCCCCTGGGATTTTAGGATAAAAAAGACTAAGATGCCCTCCTAAATGAATGGTTATATCTAAAATGTACTACCACCATACTATATCATCATTGTGTACCATAAAGGAGCTATTTCTATATGGTGTGATTTGACCTGTGTTCATTTAGATCTTGTACAGATGAATTCATGCTTATGTTCAAAAGAAATAACTTTAGCGGTAGAAGTTTGTTTTGTCTGTATCGGACTTTCTTAACATTTACAATTTGACATTGCCCATTTGTCCTTGCAGATGGCTTAAGCACCATTACAACTGCTGGTTTTGATGGACCTGCAGCAAGGTCGGTTAAAAGAAAGAGAAAGAACCAATACAGGGGTATCCGCCAACGCCCTTGGGGTAAGTGGGCTGCTGAAATCAGAGATCCTCGGAAGGGTGTTCGTGTCTGGCTTGGTACTTTCAACAGTGCTGAAGAAGCTGCAAGAGCTTATGATGCTGAAGCACGCAGGATCCGTGGCAAGAAGGCCAAGGTTAACTTCCCAGAGGTACCAACAATTGCTCAAAAGCGCCATGCTGGCCTTACTGTTGCTAAAGCACCCAAGTCAAGCGTGGCACAGAAGCCTTCTGGCAGACCAGCACTCAACAACCTTGCCAACACAAATGCATTCATCTATCCATCTGCTGACTTCAACACAAACAAGCCTTTTGTTCAGCCTGATAACATGCCATTTGTCCCTGCAATGAACTCTGCTACCCCTATTGATGATCCCATCATGAACCTGTACTCTGACCAGGGAAGCAACTCCTTTGGCTGCTCAGAGTTGGGCTGGGAAAATGAATACAAGACTCCAGATATCACATCTATTGGTCCCATTCCCACCATAGCAGAAGGTGATGAATCTGCATTGGTCCAGAGCAATACCAACAAATCAGTGGAGCCTCCTGTTATGGAGAACAGTACTGTTGATCTGACTGATTTAGAACCATACATGAGGTTTCTTCTGGATGATGGCGCTGGTGAGTCTATTGATAGCCTTCTGAACCTTGATGGCTCTCAGGATGTCGTCGCCAGCATTGACCTGTGGAGCTTCGATGACATGCCCATCTCTGGTGATTTTTGTTGAGGAATTCGATGTCTGGCAGTTGAAGTGTATATAGGGACAAAGGGTAAGCATTGGCAACTTGGAAGTTTGCTCTGAAGACGCATTTGATTTTCATTCATTTGAATTTTTGTTGTGTGTTTCAGGAATAAAGACTAGGAGAGATTGGGAAGCACCTGCTTGGCACATTCGGGGGTAGCATAAGCTTATGTCGTAGTTTAGATGCAAAAAGTTGCATCCTGAAACTCTTTGGTATTTGGACCTGTTCCCTATTTGAGTGTCTGTATGACAGCCATTCATGAGACTGAAGAACTGCCTTTTTCCGTTCTACTTTTATGTTGTTGTTACCGTATATGGCTGTGAACATTATGAAATTGTGGCCAACATGCCTTAATCTATGTACTGATTCATGTTTACTTCCATTCCGTGAATTAAGTATATTGCTGCGTTGGTTAGTGATAAGTATTGTTTTTTGAGTGCTGTAATATGTGATTATGTTTTGTTGTACATAAGTCTATGTTGAATCCCAAGTTTGTTATTTTGTGAAACTTTTATCTTTGATTATCGTGCCTTCTTTTGAAACAAACAAGATGTGTCAAAATCTTTGCTGCCTATTTGTTGCTCTCGTCACTGGTCGCGAGTCAGGATGTAGCCTGTTTTTATGGCTTAAAATTAGATTGAAATATACGGTTTGAAATTTGTTATTTTTTACAACATATACGTTGTAGCACTTTGTAGTCACTTTTTTAGGGCTTTTAGTGAACCTTCTTAAATATTCTAAAAATGTTTGTAATATTTTTTTATCTCTTTAAACTTTTTTCAAGGATCTTTTAACTTTTTAGAATTTAAATTATAATTTAGATTTGATTTTCAGTCAATTAAACAAAGCTATAATGATATATAGAATTATCCATTCTGATGTGAGAAGCAATGTGATCAAGTATGTTGAGGACCAAGCTCGGCTGGTTAGTCACATATGGTGTGTTTGGTTGTTGCATTTGAGCTCACCAAAAAAACAGATGAATTGAGCCAAATGAGTGGAGCCGATCGAGTGGATGAAAGGATGTTGTTTGGTTGGTCAGATGAGATTGAGCAGTACAGACAGAGAGATGTTTGGTTGGCTGCACTAGAAGGAGAGTGGAATGGACAAATTTAAAAGAGGGAAATAAAAAACAAAGAAAATAAATTCAAAAGAAAAAAATTAAAAATGCTGAAACAAAAATAAATTCAAAAACAAAAAATCAAAAATAAAAAACAAAAACTAGAAAATCAATAAATTAAAAATTAAAAAAATCTGATTTTTTTAGTACCTTGTACTTGAACCTACGGTTCTACTTTTTTTTTGTTTCATTGAATTTGGATGCCATTTGAATTTAAATTTTTTTTGAAAGGACGAAAAGTTGATGTAGAAGTTACTAGTCTCGTTGCTAGTCGTCTGTATCCGTCCGCGTGTTGGATGGCCGAGGCACGCCACAGATCGCGCGAGCCAGCTCGCGGAACGGCCGGTTCGCTCGCTTCATGGGTTGCCCGCTCATGGCGTTGATCGCATGACCGAGCCAGTTCGGAATGAAAACGGCAACCAAACACGAGTTTTGCTGCACGCGAAGATACGAGACGCGGAAATACAGGGAACCAAACGCACCCGTAGTGGGCGTGCTGTCCGTCGTGGGTTAGATCTCTGGATCGACCCCGAGGTCTTACTTTGCTAGGATTTAATTCTAGGACTGGTACATTTAGAATTGAATTCTGAGACGCACACGCATACGTGTTCAGTAAGATTACGCGTGCCCATGTAAAGAGACCTATGGTCTCTGATCTGATTCTTGCATGTGCACTGAACACGTACGGGTGCGTGAGTGTGGTATGTGGTGTGAGTATGTACATCTGGATTGTACCGTCTAAAAAACATGCGTTGTAAGAGCATCTCCAGCAGAGCCCCTATTCAAACCTCTAAACCAAAAAATAAGGGTTATGGTCAAAAAATGCACTCCAGCAGGGCTCCTACTCAAGCCCCTAAAATAAGGAGGCCCCCAAATCTCCCTCTCCAGCCCCAATTCCCAGAGGTCTTGAGGGGGCCCCTACTTTTCTGTGGTGTTTTTCCTCACAGCAGCTCGCCCGCCCGCTGCTGCTTCCTCCCGCCGCGCCAGATGAAGGCCGCCGCTGCCGCCGTCCGCTCATTACCCATCATTGCCACTCGCCACTGCCGCCGCCGCCGCTCGCCATTGCTCATCTCTCTACCTCTACCGACGCCGCTGCCGCTCGTCACCTCGCCGCCTGCGCCGCTGCCGCCTCACTCGCCAGATCCGACCGCTGCCGCCATCATCTGCCGCCGCCTCGCCGCTGTCATCGCTCCCTCTGTCTCGCTTGTGAAGAGATGAGGGAGGAGAAAAGGTGAGAAAGAAGAAAGAAAATAAAAGGATATTGAAAAGAAAAAACAAAGAGTCATTGACAAGCCGGTCCCACATGCCATAAGCAAATAGAGGCTGAGATTTAGGGACTAACTGCTGGAGTTGAAGATAAAATCAGAGACCTTAAAAAATAGGGACAGCCCCAAATAAAAAGTAGAAACCCTGTTTTAGACGCTATTGCTGAAGAAGCTCTGACTGTCATATCATGGGGTGAGCTCCCAGAGCGGAGCCCGCAAAATTTATGGCAGGTTGTACCGAACACATGCGTGTATGGGATGACGTGTGAGTGGAGTGGACCGTGTGTTCAATGTACTTGGCAAACAAAACGTAAACTCTCCGTCACCAGAAAATGTTAATTTGAGCACATGGCGTGCCCTTGAGTCTCAACATATTCTAAAAAGGGGACAAATTCTAAGCAAAGTGGTACAAGTTACATGAGAGATTTTTTAAGGCTGGAACAAATTCTAAACCAAGATCTCCAAGCTTCTAGAATCAGTGACCTTCTTGCTACCTTAGGTCCGAGTCAAATGGCCTTGCATCTATTTAACTTCATTGCGTTATATCACTAGTCTTTTTTTTCCTCATGCTAGTCATTGTTTTTTTACACAACCACCACAGTAAAGAGGCTTTACTTAGGTAATAATTACATGGGACTAAAGTTCCGAGATCCAAAAATTACAACCAATTAAAAATCATCTAATGAGTGATCAACGATAAAATTTGATCCTTAATAGGGACTGACATTCCAACAGACATAAGATCTGACAGGCTGTTTGGTTAAGTTACTAAACTTACTAACAAATTTTGCTCAAACTTACTAACAAATTTTGTTCCAATATACTATAAATTTTATACCATTTACTATAAGACTTTAAGACCCACCTGTCATTGACACAGACGGTATCCTATAATAAACACATAAAATTTGGTGTCCTACAACAAATACATGAAATTTAGTGTTCTACCACCGATATTGCTTACTAACAAATACCACATCAATAAATACCACGTTTTACCCTATCTTACGTCCAGGCAGGAAATGCCTTGCCGTGTGCACCGCCACCATCGTGAAATACTAAACAGCACCTTATAACCACTCACGATAATCACAAGATACTAAACAAGCCGAAAAACGCTCCGCCAACGGCATCCAATACTATCGAGGACACCTGACCAGCCGTAAAGTGCAATGTGTCGTGTGCGACAATTGAACACCTCGGGATGCACCAGCGGCAGGGGAAGAGACAAGAACATACTGCTCCGTCCTAAAAGAATTTCTTCTAGAAAATTACAAATAGATTAAGAAGAGTATATATAGGTAGAAATCTAAAATACTTTATAGTATTAGGAGGAAAATATATAGATACTTTATAGTAGTGAGAGAAAAATCTATAGATACTTTATAGGGGTGAGACGAAAATCTAACAATTATTGTCCTAAATGACATTCTTTTAGGGACAAATTTTGAATCGCAGAATGACATTTTTTTAGGGACGGAGGGAGTATGCATTTACTTACTTTCTGGATGATGCAGTGTTCTTCGAGACCAAAAATGCAGCTGGGAAAATGGTGCCGTACGGTACCTCAACCAAAAACGCATCAAGCATATATGTATATATATTTACACATGAAAATGGAACGTTCCCATGAACAATGTAGTTTTCAAAAGAATAATTATAACCATACCTATCTCTAATTTTTTTCAAAAGGTAAAAAAAAGCCTATCTACTAGCCCCTACTAGAAACAAGTGAAAAAAAAACAGAACGGTATATTGAAGGACCCTGGGACGTTGCATATCGCAAGGCGACTGCCTGGAGTGCCCTGCCATCCATCACTTCTCACCTAAACTCCTACCCCAATCCGTTCAATGGCTACTTGGAAAAGAAAAGTTGGTCCTTCCAAGTAGCAAGAGGCATACAAATGACACAACTCAGAGTAATCTCAATACCAAAAGGTGTCGCCGTGGTTAACCCATTGCACAAAATGCTCAGGTAGCTTCTGAGCCTGGATCTCCGCAACTTGGTTTTCCTGAAAAGTTTTGAATTGTGCAATTGGTTTTAGTTTATTGGCCAATTGATATATGAGTACATAATTTGCATTGTGTGATCACTGATCAGCTGTCTACTCCACCATCGTAAATCCAAGAGCTGTTAGCTTCCAGAATAATTTTGAACGAACTCTAATACATCATAGCCAAAAGCACAAGAAAGCTATATGGTAATCTGGCTGTAGATTGTATGCTCACCATGGTCTCACAATTAATGTCATTAACGACATTCTCCGCTGAAAGGTTTGCATCTGGTGTGTTAATTGCAGTTGGTCTGTTCAAACACAATTAAAGATGGTAAGAAAAGAAAAATGAGTGGCTAGAACACACGAGATGACTGGAAGAACAAAAAAATCAAGGAAACAAAATATTTATAAATTACTTCAGTAATATTATTAGTTTCGTACCACAAAGATAGTATAGGTTTGTGTTTAATACTACAAGGGCAGTTATGTGATAGCCAAAAAACTTGATGTGGTCAACATCAAGGTAAAACGTAAATGGGATAACGATTTAATGTGCTTAACTTTACTTTTGTTTTCTTTTTTCCTTTTATTTCTGCCCTACACTGAGACAAAGGGAAGTATATGCAACATAGTTAATATGAGGAAATCGGTCAATTGAACCATGGAAAACTATTTCGGTGAAGTTTTGCCAGTGGTCTTTCGTATCAGTGGCGTCCAGTAAAAAAAACTCCAGTGCGTTAAGCTTTCTTTCAAATTTTGATTCAAAAATCGCCTAACTGAAATAATCCAGTAACCACTGGTTATCACTGGTGTCAGTGCCCTCCAATAAAAACTTGGCAACAAAATGATTTTCCATGGGTTGAACACGAGGATGGTTAGCATACAATGGAGAAGACCATTATGAAAATAAATTAACACAAATAAAATTACCTTCCATCGCTTGAGTTGCCTGAAGTTGAAAGCCATTCAGGATCAAGGAAGTTTGAATCACTGGAATCATCGAAATAATCAAGTTGAGTGCTTTGGATATGATGTATATGAGACACCATGGGAGTATACCTGCAACAGATTTTAGTATAAATGGTAATTTTCATATTTTCTTGTAGTAGATTATTCTGCTATCAACAAAGAAGAAAAGTGAAAGTATAAATCCTGAATGAGCAGAAACTGACTTTAAGTTTGAGACCTCGCTTCCAAAGGTTGATGAAACTTCATTTTCATGCAATGAATCAGATTCAGTTTTTGGAAACTGTAGTCCGCTATTAACATCAGTCTGTGCTGCATTCAACATTTCATTATGACAACCACTAACACCAGATATGGACGTGTTGCTTTCACGAAGAATACTCCCATCTGATTTCACTCTTTTCATTGTACTGTGGTAACAAAATAAAAAGTCAATGAGAAGGTTGCTGCTGATTTACAAACTGCATGAATCATTGAGACCAAAACTTCGGTTTTATTTAAATGTAATAACCAGGAAAGTTACACAAAGTAAATGAGCTAAAAGGTCCCCATGGTACCCATTAGTGTGTTCAACACAAGTAAACAGACGCTACAGGTTAGAAGACATATCTGATTTTTTTTACTTAAAAATTCCGCTTAATGCAAGACAGCATAATATGGAACCCCATTACTGTGTTTTTGCTGTGTCACACAACAAAATACCATGACGCCTGTGTCATTATACTAAATACCTTAGGATATTTTCCCAAAAAAACTAGAATGCCCTTTTGTGTATAATAGGGATCATGAATTATTCATATGTCCTCAGTTTTCCATTTATCAGTGGCGTAATACAATCTTTTTGAAGATATAACCAATTTAACATTTTATACAACATTTCACATGTATTTTGTATTACGTGGTATCATTATAAGTGCCAGGTAGATAAGGCAGAAAGTTGGCAGCTCATATTGTGGAACACATTTTAGGGCACTGAAGAAATGTGTTTGCTGTATTGCAGGATATATATATTCTTAAGCTTACCTTGTGTGCTCATCAAAATGTTCATTGCTATGCTGAGTGGAAGATGATTCTAGCTCCCAGAGTGCAGGTTTTCCCTGCTGTGGTTGAAAGTATCCCAAGAATCTGAAATACAAGGGAAACAGCAGCTGATAAATAAATCAAACTCATGAAACAAATGGTTCATGCACAGTGAGCATGGAACTCAGTAAAACCTACAAGTTTATGGCTGCTTGTTTGTTAGCATCTATACAGGTGTTGCTGTAGTGCCGTTGTAGCGTCCTGAAGAACTCTTGTGACCGAATGAAAAGCTTCAAGTGGCCTCTCTTTGCAGAGAATATCTTCAGGAAAGACCACATCACAGAAAAATTAGAGCAATACTGAACCCAAACACCTAAACATGCAACAAAACATGACAGAGAGAACAAAATGCGAGTCGCTAAGCAGCAGTACAAATACATTTTACACTCAAAAGATTGATGGTTTTGCTGGAAGAACAGAATGTATATCCATATTAAATGACGCTTTTATTTTGTTTTACCATGGCCATTGAACTGATAGGTTATCATGGAGGTTTCGATTATGAAAGATTACATTTTTAGTATTGTGTGTGAGATTTACCACAATGCATATAGGGTTATGTTCAGTACCATGATTAGCCTCCAACAAGGTTCAGATGCCAATGACGCATCTAAAAACCATAGGGCAAACATTTGATGTTCGTTCGACTTTTAGTTAAAGGTCACAGTTTGTAGTTCTCCCAAGAGTTGCTATTACATGCAACTATTTCTTTCATGCCATTGCATCTTGGAAATCACTATATGATGCAATCCACCAATGTCCATTGACGAGAAAGGGCCACAGTGCAGTTTATTTTTTCCTTTCCTCCTGTAGTTACATAAGCTATGTAGGTTTATTGGTAGAAATAATGGTAACAACTCATCAAAGAATGAGTTGCTAAAACTTTAAATCACAAGCTGTAATCCTTGCCACTACAATATTCCCTCTTAAAGTTGAATTTGCACACGTCCTCCTATCATTACTCATTAGTCATCTTCTCTTAAATGAAAAAACTAAAATCAAACATTTGTTCCTAATTTAATCCATAGTCACTAAATGGAAGCACCAACAGCTTATTCATCAGTAGAAATACTATGTTGCTTTTAGAGAAAAAGTGGGGTTCCGATAAAATACCTTGTTATGAGCAGCTGAACCGCTATATTGTACAGCAAGTGTGTCACCCATCCTCTCATAAAAGTGCATCAAATGATGAGCCAAGGGAGCATCTAAGCCAAGTTCTGGGGATTCTACAGAACCAAGCGCATGCAACTGATGTCCAAGAGCAGCTAATCCATAGGCATATTGAGCAACATTTGTACGATCCAAGCAGTCTATACAGTTTGTCCGCAAGACACCCTTTTGGAATTTTGGTGGTTTTAGTGAGGGCAATTCACTGGTCTCGACTTTATCTTCTGTGGTTCCATTGCCAGAGGAATCAGAACTGCCAGAGATATCTTCTTGGGAAATATCGCCAACAATGTCTGTACAGTCTGTGTTGTCACTGTTGCTGTTTTCATCACATAAATATGGATCAAGACCATTCCTATAAAGAACAAAAATAAAATGAGATTAAATGGATAAAGCAAAGCAATAGACCATTCCTGAGATAGAAGAATACAAAATAAATGAAACTTTACAGCAAACAAACCAATATTTGAATGAAAGACTTACAATAGGGCAGTCCAATGAGAAGTAGTCTCAGACCCTGAAGTAGGTGCAACTTGACAATAGAAGAACTCTGTCAACCTCAGAGCCCGAAATGCCACTTTCAATAGAACATCAAGCACGTTTGTTGGTTTGCTGAAACAAAACTACTTCAATAATGCAAACTACAGGATACTAACTGGTGAGGGCTGAAAAGTGAGAAATATAACAATTAGTACCCTTGGGAATTTTCATGAAGATCCCAATGTAAAAACCTCAGATGATTCTCCCCTGACAAGCTCTTGTTTATGACCCTTATTGCCCTATCAAATTCACGACGAAGTATAGACTCTCGCCTCTCACGTTTCTTTCATGTATACACCACAAAACATTAAAAAAAATGGCTGAGTCCAAATTATCATTCATCTGAAGATATATTCATACTACTCCAGAATAAGAGGGCAAAACTCACCTTAATCAAGTTTAAGATAATGATAGGATTTCCATATCTTCCCCTAAGATTTTCAAAATGAAGCCTGGTGGCTTCATAATCCTTGTTCTTCTCATGCACTGACAAAATGGGAAATTTTTATTTGACAAGTTGTTGAATGATACTGCATGCATCAGAGAAAGGTTTAGGAGCTTACATATGATATCAGGTTTAAGATTCAACTTTGACGTCTCCTGTGACCAGAATAGCGGGATCGAACCCCTGTTCTGCACAACAGAACTTACTTCTGTAGGCTTAGGCACAGCTTCATAGACAATTTGCTCAGTCTCTACATCATTTGCTACTCTGCCCTTCTTATTCACCCCTCTCTTCAAATATCTGTTAAGTAATCATTAAACTATTTCAATCCAAAACTCATGCAAAGAAGTAAGGGCTTAAGGCAGAAAATTATTTAACAAAAAGTTTCACATGGGCAAACCTGGTTCCAGCATAATGCCTCGAGCGTCTAGCAATGAGCGTGAACATAATGTCTTTCCCAGATATTGCAAACTTATCCTAATAACATGACATCATTAGAACACCTTTCAGAGGCAAAATCTAATACCAGTACTTAGGAACTGGATAGTGTTAGGTAATTATATATTGGAATAAGTCCATATTACACCCCTCAACTATCCAAAAAGTTCATTCTACACCCCAAACTACAAAACCGATTATTTAACACCCCTATTTGTCAAAACTGGATCATTCCACACCCTCTGTGGTTTAGCAGGGTGGTTTTGATGATGTGGCATCCGGTTTTGTCCAAGTCGCGAGCATACATGGTCAAGTTAGTGATTTTTGGATTCCAAAAAATTTAGGAAAAATCTCAAAAATATTTTAGTGCATAAGGGTCAGGGGAAAAATAATTTTAGAAAATTGAATGTTTAAATATACAAAATTAATGTTTAAGTTATTTTAATAATGAATTTCAAACATTTTAAACTTCCAAATTTTTGAAAAATATTTTTCCTAGTATCCTTATGCACCAAACTATTTTTTAGAATTTTTATAAATTTTTGGAGTCCAAAAATCATTAATTAGGCCACTTGTGCAGGCGACGTGGACAAAACCGGATGCCATGTCACCAAAACCACCTTCCTAAACCATCAAGGGTGTAAAATGACATGGTTTTAATAGATGAGGTTGTTGAATAACCAGTTTTGTATTTTGGGATGTAGAATGGACTTTTTGTATAGTTCGGGGGTGTAATATGGACTTATTCCTTATATATCAAAATGAGGTAAAGTCTAGATATGGATTATATAGACAGATTGAAGAAACCTTTTAGCAATGTATTTCTGTTAAATAGGACCATAAATGGAGAAAGAAAGTGGGAGGGTTGAATTGATTGTTTGACTTTAACAGCACCTATCTAGCAGGCTCCAGTCAAATATTGGTAAAATGTGAATCGGGAAGTCTTTTTATAAACAGATGCAGCTTTCTTTACACCTCCTTTAGTGGAATAAAAGTGTTTTTAGTAATTTCTCTTCGGAAACAGTCCATCTTTGGATATAAAAGCAATTTTTAGGGACACACCTGCTTAAAAAAACCATAAACTAATGCGACGGTCCATAAAGTACTTCTGAGGCAATTGCGTATCTGTTGTGTAAGAAACTCGTTCCAAACGAAGGTTGACTCATATATGGTCCAACCTTCCTGCGAATCACTCAAATTCTTCTGAAGACTTCTCATGATATGGTATGAATAACTGAAAAAGAAGTCCTTCCTAAGATCAAGTGTGCTCAAGATCTTCTTGTATCTGCAGAATTACAAAATGAGTCAGCTTGTTATCAAGAAATGCAATAGTTCAGTGTTAGCAAATGAAAAATCAGAAAAGATTGTTCACACTTTATTATAGGGAACATCTAAACAAAATTAATATTACATTTTGTGGGTTGTTGACATGACGGACTGGAGAGATTACCAAAGGAAAAATAATAACCAACTTAGGAACTAGCATATGACATGGATCCTTTACGTGGTGGTGCATTTGAGGTTATATGACATCTTATAATAATACTTTATGATAACACATCAAAGAGAAGCTTTTTAAGAATACTAATATAGTACTGGAAAATAACTTCAGATTTTCCACTAGTAATTTGAGTATAACCAAGTTCAGTAGAAGAAAACAAAAGAAATCCGTAAATGTATTCTCACCAATTACAGTTTACCCTCTGTCAATCCAATAAGTTTCGAAGTAATTAAGCAAAAAATTTTAGAGCAATGATACTAAACAGGATACAAACCAACCTGTTCTCATCCTTCGAATTTAGAAAACTCGATCGTGTCTTAGAATTTGCTAACTCGACCATTGAAGTTTTAGTCACCTGGTACACTGGATGATCAAATATTTCCCCAATTTTTCTCTGTTCGGTAATAATTAGCATGTAAAATGGCCCAAGGAGCTTAATGAAACCTGGGGGAAAAATCATTATTAAATGCACAGTGATACAATTTACTTGGTTCTTGGTTTGCAAATTAGAAACAGATGACCACTTACCAATTATGCCATAGAATTTTAAAACAAATTTTACCCCACCAGTTGATTTGTGGTATTCATCAAGATATTTTAACAGTTCAAGATATTCACTATGTGTATAAACAGTAGAACATTCGTCTATGCCAAGCTCTGATGGCTCCAATCTGTCAATCTTGAGTAATCTCCAAAGTGTCTTTCCAGCATTGGTACCAAAAACGTAAAACTTCTGCAAAGGCAAAGGAAAGAATTGGCCCAACTGAAGTGCAAGTTAATGAATCAAGAAAATAATCAATTCCTTCAATGTATTGACTATTCCAGTTCTTGGCTGCAAACACAGTGACCAACAAAGTGACAGTATTTACTGGTGAGACATTAAAAAAAGAGGAATTGTAAGTTTCTCTAGACCACAAGAACTATGAGGTCTTTACTCAAAGACATGATTGCAAGTCATGCGAACACACTTTGTCATCAGCTGCAAACATTGACAATCTACCAGAGGTGGCACTAATCAAATGATCACAACGTTGAGAAAGCAAGCACCAGGCGATAAGGCCAACTTGTGTTTGCATAATAATTCAGAGCTCCATGGGAAATCCAATACACCCCCCCCCCCCCAACCCACCCACCCACCCACCCAAACACAAAAACAGCATCCAACATCCCCCCTTAGCACATACTTCCACCGCAATCACCTGCACAAACAGTAGCTCCCACTTTTCTGGGGCGAAAACAAATGAACAATAGACTGCTTCATGTATTCACCTCCTGGGTCAGCAAAGTTTGAATCCTCAAAAAAAGAACAACCCCTTCCAAATGCATTAGAATTCAGTTACATAACTCTTCTAATTCACCTCATGAATACTATACAATCTTCAAAAATAATATTTCCATAATCATGTACCCATAACACATGCGGTACTCTCACGTCTAATTATCCTCAACGGGAGAAGCTTAAGTTTACAATCTAATTACACCCACCGCAGATATGCAAATAGCATAGTTTGGCAGCAACGCTACAACACGAATTGGCCTCCAAAAACACTTGGAACGAATCGATAAGGAATGGCAAATCCCGAACGATGTAAACAGCAACGAATTCGTTAATCACACAACTCGAAGGCCTCCAGCAACCACGGGAAGCTCTCGCCTCTCCCGAATCAAACGATCCGGAGGCCCGAATCGTCCTCTAACCACGCAACAGCAGCAACAGCAAAGCACGCCGTGAACCAGCGCATTGGGGACCGGAGGGAGGCCTTACCGACTCGCTCTCATAGAGCTCGAAGCTCTGCAGGCAGGTCCGCTCGGCGTCATGTCCCGCCGCCGCCGCCGTAGCCGTAGCCATGGACGGCCCGTCCGGATCACCCGCCCAGGCCACCCCAGGCCCCGCCGCAGCCGCCCGCCACGGGATCACCGCCCCACCGCGGCTCGCCAGGACGCTAAGTCCCCCGCCGGCAGCTTGAGGTAGAGCATTCCCCACTGAGCCCCCCGGCGAATCAGAGCACGCTCGCCCGCGCCGCGCAACCCGCGGCCTCGCCTCGCCTCGCGACGAAGGGTTCGGACCTCGAGTCGCGAGCCGGGAAGCCTCCAACGCAGGGAGATGCGGCGGGAGGAGGAGGAGGAGGAAGAGACGAGGAGGATTTCGCGAAAGGAAATCCGTGAATTGGCGGAGGAGGAGGCGGAGCTGGAGGGAGAGGAGGTGCGGCAAAATACAGGTTGTTACGGGAAATTTGTCTTCTCCGTTTAAATTTAGTTTACGTCCGTTTGCCTGCTATCACCGTAACTTGATAAACACATCCGAGAAAATTTCGGGAGACAGTATCAGACACGTAAATGGCGGGAATCATGCGCCATACTGTATTTCAGATAAATATTGATATTGATTTAGTTTATTTTCTATTTTAATTTATTTACTTTATTTTTTCTATTTTAATATATTCATATGTTAGGAAGGTTTGGATCACTATGTTTATGATTTATCTATTTATACAAATAAATATAAATGGAGTTGAAAATACATATAATACATCCATTGCAACATAATCGAACGTCGTATGATATTCCTTTTATTCATACCAAATATGAGCACTTGGGCATTCAAAAAATGATAACATATCTCAATAAACACAATCTTCTTATGTTTTGTATAAATATAAATATTTTTCCTGCTATGACGGTAACTTGATAAACACAGGTCCGAAAATTTTTAGGAGGTGTATCAGGGGTGTAAATGGGCAGTAATCATTTGCCATGCGTATATCAAGAAAGTATTGATTTAGTTTACTTTCTTATTTTAATTACTTTTCTACTTTAGTTGTTCATGTATTAGAAAGGTTTGGACCACTCTATTTATGATGATCTATTTATGCAAATAAATATAGACGGAGTCGAAAATACATAGGTGGATCAAATACATCGATTGCAAGATGATCGTGCGTCATATGATATTCCTTTTATTCGTAACGAAACATAGCCACTCAGATAGTAAAAAAATATAGCATATCTTGTAAAATAATAGTTTTATGTTTTAAATAAATTTATTTTAAGTTTGTTCCTGTTGTGACAGTAATTGGCTAAACACAAGCCGCAAAATTTTCGAGAGATTGTATCAAGGCTATAAATGGGCAGGAATCATGCATTGTATCTTGATATTGATATTGCATTTCAAGGAAGTATTGATTTAATTCACTTTCCTATTTTAGTTGATTTAGTTTACTTTTCTGTCTTAGTATGTTCATGTATTAGGAAGGTTTGATTCAATCTATCTATGATTTATCCATTTACACAAATAAATATAAACAGGGTCGAAAATACATCGACTATGACATGATCGAACGTCATATGATATTCCTTTTATTCATAGCAAAGCAGAGATACTCAGCTACTCAAAAAAAAAATAACATATCTTGATAAACACATTTTTTTATAATTTATGTAAATTTAGTTTAAGTTTGTTTCCGTATTGTAATGGTAACTTGATAAACATAAGCCGCAAAATTTTTGGTAGATCGAATCAAGGTTGTAAATGGACAGGAATCATGTGTTGTGTCCAAATGTCATGTCTCAAAAAAGCATTGATTTAGTTTATTTCCGGTTAAAATTAATTTAGTTTACTTTTCTATTTTAATATGTTAATGTATTAGAAAGGTTTTGGATCACTCTATCTATGATTTATCTATTTATACAAATAAATACTAACCAAGTGTCCATATTTTGCTATGAGAAAATACAATTTCATCGTCGAGACTATGAGCGAGCATACGCCTTTAGACGATTGGTGCTATGCACAATGCAGTGTGACATGTCGTGAGTGACAACGTGTGGGTCGTACACATTCTCATATACGATGAGTTTGTTATGAGCAATGGTATGGTGGGTAATTTTATTAAAGTAGATGAGTTTGTTGCTATAGATGGCATAGTAGGTAATTTTAACAAAATTGATGGGTTTGTTACTATGGATGATATGGTGGGTGATTTAGTGAAATGTAGCATCGTTCATCACTCACCACAATAGACTTTTAATAGTAGAGATAGAGGGAGTCGAAAATACCACCTATGTATGAACTTATAGTATGTTGTTGTATCATGTACGTGGACTTGTCAGGTGCTTCTTGTTTGGATCCACTGCCATGTATGTTTGTTTGTCATGATATGAACATATAGGACGTATATGCTAGATATTGTGTTATTTGCATCTTATCAATGACAAAAGATAGTAAAAGTCTTGCCATTTTCCCTAAGTTTTTACTTATTTCTCTACTGTATTCTTGTTCTTTCTCTGTATTTATATGATTTTTTAAAGCATCTTTATGTTTTTTTATTCATTTTTCATCAATTTCTACATTTCTACAATTTCTCTGGTTAATCGGTTAACCGCTAAAACCACCGGACCCAGAAACCACCACCAACTCTCTCTAGTGGTTTGTATTTTTAAATTCAAATTCGTATGGGTTTTAGCTCTTTCACGAAGCCGACGCAGCGGCAATTTTCTACGTTCAAATGGTTTTCAAAATCCATCATCTTTTTTTTTGGAATAATAGAATTTCCATTAGATCATCAACCAAAGAGTTGCAGCAATAGAAAAAACTACTACAATGCAGCACCACTCATAGAACCAACACGGACGAGAAGCAAAATTAAAATCAACTTGCATTCCTCGTCTAGATCAAGCATTTTGTAGCACATGTGGTACATTGTTTTTTCACCAGTAATGTCATGCTAGAAATTTATGCACATTATGAAAAGACTTTTTTTTCCTTACTATAGATGATGCACGAACATCCTAATTCAGCTCCTCCACCGACCGTTCTTATTCTGATGTGTCTCTATCGATCGCATCTTCAGATTGGTAAGAGCAACCGACGTTGTTATGGAGAGGAACTTTGCATAACAATTTGACACATAATTGGGAAGACAAATCCCAATAGCTCACAAATCAGAAACCATATATACTAACCCTACCAAAGATGTCGTTAAGGAGATCGCTGAAGGCAAACATTACACCAGAGAACTTTAGAAGGGAACTTAGGCCCCGTCTGTTTTGGCTTCTAGCCAGCTTCTAGACTGTAGAAGCCAAAAGTCTAAACAAAGAGACAGCTTCTGGACCATGCTTCTTCAAAAACTAACTATCCAAAAGTCAACGTTACAATTGGGATTGAGAAGCTCAGTTTCATCAGCTTTATGGTTTTTGTAGGTTGAACTTGCAACATTGCCATCATAATTGGTAAGAAATTATCCACCATTGCCATTATATAAAAAGGATTCCCACCGTCCTCTCCCCCAGAAATCGTTCCCCGCTACCGTGACACCGTGCCCGCCCCGCTGTGGCTCCTCCTCCTTCGACGTTGCCGCCTCCTCCTCCTCCTCCCTCAATGCCGCCACGGCCGGGTCCTGCTCCCTCGACGCTGCCGCCGCCGTTAGAGACATTACAAACATTATACTCTTCATTCCGCTCGAAGCCACTAGATAGCAGAACTAAAAGCTGAGTTGCCAAACAGATACAACTCTGGCTATCTAAAATAAAAAGACAGAAGCAGTTTTTGAAGAAGCTGTAAGTCAAATACTGCTCCGCCATGGAAGCTACCACGATGGACGGGACAGACAACAAACCTTAGCCTAAAAAACTAGATCTAACTAAAAATTTAAAGCTCGAAGAATAGAGGAGTCCTCGTCACCTCACAACTTCGGTATGGCAGCTAGATTTATAGGGTCCAGAGAGGGCCGAAGAGCATTGCCCAGTGCCGCGGTCTCTCTTTTTTTTTCCCCTTCTGCTGTCCTCCCCGTACCAAAAAAAACACAGCATCCTACATGCATCCATGGCAGCGACGAATTCTGCGAGGCCACGCGACACGCGAGGGTCAGTACGTCGAACCGTTTGCTCAAGGAATCGTAGCACCCGGCTCACGGTCCGTGTCCGTCCACGTAGACAGCCCCGTTCGCATCCTGTGCAGTGTGCATGCACACGGTCGGGTCAACTCGAGAGCGACGCCGAGCGAGCGGCTGACTACGAGACGTGGCGCGACCCGGTTGGACGCCGGGTTTGCATGCCAATCGCGCGCCTCAATGATTGGCCCCCAGGCCAGCCCGCCCACGGATGGGAGCGGGCGCCCGGTGCACCGCACCGCACGATGTTGCACGGCATCCTCAAACTTTGGAGCCTCCTTGCGCGTCCATTTCTACCATCCATCTTTATAAGACAAATTTTATCTTCGCTAGTATGGACCGGTCATTGTAGAATCAGCCCCATTCTCGTCAGCTTATCTTATCTTATGTGACTTATTTGATTTTTCTTCTAACTTCGAGAGTTTCCCGAGATAGCCTCAAGAGTCGGATCCGCTTTGTTCGTCTTGTGTTTAAAAGGTTTTAGACAAATCTTTAAGATAGAAAAAGAAGGATTCGAAAAAATCGTTTTTTATTTTAAACGAAAATAAACCCTAATCCCAAATAAAACAAATAAGACCTAATAAGCTGACATGAACAGGGAGCCTCGGTGTTCATAGCTAAGACTACCATGCATATAGCTAATAATAACATGGCTGCTGGTTGCTCTACGTACCCATTCTTTTGGATTGAATTGAACGGTAGAAGTAGTTAATTTATTGAAACACGGAACCTCGAGAGCTATGAGAGATGGTTTCGAAAGACTTCAATCTAATTTATTCGACTTGGTTTTTTTAAGCTACGAGAAACGTCTTCGAGATAAAAAAAAAACTTAATAAACCAAAGCGTTTAACTTTTGTCTCAAAGCTGCAAATGGAGCTAGTAAAGCTGATTGGGGAAGCTTTTAAAGTTGTAGTTTCAACGGTTGAACCTAGGGTGGGTTCTTTTCAACTTATCTTATCCTACTTATTTGCCTTATCTCGTAACTTCGAGAATTTTTTGAGATAGCCTTGAGAGCCTTTGTGTTTGCTTATCTGACTTATCTCGTGTCTTATTTGATTTATCTCACTTTTTTTATTACTTTTTGAGTCTGTTTTTTTATCTCGTAGACGTGTCTAAAAACTCCCTAAACCCTAAATACAAAGATCAACCGGCTCTCGAGATTATCTCAAAAAATTCTCGTAGCTACGAGATAAGACAAATAAGTAGGATAAGATAACCTGAAAAGAACCCACACCCCTAGTCCATAACAACAGGGTCGTGGATAATTCCACTAAGGTTGTTTTGAATTGACCAAGTCAAACTGTGTTTAGCTGGAGAGATCGATAGAGGATGCCACGCAACGCAGGTGCGCAGCTGTACGTGTGAGTAATCTCTTGGCGACCTGCCGTTCCTGCTCATTCATGTGCTGCAGAAAGAAACGCATCTCCAAACGAATCATGTGGGCGCAGAGCTAGTATTTATTCTGGCAAAGCATGCATGGCAAGTTAACGTTAAATATAGAGACCTTGGATGCATGGCGTCAATCATATGGAAATGGTCTAGCTACGATAGCATGATTATTGGCATGTCATTATCTTCCAAGGACGAATATACTGATAGTACAAAATAGCATATTTTTCTGCTTCTCTAGCTAGGCAAGTAGCCGAGTAGCCTATGTCCATGATCGAGTTCATTGTATGTAGACAACATACGTGAAGTAGAAGATGCATATACGTAGAGAAATATGGTACATTAGCTTTATATAGTCCGCAATTTTTAGGGGTGGTTCTCTTCATCTTATCTACTTATTTCTTAATTAAAAAGTCAAATGCTTTATCTTTTATAGTTTGTTCCTTTTTTTTCCTTGAAAGTGTATCCCAAAGCTCTCGGAAACGAGCCAATCGAAATATATCGGAGTTTCAAAACTATCTCGAGAAGCTCTCGAAATTCAATTTATAAGTAAATAAGAAAATAAAAAAATAAGGTAAACTAAACAAACAGCCCCACATATATTGTATATACTATACGCATATCTATTTCACATGCATGTACATTTCGAAAGAAAAAAAAAAGAGTATGTAAGTGATAGTTTGGAAATGGTCTCGTGTGCCCCGTGTCCTCTGGAAAAAAAAAAAGGTGTGCGCGAGAGGCAGAATTATATATGCATGCAAAGCATGGATGATGCATGCATATAATTTGCACAAGCACAGAGCCAAAGATGTCTTGGCGACCTTTCTGCAGCAGTAGTGATTCACATTTGTTCAGCACAGATTCGCCTGTGATTACATTTACATTTACATTACACTAATTAGTTAGTTAATTAATTAATTAGCGGGTCGGTTTCGGTGGTGAGCGACAGGGTTGAAGATCGACGACGATGGAGGGTACTGTGGTTGAGCCTTGCACGCGAAAGCGAAATGAAATGGAATACATCAGCTGGTGATCCGCATGCCGATATAAACAACGACGAGAAAGATGAAGGACGTGCAGCTGCGCTGTACGCGAACAGTGCTGTGGATATTACGGCGCAATGCGACGTGACGTGCATGTTGCTGATATGGCTGGCTTTCTCAGAGGCCATGGTTCATTGTCGTTTTGAAAAAAAAAAAACGAACTTTTTTATTTTACTAAGTTTATTTTCTTAAAACTCTAAAAAATATCGAACAAAGTAGGACGAATTAATCTCAAAACCATTCCGAGAAGAAGTTTTTCCAGTCTAACCTACCATTTAATTCAATTCAACCGAACTAATTAAACACGTGCAATTTGCATTTTGCGATAGAACAACGAAAATTATATCAGCTGAACAGAATGTCCCTTGGTTGAGTACGATGGTGTTCACGTTACATGTCCATACCTCAATACACAAACTAATGGTTAGGTTTAGTTCCACATCGAATATTGATGGTGAAAAGTACAAATTAAAAGGTGGGGACATCTCTTATCCATCAGACTAGCCTTTGGTTGAGTTAGCCCAAAACCTTGTTGTGGCTTCGGTTAGGCCTATGGTAGAGTAGTCCCATGAGACCTGGCTCCGAACCACTGTATTGCTCCCATAGGCATCGACTCGTGGGTATAGTGAGTTTAGTCAACCCGCTGTGCGCCCTAACAAGTGGATGGCTCTGTGGGTCTAAGGCATAGCAAATCCAATGATACCTAGACCCGAGACCATGGTATTGGTCTCAGGAGGAGGACGGGGGAGAGGGACAACTAGTCTTTTGGGTTAAGTTGGCACAAGACCTTCATTATGATTTCGATTTGGCCTATTGTATAGTAGGCTCGATAAGACCTAGGCCTACAACCATGATATTGGTCCTGACTCCTAAAGGGTATCAACTCATCAGTATAACGAGTTGACCTTAATTGTGATTTCGATTTGGCCTATTCTATAGTAGGTTCAATAAAACCTGGGTCTGAAGCCATGCATGATATTGATCCTGACTCCCAGGGGTAACAACTCATGGGTATAAGGAGCTGGGTCCAAGTGCTCTACTCTCAAACACTAATGCATATATGGGCGAAAATATCAGGCAAAGAGGTTCCTCCCAATTTCAGTTCAGACTGCTCACCTAAACGGATGCTGACAGCTGACATATGCATTTACGCACGTGAGAGTTGCTCTAATATGTCGACGTCATATCATCCGCTCATCACCAGCCACCGCATCACGGAACACTACCACTCGACCTGCCAGTCTCAGCCAGCATGTGATTCTATTTATCGACAACTTTGTAGGAAAAGGAGCAAGTGTTCTTACTATTACGGAGAAAATTATATATATATAAGCATGTAGATGTTTTCTAATTCAGAGCTTGAGTTTGTCAGTGTAGTTTTTCCCCCCTTTTTTCCTAATTTTTATATGAAATTTGATCGGCCAGTGCCAGTTAGAGAAAGTCAACTTGGTATCATATATAGCTAGCAACAAGTGATGCACATTGATACGGCCGCAGCAGATATCGATATGCATCAGTGCATCAGAGAATTTCCTGATGAGCATTTGTGTGTGTGAGAGTACGGATTTCTTCGTACTCTCGACGGGTTTACAAAATTGAGATTTTTAATGATCGATCCGAACTGTTGATCTTGTTCATCTCATTGAAATGTAGCTACCAACCAAGTTTCATATTTTTTAATTTTGTTTACTATTTGTTTCGTATTTTCTAAAATCAGTTTTTTTGACGCTCCACGACTAATTAGAAGGCTGATTTTTAAAAATACAAAACAAATAGTAACAACAAAAATTCAAAAAATACGAAAGTTGATCGGTAGCTACATTTCAATGAGACGAACAAGATCAACGGTTCAAATCGGTCATTAAAAATCTCGAATTTCATAAATCCGTTGAGAGTACACTAACCATCCTTTCTCTCTCTCTCTCTCTCTATATATATATATATATATATATATATATATATATATATATATATATATATATATATATATATATATATATATATATATATATATATATATATATATTTCTATCTCGATCTTTTAAAATTTTCATTTCTTGAAATCGATTCGAATTGGGCGGTCGATTTATTTCTTTCGTATTTTGAAATCCGATTATTGGATTTCTACAACTAATTAGATCATGGATTTTCAAAAATACGAAATAAATAGGAAAAATCAAAATATGAAATTTTGTCAAGAGTGAGATTTCAATGAGACGAAGCGAGATTATCGGTTCGATCGTCTAATTCGACATCGATTTCACAAACACGACGCGAAGCATGGAAAGATCCGTGCTTCGCGACTAATGATAGCAAATATATATATATCAGCAGAATTCATGCTACTTTATCAAGGTTCGGTTAAAGAGTATAAAAATGGGAAGATGGCTCGCGTAGCAAGGAAACTGTCCCAACTGTGGACTGCTAGGCTTAAAGCTTCTTCCATTTGATCATACCATGGACAGACTTTTTAAAGTATATTTTTCCCAATCACATTTGAAATAGTAAAAGGAGAAACAAAAAAAATGGGACATGTAGTAGTTTGACATATATGCAAAAGTCGGCCTTGAATAAAGTTATTTTAAAAAGGCTATCACCGTGCATTGAAAACGCCTATGCATGGCGCCATGGCGGCAGGATGATACAGCAGCATGCAACACATTCCAGCATCCTGACCAGAGCATGCACATCGGAGATACACCCAAAATATCACCGGCTAGGAACACGTGAGCGGCAGCGCATGGCGCAGCCTCATGGCACACCAATCCAAAGCGATCTTTCCATCCTGATATATCGCCTGTCAAAATCCTCCTTGTTTCGAAGTGACAAGGAGCTTCGAGTACAATTTAACTTATAAAATGTTAACCCGATGAGCACACTATTAGGATGATTTTCGGTCGAACCAAAACAGTTTTTTTGTACAATCGCTAAAAATCTATATTTCCGTATATTTGAGAAGTCACAACAGGGTTGGCCAAACCGTTTGATTATAAAAAACCGTTGTCTAATCAAGAAAATCATGACTAACCAAATGGTTTGGCAAACTCTGATCGAACCATTAAGTGCAACTTACCTTTGAGAAGTGTCTTTTTAATTTCGAAGAAACAGGTTTGATAAGCATAAGCGTTGACGGGGAGAAACGACCACCACTTACATCATCATCATCATGCATAGCAGGACAACGAACCGCAGCACGTTCACAGGTGGCACGTACAGCCTAGTTCAATACTTGGGGATTCGGATAAGATCTCGATAGAGATTGGGCTGATGACGCACAAGAGAGACGGCCGCAGGAGGGCACCCCTGTTCCCGTCGCCGGAGGGTGCCTGGGGCAGAGGCAAGGAAGCCATTCCTCCATGCATCGTCGTCAGATAATTAATTAAGGATCAGCATCAGATCGAATGGGCTGTGTATATCTTTGGACTTTATCTATTATCTAAAAAAATCAGATCGAATTGATTTGCTAGCCTCTCTGTGTAAGCCCCGCATCAGCCGTCGGATTCACCGATGCAGCCGCCTCATTATTGCTGCAAAACACATCATCGATCGAGTGTTCAAGCGCCTTTTGACTGGAACCCAACGGATTAATTAGAAGGAGTCTGTCTTGCTTACTTGTTTACTTGGACAGATGATGCCTGAATTGACACAGCGTGTAGTGTACCTAATAAATACAAGTTCTTGCCATCCATCAAGAGGAGATGGAGAAAAGCACAGTACACACTGGATACTCATACGTAGCCTCCGGCCCAAGTCGTAGGCCCAGGACTAGGAAACATACGTTATGCACTTAAGCTGGGCTAGGAGTGCAACCTCGTTGCAATCAAACTAACAAAAATTATATTTTTTTAAAAAAAATATAGATATAGTTATGAACTTAATCTATCTATTTATAAAATTGCAAGATCAAACTCATTTTTTTTTGTGAAGAGTAACAAAAAAGAAAAAAAAACTGACAAGCTTAAAGAGTTAAAATCAGTATTTTTCTTTTTTTAAAAAAATTTAACATAGAATAAATTTGATCCTAAATTTTTATATATATGTGGAATAGACAATAAAGTACATCCATAATTTTTTGAAGAAATTTTACGATTTCAATTGTACGGTGACTGCACGGATGTTTCCCGCTTCCAACAAACTAATTTCGTCATCAAACTGGAAGAGCGCTCTCTCTCTCTCTGCGCTACACTCCGGTATCCATTTACAGTGCATTCTCTCTTTTTTACAGCTTAAAATCATATTAAAATCTATAGTTTAAAAATTGTCATTTTTGTAAGCCATATGCTGTAGCACTTTGTAGCCATTTTTTCGAGATTTTTAGTGGTTCTTCTAAAAGATCTTAAAACTATTTTTAAACATATTTTTCAGTCTCCTCGTGCCTCTTTTCAAGCGCTATCAACTTTTCAAATTATAATTACCATAGCTTTTCACAGGGCATATATGTAGGCAGTTTTTGCAATCATCAAATCAGATCCCATTTCTCATGCTCTTTGTAAAAGAAGCGACTGAATCCCTCCTGGTAGATCTCCTTTGTACCAGTGCTGCGATACATGGGCGGCATGGATTGCCGGCGTCGTGGTCGAGTTAGCGCGGGTTTCTTCTCGCTGGCCGGCCGGTGGGTAGCCTGCCATGCACGTCTGGCATCATGCATGCAACACATCTGCTGATCAAGTGGATCTCTAATCGCCGACGTTGACCGTCGCAGACACCGTCCGATCCATTCCATACAGCGAGAGCTAGCTCGCAGCTAGCGTGGTCCATCGAACGCCGGCGGTAGGGATGGCAATTGGCGAGTGCGATGTGACTTGTACAGTTAGAACGGAGAAAAATTATATAACATCTAATTGGAATGCCTCGCTCAAAATGACACACGGTCGTATTGTCTTTCAACAAATAACATTGTGGCCGCAAATTTCTTTATTTTGTGACACTCATGCACGGGGCGATGGAGGCCAAGGGAGGCAACGCCGGCGCGGGGCGGTAGAGGCTGGAGGGCGCTGGTGCGGGCAGTGGAGGGCGGAGGTCGCTGGGCCATGGTGTTCGGTTGGCTACTATTGGAGACAAAGAAGGGGAGAATTTTGTGGAGGATGAAAAGGGGAAGGGATGACACGTGGGTCTCGTAGGAGAATTTTGGGTATAGAAAAGGGTGAATGCCATAGAATAAAGAAATTCTCAGCCACATTGTTATATGTTGAAAGGTGACACAATTGGGTGTCATTTTGCCCGAGTCGTTACAATTGAGTGCTATATATTGAATTTTCTCTTAGAACGGAAGTCAATGTCTGGAAATGGGCTTGCATGCATCAGTGTACTTGTAGTGGCCGCCATGGTACTCCCGTGAGAATGGACAAGATTCTCTCTAATTCCTTATGAATAAAGAATGATCTCATGCTTGTTTCAATAAATCCCTTGACATTGTAGATCGTAAGCTGATTTGGTGGAGTATTGTCCATCGTAGAAGAAGCGCTAGAGGATGGAATCTGGTTGGTGGGGTGTAGGTGGGTGCTCGATACTTGTTGCCGAAGGTGGAAGAATTTTGGTCAAGGGCTGTTGTGAATTTGGGCCGAAGATCCTTGATCCAATTATTATTGGAGATGGCATTTGCCACCTAGTGATTTTTCTTAATGGAAACTAAGATTTGTTGTAGTGTAATTGTTTGGGGAGCGTCCATCCAACCAATAATCCCAACAAAAAAAGATGGAGAAGCCATTTCCAAGAGTGATCCTAGTTGCTAGCTGAAAAGGGGGACTTGTTGGCATCCGTACGTGGCGTGCCTAGTTCGATTCATGGCTTTGATGGGCGACTTTAGCTTGCCATAGCCATTGGAGACGCAGAGCTCTAGAAAACTCCTAGAGGTCAAGAACGCCAAGGCCTCATGCTAACCGAGTGTGAATTTTTCTTATGAGCTTTAGCTTGTGGCTAGCTCGAGGGGCTTGGACCAGGATTTTAGCTCGGTTAGGTTCGAGCTAGCCCGTTTTCCTTCTCCTGCAATAAAAACGAGCTCAAGTCAAGCTAGACCTAGCTTGCTTGTTGCTTTTTTCCACCCCTACTCGTTCGACAATCTATTCGTGCCAAAAAGGGAGATTTCATAATTTGATCCTCTTTAAAATTCGTATTTTAGGATTTGCTACTCTGGCCCACTGTGATGCACACATACGTTTATACATGTCAGTGACACAAGCGATATGCAAATTGTAAAGAATATCAAATTTTAAAATATTCTCATGAAAACTGATCCCTATTTCCAATCCCAGGATCCACAACTTGGCTTGCTACGGTGTCCTGCTCCCGAATCCTGATCCCACAAATCACGCCATGGCTGGCGGAGTTGTGCCCTTTCTCCTCCTCCCTCCTCCCGGTTAGGTGCCACCTTCCTCCTCCCAACCGGGCATCTCATCCTCCTCCTGTGTGTCACCTACGGCAGAAGGGTCATGATGACTTGTCCTCATCCTCTCTTTCCTCCGGCTTTACACTGACGGTTTTTTTAGCATTCCAAACTTTTAGTGACAAATTAAACACGAGGGTTATGTGTGTTGTGAAACTTAACCCAACACCTTATGGCACGAGCTGACGATAACCATACACCATGCGTGTTAGCGTTCCCGCTCGATTCCACCCAGCGGCAACGACAGCGTCCTCGCCAGATCTATCGGGGACGGTGACCTCTGCCCCATCCTTGCTCCAGACATCGAGCTCGTGTGGGCTGGTACGGCGACCATGTCGTGCCCAAGTCCAAGCCAGGCAGGGCCACGAAGGCAGGCTCTCCTCCCCCTCCTCCTCACGGTCAAGGGTACGCCGACGTCCCAACCTTTGGCCTCCTCATCACCACATACGGTCCACAGGACGTTGGTCCAATTGTAGCGGCATCGAGTTCACAAGCCTAGTGTCTAGTGAGTTGGCTCAAGCTTTCCACTAAGAGCATCTCCAATGGTGCCACTTCAGCTAACCATAAGAGTGTCAAATCAGCTTTTTACTTATGTGGAGAAGAGAAGGCATGAAAAAAGATATAGACTAGCTCTTCAACAAGAGTCAGTCTATAACTGATTTAAAGGTGCATGCTCACTATTATATATGGCCCTATAATAAATATAGAGACTATACTATAGTCAATTCATTGGAAAATATTGTCTTTTTGCTATCTATAGATAATATGGATACTTTTATATCTAGTAGTTGGCTCCACCATTGAGGATGCTCTAAGACATACTTGTTCATGTATCAAGCGTTTCTAACTGTTGTCTTAATTCGTTATTGCGCTGTCTCCTTTTTTTTTAAGAACTGGCACGTAAACTCTATTCAACTAACAAAGAGTCTCATTACAAAGGTTTACATCAGTATTTTCCTCTAATAGCCTGTCTGACTGTCTGAGCCCTCTAGCCATGACCCAGATCGAAAGGTAGCCTGGCCTTTTACCCTCGTAGTGGTCATAAGTCCAGAGGCAGCAGTGCATTTCCTTGGCATCTCCAGTCCCCGAACAGCTTCTTCTCCTTACCACATTGAGCAGACTCATGAGCTACAGTATTCAGCTCTCTCCGGACTCCGGTGGAATTTCACCGTCGCTCCCGGGATCCCGGCACGGCGTGCGCCGTCTCCTATTGTAACTTTGTATTACTTTTCTTAAGCTGTCAGTTTAGAAAAGGATCCATCGATCCGTAAGCAGAATCACTGCACCCCTAATGGCGACGCCGGAGACGAGCCTAGCCAAGAACCATCCAGTGCCCTGCTATTGCGACAACCATGATTTGCAAGTTCGGCGTACACCTGTATACAGGAGCAACCTAGTAGCAGTGAAATAGCCCAAACGGAAAGAGCCTAGAGCCTTTTATCGATCCGTGTCGCTCTTGGTGGTGGTAGTAATAGCAGGGCATCCATTACTTGTCTTGTAATAGCACAAAGAGCAGGGGCATAGATATCACACCATAAAAGTGCTATATTGAAAAAAATGGATGCAACTCTTAACTTGCATGTAGCAAATGAGTTAGATAGGAAATTGCTGAGTGACAGACAGAGATCATGGCAAGTAGCTGACGGGCAATTTAAAGCTCCATACATCATACAACCTTGGTCGATAGGGCGACTTTAAAGCCTGTTTTTGACAAATAATTAATTAAAATATTTGATTTTTTATGATTTAACTTTTTACGCCATTTATAAAAAATCTCGAAGTCACATTTGGATCTTTCTTAAATCTATCTTTAATTATCAGTTTCGTTTTTCAAAAGCTACTGTTCAAAGCTGTTAAAATTTAGTTTCAACGAATAATTAGATAATTTCAACACTAGAGAGAGGCTAGTGATCAGTCTCCAGGTAGTTTTCCAAGTTCCAATTAATTTCTAGTCTCTAGGGAGCCTTCCAAATTCCAAATAACTTATAGAGGACGACCTTGCTTTGCTTCGAGTATAAATGACTCGACACCCCAAGCCTCGATTCCTACCAGCCTAGTCATCTACACTCAGCACACGCATATGCATGCTTCTCATCTTACACAATGGGCAAATCACATGTATTCATCTCGTGGTTTCTATTTGCCATAGTGGTGGCCACATCGGCAGACCTCGAACACGAAGCAGCTGTGTCTACCTACATCGTGCACGTCGCACACACCCACGCGCCTCCCGCCTCACTCCATGAGACTGAGGACCTCACGCACGCATACACCTCCTTCCTCAGCGAACTCCTCCCTGCAAACATCAGCCAGCCAGCCCCTAGCCTCCTCTACTCCTACTCCCACGCCATGACGGGCTTCGCGGCGCGCCTGACGGCGACTCAGGCCGCGCACCTCGAGACCCAGCCTTCCGTCCTTGCCATCGTCCGCGACGAGCTATCCGCGTTGCACACCACCCTGTCTCCATCGTTCCTCCACCTCTCGCCGAATGCAGGCCTCGTGCCGGAGTCGGACGGTGGCGCGGGGGCGGTGATCGCAGTTCTGGACACCGGCGTCTTTCCGAAGAACCGCGCGTCCTTCGCGGCTGACCCATCGTTGCCGCCGCCGCCGCGCACCTTCCGCGGACGGTGCGTCTCGACCTCGGAGTTTAACTCCGCCGCCTACTGCAACAACAAGCTCGTCGGCGCTAACTTTTTCTACCAAGGGTACGAGGCTGCCATGGGGCGCTCGATCAACGAGATGGAAGAGTCTAAGTCGCCACTCGACACCGAGGGCCATGGCACGCACACAGCTTCTACCGCCGCCGGCTCTGCCGTCCTAAACGCCAGCCTCTTCGGCTTCGCCAATGGCACGGCCATGGGCATGGCCTTCCGTGCGCACATCGCTATCTATAAAGTATGCTGGAAATCCGGCTGTCCCAACACTGACATCCTCGCAGGAATCGATGAAGCGATCGCCGACAAAGTTGATGTCATCTCCCTTTCTATCGCTCTCCGTGGGCCCACTCAAAGCCTTTCTGATGAACCAGTGTCTGTTGGTGCATACAATGCTATCCGTAATGGCATAGTTGTCTCTGCATCCGCCGGGAACGACGGGCCTAGCTTGTACACCGCGAACAACCTCGCGCCATGGGTGCTGACCATAGGCGCGTCAACCATGAACCGTCTGTTCCCGGCACACGTCGTTCTCGGCAATGGCAAGACCTTCGTTGGCACCTCGCTTTACTCTGGCCAAAACACGGCCGGTACAATGAAATCGCTCGTCTTTGGTGGTGATGTCGATTCTAGGTTGTGTGAGTCTGGACGGCTTGATGCCAGTAGGGTTGCCGGCAAGATTGTCTTGTGTGATATCGGAAGCTTCTCTGGCGCATTGAAAGGAGCTGCCGTGAAAGAAGCCGGTGGCGTTGGCGTCATCGTTCCGAATAGCGATGTCCAGAGCGAGGCCGACCTCCTTCCAGCCTCGACGGTCTCTTTTGCCGACGCCGTGGAGATCTACAGGTACTCACGGTCAACGAACCCGGTTGCAAAGATCGTCTTCTTCGGCACCGTCATCAGCTCGTCCCCGTCTTCTCCGATGGTGGCGTCCTTCTCAAGCCGTGGGCCAAACCGCTTCGCACCGGAGATCCTCAAGCCCGACGTGACCGCCCCCGGCGTTGACATCCTCGCCGCTTGGACCGGAGCAACCTCTCCGACGTCTCTCGACGTCGACACGAGGCGCGTCGAGTTCAACGTAATCTCTGGCACATCCATGTCGTGCCCTCACGTGAGCGGCCTCGCCGCCATGCTCAAGATGGCTCGACCAAGCTGGAGCCCCGCGGCGATCAAGTCGGCTCTCATGACGACGGCGTACAGCGTGGACAACGCCGGCAACGCCATCAAGGACGTGGCCACTGGCCGGCCAGCCGGGCCGTTCGAGCTCGGGGCCGGCCATGTCGACCCCAACCGCGCACTCGACCCCGGCCTGGTGTACGACTCCGGCACCGAGGACTACATCTCCTTCCTGTGCGCTCTTGGCTACACGGCCAAGCAGATCGCCGTCTTCACCAGGGACGGCTCGGTGACCGACTGCCGGAAGCGCAACAGCTCCGTCGGTGACCTCAACTACCCGGGCTTCTCGGTGGTGTTCACGTCCAGTGACGACAAGGTGACGCAACGCCGCGCCGTAAGCAACGTCGGGAAGAACGTCGACGCTGTGTACACGGCCACCACCGCCGCGCCGCCTGGCACGAACCTCACGGTGGCGCCGGGGAGGCTAGAGTTCAGCGCGCAGCACCGAACTCTGGCGTACACGGTCACCTTCTCGTCGGCGGCGCACGCCGGAAACTACAATTACACGCACGGGTCGATCGTGTGGAGCGACGGCCAGCACAGGGTTGCTAGCCCCATCGCCGTCATCTGGGCTAGTCGCTAGTCGCTACTAGCACGCGTTCATCGTCTGGTACTTCTTGATCAATAACTAAGTCCACTGCCTACGTATATCTAGCTTGTTCCACTAGCTGATTGTTGTAACTTGTGAACCGTGTGAGTTATGTTACTTATGTACGTAGTTGGAGCTGAAAATGTACTAAATAAAAGCCTTGTGCGGTGTACCGCTGTATCAGGCATGCATGCATGAACATGACATTTGTTTTTTAAGGATGATTTCTCGTGGATCAGATCTGAATATAGTTTTTGTTTCATGTACACCTCTCACTAATGGAAAACGCAAAATCTCATATACTTACCGTCCCAAGACATGTTCGTTTTCCTTAGATCTTGCTCCAAGATCCGTGCATTGTCCTCACCTCCTCGCTCATGCACTTTCGCAATAAAAGCTGCCCCTCCAGAAGTTCAATCAAGCGGCTCGAGCTAGCGACTCGGTAGTCGTCAGGGGGGTGGTGGTCATGGAAGGCGGCACACATGGGCGTGTGGCAGTAGCAACGACGCAAGTAGCTACATCTCAGCTCGGTGAAGCACAATGAGGTAGGTCAGGGGTGGTGCGGTGGTCATAGATGAGGGGGTCAGTCACCGGCAATGGTTAGGGCAGGCTAGAGGTGAGAAGAGGAGAGAGGAGGAGAAGGAAGGATCCGAGTGCAATGTTATAAAAAAACATAGTTTTTTCTAAAAAGAAAAACACATAAGGGAGGAAGTAGGATAGTGCGTCGATCTTGGAGTACAATTGATTTGGGGGGGATGATGCCTCAAACCACATATATGTGTGGAAAATCCGTTTCCTTCACGTATACTCTCTGCTCTAGTTACATAAATTTTCGTCTCAAAAGGTATATAATTTTATTAGGTTTTGTCAATAAAAAGTGGTAGTAGTTACTGGTAAAATGTGTTTTGAGGACAGCGTTGATCTCTAAAACGATAAATAAATATTTGTGGCTGGCAAAGTAGATCACATATCAACCGCAACATGATTGTTCCACGTACACTCACCATTCAAGTTGTTTCCATTATTTCATGCGATTTTCACCAGCTGCAGGAGAACTCCAAACCTAGGTTATTTTGTTCGAATTTTCAAAACTCGAATAAAACGAATTAGTGATTTTGGTTAGAAATTATTCCCTACATAAAAGAAGGGCAGCGACGGCTCACTACTAGAAAACTGACCTTTCATACCGGCACATCAGTACTGATTGGATTGGAACCGGTACTGATAGTGACATCAGTACCGGTTCATTGGGTACATGGCAGTAGTCCCGGTTGGAGCCACGAACCGTCTTCGATGCCCTCATTAATACCGGTTAGTGTTTAACCCGATCGATGCCTCGCGTTTAAAAAGTTCAAAAGAAATACATATTTTATCTATATCAGTACGTGATGGTGGGCGGGTTGGTTAAAAGGGTGAGGCTAGAGTCGTGACTCATGATGTTGTGGGTTTGAGTCCCGCTTCTCCCATACATCCTTGATATTTTTAAACATTTCCTAGTAAAAACGGTACTAAAACCAGTTTCCAACCGGTACTAAATGTGAGTTCTCTAGTAGTGGCTTAAGTTCATCTAAAAGTAGAACTATCGAAGTCTGAAACAAAATGAAACATGTATTCTACATGAGGATGGATTTTTCACGTGCACATAAAGTTACATATACATGAGGCAGCCGTTAGGAGTTGATTTTTTCTATTTTGCATGACCAAAACGTCTTCTGCAATAGTTGACAGGTAATTAATGCCGTCACCAAAGCTGGCAAAACACAGTTCAAGCCTTATGCCAAGCCATCCATGGGAATAGCCGAATCGCATGGTTCTGGACCGGTAGATGGCTGGATGGGCAAGCACCAACAGAGATAGCGCCAAATTGTTTCAAGCTAGAAAGGTCTTCATTAAAAACGTGCACTATGAATTGTTGGGCAGCCGGTGGTTAAGGCCCCCGTTTGGCACAGCTCCAACTTCTAACTCCACCTCAGATATAGAGTTTGTAGGTTAAAATAAAGTGACTTAAGTTTATATTTTTAGTTTAAAATGTAAATAAGATGACTCATCTAAATATCCTTAATGTACCCATAACTTCAGCTCCATTAATTTCTAGAGTAGGAATAAGATACTCCACCAATTTTGGTGAAGCTGGAGCTATGCCAAACAGAGCCTAAGACTGCTTACTAGGGTCTCAAACCTAACACAACTCTCCAAATGCAAAGCGCTCCGGGCATTAATCTCGGAAATCACTATGCACATTGATTAGACAGATGAGATTGTTTGGAGGTGGACTTCTTCGGGCGCATACACGACAGCGTCCACATACAGTGCTCAATTCTTGGGTCAATTCATATCCTGAGTTTAATTACCAAAGGATTTGGACCGCTGAAACCGAGCACAAATGTAGGTTTTTCTTGTGG
This sequence comes from Olyra latifolia, assembly GCA_036346145.1. Lineage (NCBI taxonomy): Eukaryota > Viridiplantae > Streptophyta > Magnoliopsida > Poales > Poaceae > Olyra > Olyra latifolia. Next base: position 4,490,679 of record CM070524.1, read on the forward strand.
CTGCCGATTCAGGGAAGAATTCTTACAAATAACGAGCTTTTGTGTAGAGGCCAGGGTTATAAAAACCGGCGAAAAACCGCAAAAACTGGCGGTTTCTCGCCAAACCGCTGGCCGGCGGTTTGAGAAACCGCCGGTTTTTGTCCGATCAAATTCAAAAATTTGAGTTTGAATTTTAATTTTAAAAAAATTAAGAAAAAATCTTATAAAAAACTAGATGGTTTTTAGAAGGGTTTGTATGAAGCAAAATTTTAAATTAAGACCTATTTAAAAAAAAATTTCAGACCTATTTTCCTTTTTTTCCCATTTTCCACGATTTTTCATTTTTCCCGGCGGTTTTTAGCCAGAAACCGCCAAAACCGGCGGTTTCTCGCTAAAAACCGCCGGAAAACCGCCCCGCCCATTTGTCCGTTTGATTTTGAATTTGTCCGGTTTTTACCGGTTTTGGGCGGTTTTTGCCGGTTTTTGGCGAAAAACCGTTCCGCCAGGAGGGCGGTTTCGGGGCGAAAAACGGTTTTCTAAACCCTGGTAGAGGCTGGCCTCATGCTGACAACTGTAGCCCGCCACCCTTCATGGAATCCATTCAGAGACGACCACTCATTTAGCAACAGAATGCTCCTTTGAGAGGCAGGTCTGAAGAAAGATCTGTACATGTCCAACTGACAACAGAAGCTCTTGAGCCGTTATGATCTATCCCGGTTTTTGTGCTTCGGAAAATCAGCCAAAAAAAAAGTATGGGAGTGTACGTGATCACTGCCTACACTGTGTGGTATACTTAGAAAGAACAAAGTTAAAGAATTTCCAAAGGAGTTTTTAGGCCGGTGGGACATATTTAGAAAGAATGGAATGAAAGAAGTTTCAAGGGAGTTTTTAGGCCGGTGGATGAGGTGGTCAGATCCATCTGGGAGGACAGAAATCTCGTAGGTATAGCTCTTACCAATTAGTTATTTGTGGCATAGGTGAGGCTTGGGCTGTACTTGAGCTTACCTTCTGTTTTTCTGCCTTTTGGGACGTTGCAAGAGTGCAACGTTTGTGTTTGTGACAGGAGGCCTTTGCACAACCCACTCCGTCTCTTGTGCTTCGAGATTCGCGCCAGTAGAAGTTTCTTCTCTCCCACATTTTTGTGAAAAGACTCCTATAGAACTTCTATTCTCCTCCCAATTTCTTCTTCTTTCTATCTAGTTCCCCTCCAGCCCAGCTGACTCCTCCATGTCCTGAGCCAAAGATGAATGGGAAGCTCATCGGAGATGGATAGAAACCCCATCAACGTATTTGTGTCGGAAACCTCAAAAACCCAAGGGTTTGCATCGCTGTTGAGGATTTCAGTGACGACGACGAAAACCCCAAGGTTTTAGAGGTTTCTTTAACCGGCAATGAAAACTACTCTAGGGTTTTCAGGGTTTCCAACGCCGTTGACGGAAACCGAAGGTTTCTAGCGAGCTGGGGGCGCCAACACAGGCAAGCTAGGTATGGCATGGACGAGTCTAGGCGCAACTCCGTGGGCGCAGTAGTTGGAGCTAGCGCAGATTGATACGGCGTGAGATCGGGACAGAGTACAAAGGGTCGAGGGAGCAGATGTGTTGTCGAGTAGGGTTGGCGGAGCCGGAGTCGAGGGAGGAGCCGAGGTGCGAGGAGGAACCATGAGCATGGTGGAGCTATGGCAGGGCGGAGCCAGAACGCATAGGCGACGGGGCTGGGTGTGGGTGGAGGAGGTTGAAGAAGGTGGACTAGTGTGGAAGGATGAAGAGCAGTATCTGCACAAAGGAAAGAAGCTAGGATACGAAGCTGCTAGCAATGTAGGCGAATGCAAGATGTTAACTAAAATATAAGGAGTAATGTTGTAAGTCTTCACTAGTTGCGTGAACTCAATGCATAATTAGGGCGAGATTAAAGAATAAAACTAGAATTAGGCGAAACAAGTGTGACGAAGACCTCCAATTAGTTTAGGAAGAAGCGTCCCAACGTCGTGGACGAGTTTTAGCGGTGCGTCAGTTAACCATCGTTAATGACACCATCAATGGCGTGATTGAGGCCTTGGCGAAGAGCTTCCTCTGTTAATACAACGCTACCTAACATGGGACCAAACCAATTTGTGTTTAGCCCCCAATCCAAGACAAATTAGGCAATTAGCCCTTAATACCCCTTAATGACAGCTTAGAGCTTAGTTGTGCAATAGTTACACTACCCTTTAACTGAGGGATAATTTGTTACTAATGAACAATTATGGTTTGAGTCTAGATCACATGAGCCTAACACGACACATATATCCTCTGGCGCGTTACTTCGACTGACAGGTGGGGCCAAGGTGCGCCCGCGCAGAGGAGCTGAATCCAACACAAGAGGCCATGTCCCTGCCAAGGGGCCAACGGCTCGTATTGTCATGGTTTGATGCCACCAGTCACCAGAGGATCTACGGTACTCTGTTCTACTGACACAAGTTTGAAGTTCCAGAGGGAGAAGTAGCAAAGAAGCACAAAAAACTTCCTGTGATTTTTATCAGCACCAGAAGGGCTAAACAAAGCGGCTTTGGGGACTCGGATGATCAAACCAGTATGCACAATTCTTAAAATCTGCAGCGGCTTCTCAGGTTCAGAGTAATCATCTGCACATCTGCATCCATTTGGAGCATCGTCACTTGGTCCTATGGACGAGACGATAATTTTGTCAACAACAGCTCAACTTTGATAAGCTTAAACAACATAGTAATCCTTGCTTCCATAGCTCCGTTCCATACCAACATTGACGAACAAGGACAACGACAGCTTCTACTCTAGAGACTAGTGACAGAACATGCTTACATGCAACCTTCAACTCCCATCACGGGCGCCCACTCGTGATGTCTACCGCTACATTGTTACTGCTGATGAAGCCGGAGCACAGCACCGCCGCATGGCTCAAGGCTCAGGCGATGGTGACCTGGACGGACTTGGCTTTCTTCTCCGGCGGCGGCTGCTTCTTGACGGTGACCGTGAGCACGCCGTTCTCGCAGCGCGCGGCGATTGCGCCAGCGTCCGCGTCCTCCGGTAGGCGGAACTTGCGGACGAACGACCTCGGCGCCGCGCGGCGCTCAAGGCGGATGTACCTGCAGTCGCCTTCCTCCTCCGCCCGTTTCCGCTTCCCGGCGCCGTTGGCGCTCTTCATCACCAGCACCCGGTCCTCCTCCAGAGTCACCTGTTACAATGTTAGCGAATTGAGCCGCATGCTTCCTCCGTGGAACGAGTAAAGCACAAGAGACGTGGAAATGGCGTCGCCGCGTAGCGTACCTGGATGTCGGACTTGGAGAGGCCGGGGACGTCGAGCAGGAAGGCGTATCCGTCGGGGGTCTCCACAATGTCCACCGGCGCGCCGCCGCCGCTGCCGATGCTATACGCGCGTGCGTGGCCGTGCCCGTGCCCGTGCGCGGCGTGGTGGGCGTGGTCACCGGCCGACCGGCGCTCTCCGTCCGCTGCGGCGAGGCGGTCGAGCACCTCCGGCAGGTGGAGGAGGCTGGTCACGGCCGTGTCGAACAGCTCCGTCATGGCTTCCTTCTGAGCTGCGCGTGCGACTGACAAACTCACTGAGCTATCAGCTATGAGAGCTCTCTCGCTTGGTTCGGGATTCTGCTGCAGCGAGGAGGAAGAAGGGAAGGTATAAAGGGATAGGAAGCGAAGGTTCCAGATGCTGCGAAGGGGTGTTGTGCTGTTGCGTCCAGAAGGATCGGGAGACACATGGAAGAACCAAGTACGAGAGCGCCAGGAGCGAGACGTCTCCGAAATTTTCTCGGTTTGCAGTTCGGCCCATCTGTGCTGGGCTTTTAGAGCTGGCTGGGCTGAATGCCTGAATCATCCTACCGTAAATACAGGGGAAAAAAGTTCATTTTGCACACTTAAACTATTATGTAAGTCCCTTTTTTCTCAGTAAACTTCAAAATCGAGCAATCAAATCCTCAAACTCTTCATGCTGGACAAATTTCCCCCCAAGCTGAAACCACCCCAGTTTTGGCTGACGTGTCGTCCTAGTAAGCATAATTTTCTAGAAAATAAATTCCAAAAAAATAATATATTATAGAATATCATAGGAAGCTTAAAAAAACAAAATACAAATATCTACAAATTAATAAAAAAATGTGTAGAGTCCAAATATAAATAAAAATATTATATTTATGTGGAAACTTACATGCAAAAAATTATATTTGTTTTATAGAGTCTTTTATTGATTAAATAAATCAAGTATTTAGGAAAAATTAGTTTGGCTCGTTGAAAAATTGGAGAAAACTAAGAAAAATAGGAGGATGTTAGATTGACCTTTGAATTTGTGTTCATAGAAAACTAGGAAGAATAGAAGGATGTTATTTTGACCTTTGAATTTTAATTTGTACAGATTTAAATTCAAATGTCAAACTAGCATCCTTCTATTTTATTAATTTCTCCATTATTCCAAGAAGCTAAAATAAATTTCCCATTTTCCGAAAAATCCAAACTAATTTTTCTAAATACTTGATTTATTTATTCAATAAAAACACTAACACAAAATATTTTTTCTATAAGTTTATGCACAAATATCATACCTTTATTGCTGATTTGGATTCTACACCTTTTCTTGAATTTTTATATATTTTTATTTTATTTTTTGAGCTTTCTATAATTTTGTACAATTTATTAGATTTTTCTAGAATTTATTTTTAAGAAAACCCTGCTGACTAGAAAGTCATGTTAGCCAAAATCGGGATGGTTTCAGAAAAATTATTAGATTTTTCTAGACTTTATTTTTAAGAAAACCCTATGACGTTAGCCAAAATTGGGATGGTTTTAGCTTAAGAGATAATTTATCCGGCACCAAAAGTTCAAGCATATGTTCACTCATTTTATTATTTAACTGAATTTACCTAATAGTTTAAAGAGGCGAAATGAATTTTTTTCCCTAAATACAAAGCACTCTGAGTTGAGCTGACCAAGCATCGGGCCTTACTTCGATTGATATGGGCCGAGGTCGAGCCTGGTCTGCCGAATAACAGCCCAGCTTTGAACCGGCTGTACATCATCGGTGTGAGGGAGTGTGTGACCAATATATAATGATCACTTTACTACCTTTTGTATTTGTGTTTGCGTTGATAGCGTAGCGACGTGACACGGGAAACACACAATAATGGATAGGCTGAGGTTCTAGGCGATTCCGAAAAGGCACCACGCCGTCCCGTCTCCAGCTCGCTCCGTCACCGTCGCTGCTTTATCCGGACAAAACAGAGGCGGCTCTTCCTCGCCGTACGCCCGTTCCACGTGAGCCGCAGCGTACCAAATTTTGTGGGCCATATCCGCTCACCCGCTTCGTCGTAAAAAGCTCACGGCCACGACTCACGTGGCACGCACCCATGCCACGTCCGCAGCGTCCACCGTGAGCCAGGCGTACGTCCCAAGCGGAGTGGGAGCGTTTCTCCTGCAGCCGTCGCAGGTGGTACGGCGACGCGGTCAGGGAAAGGGCGCGGCCGCCACACGCGCCGGGAACCTTCTCGAGGCCTGAGGCTCGCCTCCGAAAATATCTCCGTCCGGCCCGGCCCATCACAGCCGTCCGCCTCGCCCACGCATCCGCGTCGGACGTCCCAGATCGCTGCCCCCGGCGCGTGGGCAGAACCGGCAGTTCGTTCCTGGCCGTGGGCCCGCGGCGGGTGGGGCCCGCGGGACGCCGGAGAGTTCTTGTACTGGCTCTCTGCCGCCGCTGCGCTTTCTGGATGCTCCTGCACAAAAAGCGTGGCCCAGATTTGTTTGACCGTCTCGACTCAAGTTTTTAAAACAGATTCTTTTCTATATTTAGAGTTTTCGTCTTCTAGCATAATCTCTATCTAGGCTCTATCTATAGTTTATCTGAATAGAGCTTCTATTGGAGAGGATAAAAATATAGAGAACATATAGTGATTTAAATGGTATATAGATGCCTGATTTTAGAGCATTTGTTGAAAATGCTCTAATTCGCTAAATAACCCTTGGATGATTAGGGATGATAAGTCATGTTCGCGTCGATACTATCATGTTCAGAGGCTAAAAGCATCTTCGGTGATGGCCCTATACAAAGTCCTATATTTGAATTTAGAGCTTTTAAAAAAAGAACTCCAACAAGGGGTCTTATATTTTAAAAACGGCTCAAAATAGGATAGGGCCTCGAGAAGAGTTCCTAAATATAGGAACTCATCTAACCGAGCCCGAAAATTTTTTTAGTTATATTTTAGGATAAGGCTCGTTGTTGGAGTTCCTTAAATCCCTAAAAAAGAGATAGACATGTGTATAGGGCCTCGAATTTAGGACTAATGTTGGAGTTGCTAATCATTTTAGAGCCAATAATTTTTAGAGAGTACCGAAAATGATTTATAAGGCCCCATTTTTAGGTCCCATTGTTGGAGATGCTCTGAGACTTATTTGTTAGAAAACCATTTTCACTTTTTTAGTCTATTTTTTAATCATAAAACTATATTTTTAAGCTCTAAGAAATAACATAAATGAATCAAACCAATTTCAAGAAGTAAATTGAAGAAACTCTAGAAATCTAGATTAACTTTTAACTTAGCAACTTTGAACATGCTCACATCGACCACTATGCGAACAAGAGGACGCAATTCGCAGAGCAAATGGAGGCAAACTGTATGGAATTTTTGGATTAAGACCAGCTTTTGTTCGGAGGAATCTTGCTTGCGTGGCTAATCTGTCTAAAAGTGCCCTGCGATTGCAAGTCGCGATTAGGCGCTAGTACTAACACACTGGCCTGAAAAGGACCAGCAGGTTACAACTACCGCCGGGTGATTCTAATCACCTGATTAACATCTCTTTACGAAAAGTTGCTTATCAAATCTGATAGTTTCGATTGATCCAATCATAAAAAAGGGTTGCAACGGGGTCAGGGTGCTAATGTGCAGTTAACCATCCATACTCGTGAATCGTGATTGGAACCGGCTCAACTAGACGGTAGAACAAATCTGTGAGAGATGGTAGATAGTAAGAGCATATATACCATAAATCTTATCCCCACTATTTTAAAACACTATTCATCATAACTCTATTCATCCCCTTAAAATTTCTTCATACTTTACACTATACCTTAGAGGATTCCTTCATTCTATCAGAAACTCTAGTGTTTTTAGGGTTTCTACTATGAATACTCTAATATGAAAAAAGAGTAGGATGGAATGCCGTATCTACGCTGCCACAAAGACCTTGGTATTTTAAGTATTTTTTTATCTTGAAGACGCTTCGTAAAGATATAAGAAAAGTTTTCGTAAAGTTTGGAGACAATAAGGCAGTGTTTCTTTCTACGTTTGCGTTTGCGTTTGCTTATAAGCTGAAAATTTGTTATTTTTGTACAAGTCAAACGCTTTGATATTTGGTAGCCAATTTTTGTAGGTCTTACTATTTCTTCTCAAAGCTTTCAAAACTATTTTTTCTATAATTTTTTGATCACTCGAATGTCCTTATCGAGGAGTTACAAATTTTCAGCTTAAACGCAACCGCAACCGCAACTGCCGAAAGAAACACTACCTAAGGGTGTGTTTGGTTAGAGAGCAAGACGGGATGGAATGACTCCGTTCCAGTTTTTCAGGGTGGGATGGCTCCGTCCCAGTTTTCAAGGATGGGCTGGCTCCGTTCCACTTTTTAAGGATGGGCCCACTGTCATTCTCACGTCCCAAGTGGGATGGCTGCGTTCTATCATTTTTGTGGGATGGGCTTGTGCAGCATCTTGAAGAATATTCCTCTATGGGAGCCATTTCATCTCTCCTCTTGCACCAACCAAACACATAAAAAAATAGGATGGGATGGCTCCATCCTTACACATCCCACCAACCAAACATACGCTAAGTAAATATTTAGATAGAAAGAAACACTACCTAAGGGTGTGTTTGGTTAGAGAGCAAGACGGGATGGAATGACTCCGTTCCAGTTTTTCAGGGTGGGATGGCTCCGTCCCAGTTTTCAAGGATGGGCTGGCTCCGTTCCACTTTTTAAGGATGGGCCCACTGTCATTCTCACGTCCCAAGTGGAATGGCTGCGTTCTATCATTTTTGTGGAATGGGCATGCATGACATCTTGAAGAATATTCTCTATGGGAGCCATTTCATCTCTCCTCTTGCACCAACCAAACACATAAAAAAATAGGATGGGATGGCTCCATCCTTACACATCCCACCAACCAAACATACGCTAAGTAAATATTTAGATAAGAGATCAGCAAATATTAACTAAGAGGACATAAGTAAATAGTATAGAACACTGATAGGAGGCTAATTTGCAATTAGCCATTAGTTATCCTAGGTGGTTACCTTCCCCTACTGCATTCAGCAATTACCAGAAAGGACAGAAATGGAAAGCGTACCACAGTCTCACGATGCCATTTTCCGACGGCAAATTCTATTTCTGCTCGGAACCATCCCGAAGCAGGTTCAGCTCAGCAGCGTCAGCTAGCCAATACAACAAGTAAAAAAATAAGGGAAACCCGGAAATTCCCAGGCACAAATATTTAAAAGGCAAGTGGGCAGCATGGCCGTGTTTCTGGAGGCTTCCTGGGGTGCGTGGAGACGAGCGACCTGAGACGGAGAGGGAAAGAAAGGAAGGAGGAGAGGCGCCATCTGCTCTGCTCTCGCTTCCTTCTCCCTCTCTCCTCCGGTCCGCCGCCTCCTCCTCCCCAGTCCCCTCTCCGCGCAAGCCTCCTTGCCGCGTGCGCGTGCGTGCGTGCGGGACGGGCTTCCACCCGGCGTGCGGCGGGTACATGGCCACCGGGAGCGACAAGTGCGGGGACGCGGCCGTCGGCGAGGGCGGCGCCGACCTCTACGCGGTCCTCGGGCTCAAGAAGGAGTGCTCCGACGCCGACCTCAAGATCGCGTACCGGAAGCTCGCCATGGTGAGAATTTGCATTCCTCCTCCGCCTCCGGCGTAGGTGTTTCTTGTTCTTGTAATCTTAGCTGTAATCTTAGTTCCGTTGCTGTTGTTGCACCGTAGGAGAAAAATATCTTTTTTCTGGGCGTTTTCGAGCTTGGTGGTAAGGGTTGGCGCGAAAGTTCATATTTTGCCTTTCCCAATTCGGTTCTTAGCTGCCCGTGCTTGTGCTCCTGCCGTGTACTTTCTGCAGGAAACGTATAATCATCGTGATCTGGTGTTAACCATTGATTTAGTGGCATAAATCTGCTATTTTTTAGTCAATTACTCATATATTTCTTTTGCCCCTGCCGTTTCTGTACTCGCCCAGGATTGTTCATTCACTGCAAAGCACCCAAAGCTTTGCTCTGCTCCAGTTCTGAATTTCTGATGCTACTTCACTATGTCAAAATTTTGCTACTTCACTCTGTGAAAATATTAACTTGTTGCAGAGATGGCATCCGGACAAATGCTCATCCTCCAGCACCACGAAGCACATGGAGGAGGCCAAGGAGGAGGCCAAGGAGAAGTTCCAGGAGATCCAGGGCGCCTATTCCGGTCTTAACCTTCATTATCTCAAGCTCCACGCCCCCTCCCCCCCTGTTCTGAATTCCCAATCCACCCCACATAACTTGTTACGACTTGCAACGAATAACCGACGACTATGAACTGAACACCGCCAAACTGACCGATCTAGCTAGTTGGTGAACTTATTGCATGGAGCCCTCGCGCTCCCGCCCCATTGTTCTTGTGCAGTACTCTCCGACGCCAACAAGCGGTTCCTCTACGATGTGGGGGTATATGATGATGACGAAGATGACGACAGCGTAAGATTCCTAGTACTAATTGTGTTTTCTTTTGATGTTGTTTCTATTCCAGCTTATAGCAGGGGCGATATTTTTATGTTATGGTTGCAGATGCAGGGGATGGGGGACTTCATTGGTGAGATGGCCCAGATGATGAGCCAGGCACGGCCAGCGGTAAGAATCGATAACACCACAATCGTAGTACTAGATGCTCACCGTAGGCTGTAGCAGAGAGGGGGTACACCGGGACCACAGATATATCTGCAACTAATGGTTATTGGTTCTTGGCTGCAAAAGTTATTTAGAGGCCTGATTTTTTGTTGTACGGGCGATATGTCCATGTTCGCATGAAACTACAGCTAGCATTTTTTGTCACTGTGAAATCTGATTTTGTCACCAGATTTTGCTAAGCAGCAGTATATCTGTTCCATTGTTTGCAAAACAAACCCTGAAGGATGAAGGTATTAACTTGCTGTTTTTTGACAGCCTTTGTTGATGCAAGGACTGCTCTGTGCTCTAGTTGTCCATGCAAGCACATAAGTATAAACTAGGCACCTCATACTGGTTGTGTTTTTTAGAACTTTCATCATGATATTTTGTTTCTTAATAGGACACTCGCTACAGTTTGTTGGGGGGGGGGGGATTCTATGTTATTCTGGGTTACACAAGACATATTGGCACTTTGGGATATGTTAGTTTTCTTTTTGCAAATTATGAGTTAGACATGTACTTGAACTTTTTAACGTCACACATTGACTCTGTATAGTATGTCATAGCTATTAAAATATGACATACATATAATCTTCATAGGGAAACTCATGAATAAACAAAAAAAAAGCCCAAATATGAATGCCAAGTCATCAAAGTCTTGCTTTGGTTTATCTGAAGAATTTATACTGCCTCATAAGTCCTTGTATAATTTTTACTGGATATTGTTTGTCCTATGTTCATATGTTCAGAGTCTTAGAAAAGGAATTGTTATCAAAGCTCCATATTCTCCATGGTTTTTACTGGATACTAAAAGCTGAAACTTTTTGGTGAGTTTTTTTAGAACCAAGCTGGAAACGGACCTCTTTTTCCTGAACCTGATGCATCCGAGATAAATATGACAATACAATAACCATGAACCGTTGGTTTTGCAGAGGCAGGAGAGCTTTGAGGAGCTGCAACAGCTGTTCGTCGACATGTTTCAGGCTGATCTTGATGCAGGATTCTGCAATGGGCCTGCCAAGGGCCACCTGGCCCAGGCCCAAAGGCAGACTCGGACAACCTCAACCTCACCTTTGTCGTCACCATCGCCGCCGCCTCCACTAGCCACAGAGGAAGAAGCCCCATCATGTAACGGCATTAATAAGCGTGGTTCATCAGCAATGGACTCAGGAAAGCCTCCAAGAGCAGGCGAAGTGGGTTCGGGTCAGAGCCAGTCAGGGTTTTGTTTTGGGGTAAGTACACCCATGCCAACTTCCATTTACTTGTCTGTTGGCAATAATGCATCTGGATAGGGCCTATGATTACTTACTGTGGTCTAACTAGGTACGTGCTGTAGGGGAATCTTCAAGGGAAGGTAGGATTTAGACAGATCAAATTACCTATTCCATTGCTTCTTTTTTTTTTTTTCAAGGGTCAACCACACTGTTTAATAGGATATCTGCTTTCCTAACCAATAAATGGGCTGGCTGTAACGATTAGCTGAACCTTGCATCTAGTGCTCGCTTAGTCTTTTTTTTCTTAAAAAAATGTCCTTAGGTAGTATAAATCTTCTTTAATAAGTTTGAGCATCAGATACCCAAACTTGTGCACTGGAATAGATTCTGTGGTCTGTATTGCTCTTGCTCCCTACGTCAGGAATACACCTTTTCCATTATTCAGTATGACTATTCTTCCAAGTTTAGCTCAAGGAGGCAACATTTTGGTCTCTGCTGGTTCATTTACATTTGATGCTGGTAGATGGTCATACTCATTTACATTTGATGCTAGTGTCCAGACCCACTAGATATTTGCACCGTAGCCATTAATCATAATCACGAAATAGTTCCAAAAAAATGCTGTGAAGAATCCCGCTGAAACCTTTTACATTAGAGACCCCACCAAGTGACTACAAAATCTAGCTCCACCACTGGATGTAGTCTTCACATGAGGGCTTTCTTATCGGGTATGAAGTTTGTGGATAGGGCCGCCGGCACATTGTTGTTGGCATGGTCCATATGGTAGTACAGTCCACTGTACTACTTTCCTGTTGTATATTGATTGCTTGCAAAATGGATTTTTTTTATCGGCGTGATGAGACATGTCTGATGTTCCATGTCATTTAGGGAGATTGCGAGGTCTCAACGAGATTAATCGCCTGTTTAGCATACAGAAAGGTGGAGCCCGGATGTCATTTTCTGCTTTACAGAATTCCTCCTTTCTTGGATGCTGCTGATCTGTTCGTCTCACGCATTTATTGTTGGAACATGTTTTGTTTTTGGTTTTTTTGTTGGAACATGCTTTGTTTTGCAACGCTCCTAGTCCTACCTTAAATTGCCAACCAATTGGAAGTTTTATGACAAGGTCGCATCTGTTCTCTGATATATTCTATATTTGCTATTTTCTTTAAGAATCTTCGAAGTAGCGGTGCTGGTTGAATTGGCTGGTTCTGAACTTGCTGCGGTGTATGTGCAACACTGCAACGGCATGTCACAGTTGATCTTGGATGTCCTGAATGTCTTGTAACCACGGGGCACAGAAATTTGTGGTTGTAAAATTCTTCCAACTCAGCCATGTGTGTGCTGAGGTCGACTGATTCGAGTGGAGCGATATCTCGCAGTGTGCTTTGCTTCGATTCCTTGCTGACCATTCGGTCTCCTCTCTGCGCAGAAGAGCGACGCAAAACAAGCCCCGCAGATGCGGGGCGGGAGCACCAGCAGGAGGAGGAACGGGCGGAAGCAGAAGCTGTCGTCGAAGCACGATATCTCGTCTGAAGACGAGATCACGAATTCGCAGCAGCATAGAGAAGCTTAACCTCTGCTGTAAGAGAAGCTTAACCTGTGTGTAATGGATTGGCCCTTGATGCTTTGCCTGTGTCAAGGGTCATATAATTGAGCCTGCAAGAGAGCTCCTAGCTGCTCTCTTGCTGGATGCTGGCACGAAGAGGCGATTGGCTCGCCGTAGGCTGTAGGCCTGGGAGAGAACTTAGTCACCTGAGCATGTAAAACTTGTCGATGCTACTGCGTTTCCTTCCCTCCATTCTTGTCACTGTGTGTGGTACCAAGACAATGGATTTTTCAATTGATTCGGTATTCAATGAGAACTTGTAGCTTGTGCTTTGGATCGAATCATGTGCCTCAGGTCCATTACTTTTACCATGAAGACTCCTCCCTGGTATGAAAATAAAACCATGAAGCCACGAGGTAGTTTTGTTATTTAACAAATGAAGTCAGAGGTTCAGAGTCGTCAACGGGGACGTAGCTCATATGGTAGAGCGCTCGCTTCGCATGCGAGAGGCACGGGGTTCGATTCCCCGCGTCTCCAATTTTTCCTTCTCTCTGAACAATTTTTCGGTTTTGAGTTCCAATCTACTGTCAGTTTACCATTATCCTGGAGCGAAATCATGCACAAATGATTGCGTTAAAGGTTCTAATTTATTCCCCGCGTCTCCAATTTTTTCTTCTCTCGGAACAATTTTTCGGTTTTGAGTTCCAATCTACTGTCAGTTTACCAATATCCTGGAGCGAAATCATGCACAAATGATTGCGTTAAAGGTTCTAATTTTATAAGGGGTTCACAAATAATTGCGTTAAAGGTTCTAATTTTATAAGAGGACTGGCAAGCATAGATAAGATTTACCAACGCTGCAAACTTGTCGATTTTTTAGGGACAATATCCTGAACAATTTTTCCGTTTTGAGTTCTAATCTACTGTCAGTTTACCAATATCCTAGAGCGAAATCGTGCACAAATAATTGCGTTAAAGGTTCTAATTTTATAAGAGGTTCACAAATAATTGCGCTAAAGGTTCTAATTTTATAAGATGACTGACAAGCATAGATAAGATTTACCGATGCTGCAAACTTGTCAATTTTTTAGGACAATATCCTGGAGCGAAGTAGCACAAATAATTGCGTTAAAGGTTCTAATTTTATAAGAGGACTGGCGGACATAGATAAGATTTACAGATGCTGCAATGTTGTCAATTTTTTAGGGAACTCAGCCAGTTGTCATACAACAAGAGGGAACAATATTCACTGTTTCTTTTTAGAAAACCTCTGATTTATGTCTACCGTTAAAATTCTCTTACGGTGAGTGAAGAGTGACACAACACATCATTAAAATTATCCACCATGCTGTTCATAACAACAAAATCATTTCTTTCACTAAAATTACTTATCATGCCATCTGTTTTAAGTCATAAAAAACTCATTTTATCTAATTTAACTTCTCAAAATTCTTAGCATGATGCAATCCAACTAAAATGTGTGCTGGCCTTTACTTCATACACCTACTCGTGACATGTCAGGATGCGTACCACCCACCTACAGCGAAGACGAAAGTGTATGGCTCACACGCTGTCGATCACGACGCGTCGCGCTGCATCGTCTGAAGACGTATGACCGGCTTGCTCATAACTTCAACGGTGCAATTTGTATTTTCTCATAGCAAAGCATGAGTGATTAGCTGGTATTAATAATATAGTGAATAAGTACATGAGCACTCAACTATTATAACAAGGATTTAGAACGAACAATATACTACAAGGATGAACGTGTTGAACTTCTTTATCTTCCTTGCATTCGAGTCAATAAACTTTCAATAGTGTCTTGATCGCCTACTGTCGGTGTATTCTACACCAGGGTGCCCTCTCCACCGCTGTTGTGTGAGACCACAGGCACAGGAGTTAGAAGGAAAGATTTGTTGCCAAAAGATTTAGCTTGTCACGTGGTGTACGGAGGACGATCAGGCCCCGGCGCTGGGCGACCCAGGCACATGTCCGCTCGATGAGCAGGTGGGCGATCAGGTCCGGCGCCGGAGCGAACGACAAGGACACATGGCTAACTGACAAGACTAGATTGGCGTTCGGGCTCCACTGTCAGTCAGCTTCGGACAAGCACGGCGAAGAAGAAGGGAAGGCTTCTCTTGGATCGTACCGAATCGGGGCCATTAAATGTCAATGACCAGGCGTGGCCATGCGCATGACCTCCCCGACGGCATGAATACCTACCCCTACAACTGCTCCTATTCCGCCTGTGCTGCTCGAGACGGGGCAGAGAGACGCGTGTGTCAGGCGTCCTCCCTGTTGCGTCCAAGTTGTCCTCCGGACAAAGCGGAAGCGGCGGCGGCAATGCAGACGAAGAAACCGAAGAAGGATCGCTCTGATAACGGTGTCATTAATGTAACGTTCACTCTCCACTTGCCCGAGCCAGCCCCGGAGTATATAAGGAGAGTTCATGCGCATAGGGGGGATCCGTTGGGAACGCACATTTTCCACTAGCAACAAGAGCTCAAACAGAACGTAAGGGTGTTACT
This sequence comes from Olyra latifolia, assembly GCA_036346145.1. Classification (NCBI taxonomy): domain Eukaryota; kingdom Viridiplantae; phylum Streptophyta; class Magnoliopsida; order Poales; family Poaceae; genus Olyra; species Olyra latifolia. The sequence goes on from CM070524.1 coordinate 4,505,853, forward strand.
CGCTTCGGGGGCCCGAACCTGGGGGAACCTGGCGTGTTCTTGAGTGTTTTCGGGCAGTTCATCCAGAGCAAGTGAGGAGAGAGACGCGTTAGCTACAAAAACCCTTTCTACCGAACACCGGACTACCCTCTCGGACAAATCTGCCAGCTGAAATACGCCGACACCTACAAAACATGACAATGGTAAATAGAATTTCGATGTCGTTAAAGGAAAGCCTGATGAATTTATTGACAACCTATCTAGTTCGGTGTAGGTGTCATCCAACTCCATTTGGGAAAGAAAATCCGGTTAACCACACAATAAATTTTTTTAGAGACGAGGTACTGTACATAGATCCGTCTTATCTCCCGGCCGAAAAAATAATTTGGCCCATTTCAGGCCCAGCCTATTCCCTCTCGTTATCACGTCCCGCGGACCAAAGCCCAGTAGGCAGTAGTCCACTCCTCCTCCCCTTCATCTTCCCCTCCCCTTCATCGATAATCATCTTCCTCTCCCCTGACCCTTTCGCTGTTGCCCTCTCCCCTACCGTGGCCGACGCCCATCTCCCCCTCGCGCGCCCAACTCCACGTGCAGCGTCCCCCTGCTGCCGCACCGCTCCATCCCGGCCGCCTCCCACACCTCCCGTGCCACAGGCGCGGGATCCCTCAGGTAAGCAAGCCCTAACCCCCGATTTGCGCCAATTCCCGACTGGTCCCTGCGGTTTTGCCCGCGCCCATCGGGCTCTCCCGCGCGCGTAGATTAGATCAGCCGCGATTCTGCTAATGTCGTGGAGTCACTAGGCGTTCGGTTTTTTTCTACCTGTTAACACCGCCTCGCGCGCCTTGATTTGCTGAAACCTGTCGATCTTTTTCAGGACGTTTGTCCTCTTGACTGTTCTAATTCAAGAAAGGCATCTGCATCTCGATCGAGTACTGTCAGCGTCGGAGGTAGAGTGACAGTGAGTTGCTGACACTAATTATCAGTTGCATGAGTTGCTGAGTGTCTGGTCGCGCGCGTGTAATTTGCAGTTACTGCCGCCGTGATTTGAGCAGCTGCATGCGTCCATTGAGATCACGGGCTTAACGGTTGCCTTGCCCCAAATGCAGCAGACTCATGTAAGTACGTGGAGCTTGCACTTCCATTACTTCATGAATGCAATCAACAAAGCTTAGCATAGCATATTCGGAGATACTAAGCTGAATAATCTTGAAGATTAAATTGAACTTTCAGATGTTCTTGAATTTGTTTCTTGAAACTAATTTGCTTAGTTTATGTTATTTTTAAGAGTTTTTGGATCTGGTTTCATAGGTTTCATGATTTAAAAAGATTATACTAAAAAGTCACAGTTAGGCTTAAATCTTAAATCTAATCCAAACCACTCTAAACATCCTCATTCTAACACGGTGAAGTGGAAGGAAAGACCCATCTTAGCTCTTGAAAAGGGACGATTGCTTGTGGCTTGCCTTTGTTCTTTGCATTATCCTCTCGCTGCATGGCGCCATGGCGGCCGTTTGCTTGACCTCACGGGCGAGAGAGACGATTGTTTCCGCCATGGCGGCGGCGGGTCACTTCACGTGTACGCGCGTGGGATCCGAGGCGAAGAAAGCGGAATCGGCCGCTGGACTGCACGAAGCACGACCTCACGACTTGGGCTCGGTTCCAAGCATACGGCCCGGCCTGGCTAAAGTTTCCGCCGATTTCTCGCAGGGATCGTGGGTCGCATCCGGCCCAGGATGCACGACACACTTCACAGGCTGCCCAGCCCACAGTTGCAGTTTTCTATTCCTCCCTGACGTGGAGCTCGACGCTTTAGCATCTTCCACTCATCCCAAACCACCGCCTCCTTCCCAACCCAGAGGCGAGGCTCGCCGGCGGTGGCCACGGCGACGGCGGCTGACCCACCGGCTGAGGTAACGTGTCCCCTCCCTGTCCTAGCGCCCTTCCCTTAGCGTCCTCCCGCGCGGCCGTCCCCTTCTCTTCGCGTCGTCCCCGTTGACGAGAGCCGTTCTGCTGGATCGAAGCAAAGCCGAGCGGGTGCTGCCGGCAGAGTGTCTCTCATACTCGGGAGCTGGGATTTGTGAGACGCCTTTCGGTTACATACGAGGGCTCGCGCGACCATTACACGAGTCGCTTTTGGTATCCCGTAGTAGTGGCATGGTTCACAGTAGAAGCCAGCTGTGCCACTCTTGTGACCATGCCCACGATGAATTTAGGATTTTTTAAATTGGTAATATCTTAGTATATGGATAGCTGTTTAGTTAATTCTCCATCTTTCCATTTCTCGGCCTGCATTTCACTGAGGTACGACTACACGGATATCTTGGTTTTAGTATGGACAGGAGTTACCTTCACCATCTATATCCAATACCTTCAACCTAACTTTTTTTCGGATTTTTTCGAATGAATGTGTTATAGAAATTGTATAAACTTTTAGTCAGTATTTTTAACATAAAATATTAATCATAAAAATACCAAGAAAACGTAGGTTGAAAATACTACATATTTGACAACCTGTTTTTTATAATGTTTATATAGCTTAAACGAAAAAGACAGATTTTCACCAATGGCATAGACGGCAATAATCAAGTAAATACGATGACTCAGAGGTGAGAGACTGTTTAGTCATGTCACGCAAGGGATTAGGAGCTTCTGTAGTGGCATACAAAAATTTGGCCCTTCTTATTCTGTTACATGTGAGAGATCATTATTCGATCAATCTGTGTGATGGTGCAATTATATTACAGGAATCCCGATAAGGATACTGCTTCCATCATTGAAGTGAGGAACTAGCATTTGATAATCCCTTGTCTTCCATGGCACAACCCACTTCTGAAAAACCACCTTCAATCTATCTATACATCCCTAATATCATTGGTAAGTCTCTAGGTGGTTGCTTGTTCACATATCAGTATATCACTATGCTATTACCAAAACTACTAGGAAAATGTTTTTTTACTTACAAATCGATGCTAGAATATGGGTCAAAATTTTTTTTTCCAACATTCTAGAACCGTTATTATGCAGGATATTTCAGGATCATCATAAACTTCATTGCATTTGCTGTTTGCTATTCCAACAGGCCACTGTTTGCTACCCTGTACTTCTTCAGGCAAGTGCCATACATTTATCTGCAGATTCACTTGTAATCATTATCCTATGCAATTATCGATTGATTTATCTATAGGACAGTAGGATTCTAACATTCTTGGAATACAATCAGCTTTTTCTGTGATGGCTTGGATGGTTGGTTCGCACGGAAATTTAATCAAGGTGATTAGTTGCATCTCTTTTGTGTCCAAGTCATGTTGTACGTACTTCTGCAGGGAAGGAATCTCTAGTGCCTTTTCCCTCATATGTTGAAAGTTACTTTATTTTATATTTTAATGGACTGTTGATATTTTTTTAAAACACTTTTGAAAAAGGTATGTTAAGACTTTACTTTATTCTTATTTATGTTCCCTATTTATAAGTTATTGGGTAAGTTTTCGGAACTATCTGATCAGTTTATTTTATTCTATGAATTAGCATCAACATTTGGAGCTATGTTGGACATGGTAACAGATAGGTACTCTTTGAATAAATCATTAAACTCTGTATTTGCAGGGTGAATACATTCTGCAGCGTGAAATAATTTCGATTCTCATATTGCTCTTCTTTAGGGTTAGCACTGCTTGTTTATTGGCACTTCTCTCCCAGTTATACAGGTAAGTACAAGCAGAGAGCAGAACACTTCAATTGTATCATACCTGCCTTAGTTTTATCTGCAGAGCACATTGTACCTTGAAAGTAGTTCATTTTGTGAATCTCTGTAGACCTGGCTTGGTTTTCTTGATGTTGCTTGGGTTGGATATTACAAGCCACTGGTTTCAAATGTACAGGTTAGTTTTCTCTACCATTTTTGTTCAAATTATGCCAAGTTTCAATTTGTTTTCTCCTACTATGCACATTATCATGCTTCAGAAGGCACTAAATGGAACATGATAGATATAAACACCAGCTATGATAATCATATGCTCGTTGTTCAAGAGTTTCTTATGTTATGTTTCATGATGCGTGTCTCTATACTTCTACATTAATTGCTAACTATCCGATGATACATTTTTGTGCTAGTTCGTTCTTATCAGGTAAGGCTAGCCACAAGGATGTAAAGGACACAGGCAATTGGCTTCTGAAATTATATTATGGGTATCGGCCTTTTATGGCCTTCTGTTGTGTTGCTTCTGAGGTATGTAATTGTCCATCCGTAAACAGTATCATCGAGGATTTTGCCTGCTCGTATGAAGAGCACATGAATAAGCGTGTGCACCAGAGTGCTGTTTGGGATGGTATTTATGGGCGAGCTGAGTTTGAGGCATAGGATGATTAGATGTTTTTGTGTAAACAAAACAAACCTACTGGATGAACCATTGTGCACCTGCACTTCTGCACATAAAACCAATATAGAAAACTTCCATACACCATCTCAGCAAATCCAACACACTTTTACACAGCTGACCAATAACCCCTATATGTTCCACCTCCTAACTTAGGAAATTATCAAATTACAGGTTCTATACATCATCCTCTTTCTCTTTGCTGATGAGAAGTCGACAAGCTTGCCCAATGTAAGATGCCATCTTATCTATAGTTGCCTTTCCTAATTAACATATGGGCCGCTTAGCATCTGCTATTCCTGTATGCAACAGGTGTGTGGAGGTATTCTGAAGCAAAGCCCCCTCATTGCCTTTGTGTTTATTTCAACTCTAGTTGGCTGGGTTTTGAAACAAGTGATCAATGTCATCCAGGTATTTGCAAACAACCTTTGAAGTTTGAACTCTCCTGCAGCTAATTGCTATTTTCACATTATATATTGAGGTTGAGCTCGAGCCGTGGCATTACTAGATTATTAGATGTAGAGCAAAAGAGAAAAACAGTTAATGCAGTAACTAGTCAAGTTTTTTTTGCAATTAAGACATAAATAGCATTAGTTGAACATGTGGACTGCCAGTATATTAAAGTTTTAGGTCTATGTATGTTGCTTGAGCATTTTCTTGTTCTACATGATTCTGACAGTACTGATGGATATAATCCACAATATGAAGCTCGGAATTCTGACACTTGTATACCTTTCCTGAGTGCAGATGAAAACAGCTGCAGATGCTTGCGTTGTGTTTGATTTGAAGAGAGGCAAATGAGCAGAAAGGACTGAGGCTTCCTTTAGTTTTCGTTCGCATATTAAAGAAAGCATACTGTGAGGCTTGATTGTACCAAGGCACATATAGCAGCTCCTTGATGTATCTTTAACATGTTTCTGATCTGAGGAGGGTCAGCATGCTGTGGGGAAAGCAGCACGAAAAGAAATGAACAGTGTTTGGAGGAACACACAGGATTGTGAAGTTCTGTAATCTCTATGTCTTTCTACAATGATGATGAAATGATATTTGTTTCTGTACTAGCATGGTGTTCTGTGACCAATCGTCAAATGTGATTATGGATACTACCTCCCATTACATTACACTAGTTTACATGGTCAATATTTACTTGGTTGTCAAAAAAATTATAGGTGGTCAGCATCTACCCTGTTGTTTTCTTTGAGGTTTCGGGTTTGTCTATTTAAGCTAGGCTGTCCGGGGATATTTTTCTCGGTTCTACAGGAATTTTGGAGCACTAATTTTGTGGTCCTCCTTTAGCTTTTGTATATTATAAATTGATGTATTTATTCTTTAGACCAGCTTTATTACAAAACATGACAATGGTAAATAGAATTTCGATGTCGTTAAAGGAAAGCCAGAGGAATTTATTGACAACCTATCTAGTTCGGTGTAGGTGTTATCGAACTCCATTTGGGAAAGAAAATCCGGTTGACCACACAATAAATTTTTTTAGAGACGAGGTACTGTACATAGATCCATCTCATCTCCCGGCCCAAAAAATAATTTGGCCCATTTCAGGCCCAGCCCATTCCCTCTCGTTATCACGTCCCGCGGATCAAAGCACAGTAGGCAGTAGTCCACTCCTCCTCCCCTTCATCTTCATCTCCCCTGACCCTTTCGTTGTTGCCCTCTCCCCCACCGTGGCCGACGCCCATCTCCCCCTCGCGCGCCCAACTCCACGTGCAGCGTCCCCCCGCCGCCGCACCGCTCCATCCCGGCCGCCTCCCACACCTCCCGTGCCACAGGTGCGGGATCCCTCAGGTAAGCAAGCCCTAACCCCCGATTTGCGCCAATTCCCGACTGGTCCCTGCGGTTTTGCCCGCGCCCATCGGGCTCTCCCGCGCGCGCGCGCGTCCGTAGATTAGATCAGCCGCGATTCTGCTGATGTCGTGGAGTCGCTAGGCGTTCGGTTTTTTTTTGGTTACTCACTGCTGTACGGTCGAGTGGAGGTTGAGTGTTAAGATCGGAGTGGCCGTACAATCGTACGCGTAGGGAAGATTTAGCTGGAGAGAGTTGGATTAGATGGGCAATCGAAATTCTGTACTTTTGGAGTTTGCCGTTGAGAGTAGTGGAAAGACGTCGTGTTTTGCTGATCAGGTTGTGGAATCCACTGGCCAAGTCCTGTGGGTTATGGCTTTAAGCATGAAGGAGTTGATTATTTTTTTTGGGCGCCGTTTCGAGTTATTAGAAAAAATTGGTTTGGGGTGAGTAGAATGGTACATCTTGGATTCCGAATTCAGAGCTAGCTGTGACAGTGTTGACTTTGGATTGCAATTCAACAGCCAGTTTCCTGGACATTAACCCTGTGGAAGCCTTTTAATTTTGAGACCGAGCCTTAACAGGTAGACTCTTTAGGGCTGGCTGTATCATGTGTATCCCCCAGCCTCTCAGGAAGGCAACATTTCTTGTTTTACTGCTGAAGTCTGACATGGTTATGGTGCACTGACTGCTGACTAACTCTTTGGTTTATGCGGTAGGATGCCTGAGTCAATCTTACCCAGAGTTCAAATATTCTGTGTTTTGGTTTTGGTTTCTTAGGAAAGGAAATCTCTACAATGATTGGTTTATACAACCTTGTGAGTAATTTAGTGTTTTAGCGACTAGTGTCTTCCCTACACTTATCCTTTCTTGAGTTTTCATGTGAACTATAGGTAAAGTTAACAAGTGATCAAGGGTCAAATTTCAAACTTGCTGTTTCTTTCATTGATGTATATGCTAATTATTGTTTGTCTTGTTTAAACATACATAGCCTCCTTTTCTTTTTATAAGAAGGCATTTTTAGTACCTCTAAAAGTCCTTTGTTGTATAAACTACTTATACATGTGTCCAATTTCTATTTCAGATTGAAGGGATCACTGTGGCATGCCTTTTAGGTGGACAATCTTCATTTGTTCTTGAATCTGGACTTGCACTCTTTCTGCCATCATCATGTCAGGCTTGCTAAATGTACAGGCTTACCCTTGCAATTTGATTATCTTGCTATCACCAGATATGCTTATTCTATTTGTGTTTTACATTTGAATTTGCTAGGCATTCCTTCATGCTGCTGTTGTGTGTGGATAATGCGCCGGCATTTCAATTTTAGACACTTAAATGTCATATAATTGGACATCTTAAGTCTGGTTGTAAGAAATTTTGTTTTATATACTCTAATTGATTGCCTTGAGACTACACTACTACAGTCCATTCTTTACATTAGCACCCTTACATAGTCTATTTGAGTAATGAGTGGATATGCTTGATATGAAATTTGAAGCTTGGTTGACCGTTCACCTATGTACTGTAGTAGCTGTTAGGATTACCTTATCTTTCCAAACCAAGCTGTCCATGCGTTGCATTTTATGAACTTCTATTGTAGCAGTGAAAAAAAAGTTTTGACTGGGTACCGTGTATTCATGTACAGTTGCTGTTTAACTCAACATGGTTTGCTCTTGAGAATAGCATGACTGCCATATGGCTTGTTTTTATTCTGTCTTGATTGATTCTCCTTGCCTTTGCAGTCAAACCTTAACAGTTCGGGATCAAATCTTCCAGACTCAGCAGGACGACCGTTTACAACATCTTTTTCTGGTCAATCTGGATCAGTTCCAGGTTTCCATCATTCTGGTTAGCATATAACATATTAGCTTGGCTAGTGCATTAATACAAACATCACAATGTCCATGGAGTAAATCTTTTGTTTTCTTGACATTTCTCAAGGCTTGCACAACATTCATGGAAATTTCAGCCTTCCAAATATGCCTGGATCACTCGCACAAAGAAATGCTGCAATGAGTGGCCTTCCATCCTCTGGGGTTCAACAACCTGGAGGGAGTATTTCTGGGAGATTTGCTTCAAACAACCTTCCGGTTGCCATGTCTCAGGTTCTAATTCTCACCTTTATGCAGGTTGCAATACTCTTTTGCCTTATTGTGGAATGACTGAACATGCATGTTAATGGCTCATGAATTTTAAGGGAAAGTTTTGCTGGTTTAAATTGTAATATACCCCTTCCATGTGTTCATGTGGAGCATGATGAATTTCTTTATTTTTTTGTTTTATTGTTTCTTTGCAGATTCCTCATGCACATTCAGGTGTGAGTGGTAGAGGAATGAATGTTGGCGGAGGTCCAGCATTTAGTAGTGGCATGAATATTGGTGGTACCATTCAAGGCTTATCCTCGAACTTGGGCACCAGTGGCAATCGGAATTCTGTTCCTGGGATGTCAATATCTCCAGCTTTAGGAAATTTGGGTCCACGGATCACAAATTCTGTAGGAAATATTGTGGGCGGAAGTAATATTGGAAGAAATATAAGCTCTGGTGGACTGTCTGTGCCGAGTATTGCATCACGCATGAATATGGGCGGCAATGCTGGGAGTGGAAGTTTAAATGTGCAAGGATCCAACAGGATGATGAATGGCCTTCTTCAGCAAGGTAATTTGAGCATGCCTCAGGTGGAATATATCACTCCATATATTTAAATGTTTCATGCTGTCGTGTCTTCATGGTTGCTTAGTTGCTTATCTTTCCTGGTTATTTGTTACTCCATTTTTTGTTGAAAAACATGATTAACCATTGTTATGCTAATACTTTGTTGAGTATCTGCTTACTATATTGTTTGCTTTGACCTGCATCCTCATCCCCCAGCTTTTCCTTGTCTTTGCACACAAAGTGGTCAACACCCCATAGTTCCCATACATTATTAAATTTCTTTGAATTTTTTAAATCAGTAAGTAGCTGTTGATGTTTCAACTTATAACATAGGAACCGTGTGGTGGTAGAGAGCAAACTGCAAACTGGTCTATCTAAGTGCAACGATGAGTCTCCTTCATAGAACAAGTTTTTACATGACTAGGTCTTTACTTAATACCAGAACAACTCAGGATGTCAAGATGCCATCGTTGGGTTACCTATGTCATAAAGAAAGTAATGCTTGATGAAGCACCAGTTGAAACTTATCTGCATGAATAAATTATTTTTTTTGATAGGATAAAAGTAAATAATTTAGAAATGAAAGTGCCGACAGGCTAGTATGTATCTTTTTTTACGTCTATTTTGAGCTTAAGTATTTAAGTTGGACACGATATCATTAAATTATCAAACAGCTAAGTTTCCGTTTTATAGGAATGTTAAACTTTTTTTTTTCGCTTTAGTTGTAATTATTGTTTTCCTATTTCTTGAAGTTGTTTTTATTTTGTGATATTACCAATTAAGGCCCTATTTCTTTTTGCGGCGGTTGGCGGTCGGCGTTTTGCTACAGTAAAATTTGTTATTTTGATATGATTTCTTTTTAGGCTTATTAAATTTTTTTTCAAAGACTTATAAATTTACTACAGTAAAAACGCTAACCGCCAGTTTCCGATGAAAGAAACAGGGCCTAAAATTCATCAAAGCAATAGGGTGACAACATATATATACTGTACGGTTGTGATGATATATGAATGGTTGACAATAATATACTGTTCTTTTGTTTGTTGAAGTGCATGTATATGAAACTTCTCATTTGGCCTGTTGTTGGTTTTTATTTCTTTGAAATCAGCATCACCTCAATTGATCACTATGCTTGGAAATTCATACCAAACGTCTGGAGGCTCATTATCTCAGAATCAAATACAAGCAGGAAATAATTCTCTAGGTTCTATGGGGATGCTACATGACGCAAGTGATAGCACCCCATTTGACATCATGAACGATTTTCCCCAATTGACTGGTCGACCAAGTTCTGCTGGCGGTCCGCAAGGACAATATGGTAAAAGTGCTGGAATCCTTAGATTTTTCATTTGTTTTTGGATGATGTGTTGCCAATTTTTATAAATTACAGGGTCACTACGAAAGCAAGGAGTCGGTGTTAACACCATTGTTCAGCAAAACCAGGAATTCAGCATTCAAAATGAAGATTTCCCAGCTTTGCCAGGATACAAAGGTGGTTACAGCTCAACTGTTTCTAGTACCTGTCTGTTGATTCAGCGAGAGTGTTCTCAATATACTTTTGGTGTATTGATGCATGATCTATTTAATTGTGTTACTACATGATGTTGACCTTCCAATATCACCTGCATGCCTATTTTTCTATAGTGTTTCATCCAGCCCTCACTACTTGTAATTATTGACTAGTAGTCGGGCAACTTTGTTCCCAACAATGTCACCTGTTTTAAGATCTATCTGTTACAAATTCCATTGGTTTTTACAACGTCTTTTATGGAAGGCTCTCGCTTTTCTTGAGTTAACGAATGGTTATTACCATTCTGTATGCTTGGCATCCATTTTTTCATTCTCTTGCCACCTTTTGCAAATTTAGGCCTGTTTTGTAGAGCTATCATATCAGATAGAGTGGGTTGAGGAAAGCGTTTGTTAAACTATTGGCTCTGAAAACTCACAGAGAGAACTTTTCTCTTTTCCTTCCTCTCACTCTCCTCTTCTCATTCTTCCTCTCTTTCTTCTCCATGCCTGGTCTTTCTCTTCGCTCGGACTCTCTCCCCATCGCTAGGGTCCTCCATGGTGCCCATCCTCACTTGTACTCCCTCCCTGCCAAACCTTTCTTCCCACTGCTCATCAGCGTGTCTCCGGCACTACCAAGCTACCGGCACCCATCGCCCATTCTAAGTGTCTGACCTTGTCATCTCTAGTGAGGCTGTAACTATGTCCCTCTCTTGTGCGTCGCTCCCATGAAGACGTAGTCCTCAGGTCGCTCTGTGGAGTTGCGCCGTTTGGCACACCTCTCTCTGGCGTTTGGTAGTGTCTCAGGGCTGGAGTGATGCCAAACACACCCTAAATGCCAAATCTAGGATGGTTTCTTTCAAAATATGTGTTTGGTGCGGATACAAAGTTGGAACAAAATATAATTGAATTGTCCTATACTTGTCCCAATGAGATAGCGTAGTAGTATGTCTACCTAATATAGGCAAGAAGCCAAGAATGGTTCAATTCCATTGAACATGAATTTTGTGCCTCCTTGGTATGTGGGCCAAAAAATACTTTGAAACAAAAGGATCAATATGCCTCATCGATTGGCAATAATAATAGCAATCAATTTGAATCGCCACAAGTCATCATTAAAACATTCTAGGTCAGCAAGGAAAAATGCACCAAATGTCATTCAACCAAAAGGGTCCAAGTGCAACTTGCTTTCACATGGCAAGGTGCTAGTATGCCTATTATCCATCGTTTAGCATGCCATAGAAGTGTTTGCAATTGCGGCGAGAAATGATAGTACATATTTGCCCTGTTTGGAACAGCTAATTTAAGCCGCTTCTAGCTTTTGTGCAGTAAAAGCCACAAAACCGAACCAAACAAAACGGCTTCTCGGAGCCCTTTCTCCAAGTAAATTCTCTGGCTTCTTGAATCTCGAGAAGTAATTTCTCCAAGTAAATGCTCTGGTTTCTTGAATCTCTCGAAGCCTGGATGTTCAGCTGCAGCCATTCCAAACAAGGCCATCCGGGACATGTTAGGGCACTGATTATAATACTAAATGGAGTATGCGACTCTTTTAGGTTGTTTACTTTAGACAAAGATAAATATTCTTTCCAACTTGCCAAAGATAAATATTCTTCTTTCCAACTTGCCTACGTGTTCAGAGGTTCTAGCAAGCATTGTAATGCAGTCCGGATTGCCACATCTAATGCTTGTAATTGCGGGCAAGAGATTTTCCTGCTGTCTGGATTGCTAGAAGAAGTCCCTGTAATTCTGGGCAAGAGATTGTCCTGCTGTTTGGATCGCCATAACAAATGTCCATAATTGTGGGCAAGAGATGATAGCATATATCATCATTGATGTATGTTGGGCTGATTATGAAACCAAATGGATTATGTGACTGTTAAGTTGTTCACTGACTTTGTAGTTTGTACAAAGGTTGGCAATCTTCTTTCCTATCACAAGCATATGTCTTCTTCTTGTCGTGCTGTAGTTATGCAGTATTGCAGTGCAGCCTGAGCCTTGCTTATGTCTTATACATGACATTGCTACACTTCATATAAGACATCAGCTAAAAGTTAGTTCTTGATGAGGTATTCTTATGCTTACTATGGCTAGAAATCATTTTCAGACACAAGTGTTAGAGATAGTACTAGTCCATGTGTATTTAGGGATAGTAGTAGAGTCCTTGTCTTATACAGGCTTTCCTGCCTTATATGAGTTTCCTCATGCACTCTATATATATGTCGACCTATTGGTCTATAGTTCAATACAAGTGCTATTCATAACAGCAAGCATGTATTACCATTCTACATGACATCCTAGTAATTTAACTAAAAGGAAAATGTTATCTCATGACCTAGCCTTGTAACTACTAAATTGCTGTCATAACTGCCAATCTGGCCACACATTCTCGACTTCATGAAGCGGCACAGTTTTTTTGTTTTCTTGTGTCTGTTGGTGCATCAAGATAGCTATGCAAATGAATGCGAAGCATCCCAATTAAGACTTTCTTTCAATCTTTCGATAACAACCCCTTTTTTTCAAGTCATAATGGTACACTTTGACCAAATCATATCTAATCTTTACGACTGAATCACTTCTTACAGACGTATTTTTAATTTATACGGTCAATATTCATGCCGATCCCCTTTACCCGTGTGACAGTGTGACATGATTTGCCTAGTTTTAATCCCTTACCAGCTTTTGAACCTAGCTTTCCACATGGTACATGCTTAAACATTAATACTTCATAAACTTGCAGGACACCAAATAGTACTGTAGACTAGTCTTGATTCTTGATGTCTTAAATTTCATTCCCAAAGTACCCCTTTTGCCAAACATTGCACTGCTTTTGAACCCATCTTTCCCAAAGTAGACATTTGCCAAGCTCTACAAAGTACTGACCTATTGAGTTTTCAGGTAGCACGTCAGATTATGCTTTGGAGTTGCATCACAAGGAACAACTTCACGAGAATGTACCTGTAATGCAAGGACAACAGTATCCTGTGAGTCAATGTTTCTGAATTTATAATCCTTGTTCTCTGAGCCTTTATTTTGACATAACATGCACATTTGTAATCCTTGTTCTCTGAGCCTTTATTTTGACATAATATGCACATTTGCACAGATGGCAAGGTCAGTTGGATTTAATTTAGGAAGTAGCTTTGCACCAAATCGTCAACAACACCAGCAAGGTGCTAATTCAGTAAGTAATACTGGGGATTTTTTTATATAAAAAGCATCTAACAATCAACATCTATTGCATTATCATGGCTCAGATCTGTTTTTATTATCACATGGCATGTATCATCTGGATGCATGGTTCCTATTTGCTTTTTATATTGACCTTTTAATAGAAGGAGTCAATTATGTTTCATCAGGTTCAGAATGCCGGACCCCAAAATATTGGACTAAGACCACTAAATTCTCCAAGTCAAACTTCTAGTTTTGGATCATATGAGCAACTTCTCCAGCAATACCAGCAGCCGCAGAGTCAAAGTCCTTTCAGGTTGCAGCAGATGTCTTCAGCTGCACAGTCATATAGGGATCAAAGCCTTAAGTCCATTCAGGGGGGGCAAACGTCACCTGACCCCTATGGCTTGTTAGGATTGCTGGGAGTTATAAGGATGAACGATGCTGACTTAGCATCTCTTGCTTTAGGAATAGATTTGACAACATTGGGTCTAAATTTGAACTCGCCAGACAATCTATACAAGACATTTGGCTCTCCATGGTCAAATGAGCCAGCAAAAGGAGATCCTGATTTCAACATCCCAGAGTGCTATTCTGCCGAGCAACCTCCAGCATTACAGGTAAGCTACCAAAAACTGTAGGCTACCTCTAATCTCTGACTAATGCATTGTTTTCACCCACCTTTTTTATGAAGGCCCATATTCTTCTCTTGAAGGACCGGTTCATATTATTATTATTTTTTTGTAACAAATTATCTCTTGGTGCAGCCTATACATTTCCAGAAGTTTCAGACATTGACCCTGTTTTACATCTTCTATAGGTACTCGCACTGCTTAAATTCTTCTAGGCTCATGCGTTAGTAGCAGAAAAATTTAGGGTGCTTATTTTGTCTTTGGTTGCAGCATGCCGAAGGATGAAGCTCAGCTATGTGCTGCCAATGAACTGTGAGCACATGGTTCACCTGCTATCTCATTTTACATATGTTGGTGTTAGGGTTATCTGAATTTGCGTGCTCCTTGCTTGTTTGTGTTTCTGAACATTTTTTGAAGAGACACGATCTTATTGCAATAACATTTACGCAATGCTCAATACATTTCTATGTCCTGCGGTTTTAAAAACTGCTAGCAAACCAGCTGCCACTAGGTCACTGGTGCCAGCTTCTTCTATTTACTCATAGGACATGTATCCTGCCAGATACTTGACTGGACCTAGTGAGTGCTATTGATATATCAATTTTTAAGTAATACTGTGGATTTATTTATTTTGTTGGATGAAAACGTTAAGTCAGCGACATTGTAACTTGCTCATAAACTTTCTTTTCTGGTTGTGAGCTACTGAGCTTCAGATATTTTTTTCAAGTTAATTTTCCTTATTTCTTCTGTGTCGAATGAATTTCCTTTTAAGCTAGCTATTTTTGGATATTGGCCATGTATTACCTACCTTTTTTTTTTTGTAGAAATACATCAATATTGTCTTACTAAATATATGGTAAATATCTTCTATAATTACCTCATTTGGCAACCTAGTGCAGCACAGCAAAACCAAATGGAACTCGAAAAAGATTTCTTATTTCTTATATATAATATGGTCACATGCACGCATGTACTACTTTGTAGATAAACCATATAATGGAAATTGTTAGAGGTATATTAGGATATTATCAGAGTCCTTTATCATATTATGATAGTATTAGAGTCCTTACCTTATCTGGGCTTTCTCTGCCTTTTCTGGGCTTCTCATGTATCCTATATATACAGGCCATTAGCCTACAGATCAATACATCTCATATTCATAACATGGTATCAAAGCGCCACGTTCCAAAACCCTAGCGGCCACCAACTTCTTCCGCTGTCGCTGCCCCCGGGAGGAGAAATCTCCAATCACGGGGGTGGTCACCCCGTCGGCTTCCTTTGCGCCGTCTCCTGCTCCTGGCCGCCGAACTTGCACCGATCCGCTCGTCGTCGCATCGTATGGGGGCTCCAGCACTGAATCCGCTACTCTGCAGCAAGCTGCTCGTCGTTGCCGCGGGCTGTGGAGGCTGGTGCTCGTCGTCTCAGATCCGCCGCGCTCGCTGCTGTCCTCCTCTGCAGCACGCTCCGCTCCGCTCGACGCCGAGCAGCCTTCGTCAGCCACCGCTTCACCGGCGCCTCTCACGTCTCTTTGCCGAGCCGCCGCCGGATCCTTTACGTGGCCGACGCCACTGGAGCAGGCTTCGTGACGCCGCTTGTTGCTGGATCCACCGTCGCTCGTCGCCGGATCCACCGCAGCTCGTCGTCGAATCCGCTGCTGCTTGTCGCCGTCTTCAGATCCGGCTGGGATTGCTGCACATGAGGAGCTCGTGCTCTGCTGCCTTATTGCGGGCTTTGGTGCTGAGCTGGTCTTTAGGATGTGCTTGTAGGTGGTCCTATGCTGTATGGCTGCGTTGGGCAGTGCATGTCACGTGCTTTATTGCTAGCATCACATGCTGCTAGGCTCGGCTTGCTCTGCTTTCCAGCACTAGGCTATGCAGCTCCTTGGTTACTGATGGTGCTTCTTTGCTGCTGCCTTCTCTTTAGGTCGTTAGTTGCTACTACTGCGTCCTCCAAAGTCCTTTGTTTTTCTTTGTCTTTGAATTTGTCTATGCCATGCTAGTCCACAAATTTTTATCCATCATCTAGCTTTGTGTGCTTTCTTTTGCTTGGCTGCAGTTCTGCCTTTTTCTTTGAGCCGCTGTGTTTTCTTTGCGCTATTGTCTCTTGGGCTACAATCTACGTCTCCAGATCGGAGGAGACCACTTTCTGGATTTTGATATATGTTTGTGATGCAATGCTATTGCATACGCTTTGCATTTGAGGGGGGGGGGGGTGTCAGAGGTATATTAGGATATTATCAGAGTTCTTTATCATATTAGGATAGTATTAGAGTTCTTGTCTTATCTGGGTTTTCTCTGCCTTATCTAGGCTTCTCATGTACCCTATATATACAGGCCATTGGCCTACAGATCAATACATCTCATATTCATAACAGAAATGTGTATATATGATTATGTTTTCTTCAGATATAATCGAGGATGGTTTTACCATAAAGAATTGCGGTTATGGTTCACAAGAATTCCAAACATGGAGCCTCTTGTCAAAAGTGCTCTTTATGAACGGGGGTCTTACGGTTGCTTTGATCCAAACAACTGGGAGACAGTCCGTAAGGTTAGGCCATGTAGATTTACTGGAAGAATTTCTAGATTCTGTTTTGCACAGCTGCAAATTATGCCTGAGATTGTGCATCTTGCTGCAGGACAACTTTGTTCTTCATTATGAACTAATAGAGAAAAGGCCAACCCTTTCTTCTGTATCCCAAAATGCTAGATGAAAATTTCATGGTGAGGTCTATTTGCTCGGAAGACAGATAATTTTAGTGTTTCCTGTGTTCCTTTCAACTGTCTTATTTTATTATAGAAAATGCAATATTATTTTCTTCAGATACCTCCTGACTCAAGTTTTAGCGTTGTTAGACTGGACCAAGAATATGTTCAGAACACAGCGTCAGTGCCTAACTCTTTAAGGTAGGTATTGTCTTGCAGACAAATACATTTTATATGCCTGTTGAACTACACTTACTTTTTTTGCTGGAAAGAAAAGCTAATGCAAAATATTAAAAGCACTGCTAATTAGGAAGCAATATTGCTTATGACTATTTTAAAGAAGAAAATTTCTATTTTTCAATTAAATTTGTTATCGAAAACCTGTCTTTGCGGTTTTGTGTTGGCATGTTGAAAATTCTTACTAATACAGGAGGAAAGAAGGCCACAATTAAACATCTCCCATTTACTTATTTGTGTTTCAACTCAAATTCCATGTTTGCCTTTTTCGTAAAACATAGCATGGCTGCTTACGTTTCATTTGGACAGGACAGGGAGAACTCAGAAACTAGGTCATACCGATCTGATGATGGGAGGCTGCAGAACAGAAGTCGGAATGCCCTGTTGTAGCCCTTGTAATTATAGTATAACAGCTATAAAAATTTGCATTTTACTTTGATCATTTAGTGGTGTCTGTATTCCCTGTAACATACTGGCGTTCCCGTAGAGCTCAACTGTCCAGCAGCAGTTTTCTGCAGATTTTTGCCTTCAAATGACAACTTGGATCATCTCACGACTAAGCCCATGCATGCCGTGTACCAGAGCGTCAGGCTGCACTATTAAATGTGGCGCGACAGCCTGTCCCTTCTCTCTTTTTTGTTTATATGGAATCGGCGAGGTGTTGCACCGCTAAAGTACGCATCACCACCTCTTTTTCTCGCTCTTTTCCGTCTAGACATGAAACCTTTCACGAGTATCAGCGCAAGCGAAGGCAGGCATGCACCTCAGCACTCAGCAGACGGCGACTTTATCAGGTGGCTTTGAAAATAGGGGAACATATATCCGGCGATAAGTGATTTTGTCATATTACGGCCACGTTTTTATATAACATTTTAAAAAATTCATACTTCAAATAAAAGGTCTGAAAAAAAACACCGATGTTTCTACTTTATTGAAGGCTCTACGGAATGCCTTTATGTTTTAGAACCCTTGCTCTAAGCACGACCAAACTTGGTCGGACCAAGCATGTAATTTTGCAAGCAACACAGTTAGGACCATAGGAATTTTGTAGGAGGTTGTCAGTCTAAGATGTTTGACACAGAGGAATGAACTGAGAGGAAATCAGGATGGACATCACAGATTCACATGTCAAGTGGTCCTTGTGATTATATAGATTACAAAATATCATCGGTTTCCATAGATATCCCCTTACGCAATGCATATTTCTGAACTGTGCCAAGTCCAAGATAAGTCCATAAATGATAGGCGGGTAGAGAATTTTGTCGAAGGCATTATTTGGTTCCTTTCTTAGCCTAGGCCGTAGGCAAGAGAGAGCAAAGGAAACAAACATGCCCTAAAATATTCTGAACATTGTTTTGTCAATCAAAAAGGGCTGACCAAGGATGGCTCCCAATCTCTATTTGCAAACCTTTCTGATCCAGTACAGGCGGATCTGTCTAATTCATTGAACACCTGCAATGGATGAAAAGGGAACAAAGAAACAGGTCAATGTCTGTTAACAATGTATGATATCAAAGTTGGCCACCAGACGATGACAAGATCAATGTACCTGTTCTGATCAGGATATTAGAATCTAACATCTTCATTAGTCATCATTCTCATAGTAGGAACTTGCTCTAATTATATAGACCTGCAACATTCACATAAGGTAGGTAGCATGGTTAGCAGTAAACAAACATTCTTATAATAGTTAAGCCTTAAAGGAAGCACTTGTGGTTATAGAATGTGTATAATAGATAGCATGCAACAAAGTAAACTGATTTAGAGAACTTTTTGTACTCAATGCGGGCATTTGATAGGTTATCGGAGGAATAGAATTGTTCTTTACAAATTCTTTTGTTCCAAACAGGGCCAATTGTCATTTTTAGCTTTTCAGCAAATAATTAACACATTTTTCTTGCTTCAATTATATTTTGTTTTATAAGTAGACATGCCAGGTGGTCCCACTAAACCATTTAAATCAATGACACGTGCAAGCATAAATTGTTTGATACACAAAATTCTGGTTATTATATGACAACAGCCAGATTTTTTTTCATGTAACAACTCAATCAACTTGTATCATTTGTCGTCTGCACAAATATTGGGGACAAGTCACCTTGAAAATTCAGGCAAGTTTCAATAATATTTTTCAAACCCCATTCGGAACATGTGACTATTAAAAAGTTACTTATGGTGAGTGATGGTGATGTCACACTACTAAATTACCCACCAATGTCATCTGTCTAACAAAGCCATCTACTTCACTAAAATTATTCATCATACTATCTATCGTAACAAACTCTTCATCCTATCTGACTTAACCTCCCAAAATTCTCACGATGGGTACAACCAAAGTATATGTACTTCGGCCTCTATTGTCATTGTGCGATAGATGACGGCGTGACGTGTCATGCAGTGCATAACACCAATCGCCACCCATGACAAAGCCAATTGCATATGACGCACGCGGTCAATTACAACATGTTGCGTTATGTGATGCATAGCACCAATTGTCGATAACAAAGCTGAAGACACATGACTCGCTCACTCATAGTCTCGACGGTGGAATTTGGATTTTCTCATAGCAAATCATGGGCACTTGGCTAGTTCCACATAATTTTTGTAGGATATGACACATCCAATCTCACTGAATTTGTGGTTCGTTAGGAGATTCCTATGGAAATCCTGTGCTTCATACATGTTTCTACATAATAACTTGAAATCTCACCTTGAACATGGTAGGCTCAATCAGCTGGAACACCAGGCAATCACCATCAACTAGCTTGTGATTGATGGCGAACCCTCTCCACCCAGCACTGAGGCCCCGCTTGTGCGCAAGGTAGAATGTGTCAGACTCATCGTCCACCTCATCCACCAGCGTGATCGTCTCATCACGCTTCGGGAGATACTTCCTGCTAAAATCCGTCGGGAGGCCCTGCCAATTAACCAATCCTCCTAATCAATATTAAGAACTAAATACATTAGGCTTAGAGAACAATTATGGTATATTCTGTAAGTACTAATGGGCAATAGTAAAAATCAAATCTTGGCATCGATTTTCAAGAAACAATGTAGACGTAATGGAAACAGCAGATCATTAATCTCAATCAGGGAGCGAAGTGGTGCATCACAAGAAATTTTTTTGCTGTACCAGCCAGAACCCGCCGGTGACATGAGACTGTGTCATGGGCTTGACAAAGATGGGGTATTCGGAGCCTAGCTTGTCTTCCAGCTCTTCGGCCATGGTGATGGCGTGAGCTCTCTCATCATCGGTCGCATACACTCGGTTAGACAAGTCCCTCCTCGTGCTGTACATCCTGCTCAAAAATACACAAAACAAACCAGAGCATTAAGCACCAGCATGAATCACGGAATTCTATGGAGATGGCGAGACATGCACGTGCCTCCTTATCTTCTTCTCGAAACCCCAAGATTCCTGCGCACATCCAAGAAAGATGCAATCTTAGATTAGTTAATCAAGCAGAGAAGAAGAAGAAGAAGAATTTAGTCGTATTGTCACGTACGTCGCGGTACTTGGGCTGCTCGGGGAGGCTGGCGAGGCGGCCGGACCGCCGGAGCGGGACGTCCTCGCCGTCCTCCTGCACCGGCCGCGCCTTCCGCTTCAGCGTCTTAGTCTGCAAGCAAAACCAATCAGAAGATACACTTGTCAAACCGCAGGTCAGCAGCAGCAGAAAGGCGACACCTTTCGAGAAGAAAGCCGGAGGTGGCGGCCGATCTGATCACCGGCGATGGCTTGGCGGCCTCGCGGACGGCCGCGGAGAGGTGGTGCAGCCGCAGCTCGTCCAGCTTCCGCTTGTTCTCCTCCACCTGCCTCCTCCGCTGCTCCTCGTACGAGGTCGCCTCCGCCATTCTCTTCCTTGCTGCTGGTTCTCCTCTCTCCCCTTTGTTCTGGGAGGTGAACTGGTGAAGTGAAGAGCGCGCAGACGAGGCGGCGGCGAGGCGACAAGGGGAAGGGGAGGGACCAGTAGATGTGTTCCAGGGATGGAGTCGATAGGTACACCCGGTCTATGGAGTTTAGCCGAATCTGAACTGGATATGGTGGGACGTTGTGCGCTGGTGGGTGCATGGACTGGGTAGACGGAGGCGCCGGACGAATGAGAGAATGCGAGATTCAAAAGTTCAAACTCCGCCCTCACCGTGCCTGCCAGCTGCCTATGGCCTACCCTACCCATTCAGTCTGTCAGGGGCCACCTGTCAGTGATGCGCAGAGAGAGGTTTCGGTTTTTTTTTTTGGGGAAAAGACGGACGCCACCCACAATGTTTGGTACCCTTCTACATTGTCTGGCCAAAAAGTTGTAAATTCAGTTTATTTGCTTTTGTTAAATGAATACAAAATTTATTCAAATTTTCCATTTCTATAAAAGGAAATCTGAAAATTATTTTTAAAAAAATTTAAATTTTGGCAAAATTTGCTGGAAAATCACTTTTTCCCCAAAAAAAATTGAAAAATTTGATGAAAAAACAAAGTTCAAATTTTAGTGAACTTTTCCAGATTTGGTAAAATTTAAATTTTCAGTAAAATCGAAATTTTGAATTAATTTACCAAAATCCACAATTCAAAATTTGGCAACAATTGTCAAATCTTTTGATAACATTTAAAATTTCACTAAAAGGACCAAAAATTTCTAAAAATGCAAACGTATGGTAAAATTTTGAATTTGGTTTTCTACAGTTTAGAAAGGAGAGAGGAGGATAGAAAAGGAGCCAAATAACCACAACCTGCTTTTCCTTACTTTGCCGTACGTTGGCTGGCGAGGCAAGCCGAGCAAGGCAAGACAAGATGAGAGAACAAACCAATCATGCCTAATTCCCGGTCTCAGCGCATTTTCTGTCTCTTCTCTCCCACAACTTGCTTTTCTTAATAGAGGCAGAGCAAGCACAACTGATCATAGGGGGAAGGGAGGCACCGCTGCACCCCTGCATCTAGCATTGGCTTGGCTAGCGGGCTAGCTGCCGCTCCATTCCAACCTCCTCCTCCATACACACACTCTCATATCTATGTTTGCATCCTATCTCTTTGTTCCCCATAAGATAATAGACCAACATAGAGGAAGGCGGCTGGCGCTCCTCCCTCTTGTCAGCTCGGGCACGGTGGAGTATAGAGAAAGAGGAGAGAGAAGCGTAAAGAGGGAGAAAGACGACCAAACGGCTGGCCATGACACATCGGCAAACCAGTGGCCGCAGCACCATGGGGGCACGTGTCACCTCCTCCTTCTCTAGCCGGTTTGCCTTGCCTCGTCTCATCAACATTTGTAACATTTTTGTGGTTTGGTAAACAATGTTCTCATGGGCAGATTTAGGCCCATAGCAAGGTGGGCTTCAGGGCCCAACTAGTTGGGGTAACCCTCCATCATGGCTCTTGCAATCCTGCCTTGTGCGCAGCCCACCTACTAGCCTAGCCCAACAACCACAAAAGTTCCTAGGTGGGGGACGACCTAGCTATGAGAGTTGAGATGCTGACCACAAAGACGTGGACGGTCTTATCTTCTTATTTGTTTATAAGCTAAACTTTAAAAACTTCTTAACTTAGCTTCGAAACTCTGGTGCACTTCGTTTAACTTATGGTAAGAGTTTTAGGACACACCAAGACGAAAAAAAGAACGAACTATAAAAAATTAAAACATGTGACTTTTCGATTTGAAGATAAGTAGATAAGATAAAAAGATAAATCAAGAAAACAACCCCTGAGAAAATTAGTTGCCAGAGAGATCGCCACGTGTGGCCGCGTAGCGCCTGCACATTCATAGCCCTAGACCAATCGGTCAAAGCCGCCATTCTTGAAGCTGTCTGCGAGCCATCTTGGCGCGTGCTTAGGTCAAGACTGCAGTGGCGAGTAGAGCCCATTACCATTATTGGATTTTCATAATACTTCTGATTTCTAGTAATATAAAGTTATTTATTAAAAATAGTTTTAAGTTATCTAAAAATCGTAGAAAATTTCAGAAAATACTAGATGTAGTACTGGACTTAGGAAAAATATTATAGTTTGGAATAAATTAAATCTTGTGCTATGAAAAAATGATAGAAGCTATTTAAACCTTTTTCCTAAGTAAAGTATTGCTAGTAATCCAATTAGCTTTATTAAAATATCTAGAGAACTCTGAAAATTCCCAAATTTTCACAGAAAATATTCTAACTTAGAAACAACTTAAGAAAAATATTTAGTCTAGTTTTAATGTTGTAATAATTAGCAAAATTGAAGAAAGCCTACAAGAGCTAAATAGAATTAATATTTATAACACTTTTAATATTTCCAAAAATTATTTCTAGCATGGGTATCTTTACTTAAGGGTAAGTAGGGCATTCTCATGCATACCATATGATGACACGTAGAAACCTCGCTATCTTAATTAAGAGATGGTATGTTGGGTATAGATAATCGTAATTAAGTCGTGCATCCATGCATCATTCCTTTTTGCATATGTTTATATATTGTCTTAATTTTCTCGATTAGACGTTGAGGACCCGAAAAGAATGTTTGAAGACCCCTGATCCCGCTGTCTCTCCTGCACTACACTGCGCTGCTCTACGGTTGGTGCCTCCATGGCGACTTCTGGGAGGCCAATCGCATGCTCGCTCGCACCAAGGCCGCAGGGGTTGCCCCGGACGTCGCCGTGTTCAACACACTGCTCGCGGGCTTCGTCGCGCACAGTAGGTTTGAGGATGCGTTCGATCTAGCGCGGAAGACCGAAGATGGGACGGCGAGGCTGCCGGATGCTGTCACGTACGCCAGTCTGGTTTGTGCGTTTTGCAAGGCTGGCAGGATATCCCAAGGGTACGAGTTGTTGGACGCCATGGTGAGGGATGCACCGCGGGTGGACGCCAGTGTGTACCTTGCCTTCTTTGTGGCACTTGAGGAGAGCGAGCAGCTGGAGGAATGCTTGCAGTTGATGGTGAGGATGACGGAGCGCAGCTGCCCGCCAGACCTCAGCCTCTTCAAGATGGTGATTCGGTTGGCCTGTAAGCTCGGCGAGACGAAGCAGGCCTCGGCATGGTGGAACAAGATGGGGTGTGTTTGGTTGGATGTATAGCTAGAGAATGGCTGTGGAGATGCAACTTTATGCTTGTTTGGTTGGCTGCGCGACGTCGCCAGCCAGGCCCGGCCGATGCAACTCAGCCCCGCAGCCTGGCCCGCAGGAAACGGCCGAATCCGCGCGTGCAGACGCGGCCGCGCTGCTCTCTTGGCCTAGAGGCCCACCGCCAGCGTCAGCGCGGACATCCAACGACTAGCAGATGCAACGACTAGCAAAGCCACAACTTTTATACATCAACTTTTCATCCTTTCAAAATTTTTAAAAAATTCAAACGATATCCAAATTCAATGAGACAAAAAAAAAATAGAACCGTAGGTTCAAGTACAAGGTCTTAAAAAAATTTTAGATTTTTTTAAATTTTCATTTTAGTTTTTGAATTTATTGATTTTCTAATATTTGTTTTTTCAAAATTTTTATTTTAGTTTTTGAATTTATTTTCATGGTAGTATTTATTTTTAATTTTCCTCTCTTGAATTTGTCCATCACATTTCCCTCTTAGTGCAGCCAACCAAACAACATCTCTATGCAGCCTGTACAAACTCATACAACCAACCAAACAACATTCTCTCACACCACCTCAGCCTGGCTCCCACCAACCTGGCTGGGCTCATACAGCCTGGCTGAGCTCATACGACAACCAAACACACCCATAGAGAATGGAGGGCTTAGCCCTGCGGTTGACACATTTGCAATCATGGTGAACGGGCTTGTTGCACGGGGGGAACTCGTTGAGGCTTGCAGTTATTTCAAGAACATGATTAGGAGGGGGCTTACTTCATCTTTAACCATTTTTCCTTCATTTCATTTCCTTCCTCGTCCTTTTTTCTTTCATTTTTCACCATCTCTAACAACGTCCTTTCGAAAAAAAATTGATATAGAAAAGAAGAAAAAATTTCTTTAAAAGAGAATCCCTTTCAAAAGAAAATGGTGAGGAGAATCTGTTATATCGTTGAAAGGAACGAGATTTTTTTTTGTGACGGAAACAAAAATGAGGACGGTCTCCGTTCGTGATGGTCTTAGTCCTAGGGTTGACACATTTGTGATCATGGCGAGCGGGCTTGTTGCGTAAGAGGAACTCGTTGACGCGTGCAGTTATTTTAAGAACATGGTTGGGAGGGGGCTTTTTGTTGAACCACAGAAAAGGGTGCTGAATGACCTGCTCAATGCATTGGTTAGAGATGAGACACTCGAGCTTGCAAAGGATGTTTGGGAACGCATGATGAGCAGAGACTGTGAGCTCAATGTGAGTGCATGGACGACATGGATCCATGCACTGTATGCGAAGAAACATGTCAAGAAGACCTGCTTGTATTGCTTGTACATGCTCGAGGCAGGGCTGATGCCGCAGCCTGACACATTTGCAAAGATGAGGAATGGGCTGAAGAAGCTCCGCGATAGGGAAATTGCTGCTGAAATCACTGGGAAAATGAGGAAGATGGTAGAGGAGAGACATGTGAGCTTAAAAATATATAAGAGGCTGAGGCGTGGGGTGATCGGTCTCGAAGAACAGCCTATGGCAAAGAGGAGAGGGCAGAAACAGAGTCGAATTTCCTACCTAAGTTAATTGAAGTTGCTGACGGCAATGCTTCTTTTCGTGATTGAATTGCAAATGCTGAAGTTCATAGATGACTAGATGAGCAACATAGTTATACCGGCCTGCTGAAGATGGAACAGATGTGCACTGCAGCCAGTAAGTGTACTGCTGCCTAATGTAGAGGCAAGAGCCTAGCGATAGTTTGATGATGTCTGAAGTTCGTGTGCTAGTACGTTCTTCAATATTCAAAGCTTTCTGAGTTAATGATATTGCCATGTTGGGCATTGCACTGCCCATGGCGAAGATAATAGCCCATCTGTAACAGGGGAAAACAAATCTCCAAAATTTCGCCGAAATTCAGCCTTGCCAATGCCCCTCAAGTGCATCACGAGATCACAAGAAGCTCCGATCACACCCATTCTTTGAACCAAAAGGAAAACTTATAGCTAAAATTGGCCCATCTTCACACCGCAAAGCAGCAAGACACAAACAGCAACCAGCGACGGTCTACACAAGCACTTCTAGCATAGCATACGCTTAATAAAGTGACACAGCAGTCACCACTGGTAGTGAGTAAAATTAAGTTTTTCACTTGTATTACTAATTCAAATCAAATCTGAATCTGATACATATCAAAATATAAATATCAATAACATTTTGCATAAAAATTCCCTAGGCAGAAAACGAATAACGAAATGGGCAAACGACACACCAGGCACAACCACTACTACCGCTGAATCCTCAATCACACTGTACAGAACCAAAATTTTGCTTCGACACGGCTGGTCAGCTCCTCTATACAAAGCTTCCTTGATTTGTGTCCTCGACTCTCTTATTTATTCTTTTTCTGCTTCCGTTTTTGCTTCTTCTTAGCAGAGAGCGCACTGGAGGCACTCTTACCTTCGAGCCTTTTTGTCACTTTCATGACACTGGCCATGCCCTTGCGTGCGGACGCCTTGCGGTCCAACCTGCGGTTGAGCAGCTTCCGATCTAATGGCCAGTAGGCATACGGGTCCATCTTGTCTTTCTTCTTCAGATCACCACCGGCCTTCTTGCTGGTGTACTCATGGCCAGTGTAGGCCCAACCAGAGCTGGACGTCTTCCTCCTCTTAACAGACTGGCTTCTGATGGAGCTCTTTTCATCAGGCTCATCGTCATGAGAGAGAGGCTTCTTTTTACGTCTTTCCCGTTCCTCACGAACAATTATACGGCCTTCAGAGTCCATCTCCACCTCATCGTCATCGTCGTCAGGTGTAGCTCTCTTTTTTCCTGGCATTGTCGATTTGAGAGCCAACCGCACTGTTTTCTGGTCAAGTAAATCTAGAGGCTCGCCAGTTGACTGATCAATGAACTTTTCCAGCAAGCTCTTATCTGCTTGGCGCTTCCTGTTTGACCTAGACATTAATAGTAGTGACTATGTATTTGTTGTTATCTGGCTGCTCATACTTTTTAATGTAGCATTGTTATGGCACATACCGCATTGAAGCTTTTGATCCAGTACGTGAAGCAACAGTATGCTGTGCAGAAAAGGGGGCCATGGTGCCATCCTCGTCACTTCCAAAATCAGAAAACATTTGTGTGTGATTCCATCTACTTTGTCTGCATGGGGCATGAACAAGATAGTTGAACAAACAGAAAAAATGGATAATGTGAATTCAAAATATATTTCTAGAAGCTCAGAACTATCAATAAATTCTGGTTTGCAGAGCTTAAAAAAAACTTGTACTCTTCCATCAACAGAATTTGGGCATCAGTGCACCGCAATACCTTGTAACTCCTGAAGTCATAGATATATTATCCCCATTCTCAGAAGATTTTGCCTTTCGCATTTTTCGCTCGTTAATCTATCAAAGGTTGCAACCAATGGCGGAAAATAAGACAACAGTTCTTCCTTTCCTTTGTAAAGATAAGAGCACAACATAAAAGATAAAACAACGTAATCACCTTCCTGATATTGCTGAGCAATTTCATGTGTTCTTCAGGCATGACAGCCTTCACTGCATCTAAACCACATTTCTTCACAAGAATATCCACGAGTGACTTGACCTAACACAAAATGAGTTATTAACGAGCTCCAATAAAAGTACAACAGTTCACTAATATGAAAGAGCATGTTTCTTTCTCAAACTTTTCTCTTTATCTGCCCTGATATTAGAATAAGAAAGCTACTCATGAGAGAATAAACACTAACATTGTTTGCTACATATACAAACTAGTGGAAGTGTCTATATTTCAATTAACAAGGGTTACATATTTCAATTCATAAATAAACAGTACACTATCAAAAGCAAACAACCAATACCTTTGCTTTAAAGGAATTCTTTGTATCACTTTGCCAGCTCAACAAACCCTCTATGACTCCCTTTAAGTGCCCATGCAACACATCAGCTTGAGATTTAGCCACTAACGCTTTGATAAAACCCAAGTTGGCCTAACCCATAATATTAACGTTAAGAGTGAGGAGCTGAAAGAAAATGATAGAGAAGCTAAAGTAATGAACTAGAACTGTATTGTGCGCTTTACTTTGACAACTTCTCGGTTGTTCCTCTGCATAAGCAGAAAAGTTGAAGGGAGGAGCTTGTACGCTACTCCGATAAGCTCTGAGAACTCATAAGTCAACCGAGCTAACCCAGTCACAGCGGCACTAATTGCATACGGAGTTTGACCAGCCAGACCGCCAGCTACCTAAACATGAAAGCATACAAAGTCAAACCAAATTATGAATGTGTATTTCTTTATAAATAGGAAGGAAAGAGATCCCAGTTGTTATAGGGTAACAACTGAGCACATTGAGGAAATGCTAAGCAAGTGTGGGTAAGGTGCAACAGCTTGGTGCTGAGGCAGTCAATTTTCCTTCAAATGTTCAAATTAAAGACATAAAGGCAAAAAAGTACCATGCCAAAGAACTGTTGCAAGCTATCCTTCCTCCCATCATTTTCAGCGTCTTCACAAGCATGGCCAATTTCGATAAGCAAATCATAAGCTCTGTTTCTGGTCTTCTTGTTAGCCTGTTAAGAAACAAGCACTTTCAGAAGCTGCCCTAAGAAAATACTTTGCTTGAGTAACCAGAGTTAATAAACAGAGTTATGTTGTCCAACTACTTGTTAAAAAATGTACAAATAATTTCTTACCAACCCTGTTCTTAACAGAAAAGGCTGCTCTAGCAGATTTATTTTTGTTTTGAAAAGATAATAAGGATAGCCACAAATAATGCCAAGAAACTGCAAAAAGCTAGCAGTACGAAGCATTACAAAGCGAACAAGGGGAAAAAGTCATATTGCAACATGACACAAGCATTATAGAAAGTTTATTCCTGGTTATATTAAAAATATCAAGCAAACTATGATATACTGTTTCAGTTACCTCCTTTAAAGCAAGAAGTATTTCTGTGAGGAATGAACTAACAGTTTCCCTCTTTCTAAGATTAGATGAATCCTGCAAACAAAGAAATTGTAGACTTTTGTTGATGCTCTCCCAGGTACCATATGCACATGTCAAGAAGTAAAACATTTTTTATATAACCACCTTTAAAATGTACACAATAAGGTGATGCACGCATTCGAGCCTGTAACGTTTTGATGGAAATTGGCATGGCAATGACAAAATCATCAATTCCAACAGGACATCCAAATTTTTTGCAATAAATCCAGCATCCTGAAATAATAAAGCATCCATAGAAAAAAAGAAGTTAATTTTTTATGTTATGTGCAGTAATTCATATAAAGTACAAACTGAAGACGAACAAACCTTAAGTAGCATTGAAAGGACCTTGTACGCTCTCTTTTGAATCAATGAGTCGCTATCCTAGAAACAGCAAAATTACCAGGTACAAGCAATTTACAGACCAGCTTGGTTACACGGAAAAGACAACCATAACTTGCATTTAGATCACAAAGTACCTTAATTGCAGGTTTTACATAACTGAATAGTACATTGATAGACTTTGCAGCTAAACCAGGCATCAATGAAGCTGCAAAGTCCAAGAGGAGAGCCCTGAAATTCATATCAAGGATTAGAATCAACATCAGACTTCAACTGGGATCTGGGAGGTACAAATAAATAAGAACAAGTAAGAATATAAAGTTACAAACTCCATGCAAACCTCGTCTCGTTATTTGTGTTGGAATTAGCTTCAATTTGCATTGAACTATCATCCACTCGCTCTACATTAGCAGCCTTGGTGGCATCCAGTAACTTTCTTATTGCATCAAGGAAAAACCTGCCAACAATGTCTTTGTCTGATATGGAAGCTATCTCACTTATTGCAGGCTACAGGTTCAACAAAGAGGGCAAAAATGTAAGTTATATGCCTTTAAGTAATATAAGAGTGCAATCAATGAAAAATCAAATCATAAAACTCTCAAGATGAAAACTGAAACTGTAATCCACAAAAATTGAGGTGCCTTTCTCAGTTCAGCCCCAGATCATTGTTTGGTAAAAAAAAAAATTGATATTGACAATTAACACCCCAATGTTCCAGACTTTGGGCCTGTTCTCCCCAGCTTATCTAATCTGCTAATCTGACTTATCTCGTAACTTCGAGAATTTCCCGAGGTGGCCTTGAGAGTCCGATGCCCTTGGTTTTTAGGATTTAGGGAGCTTTTAGACACGTCTACGAGATAAAAAAAACGGATTCAAAAAGTAATAAAAAAAAGTCAAATAAGTCAATATAAGTCAGATAAGACACGAAATAAGTCAGATAAGACATGGCTTATATTGACTCATTTAACTTTTTTAATTACTTTTTAAATCCGTTTTTTTTTATCTCGTAGGCGTGTCTAAAAGCTCCCTAAATCCTAAAAACCAAGGGCATCCGGCTCTCGAGGCCACCTCGGGAAATTCTCGAAGTTACGAGATAAGTCAGATTAGCAGATTAGATAAGCTGGGGAGAACAGGCCCTTTACCTGTGGAGTCTATTATGATGACGTCATGGAGATTACTATAGAACTTTCAAAAAAGACGACCAACCAGCCTACCATAGCAGTTTACTCTATAAATAACCAATTTCATCAGCAGCCAAAGTAAACAACAATGCCCCAACTGACCTTAGCCTAAAACCAGATCAACAACAACAACAGTATGCCAAAATAATAAATAAGGTACAGAAGCCTTGTTCAAACAAGAATACTAGGCTGGTACCAGAAAAAATCACACAAATTTGAATTGCCAACATACAACTAGTATCAAGCCCCAGAGTTAGATGAAATAACAAATCTATATAGCAAACAGCAATAATATACCTGTAAGAATCCAATAGTTTCCTTTGAGGATGCCAAGAATATAGAACATAAAACTTCCAAAAACTTTGAAGAGAAAGCCCGTATAGCTTTCAAATTTTCCTCTGCTACCTCCTTAGTATAGCGCTCCTTTGCTCTTCTTTCAGATTTGCTTATTTCATCCCCACCTAGAATGTTCTCTCCTTTACGAACTGACAAAACTTCCTTGTTTTGTTTAATTAAAGTCTAAAACTAATACAAGTCAAAACAAAATACAAAGACGCGCAAACGCACATAACAATCTGTGTAACTTAAACAGGGGCAATGTGAAGCACCTGAATACTGGAACAAATGATACCACGCAAGTCAGGCTGGTTTTGAAGGGTGTCACACATAACATCCTGTAGAACTCTGAAGTTGCTTGAAGTATCACATGGATAGTTGCAACAAGATGGTAGCAAAGACCAAAGTGAATACACATAACCTTCTGTTCTTTTTGCGGAGAAAAGCTTATTGTCCTTTAAAAGCTGTTTAATTCCAAATATTGGAAACATAGTCAGGGGCGCATTTCAAAACAAAAGGGATTGATCTTTTCTTTATCAAGCAGATATCATTTCTATTAAATGTATAATACCTTAGGAATGCTCTTCTCTGCAGCCCTAGCAATGTCCAGAATATCTCTCAAGAAAAACTGTAAACTGGCACCAACAATGTGCTTTTCTAAAACAGGGAGAACCCATTCATTTTCATCACATATTGATTGAATCTGCAGAATTTCAAGGACATTCTTTGGCCCCATTGCAGCAACTGCTGAACCAAGACATGCATTGAGCTGAAAAATAGGAGGACATGAAGGTGAATCAGGAGACTAATTGATCATACATAGACCAAATAAATTACAGTTGTATGGAGGGCATACAAAACTACAGATTTATATATTGCCTATGAACTTAGGTCTTAGCAATTTCTTGACCAGCATAAGTCAGTCAGTCAGTTTGTACCATGCAGGAGAAAAAAGTGGTTCCTCTGGGATAAAACAAGCGCACAAGTGCACAACAATCATGTTTTGACAGCATTTCCGCAACCAGCCAACCACCAAGTCCTTCACCAGCAAACATATATTCTCGTATGTGGCAAGGCAGGTAATCATGTAAAAATAATGACAAGCAGTTAAACAAAAAAAATTACCTGCATCCGGAAAGAGAAATCATCATCTGACAAGTTTTGCATATGTGCCAAATTCTTAAGTGCTTCAGGCAATAGGTGAGATGAAGATTCTCCTGTTGTTTCCCATTAGACATCAGTTCAGGAATTGTGATAGCTTAATAGCAAGCAACTAGATAGCAGCAGTAAAAATATATGATAATCTAACTAGATAATTAGACAGAAAATATTTGGGCACAGATTGTTAATGGCACGAGTACAGGTGTCCAACAAGAATGGTGAAGGTTAAATAGAATCTTCATGCTTTTTCTGACAAGATGAGACAGAAAGCTAAATAGAATCTTCATGCTTTCTCTGACAAGATGAGACATCAAAAATTAGGAATTCTGATATGCTAAGTTATTGAAAATGAAAACCACGATTTATGATCACAAACAATGAGGCTAAGATGAAGCATTAGAAAAAAAAATTACCAATCTAGATGGATGATATGCTATGCCTAAATGTGTAAGTGGGTATGCTGAAGCATTGGCATACTTACCTAGCTTGTCAAAAGCTACTGAAATTACATCAAATGATTTATCCCAGACATCACTATAGCGGACATTTAGCAGGCCCTCTAGGATAGCACATATCTTCTCTATGACCGTAGGGTCAGACATTAACCCTTGATGTCTGGCCTTAATCTGGGCAATGCCTTGGGACACCAAGTTTTCATCGATGCAATTATCTATTAAACCTTTGAAAGCCTCCACAGCACAAAATCTCGCTTCTTTAAATTCACTTGCCAATATATCTGACACGATTTATGAGAAAAGATTTACTCAGAATATACATAAATATGATTTGTAAATACCATATCAACTTAGAAATGCTAGATTTATGAGAACCAACCTCCAAGCGAAGTAAATACTAGTGGAAGCTTTACAACACATATGTTCTTATTTTGATTATAAATTTTTCTAGTACCAACATTAAGAAGCCGTGCAATTGAAGCCATTTCATCTCCTGATTTTCTTTCTGTAGAGACTGCTAACCCCAAAGAGCACATGAGATCCAATAGCACATCAGATTTAAGCTGTAGAGTTGGACTGTCACCAACGGCATGCAGAATCTCCAATATACTCCTTGTCACGATTGGTTGATGCAGATCCAACAATGCTTTAAAATATTTTATGATGGTATTGGAAGGCTTGGATGCCATAAGAGGAAGGCAGCATTTCAAAGCATTCAAAATATACAGGACCTCTTTAGCTCCCTTAGGTCCTTCTTCTGCTACAGCGGTATCTACAGCACTGTATCCTCCAGCAAGCAGCAGAAAACGTTCAAAACATCTCGCTATTCCTTCGCTCGCCGGAACCAAAACAGCCTGCCGCTGGAAACTGACGAGAATATCTCGCAAGAATGAATGAGACTGCTTTCTCACCTACAATCCATTAAAGTAACCTATGAATAATCTTCTGGATGATAGTAGAACATTTACATTCTTTTTGTCTCAGTAAAATTAACTACGTAACTAAAAAGCTGCAAGAATGAAAAATCCCTGCGCATTATCCTCTGCTAGGTGATTCTATAACTAGAAAGTTTCAAATTTTCTACTAAAAATTAATGGTACTTTACCTTCGGCCGGTGATCAATAGCGAGCCGTAGCATCACCGCGTAGAGCGGCTCCACTGCCTCCCAGCTCGCCTTCTCTCCCGCAGATATCAAATGCGCGAGGCACCTCACCCCCGCCCTTACGCCGGAGTCGGGAGTCGAAGGAAACTCGAGCACGCGCACCACGTCGTCAGCGACTAGGCGACCGCGGGCTCGCACCACCGCCGTGGGGAGTGCGGGAACCGCCGCGGATAGGAACGCGAGGAGGGCGCCGGCGACGTGGCGGTCGGCGCCGTCCGGCCCCGCGCGCGCGAGCGGGGTGAGCGCAGCGGCGGCCGCCGCAAAGTAGGCAACGGGAGTAGCAGCGACACCATGGTCCTTCATGGCCTGCGCCATGGCGGCGGCGGTGGCGCAGAGGTGCTGATCGTCCTCCCGCGGCGAGCCACCTAGCCGGGCGAGGATGGCTGCGGCGAGGTCGGCCTCGTCGTCCAGCAGGCAGAGATCCTCATCGCCGGCGGCGGAGCGAGGGGTTTGGGGGAGATCGGCCATGTCGGCGTCTGCCATGTGGGTAGCCGCAAGCACCAGAGCGTTAGGGTTTCTGGAAGTAAAAATCAGGAGACGGGCTCGTTATTTTTGTTTCTTTGGCGCGACTCAACACGGCATTTTTATTCGGGTATAAGAGCTCGTTAATGGGCTGGGTACAATTTAGACGGGAAAACAGGGCCGTATATTTGGTTTGGACGTTGTTTTCGGCCTCTAAGGCCTTGTTTGGCTGTACGGGAAAAATACCTCAGGAGATAATCCCCATGTACATACTCAGCCCTTCCCCTTTTCTCTCAAGTCGCTTGATGTCTTATGCCCTCTAATGTCTTCCTCTCCACATAGCAGCTAGTCGGCCATGTCCTCGATCCGGAGAAAGCCATTACCTCGTTCGACTATAGCGCCACAACAACCTCCCTCGACCCTTGGCGCCGCCTCCGGCTGCTGAGCACCGCCTCGTCAGTGCAACCGGACGGCAATGGTAAGCACATGGTGAAGGCAACTACAACTAGGGTTTTAAAACCCGAAACCGGACCCGAAACCGCTAACCTGGCGGCCGGTTTTTGGAAAAAAAACCGGTAAAAACAGCTAAAAACCGTCGGAAACCGCTCAAATTCAAATTCAAACGGGCAGGTGGGCACCGGGCGAGCCACCGGTTTTACCGCCGGTTTTAGCAGTTTCCCGGCGGTTTTTGGCGAAAAACCGCTACAAAAGACAGGGAAAACGTGGAAAATGGAAAAAAAGAAAAGAGGTCTGAAAAAATTTTAAAAAAATTGGAAAAAATTATAGATGGGTGAGATATATGTGTTTGTAATTTGTTTAATTATGGAAAAAATTTGGAAGAATATTTGATAAATATATGACATGTTGAACATATGAATATGAAGTAATAATTTGAAGAAGGTAGTTTCCAAGAAAAATATCAATATGAAGTAAATTTGAACATATCAATGTGAAATAAATAATATGAAGTCAATAATATGATATGCATGGTAGTTACGAACAAAAACATATATTCGAACTAGGAAAAAATTTTGGCATGACCTTTACTAAATATTGGAGAGTTGAAACATATCAACAGCAAGTGAAATGCATATAGACATATATTGCATTGCATAAGGTGATAGACATACATATTAGCCAAGGTCACAGGCAGCACGTCATGCGTTGGCCCCATATTCTACTCACGGGAGCAAAAGTTACAGAGAGAAAGAGGGGAGATATGACCTCTTCTGAATTTTATTTTAAATTTTGTTTTATATAAATTGTTCTACTCAACATCTAGTTTTTTTATAAGATTTTTTTCATTTTTTAAAAAATCAAATTCAAAATCAAAATTGTGAATTGGCCTAGCAAAAAACCGGCGGTTTCTCAAACCGCCGCACAGCGGTTCGGCGAGAAGAAACCGCCGGTTTTTAGCGGTTTCCGGCGGTTTTTGGAACCCTAGCTACAACTAGCAAGAAACGACACTAGTGGGAATGAGTGATGCACTTCATGAAGGCGAGCGTATCGAGGATACCAGTGGGCAGCTACCACTATGGCCCCCAGATCTGGCATCGTCTTCGTTGCCAGGGCCCACATTGCCGGATCCAGAAGCTCGTCGCCAGTGGTCGCGGGATCCACAAGCTTGTCGCTAACCGCCAGACCCACAAGTTAAATCGACCGCCGCATTGGATTCATAAGCTCGTCGTGACGCCGGTCACCTTCCTCATCCCTCTCGACCGGTAGGGAGCACGAGGTGAAGGTTGTCTTGACGAGGAGAAAAGCGACGAGGCGATGGCAGCGCCGTCGTCGAAGCGGACCCCCGGGAAGGCGAGTCCTATGAGGAAGGAGAGGCTTCTAGAGCCGATCTAGCTAGGAGGAAGGAACGATGACGACAGAGAGCGGAAGCAACGGTGCAGAGATTTTCCCGATGTGGGGAGGCCGGGATTTTTTTCCCAATGGATACCATGGGGATTAGGCAATGAAAATTCTCCCTGGTTGGCTTCCAAACACATCTCTAGCTACCCTAGGGAAATTTATTCCCACGGATTTCTAACCCCGGGATTGGACCAGGATCTCAGCCAATCCCAGCCCTTCCAAACAAGCCCTAAATGGTAAAATTACACTTCCCTACAACCGAAGTCTCATTTGAGTGTAGTGGAACATTCCGACTTTTTAAGACCAATATTACAGTCACAGCCATTCCAAATAGGGTATTTGTATTGCATACCTTTTTTTTTTGTATTCTAGCATAAATGTTTACCATATATTTGAAGTTGGATACGGATTCAAATAAATATTTCTAAGATTTGAATTGATCACTTATAACTTAACACAACAGATAGTATGCGTGTAAAGAAAGGTCAACTTCACTAATAAAAATGATAAATTATACTCCGTAAAAGAAAATTTCATCATACATTGCAGCACGTAGAAACACATAAAAGATATCAGGATTGGGATAGGATGGTTCGAAGTTTCAAACAAGTTAGATAGATGGAAATGTGGCTCTCTTTCTTATGGTGGGAGATCTATACTTATTCAATTTTGTTTGAATAGAATTCTAATTTACTGTATGTTTATGTTTCTGCTGCCTAAGACCATTTTGTTAAATGGGAATTAGTTTGTAGGCCTAAAGAGTTGTTATCTTCGGTTTATCTTATCTTCTTATTTACTTATAAGTTGAATTTCGAGAGCCTCTCGAGGTATTTTGGAAAGTCTGGTGCGCTTCGTATGACTTGATTCTAAAAGCTTTAGGACACACCTTCGAGACAAAAAAAAAAAGAACGGGCTGCAAAATCTAAACCATTTGAATTTTTGATTCGGAAATAAGTAGATAAGATAAAAAGATAAGATAAAGAGAACAACCTCTAAGACTAGGGGAGGTCCTCATAGACTTTAATATTTTCTTGTTGTGCAAACGGTGGTGGAGATTAGATATTGGTTGCGGTTTGTGGCACAAAATTGTACATGCCAAATATATCAAAGGGAGACACATTGCACACATTAAGCATAATAACTCAGATTCTGGCCGCTGAACTATGTTACTAAAGTGTGGCATAGGTATAAAGGGGGTAGAAGGTGTAAGATTGGATCAGGTAGTAAGGTGGATTTCTAGGATGATGTGTGGTTGGATATGTAAGTCTTAAATCTAGATTTCCTGATATCTGTGATGTGTGCTCTGATAAGTATATCATTGTGGCTGCTGAGAGAAAAGGTTGGGATTTAAATTTCAAAAGATGGCTTTCTGATATAGATGATATCATGCAGCCGGTCGAGGCATGGAAGTGAAGCTTGTATCGAAGCCGTGCGGAAGTGGCGGTATTGAAGTTGCAGTTAAATCGAAGCGCACCTATCGCTGTGGTTGAGGCCGATTGGATGTCCCTTCCTCTAGATCTGTTTTGCGGTAAAGAGCAGGAGGACCCGCTGCGGCCGTCGGGGGCAGATCCGACGAGTCTAGGACGAAGCTCACCTCTGGGCTTGTGCTAATCCTCGGCGGGCTGATCGGCCAGGCCTTCCCAAGGCGGGAGACGACTGATTGTTTGAGGCAGGGATGGGGGTGGATGGTTGACGCGTCGAGGCTTGCGGTGGCAATGAGGGGATTGGGGTTGGGGGGTCGGCGGCAATAGAGTTGGGGTTGGCGGTGGCGGCGGTGGGTTGCGAGAGGGGCTGAGGGTCAAGGGAGCTCATGAGCAATATCTATTGTGTTCCCAAGTGTTTGTTTTGATTCTAAGAAAATGATCTCACCTCTTTGCATGGTGCATCTTGTCTGTGCTCTTTTATCTTACTGGCTAGGTCTATGCTCTGAGGAATCACAGATGGTGCTGTGAGGTTGAAGGCGGTTGCCTCTAGCTTGTCCACTTGGAAGGGAGGAAGTTGCTTGTTGCTGACTGATGGGATGATGAACAAGACTCCTGCTTGCATGGGCCAGAGAGGTGCCAGGGGTGGAGATGAAGTCTGACGCATGGATGTTTGGAGTTGGGCTTGGTTTTGTTGAGATGTTTGTTTTTCTAGATTGTATCCATGTTGTTTGTCTTTGTTGGGTTAAAAAAGTGGTTATATGTCAGGTGGTTATTGTCCTAGGGTGGTCAAAGAGTAGAATTTAGCTTAAAAGCTGTTCTCTTCAGCTTATCTTCTTATCTTCAAATTGAAAAGTCAAACACTTTAGTCTTTGCAATCACTTTTTTCTATCTCGAAATCACATCTTAGAGTTCTTAGATATGAGTCAAATGAGACGCACCAGACTTTCCAAGCTACCCTGTGAAGCTCTCGAAGTTCAGCTTATAAGTAAATAAGAAAGTAAGGAAATAAAATAAGCTAAAGAGAACACCCCTTGATCTTGCCGGGTGTGGTTTTTTGTTTCAATGTTACTAGGGTGGTTAGATACATGTTTGTTTCTGTTGCATCGTAATGGAAACAGGGGTTACGTTTTTTTTTAAAAAAATACAGGTATGTCCAAATATATTGCTATGAGGAGTTTTATGGTCCTCAGTACCTCATAACACCTTTAACCAGGATCATCCATCATGCTAATCAAATGACTGTTATTAAATGGTACTCCTAAAGAAACTAATGCATAGAAGGGCAAATTTATATTTTCTCCTCCCATTATCTGTCATCCATCTCTCCCCCAATACCAGTATCTTCTCTGTCACCGGCCGCCGCCGGCGGTCGGACCACCGCCACCTTTGCCGGACCGTTGGATTCCTCTTGCTCATGTGAGATGGTGAGAGAGAGAAGAGAGGGGAAACGGAAGAGAGACCTTTTCAATCCTACCCTCATAGATTGACGGATGTATTTGATTGATATCTCTTGTTACCTGTCCGAGGATGGTAAAAATCCCTTATTGCTATTCCTATATATGTTGCTAACTCATACTCCATGAAAATATATTGGGCTACATATACATGTAATATTATATAGGATTCTTTGTAGATATAAAATATATTCATTCCATTTCTTCGTGGTAAAGACAATTTGATTTTTCTGTAGAGAGCACAACAGTTAATTTTTGAATGACCTCTTCGGTGGTTGGGGACAGTAGCCAGACCCAATTCTTTAGAACACAAACCTCAATCAAATTGGACCTTTCGAGGACGAATGCATCTCTCTCTGAGCTTGACATTTAGGTCAAGTGGGCTAGCTGCAGCTACAATACAGACAACTATCCCTCATAGTGCCAAGACCCAACATTCCTTTTTGTTTAGCATGGTGGTTAGGCTATCTGCACCAAAATTGGGTACCAGACAGAACAAAACGCCACCAATTGAGGCACGCATTGACCCCTGTCTGAACCCATCAAACTCTGAAACATGCGTACCTTTATCATAAGCTGACATCAAGGTGATCAAGCTCACTGTCACTGGCATGCTGCACTTGTTTAGCCTTACCCGTCGCCCCTTGCCAACATCAAGCTCATGCTCTCATGGCGTGCTTGCAGCTTGGGCTAACACTGCGGGTGGCATTAGTGGAGCGCATGCATTTGTTTAGCGATAATCGCCGCTATTCTTCAGCTCTGAGCTTTTGTCTACGACTCCTCGTCATCTTTCGGCGTCAGCGTTTGGGTTGAGTTGTTCGATTGCTACATGTTGCGAGGTAGCAGCACAACAATACGTATAGATCGGTCGATGAGATGCATGCGTGAACGAATATGGACACACCAGTGCCACCCCTCTGGCCGGCATCCTATAACAAGATAAGAGTTACAGCTAAGTTTGTTCTAGTTTAGTCGCCAAGATTAGGCTAAACATGTGGTTTCCGCCATTGACAAATCCCCAGTGGCTCTGGGCCTTTCGCGCCCGAGTGGAGCCCATGCGGTCACCGTCCGAGGGCCGGGCCGACCGTCGGTTAAACTAGCATTCTTGCTGCCATCGTATCCATCTCTGTTAACAGGTAAAAG
This sequence comes from Olyra latifolia, assembly GCA_036346145.1. Classification (NCBI taxonomy): domain Eukaryota; kingdom Viridiplantae; phylum Streptophyta; class Magnoliopsida; order Poales; family Poaceae; genus Olyra; species Olyra latifolia. Next base: position 4,545,872 of record CM070524.1, read on the forward strand.
CTTCGAGGCTTGTTTGTTACAACTTACGCCAAAGCATTTAGCTTATAAAGAATAGATATGTGTCGGTAGATTATAATCTAGCTTTAAGTGGTAGCAAAGGCCGATCTTGCGGGGTGAAAGTAAAGTTCCATGCAGTTTAAAGAATTGAGTTTGGACAGCGACTAACAGCTCGCTCTTGCGATCAAGTAAATTGGTTGGCTTCTCTTCCTTGAGCTAAATTGGCAACATTGGTTCAGGGACATCGATGGGCATGGATGAATGGATGGGGATCCCAGGTTTGGTGGTCTGCCATTTGATCGACGAAAAAGACTCCTTTAATTCGAGACAGTTCCGGGATCCTTTTCATCAAAAGTTAGGTCCTTTCTAGATAACCATGTCCTCCTACCACATGTATGAATCGCTTTTGCCGCCTATATATCTTGCCCTATTTCTTGGCTAGCTTCACTCATCATGCATCCTCCTGCGCAGTTCTTCTTGCTCTCGCTTCTTCTTCCTCACTCTGTCTTGATCAGTTCCGACTTCGAGGGCTGCAGAAATGGCGGTCGAGATGGAGGGGCGAGTAAACCGTGCTGGAGAAGCAGGGCACGTGCTCGACCGGATTGCCCGCACGTGTGGAGCGATCGTAGCACGTGCGCTCCTTCTCCATCATGGCTTCTCGCCCCGTGGATAGATCGGTCTGGTGCGTGCAATGCGAGGGATGGTCGGTCCTGCATCCATGGATGTCCTGATGCGCTGGTAAGTTCTTGTTCTTATCAGGCATGAGTATGAGAGCTCAAAGTTTGGTCAGCGACAAGTGCTCGAATTCTAATTGGCTTGTGGGAGCTTGCCATTGGAAAGTCTCGGAAACTCGGTGGAAATTTGCATGAAAATCTTTGGAGCAAACCGAATACGACTTATCTTGGTCATAACCTGTATGACATGTCCAAAGGAAAATCTTTGGAATAAACCGAATACTACTCAGCCACATTTGAAATGGTCTGAAATTGACAAAATGGCGCTGGGTGAGGTCTTACCTTTTTCTGCCAAGTTATTCCTTACTCATCTCTCCTTGACCACCTATGGAGTTTTCCATAAAGAAAGCCATTCTTTTCCTGCTTCACTTTCATTTCTTCCAAAAGCTTCCCAACCTAACGCATGCCTCACTCGGCATGAGCAAAGCAAGGTTTGGAACGAAGAATAATAAGGATAACATGAGCAAAGCCAAGGTTTTGAACTTAGATGCATGCATGTAGAACAAGGCATGACTTTCATTTCCTCCAAAGTTTCCCAACCTAACGCATGCCTCACTCGGCATGAGCAAAACAAGGTTTGGAACAAAGAATAATAAGGACAACATGAGCAAAGCCAAGGTTTTGAACTTAGATGCATGCATGTAGAACAAGGCATGAGATACTGGAATTCTAGTTAATTATCTTTAGTAAGAACACTCAATACTTCTTCAGAGAGCAAACTTGCAGGTGATGGAAGCAAGCGTACACGAGTGCTCAGTTGTTCATATGGAAAACTCAGGTTTGCTCCTCTTAGCCCCACATACTGTTCTTAGTAAAAGATAGCTCGCTGGTTAGGATCATGCAATAGTAATCTCGAGATTGTTCATGACACGGCACTGGTCTTTCCTATTACACTGTTACACATAGTACGGATAGACGTTTGTTGCAGGAATCAGGAGATGCTTCTGAAATATTTACAAACAGAAGAAAACAAATTATCAGTGCTTATTTGGTACTTCATAGTGTACTATTCAAACGAAGTACATGATGATAAGCTAGCTGCTTCTCCAAGCCCCGTACAGTGTGTGTAAATGAGCTGTTCCTATCATAGATTTTACATAAATATGTGTAAATGAGCTGTTGCTACAATAGATTTTACATTAGTACTAGTATCACTCGGCCGCAACCTTGTCCATACCAATTTCAAGCAGTTCATTTCTTGATTACTAAGCATATATACCCTTAATTAGTAAAACATGTTCTGCAAACAAAATTCATCAAAATTAAACAGTGTTGTCAAACTCATTCCCCCTTTCCCGGGGTAATTAAATGCATGACAGACAATTGGACAGGCAGTTTACACTAAAAAAAAAGACAATTGGACAGGCAGTTTTTTTCGCTATCACGGTACTGTAAGCAAACAGATCATTCTGATTGTGAGACCACAGACTACATGATAAGGGAGAACATCAGCATAAACAGTCAAGTTACAGAAGTTTCTCCATCTTTGTTCTTCATGATGGGTCTACACACACTACACTGCATCAACGAATAGTAACTGGATAACATATTTCACATGCATGCTCTTAGAATCAACACCCGAAGCACAAGGTTTAGAAGATTTCCGGCAGCTACCTAGTTTCCAAATTCTTATTTCTAAAAGTTTACAACAATATCACCAACGCATCAAATCATCTCCTGCCACAGTTCAGTGATCGAAACGAGAAGAATGATCGATGAGCTGCAACAACAAAACACATTAATAGAATGGTGACAAGAAATAATAAAAAAACTAAAAAAGCGGACAAAAAATGCATGTTAAGATCTTATTAGCATAAGAGCATTTACTTTTTGGGGATTTCTCCTGTGGAACTATCTCATTCAGTTCAGACTTTGCAGGAGAAGCAACAACAAAGCTTTGCAAAGAGAAGCCTGCACAAAATTTCAAACGTGTTAGTACTTAGCAGTTAGGGAAAAAAATCACATGCAAAGATCCTAACTTGATCAGCAGCGATTATCACAGATTTAACGTTTGTACAATAATTTTCCTGTGATGTCGCCCGTGACAAGGAAATCCTTGTACAAGCGTAAAGTATTTTCCCCTCTATAAATACTGTGGAGACTGGAGAACATGAGATGAAAATTACCCTGCGGAGAGACGCCACAACAGTGATCCATATCATCAGATGCAGCATCAGAGGAGCCCATCCTGGGCTTGATCGAGTCAGTGGATTGCCACCCTCCGCTCGCGCTGTCGTCATCGACCAACGAGGGAACCGACGGCGACGTGCAGTCGATGACAGTGACTTCCCTGCCTCTGTTCTTCTTTCTGAAACTCAGGAACCTCTTGAACCCTCTCACCGTCTCCTTCGGTGACCGCGCCGCGCTGGAGACCCTGCTTCCCGCGCTACCCGGTGTCGTCAGGACGTTCTTCTCGGTGCTCTGCTCGCGTTTCTTCCGAATCAGCGCGGCGTCCGCTTCGAGCAGCCTCTCGATGGACTGCGCCCGCGAGCTGCAAGAAGGCAGGCTACTGGGTGGGGAGCCCCCTGACCTGCCGGAGAAAGAGGGCTCGTCGGAGCTTTCTGCTGCTGGCGCTTCTTCCGCATTCGTCGTCGCGCTTTTCGCTGTGGTGGCCTCTCCGGCGTTGTCCTCGTCCTTCTTGCCACTGAAATCTACCCTAGCATCCGAGCCAGCCAAAGTTTCAGAGTGCCTCATGGTTTCCTCCTCGATGAAGACGTCGTCCTTCTTGATGTAGACATAGCTCGGCTCGGCTTCAGTCTCACTGGTGATCTCTCCGCTCGCTAGCTTCTCAGGGGGCACTGCAGTCTCCTCGTCACTACGTCTCTCAATGTTCTTCTCTTCAGCCTCGATGTCTGGAGTGCCATCCACTACCTCGCCGCAATCTGAATCCGCCGTGGCTGCTGCGTCCGATGCACCGGTGTCATTTCCACTCCTTAAGGACGCCGTTGGGGAAGAAAAAGCGTTTTGAGTTTCATCATGGACGGCACCGCCGCTTGAGAGCTCTGCCGGCAGCAGACCGGCACATAGGTGCTTTCGAGAGCACCATTGCCCGCCTCCTTGAGATTCTCGGTAGTCGTCGGAGCTAGAGCGGCGAGGCAGGCGCGGCGGCTTTGGGCCATTCTTGGCGAAGCCGTTCTCTTTCGCCGAGCACTTGCTCCCTGATAATGTCTTACGTTTTACGCTGCTGAATGCTGCGGCGCGCGGAAGTCGCGCTTCGGTGCCGTCTTTCTCTTTGGCGTCGGCCGCCGTGGCGGGTCTGATGGTAGCGGCTCTTGCGACAGCGCTCGCCGCCTCCCGACGTTCGGCTGGCTGCTTTTCGTGGTGAGCGACAAGAAGCTCCTGGTGCGCGCGTGCTTCTTGCCAGAAATCCTGCTAGGGGCAACGGCGTCGGAGCTTCTTCTCTTGTCGTTATCATCCTCGGCTTTCAGCTGCACATGTAAGTAACAAGGCCTTGGTTAAACTTGCACCACTACATGTAACATTCATATGCATTATCTAAAAAACCGTGTAATATTCATATTGATCTGCGAATTGGAAATGAAACTTTAGTTTTGCATGAAGTGCAACAACATATCACACGATCTTGTGAAAAAAAGGACAAATCAACGATGTACCATATCTATGGCTTAAGCCTAGCTTCATCGAAAACTTAAGAAAATTTACTAAAGGCTAAAGGATGCGGATTTCCCAGGTACAAGGTTTTTGGAGCTAGGACCTCCACCTCTCTCATGTTTTTTTTAAAAAAAGAACTCATCGGTCCTGTCAAATTCTTAGAGGATGTCATTCTCTCCCTCTCTCCTCCTACATTCCAGCATTGACCCAGGCGAGCAGTGCGCCTCCCCAACACCGACCACATCTGCCTGTACCATGACCATTGTGTCTCAATTCTCAAATGTTGACGATTGAGAGTCTTCTCTCCCATTGCGCGGATGTGTTGTTCACCAAGGAAGGCACAAACGAATTTACCCTGGTATGTAGCCTCCAAAATTGGATAAAATCTTTATTCTATGCTTTCTCCACTATATGATGAAGAGAACATATATTACAAAGAGTTTCGATAGAATTTAGAGCTAAGACTACACCTGTAATGTCTAACCCTAAGCTTTTATGCTTCTCGCCTTTGTTTTTTTCTTGACTTCGACAGTATCTTTATTTGCATAAAGTCTTGATCTTGTGTTAGGATTTGAATCTCTAATCAAACATGGTACTTTCCTTCCGTGCAGGGCAAGTCAAGGTCTCCTATCTGTAGTTTGTCTTAAGAAGAAGCTACCTAGTTAATAAGATATCATCTTGAAAGTGCAACCGCCTCTCGCAACCAAAGAGGGTGCAAAAATCAGTGATTACCAGCCAATACCACGAGCAAAGTTCCTCGTGACTCAAGAAGGATGCGAGTGACCTAGAGCAGATCATGTGACCCAAGACCCGCAAGCTATGAAGTTGCGACCTAAGGTTTAATTCGCTAGCTAAGGCACCAGCAAGCCAAGGCCGGCCCTCTCTAATTGGCACCCCATGTCTCCGACAACCTTACAGGGATTGCTCCCTTAGGACTATGGGTAAATAAAAAGGGACCTTGCTCAACTATCATGTAATTATAGGATAACCCTCAACTGCTGCCTTGCCCCTGTCCCTCCCTGCTGACTGTGGTGCGGTGGTTAAGGTCATGGTTGGTGCTAGGGGAAGATGCACCACACTCGCCCGACAACGGGAGGAGAAGGGAGGAGATGAACCTCACTCAAGAATCTGACAAAAAGGAGAATGTTTTTTTTGGTAAAAAAGTATGAGATAGTAGGGGGTCCCCGCTCTGGATCAACACCCAATGTCTCCGACCATGCATGGAAAACTTGTATATATGGAAAGATATTATTATAGGCCAAAGTGTAATTTGAAGAAACTAGTTAAATCTCCCATGTAATTATGTCACTATATACTCCAATATTATACATTTATATCGAGCACAACTTTGCACCTGGTATACGATTCTTTTGTTTATGATGTAAATATAATTTATATTTACTAACTATATTTCTGTTCTCTAGTAATAATAGGGTAATACCTTTTTCAAAAAATATATGTATATTATAGACTTGACATTAAGAAGTAAGAACTAGTGTGGCGGCTTTCTTTTCTATTATTTGTAGGAGCAACTTCTGACCACATCCTTGGGGCACCGTCAATCCATAATAGGCAAGCCGGATGAAATTTGAATCAAAAGCATTATTTTTAACATTAGTAGATTGAGCCGAGTATAGAAATCGAGAAACCACTTTCACATTTCCTGAGGAAAGGACTTTGCCAGGGCGAGAAAAAAATAGTTTCGGTTGCTGCCGTAGATCTAACCATCTACCTCGACGCCGGTGGCCATAGGGATGTCGGTGGAGGGGCCAGAGATGGATCTGTGGCAGAGGTTGTTCATGTTTGCTTTAGTAGCCAGGTTTTTTTGTTTTAGTTCTTTATCGTCGATGGTTTCTTCGATTCCGATGATGTTTTGTTTCCTTGGCGACAGATCCATGGAGTGTGGCAGTAGCGGCGTGCCCTACGGATCTGGTTGTTAGAGGCATGTGTTCCGCTCCGTGGATGCCAACGAAGTTTCGGCAGCATGAAGGTGGATCCTGTAACACCCCATTTTTGCTTTCAATAAAAATAATAATAAATCACCAGTCAATCCATTGTTTGAAATAAAGTTTAAACAAATCAAAGAAATTATGTATAAACAATTCTATACAAAGTTTAAATTTTTATAAATATTTTCGAAGCTCGGTTTGAATACAAACTACATGTGTAAAAATATATATACACATAAATAAACAAGTCTATGACCAAAATTATAGATTTCTTATAAAATAAATTATACACAATTAAGTGCATAACTTATCTCTTAAAATTAGCTCAACTTTAAAGGAATTACCAAAAATCCTTTTAGGCTTAATCTCTCCCTCCCAAATTAATTTCTCCCTCAGCCCATGGCCACAGATGGGCCGGCCTTCCTCCCCTCCTTCCTTTTTCCTTCAGCCCGAGCTGACCCATCCGGCCCAGGAAGGCCCACCCGGCTCCTCTCTTCTTCCTCTTCTCTCCTCCCCTGTTTTTCCCCCGCTGCCCCGGTTCGAGCCCGTGCTGGCTTGCCCCACGCCCGGCTCAACGCTCTGCCCTCCCGTGCTTGCCTTGCTCGCGTCGCACGCGCCCACCGAGCCCGTCCGCCCTAGTCCGAAGCAGCGCTCGGCCGCGCCCTTGAGACCATGCCAAGCCAAGCCCGAGTCACCACCATGAGGTGTCGCAAAGGACACCATAAGCCATGCAACTATACCACGTACCCGCCCCAATGGCCACGTCCATCTTCCCTTCGCCTATCCACGACGACCCAAACCTATAAAAGGCCAGCCCGAGCTCAAATGCCCCGTATCCTCTTGTTCGGTTTCCGCCGCCTTGCTTCGGCGATGCAATTCGCCTTCACCACTGAGGCTCGCGGCTTGAAATTACGGACACACCTTCCTCATCACCTCCTCTCCAATGTCCCCGAAGGAATTGGCCTAAGAAGCTATGGAGACCGAAATCGACGGAAACTCCTCCCCGCCGGCCAATTCCACCCCCTTTGCTCCTCCGGCCACCAAAGGCAGACCTATTCCGATTCCTCCCGGACAGAGCATCTTCGGGTCATCGCCAACCTACAACAAGGACATCCCGTGCGAGCCGATCACCGGAGAACGCCCACGACGTGAAGCCGCCGCCCTCCCCTGCTCTGCTCTCATGTCGCCGGACCACCACGGACCATCTCCATCCCTAGAAGCTACACGGTAAGCTCCCACAACCCCTACTGATACTCATGCACCCTAAACTTCCCTTCGAAACCCTTTGCAACGCCGCCGCCATACTTTCCCGATCCCGCCGCCGCCTCTGCATGTGGCGCCGCCGACTCCGGCCACCTCCGGTCGTGCTATAAGCACCCACGGGTGCGCGGTATCACAACGATTCGAACGAGCCCAAGAACTCCCAGAACGGTGCCCGGAATCACCGGCAATCGCAGTTGCAAGCTTGCGGTCGAAGGATGAAGAAGGCCGACGTCAGCGTGACGTCATGAAACAAATCACTGTGCACCTGAGACACTAACCGGTGGGCCCGGACCAATTAGGAGCCGTTAACCTCGCGGATTTCTTCTCTGGCTGACGCGTAGGCCCCATGGTCCCACCTGTAAGATTAAGTGGAAGCGTACTTTCGATGTTTACGTCTTCGGCTTGAGAAGACGCCTTCGGTCAGAGCTGAGCTCTTGCGGGCTTCGTGGGCATACCATGCGATCTTGAACATAGCGATGGGCCTAGCCCATTACTGTACACCATAGATTCTCTAGTGTTTTCCTATTTTAGATAATCCCAGAAAATAAAATGAATTCTTATAAATACTTAGAGACCACCTAAAACCGTGGGAAAATTCTGTAAAATACTAGATGATCAATAGACCTAAGAAAAATATAACTTTGTATATTTTACTGTTTAATTTCTCTGTAATATTATTATAACCCTTTCCTAACTTTGATTCAAAAATAAAATAACCCAATTAAGCTTTAGGGTTTATTTAAAATAGTAAATGACTTCAAATAATCCTATAAATATTCACAAAAATATCACAGGACATTTGGAGTCTAAGAAAAATATTAATTTATATTTTGCACTATTTCTACTCTTTACAATATAGCTAATAACTCTTTTCTAGTTATTTCTTTTATAAAGAAATTCTAAGAAAAGGTTTTCTATTTGTTAATACTAGTGGACCTCCAATAGACATGAAGGTATAAATATAATTTTATTAACATAAGCAATATACGTGACGTATTTTTCTAAATATGATAAACTATAAATTGGGTTACAATAAATGGGTAGAATCCATATGCATACATTCATATATAACCCTACACGTGATCTTATGAGTAAGATTTCTTATCGATAGCTCATGGAACTTCCTCGATAAGAAACTTACTTAAAATAAGATCATACCGTAGCCTCGGTGAATAGTGTCACCCTCAACCTCGTGCATATCATATATCATGCACTATGCATATTTTATCATCCGTGTCTTTATAGCTGTTTTATGATCTTATGCGATAGATTCGGAAGACACAGAACAACAGCCTGAGAATCGACGACAAGACAATCGACACGCTCGGTCCAGGTGAGCCAAAATCTCTTGATCATTCTCCTTTACCTAGTTTTGTCTAAATTATGTTGATTTTGATTTCAAATGATAGATTGCATGCAAATATGAATTTCTCAAATATTATATTTTGGTATTAAAAGCTAATAGAGCAAGTCTAGTTATTCCTATTTATAAGCAGTGTTAATAAACACAAACCCCTCCTTAACATTTTCCTATCCTGTCCATTGATAACCTAAGGTTTAGAAATTAAATTCCTTGACTAGTAAGTCTTTGATATGGCTTAGACACCTTAAGTCTAGAGTCCGTGGGTTAATTCTTAGTCATCAACGATACGGTTCTAGGATGACAGTCGGTTTATGTAACGGCATAGCCCGCTATCAGCGGTCTTGAAAGCAACGGTATAACTCGCTATCAACGGTGCAAGTGCAACGGACATAACACGCTATCAACGGTACTACTTGACCTCGACAAACACCGTATCACGGGCGGTACCTCTATGGTGCGGTCCCATCATCTCCATGATGTGTATCACGACGGAATCATTATTCCTTTGAACAAGACTACAACATTGTAACATCTGAATGACTTATTTGTTGGACAGTCTAATCATTGAGAATATCCCGAGTACATAATTATGGGAATGTGTTGTGCCCCGTTTCCGAGTATTCCTCGCACTCGACAGACTAAAGAAATAGTCCATACACTCGGGTACCTGCAAAACCTGAGTGTGAATAAAGTCATTATATCTGAGAATTCTGTTGATTAGGATCTGCGGATCTTGGCCTTTGTTGAGCTCAAGGGGATCACGCCTCTTGGCTAAGAGGGTGAGTCTACCGCCATTTACCTGGGAAACGTGCTCCTGTGTAATATGGACACGGATTCGCCAAAAGATGGGAATCGTGCTCCTGTGTAATATGGACACGGATTCGCCATAACATCAGAGATAGCTCACCATGGCGATGGGAGCTAGGCTGCCGATTGTGGAGACCACAACCATGGCTATGGTATGGATCTGCCACATGGGACACGTAATCCTTGGCTAAGGTTACGGTGTCGCCACTGAGATAATCCCCTGTGTTACTAAGAATTGGCATATATTTAGCCCAGTACGTCTTTGCTTTGTGAAAAGCATAAGTCTTGAGTTATTTTAACCTAAAAATATGGCATCTTTGATTTTAAGCTAATAAAAGGAAAACCCAGCTTCCACCAAAAAGCCCTGCATATCTGATTTGCATTCCGCAAGGTTTTGGTTCGCGAGCGCGGTTAAATGAGCGCTCACACTCGCACCCACTCACCTTTTTAGGTGGTGTTGAGGTGGAGCCTAGCCTGGATGACATCGACAAGAAGAGGAAGAACCGGAAGAATGACGTATAGGCCGAGGGTTAGGTGGGATTCCAGTCACTTGCCTGATTGGGTTGGGCACAGCCTTGAGACCCTACTCTTCCTACTGTTTCCGCTATGCTGAACTCTGGTAAGAGTTCATTTTTGTTTGGTATATTTGGCCTTTTCGGCCTGCAAAAACGAGCCATACTATGATTGAACTCTATTGTATTGATAATTTTTATCGCAGGTATGTGATGATTCTAGCATTTTGAAAAAGGTGCCGTGCTAGCAAGACAAGATCCTGGGCTAGCACAGGTGCACCGAGGTTCCCGGTAACCGGGGCCGATAAATCCTTAATTTGTTGGGAAAGGGAGGGAGGATTCTCAATCCTGGTTCTTCTCTGCAACATCAGTTCGCGCGGTGGTGGTGGACATTTCCTCATCCTTAGCCTTTGCGGCAGCGGTGCCTCTCTAGCCCTATTTCCGCAAGCCCTAGCAGTATTGTTTCTGCTCCACAGTCCGAGACAATCATCTCGACGGGGTCGGGACGCAGGGTATATCGAGCAATGCATCGATTCTAACCCGATATGGGTCATGGCTGAAAGTTTGAGATGTGAGATGGCGATGGAAGGCTTCCTGTGCTCTTTTCTTCTTAACAGTCAACGAAGCACATATGACGTTATGTTTTCTTACGGTTTGACTCTTGAGAGTTTTCGTTGTATTTACTTTTTCTCATTAACTCCAGTATAAGGGTTATAATATCTCTTTTGTTAGGAATACAATTCACTTTTTCTAAAAAAAAAAGGAATACAATTCACTTTTTAAAAAAAGCAGATTGAACCGATAGACCGTTCACGGTCACGGCGCTGTTCAGACCGGCAGTGACCAACGTGCCAATGCCCTGTTTCCGCAAGCCCTAGCAGTATTGTTTCTGCTCCACAGTCCGAGACAATCATCTCGACGAGGTCGGGACGCAAGGTATATCGAGCAATGCCTCGATTCTAACCCGATATGGGTCATAGCTGAAAGTTTGAGATGTGAGACGGCGATGGAAGGCTTTCTGTGCTTTTTTCTTCTTAACAGTCAACGAAGCACATATGACATTATGTTTTCTTATGGTTTGACTCTTGAGAGTTTTTCGTTGTATTTACTTTTTCTCATTAACTCCAGTGTAAGGGTTGTAATATCTCTTTTGTTAGGAATACAATTCACTTTTTCTAAAAAAAAGTGAAAAAAAGGAATACAATTCACTTTTTTTTTAAAAAAAACAGATTGAACCGATAGACCGTTCATAGTCACGGTGCTGTTCAGACCGGCAGTGACCGACGTGCCAATGCCCTGTACACGACGCGCAAGCACCAACGTTTCGGCAGCCGGCACAGAAGAGTCTTCTGGACGGCAATCTCCCTTTGACTCCCTCTCGGGGCGGCCCATTTTTTATGAAAGATGAGTCGACACAGATAGCTAGCTGTACACGAAGGCAGGACATGGGCTGGAATTGACGTACGCTTACAGGTACCACGCACATTAACAACAATATGTACGATGCGATTCAAATGTAACTTGTATATTTACAGGTACTACTTGAGTTGTTGTCAAAAAGAAAAAAAACGGTGTGATCTCAGCCGGACTGGGGGTGTTGTTTTTCTTATCTTCTAAATTTTAAAAAGAGATATCTAAGATTGAGTTAAGAGTCGGATCCAGTTTATTTCACGTAGACGTTTAGAGTTTAAGATAAGAAAACGGAAGAAAAAACCAAAATGTTTTGTATTTCGAAAATAGAAATAAGCAAATAAGCAGAAAAAGTTTTTTGAACCTTTAAGCAGGAGCTCTGCTGATTCATTATAGGAGGGGGAACCCAGAGAAGTACAGAGAAATGTACAGGTACATGAAGATAGCAGCAACAATACAGAGATGCAACGGAAGAAACAGAGCAGAGGAAGAAGAAGGAAATAAAAACTGGAACTGGAGCCAGACTGGAGCTGGAAGAACCAGCAAACTGGCTAACACCAAGACCTGCGACCCGGCATTCCAACGCCAACAAGGCGGCCTCCGACGCAAAAAACCATCGCCGGCGAGATCACCTCTCGGTAAAACATCTTGATGAAGTGCCAATCGACAGAGCCGACAGCGATGGCGGCGGGGTTGGCTTGACCCATTAGAAGTGGGTAGCATGCAGAAGAACAGCCAGGGGGAACAAAAAACTTCCACGGCACTGACCCACAGAACAGAAATTCTTCTCCTAGGCAACCAGCAGCAAAAACTCACAACCAGACCACGGCCGGTAACCACTGACCAACAAGACTCACGATCTCATCTGAGCCGGCACCCAGCCAGAGAAGAACAACACAGCAGGAGAGGGGGTCAAACTAGCTGGTAGGAGCCAAAAAACAACCCAGCATGCCGCCCAACACCAGCACTTCACTTTGAAAGCCCCTCAAGAAGGATAACAGCCAGACCACCAGCCATTCTCTAGCTGCTCCCAACACCAACCAACGGCCAGAACTGAACAACACAACCCTTACAAGAGGCAGGCAGACAAGCTGGATGGAAAACCAGCCCAGAACAAGCACGTAAGAGCCACAGACCACCAGGAAGCCCGCCGGCAGAAGAAGCACACGCCCTTAGGCTTCACAAAAGTGAAGCCGAGAAATCGAAGTTCACCTTGTGCTACGGCTCTGTTTGCCAGATCCAAATGGATTAGCTGGAGTACCTCTAGATATGAGCAGTAAGCGTTATTGAAGATGCGGCGGTTCCTCTTCTTCCACACATTCCACACTATATATAGCATAGCATCATCGTGCCAACTGCCGAGGAAGGGAATAAGCAGCCGAGGGAACGCAAGGGATTAATGCATGAGAAGGCATGCATTCACATGGGAAGGAGAGATGCATTTGCAGTATAATGCGACGCGACAGAAGAGACGAGCAAGGTTCAGGGCGTGGTATGCTTGATTTATTGACACACGAAACCTAGATGCCGCTGTACTGCACGGCTCTGCCAACGAACTCCCAAACTTAACTTGCACCTCTCCCTGTGCGTGAGGTGCAGGTTTTTGCTAGTGATTCCGCTGTTTCCATTTAAGTATTTTTGTTTGCGCCCTATGCATGCTGACCGTCCACACACACGAGCCCTCTCAGTTGTGGAAAATGCATGCTGCAAATTAAGGCGAAAAATGACAGGAGAGAGCTTCACATGCAGAAGAACACCACTATCGTTGCAACGAGCGAGATAGGTCAACCAAAACTAACATCCATGGCCAATTGCAGGTCATCGTCGCAAGGATCAATAGAAAGCAAGAAAACAAGTTGTTTGCATTTGTAAAAGATCACAGCTTAAAAACAATGGAATGGAAGTGCGAATCCATGGAATAATACGTAGAAACGAAACATCCAATAGTTTTAAAAGGTTAAAAAAACATGCAAAACCGTTAGAAAACGATGTGATTGACGAGGTCCAAAAGAGGAATAGAAAACGGCGCGGGACGTGCTACGCCAGCAACTGAAAGAACGGAAATACCTACCTCTCCGGCCGTGCCGCCGTCGACCGTCGTTGTCGAGCCAGCGCCACCGCCGGGCACCCTCTCCCCGGCGTGGCCGCCGCGCTCGAGTGCGCCCAGGCGCCTTGACCTCGGCCTCCTTGCGCTCCATGCGCGCGCCCCACCCTTCCCGCGCACCGCTCGTCCCTCCTCCTCACGTCGCCTCGTACATCCTTCCTCCCGTCACCGCACCCACCACCTCCTCCTCATCGCCGCTTACGCCGCCGTCTCCACCATCACCGCGGCGAAGTCGTCGGCGCGTCGCCTGCTGCTCCTCTCGGCGAGCCGCTTGCTTATACCGTGAATGCCGCTCCAGGCTCGGCGGCCATCGCCACAGTCCACGCCACCATGAGTCGCGCACCCATGATTGCCGCCGCGCGCGCGAGGTCTGGTCGTGACGTCGTCGCGAAGCGGCAAAATGCGCCGCACGGACGGGAAGCGAAGGGATCGAATCGAAGCGGGGCCGTGGGGTGGCGTCGTGGTAGCCTAGCGGCGGGAGCGGCGACGTTGGGGTGGGTGGGTTTGTTGCGCGCGAAGCCGGCAGTGGTCTTGTGGACGGGTGGGATATTTGGGGCGAGGCCGCAGCCCGCAGGCGGTGGGGAAGGTTGGGCCAGGTCCAACGGTGCTGACGCGCGATATATATATAGGGAGCACCTAATCATTAGACGACTGAAAACGGTTAAAATTTCAGTCAATTATTTATGTATGCAAATCCAGCGCCATGCATGGATAGATAGCTGCATCACATGCATACATGCAATAAGCGCCAAAGCGCATGGTTGCTGCAGGCTATATATAGCAAATCAGATTAGCGTCCATGTCTAGTTAAGCAACACCAATATTTCTCTATATGCAGTAGTACCATTTCAATCTGTGTACTCCCAACAATCGTCACTAGCCTTAAAATTTGTTTGGTCCATTCCTCTATCAATTACTACGTGCACTTTGCATCCTCTCGTTACATAAACTTTTTTACAGTAAATTATGCACTTTTTACATATCCAATTATATGTAAATTTAGTTATTTACTAGTGTAAAAACACGTCGACTGAGATTTCATCTATTTTCAGACGACTGATGGGGAGCAATTCCAATATATATAAGGCTAGGATGGACGACGGATACATGACCTAGTTGGTTTCTTCGTGGCCACCACGCGTGACGCCGCCTCGGTTCCTCGCCAGGGCTTATTCGGGGCGCCGTGGTGCGTCCACCACTTCGCGACAGGCTGATAGGCAGACCATTCCGAGACTCCTCGCCGACAAGAAGCTCTTCCACTACTTATCTACTTATTTGTTAATCTTCGTTTTAAAATACCGATACTTTGGACCTAAAAGTCCTTTTTTAAACCTCAACGACGCATTAAAACAAGTCAAAAACTGGATTAGGCTCTCGAGGCCATCTCAGAAAACTATCAAAGCTTACAACAGACAAGCAAATAATTAGATAAGATATAAATAAATAAGCTGTAAAGAATTCAGTTCAAAAACTGATCTATCTAATACAACTTCACTGCTCCGCCCGATAATTCGGAAGCTAGAACCACGTCCAAACCTGTTCGACATATCTCCGGCTCCCCTTCTCATCTAGAGTTGTGCCGAATGGTTCAACTTCTAGAGCGGAGCATAACACAATCTGAAGTGGCTCATAGTGCAAACATGGAGGAGACGGAGGCTCTTGTGGAATGAAAGAAGTGCCCTCACAGAGCTACCAGGAATCTACTTCTAATACAATCCGAAGCTGGATAGACCTGCACCATCTCCGATTCTCTGCTACAAGAAAAGAAGCATGCCCCTAATATTCCAGGCTAGGAATCTAGGAATCAAGTGATTTGTTAGTGTTGATCTGCTAGTTTATTCTCTGTACCGGTTGACAACTCGGTGTTACGAAGTTGTGGCTAAAATATTCGGACAAGTTACACCACGGGTCAGCACGACATTGTGCAAACACATACTCCGTAGGACTCAGCCGCTCACGTGGTATACTATCGTCTCTAGCAGCGTGTCTCGTTGTCCCTGTCTCTCCCAATAACAACTTTATCACTATTCTCACTTTCTGTATTTTCTATTCATTGTCTCATCACTATGTACCTCTCCAAAAGCATGCCTCAAATTTATCTGTTACAGTATTTGAGCACCCAAACGGGGACACGCCGCTGGAGACGCCGCCCAGACAAAGATCCGTTTCTTTTGCTCGCCACGGTGCGCGCTGTCCGAGAGAATGAGATCGCAGGAAAGAAAGGGGAAAGGAAAAGAAGGAAAAGAAACGCAGGAGCAATGCATCTTCGTTCTCCAGTGCTGCATGCATCCAGCCCGCGTCTCTTCGTGGAGCCTGTCTCTGTCTGCAGCCTGGACGCCTCACTGATGTGTTCATTCCCAGGGCCCGGGTGCTCTCTGCAGCCTATCTTTATCTTGAACACCGGTGCAGGTTGTGCAGCACGGCGCAACTGCATCGCCTTTAAGCTGCTGGTCTCATCACGGGAATGGAGTGGTATAATTAGAAGCACGGCGCTGCATGTCAGGAGATTTGATGAACTGGGGCACCTGTTCTGTTAAGAATTCAGGTATCTGGTTGTTACTGCATATGGATGGCAATAGGTCTCGGCCTCTCGGATTCCTCTCCATCCCCTGCATCTGCATTGCTCGAGGCAAGACAGTGTCACTGCCAAATCGACTCGAGAATGAATGTGCATCAGAGCATGTTCATCAGCCCTGTACTCGCAGCAACACAACACAAGGCGAATCTTTTGCACGTCAGGCAGAGGAGCCTCGCACGAGGTAGCCTTCACGTAATTAGCAGGTTCAGACACGCTCAGCGCCTCGGCGTGATATATTGGAACGACGTGTTTAATGAACGCGATAGGATCCGATGGGTTTATGTATGCATGATGAAGAGCTTCAGAGCTCTGCAAGACTGCAACGCTCTGCGTGGAGCTTCTCCACGATATATAGGATGTGTGTGTGTGTGGTGTATGAGTAAGTGCCATTGGAAGCAGAGGATGGCTAATCTTCTGTATAGTACAGTGTAGATCGCCCTTTGCGTCCTCGAGCTGTTTGTCTTGAGATTTCTTGACTTGGTAGTTGAACATTACGATTATGCTTTCCCTTGTTTCCAAGAAAAAAAGATCACTTTTCCTTGGGCAGATCAGCAAAGTCACTTGCATTGCACGAACATGGTGTGGTATGCTAGACTCCCACATTAGTTAGGGTCTAGGTCCGTATTATTTGGAATATGCCTTACAAAAGTTAGCCAAGTGTGCATACTTCACTAAGAAAAAAAATAGAAAACTTGATGGGGACAAAATATAAAAAGGGTTCTACGTGCGAAATTATAAATCTCGAGGGGATGGATTGCTAAGAAAGGGGCATACACATGACATGGGAAATGTTAAAGATCAAAACACATGAAAAAGTGGCATACGTGTAAAACTAGAAAACCTAAGGGTCACGACATGAAATGAGAGTTAAGCCTATCACTCATCACTCACTGCCCCAAGAGACTTTTTGTATAGCAGAGATATACGATTTTCTTGGTCTAAAACAGAATAACTATGCTCTAATGCCAACATATCAAAGTGAAAATACATTTCCCCCCATGCAATACATATATGCTAAAATTATCAAATTTGTTTGGTAAAATGTAACTTTCATTCTCTTTCATTATAAACATTTAGTTGAAAACTAAAGATGATGCTCTAGATTACTTTAAGATCTATAAGGTAGAAGTTGAAAATCAATTAAAAAGAAAAATCAAATACTTAGGTCGGATCGTGGTGAAGAGTATTTCTCTAGTGAATTCGATTTATTCTATAAGGAACATGGGATTATTCATGAGAACACGACTCTCTATTAGGCCCAATCAAACGAGGTTGTCGACAATAAGAACCACATTTTTACTGATTTGGTTAATGCCATATTAGACACTATGGGATTATCTAATTAAGGCATGGTGGGGAGGCCCTGTTGACCGCATGTCATGTTTTGAATAAAGTTCCTTTAAAGAATAATGAGAAAACCCCATTTGAGGAATGGAAAATGAGAAAACCATCACTTTTTTACTTGCACACATGGGGTGCCTGGCGAAAGTGAATGTGCCAATAACTAAATCCATGTGTTGACTCATGCATTCAACTATGGTTACATACTCGACTCTGTCACATCTACATATCCTTAGGTTCTACTATTTTAGTCTCTTCATATCACAAAAACCTGACCTTTTGGACATCAATACGGTTTACGAAATACAAATTTAACCACTAGTTACTATTGTAATTTATTTATAAAATCCAGTATAATCATGATATTATGAAAGAGTTTTTCGAGACGGATCCATATGTATGTTTTTCAAGTGCTCAATCTAAATAGTTCAAAAAAAAATCATAGATTGCATGTATCTCATACGTCAAATTTTTGTGATATGGAGGGAGTAATTGCTTAAGAATTCAGCTGTGTTTCCACGCTCGACTGCATCGTGCCTATATACCCATGTCTTCTACTTTTTTTTGCGAGTGTCGTAGAAACATTCCAATAATACAAGGATATTGTAAAATAGGAAAGCAAATAAAATCAATAGAAAACATTCTTGCTAATCAAAAGCTTCAAAAAATACAACACACTAAACCAAGAAAATTATAAAAATAAATGGAAAATATCTTTATAACGAATAGACCATTGGACGAAGGAGTGATGGTTAGGATTGGTAGTAGGCCTCATTATTCATCACTCACCATAAGACACTTTTTAGTAGTAGAGATATCTATTGGAGTAGTGTGTGTTAATGCCATTTTAGCCACCTATTTAACAATGACAACCAAAGAGAAAGGGAAAAAACAAAGGGGAATTGCTAGGGCGATTAATTGATTGTACTAGCCAAGTGTTCGTGCTTTGCTACAACTTAAGAGGATTTCTATATCAAATGATGTTCTACCATATTGTGATCAATGTGTTTAGCTTATACATTTAATTATTTTTATATGCTTGACTGCATTGCACTTACATGGCATCGGCTCTAGCTTTTTCCATGTGTGTTATTGAAACTTTCCTAAATACATATACAGTAAAATAGGAAAACAAATCAAATCAATAGAAAACATTCTTGGTATTCGAAAGCTTCAAAAAAAATGCAACACACCAAAATAAGAAAACAGTGTAAAGTTGTGAATAAAACATTCTTGGTATATGTGTTATTGAAACTTTCCTAAATACATATACAGTAAAATAGGAAAACAAATCAAATCAATAGAAAACATTCTTGCTATTCGAAAGCTTCAAAAAATGCAACACACCAAAATAAGAAAACAGTGTAAAGTTGTGAATAAGTCTAGCTTGGAGTTCTAGGTGGATGCTTCAACTCTACTAGGTCTCTATAAAAAAAAGGTATATCAAACAATATTTGGAACATGCAAATCTTAGTGGGACTTTGAGATCTGGTGAGGGATTGTTAGAATAAATGGGCTTGGCCTCTGTATTTGAGAATAAATTCCTAGAAAATATCAAAAACCCACATATGGAAAGGGGTGTAGAAACTCTTTAGTATCATATTGCTAGTTGAGGTGAGGAGATACTAACTTAAATAGTAGAGTGTGCTCCACCATACTAGCTCATGTGGAAGAGAGAAAGAGAATAATACACACGTGCACTCGCTCGCTTCGCCTCACCGGGCCGGGGCTGGGGCGGGGCGGCGTGGGTGCACGACACTTATGTGAATGGTCTACTGAAATCGGATCCAGTTACTTGCATAGGCGCGACCTTCTTTTGCAGTTTTATTTCTTTTTGCTCTCTGAAAAATTTGGGATTAGTTACAAAATATGGAGATTGTGTTGAGTCTGATGGTGGCACGTCTCGTGACATGTTCGACCGCTCGATCTACCATATAAATACCGTACCGCTGCCACCGAGAGGGAGATAGAACCGAATGCTAGGGTTTTGCCTCTTCTAATCCACTGTAACATCACAGATTGACTACTCCATCCCGCTACGCCGTCGTGCATCGGTCATCGGGAGAGCAGCTCTTCGGAACCCATCACTCTTAAGACCCTGCATCGGGATTGTGCGAATAAGGTTTTTTGGGAAGCGCTCGGCACAATTGCTCGCTATTTGTTTCCTCTACATCATGGCCGCGATTCGCTTCGGCTACTACATCATCGTGATTGGCTCGTCTTTATCTCTTCCTGGTTTCGTTTTCAAGGAAGATCGATACAAACTTCATTCTATCATGTCAATTATCTTATTACTTCTGTGCATGAATATATTTCAGAGATATATGTGTCGTTGTTTCATACATGTGTAGATTATACTTGTGCTGCATGAATATGCTATTTAATCAGTTCGTCATGATTTATTTAGTGATTGTATTAAACCTGAAAGTGCTGATTTATCCAACATTTCTTGTTTTTTAATGGCATGGATCGAAATCACCATGTTTGTGTATCTAATTAACCCCATTTCTATTACACCACCAAATGCATATCATTGTAATCACCTGGATTTGATTTGTCTCACGAACTATCATATTTCCTCCCTAACTTCATTAGATCCATTGCATCTGCTCCGAAGAATTATTCAAGACAAAGAGCTCTCCACATCTCTTTTATTTGTATGCATTTGAGAAATAGGTGTCCCATCCTCATCTAGTCTCTTGTAGAGGGGCTGCAAAGGATCAATTGGGACCCCCTCCTGGCAATACTAGATTTGGGGGAAAGGCTATTGTGCGCTAGCCTTCACATGAAATGTTTAATTTTATTTGAGAGGTTTATTTTCTAGGATTTTGATTACCAAAAGGAATTTGTGCTATTATGTGAATTCTCCCGAGACCCTTATTTTATGTTTATATCCTTCAAGAAAAGATAGTATGCTAACTTAACACAAAAGTTACCTTTAGCCTCAAGATGCCATGCTACAAGATCCTCGTATTGGTCTTGGACTGGTAGGCTTTTTGATGACCTCTGCATCCTATTGACATTTTGATGACCTTTGCATCCTCGTGACAGAAGACAGTGTTCAAGAGTTTGTTTGCGGATTCGTCGCGATTGAGAAGGCCATAATTGCGGTTATATTTTATGGATAAAATTTTTCTGTTTTCTAATTATTTGCAAGATAACCAATACTAAACTAGAGTATTAAACTAAAATACTTGACTATATACTTCTCAAGTAATTAAGTAATAATTGTATTAGTGACTTAGTGTAGCCAGAGAGGAGGGGAGTATCGGCTATATACTACTGGGCCAGGAGCCGCCAGGATGTACCTCTTTTTTTTTTTTCCCTCGAGCATATAAGTGTTTGGGCAGTAAGGGGCCTTTCATGAGTTAGCACACAAAGAGTTTGGTCGTTGAATCATCGTCCGGACTTTTTTATGGCTTATACGCATATAATTACTTCATATTGTATATATTATGTAAAAGTAATTAACATAAACCGATACTAAAGCATAGTATCACGCTAATTTTATCAACATACTGTGTTAAGATTAGCCTACTTTAGCTGTTAGTAGTACTGATCACAGCCGGAAAAATCAAGCGAGTCCGAAACGAGCCGTGTAATCGTAGAACCAGCTGTAAGCACTAACCGCTGTCGGTTTTTGTTCTCCTTCCCACTCCCATGTCCCTCCCGACCTTCCGTGCTATTTCCATTCTTCGCCACACTCTCCCCTCCCCTATCATGGCCATGGCGCCTCCCCAAAACCCTAACCCCCACGTAATCCCCAGCTCCTCCTCCCCGTCTGATCTCCTCACTCCCCGGCCACCCCCTGCCCCCACCTCGCCAGGCGGAGGCGAGGCCATGGAGCACCACCACCACAAGCCCGGGCTGCGCATGCGCCTACGCATCACCGCCGCGCGGCGCCGCGCGTGGCTCTCCGCCGGCCTGCACCCCGCCTGCCGCAAGCCGCCGCGCCGCGTCCCGGCCGACTCCGTCCACAAGATCGCGCGCCGCGAGATCGGCGGCGGCCACTGCCGCCCGCCGCGGCCCGGGGCCCCCTCCTCATCCACCTTCTCCTGCCCCGAGAAATTCCGCAACTTCCAGCTCCAGGTCCGTGCCCGTGCACTCCCTCCTATGATTTTTCTTAGGGAGTCTAGTGGCACACTGGGGCTCTGGAAATTACTTTTGTCTGCTGATCCGATGGCTCTCGCTGTGGTTAGCGATTACTATATCCTTATTGTTCAGAGATGTTAGTGTTAGTGTAATGGTTTCATAGTGTTACTTTGGTGAACTGACGATACTTATAACAAGGTGACGGTGTATTTGTGGCTGGATCCCGGAATTTCGTTGCACGAATATGAACTACTAATGATTTTTATTTTCATATCCCTAATTCAGCATGCACGATTTGAATATGGAGTGCACGCCATTGACAATCTCAGTTTGTACGTGGGTTTTCTCCTTTTAAATAAGGGTATCTCTCCTTTAGGCACATGTTTGTTAGGGTGTGGGATGTAAACTCTTCATCACATTTTTACATATTCATATGGATGTTTCCAATGATTGGACTATTGGAGGTGTCAATGTCATTGGAAATTCAAAGGGCTAGTAATTACTTGATGGATGAGCTGAGTAAACTGTCTATAGTCTAGGATTTTTTTAAGGGGCGCCCAAACTATTGTTGGCCATTCATTTTGCTTGATCCAATGGAACAAGTACAACGGCCTAGGGGGTAAGATGACAAGTACATCTCAACTGTGTATGTTTAATCCAACGGTGTAGTGAAGTCTTACCCCCCGGTGCAGTGTTCTAAAAATCAACCCTAGGCGGCGCCTGCCTTTGCCGCCTAGGGGTTTTTTCCCGCCTAGACAGTGGCTAGGCGGCACCTAGGCGGGATTAGGTGCTAGGTGCCAGTCAGTCGCTGACTAGCGCCTTCCAAAACACTGCCCTGGTGTACCGTAGAAGTGCTCGCCTGTCTATATGAAGTGATGTACACACCTTTGCATGATATAGTCTATATGTCTAGCACCATAAGATGAAAAGGAACTAGCATGTGATACTAAAATCCATGCTTGCCAGTTGCTACTTCTCTTAATTCTCAGTGATGAAGCAATAAAAATGCAAATATAACCAAACTTCTAACTTTATTTACAATTATCCATGTAGTGTGTGAAGTACTATTATTTTGTCAATAATCTGGACAGACTAATAAAATGTGAGTTAATTTGCCAAATCATAAGCTGAATGGGCTATAATGGTTAATACCAAGGACAATTTCATGGTTTTTGTTTGTTAGATATTTCCTTTGCATGTTAATGACCTTTTATTTGGGTGACAACCCTTCAGAAGTTACTAGTTATTGGTGATAGTATTATTTTCACTCAGCTTGAATAAACTAGAATAGCTAAACCACCATTCTACCACATTTATGAGTATGTGCTTGCCAACATGTACATGTGAGCAAGTGGTAACTGTGACATATCACAGACTCCTGTCTGTACCTATCATTAAGTGGCACGCTGGACTGTAATCACTGTATCAATCATGTACAAAGTAACAACTAGCCGAGTGCCCATGCGTTGCAACGGAACATAGATAAACAATTACATCAAATACATTGTGAATTAAAATTGGATAAAACTAATACTATAAGGTTCACTGCTTAATCTTTACTCGTGGCGTGATGGCCAAAGGAGGCGGCGCGGTGGTCTCAGCTGGGAGACGTTGTGGTCATAGCAGGGGAGAGCATGGGGAATCACCAGTAGAGGGGAGAGGGAGAGGAAGAACTTCGCGGGAGAGAATCTGACCATAGTGAGGGGCTTTTTGCAAAATGGCATGAGAGAGAATGGGGCTTGACGCATGATCTCGGAACATGATTGGATGGGCTCCAAAGTGCCTAAAAAATCTTGTATTTGTGGGAAAACCGTGTCCCAAAAGTAAACATATTATGCGATGCTCCAAACCCCCATCTCTCTACAACGCAAAGCTTGTTGCTGATGACGCTAAAGAAAGTGAAGGGCTTAGACTTTATGAGACGCATCCTCCGGCTTTTAGGCATATTACTCCATAAAAGAAGTTGAAGGAGCATAAATCCTGCTCTGACTTTTGGAGTATTTTCCAAGCTTTGTAAACATGCAGTTCAATGAAAGCACCAACGTTGTAACGAAAAAGAAATCCTCACCTCCTATTGTTTGCCTCAGTCGAGCCTGAAACAGGCAATAGTCCATGCAATGCTCCATCCTTGGCTTCAGATCTTTCAGATCACCCATAGACAAGTTTATGACATATAGAAGTGCACTGCGTGCATTTTTAGGGGCTATAAGGGTATACCCTAGTTGAGAGTGTTGGTTGGGTATGCATGAAGTTTATATAACAGCCAGGATTTACATACTGGACCACAAAACAAATCTATAGTGGGGGGTGTTGAAAAATGTTTCAAGTATTTGCAGAAATATAGTGTGATTGCCTAACTTATGATACTTTACAGAAAATATGCAGTTGCCAAGATCACTTAGGAAAATCAGTACTGCAAATAATTCCAAAGAAGCTTGAGAATGAGAACTATCTAAAATATATAACATATAGCATTGTTTTTTTTTCTTGGAAATCTACAGTTTAGCAATTTACTGGACAAGAGAAATAAGTTAGATTATACTGAAAGTCCGGACATTGAAGCATTTATAATAACGAAAGACTTGGCCTGTTTGGTTGATATACTAAGCTTGCCAAAAAAATGCCACATTTTACCACATCTTAAGGTTTTTAAGAAAAAGTAGCAAAGTTAGGCAAAATGTGACAAAATTGACTTCCAACCAAACGGGCCTTCCCAACATTAAGCAAAATGTACAGCAGGCTTCATCTTGGCATGAAGATAACAACACAAATCACACACGGCTCAAGTCTGCCTAAATATACAAAATTAAAACTGCAGCAGAATGATAAAGGAGAGGATTGGGATGAATCAGAAAAAGGAACCTAGCGCGACATAGATGGAGGAGGACACAGCCTTGCCCCCGTCCTCCTCCTCCTCGTCCAGGGCCAAGCAGCAGCCGAAGCTCCCGATTGCAATCACGGCTGCTCATTGTGCTCAGTTGAGACTTGCTGTAGACCATCGGGCTTCTTGCCACTGTTATGCCCTCCTCCGGGGCTGCATTGGGGGGAAGAGGAGTGGGCTAGCTGAGGATTTAGGCACGTAAGAGGAGCAGATGAACTTGATCATGCCAGGGCCGACGGCGTGGACACCACGGGCCACTGTGGCTGGGGGAGGGGAAGGGAGGTGGAGGAACTGCCAGACATGGGCGGTGAAGGGGAGAGAAGCAGGATGTGAAGGGTCCAAGAGAGGTGGAGATTCGAGGAGGGCCTTGTCTAGAATGGAGATGCACGTGCAGCACGAGCGTAGGGTAAGCGATGGCAGCAACACGAGCGTGGGGGAGAAGAGAACTGCCGGATCATGGAGGGGGGGAGTTGGGGTAGCTGAACTACTGGATCTGATTCGTGAGATCGGATTGAACGGCTGCCTGCATAGACAAATAAAGAAAATTAAAAAAAAGTTGGAGAAATTACCACCTACTCGTACTTATATAGTAGTAGAGATACATATTTTGTTTGACCATGGTATAATATGATGTGGCTGACTGAATTAGAGAGTCACGGAGAAGAAACCAAGCAGTATGCAAACATATAAGCATTTTTGCTGCTACTTCAAACTTAAGCTAATGCTGTTTGCTAATATGGATGAAGAAATTGAAAAGAAAAATAATCTTCATTTTGGTATCTGTTTGTTTCAAGATGTTGTATGTTTGTCATTAAAAAAACTGTAGCACGAAATATTTTTTTCAAGTGGGAAGCAGATATGTACAAACCTAATTTTATATACTGATGAAATTATGAAACAAACATTTTATATACAACTTAAAAAAGGCTATTAGTGGCTATTGTTGTGTATCAAGTATAATTAAATTATTGGTTTTCCTTCAGTACTCTGCCTAGGGAAAACCTACTAAGATTTAAGCAATATAGACAATGGAGATTATAACATGTTATAGTCAATCTTATGTCTGAATATAACTTTTAGTCCTTTGGCTTTAACGAAACAGTGGCCAACCAAGTAACCAACATAATAGGTTCTAAGTGGGCCACATCCCAAACTGGATGTTTTTAGGTGAGTTTCCCAACTTGTTTGTCTGATAAATTTAATGGAGTATACCATACTGGTGGTCTCCAGATGATGATGGCACAACTAGTAACTTTAAGATTTGTAAACTTTTTAACATAAGTGGAGTACTGAAAGCAAATCCTTAAAAAATTTAGTAATTATGTGTTTAATTTGGTTGTGCAGGAAGAATATGACGCCTACGATGATGACGTCCATTTTCTTGTCCAGTTACCCTTTTTGTGGACCAGAACAAAAATTGTTGAGATTGTTGCAGCAAAAGATGTCATATTTGCACTTTCCCAATCTGGACTATGTGGGGCATTTAATCGGAGTAAGCCTCATTCTTTTACACCTATTGGTTTTGCTATGTTTATGTTCCTGACAATCTTCTTATCATGTTGGCAGCAACAAACAAACGTATATGCTACTTGAATATAAGTCCTGACGAAGTGATCAGAAGCTTGTTTTATAATAAAAACAATGAATCCCTTATCACCGTTTCAGTTTATGAATCAGATCGTTTCAGTTCACTGAAGTGCAGAACAACTCCAATAGAGTAAGAGACCTCATCCATTTCTTCTTGGACTACTATATGTATTCTGGAAATGTAATGGTACAATGTTGGTCTCTCTGGTGCTTACTACTTATTTCTATAGTTTGTTTTTTCCTTTCAATGTTTATTGAAAAATGTCATCAGTGGGGTTGTTGCAAGTTCATAAACGAAATGCTCGTATCATTTATGGCCTGGCTGTCCCTGTCTTTAGATATGATCAGTTTGGTCACTAATTTTGAACCAGCATCATTTCTTATCATATCTCTATATTTATTTAAACTAATTTATCTTTTCTCTCATTGTTAGATACATCAGAAGAGGTCAACTGAATGATGGGTTTCCTTTATTTGAAACTGAATCACTAAAATATCCTGGCTTTGTTGAGTTTGATGATGTTAATGGCAAAGTTTTGACTTTTTCAGCCCAGGATAGGTAACCGATGTTTTTGCACTGCAGTCTAGCAGTAGTAATATGTGCATTGCTTAATTGTTCCTTCTTTGCAGTACTTACAAGGTTTTTGATTTGAAGAACTACAACTTTCTGTACTCTATATGCGATAAGGACATCCAGGAGATCAAAATAAGGTTTGGTTTTCAGTGATTACTGATAAAATTCATCTTTGGCTTAAATATTTATTATAATGTTCTTAATTTGACATATTCTCTTTCACCAGTCCTGGAATCATGCTCGTGATATACCAGAAGGCAACTAATCATGTTCCACTAACGATATTGTCAATTGAGGACGGAACGCCACTGAAAACCTTCACTCAGTTGCTCCATCGAAACAGAAAGGTCGACTTTATTGAGCAGTTTAATGAAAAGCTTCTTGTGAAACAAGACAAGGAAAACCTACAGATTATCGATGTATGTTGCATTGTTGCTATTTTTTCCCAATCCACTCGGTCTACTTGTGGTAGGCTGGTAGCTACAATTTGTACTTTATTCTTTGAACTAACTTTGGTCTCTCGCCAGGTTAGAAATACTGACCTGATTGAGGTCAACAAAACTGAGTTCATGACCCCTTCAGCGTTCATCTTCCTCTACGAAAATAATCTGTTCCTGACATTCTGCAAAAGGACAGTTGCAGCTTGGAATTTCCGTGGAGAGCTAGTTACGTCATTTGATGACCATGAGTTGTGGCATCCCAACTGCAATACCAATAATATATACATCACTGCCGACCAGGACTTGATTATCTCATATTGCAAAGTTTCAAGGGAGGTAACAGATGATGTTGATGTTAATGACGAGGGCAGAGAAGGTATATATATACATTTCACCCTGCATTGTATTGCTTGATAATATTTTCTGTTTTCGTAGAAATAAATTGGTTGAATTCCCTCCTCAGCTTCCCCCATGGGATCAATCAACATGAGCAACATCTTTACGGGAAAGTGCGTTGCCAAGATCTCCCCTCTTGACCCTACTCTCACTATTGCTCCTCGAAAGAGAGGTGACAGCAGCAGATCTATAATTCAGAGCACTGTTGGTGATGCCCTTGAGGATGTCACCGCACTCTTCTACGATGAGGACCGCAACGAAATCTACACTGGAAACAGTAAAGGTCTGGTGCATGTCTGGTCAAATTAGTCTTTGCCTCCCATCCCCAATGTTGTATATACCTCTTGTGCCTGGAATTCTTTTCCTTACAAAACAAATGTAATGACCGTTCGGTTTGATTATAGTGGGATTGTGGCCCCCTCAACATTACATCATTGGTAGAATAATCTGAGTGTAGATTTTGCTGACTCAGAACATCAACCTTGGTGGGAGGTTTTTCTCGTAAGCCGGTCTTTTTGATATCTGATCTAAATGTCTATTATATGCAAGTACAGAATTTTGTCCTGATCAACCCTGTATGGATTGTATGGCGTGTATGATCCATCTTTAGCTCGATCCGATGCTGTTCCAATATCCCTGCTGCTATAGCCTGTTTCTGTACGAGGGAGAACTCTTAACAAAAAAATGGCCTGTACTGGTGTGCTTGCTCATGCTAGCCCAAGTTCCAGCTAACCATTTTTAATTGGAAAGCACAAGTTTATTAGTTCATTATGGAGAAAATTACACCGTTGCCCTCCTTCT
Source organism: Olyra latifolia (assembly GCA_036346145.1). Taxonomy (NCBI): domain Eukaryota; kingdom Viridiplantae; phylum Streptophyta; class Magnoliopsida; order Poales; family Poaceae; genus Olyra; species Olyra latifolia. Next base: position 4,574,313 of record CM070524.1, read on the forward strand.
GAAGTTGCAATGGAGTTTCATTTAGCCCTTTGAACTTAAATTTACTTTTTCGGTCCCTTTTAACTTGTATCCATTTGTACTGTAAAGCCAAAACTGTTACGATCCATTAAATATTGAGGTGGCGGTTAGATAATTGCTTACGCGGCTGTCACACATACGATTTTTTTCATGATATGGCATCTACGTCACCTCCCTTTCCTCCTTTCTCTCTCTAAAAAAAATCAACTTTGAATTTTTTTGAAAGTCAACTTAAAAAATTTTCCAAGTTTCAAAATTCTGAAATTCTAATTTTGAAAATTTGAAATTCAAAATTTCAAAAATTTTCAATGCCTTTGAATTTGATTGTTGGAACTTGGATGTTGCATTTTTTCTTATTTTTTTTGGTAATTTTCAAATTCAATTTTTTGGAATTTTCAAATTTTATTATAACTTCAATTTTCCAGAATTTCCGATACCTTCGAATGTGAAAGTTCTAATTTCAAATTTTCAAAATTTAAATTTTTAAATGTTTTTTAATTCAAATTTTCACATGTTTCAAAATTTAGAAAGTCAAAACTAAAGATTCAAAAAAAAAATTATTTTTGAATTTCCTTTGTAATTTCTAAATTTGAATTTTTGAAAAAAAATCGAAGCTGTTTTTTTAAAAATAAAAGTTGAATTTTTTAATTTGTTTTTTTCCTATAGAGAGAGGGAGGGAGGTTTAAAAACCCGCACGCGTGGCAACCACCTAACCAATTAACGGAGAACTAACAATCATCTCACCGTTTAACGGAAACCATAACGGTTTTAAAGCTATAGTGCAAACGGATACAAATTTAAAGGACTGAAAAAGTAAATTTCATGTTCAAGGAACAAAGGAATTTGCTACAAGTTTCGGGGACAACAATGTAATTTTCTCTTCAATATTTATTAGTTACTGAGCTAATCGTGTAAAGCAGATAGTTACTGTTCATTTGGTAGCCAGTTTATTTTTCCCTTTTGGATTAGTGAAGAAGCTTGATAACTCATACTTTGTCATGTTTGATTGACATGAAAATCTGTTGTAGATTATAATTTGAAAAGTTGAGGGCTTCCAAAAAGAGGTTCAGAGAGATTAAAAATATATTAGAAGATATTTTAAGATCTTTGAGAAGAACTATTAAACCCCTTCTAAAAAAACAACTATAAAGTGTTACAGCGTATGACTTGTCTGGGAATGATAAATTTTAAAATATATTTTAATCTGATTTTAAACCGTAGAACTGACGGAATCAGCAGCGAGATGGTAGCAACAGAGTGCTACCGGCAATCTGATGTGCATACATATGATATTTTTTTAGGGAAAAGTTTCATCTTTGGTTCCTCACCTTTTCCCTCGGTTTGATTTTGGTCTTGAGTGCTATCACCTATACGCATACGCAGCTCTACTCTCTATGTTGCAATATTGGTGACGTATTCAGACAGGAAAACAATGATTTTGACCGAGTTGACATATTGATTTGCCACCTCGACATTCAACGTGGCCAAAGTTGGCCCAAGTGCGCGGATTAATTTCACGTGGCTTGGTTATCTGTGGATGGAGAGCCAGGTTTCACTCGCGTCTCTTAATTCTTTAAATTTGTATTTCAGTTCTCACATTTACTTTTTTGATATATCAATAATATTTTTTACTTTATTTTAGTTCTTACAAAATATTTGGTCGTATCACTATTTTTGACTTATTTGGTTTTGTATATTCTTTAATTCTTAGTTCTGCTGCTAGCGGCTAACCTAGTCTCAAACATCGAGTGACAATTTATTATTTGTGAGTCGTTGATAAGATAAGTGAGAAATAATTGATTATCAATCTTTGTAGTGATAAATTATAATTATTCATCGTATATACTTATATGAGAATGAAAAAAAAAGCCTAGAATAGCTGTGGACAAGTTGATAAAGTTCACGTTAGAAAACCTGACACTCGAGAAATATCAATGTTGATAAAGAGCGAGCCGAACGTCGTCCTTTCATCATCGTCGTACTGCGTACGGGAACCTAATGATTGATGCTACTATTAATTACATCAAAGTAGTAAATTAATTACTCTCACTCTAGTTCACTTTTCACCGCCTCGCATACATCCAACTCGGGGAGCCCTAACACCGACATCTGGGCCCGGCGGACATGGTCCCTACCTGTCAGTGACGTGCGCTCGTTACCTTGCAAGCAACATTAGCACGGCGGCTTCCTTTACTACACTACCTAACCTGCCCTTATCCCGAAGCCAAACGGAACGAACACACAACGCGGCAGCCGGCAGCACACCGCTCCGAGCCTCCGACTCGTTCGGCGACGCACGTCTCCCTCCCCGTCGAGTTAGACCAAACCGCGAAGCGAAGCGAGACAACGAACCGAGCGAGCCAAGCCACCGGCGTACGGCGACCGCCTAGGGTTTCGATGGAGCCCGCCGCCGCCGCTGCCTCCTCCTCGTCCTCCTCGTCATCGGCGGCGGCGGGGGCCGGGGTCGGGGCGGGGGTGAGGCGGAGGTCGCCGGACGCCGCGGAGCTGAAGCTGCGGCGGAAGACGCTGGAGGCGGTGCTGGAGCAGTGCCAGCGCGCGCTCGAGCTGATGCGCGAGGACGATCTCGGCATCGCCGTGGCGGAGGAGGCCGACGAGGCGGCAAATCCGGAGGAGGAGGGGGGTGGCCAGGCTGCCCGCGAAAGCTGCGACGAGGAGGGGACGCAGCCGCCACCGCCGCCGCCGTCGGATGCAGACTACGAGACGGACGAGGTGAGGCAGGATCTATCGCGGTGTCTCTCGATTTTGTGGTCCGGCGATCCTTAGGAGATTTGAGGATTCAGGTTCCGATTCCGATGGTTCCATTGATTGGCACTCTGCGACAATTAGGCGTTTCTTGAAGTTTGAATCCTCGAAACTGTACTGATTTAATTTGATAAAACATGGTAGCGTCCTGGAATTAGGCCGATACTCACGAAATTGCCCTTGTATGGTAGTGACACATTTTGACTACTCCTTGTTGATGTAGTTTTTCAGTGGTGTCACGTGCCAAGTCTTCCACGAACTTCAATTACACCGGTTTGCCGGATATAGTTAAATTCTGAGTTATAGAGGACAAGATGATCTGTGGGAAGGTGCATCAGCTACCACTGAATGTGTTGCTGGTTTGGTGAAAGCTGGCACTGCAATTGGGACTTGAGGTCACAGCAGGATGTGGAAGCAGAGAAATGAGATGTCTATTGTCCAACCAAATGAGCAATAAGTCAGAACCGAATTAAATAGTTACTAAAAATTGTATGAGTTTGCATATGCTCCAATCAATTGTGTTTTACTTAGTGAAAACTGACTAGAGAGTTCATCAAATTTGATGAGATTGTGTGTCGTACACTCAATGGTTTATAACTCATAAGGGAGAACTGAACTAGGAGTGAGTAAATATGATAGTCACATTGTGTCCTGGAATTTGGAATAATCGAAAAGTGACTGTAGTTTCATAATTTAGGTTATTCATTTTTAGTTACTTTTATATATGAAGACATATCTGTTATGAACCATGGATGTATGTGTTCAGTGTTCCTGGCACCAAGTTTAACCCTTTCCATTTAAATGACTACTGTGGGCTAAACTGTTTTCTGGCACATTTGGGTATCCGTTATTGGGGGTGACATGAAAGCAGGGACTAGGGAGAGAGGAAAAGAGAAAAGACAGCTTTCATTGTACTTCTTCCTTTTGTTCTGAAACTGTCCTAAATTTAATATTTCTTCCTTTACTTTGCAGCTTTGTGATCTTCTTAAATCGAGGGTTGAATCACCTGATTTTCTTGAAAAGCTTGATACCATCCAGAAGTCAATGTATCAACATGGCGCAGGTGCTAGTCTCAAAAATTTAACTAGAATTGTGCCTTAAAAATAATGTGTACACTGACCTTTCTGCAACACGTTACAAATTTCCCTATGTTCCACTTCTTCCAATTGAACCTGACAACTGAATAGTTCCACAATTATTCATGTAACAGTAGATGATACTATATCATGGGATATCATAAGCGCGGCTGATATATGGGATGATAAAAGTATGAACGTTAGTGATGATTCAGAGGATGGATATGTTCTTGTTAGGCAAGAGGACATAGTTGATGGGATTGCATCCTTCATGGCTGCATACTTGTGGTCGCTAAAACAAACTAAGGTATGCGAAGTTCAATTCACAGTTCACACTGTAATTTGTGATCTCCTTTATTTCTTTCTACCTGGATATCCTTCCTCATATTTAGTCTTGTTCTGACAGAATCTTGGATTCTAACTAAAGAATCTTGATTACTATTTACTTTAAAGTGGCTACTGTAGTTCAGGATATATAAATACTGCTATTTACGGCCTTGACTTCTTATGAGGTCCTGTACATTATTATTGTATCTATATTGTGAGAAGATGGACTTTCAGTAATACAACATAGTGCGTATACTTCATGATAGGCTTGATGTAATTTATCCATTGTGCTATTTATTTATATCAATATGGGAAGGCCTGTCTGTATTCTTTGTCATGCCTTGATTTCTAGATAATCATCATGGAAGATGATTTCATATCACTCATAGATTTGAAACGTTCATGTTTTTTATGGCCGGAAATTTCATGTTATGCAGGACTTGACACCCAATCAACTTCAACAAGGTTACCTTTTCTTTTCCTTTTTTTAATTCTGATAAATTTGATTAATTTAAAAATATCTTATGTTTAGACTCTTTTTTTTATCAGCCCTTAGCAAGACATTTTCAACCAAAAAGAGAAAAAATAAGCTTCAAAAGGCATGGGATGGAACAAAAGTTATTTATAATATTGCATCATGGAGTGCCACAGCTATTGGGTAAGTTATCCTTCTAATCAATAACCATGAGTACAATCTCTTCAGAAGTTCTCCCAAGCTTGGGTTTCCGTAGAAACATGACAAGTTAGCTTTTAGCACAAATGCCACATAAGCCCATCAATAGAACTCGACTAGCTTCGGCATTGGGGGAGACCTTACAAACTTCTAAAGGCTCCTTGGATCTATGCCGGAAGAATTTGTTCTAGAAACTTTTGCTGGAAGATTTTTTCCCTTGGAAAATGGATAAGTTAGTAAGTTCACCCAAACTAAATGGTCTGTAAGTAAGGAGCATAAACTAATCCTGGTCTCATGGTAACTGGACATCATCCCATCTTGGTCAAAGCGTAAACTAAATTAGTGAAGTTGAACTGGTCGGAAGCCTTTAGGGTTTGATGAGCTAGATGAGGTGCGTCGGTTGATGATGGAGATTGACTGAATGCACATGTTCAGTGTGCCATTTTCTCAAACATTATTTAAATCACAGGTATTTCCTGCCCACAATCATTTTGCAAGCACTGGCATAAAATTCGAGGTAGTGGCATCCTTAGTGATAAATTCCTGATGAAATTGCGGGTGTTTGCTATTCCAGTAGCTGTGCATGCAGCTCTAACTGATGTTGTTCTGCTCTTGCAGTATCTACCAGAATCCAGCGATTCTGCAAGCAGCATCTGCAGCCTTTTGGACATCCTGCCGTGTAATATCCAAGTTTCTGTGATAGTCCATGGCTTATCGTTGTGATCCCCTGTACACGCTGTGCCCCTCCGGCAACGAAATGAATTCCTTGTACCTCCAAATATCTTGGAGGGGGGGAGCATTGTTGCCAAACTTTGTGGTGCACTTGTTTATGATGTAATTCTGTTGGAACCCTCCACTGGGCCTTGGCCCCGCAGGTTCATAGGCTGCTCTCAACAGTTCGATCATGTGCCGGAAGGTGTCAGCCCCAACCACATCAGTTACTGACCGGTGATGAGCATGTCGCGGGGACGAATCCAATTGTTATTAAGTGCAGCTTCCTGTGTGTTTACCTATTTATCATTTGTACCCGACCTCCTCCGATCAATCTCCTTGTATATATTATAATTATCAAGCCACTTTATTGTAGATCAGATGTGCAACTGAACATGGGTGTCAATCATCCAATTGTAAATATATCGATTCGTTTGAGTGGCGTGTGACCCAGGGTTGTGCCCCCCCTTTTCTTGCTGTGCAGGCGCTGAGATGACGCCTTGAGTACAAAATTACGAGCCTGGGAGATTAGGAGCAAACTGATAAGTTGCATGACCGTAACCCCGCAAAATTAAACAGCGCGATCGACAACATGCAATACCGTACCTGTACATGCTGTAGCATAGTACAGTACATTTCTAAAAATTTCTAATGTAAAACCCATAAGAGAAGTAACGGAAGATTATGTGTTTACGCCCTTGCAGGGACCGTATGACCTAAAACTGGGCTACAAAAGGAACAAAAAACCACATGTACAAAACAATGGAAGATGTGTCTGAAAATCCTCCGTAAAAAATAACTACTAGCCATATGATCTGTCCCTGTAGTTTCTCACCCTAAATGAAAAAACAGCACACGTGTAGACCGCGGTCATGGCTATCATGAGCACTCCAATATATGTACACACTGCTGCTGCACAGATATAAAGGTACCTGTTGCCATTTGCAAATGAACTGATCAAACTAACGAAAAGAACCAGATGTAGCAGAGATAGAAGATTGCTATATTGAACCCAGCAATAGTATATCCATGATACCAATGCAACAAGTGAAAACATTCTGGTCACAGCTAATTGTTTCTATTTGTTGTTAAAGAAGACTGGACTTTGAAATTTAAAGCACCATTCCCTTCTTTTCTTTGACTTCACACGTTCTACTCAGCAGTTTGAGGGGTGGGTGTGCTTGCAGAATTAGGGGCTGTTCTTTTCAGTTTATCTTATTTGCTTATTTGACTTATCTCGTAACATCGAGAATTTCCCGAGGTGGTCTTGAGAGCCGGGTGTCCTTAGTGTTAAGGGAGCTTTTAGACACGCCTACGAGATAAAAAAAAAGATTCTAATAAAAAAGTGAGATAAGTCAAATAAGTCACGTAAATAAGGGCTTGTTCTCCCCAGCTTATTTGACTTATTTCTTATTTGCTTATTTAACTTATCTCGTAATTTCGAGAATTTCCCGAGGTGGCATCGAGAGCCGAATGCGTTTGGTGTTTTGGGAGCTTTTAGACACGCCTACGAGATTCAAAAAGTAATAAAAAAAGTCAAATAAGTCATTTCTTATCTGACTTATTTCGTGTCTTATTTGACTTATTTGATTTTTTATTACTTTTTTAATCTTTTTTTTATCTCATAGACATGTGTAAAAGCTCCCTAAACCCTAAACACTAAGGGCATCCGGCTCTCGAGGCCACCTCGAGAAATTCTCAAAGTTACGAGATAAGTCAAATAAGCAAATAAGAAATAAGTCAAATAAGCTGGGGAGAACAGGCTCTAAGTCAAATAAGTCAGATAAGACGTGACTTATTTGACTTATCTCACTTTTTATTAATTTTTGAATCCGTTTTTTTATCTCGTAGGCGTGTCTAAAAGCTCCCTAAACCCTAAACACAAAGGGCACCCGGCTCTCGATGCCACCTCGAAAAATTCTCGAAGTTACGAGATAAGTCAAATAAGCAGATAAGATAAGCTAAAAAGAACAGCCCCTTAGTTTCTGGCCATAAGCTGTAAAGTTCTACTATAGCTGCAGTCACTTGTCCTGATTTCTAAAATAGAAACAAACCAAAGCCCACACGCTGAAGAGTGAAGACAGGCATCAAATAAAAATCCATAAATCCTCCGAGTGTCCATGTGACAAACGAAAATAAGGGAGTGACTAAACATTATTTGTAAAGCTTGTACTCCCTCCGTTTAATTTTATAAGACGTATTTTAATTTGAAAAAGTAAAACTTTGTAAACTTTGACCAACAATTAGTCAAATTGTATGTATCTTTAGTGTACAAAAGACGTATCAATAGATTTGTATTTTAAATTGCTTTTGATACAATATTATTTTGGATAAGTTGATAATATATAATAAGATAATTTCAACAGTCAAAGTATCCTCCAAAGATTTTCTCAAATCAAAATACGCCCTATATAAAAAACAGAGGGAGTAACGGATACTTACTTTGGTGAAAATACGCTCCAAACAAACAAGTGGTTCCTCATGAGCAGCAAAACAATGGTGTACGAAGTCAAGGCAACAGAATTGATGAGCAAAGGAAGCAAACATGGCAATGTGATCATTTTGCCTAGAATGCAGGTCCATTTTAATTGCTGCAGAGTAGAGATATCATAATTATCTTTCATTGATATATAAATCACCATCCCAAGGTGTAACAACAGAGGTGATCCATATGTAATAATGAACATCAGCATCCCAGAAAGAACTGTGGAGTAACTAGAAATGCCCTGTAGAAATTCATTAGTCAAATCAGAGGGTTTTTTTTGGGGGGGTGGGGGGGTGGGGGGTGTGTGTGTGTCAGAAATGGCACTTTAGAAAGTCTAAATTAAACTTACAATGAAAGCTCCAGCAACATCAATGCTGGCAAGGGTATTTGTATTCCCAAGACCAAAATGACCGGCCATTCCCAAGAATTGAATCGCAACAACCTACACAGTTTATCGCCAACAATTAACCAATAAGAATAACCATTTCCCATAGTGCCATGAATTTGGTAAACAAAAATATCATATTGGTCAAGCAAAGATTATAAAGCATATATCAAGAAACCAACCTGTACCCATTTTTTATGCAATGATTCATCCAGAGAAAAATGAATTATACTTGAGATGATTTGCAAGAAGATGAGCAAAAGAGGGATCGCATTTATGGATTGTTGCAGAAGCAATTGCAGAAGGCACCAGAATATCGTGTACGTAATTCCAATCAGGAACAAAGATTGATTGATGCCATGCAAATGTATAGCTGTTTCGGCATTGCAGTCAGAGGAAGATACTGATTCTGCTTCTGCAGAATGTATTGGAAATATCCATGGTGATGAAAGAATAGTAAAAGTTACTGAAATACTTGCGATGGCATAAAATATCTGGGCTATGGATGCTGTACTATGGTTGATTGGTACTGAAGTATTGATCTGACCTTCCCAGATATGCAGCACAACAAAAAGTCCACAAGAAAGGTGACTTAACCATACTCCTATAACATGTATTTTCCTTATTCTCAGTAACATGAGTGACATTGAATACAATACAACAACCGCAATAACAGAGATAATTTGAAGAGACTTTACAACAGAAGAGTCAGCTTGGGCCAATATCTTTGAAATGTCAGGAAAGTGCACCCAGTTAACCCCACCTTGATGCCAAGCTCTTATAATTCTCCCAGCTACAAGAACAGTAAGGACAGTATATAACTTGTAACCATCACGCTTGCCTGGGGTTACTTTATAGCTGGTAGCATAGGAGTAGTTATTTCTGAAAAATATCTTTGCTTCTGCTCTATGTACTACTGCTGAATTGGATTCTTCCAGCATTGATTGAACTGTCTTGATGAGAAATATTAAATACAGAGTGGAAGTGAGAAAGTGCCATGTATATTGCTCTTCTTCCACAAAAGAGCTTGAACCAAGACTGACAACATAGAGAAAAAACCCCATAAGAATGAATAGCTCGTCAAGATGCCAGCGTTCATCCAAATCCGACTCAGAATTATGTGCAACTTGACTTGGAAACTTCCCCCTAAACAGGCAAGAGACAATGCCCACGATGAAAATGCATGAAATAATCATCAACGAGATTGCACAGACAAGTAAATGGAGTGGTTTCTGCAAATATAGGCAATAAAATGAATTGAGTTATTCAGAAGAAAGGCAAATATAACAGAACGCTTCTTCAAACTGTGGAAAGAACTGCAAAGATAGTACAATTACATCGGTCACTCTGTGAGACAACCACTCACTCGAATATCTTAAGAACCCACAGTAGGCGTCCGTAGAAGTCTCAAAGTACCCAGCTTCAATGAACCTGGAACAGCAAGTCCTTTTAAGAAGCGGTGATGGGTGATGATATTCACAACTATACGAGGATATAGCAGCAGAAGCTTACTTGAAATTAGAACCACGATGTAGACGTGAGGATTGATGAGAAGCAAAAGCTTTAGAAAGCAAATGGCATAACTTTTGCTCAATAGATTCAGGAAGTATATCAATTCCTAAACCATTATTTGAGTTAATGCAGTCCTCAAAACAGAAAGCAGGTAATTGTGCTTGCAGCAATCTTGAGATTTGCCACGAGTTCAACTCTAAGTTTCGCAGTTTTTGGTCATCTGAAAACAAGATGCACTCATCATCTTAGAGCTGAAAGTTGAGAGTACTTAATCATGTAATCTGTAAACAATCTAATATTCTGATCTTAACGAGGGTATAACAATCCACAGATGGCAACAGATGGCATATGCTTATACATCCAACAAAAAGCTATAGCATGTCAATAAATTAATTTAATTAAAACATATATATCTGTTTTCTGAAGAAGTACAATGTGCCTAAGATGGAAGGTAAACATAGAATCACCTGTCAAAGAATTAAAAATCTCTGGAAGCAAGACACCTATATTGTTCTTCGGAATTGGTATGCCAAAGAGAAGAGCTAGAGTTGGGGCAAGGTCCACCTGACAAAGAAGGTAACATGTCAGAGTTGTGAGTTTGTCTCTTGGAGCACCATTCTCAGGATATTTTCAACGATTTCTTTCGCTTGAAGGACAAGGACAGAAAAAAAAAAGCTGATATATAACAAATATTCACATACTGCAACTTAATTTCTATATCAAAACTCAAAAGTACACTCTAAACTGAAGTAGAACTCCACAAATATCCAGAGACGAGAGAAAAGAAGGCCGAGAGAAGTTCTGCAATTTACAGAAACTATATATATATTTCACTAATAAAGTATAGATTCATACTTGAAGTGCTTCTTTCTGATCATACGGCGAACAATATGAATTATCAACACTGTGTCCTATAAAAAGGGCAAGGGAGTCAGTCTCTTCATAAGAAGATCCTCCATGATTACCTCCCTCAGTCATGCCATGATCACTGACCACAACCTGAAAAGTAGGAGTAAAGCAAAGTGCCTATCATAAGTACTGTAAACATTTAGCCTTTTCAGGCTAGGCAGAAGCCTGGTGATTCATGGCTTTTAGTGGACCAATTTTTTTTTTCTATCCTTTAATTTGGGTTGGAGCCTTGTAAGTTGACTCAGGTCCTATGAATCCTTATGCACGGTTTCCGTTTATTTTTTATATTATTAATATATATACTATCTATATATTCAGTAGGGTCATGTTCTCATAAAAAACAAGTGCACACACTACCAAACTTAATGTGATATAAAATCTCTGTACGTCCATGCATATATGATGCAACTAGGAAGATAGAACAAACACAAAATTTGACTTCCTAGTCCTTGACATGTGAAATCGATAAACATCACTACAAAAAGACATCTGAAGTAGAATTTGCTAAGCATAAACATCTGAATCGTTACTATAAAGTCACTATTTTCTTGTGAACACTCATAACAATTTTTTGCAGATGTTAGAACAAACATCTTTGTCATGTAACATTTATGGTACAAGAAATGGAACAAAATTTGAAGAAACCAGAAAGTACTCAGACCAAGAGTGTTCTGTCTGGATTATCCTGAAGGCTTGTAACTGCTGTATGCACCTTTCTAATCACATCATCCATCTCCTTCAGCTTTTGAGTCATCAAAACACTGTCATGTTAAATTTCAATTCAGACTAGAAATCAATCAAACCCCAAAAGATAACACTACCAGTTTAAAATTCAACTCAAACTAGACATCCCTCAAACCCCAGAAAGCATGAAAGATGAGTTTACCTCCGTCGGCCACCTATATGGCCAGCATGATCTAAGCCTAAATAGTGCATAATCTGAAATTATCGAAAGAAAAGAAATTGCACAGTATTCAATAAAAATAATTGCAAGATAATCTTCTCAAACAAACATAACAAAGGGACGATCATGTAAAGACAGTTAGACATTGATCATAACAAACATTAGTTGGACACCTGAACAACATGGTTCTAATTCAAAGAATTAGATAGCGTTAATAGTCAGTAAGTAATAAAATAAGTGAACAAGCACCAAAGCAAGAGAAAGTGTACCAATGCATTCCAGTCATTTGCAGCAAACTCAAATTCCAGATGACGAGAAACATTGAAATCAACCTCAACTGTATCTTTAACCTGACATTTAGTTTAAAATCAGTAAACAAAATTTTATTCGTAAGAAACTGGGATGCGAAGGAGAAAGAAAGCACCGCTATTGACACAAATTAAGCACCAACTCGTAAGCTTAACTGCCTAAGTGCCTGATATGCAAATATCTGTAAGAACATCCCAAATTTGCCGCTATTCACTAAAAGATTGTTATATGATCACCAGGAGAATTATGCAGTTTTGAAATATAGTAGAGTAAAGTATGCCTAAAAGATGGCAAGAAGATGTCAAGTACCTAAAAACTTTAAATGTCTATGTTTGGTAACTTTGGTCTATCAGCTAGTGCTTCCTATAATTTTTCCATAATCATTGGGAATATCACAGGGAAGCATGGATTCTTTGTTGCAAAGTAACCGTTAGATTAGACCATCAAATGATAATGAAAGCTCATTTTACGAGTGTTTAAACCTGCAAAGTACATTCTTACCCTTCAATCACATTACATTGTGAGAAAAGCATGTGATGCATGAGACAAGACTTACATAAAAACTGCTCACTCCATCTTGTCTATAGAACAGGGTTGGGAACAATTTGATCCATGTCTCATCTCCTAACATCACTAATTTATAACCTATTTTATAAAGCTGATCTGCAAAGGTGTGCACATATGATAAAATTATAAGCAATTTATAGTGAGATATAAATCGATGGATGATACAGAACATAGAGGGGGTAACCCTCAAACAGGTTTTTACCGACACACCTTATTGGCAATTTGGTATACAGACAATGACTACAGTAAGAGAAAGAGGGATAGGGAGGTATATAGAGGTTCTAACCAAGAAGATTATCATCCAAGAAGGCTTGAGTATTGAAGTTAAATGCTACATCTAGAAAACCTCCAATCGCCCCAGATACCATTGCCTGAAGGCATAACACAGTTAGGATCACAGAACATTTGTGCAAATAAGCCTCTCAGTAAAAGCAGTCATACTTTCAGTCGGGGCATCGTGACGGTTGGAGGTGCAGCCTTTGCATGATAACCCACTGCTTTGCAGCCAGCTAACAGAGACTGAGTGTAAGGCATGGACTCAATCATTTCTTCGGATGGAGGTTTTCCACCTCTCCCCAATACAAATTCAGCAGGTAGCCCATCTATTACCTGTATTGGCATTAATAAACCCGAAGGCCAAACATTTAAAAGTTAAGATAATTATCTCTACTACTTAAAAGTGGCTTGTGGTGAGTGATTATGAGTGGTGGTCTATTTTTACTGGACCATTCTACCATTCGTCCTTACATTAACTACACATACACCCAGCCCCACTATCTCCCTCGTCTATTCAAAATTTGAAATCACCGTCGGTGGAGAGGCAATATTTTGAAATCATTCTCGAAATGGGTATTTACTTCGTTTTGATCCAATATTTTAAAAATGTAAAAATGTAATAAAAGCTATGTAAGCCAAGAAAATTGCCTAAAACAAGAAGACAATATTTAATTGCTTGAAAAAACATAATACTTTATAACTAGCAAAATTACTAGGCAGTTGACATTGCATATGATAGATTCTAATAATTTTCTTAGCAACGCACGGGCATTCAGCTAGTTCATCAAAATGTGTTGGATTATGCCTGAAGAACAAACATATCAATTTCGGACATACCATCAAAACCAAGCGATCATACACAGGAGGGACCTCGGAGAGCTCCTGGTGTAAATCACGAACAAAAAACAGAAGCGTGAATATCGTAATAAATACTCTAAAAAACAATGTGCACAGTACAGTCATCAGCAAGTTCACCATTCAAACCTTCGATCTCCCAGTCCCAGTCATGATGCAATATACGCAGCAGCAGCACAGAATGGATCTAGAGCGAGGAGCGGGAATGGAAGCAATGCCTTACCCTGTATAGAGATCTGAGCTGATCCGGAGGAAGCGCCGGTTCCTCCCCGCCACCGACGACGGGACCACACGACGGCGTCCGGTAGCTCTCCACGCCACTGTGGATCGCCAGAGATGATTCAACTGAAGCAAATACAATCCACAGTCGCAGTGAAACCAAAGCAGAGCAGATTTAGAGGCGCGAACCTGAAGCCGGGGAGCGTGGGCTTGACGGGGAAGAAGCCGTAGAGGAAGAGGGAGAGGCCGGCGACCTGCAGTAGCACAGCGGCCACGGTCCAGCCGGCGACAGTGGCGCAGGAAGGCGAGGCGGGGGCCATGGCCTCCCTCCGCGGTGGCGATCGTCGCTCCTCTACCTCCACGGCTCAGGCATGAGGCGGACACGCACGCACGCAGAGCCGAAGAGGAGGGCACAGTTCGGGATGAGATGACTGGGCCGAAAAAAGACATGGACTTCACTTGCTAGTGGATCTCAAGGCCCATAGTTTATATGGTCCGAAATGCCGAAAATGCCCCACACCTGCGGCGCAGGAGAACCCGGCGATTTGGGATAAAGCGCTCGCCTTGCGCCGGCCTTGGCCGCACGCTCTTGGCTTCCGCCGCTCTCCTGCTCCTCCACTCCTGCTGCCATTCGGATTTTGCGGCGCGAATCCGCAGCAATCAATCGTCGTGGAATGGCGTCGGTGCAGCTCTGCGGTGCCGGAGTTTGCACGGTGGCCTTCGCTGGGAAGGGGCCGGTCTCCTTCGACGCGCTCCGCCAACCCCCGCCGCCGGCCGTCGTGGTCCGCCAGGCGTGGCGACCGTTCCGGGGCCTCGTCGTCCGGGCTGCCACAGTCGTCGCCCCCAAGGTGCGGTCCCGTGCAATGTACCTTGTTATCACATTTTCTGTGCTATTTTCCACTAAGAGTGGGTCAGTGAATTGATTCTTGTGCGGTGTTTCACATGCCATTGTAGAAGAGCGACGAAATGCATTATGAGATTGCTGATACATGCTGTCTAGTTTCCCCTGATTCGATAACCATGATGTAGAGGCATGAACTATTTTCCATTATCTCAAAAAAGGTTAGCTCATGGTGATTTCGAAATGTTAAGGTCTCCATGTGAAACATGTGAAGGGTGTGTTGTGGTTGTTAAGTCAGTATATATACACGTACAAAGGGGCATAGAAGGAAAGCCCATAAACGGGCGATATCTTTCTATATCTAACAGTGGTTAGTGGTGCTGTCTAGTGTCTACCCTTTCTGCATAGGTTCGCATGTGCCTAATTCCACTGGAATTAATGGTCAAAAGTGTTACAATAATTCGTATCATGAAGTGCATTGTGAAGATGTATCATATCAAGATGCTGAAAAGGGATCTGAAGGTACCCTGTGACATTTCAGTTGAGTACTTCTCATGTTTTTGTGCTTAGTGTACATTAGTTGTTTGGCGGAATGGGGGGTATATCGTAGCCTGCTCACTTACTTGGCGTTGACAATAATCGCCTCATTTCTTTTGTAGACATTATCTTTTTTATGCTTTTCCAGGTGTGAAATTATGTCCTCTGTATTCCATTGCAGTATACAACACTCAAGCCCTTGGCTGACAGAGTGCTTGTCAAGATTAAGTCTGCTGAGCAGACGACTACTGGTGGAATTTTGCTTCCTTCAACTGCTCAGTCTAAACCTCAGGGGGGTGAGGTACTTGCCATTGGAGATGGAAGAACCGTTGGGGATAACAAAGTGGAAGTCAGCATTCAGGTATGTTGTTCTTTGCAAAAAAAAAAAGACTGAAAATACCTGCAAGTAGTTTCTAGTAGAACCGGTGGGCTTTATATGTAGACTACCCCCATGGGAGAGCTGGTAAGGCTATTCTGTCAGCCACTCATTTTTTCCATTTTAGATTTGCTGCCGTTCTGGTTGGTAGGCTACTTGGAACCAACCAACTTTGTCAATGAACTGTTACAGAAAATAACAAAATCATTATTGGCAAGTTGTGTGCTGTAGTTTGTTCCAGTCCTATGAGCATGAAAATCAGACCTGAAACCAACAGAATGAGCCTAGCAGCTTAGCATTGGAGTTATATCTAAAAATCCAGTTAGAAGCATGTTGACAAGTTGGATACAGTGAACTAATCAACATGTCAAAGTGTTTGTTTTTCCTGATTTGACTTTGGATTTTACAAGCTTTATGATGGTCCTGTATCTGGTTTGGTTCTTTTATGTGTTCTACCTATCTACTGTGGTGGTTTACAATGCAAGGAAAAGCGCTTACCTATGGTTGGCAAGAAAAGAATATGTAGTAACATTTTAAATTTTTTACTTATGTAGGTTGGAGCTCAAGTTGTTTATTCAAAGTATGCTGGAACAGAGGTGGAGTTGAATGATTCCAACCATTTGATTCTAAAGGAGGACGACATCATAGGTATTTTAGAGACGGACGATGTGAAAGACATGAAGCCTCTCAATGATCGTGTTCTTATCAAGGTACGCATCTCTTCTATATATTTTTTGGACATCTGGTTACAATTTTGGGGTTATAACTTACAGCACCTTTCCTTTCGGTATTCATGCTTTAGCTTCCTTTCCTCATACGATAGGTCGCTGAAGCTGAAGATAAAACTCCTGGTGGTCTGTTGCTTACCGAAACTACTAAGGAGAAGCCATCCATTGGAACGGTCAGTAACTCAATTTGTTTTCTCCCGGCATTTTCTTGGTCTATGATATTTGCCCTATGGTTCTGAACTGCACGTTGGAGCTTCATGTTATGCTGTGTGTTCGCAACTAGCCCAAATCGAAGTTAGGCTATTATAAGTGATATATATTTGTTGATTGGAGACAGGTGGTGGCTGTTGGCCCAGGCCCTCTGGATGAGGAAGGCAAGAGGAGCCCATTGTCGGTCTCTGCAGGCAGCACCGTGCTGTATTCCAAGTATGCTGGAAGTGAGTTTAAGGGTGCTGATGGCACAAATTACATTGTGTTGAGAGTGTCGGACCTGATGGCTGCCCTCTCCTGAGTTGGATGTCACCAGGTGCTGGCGGTGGTGGTGTCAGCTCGCGTTACCATTTTGTTTCAGAGATTATCATTTTGTGGAAATATTGTTTCGGGTGATTATTGAATTTTCAGTTCCTGTTAAAAAAAATTAAAGCATGTTCGGAGTGGGTGAGCTAAATAAATAAGCTGTCTAAACTGAATGTGTTAAGCTGGACTTCGAGAAGTTTTTGATCTACTTTCGAAGCTGGTCTGCTTTGTTCACGTTGTTTTTAAGAGTTTTTAGAGATCACTTCATAATTAAAAAAGCAAAGTGTTCAGCTTTTCAATTTAGTTAGGCTTAAATTTTAAAGCTAAGCCAAGCCACTCCAGACATTTGTTTCCTGGCCATAAGCATTTCAAGCCAGCTTGAATTACACAAAGAGAATCCCCTTCAAGGAAAATGGCAGGGGGGCATACTTTGTCCATCGAATTTACGCCCTCTGTTCAAAAATGTAAGTTTCTCAGAATTTACGTAACACTGCGCTAAATCATAACATTCACATGAATGCTGTTGATCTCCACAATCTTTGGTACTGCATGTTCAAACTCTGACATGTCAATGTGACATGTCAAAAGGGCAGTCCGGTAGTGCCCTTGATCTGCAAAACAAAGTTAGGGTGTGTTTCTTTTTGCGTTTGACATGTGACATGTCAAAAGGGCAGTCCGGTAGTGCCCTTGATCTGCAAAACAAAGTTAGGGTGTGTTTCTTTTTGCGTTTGCTTATAAGCTGGAAATTTGTTATTTTTGTACAAGTAAAACGTTTTGACGTTTGGTAGCCAATTTTTATAGATCTTACTATTTCTTCTCAAACCTCTCAAAACCATTTTTTCTCTAATTTTTTGATCCCTCAGAGGTCCTAATCGAGGAGCTACAAATTCTCAGCTTAAACGCAACCGTAACCGCAACCGCCGAAAGAAACACTCCCTTAGTGGCGGTGATGGAGGAGAGCGTTAGACGTGTCCAAACAGGTCGTCCTACACGGCACCCCTGCTAGGGCACAACACGGGAGGCTTTGAGCAGTGTCGTGTCGGCCCAAAGACGGTCACGAAAAGTGAAGGCGAGAGTGGGGCCAGAGGAGGGAGAGGGGGGACCAAGCGAGGAAAGACAGCCCAAACAAGTGAAGCGGGGAAGCGAGGAAAGACGGCCGAAGGAGCGGAGATGATTGGATCGAACGTGGAAGAAGGCCAAAGCCAGGGAAGACAACCGAAGAGGAGGCAAGGGAAGTAGGGAACCATGGGGAGGCGGCACTTTAGAGTGGAGATGGCGGAGGCGAGGGAGGCAATACCAAAATAAGCAGTTAAGAGCATCCGTAGCAAGCGCTCTATAACACTGTTCATCTGTATAGAATAGTTGATGGAGAGAAGGAATCTTTTGGAGTATAGTGTAAAGTGTGAAGAAATTTTAGAGGGAGTGATAGAGTATGTAGTGAATAGTGGTATAGAGTAGTAATTTGGAGTACCAGCTGTGGAAGCTCTAAGCGGTAAGCTGAGTGGAAAGTCGGAAGAGAGGGAGCGAGTTGGGATGGGCTAGGACACCCGAACCATGAACCATCTCATCATATTTTCTTTTAACTATAAACATCACCAACCAAATACACTAGTATGATATATATAGAGAGAGTGGTTGAGAAATAGGGAGTGCATAGTAAATATAGAAAGTAGGATTTGGGGAGTGAAAAATAGGGTTGTTGTTGGTGAGATGAATAGTACTCCCTCTATTCTTTAAATAGTACTTGTTTTAGATAGCAATGAGGATACCAAGACGTGTTTAAAGAGGGGTTTTCTTTATGTTTTTGCCCTTATTAATTACCGTCCTCAAATTAGAGTACTAAAGCTGCGTTGACCGGGTAGTAGGAGCCTTTCCCTCAATTCATTGCGCGTGTCTCCTACTCTCTCTTGCTACTTTTGCCTCCCCTAGTCTACCGCCAAACACCCTTGGCCTCCTCTAATCTGCCGCTAAAAAATTGAAGCGTCATATAACCGGAGAAGATGCTGCATTATTTAGAAAACAATAGCTGAACTTGTTCCTGTCGTTGAAGAGATACTGTACTTTTCTTTTCTTTTCTTTTATACGCTCATCAATTTACTCCGTTAGAACTAACCTTATTCACGTAAAACAGGCCTTCAATGAGTATTCTGTACATCAGTTGTGCAAATCAATTGTGATTCTTCCTTTGCAAAATCAAGGGTGTCTTCCTTTGCAAATTAGTTGTGATTCTTCCTGGTAGACGAGGCAATGAGAAGACTCGCCACTTAATTTGCCAAGAAAATTGATACGCTGGCCAAACCATGGATCTAGCCCACGTACTTGGAGTCAGAGACCAAATTCAAGATGAACGTGGCCAAGGAGCAACGGGCATGGATTCTCCGGGCAGAAGTTGGATGCCATCAGCATGACATCATGCTTGTGCAAATGGACGGGCTCACCGGCTAACGGGCGTTTGGTTGTCTTCTCAGCTCAGCTAGGCTGTATGAGCTCAGCCAGGCTGGTGGAAGCCAGGCTGACGTGATGCAAGAGGATGTTGTTTGGTTAGTTGTATGAGATTGAACAGGCTATGCTGAGATATTGTTTGGTTGGCTGTACTAGGAGGGAAATATGATGGACAAATGCAAGAAAGGGAAATAAAAAACAAATACTACAACGAAAATAAATTCAAAAAGTAAAATTTAAAATTTAAAAACTAGAAAATCAATAAATTCAAAAACAAAAAAAAATAAAAATTCAAAAAAATCTAAATTTTTTTTAAGACCTTGTATTTGAACCTACGGTTCCATTTTTTTTGGTCTCATTGAATTTGGATGTTGTTTGAATTTTAAAAAATGTTTGAAAGTTTAAAAGGAAGTGTATGCGTTGGAGCGTTCCAACCTGCAGCGCTAGTGAGCCTGCATACAGGGAAACGGTCAGATTTGGCATTCCCTAGAGCCAGGCTGTGGGAGACCTGTTGCATCTGTAGAGCCAGGTCAGATAGATGAGAAGACAATCAAATACTCATCATATCTATAGAGCTAAATCTCCTTGCATGTAGCCATCCAAACAGCCCATGAACCATGCAGCGTTAAGTTCAGAAGCCATGCACCGTGGATTAAATACATAGTTCAGCATATGTAAGTGGGAAGCCATCAATATACAGCCAACTTTACCAGTACCAAGAGCTAAGAGCTACTAGGAATACGTAAAGGAGCAATAAATAGCATCAATGCATGGAATGGGAAGGGCAAAACTAGTTAAAAAAAACCCTTAAACATCTCCAATGGTGCCATTTCAGCTAGCTATAAGGGTGCCAACTCAGCATTTTGCTTAAGTGGAAGAGAGAAAAGGAGGAGAGATATAGACTGACTACTAACTTACAGCCAGGCTATAACTGATTTCAAGTCACTTATTATCTATTACATGTGGGCCAGTATTTAATATTATAGACAATGTTAAAGCTAATCAATTAGAGAGGTTGTCTACATGCTATCTATAGATGACATGGTCATTTCTTATAGTGTAACATCCTCATTTTCAAATCCAAAATCATATGCATTGCATGGAAAAAAAATTGAAAATATAAAATAATTTTTAAAATGAGTATGTTACTTGTTTAATAAAAACTTTATAAATTAATAGAGTTGTTTTGCAAATATTCCATAAAGTAATTAAAGTGTTGTATTAAGATTTCCAAAATGAGAAAATAAAATTTTACTTGAACCTTGCTTTCAAAAGAGAAAATCAGAAATAAAAATATTTTTAAAACCCTTCCTTGTTTCTTGGTCCCACCTATCATCCTCTCTCCTTACTCTTTTCTCTTTCCTCTCTGCCTCCCTCTTTCTCACTGATCTCCCTCTCCACACAGAAACTCCCCCATAACCTCCATAACCCCTCCCACTGCATTAATCTGGTTTTAAATCTCTCTAATTGTTTCGGTTACCACCATCAGTGTGTTAACACGCCACTAATTCCCCCCCATCTCCCTGCTCTCTCTCAGAAATCCCCACCCGAGTCCCTTTTTTTTTCCCTTTTGCAATTTCATTCGATTCGTCGCAGGTGAGCATTTTTTTGCTCGATTACTTGGAGGACTCCCTCCCTCTCAGTCCCTCTAACCCATTTTCGACCTCGCATTCCTTGGATCTTCGCCGGAGAGAAGGAATCGCGCCGCCGCTGCCGCGAGGGTCTTCTCGCCGCCGCCACCGCCTCGACTTCGAATTCGTTGTTGAACTTCGGTAATTCTTCCCCTCCTTCCTCCCAGAGCACCCCTAGGCGTCTTAGAGACGTTCCCCTCGGTCAATTTGACCGGAGGATCGCCGTAGAGGGCCGCCGGCGCGAGCCTCTTCTTCCCACGGCCGGCCACGCCGCCGGGCCTCACCGCCCACTTCCGCGCCGAGAAAACCCTCACCCCGGGCTCCCG
The DNA here is from genome assembly GCA_036346145.1 of Olyra latifolia. Taxonomy (NCBI): domain Eukaryota; kingdom Viridiplantae; phylum Streptophyta; class Magnoliopsida; order Poales; family Poaceae; genus Olyra; species Olyra latifolia. Next base: position 4,595,699 of record CM070524.1, read on the forward strand.
AGCCGCCAGCGGTGCTCTTCCACCCGCCGCCACCCTAACTTCGCCGCCGTTCGGCATTGCGCCGTCTTGCCACCGCCGCCGCCCTCGCCGCCCTTCCTCCGCCGCCGTCACCTCTTCCAGCGCCGACCCGCCCCTGTGTTCTCCGCGCCCTCTCCCTTTCCCTCCTCGACCGGCGCCGCCACGCCGCTCGCCGTCGCCGCCATGCCGCCGAACCGCCGTTGCCTTGCTCCTCTGCTTGCTGCCGCCGACAGTCGGATCTGCTGTCGGTCATGTTGGGCAGCACTGGTTGGTCGCCGTGGCCGTAGCCGGCAGACCGCTCCGCGCTTCTAGGCCGCCTCGCCTAAGCTGGGTGGTGCCCGCTCGGCCGTCTTGCGCAGCATTTTCTCCGCCGGTTTGGGCAGCGCCACCGCCATCATAGTTCTTGCTTTCGCCCGAGTCGGCCAGACGCTCCACGCTTGTTGTTGTTAGACATACATGCTGCTTCTTGATCGGCCCACGGCTGGCAGCCTTACTTGCACGCGCTGCAGCTGCGTGCGAGCGCTTAGAAGCACAGTTGGTCCACGCAATCTTGGGCCAAGCCCAGCTACCGAGCTCCTTTTCTTTTCTAATTTCTATAAACAATAAGCTTATTAATTTCATATCTTTAAATCTATAGATCTAAACATTTCAAAATAAATTTTATAATGTTTGTAAAAATATGTTCTATCAATCGAGAATTTTAATAAATATTTTAGAATACTTAAATTTCGCTTAATTGATAAATTGATAAGATGTCTTTAATATTGGTATTTAAATAATTTTGTATCAATAAAATTTCAAATAAAAATGTTTTGACAAGATAATTTAATTTATCATTTTTTGTAATTTTTGCATAAGTATACATGTCATTTCATGTCTTATTTGGGGGCATTCGTGTTTATTTTGGTTATTTCGTTTATTAGGTTCTAGCGACGATAGCTTTTCGATCGATCCTCCGGAAGAGCACCAGGTTTGTGCTGGTCAAGGCAAGTGCTGAACCTCGTACCCATGTTTATGAAATGACCTTGTTAGATGTTTAAATTGCATGTTATGTTAAAGATGTAGAAAAATGCTAGTTGTTAACCTTAGTTAAAACCCCATTTAATAATATCTTATTAAACTTGTATCTTGCTACCCTAGGGCTAATTATTTAGACTTTGAATATTGCCATCCCTTGAATTAGGTTTTGATCATATAAGCTATGCTTAGTTGCAATCATATTAAATTGGATACATGATGATAATATCAAATACTTGTTTAACATGGATTTTAAAGGACAGTTGGTACTGTCATGTTTGCAAATGGGCATAGTTGAGATAGTGGGTGCTATCGGGTAAAAATGTTTTATAAAACCTGATCGGGGTGGATGGTTGCAAGGTTGGTGCAGTAAGCACGAGACTTGGGCCTAGTGTGGGAACCACCCTGGTCCCTAAGGACCGATTCCTTGAGGTAGACGAGCTAAGTATAACAGTGCGACCATGTGTGCCTGTATGGGCGGGCCCTGGTTGAGTATCCTTTGGACTCCTAACTTTGGCATTCCAGTCGGTGGAGTAGACAATCGGTGTTGTTCTATCGGCGCAAGAGGGGCATTACAGTGGAAACCTTAGCGGGAATGTCTTAACTAGGAGGATGTTGGAGAAAGGCCCTGTAGTGATCTTTTTCCTTGGGGGCGCCCTAGGAAGAACCACCTCGCATGGGTAAAGCGTGCAACCTCTGCAGAGTGTACAACTATCATGATAGCCGTGCCCACGGTCAAGGGCGGACGACGGGGAGCTGCCTCATGGTACTTCTTACCTATTTGTTTTCAAAAGGGTGTTTTAAAGGAAAACCACGATCGCAGTCGTGTGTTTTGTTTTCTCTCCTCACAGTGGGTGCTGTGAGCGATGAGGGTGTTTACACGGTAGGTGCCGTGGTAGCCATGTTGGGCAAAACCGGTTGAGGCCGGAATTTCAAAGAAAACAATTCAAATATTTGTTTTTCCCTCAACACTCTTCAAATCATTTTACAAAATCTTAGACAAACTTGCAAAACTGGCTTTATGCAAAAGAACCTTATCCTACCCTTGTAAACCTTAAATGCATTTAGTCAGCCTTGCTTGTTGAGTATAATGTATACTCACCCTCGTCTTTTATGCGGGGCTGCTCATTCCAACGAGCAGGTCTGGATCAGCACTGCCCCTACCCCGATGAGGAGATGTACCAAGATGAAGATTTCACTGCTGGAGTTCTAGACGAAGATCTCTCTGACGCCTAGGACGCTACTACAGCTCGCCTGTGGGATTGATTGTTGAATTTTCCTCTTCCATTTGGAGTTATGGAAGACTGATAGACTTCCACTGTGTAAGGCCTGCGTGCCTGAATTTTGTACTCTGGTTTAGCCTCTTGTAATGCACTCTGGTGTAATATTTCTTCTAATTGTAATGGCAATGATCCAAATATCTGGAATCTGTGTCTACTAGCTACTTGATCCAGGGACTAGTACATGTAAAACACAGAAGGGACTTGACTCCGTTTTGCGGGTCCCGATATATAGCTAGTGCCATTGGAGATGCTCTTAGAATCCTTAAACGTCAACTTTTTTTTTTAACTTTGGTAACACCTCACAAATTAGTATTTAAAGTATGGAGGGAGTAATAATAGGAAGGGGGAAGTGACAGGGACGGAATATGTATATGTGGTGGGCTTGCCCTTAAACCCTTGATTCACCAGTTTAAAAAAAACTCTGGTTCACCCACGTGACCAACCCAAGTTAAACCAAAGTCAACCGTACGGTTCAACTTCCTCCGCTTTCAATGCAGAATCTGAGCGAGAACGGGGATCCTGATTGCCGGAGGTGATGGTCCTGTTTTTTTCAGCGGTTTCTAACGGTTGACGGTTTTACTGTAACAAATTTATAAGTCTTCAAAATAAGTGTAATAAGCCTAAAAAGATAAGTAAATTTTTTTAAAAAATTAAAATTTATTATAGCAAATCGTCGACCGCTGCAAAACCGTCGAAAAAAACAGGGTCGATGTCTCTGAAACAAACCCACGTCCACGTTTGACGTTTCATTCCCCATCGTGCACAAATGCACTCGTGTCGTGGATCGGGTTGTCTCCGGCCAAACAGTCCATCATTTGCCAGTCAAAAAATCAACGCACACTGGACGACAAGTGACGGCGCACGTACCGTGCAGCCGCAACGCAGACTGGAACTGGCTGCGCCTGCGCGCGCAAAATATCTTGCGCCGCGCGACCGGTCCCATCCCATGCAGTCGCATCCACAGGCCTCGACTACAGAGCACCGAGTCACCGACTAGTGTTTCAGGTGTTCCGCATGCAAGGACGGAGAAAATCGTCCATACGGCCACCACCGACCATATTCCACTGCTACCGAAATAATCATCTTGATCTGTGATCACTGGCAGATTCATTTAAAACCGTTAGTGATATGACTCATTCTGTTCTGTCTCGATCAGGTATCTAAAAAAACCATTGGTGATAGTGAATCTATCACTAGCGGTTCTATAAGAAAACCGTCAGTAAAATATCACTGGCGGTTCTTTTACTGGCTGTTCAAAGAACCGCCAGTGATACTTTCATTATTACTGGCGGTTTTCTAAAAAAATTAGAATTTTTAGATTCTCTGAATTTTATAACTTTTTCATACGAGCTCGGATGAAAATAAACTTTATATGTAAATTGTAGCTCTTGACGAGATCTAAAACTTTGTAGTTGATATTTTTTCCATTTGAAGTAATATAGATGTCTAAATAATCATTATATTTTAAAAAAATTATAACTTATTCAAATGAAGTCGGATAGAAACATTCTTTACATGAAAACTGTAGCCTTCGACAAGATATACAACTTTGTAGTTGAAAATTTTTCTATTTAACATCATTTGTATAGCCAAAGTTATTAAAAGATTCAGAAAACAAAACTTAAATGATATACATATCCTATATATGTCAAAAGGTGCTAATGGATGAGATTGTTAGGAAGGCTAGGTTACAGGGAAGAGGTCCTGAAGGTGCTAGTGGATGAGATGGTTAGGAAGGCTAGGTTACAGGCAAGAGGTCCTGAGTTCGAATTTGAATTTCGCATGAAAAAAATACTAAGGCTATATATGCGGTGGTAGCTGGTGTAGGGATGCTATTGGGATCAAAATAATATTTTTTTAGTCAAATTTTACTGTCCAAAATCACGTTTTCGAACACTCTCATCTTTGGCGGTTCACTCAAAGAACTGTCAGTGATACTACTATCACTGGCGGTTTGAGAACCGCCAGTGATAATCCTATATTATCACGGTTACTTAATCACTGGTAGTTCGAGAACCTCGCTTAATCACTGGCGGTTCGAGAAACGCCAGTGATAAGCGTTACGAACCGTCAGTGATATGGTTTTCTGTACTAGAGTTCACAAAACCTTGGTAAACTCATGATAACTGGTTGGTAACATTTACTGAATGTTAAAGAAGGACGGATTTTCCCACTTGTACGTGAAATTACATGCTCAGGTGGAAAACCGTTGGATCCACTCTAAGATCTAGGCCTACTAGTATCACATGTGCTCCACATGCAACGATGGAAAATCGCGAGATGGACGCTACCAACTAGGTTTGCAAAACCTCAGTAAACTCACGACAGTCAATCGGTAACATTCATGGTATATTAAACGAAAATGGATTTCCCACATGTATATGGAGTTACATGCACAGGTGGAGAGCCGTCGGATTCGCTCTGAGATTCGGGCCTACTGGTACTATAGGTGTTCCACATGCAACGATGGAAAACCGGTGGTAGACAGCCACGGCTAAAAAACCTCGGTAAGCTAACAAATATCCAATCGGCAACATTCTTTGTATGTTAAATAAGGATGGATTTCCCACGTGTATCTTGAGTGACTCTCCGCATGTGCATATAACTCTACGGAAATTCGACTCTCCACTTTAAGCATATAAATCTACGTACACGTGGAGTTGCCGCCCACTCGAAGAGTCAAAGTTGAAGTCATGCATGCTTGCAGTCGCAGGCAGCTCGGAATGAAGACGAGAAGAAAGCATCAGCAGCAGCTCGGTGTCTCCTTCCCCACTGGCTTGGAAGCTGGAAGGAGATGAGACCCATCTCCGTCCGTCCGAGATCGCCAGGTCGTACCCACGAGGACGAGGGCGATGACGCGATGCATCCTGGCTGGGCATCGTTTTCCGACCCTGTGCTCTCGAATTAATCTTGACTGTGCGGTGCATCCAGGTCGTACGCACTGTGTCTGGCCTGATCGGCGTGCGGTGCAGTGTTAGAACAACGCCTTTTCGTCTCGTCCCGTCTTGCTGCTTCGCGCGCGCGGCCGGTTTGCTTCGTTGGCGCAGCGCAAGACGGACACGGTACCGAGGAAAACGACGCGGCTCGACGATCCGTGGTTTCCTCGGAGCGACGGGGGCTTTGTATCTCTCACTTTGCACTCCTATGCCGTGTCTCGTCCGCCTCATAGATCACTGTAGTTACAGTGATACGACGGGGATTTGTATCTCTGACTTGGCACTTCTTTGTCATGCCTCTGTCGTCGTCCGCCTCATAGATCATCTGTAAGCATAGCTGATGATCAAGATCTTTCAACGAAAAAGGCTCTTTTCGATGTTCTTTGTTTCTTTATAGACCGATGTTCTGATGTTTCTTCTGATGTCGATCTTAAGTCTGCCGTTTTAGACACGTATCACCGTGCGTCTCTGACTTGGGTGCTCGTCCGTGACGGGCGGTTCTCAGTTTCCTTCTGCTTATCAACGCTCGGTCTTGACTGCGCGTGCGGCCGTACGTGCGTTGATCCTCGACTTGATGGATGCATGCATGGTTTGGGTAACTGATCATCAGCCCCCCCAGCAGCTCTTGCTGGGTGGCTTGCTGACGGCTTTGCACCATGAACGTCAGCTAGCAACGCACGCTTGCTTTTGTTGCTTATCTTTTATGTCGTGGAAGTAGGAAAAACGACCTAGTAATACTGTAATAATAGTAGTACGCATGTGCCTATTTCTTCTAAAAAGCACATCTGTCTGCTATGTTATATCGCTATTAAAGAAGTTAATTAATAGGAGCCACCACATTCCCATGAAAGGCAGGAAATTACCACATTGATCAAGGAAAAAAAAGAAAGAAAACCACACCATCAACTATAAAAAAAACGCAAGGTTCTTGTGGCTGCCCTTTCATTCTGTCACTCCAATATTGATCGGTAGAGTTGAAAATGGGATGTATATTTTTGATGTGGCAGACGAGCCAGCCATATGTTTATTTGTAAATGGGACACATATCTTAGACATGGTGGCTAGACCCCATGCTTTTTTTTTAAAAAAAAAATCAAGGTTTATGCATTTGCCCTCCCATTCTGTCACTCCAATGGAGTTAGCCGGTAGGGTTGGAAATAGGATGGAAATTTTGAATGCAGCGGTCCGTTTTTTTTTTAAAAAAAAATCAAGGTCCATGCATCTGTCCTTCCATTATTATGTCATTCCAATGTTGGTCAGCAGGGTCGAAAGCAGGACACATATTTTAGCAGCAATGTTTTTTTAATAAAAAATCAAGGTCCAAGCATCTAACCTTTCATTATGTCAAATCAATGTTGTATAGGATTGAAAACGGGACACATGTTTCGGACACAGTGATGGGGTCCCAAGCATGTTTCTTTAAATATAACAAATCAAAGTGTGTGCATCTACCTTTCTATTATATCACTCCAATGTTAGTTGGTAGGGCTGAAAATGGGATGCATGTTTCGGGTATATTTTGAATGCGGCGGCCGGTCCCAACACTTTTTTTAAAAAAAACGAAAAACAGGGTTCATGCATACACTCTTCCATTTTGTCACTCCAATGTTGGTCAGTACTTAAAATCGCTTGGCTAGTCTCGTGCTTGTTTGTTAAAAAAATCAAGGTGCATACTTCTACCTTTCCATTCTATTAGTCCAATGTTGGTCGTAGGGTTGAAATTAGGATGCATATTTCAGACACAACACTAGTCCTACACTTGGTTTTTTCCAAAATAAAATCAAGGTTTATGCATGCATGAAAAAACTCTTCAACTTTTCACTCCAATGTTGATCAGTAAGGTTGAAAATAGTCTAAATATTTCAGACATGGTGGCTGGCTCGTAACGTCTTTTTTTTTTTAAAAAAAATAAAGATTTATTCATGTACCCTTCTATTTTGTCACTCCAATGCTAGCTAGTTGGCATGGTTGATAACAGGAACATATTTTGGACGCGGTGACCAGATCCCACACTTGTTTTTTTAGCCTCCTCCCTTTCATTTTGCCACTCCAATACCAGTCGGGTTAAAAATGGAATGTATATTTTCTGACTTGCATTTACTTGCGTTGAAACAACTAATGGCTTCGATCGATTTTAGTACGGTGCAAGGAATACCCCTCCTTCGTTTATAAGTGCCACCGGTGCCATTATCTATATACTAAAGTGGTAAGCAACCCGGTTCAGCCGCGCTATCCACGTCGGCAGAATAACCGCGGCCGTCTGATCTGCCCGTCTGCCTCAATCCGTCCGTCGGCTCGCTGCCCAGCATGCAAATCGGATTGTCAATGCAAAAAACCCCTCCGCCTTTTTCATTTTACAACCGCGTCCTCCCATCTCCACAGCCGTTCGATCAGCCGATCGAACGGCCCTCGCTGCATCGCTTTTGCATTTAGCCCCCTCAACATTTTAGTACTCAACCTGTCGTCCTCCCGCCCGCCCAAACCCTAGCGCGCCTCTGGGTGTCCATGCTACCGCCCCTTCCCCGTCTCTTCCTGCCACCGCCTTGCCTTTCCTCGGCCCACCACGTCCTTCCCCGCACTTCTTCCCTTCCCCCCGCTGCCGCCACCTCTCCCTTTCCAAGGCTGCACCGTCTCCCTCTCTCGCCGGCTAGCCGTATCCTTCCCCGTGCGACCATCCTTCTCTCCTGCCGTGATGTGGCCTTGAGGACCTCAGCGGCGACCGGATCCGGCGACCACGGTGGCGGCCGGATCCAGGCGAGTCGGCGTTGACAATGGCTAGGTCCGAGGGCGTCTGGGTCGATGGCGGCCAGATCCAGGGGAAATGTAGTCGACAGCAGCGTAACCCTAATCCTAGCCCCTGACCATCGGGGCGACTCGCCCGGCGAGCTGCTACGCCGAGCAACGGCGCTGATGCCCGCCTGCAGAGCACTACGCCTTCGCGGCCGTCGTCGTCGCTGGCACCGGCCCTCTCCTTCCTTTCCTCCCAGCCTCTCCGTCGACGTGCTGCCTTCTCCTCCGCCTCCTCTTATGCGCCGATCAAGAGGTCCCTCCGCTCTCCCTATCCCTTGCCTCAGTGGTCTGCCTTCTTGGAGTCCCTTCTTCTCTAGTTTTCATGGTGGTGACCTGGGACTCGAAGCTGCGGGCTCTCCCTCTGTTCTTCTGATCGGTCTCAGTTCAGTTCATCGCAACATTTGGACCGAAGGAAGGGGAGCCGGCCGGCTGCCATGTTTGGGTCTAGTGTCCAGGATGAGGTGGAGATGCAGCGAAGGACTACCAACAGGTGCGTGCGACCACCCGGTTCTTGATTCTGATGACTTTTGTTTCCTCTGTGGTGCCATTCTGGCTCCAGTGTTCTGGATTATTACTTGCCAGAATCGAGGATTACCGGTTATAATTTTGCTTGAATCGGGATTGACTTGGGGTATGCTCCGTGGAGAGCACAGAAGGATGGAGCGGACAGATTCATGTTTGATTTGAGTTAGTTGAGTGGAGATAAAGGTTTGTGGATTTAGCTTTGACATTACAGTTCTTTGCTGCTTCTCGTGGAATTGAAAAGCCCGATTTTGTTTCGACTACTTTTTTGTTCGAGCTGATGCACCACTGCAAATTGGAAGGCACAAGCCGTACTAAGGGTGTGTTTCTTTCAGCGTTTGCTTATAAGCTGAAAATTTGTTATTTTTGTACAAGTCAAACGCTTTGACATTTGGTAGCCAATTTTTGTAGGTCTTACTATTTCTTCTCAAAGCTCTCAAAACTATTTTTTCTATAATTTTTTGATCCCTCGGATGTCCTTATCGAGGAGTTACAAATTTCTAGCTTATAAGCAAACGTAATCGCAACCGCCGAAAGAAACACCACATAACTCTGCTTTTCATTTGGTTTTCTGTTTTCCACTTGTGGGTTGTAATGGCGTCGCAAATTTTTATAGCTCTAGATGCATGTTACTAACCATTTTCATGGTCGAACTTTTTAAATCAAACTGTTTAATGAAAAATTCCCACGTAATTTACTGTTGATGCTATAGTTTAGTTTTAATCTAATTTACGGTTGATGCTAACTACGTAGTTTATTTCTGGTGCTTAGTAAGAGCAATATGAACTGCTAGCTACCTATGAATTGAGCATACCAATCAGACCACTTGGTGGGATTTTGGCCTTACTGATGTGTATGTAGTTTCATACAAACAGGTAAGGCAGGGTTCACATGATATATCGATTTGAATTTTTTTTTTATCTTTTGCTTCTGAGAAGTGATGCAACCTTACTCTCTGAGTTGTGCCTGATATGGAATTATGGATTCTGTAAGCAGGCTCTCAAAGCTTTGGGTGATTCCTCAGATGTTCCGGTCCCTAAGGTGTTTTTCCTTTGCTCTAATGCAAGTGTAATAGGAACTCCTTTGTACATAATGAAGTATCAAGAAGAGCTAATATACATTATTTTTTTTAATGTTTCAAAATAAATGGAAAAAGAACAACTGTGTAAACTCTGAATTACATACTTTTGTTTCCATTGAATGTAATCATATATAGGAAGCTCATTTGATCTAATTCTTGATTGCTTTGCATGAGCAATAAATGCAGGTCAGCTTTAATAAAAAAAAAAGTTTTCCCCCTCCATCCTATTGGATGTTAGTATGGCAGTTTCTATCTAATTGTTAACCTGAGTCTTGTTGAATAATGACCTCTGGCTAACTAGCCCGAGTCTTCAGGAGGCCTTAACGGCCTCACCTCACGCTCTGATCGGGGGCGCACAACCGACAGTTGGTTGTGGCCCCCCGATGGGCGGCGCCAAATAAATAGAGGGCACCGGTTCTTCACATGATGATCTATTGATCTGTGAGAGAGAAGCTCCTCGACACCCCCTAAACCCTACCGATCAAGGGTGGCGCTGAAGCACCGGGAAGGCACACTACTGTCGCCGTCACTCGACCTTGTGGGAGCGCAACTACACCGACGAGGTCGTCTCCCCCTGCGTCCCCTACGTCTCTTCTACGTCGGCTCATCGGCCAAGCGGGCTTTACTAGCCTATACCCATCACTGAGCGATGGCATCATCAAGCAACTGTAAGATCTAAATCCCCTAACGTGATTGTTTTTGTGTTCATGTAATTAGGCTAATGACTTAATTAGTTCCGCATTAAGAATTAAGAATAACAAGTCTTTCATACCCTTTCTAGGTTAGTGCATATATATCATCACCGTTATTTTCAGGTTTGGTTCACTAGCCTCGATAGAAGGACTGGACTTCTGTAAAATAATTCAGTGCAAAGTTTCAAAAGAGGGTGATGTAGGTTAGATTTACTGCAAAGTCTTTTCATTCTGTCACATTTATTTCTCCTACATAAATTCAAACACTAATATTTCGTGTACATGTGTAGTGTTGTTCCATACACCTGATCTACTTTATGAAAGCCAATTACTTCAACTGTCTCTTTTCATTCTGTCATATTTATTTCTCCTACACAAATTTAATCACTAATATTTCGTGTGCGTATGTAGTTTGTTCCATATACCTGATCTGCTTTACTTGATGTCCCCTTAAACCAGACAGCCGTACGTAAATACGGTGCTAAATTTTTCCAAGAAGAGTTTTTGTTGAACTATATCATGACAACTTATAGCAAGCCTCAGGTGAGCTACATCCTTTGAAATTGATTCTCCACGTTAATCATCATTGTCACTGTTCCATTCTGCTGCTGATGTGCTGGCCATTTGTTCCTTCTCTGGTTTAAGCTTTTTCCCCTGGTAGTGGTAGCATTTAGCCTTCGTGGTGCTTTTAGAAATTGGCATTGCTAAATCAACATAGATAATGTTCAGTTAGATGTCTTCAGCATAGGATTTCTTTTTTGCTTCCTATTTAGTGTATCATGCCACCAGCCTTGATCTGCCTAATGATTTTTTGTTTGCATCATATGGACAGCACCTTCGACCAATTGCTAAGGGAGTACAGCCCCATAATAATAGTGTTTCTCCAAAAGAAAACTCTGTTATTCCGCATCTTGGACTAACCATCCCTTAGAAAATATTGTTAAAAGGTCCTTGATTCCTAATGAAATTGATGTAGTAGTGGCTTGATGAAAGCCCAGAGTCTTTATTTGATCCAGTATATGGGATATATAGATAATATCCCATTCCAAAATGATCTATTAATCTGCTAATACTCCAGCTAGGATTATATGGCCAGTTTAGGCAGGCCCTAAGGATTTCATTAGGAGGGTTTGAAATGAGGAAGCCTTAGCAACCACCGTAGTAGCATTGTGAGTGAAGCTTTGGTTGCTATGGAAAGAGTGTTCTTGGGTCTGCGTTAGTCTTTTATTATTTTAAAAGCCTACATTGTTATTGAAAAAGGCACGTACAATTGTGGTTTTAGCCAAAGAAGAAAATGCTGATCAGATAAGTTTTGCTGATTTAGTTGTACTGTTATATGTGAATCTCTTCTTTACGTTCTTTCCCTTTTCCAAAATGACGCTCGAATGCTGCGAATAGTCTTGGGTTTGATTGGGGTTAAAGAATGACTAAGAGGTCATAGTAGTTGGGCTTAGTGATCATGTGTTCTTTAGCCACTATTAGAATTCTTCTTATGCATGCTTTGCAACCATGCACTTTGTGTCCACCGGAACAACCGGGACGTGCGCGAGCGCAAGCGCGCTATTATTTCTAGTTGTTTATTAACCGCGGCCGATTAGTCGTCGCCGCCCGCCATTTGCGTTTGCACTCGACTGTCGCAGAGGATCCAGCGCCGGCATTCGCCACCGCCATTTTAGCATCCGGCCGCAACAATCTCCACGAGCTAACAAGTAGCAACGTAGCAGGAGCAGCTAGCCCAAGCGAGCGATGGAGAGTAGAGCTCTGGAATGGAATCTCCACGGGCTAGCTGATTGGCTCGGCCGCCGGGTGGCTCACACCATGCACGTACGTCGCCGTCCGACGCGCCACCATCCCGCGGCCGGCAACGCGTCGCGCGCACAGTACTGCCCCAATTGACGAGCGAGAGCAGCAGGCCGCGCGCGAGAGCGCAGCCTTTACACCTCGACGACAACGCATGGCTGAGATATTCCGCTGGACGGTCGAAAAGCTGGATAACGACAGTTTTCAGGAGAGACGGTTTGAGAGTGAAATGTATAATTTGATACCCTTGTTGAGAGCTAGTTTTGAGGAACATATTTGAAATTTTGAAGAATTGATTTCGAAGAAAAAAGGTTTGGTTTGAGAAAACGGTCATGAGCCATACTTCGAAAAGTTTGGCTCTCCAAGCCATTCCTCAAAGTTGTGAAGATCTTAGAGCCACTTTTTAAAGGTAAAGCAAGTTCAATCAAACGTTCTTTCTGACCTTTTAAAGTTGTTTATCGAAACTCTCAAAAGTCATCTTTTAAGATGTTCAACTGCAATAGAACCAAGGCATGAAAGAAATGTTGAGATTTGAGAGCTTTTAAAAATTGCTTCAAGAAATCGAAACATTTGATTTGAATAGGCTTAGAGAGTTGTTAAGCAGCTACAAAATATTTGGAGTGTTTTCTTAGGTTTAAAACTTAAACCTAACTATATTGAAAAATTGAACGCTTTGTTTTTTAGTCCAGTCTTTCTTTTTAAAAATCATAAAGCCACCTCTAAAAACCCTTAAAAATAGCACAAACGAAACGAACCAGTTTCGAGAAGCAGATACAATAGGTCTCTCAAAATCTAGCTTAACATTCGGCTCAACCAAATTATTTAATCGGCTCAGCCACTTTGAGCACGCTCTAATCCGTGATCCCTAAGCTGATCCAAACACGGTAACGCGCGCGTCTACCCCAGTGTCACTGTTCACATGCTGAAAAGTGAAAACGTGACCGTACTCGTATATTTTCCGTCTAATCTGGAGAGACGGATCCAAGAAGCCATAAGCCATTTCGATATTCGGCCGAATTCGGTGCATATGATATTCTTTTCAAACTACTCCGTATCATACACGTGAATTCATGCCACGTACTTATGTTGAACAATGGCTTCAATTGGTACGGTGCATGGAATGCCCTTTTCCGATTGCACGTGGCATGCATCGGCATTAATTGTTTGCTCGCTGCCGATTGGTTGTTGCCGTATCGGCCTTAAGCTATCGAAAGGAAGCCATTCAGCGGTACAGCCGCAGAGAATAGGGTTGGAACAATATCAGTCGAAACCTCCTCGCAAGATAACATGAAGCACCTAAGAGTATCCACGCTAGAAGCTCTATCCCTATTTTATCTCTCTTCTACTCTATTTTCTCTCTTCATTACTCTAAAATTCCTTCACACTTTACACTACGCTCTAAAAGATTCTTTTCCTCCACCAGAAATTCTATCTCTAAAACTCTATTTCTATACTATTATAGGATTTCTGCTACGGACGCTCTAAGCGATGCTGCATTAAAAGACGAGAGAGAGAGAGAGTGAGCAAAAGACCCTCCTCCAACAGAATGACCCCGTCCCACATTCCCTCCAGCTCATACACAATCTCCACGCGCTCCCAATGAACCCCAGGCGAGCTAGCTGATTGGCTCGGCCTCGCCAGGTGGCTGGCAGGCACCATGCACGTCGCCGTCCGACGCGCCGTGCCACGTCAACGCGTCGCGCGTGGCGACGTATAAGTAGCCGCCCGACGCGCGCCACACGCTGATCGGCAAACGCAGCACTGCACCAACGAGCGGGCAAGCCGCAGCCTTTACACCTCAGCGACAACGCGACGCGAACGAACGCAGTGTCATGTCGAGCGGCGCGGCGTCGCCGGAGATGGAGGGCGGCGGCGGCGGTAGCGAGGGCAAGAAGTACAAGGGCGTGCGGCGGCGCAAGTGGGGCAAGTGGGTGTCGGAGATCCGGCTGCCCAACAGCCGCGAGCGCATCTGGCTCGGCTCCTACGACTCCCCCGAGAAGGCCGCGCGCGCCTTCGACGCAGCCTTCGTCTGCCTCCGCGGCCGCGCCGCCGCCGGCGCGGACCTCAACTTCCCGGACTCGCCGCCGCCCTGCTCCGGCAGCGGACGCAGCAGCGACCCACAGGAGGTGCAGGCGGTCGCGCTCTCCCACGCCAACCGCGCCCCCGTCACGGCCCAAGAGGCCGCCGCCGCGCTCATGGACGTGGACTCGCCGGCCACTTTGTCCGAGGAGTTCATGACGCACCACCACACGGACGTTCTTGGCCGCTATGAGGTGGTGCCGCCGGCTGTGGGCACCGACGGCAGCATCGACTGGCGCCGGGTCATGGCGCACCAGCCGCCGCTGTTCTCGCCGACAGGCTGGGGCAGCAATGCGTACGACTTCTTGCAGGCACCCCCGCCGCCGGGCGACGAGGACATGGATGAGAGTAGCCATGGCGCAAGCGCCTCTCTTTGGAGCTTCGACTCCAACGACTCGCACTTCTGATACTGATCAAGATACTTGCTATGCCCGGTCATTGGGAGTCCTACAAATTAACGAGGAGGCGGTGTTTGATTTGATGGATAAGATGCGGCAACCGCTGCAAAGACGTCACATGTCCTTTTCAGGTGCAAGCGCTTTGGCAAAAGCCTACATGTACCAGCGTGCATATTCATCGGCAACTTGTAACATGGACGAAAAGCACTCACTTCAATTAACATGTGCCATATATCAGGATCGAATATATATGTAATCCATCTTGTGGCGCCATAGCACTATCTTGGGTTGGGTTCATTGTCTTGCAATAGTTCAATTAAACGCTAGTTGAAAAGACAAGCATGCACACTAGCTAGCATAGTGTACCTTTTGTCTTTTTAGAATTACCGCTGAAAATTTATTATTTTCGTACGAGTAAATGCTTTGACGTTTGGTAACCAATTTTTATAGTTCTTATTATTTCTTCTCAAAACTCTTAAAACCATTTTTTATAATTTTTTGATCCCTCGGATGTCCTTATCAAGAAGCTACAAATTTCTATCTTATAAACAAACGCAAACACAAACACTGAAAAGAATACTACCTTAGACCGTGATGGTGGGCTTCGTATTCAAATTAACACCTTACCACCTTATCTGTTGCCTCCGATAACATGTAGCATACTAGCATATATCAAATTTTGGATTCCCTGGTCAAAAAATTGAGCGAGAACTATGAAGCGATCCTCTCGTCCATGGGTAAATCGATTTATTTTACTTTTAGATGGATATATATCCCACCATGCATGCTATCTGCTTATCTCCTGCGTTTTTTTTTGTTAAAGATCCGTATACAAAGGCATTAGATCCATAGCAAATTGAGGATGAAAAATTTAGATATATATCATTACAAAGTGCGGTAGTTTGAAACATGTCTCTCCATAGGTCCACATGTCATTGACACGTCGAGTGATATATTTCAAAACACAAACATTGGAGTGTCATGGATCTAAATCACCCATTAAAGATACAAGTATGAAATCAACCAAAGACAAACACATATATGTACAGATTCCAATGGTGAAATCAACTACTGGCTATAAGCAAACTCTATGTCATTTATAGATAGCATGTAGACAAGCTTTTCAATGGATTGGCTATAGCATACCCTTAAAAATTAAATATGGGTCCACTTGTAATAGATTTTATTTTTCTTGAAAAATATTATAGACTGGCTCTTGTATAAGAGCTAGCTCTTGTCTCTCTCATTTACTTCTCCCCTCTATATAAACAAAAAGCTGAGTTAGAATCCTTATAGCCAGCTGACATGGCACTATTGGCACTACGAGAGAACGAGGCAGCCATCGGTACAGCGCAATCGCTACTGGAGGTCAAGGCCTTCAGTACCGGTTGAGTCAACCGGTACTGCTAGTCCCTAGAAAAACAAAATATGTGGTGTGTGGGATTCGAACCTGGCACCTCATGACTCCCATCTCAGCCTTCTAACCAACCCACCCACTCACACATTCTAATATTAATAGAATATGCATTCCTTTTGACCTGTTCTGAAACGAGGCTCCAGTACCAGTTCGTGTTACGGATCCGTACTAGAGGGGCCCTCCAGTACGGGTTCATAACACAAACCCGTACTAATGAGTCCCATGCTAGCTAGCCTGTCAGAGGGCTCTCCAGTACCGGTTCGTGTTACAGACCGGTACTAGAGGGAGCCACGAACCGGTGCTGTAGCTAAAAAATTACGAACCGGTACTGCTGCTCACTCTAGTACCGGTTTAAATCTACCCGATACTGTTTCGTCGGTATTTTCACGTGTGTCTGTAGTAGTGTGGAGATGTCCTGAAAAGTCGAATCCTTTTTATAAATAAAATAAAAAGTCGAATCCTTTTTATAAATAAAATAATACCTTCTTCAGCGGTAGCTCTAGCTTGTCTTTTGGCTAGCTCATTAATTGGCGTAAACAAAGTGCACTTTTCGTCGCACTTAGGCAGATGCAGGTTTTCACTTTTCAATTCATCCACGTGAGTGGCGTGCGCGTATGGTCCTAAACAACAATGCTACTTCGGTTCAACACTTCGGCTCCGTTCTTTTGAGCGAACCGCCCGCGGTCGGCGGCCGGCGGTTCGCTACAGTAAAAAAAAATTAATTATTTTTTAATTATTTAAAATTTTTTAAAAAAATTTATAAATTTGCTACAGTAAAAACCACCAACCGTCAGAAACCGCCGAAAGAAACAGAGCCTTCAATATGCATATATGTAAGTGCACTGCCATCGCGGTGGTCACCGGCTTACCAATTATATAAGACCATCTATAAAGGTTCTGTCTCTATTTTCGCTTCTATCACAAAGGGAATCTCGTTTCGTTCAACATTCTGACAGATTCTCTTCACCATTTTCTTTCAGAAAGAATTCTTTTTTCTATTCCTTTTAGAAAGTATTCTCTCTTCTTTTTTTGTATCATTCTTCTCGAAGGGATGCTGTTGAAGATGGTAGAAAATAAAAGAAAAAGAAATAAGAAAGAAAACAAAATAAAGAAAAAATAGTTGTATATGGTCCGACGATAACAACAAAGCCAGATCACTGACAGATGTAACATCTGCTTTTCTACTTAGGACAGAGGATCTCCATCCGTGTGACTAGCATATGCAACCTGTGTCTCGTTGCCATAGTGCCACAACTTTTATTTCTATGTTTTGTTTTTTTTAAAAAAAAAACTATTTTCACGTCAGAACGGTAGTATTCTCTGAGAATCCGTAAGGACCGTAACCCTACTTTCCGAGTTCAGTGTAGATCAGCATGGTAATTGCTTTGCTCACAGCATCAGGCTATTTGATCAGACGGTGTTGGAAGTCGACACCTGTACGTGTAGCGTATCATGCAGGGCGTTGCAGATGGGCATGGGACAAAACGGAAAGCGGCAGCTGGGCTAGTGAGCAGTGCTAAACCAGTGGGAACCAGGCACGGCTAATGGTTTCCTCCCTCGATTAATTTTTAGTTAACTGCTAAGCATTCGATGTGAGTGCGACACTGACACACATGAGCAAAAATAATTAACCTGGATTAGTGCTTATACTTCGTAGTATAGTTTAGCATGCGTGTTTGGATCGACCCGATGATACTCCTCGATCGTCCCCGATCTCTTTCTGGACCACGAACACTCACGCATGGCCGATCGAGGCACGGGACCAGCATCAAAGAACCTTCTCTTGTGTCACTGCCCCAGCTGCTGAATGCTTGTGTTAATTGCTAGCAATGTGATGCTTCTGTCTGTCATGATGCAATCAAGGATTCAGGGTGTGGACTGTGGAGACACGGCAAGCCGTCTTTCTTATGGAGACAAAACTCTATTGCAAATCATGAGTCGCTTCATGGTTCCTTCACAAAGGGTGTGATTGGTACGCTGCATGCGCGGAGCGCGAACCGTGCAGGCCTGGCTCGGAAAAAACGGCCCCGCGCGGCATCTCCACCGAGCCACCCTCGCAACGTGCTTTTAGCCGTGGTTGCACGCGCAGAGCCAGGCCGGTGATACGCGGTGCAGAAACCAAACAACTGCAAGGCGTGGTCAACGACGCAATGCCGAGCTCGCCCATGCGAGCCAATAGTACTCAAACAGACCCAAAGTAAGCAGCAGGTAGTAGGTTTATACGAGCATCTCCAATAAGGACACCTCAGTTGGATATAAAAAATCCACCTCAACTTTTTGCTTATGTGGAGGAGAGAAGGAGATGGGAGATATAGAGGCTGCCTCTTAGCTAAGAGCCAGGCTCTAGTGGATTACAAAATGGATGCACACTATTATATGTGGGTCTAAATTAATGTTAGAGACAATGTTATGGCTAGCACCATTGAATAGGTTGGCTATTTGCTATCTATAGATGATATGGCACTTTCTTATAGCCAACACCATTGGAGATACACTGCCTTAAGTCAACTCCATTCTAAGCTTCTAGGGACATGCTATGGGGCTTCTCAGCGAAATACAGTACGGAAACACAAAAAAAAAAAAA
This sequence comes from Olyra latifolia, assembly GCA_036346145.1. Classification (NCBI taxonomy): domain Eukaryota; kingdom Viridiplantae; phylum Streptophyta; class Magnoliopsida; order Poales; family Poaceae; genus Olyra; species Olyra latifolia. The sequence continues at coordinate 4,614,316 of CM070524.1, forward strand.
AACTTACATGGGCACATGGTTCACGCTACAGTGTTTGATCGAACTTACGGCTTTGATGAGCTGCAGCGCATCATGCCCCATGGAAATCTTTTTCATAGGTTACTACAGAGAGTGACAAAGAAGGTCAATGAAAGTGATGCTACAGAAGTACACAGATCGACAGGTGATTTATCCTTGCAAAAAGTAAACCTTTACAACAAAACTACAGCTTTACAAGCACTTGACTAATGCTGTGGTTATTTATGCGGTTGTGACTAATTGACTGGCTCAACTGTCCAGTTGATGAGCTCTTAATTATCAAGCATTCAAAATTACAACTTTATAAGCACCTAAACTATGATTATGACACTACTACAAAAATAGTCATCCGTGCCCCCCAATCACTGCCGGTTAGACCAAAACCGGCAGTGATAACTTATCACTACCGGTTCGTAAGCCTCAGCGGGTCGTGCACTTGAGAACCGGCAGTGATAAGACTTATCATTGCCGGTTCGTTGCTCAAAACCGACAGTGAAGTATCACTGCCGGTTTGAGAAAAGAATCGGCGGTGATAAGTCCTATCACTGCCGGTTCTTTAGGCCTCCCGCTCTCAATTTTTAACCGGCAGTGAAAGAACTTATCACTGCCGGTTCTTGTTAAGAACCGGCACTGATAATGAGTTTCCGCCCCCAATTTTCAAATTGGCAGTGAAAAACTTATCACAACCAGTTTTTGACTAGAACTGACAGTGATAACTCATTATCAGTGACGGTTCTTGACAAAAACCGGCACTGATAAGTAAAGGTTAAAAGGTATGCATATCTTCTATAAGTAAGAACATGAGATTGCGTGGGATGGTTAGAAGAGTGAGGGTAGAGTGGAGAGGGGTTGCATGTTCGAGTCCTGGGTAACACAACATTTGTATTTCACGCGAAAATATTTCCTGATAATCTATAGTAGGTGGTAGATGATTAGCGTATAGATTCCGGGCATTAAAAAATATTTTTCTATTTTTTTTGTACAGTTCGGTAGAGACTATCACTGCCGGATTTTACTCAAGAACCGGCAGTGATAAGGCTATCACTGACAGGGTTTAAAAACCCGTTTCGGGACCCGAAACCGCCATATGGGCGGGCCGGTTTTTGGCAAAAACCGCTAAAAACCACTGAAAACCGCTCAAATTCAAATTGAAACGGTCAGACAGCAGCGGGTGAGTTCACCAGTTTTTGCAGCGGTTTTTGCCTAGAAATCGGCGGTTTTTAGTGGTTTTTGGTGATCTAAAACAAGGGAAACGTGGAAAATAGAAAAAAAAATGAAAAGAGGTCGAAAAAATTTAAAAAAATTGGAAAAATCATAGATGGGTGAGATATATGTGTTGGTAATTTTGTTTAATTATGGAAAAAATTGAAAGAACTTTTGATAAATATATGATATCTTGAATATATCAATATGAAGTCAATAATTTGAACAAGGTAGTTTCCTACAAAAATATCAATATAAAGTCAATTTGAACATATCAATATGAAGTCAATAATGTGATATGCATGGTTGTTTCCAACAAAAACATATATTCGAATTAGGAAAAAAAAATGAAAAGAGGTCTGAAAAATTTTAAAAAATTAGGAAATCATAAATGGGTGGGATATATGTGTTGGTAATTTGTTTAATCATGGAAAAAATTTGGAAGAACTTTTAATAAATATATGACATCTGGAACATATCAATATCAAGTGAATTGCATACATACATATATTGCATTGCATATGATTATAGACATATCAACACTAAGTCATATAATAGAAATATCAAGGTTTTGAAAACTGTTTGATGACCCAAAACCCGTGATTCATGGTAACAAAACGTGCATCAATCAATAAGTTCGGTATAGTGGTGGTGACAAAAGAAAAAAAACGAGCAGAGCAATCAATTAGCAAATGTACAGACCAGGCCTTCTAGAAACAATCTAATTTTTCAAAAAAACTGTTTTTCACTTTTGCACAACTTTCTTCGCATAAAATACCATGATAATAATCTCAATTTAAAATTTTGCTTTGTACAGAATGTTCTAAAAACCTTCTAGTTTTTTATAAGATTTTTTGAATTTTTTAAAATATTAAATTCAAATTTAAAATTTCAAAACCGACCTGGTAAAAACCAGCGGTTTGGCGAGAAACTGCTGGTTTTTACCGGTTTTCACCGGTTTTGTGAACCCTAATCACTGTCGGTTCCAAAATCGGCAGTGATAACCTGGGTTATCACTGCCGCTTACGCAGTGCCGGTTTTTGAACCGGCACTAATGCCAGTTCTAAACCGGCACTGATGTGGTGTTTTGTAGTAGTGTGACTAATTGATTGGCTCTTCATGACAAGCTCTTGAACAAGTGCCAAAGGCAATGAAAACCACATGAAATAATGCTAGCAGCATGCGTCTTGGGGCAGGGTTTACAATCTTGAACTGCTCACAAAAGACCAGAATCCTAGCAGTAGCGGTTTTATTCAGAAACCACTGGAAACTGGATAATATTCTTTTTTAAAAAATTTTAAATTGGGGACGAAAAACGTCGAAAACCACTTGGTTTGCGTCAAAAACCGCTTGAATAACATTCAATTTGAATTTGAATCGGTTTTACCAGTTGGTTTGCCAATTCGGACTGCATTGATATATAAGCCAAAAACCGCAAAAGTTTTTGTTGGTTCTGTGAACCCTGCTGTGGGTATTTGCACGGCAAAGTAGAGCAACAAAAAGATATGGGGGCAAATTGAAAAGGCAGGTAGCATGTGGAAGTACATATGGATCCCCCCCCTAAGCATCAGCTATGTGATCGATCCAGAGAACAAGTCAATACGCTGCACAGATAAGCACAGCAATGGCAGTACAATGACGGCAGTGACAAAACAAGAATAAGAGCACATGTTGTAAATGTGATGTGGTGATGTGTGGCATAGTGGCATCCAACAGCAGTGATAGGCCGGCATGAAGGATCTTTTCTATTTCTAGGCATGAAGCCATCTGAATCCCGGATTGAAAGTAACTCGCCACAAAATGGCTACGATCTCTCACAGCCACAGAAACCGCTGATACCCTGCTCTGGATGCTCCTCCCTTTTGTGAATCGACGAAGACGTGTGCTTGTGGAGATCATAACAAATTAATTGGGAACAATGGAATGCGTGAATCAATTGGGCGATAGAGCTAGAGAGATTACCTATCTGCCCCCGGAAAAGAGAGATCAGTACGTCCTCATGGTCATCTCCGTCCAATTCCGGCCTTTTATTGTGCACGGCTGCTTTCGCTTTACTTGCCATTCCCCGTTTGCTCTGTCACGTTACCTCGCAGTTTCTGCTGTCAAAAAAGTAGGCAGATAAGTTTATGAAATGACCATGGTGATGGCACTACCGAATAGTATTTCGAAATGTAATTTATGAACAATTTTGCCCCCTCTACCTTACTCCTCCAGGCTTCAGGTGTGAGGGTGGTGAAGGTGAAACAAGAGGAAGGTGCAGATATTTGGTAGGAAAGATGTGCACCCTGTTGTCATCCCCAAACAATATGCATTACATTACTCAAGAAAATCAGCATTTCAGAGGGCAGTTGTTCCAGTGAGAGGGTAAATTAGCAGCGAAGTCGCCTAGCTTAATAGAGACCTGAAACTTCAGGCAAAAGCCTTGTAAGATCGCATGGTTCTTTTCAACTTTTGGCAAGAACAAAATGTTGATGATGGCCAGATCATTGGTGAGATACAAATATGCCAAAGAATTGCGGAGAATCTGCTCCGTATTTACAGTTCTAACACAAAAATATGGAAGATTAGAAAGATAAAAAAATGGAAATACCCAGTTTCCACTATTCTTCACCTATCAGAGCTACTGTATGTGTCTCATATATCATAGTCAACTTCTGTGCTGTTCAGCATCTCTGCATGCTTGACAAGGTGCCCTTGATCATCGTATATGTCCAAGTTCTCACACGGTTTTGGAAACACTGACCCGATAACATGCCCCTTGATGTAGGAGCATTGGAAAATATGCTTCTTCTTGTAGCTGATGCCTACTGACATGTCCTGAAAGCTGATATCCTTGATGGGAATGGTGTTGCTTCCATGAGCACGAACAGGCACCCGAACACCCCACCCATGTATTCCTTTAAATGATATGCCTGTGATGTCTGGGAAGGCGTTTCGATCATACCCATCATCAGCATGCTCATTGTAGTCAACCTTTATCACAATCCCAGCACGGACGTTGTCAAAGGTTATGTTGCGGTAGGATATATTGTGGATGTACCCCCCTCTTCCTGTGGCAGTTTTTATCCTCAAGCCTCGCCTCGACTCCCAAATGTGGACATTCTCCACTGTAACGTTTGCAATTCCACCAGACATCTCACTGCCAATTGAAATTCCAGCACTGCACACAAAGAAGACAAATGGTGTCAACCTCACCTATTACTCAACATTCTATGTAAAAGAAGGTAACAGCTCATCCTGGCCTAAAATATTTTGCTCATACTGCTTTATCCTGAGCACTGAACTTAAAAGGAAGATCTAATGCAAATAAATATTGTATATAGAGCATTGTAGACAAGGAATCTCAATTCTTACCTCACCAAAGAATGGGCTGTAACATTGCGTATTAAAATGTTAGAAGATGGACGCCCATATGCAATGCCATATTGGTCCCACCCGCTCTTTACAGCTATTGCATCATCACCAACAGATATGTAGCAATTCTCAATGAGTACATCCTGACAAGAATCTGCGTATAGCTACATGTCAGCATCAAGAAATTTGCATATCATTTGTTATCAGCATGGTGTGTTATTAATATAAGAATCAATCATATACAATATCCACTTTGAAGAGAGAAACAATGCTGAAATAGAACGGTGCAGGAAGAATACCTGGATCTATGCCATCTGTGTTTGGAGCACCAGAAACAGGAGCTAAGATTGTAACATTAGAAACAGTTACATTCGTGCAATCATATGGATGGAAGTGCCAGAAAGGTGAATTCCACAACGTTATATTTGCAACAATAATGTCCTTGGACCACATCAGCTGCACGAGGGGAGGTCTTGTGTTATTGAGCATTCTCCTGCGATGTTTCAACCACCAAACTTCACCCTGGCCATTTATGCTACCATTGTGTCCTATTTAGCAGTGAGAAAAAGGAAGCATGTGAAAGTTAAATTACTATAATACAATGAGAAGGTGATACAGAAGAAGCCTTAGCCTCATTGTTCTATTAGTATAAAATTTGACAACTAAATACATACTGAAATCACCAAAGTACAGGTGTTGCTATTTCAATGAACTCAGCTATTTACCCATTGAAAGATCACTAGGGAACATGACAGTTCAAGCTGTAAACAAAAGGATTTGTCTTCACAAGCATAGGATGTCCAAATATGCATAGTTGCATGCTGAAATCAAGCCCATTCAGACAGGGGGATCCAAATGGGTCATCGATCAAGTACATTGTATTTGTATCATGTCAGGTACATTGTTTTAAATATTAGTTATAATGCCTGCAATACCGGACAAGATGCCCTGAGCACTATGCATCGGCTGCTGTCGTGATTTGCCGTTTGCAACAATATCAGCTATATATAGGGCTGCTACTCGCTATATCAATGCCACTTGACAAAGATGTTCAAAGCATCTGGTGCACCTCTTTTTTTTGTAACACCAATTAATGCTTGCCATCCAACTGAATGAGTATCCATATTCCCACCTAATCGAATTAATTAACCTTCCATATTCCTAAAAATGACATTATTGCCAGTGAATTACTTGCATAAGAGAGGAACAGCATGGTGATATTAGACTATTCCGACCAGTTGGATCAAAGGAGCAATGGGCAGGATCGAATTGCTACAACAATGGACATGATTGATTTGTTGTTTGGAATGTTTTATGCAAATTATGCTTGAGACTTATAGTTTTAGATTAAGTGTCTTTATAATTTAAATGTTTTCACAGCTGAGCATGTAGCACCAAGTGCTATATTGCCGATATATGATATCCACTATAAAAATAATCAACCGCTACTCATCCGCATTTAAAACCTGAGTCAAGTAGTTGTTTTATGTTACTAACATGTGCTCTGCAGAGTTTCCATCATCAGATTGCTTCATTGCTTGATCTACACACTATGCAGTTTTCTCACTGATGTTGTTTAATCCACAATTCTATGATCAGGTATTATTGTGCATTAGATAACTTTATACTGATTGTTATTAAGAGACATAGGAAACCTGTAATGACTACATCTTTCAAATTCTGTCCATGAATGAGACTTCCAAAGCGAGGCCCTTTGCGCTCCCTCCCGTACCCATAAGATGGCAGTGCTGGCATCAACGTCCAGTACTTCTCATCCTGTCCAGAGAAACATCGGAAATCCAGTTAGATGCCATTCCAAATCTGAAATCTGCACATGCATGTTGAAGTTGGAGGCACAGAGAACATGGTTCTGAAAAACCCCAATTCAAATTGCAACACTGCAAATCATACCACAGTCCACCAACTCTGAATACATGTTCTAAGTTCTACCCATCCAAAACAAACTACTCAAGCTCTTTGAACAGACTACTCTGAATACACCACACACTCGAAATCTTTTAAGATTTAAGCACCAGATGGTCCAGATCAGAGATCCCCAAAACAATCAAGTTATTTTGGAAACGTTTTGCTTAGACATTCAGAAAACTGTTTCACAGAGCTATGCTAAACAAACATTACCAGGTTAGATCCAACAGTTTAACAGACAGCTAGATTGTGAGATTATCCAGCCTTTCCAACACCTCAACCATATCGATGTCACTTCAGTCTCCGGCACACATCGCACTACAGTACGTCTTTCGCTTCCATCACTAATCTATTTATCCATCAAGCCAAATAGCCAAGCCACTTTTGATTTATTAACCGTATGTTAACGACCCAAGGTCACCACAACATGAAAGAATTAACTATTAAACTTAGGAAATGCACTCAGGATCAACCGCATTACTACAGTTATACAGATAAGTCCACAGAAGTGACAGTTTTCTCACCGTAATGCCAAGAATTTCTGCGCCCTCGGCAAGAAACAACGTCATGTGGCTAGTCAGGTTGAACGGCGCCGTGAGCCACCGGCCGGGCGGCACATTGAGCTGCCCTCCGCCGCGGTCCGCGAGCGCCGCGATGGTTAGAACGGCGCGCTCGAACGCATCAGTGTTCACCGCCCGCCCGTCCCCAACGCCGCCAAAGTCCGTCAGGTTGAAAACCTTTGGGCGTAGCTGCGGTGCTGGGCGCGCTGGCGGCAGCGCCGAGCGGAGCCTGAGGAAGCCGCCGCCGCCGCCACCACCACCACCAACCGATATCGAGATGCTCTGCCACAGGAACACCAGCGTGAATCCAACGACCCACACGGCGGCGAGCAGCGTCTTGTTGGCCGCGAGGAAGGCGGCCACGCTCCGCCGCTGGCCTTGGAGGTGAAGCCTCCCGCCTAACGTCTCCACCATTGGGCGGTCCTCGGAGGTAATGCTTCGCTCCCCGAGGCCGCCGAGATCTCGCAATCTAGGGCACGGCGCGCTGCGCGGCTTGGATCAATCGGTAAGGGAAGACGCGGCGAGCTCGGATTCCCCAGAGGCGGGCGAAGGCGAGGGGCACAGGGCCGGGGGCGCGAGGATTGCCGCCATTGGAGTGGTTGGCGCTGGGTTTATTAAGAGGAAAGAGCCGTTTGAGTGAAGCGGAAGCGAGGGGGCGTGGCCTTTGCGGTGCGTGTTCCCGATCATGGGAGCTGTGGATTAGAAGACGATGGTGAGAATAAAATGATCTAGCATCCACGCCAGAAGCTCTATCCTATTTTCTTTCTCTTCTACTCTATTTTCTCTTTCTATTACTCTAAACTCCTTCACACTTTACACTACATTTTAAAAGATTCATTCTCTCCACCAAAAACTCTATCTCTAAAACTCTATTTCTATACTACTAAATTAAGATTCGCTCTCTTTATTTTCATTCTCTCCAATAGGACCTCTTTCTAGAGAAGATATAAAGATTGATATAGAGAAGCTCCAAATTTAGAGGTTAAAAGAGATAAACTCTAAATTTTGGGAGGAGGCAGGGACCGGGTCGACGGGGAGGACTGAAGGGAGCCAGTGTATCGAGCGCGCTAGGGTTTGGGGCAGGCGGAGAGACGGTGGGTTGAGGAAAAAAAGATGAGGAGGCTAAACAGAAAGACGACACAGTGAGGACCACCTGATCGAGCGATGCAATGGTCGTGAAGATTAGAGGACGCGGTTGTAAAACGAAAAAGACGGAGGATTTTTTTTTATGCACAATCCGATTTGCAAGCTGGGGAGCAAACGGACGGACGGATCGGGTTGGACGGGCAGATCAGACGGTCGACTTTTTTCGGGCGACGTGGATGCCCTGAGAGGCCGCCGTTGCTTACCGCTATAGTATATAGATAATTAAGATTCGCTCTCTGTATTTTCATTCTCTCCAACAGAACTCCTATCTAGAGAAACTATAAAGATTAATATAGAGAGATTCCAAATTTAGAGGTTAAGAGAGAGAAACTCTAAATTTAGAGGATGAGATAGAGACAAACTCTGCTGGAGAACGAGACACTCTAAATATAAAGAAGATTCTATTTTAAAGCCTTTATTGGAGATGCTCTTATGTTGCCATTAGGAAACGTGGCCTACTACAGACCATTGGATTTAGATCGGACGGTGGAGGGGGATTAACTATATCATCGATGAAGGTCATTGACACAATTAGCTCGTTCTTGGCACGGATTCCTGAGAATAAATGCTATAAGACTTCTGTGTGTTCAAATGTGCTCATTGATTATGTGATCACAGGTTAAAGGGCATAAGCACATATCGTGAGCCATTAATTTTACTTGATTTGAAGGCCTTACGATGATCTACCGTAGAGAGTAACACGATAAATACATTTAGACCATATATGTTTAATCTAATAGCATTACGATCTTTTACCTCTTGTGTACTATAGAAAATGTTTTTTTTATCTCTAGTTGTATAGTTTTTTCATGGCCATTAGATGCAACGTAAAAAGGTAACCATGAGCGAAGGGATTCATATAACACAAATAAGCCTTGTTTGATTTAATTTAAATGTTGCCATAGATTATAATATGAAAAGTTATAAACTTTTAAACTCTTAGAAAGAAAAAAAAAAGAAAAATTGAGAGCTTTAAAAACAAACAATAGGATTTAGATAAAAAAACATAATCAACCCAGTCACCTCTACCTTTTGCTCGAGTGTCAGCTGTGTTAGCTCAGACCGCAGGCTGCGGAGGCTGTACACTGCAACGCAGTGGTTAGGTGTGCTAGCAGTAGCAGGTAGCCGGGCGTGTCACCGTTTCTTGATTCGGGTTTGACGTAGCAGCTACTCCTCGCTGTAGCGTCTGGTGAGACGTGCCTTCATTAGGTCGGATAAGAGCATCTCCAGGTGGCATTCTATAACACTTATAACACTGTTTATCTGGATAGAGTAGCTGCCGGAGGGAAGAAATCTTTTAAAGTGTAGTGTAAAGTGTGAAGGAATTTTAGATGGATGGATAGAGTGTGGAGTGAATAGTATTATAGAGTGGAAGGATAGAGAGCCAGCTGGAGATGCTCTAAGGACCCGGTCTATGCCCCATGCCTGTACTTTGGATTGAGCATCTGTGATGCACGTGCTGACGCGCTGCGTCGATGGAGAAATCAATGCGCGCGTGTGTGTCTATATATATAGAGAGAGGATGGCTAGTGTATTCTTCAGAGTACGGATTCCTCCGTACTCTCGACGGGTTTACGAAATTCAAGATATTTAACGACCAATCCAAACCGTTGATCTTGTTCATCTCATTGAAATGTAGCTACCGACTAAGTACACTAGCCATCCTTTATATATATATATATATAGACACACACACACAACACACGATGCATGGAATACCCTACGTTGTGTTTTGAGATTTGTATTATTTGACATGTACATCTTTATATACTTATTAAAAATAAAATATTCGAGATACCAAATTAAAAAAAAATTAAATTTATTTTCAGTTTGAACTATATTTATCTTAAATTTAAAAGTAGTTTAAACCGAAGTTAAATATAATTTTTTTGGAGTTAGATGTCTCAAATGTTGTTTTAGTGGGTGTATAAATATCAAACATCACAAATCTCAAAATATATCTAGTGGTAATGGATCATGAAGCCTTATGTAATTTCCCTAGGTTTTATGGTTCACATACGTATGTTAGATAATTATGGGACCAACCACGGCGGCGCTAGGGTTTGGGGGCAAGAGTAGAGAGGACGCGAGCTTGCTTTTGAGCAATTGAGTTGGTCGTACGTGCGTTCCTGGTAAAGTGGTAGTAGCTACCCTACGTTTGTGAGAGCATCACATAGAGAATATGGTAGATCGATACGGCGTGGTTATTAGGCCGGAGAGCGTTCGTTCGTCGTCGTCGATCGCATCGCATCGATCGATCGTATTCCTATGACATGGATGGCACAGCTAAGCAAAGCTCACCCGCCGCGAGCGTCGATCGATCGTATTCCTATGATGTGGATGGCACCGACCGACGGTGGCTAGCAGGAATTGTATGTGTGAGTTGGGCGCGAGCCGGAGGCAGCCTGGCCTATTTGGCTCACGTCTCCGGCCAGCCTCTCGTCGGCCCAGTACGTTCCCTCACCGGGCACGTTGCCGACCATGCAGGACAGTACGGGGTTTAACCTTTTGTTTTTTGTTTCGCCGTGAAAAGCCACAAAATTGTGGCAGCGGACCAGCGGTTTTCGTGAAAACCCAATAAAAAAACATGCAGTAAACCGTTAATTTGGAACAGACATGGTTTTGGCTGAGTAAATCAAAACAATAAGAGCACATACAACGCTCTATGCCAGCTGTCCATAAACCGGCTATAGGCCTTGCCATCTTGTCATATAGGAGACATAATGATGTGGATAGGAGAGATGGTGTATAGAGAATTGGTCATCTGTAATTCTGTAGTCAATTGTAGCATGAAATCATGGTTGTTGTGTGTAAAGATGAGCTGTCTATAAAGAAAATAGTTGTCTATACCATTGTATGAGCTGTCTTTAAGATTGTTTATAGCTAACATGGCATCTTGCTATAAACAATATCTATTTGTTGCATTGCAAAATTGTTGTCAGAGTTGGACCGATTACCTAGGCTGACCCATAATTTTCTAGCCCATGGGCCACGCCCATCATCAAGCAAAAAAGTCGAGCATGTCAGTTTAATAATAAAAAGCCAGTATTTCAATCTTAAACTAGCCGACTACTCGAGCTTTGCTACGAATAATAAAAGGGTTAATGATATATTACTAGCCAAGGAGTACCGCCCGGTCCCTGTCCCCATTAGCCCAAAATCTCCTCATCCCCGTCCCGGCCCTCGTTCGGGTAACGGGGGCCCGATGAGTCCCAGGCCCCTGCCAAACCTACTATGCTCACCACCCCTCACCGGTTGTTGTTGCGACGAGGAGGTTGTCATCGCTGAGCCAAAGTCATCACCATTCTCGAGATCGCCATTGTTGAGCCACCTCCTGCTTATTGTAGGTCCCTTGCCACTATCGCCACTGTAGCTCCTGCATCGCCGTTCTCCATACGACGCTGCTAGATTTGGGGAAGGCCAGTGAAAGGGAGGGGAGAAAGAGGGAAAGTGCGGTGACTCTAAATCAAGGGAGAAGGTGATGTCGCGCTACATAGGGGAACTGAGAGATAGGAGGCCAGGAGGGAAAGAGGCGACGGGAGAGGAGGAGAGTTATGCTGGACACTAGCTATTTGGGGAAGCCAGAGGAGTGTGGCGCCGGTTGACTTGGAGGGGATCGGGTCACCAACTCATGGTCAGGGCATGAGGTTAGGGTTTCGTAGGGTGGACTGGTCTTGATCAGATGGGTGGCCCGCCATGGGAAGCTAATTGGTAGGGGTGGACGAGAGGGCTCTGGGGAAGTGCTGGTGGGCTAAATAATGAATTATGTTAAGCTAATTTTGTGTCCCCATCTGGGTCCCCACAAGGAAATATTTTCCCATCCTCATTCTCAACGAGGAACAGATTTTTCCCACATTCATCCCCGTAGGGAGTAATTTCTCCCTATCCCATCCCCTAATGGATGAATTCCTCGTCATCGGGTATCGAGGAATGGGGCCCATTGCCATCCCTATCTATGGCACTGTAAAGTGGTTAGTTTTGATAAATACTTATTTAAAAGTCAAAAATTGACTAAGTGCTATCACAAAGTTACGCAATTAGAAATATGCTATTTTTGGACAATTTTGGCCCTCAGCTTGCACCAATTTACCTCCCTTCTACCCTCTGCTCCTCTTCCTTTTTCTCCCCTAATATCTGTCGCAAACACCGTAGCTTGTGCTGCACACCTTCGCTTGACTTCGGTGCCAAGAGGCTCCCCGGGCTCCGCTCATGCATCTCCACTCCAACTCCGCTCAACTCCTACGCCAACAACTCCTTGGCCTTCGCTGGAGGAGGAGATGTGCTGTCATTGCTGAAGAAGGAGAGCACCATCGTTGCCTTCGTTGAAGGGGGATCCCGCTGGGGAGGAGGTGCATGTCTAACCACTAGACTCTCCTAATCCATTAGGCGTGAGCCAAATGCACTGCATCAGCAAGGCGAGGATGGCAAAGAATGGTCACTGGGGTGAGGGTGGATAGAGGAGGAGAGAGAGGAGGGAGGAAGAAGGGATACGAGAGGTGGTCGCTAGTAGGACTAGGAAGAGCGAAGGCTAAGTGTGGTGGTCACCGACGACGGGCCGAGGCTGAGCTCACTGAAGAAGCAGAGGGGGAAGGAGGAAGAAGAAGTAAAGATGTCTTTATATTTTTGTAATGGCATATGTATGAAAAACTAACATTGCGGTGGTATTCATTCAGTTCTCCACTTTTTAACAACGTTTGTTAAAAATGGACACTTTGCAGTGGCATGGATCTAATTAACTCATAATTCCCTAAAAAAATCATATTACCTTATACCCAAAAATACTATATTACTTCTCACCAACAAATATCATATTATTTCTCGCTAGGTCATGATCTCAATTGTGTCACGTCTCTACACGCTTGGCTATGCTGCACACCCATAAGAGTGAATGATCTGCTTCCATGCTCAGTTCCTCGTCCTTGCCCTTGGCCATGTGGTGCATCTACTTTTTTTTTTTGAGAATTTTAGGGAGGTGGAATTAATTTCTATTTAAACTTTTTATGTTGTTTGGATATTTTTAGGATAAATCCAATTGAAATATCTTATGTATATATGCCACCTTTTTAGAGAGGTTGTGTGAGAATGTATCGTCGCTCTACAATTCGACATCATGGGTAGTCTCTTCTTAACCATAGATAAGAAGATTTTTCTTTTTTTCTTTTTGGAAAATTGCTCTCATAAAACCATAGAAACGTGTTCCAAACATACCATTTAGAAAAATCGAGCTCGCTTAAATAGCATAGAATAAATCTTCCACTAAGCCCCATAGCATTCTGTCCCTCTTTATCTTCTTCAACCTCCCTCCCCTTTCTCTGTGGCTCTCCATCTCCTCCTCTTTGGCCCTCCCCTTCCCCTCCAGTTGGCGCCCCTGTCCTCTCCCCCTCCAGTTTGTACTGAGCTCCAAGCAACCAATTTCTCTGACTGGCAAATCCATGTATACACAGTAAGGTGCCCCCAAATGGTCAAACTTTCACCAAATTCATCCATTTAGTAGCTTTTGCACTGAGGAAATCAAAAGAGGTAACTATAAGCTCAATTATGCGCAAATTGGTAGATCCAAGGAACACACATGAGCTCAATTGAAGCTAATACCACCGAATCCGAGATCAGATACCACTTGCTCCATCTTGCCGTTGTGTGGCTGCACATCATCCAGCTTGATGGTATCAGTCTCCCTGGAATTATAACACGCTGCGAAGCATCCCACTGCCGTCTGCCAGCGCGGCGCGCGTCCAGCCAACGACAACCTCAAAGAGCGGCTAGCTCTTGGCCACGCCACCCACCATACACAAAATGAGGCCAAGAAGCAGAGAGTCGTTGGGTTCGGAAGCGGAAGAAGCTAGGATGTGAGGGGTAAAGAGCATAGCGGGGGCGAGGGCGCAGGTCTTGTGAGCGTTGATGTCGACGTGGAACAGGGACGTGGCGATGACCCAGGGGCTGGATAAAGCGAGGCGGAGGACGTGCGGGTGCCAGCGAAAGGAGAGAGAAGAGCAGACGGAGGGGGAGGAGGAGAGAGAATTGAGTGCTATAGAAAGATACATGGAGGAAACATTGGAAATTTACGGCGTTATTAGATCATCTTACGTAAACTTTCTCCTCTATAACACTGTTTTATACATACTTTATACATTCTCTAAATTTTCTTCATATTTTACACTATACTTTAAAAGGTCCTTTCTCTTTAGCAGAACATTCTGTTCTTAACAAGTTGGATAAACAGTGTTTTAGAGCTTCCGCCAGTGATACTCTTGGAACGAGCTCACACGAAGGAGTGGTAAGTTTGTCATTAGTTCTCAGCGGAGTGCTACAAGCCTACAAGAGCAATTTTCCCTCTCTTTTTCAAGCTTTGGACCTGCTCTTTGTAGGAATTTTATTTTTTTTTATATTTAAAAATAATTAGAAATAAATAAATAATATTCCATTTAACAAAAATAAATAAATAGCCTCCCGTCGCCACCCCATACGGCGGGAAAGATAAATCGCCATATCAAACGGCGATTTTATAAAAATCGCCATTTGGTTGGGCGATTTATATAAATCGCCATTTGGAATGGCGATATTTGCCCCCACGGCCAAGGGTGGTCAGGGTGGGTTATAATCGCCATTTGGTTTGGCGAATTTAAATCGCCTGCTGAAAGGGCGATGTTTGCCTAAAATTTTGTTTTCATTATTAAATATTAAGTGTTTATTGAATAAATCATCGGAAAGGGCGACAAGAGTGGGCCTTAACCGTCCCGACCATGTGTGGGGAAAGAGCGACTGTCGGCATGTAGTGGGCGACCCCGCACGAGCAATAATTCATTTGAAGTACATATGATATATATTACATATGAAAGTATATATATTATCATTTTTGTGGCCTAAACAAATGCCTCCTATTTAACGAGCTTTATTTTATATTCTCGACCCATGACCTAAAAGTCACGGATGAAGGGCGAGGTTTGCTAAATTTTACCTTGCTTGGTTGGGCGATATTTAGAATATGGTCCTCCCCAGGGATTCTCCATTCTTTTCTATTATTAGATTTAAAAAGAAAAAAATGTCCGTATTGTCACAAAGCATTCATCGCATGGCGGCAGATATAGCGTTGAAAGTAGAGTGCTCTTCTGAAATTTTTATTGTCGATTACAAGGAAGTTTCTATCGAGTACAACGGGATATTTCCTTCCTGGTAGCGTCAGTCCAGCCTCCTTTGCGCGACGTGCCTCTCGCTTTCTCCTGTCGGCCTCTCGTGCCTCGGCTGACTGACGTTCGGCGTCCTCTTGTTGCTTGTGGTACTCTCTAGCTAACGCTATGCTTCTCCTCTTGCTCTTCCTCATCTCGGCGCGCCTAAACCACTCCTCTTCCAACGGACCTCACGCCGATGTGTTTCTTGTCATCCTCCGATTGCTCGTGTCTAGCCACCGCCGTAAATCGCAGAGAGGTGGGGAGACTAATTGTTCAACGAAGTTAGTACAGCTCACATGCGCTATATACGTATATATAATTATGCGAGTTAGGGTGAGCAAGTACCTTTGGACGCCGCCAAAGGCAACCTTGGGTGGATCGTACTCGTAGTTCGCACACATGAAGAACCTCCTTCCGTAAGTGTATGAGAAATCTTCGTTGGATTGAACAAACTTGCACAGTCACCGCAGGCACATTGGAACATTGACCCCTTCCGCACGGTGGTCTTAAACTTGTTCATGGAGGGTCTCAGAGCCGAGGTGCCATTGCTTGTTATGGGGAGATTTGTGGAGTGTATGCGCCGGAGGAGTATGGGACTTGCAGAGGGAAGTTGCAGCATGAGAGGACCCGAATGGAGGTGGGTATTTATAGCGAAGTTTGTTCGGTGCATGGACGGAGTTCATGGAAGCGTCACGCATCCTCCCGAGTGTCGCCTGATGCGCTTGATGTGATTGAACGCTGAAAAGCGTACCGCTTGGTCGCCAGTGTCCCTTCATTATTGCTTTGGATCTTGATGCGATTGATGTGACCGGACGACGGGGGAATCTGTTGGTCGCCAGCGCCCTTCATTATTGATGGATGCCGGTGCGATTGATGTGACCGGACGCCGAAAAGAGGGAGATAGAGTAGACTACTTATCGCCTACAAGATAAAGAAGAAAAGAACATCAAGTATGAAAACCAGAATTGTGCTCACTTATGGGTTTCCGTAGGGTCACCAGCCCACCCGATGTCTCCGAAAAATTATGGCAAAATCAGACCGACGACGTGCGCCGCCTACCACATTTATGTGGACGTCCCTCCCGACGATGTATGCCCCCGGTCGAAAATCGGAAAAGCTTAACCTGTGTTAAAAAACCAGGAATTGTGCTCACTTATGGGTTTCAGTAGGGTCACCAGCCCACCCGATGTCTCCGAAAAATTATGGCAAAAATCAGGGGGGACGTAAATCTCTGCATGCCATGTGTTCAGGATGGATTGTTTCAAATAATATTCGGAGACATTCGGCAAAGTTGGATGATCGCTTATACTAGCGGCAGCAAGTACATGGGAGCATGGCTTGTGCAAGAGCAGAGGCTTGCGGCATGAGCAAATGCACTTGTCTTCACGAGTACGCACTCTGCTTTGCCCTATGACGGCGATGACGCCATGGCGACCTCTATCCTCGCATATAATCTCATACCAAGCTCGGCGGTACCCATCGGTGTAACTACGTGTCTCTGTGCCTTCGTAATCTTTTCTTCAATGTACTTTGTCATGGCGGTGCAAGATAGCAATCGATGGTCCCCATTGCAATGGAGGCTACCGGTGTCGATCCATGAAGTATTTGCATGTACGGTGCGAATTCCCTCGACAATTGCGACAAGAGGCAAAGCCCTCATCCTCGCATCACCCGCTTGTATACCTCTGCTAAATTTGTGGTCATGGTCCCATATCTAGCTCCGTCTTTATCGTATAACAGGACCACTTTTCCTTTGGATCATCCTTAATCCAATCGAGAAGCATCGATACTAGAGTTTGTTGTACTCCTTGCTGCCGTCGCGGTGGATGTTTCGCGATCGCTTCATTGTTAGCTCGTTAAGGGTCTTCCATAATTTATTAAATTTTCTTTGTTGATTCTGTTTGCACACCCTTTTGAAGAGATTCATGAGGTGCTTATTCTTGAAGTGATTGAAAAATTGGCTCCCATGTGTCTCATGCACCACCTGCTTTGTATGTCCATCCATTGTGCATTACCACGGTCGTCAGAACCATTCCTGATTTCTTCAATTGCTCGCAGCAAACCTGCATGCCTGTCATGTATAACGCAAACATTTGGTCTCCCCAGCACGACTGCATGTTTCACACGCTCTAGAAACCAAGATTAGCTATCGTTGTTCTCCCTCCACAAATGCAAACGCTACCAGGCAATATCTGGTTATTGCCATCCATGCCAATAGCTGTCAATATTTGGCCCTTGTATTTTCCGGTTAGGAATGTACCATCCACACAGAGGACAGGGGGACAGTACGGGAAGGCTCGTATGCATGGTCCCAAAGCGAAGAACGCCGCTCGTAACCATCTTCCGGTGTCCACCCAGCCGCAACATACTCCTTGATATCGTAGTATGTACCGGGGTTTCTTACATCGATGGTCTGCAGAGCGCAGAAGGTTGGCATATGAGGCTTCGTATGTACCAAACCTCCTCTCCAAAGCCTTCTGCTTTGCCCTCCAAGCTGTGGCATACTTTATCTTGTACTGAAATTGTTCTTCAATTGCCCGAATTATCGACCGTGGCTCATAACTTATGTTGTCTACTATCTGTGAATACATCACCACTCCAACAAAAGTGGAACTTAGGTTCGGTGCCCTTCTTCTTGTTGTTCCAACCGACAGCTTGTGCTCCATCACAATCGAACACATCCAAGAATCGACCCACTTTCCTTGAATGCATGTACCTCCAAGGACATCCGGGGACGACGACCGAACATCATACGACTTTCTTCGGACTTGACAACACGGAATTCCTCCTAAGAGATAATGCCCAATACTTCATCGCATCCATAACGGCCTCCTTACTAGGGTACATTGATCCCTGTGTCACTTCGTTCTGATCGTAATTCCATGAAGTCTGGCTACTTTGG
The DNA here is from genome assembly GCA_036346145.1 of Olyra latifolia. Lineage (NCBI taxonomy): Eukaryota > Viridiplantae > Streptophyta > Magnoliopsida > Poales > Poaceae > Olyra > Olyra latifolia. The sequence continues at coordinate 4,632,591 of CM070524.1, forward strand.
TTCACACATAAATCTTGGAAGTTGTACGAGTTCCACTCGGCTGGGACTGGACGATCTCCAAAACTTGCCTCATCGTCTGAGATGTCCTCGTCGGGTACTTGCTCGTGCGCCTCATCCTCTGCCTCCATCAGTTGTACTAGCACTTCAATTTCTTCCCCCTCATCTACGACACCGGTCGCCTCATCTCTTCTGGGGTGCTCAGTGCCAACCTCCTCCGTCCCGTCATCTCCGCCTATATCTTCCCCTCCCTCCTCCGTGCTCCCGGCCCCTTCACCCTCCTCTGCCCCTTCTTGACCAAGTGGTAGCGGCGTCTCTTGCACCGGTGTCTCGTTTGAGTCACCGGTTGGTTTGAACTCTGCTGAGCAAGCAAAGACTAGAGGAAAGCCGCGTTCAATTCCTATCTCAACATACCGCCTCCAACTCCGTGTACACAATATCGGCATCAACTCCCAAAAAAACAGTCCCTAGCACGGGTGACCACGGCCCTAACCTTCATCACATGTTCTTCGAGTTAAGCCGAACGTCGTAACAACCAGTTTTGTAAACCCCAAACGTTCTCTCTGTGGGCCTCGATATCCCTAGTGTTACTTGATTCCAAATTACTAAGATCCACCCCGTTTGGACCATACATAATCTCTCGTCCCCATAGTGAATTTGAAAATATAACTTCTCGACATTTGTCCCAAATAAACCATCCAACGCAAATTATTACACGTGGTCCGAATATTAAGTCGTCTATATTTTTCCCTCATCTAAAGCTCATGGGAGGAGGATCAAACCTACGTTTGTATGACCTCAAGAATTGAGGCAAAGCTATCATTTTAACTCGATATTTTTGTATGTACTAATTACATCCGAGCGTAAATCCCACCATCAATAGACCCTTATCTTAATCTATAAATACTCTACCAACCCCAAACCCATAGCCCTACAAACTAACAAATTTCATTCCTAAAATTACAGTAAACATACAAGACTCATAATCTATACATACACTACGACATATGTAAACCCTACCCTACTGATATCAAATTCCACCCCTAAAAATACCGTAAACAAACCCTAACAATACTCAGAATATCATACGAAGCAAGAAACCCTAACCCCATATATATCAAATCCTCGCTCCTAAAAAGGCCAAGAATATACCCTCCGATAATCTATACATACCCTAAAAACCCTAAACTCTATTCCTACAAATATCCTAAATATCCCTTTTACTATCTACTTACTACTAATTTTTAACATTCATATTGCTATCCTACCATGTTTTGAATAAAACAATAATACAAGATATAGAAAATTTACAAAACGTAGATGGCGTTGATTTTCCTTCCTCTTCCACTTCCTCTCCTCTCTTTTTTTTTTTTTTCTCTTCCTCACCTCTCTTTTTTTTTTTTTCTCCTCCGCTTGGTCTCGGCAAAGAAGATCGTTACTTGAAGGCCATGTACATGGCCGGATGGATATGGGCGATAGTTCGCCACCCCATTTGGCGATTTAAACCAGCGCCAAATTTCGCCAATCCAATGGCGGTTTTTAAAATATCGCCATTTGGGGTGGCGATCTATCGCCCTAGGCCCCGCCTCATGGGCTTAATCCCGCCAAATGGGGTGGCGAAATTTCAAAATTTCGCTTTTGATATGGCGATTTATCTTTCCCGCCAGTATGGGGTGGCGACGGAGGCTATTTATTTATTTTTATTAAATAGAATATTATTTATTTATTTCAATTATTTTAAATATAAAAAAATAAAATTCTCTTTGAGACCGGGGTTTTCGTGCCTACCGTGGAATGAAATGGGCACTGGGACATGGGCTCTAGCCATTGCCAAGTTACACTGTGTTTGTTAGTGGAATTTTATTTTTTATATTTATTTTTTTCGAAATAAATAAATGGTATTCAATTTTTAAAAATAAATAAATAGACTCCGTCGCCAATTTTGGCGAGAAGTTCGAATCACCTCTCGATTGGGCGAGATTTTAAAATCCGCCGACAAATGGGCGAAGCTTTGTTCATACGCCCAAGACGGCGATGGGCCAAATCTGCCGACGGAGGCGATCTAATAAACCGCCCACGAGCAGGCGAGTTTGAGGCCAAAAACCACCACCAACCAGGCGATATTTGACCAGCCCATCCAACATGCGAAATTTGGGCCTTTTAAGGCCGGCCGTTGCGCTGTTGCCATTTTGAAGGCAGAGAGGAGTAATTGAACATACATTATATCAGTAACAAAAGAGTAATAAAGTAAAGTGCTTACAGACAATATGATGACCGTCGTCATTCATGTTGATTCCCGCTCTGCCATCTTTTACGAGGAATAGCAAGACAAAGATATTCTCCACCGTTTGGGTAAAGGACATTCTGTTGAAAACAAGGTTTTCTAGCCCTGCGTTTTTCTTCTCTCCCGCCTTTCTCGCGCCTGTCTTCAAGGTTAAATTTCGCCTGCTGAATGGCGGATTTCAAATATCGCCTTTGGGCGGCGGATTTTGGGCCTCCAAACTCACCTGCTCAATGGGCGGTTTATTTAGATCGCCTCCGTCGGGCAGTATTTGGCTTACCTGCAGGCGGCTGCATGAGCAAAGCCCGCCCATTTGTCGGGCAGATTTTTAAAACCTCGCCTGACCGAGGGGCGGTTCGAACTTCTCGCCCAACGAGCTGGCGACGGGAGTCTATTTATTTATTTTTTTAAAATTGAATACCATTTATTTATTTCCGAAAAAAATAAATATAAAAAAAATAAAATTCGCTGTTCGTGTTTCCGGCGGCCCTGCTGTCCCTAGGCAGGACTCAGCACCCACGCACGTCCAGCGTTGGGACATCATCGGCACACCGCCGGCCGCCGCGCTCCGTTCCCGCGCCACCCGACCCAGCGACCCGCCGCCATTGCAGGTACCTCTCGCCATCTCCACCTCCATCTCCTATTCCGAGAAGGTCCCTCCCTGGTCACTTCGGCTGCCATTTAGATGACCTAGCGATGCCTCCTCGTCAGTCGTCCCCCCTTCTTGATTGGCTGGAGCGAAGCTAATTTCAGCCTGGTATCTCAATCGGTTATGGCGACTGCTAACTACCAGATTAGGAGTAAGAGTATTTGTCCAAGGTCCGTATTCGGCGAGGTGGATGTGATCACAATTTGCAATTTTTTAACAAGCAAGAGAATCGTTTTTCATTTCACTATGGTGGCAGGAATGGAGGCATTTTTCATAATTAATTTGGTTATTTCTTGTATTTAAGGCAGCATCTTGTGTTAAACCGAAGGGAGTAGTTATCCACATATTTTAGCACATTGTGGTGCAATCATACTGCTACACTACATAATGGTTCTGACGTGCTCATTTGCCTTCTGATGATTTAAATATTTGATTTTGATGGTTCAGCTAAAAATGAAGAATCTACTTCCTGTAAAAGGCAGGCCAGGGTACTCTGGGCATGGAAAGAATGCTCCTACAGAGCTGGAGAACGTCTTGAAGCAATATTTTGGGTATTCAGGGTTTCGAGGAAAGCAGCTGGAGGCTATAGAGGCTGTTCTTTCAGGTCCTCTCCCCGTTTGTGTTTTCTTTTTATCCCTCTGAATATTGCTGTGATGAGTTTGTGGTCATTAGCCATTCAAGTGTGCTGTGCTCCTTCTTTCATCTCTGGCTCCTGTGAGCTGAGATTTTTTCTATATTATGATGGCTATCAATATGTTGAACAACTGTTTGCAGGAAGGGATTGCTTTTGTTTGATGCCAACTGGAGGCGGGAAGTCAATGTGCTACCAAATTCCTGCATTAGTGAAGAGAGGCATTGTTCTAGTTATCTCACCCTTGATAGGTGATTTGATCTGTCATGTTTCATATTATCAGAAAATTTATTACTTGAAAAGAATGGATGCACACATATTTTGATTTGTACTAACAGTTGGTTAATTTGGCTGTAAAATGTGCTGATCAGCACTGATGGTAAGCTGTTTAATCCTCCGTCCTTGTTTTCCTGTTATCCGTGAGATGCCATGCAACATCATGTGATCTGCATATGAAATTTACAGGAGAATCAGGTTGCTAGCTTGAAAACTAAGGGAATCCCTGCTGAATTTCTCTCTTCAACACAAACATCTCATAATAAACACAAGGTATGTTAAGGGTATTCATGCAGTGCAAAGTAAAGCTCCTTGAGACATGCTCAATTCTTGTATCAGTTTCAAGTTTTTTTCTAACTGTTTGAACTGGCATTTTGGCCCTATGAATTTGTATACTGGCTGGGGTAACTGTAGGACACAATTATTTCATGTGATACTACTCCCCTCAGAATTGGAATCCATACTTTTAATATTGAACTTGCACACCGTGTCTAGGATCTAAATGACTAACGTCTTTTGTACATTCATCCTTCCTTTTGACTTTACAATTTAATCACCCATATACACTTTCCTCAGATACATGAAGACCTCGATTCTGGCAATCCTTCTTTAAAATTGCTATATGTTACTCCTGAGTTAGTTGCAACACCTGGGTTCAAGGCAAAGCTAATGAAGCTCTACAACAGAGGTCTTCTTGGTCTTGTTGCTATCGATGAGGTCTAAATTAAGTTGTACCTTTACTCCTTAGTAACATTCTGTTGTAATTTGATCTGTTATAAAGAATATCATCTGGTGCTATTCCTGCCATTTTTTTTCCTCTACAGGCTCACTGTATTTCATCTTGGGGACATGATTTCAGGTATGCATTGATTTCTTTGTTTCATCTGAATACTCACCCATACTCCGTTGCTAGTTTTTAATTTTTCATGTTTCATTAGTATAGAGTTGCAACATTCCTCGTTATGAAATAGCTAATTTTTCCTACTGTTACAATGAGATGCAGACCTAGTTACCGCAAGCTTTCATCATTGAGGAAGCAGTTCCCAGATGTCCCTATATTGGCTTTGACTGCAACTGCTGTCCCGAAGTAAGACATTACCCCCTTAATGCTCACTACCTGCTACCCTCTGTTCCAATTTCAATTTTTAATGTGTGTTTTTTTTGCTCTTGATGTTTTGTCTGGTATGATTTGTTCATGATTCTTTTTTTTTTTTGCACCAGAGTTCAGAAAGATGTAATATCATCATTGTGTTTGCAAAATCCAGTAACTCTTAGGGCATCCTTTAATCGACCTAATATATTCTATGAAGGTAATTTTATGAATTTGTTGATCATTTATTTGCCTGGTAGTGTAAGAGCTTGTCAGTATATCTTGAATTGCTTGTTTTAATTGAATTGTTCTCTCTCCATTAGACTGGGACATTTGTTTTTCCAGCCATATCTTTACTGTTCTTTAGTTTCTAACTTTCTATAGGTCTTCTCTAGAAACCCTGACTGCCGTTTCTTCAGGACTATACAATATTCTTCAACTTATGTGTCATATGGCTCTCATTATTCATTTACTGCTGAACCTATTAGCCGGTTTTCTTCCCACATGTTCAATTCTCCATGAACTAATTTTGCAGTTCGTTACAAGGATCTTCTTGATGATGTTTATTCGGATATATCAAATTTACTGAAGTCCAGTGGAAATGTTTGCTCAATTATATATTGTCTTGAACGTGCTGCTTGTGATGATCTAACTATACATTTGTCACAGCAGGGTATCTCTTCTGCTGGTATGTTAATGTAAAGTCAAAATTCATAACTCCAAGCCATTCTAGGATTATTGTTTATGATATTTCTGTGTGCTCCTTATCAGCTTATCATGCTGGCCTAAACAGTAAAATGCGAAGTGCTGTTCTTGATGACTGGCTTTCTTCAAGAACTCAAGTCGTTGTTGCAACTGTAGCATTCGGGTATAGCTTCTCTTTGTAAACATCATTCCTGTGATATGTGCTTATTTCATGTTCACAAGTTTCAAATTATAGATGCAATCATCGCAATACAGTTACCTACTTAATTTCCAACCTGTAGTATCTAGTTTAAAATTTTCTGGTGCCATTATTCTACTTAATTTTAACACAAGACTCGTACTCTGTTTCTCTGTATATTGCCTTCAATATGGGGCATCGCTGGAATTGATATGTGGATGCTGCTTCCATAGAATGGTACGTAATAATCTAGTTGCACTATGCTTTGTTCCTCTTTTGACATAATTGCTTTGCTAATTTTTTGGCACTATTGATCTTTTTCAGGGTATTGATAGACAAGATGTTCGCATTGTATGCCATTTCAACTTGCCTAAGTCAATGGAAGCCTTCTACCAGGAGTCGGGACGAGCTGGCCGTGACCAACAGTCTTCCAGGAGTGTTTTGTATTATGGATTAGACGACCAAAGGAGAATGGTAATTAGCTGTCAAATGATACATTTTGACATTTTGAACATCAAAATTGAGGATGGTAATTAGCTGTCAAATGATACATTTTGACATTTTGAACATCAAAATTGAGGCTTCTGTGGTCCAACAGGAGTTTATTTTGAGAAAAACAAACAACAAAAAATTGCAATCATCTTCCTCTTCGACTGAACTTTCAGAGAAGGCCCTAGCCGACTTTAATCAGGTTCTTGCTACAAAACACCGATCTTGTCTTCTAGACCGTGCAGTAGATTTCATGCTATTGTATTTACTTCTCGTGATGCAGATAGTTGAATACTGTGAAAGTTCTAGTTGTCGGCGACAAAAGATCATCGAGAGCTTTGGAGAGAATGTATGGCAGTATGACATTAATTCCAAACATCTTAATGTTTGGCTGTTTTGTATTATTGCATGTTAATATTTAAACTGGAGTAGGTACAACCAACTTTATGCCAACGTTCATGTGATGCTTGCAAGCACCCAAATATAGTGTCCTCACACTTGGAGGAACTTCGTCGTGTGCCCAACTGTCGCTATAACATCTCTTCAGTCTTCAAAAGGTATTCAGTTGCCACTAGACAACAAGGCTTGGTTGTGCTTTCCACAACAGTTTTACTCATGAAATGTGAATACTTTGTATATATTTATTCTTCTCGGACAATTTGCAAATGTTAAGTTTGTACTGTATGATTCCACCATTTTCTTGATTTTTACAGAGAATGCACAAACATCATTAATAACTTTCTCACCATTAACATGCTACAGCGTCATTATGGCCTTATGAGTGCATCCATCCATGTCCTAATAATTAGGATTCACAGATATACCCTCATAAATTTGCAGTGTCATATTTGCTCTTACAGGAGTCCCTTTTTTAGCCATCCATCACCACACTCTTATATGACTACAATGAAAAAGGGCTAAAGAAGAACTGAATAAAAGGGGAATTTGGTGGAAAGTTAAGATAAAGGGAAATTTGGTAGAAAGTTAAGACCTTTTGATATATGAGCGGCATAGCTTGCCATGAGTACCTCAGGTTTTAAAAAACAATCTGTTCAATTGCAGCAATTAATTTTCACCTAATTTACAGTGTACTGACATGCTGGCATTAGACATTAATTGACAATTTTTTCGGGGTATAATTGATTCTACATATTTAATGGAGATATTTTTGCAGTTATGTTGTCCTGGACATGACATTAATAGAACTGCCCTTTTCTTGTATGGAGTGTTAACATCTGTGGGTGTAGTTATTAGATTGTAAGTTCATCGATAATCCTATCATTATTTCTCTTAAGTTCTGAACCATAAAGATTGGACTGACAGAAAATTCGCTTTGTGAAGTAGAAATAATGTCTCTTTCTGGATGTACCTTGATACACTTTCTACATTCCATTAGGAAGTTCATCTCTAATTTATGATGATCACACAATATCATGCATCAATACGTCATTTAAGGCCTAAGACATATCCTGATGATTGTAAGTGGAATTATCCTTTTTTTAGCGATAGGGCAGGAACTCTGCCATTCCATTAAAAAAGTAAATACAGGAAAAAAGGAAAAAGACGTAAAGCACCAAACACAACCGCCAACTTGGCCTAGAGCCGAACACACCACCAACACAATGCAAAAGCGCCACTACTAGAACCAGCCACCACCGGTCCCAACTTGTCACCCTAGGCAACCCCAGTCAACACCCTACCCTCTTAGGTCACATCGTCAGATTTCAATTGTCACCTCCATTGTCGGACCAATGTCTCACGCACTGCCGCTACCACTGCCATTCTTGAACTGGTCACCACCGGCCTTCTCTGCGACGAATCCGGTGAGCCCCGCGCTATACCGGCCAACACGTCGTGGGGCGTACCTCTTGAAGCCTCACACACGCGCACAGCCAGATCTGGCCTTGCCGCCGTCTTGGCCCGCAACATCTCCACCTCCAACCATCGTGTGCACGGCCCTCTACCGGCTTGTGCCGGTCCGCATCAGGTACATCGCTGCAACGTCCTTCACCTTCCCGAGCACACGTCGGGCCCGTCGCGCGGGGTCCTCGCCTCTCACCGGCAATGCATACCACTGCTCTGCCAACACCGGCTCTCCGACAAGCTGCTGACGATGCCAAGTGGAATTATCTTTTATACTAACCTTTTCTTTTGGTATACTAAAATTTCTCATTTGTTTGACAGCTCGTCAGTTAATCCAGAACACATGGACACGGAATTTTGGAATCGTGAAGATGATGCAAGTGTGTCAACTGAAGATATATCTGATTCTGATGGTAGAACATCAGTCTCTTTCCCTCTTTGTATTATAGAGTTACTCAAACTGTTATTTGCATATACTGGAGTACACTAATATCCACAGGTGTTAATGGCAGATGGGAAGGAGGTGGTAAGCAATATTGCCATATCAAAGCTTCCATCAAAAGCTGGGTTAGATGCAAAATTTAAAGCCTTGGAGAGCGCTGAAAATGTTTATTATCAAGTCAAAGGTCAGACTAAGAAGCAGGTGATTCAGATGCTGCCTTTTTATGGTTCTTGTTTGTTAGCTGATAAGATCATAACTCTCTGTGAATTTTGGCAAAACCATGTTCCCTCTGTAAACTTTTGCCCCTTGCTTGAGCTTTCATTATCTAATTAGTTGTAAATTTCAACCGGTGATACAATAGGGAGGCAACCTTGTTGACAAGAAGAGCATATCTCAGACGCTAAGAGATGCAAGCAGGAAGAGGCTGTTGGATGCCCTTGGACAAGCAAAGCTGCGACTTGGGAATCTACCGTGAGTCTGCTTCGAGTTTTGCAGAGTTAGAAATCTAGTTTCATTTTTGCTCACTTTTGAAATTATCCCTCCATCATATGATCGCATATGAAATATAGTTTCCAGTTTTATGCATCTCCTTGACTCCTTTTATTATCTTTTGACGTTGTGCTGCTTTCAGATTTGATGCGGAGCCTTGTGCCGCACACCTTGAAACCGAGTGCTTCAAGAAGTATGAGAAAGTGGGCAAGACGTTCTACAACTCGCAGGTAGCTGCGACAGTTCGATGGCTGGCGTCTTCAAGCTCCAACCAGATACATGACCGCCTCCACATTCTTATTGGCCAAGCTACAGATCATGGTGCTGCCAGCTCCCTCTGCATCGTCCCAGAGTCGCCCCCAGCGGCTTTCGGTAAAAGGCCACGAGAAGCTAGTGAGAACGACATTGTCCCAGAGTCGCCTCCAGTGACTCCTCAGGCCTCCGGTAAAAGGCCAGGAGAAGCTAGCGAGAACGAAGCTGAGGAGAAGCACCGGATGGAGCACGCCAATGAGCTTGTGAAGGGGGAGCATTCAGATGAGTTTGCAAGGGCAGCTGCCTCAGCTGAATATATAGAGCTTCCCAAGATACCGTCGTTCAGAGAATTCATCAGCCAAAAAGGAAGGGATCGTGCAGGGAGTTCTTCCGGTGTTCGCAGAAAGGCTGGTGTTGTGATAGAAAAGCAAGGAACGATGGAATCATCCAAAAAGAAGAAATCATGAGGGGATGGCCATACAATGGCCCCCTGAAAGAATTTTGCAGTAGGAATGTAACCAGATTTTTCCCCCTCCCCTTTGCTGATACCGTCTGAAATAAAATATTGCAATCCTGCATTTTAGTGAACATTCCGCTCTTGTAAGGAAAAACGTATCTAATATTTTTTTCAGCAACCTAGTATCTAATATTACAATATTGCATTTTTGTGAATCATTCTTGCTCACCATAAAAGCACAAAACAATTTTGCACAATGGAAATGCTCCTCTTCGAGGACAACGTCACGCATGGCTCAACGTTTCCATCTTCGGGCATATCATAATCAATGGGACCTGAGAAGTTGTGACATAACTCTTACTATGTTAGATACAGAACTAGTTTCCTATTTCATCAGCTTTTACAGCATTTGGAGTTACTTGTGAGTATATGCCTATCTGGGTTGGACTACCAGGCTGTATCGTCAAGGCAAATCACCCACTGGGGCAGATGGATCCTTCTCAAGCTCAGCAATCAACTGCTCGATGTTTCTTCTATATATAGGCATGTAATGATCATTGATCATCATTTTCGAAAGCCTCAGCTTGCCGTATAAAGATCTTGGCGTCAGGAAGATCCCTATGCTGGTCTCTGACTCTCCACTCGTATCATCCTGATGAATACTCGAGCTCGACTCCTCTTCATTTACTGTTTCTTCTCTGCTGGAAGTTAGTATGTGCATGATTTTTCCTGGAGGGTAAAATCTATGCACTTCCTTGGTCTCACTGAGCACACCATCAGCTGTGCCTCCCACCTCCTCAGTAATATTACTTTCAGCCATCTCTTCCACTATTTCATCTTCTTCTCTCACCCTTTTTCGGTACAACTCATTTTCAAGTTGCTGCCACAGCTCTACGTCAGTCATCCTGTCCTCATCTGCATGGTGATCGATGATGTCTTCACCGTCACTATCTACCTTGTCATCCACCATGCCAATAGCGTCAGGCATTGCAATGGAAATGGAATTCTCAACCTCTTCTGATGCAGGACACTGCGTAGTTTCAGATGTAATTGTGTGTGTGGTTTCCACAGAGGTCTCAGTCAACAGTGACGTGGATTCAGAGCCACCACTTGTAGAAGTTCTTATTTCTTCAGATGTGACAGTTGAGGTAGATGAAGCAGTATTTCGCCGCCTTGGCCCAATACATGTCCATGAGGACAGCTGTAGTGCTGGTCTTGTCCACGCTGCCTGTGCTACACTGCGAGCTCTCCTCATTACAACCTGATCATATGAATATATGACTAACATGATTAGTTAGGATGATGCAGATGAATTTATCTCGATGATAAACCAAGCAGTGTGAAAGGTAACCTGTGTCCCAGTAGATACAGGTCTTAGGATAGCACCAGCACCAGCTACTCTTGCTTTAGCATTTGCTATAGAAGGAAGTCGTGATCCCAAGGCAGACGCAGATCGATAGAAAGTGCTCAGGATTCTATTTTGCTCAATTTGGTGACGGAGATCATTCAGCCAAGCAGATGCAGTCACCTGTTATACAGGTGTCTTGATTTAAATACATGTGTTAATGTGTTCTTATTTCCATAGAGAAACTCGTTATCAATTTAAAGGTCTTGTTATCACAAATGAGTTGATATCATATTGAATTAATAGCCATGGCATTACTACCAAGAAATGAAAGTAAAAGAATAAACCTCCGAACGAAGATCGTCTACTGAAGCAGCTGAAAATGTTGGCACCAAATCAGCTCCATTGATGACTGTAGTGATAAAATGCACTCCTGATTCTGCCAGCTCCCATGTCATACAAGCAGCTGCAAATGGAACATCGACAAGGATTAAACTAGGGGTGAAAATGGGTCGGATAATATCCGTCTGGATCCGGATCCATATCCGGTTTTTATTGATTTGGAACCTATTTTCCTATCTGGATGGATACGGATACAGATAATTATCCGGAATTTTTAACAGATATGGATATAAATACGGGTTGAGGGGTATCCGACGGATATTGGTATCGATGGATATTATTTGTATCCGGATATTTGTTATCCAGATATTATCTGTATACAGATAGGGGTTGGGTTTGGACTCACCCGCTTCATGCTCATCCAAAGCGTGGGCCGATGCTAATGTGTGGCTTGGCCTAGATGGTCGTTGTGCATGGGTTAGCTACGCGGGCATGCCAGCTGTTGCATGTGGCTTGTCTAGGCCTAGCCGCTGCTGCCCTACACAAGCCACCTAGCTGCTGCTGCTATGGGTGCTTGCTATGCACGTACGTGCATGATGCAGTGCTACTACACACGCATTACTGCACTAGCTATATATTTAATTTGTCTAAATAAAGTATATATATATATATATTATCGTTTAAAAAAGCAACATATTTTCTTTCTTTAAATAAAATATATTGTATTATGTGTTATACATGATTAATATTTAGGTCCCTGCCTAGCAACTAATAAAATATGGTAAAACCCGTTTTCGTATTTGTATTTGATCCGTATCTAACACTATCCGTATCCAAATCCGCATCCGATAGAAAATATGGATATGGATATGGATATGGGAAGACCCCTATCCGATCCGTATCCGGTCCGTTTTCACCCCTAGACTAAACCACTCAAAAGGAAAAGTGTACTATCAATCTTGTAACTCAGGATTTGAGAAGTGGGTCTATCAACTTTTTGTTAGGAATATAAAGAAAAACAGACAATGTTCTTTATATCCAGTTTGCATCAGGCATCTAATCATTTACATTGAAGAAATATAGTTTATTTTAAGAGCATCATAAGCTAAGCTTCCAAGGAAAGCTGGGTGAGAACAGCCGATTCTCAGCCAAACAAGGTATAAGTTTGTCTCTCTTTTTTTTGATAAATGGTATAAGTTTATCTGTGAATCTAATTTGACAGCACTATGTTTATGATAATCTTAAAATTATGGCACTTCTAATCTTAAAGACCCACAAATTGCTCCTCAAAATCATAGTTCCATCATAAAAGTCAACGAAGGTACCATGGGTACTCAGTGTTAAAGTAGACATTTATAGGGGGTTTTTCTGCTTATTTTGCTCTCACACATGTACATGTACATATAGCCCATTTGGGCCCAATAGTGAGACATGCTGCGATTCTAACACTCAGAAAAATTTCACAATTTATTTTTGCCTCGAAATTTATTCCAGGCTCCAACATTGAAAGATTAAAAATGGAACTGTCTAAAAAATCACAATTTACTAGCAGATGATGTTTAGCCAAGGAGGCAGCCAATAAAATGAGAGAACACAAACCTGGAGCAAATGCCACGCAAGTAGTGGAGGCAAACTCCTGCTGCTCCCTCAGGACATATGCAAAGAGAGCTGCTGTACCACCACCAAGCGAGTGTCCAACAATCTGTAAATATTTGCCATGAACACCATCAATCAAAATATTTTAGGAGCCATTGTAAAACAATGTACCACAGAATCAGTGAACCACTAATGTCTTAAAATGGTTGTGTTGCAGTGATGTTCACAGGGGAAAGAGCTACGAAACGAAAATACTGTAAGGTGTGCAGTACCTTCATTTTATAATCTGGATACTTCTGTAACGCTTGTGTGAGACAAGGAGCTGCAAGCTTTGCAATCCATCTAGCTGCTGCAACCATCCCAAAATGTGCATACCCTAAAACTAAATCACTAACACCACCTTCCTGTACAATTGTATGGTGGAATGGTACCACAGCACCAGTAGCAGCTGTTAGTGTATCTCTAATACTGTGGGTGCCCCTAATTAATAGTAGTATACATTGTTTGTCTCTATCAAGTAAAATGGTGAAAGCTGGCTTCAAAATCTGCAAGAATCCCAAGACAAATCCTCAATCAATGAACATTATTCGCTCAAAAATCAATGAACATTAGACAGTATTTTATTGTGCATAATTACATAAATATAAATTTATCAAACGAATGGTTACCCATTAGAAATGAAATGTAAATTTCACTTACTCCTGCTTTAGGTTCTTGCATGAGAACATCCTCCGCAGAGTAGCCAGTCGCCTCCAAAAACAATGGGAATGGCTTTTTGGAGAAATGCCAACACAGCGTCAACAAATTTAACAGATACTTCAAGTCAGCAATTACTGGAGGTCCTTTGAGTTCCACACTATCATCTCCAGCATATATGCTTGCTACAGGTATGTTTCCCTGGAAAACATGTCACAACTAGTCCCATCAAGAACTTTGTTCAAGTCATTAACATTCAAAATGTGATCCCTATGGTTTTGGTTTATCTAGCAGTAGAGGTGTAGAAATTTTCAATTTTAGGATGGATAGCATTGCGGATGGTAATGTATTGGAAGAAGGGGGTGGCGTTTTAAAGAGTGAAATGATACAGGAACAGAGATGGTTTCTTCTAACAATACCTTGCATATTTTTTGCCTGTACTACAAAGAATGAAGATCATTCACAAACTGTTATCAGGAAAGTTTGTTCCAGAAAATTATAAATTGGGGAAATATTCTATGGAGCAGCCTTTCCTCCTACTTACATCAGATATTCTTGGCAACTAAATACAAATCAATCAATATGTCAGGAAATAAATATGCAAGCTGTTCAGATCATCAGATCAATCTATATGCAAAGACAAAGATGACTTCTGATATATAAAAAAAAGATGAGATATTTCAGAAAGCAATGCCGGTAATTTCAAGATTATTTTACTCCCTTCATGGATACACAACATTAAATTTAACAAGATAGAAGGAACTACCATTACATACGGTATAACCACCACAATGTTTACAACATAAAACACACCCTATTGGCTCTCAACTTTTAATATCAGCGCAAGATATAACCACAGAACATTGCTCAAAAAGACATAACAGCAAAACACATTGCATTAACAACAAAGTATCGGTCACCAACCTGCCTCTTGAGAAGAAAGCTGATCCCAAAAGCAAGGTCCCCGATGGGCCACTTCCCAAGGGTCTCTGAGTACGTGAACCGCAGCGTCTCCGACAGAGTCGAGATCGTCTCCAGCCATGTGGCAGGGGCACGCACATCCCGCCGTGACACTCGACTCCTGCTAAAGGAATCCAGGGCCCCCCTAGCCGCCACATCCCTGCCACTGTCACCCTCCCCTTCCTGATTCAGCTTCTCCGTCTGCAGCCGCCGGTTCAGCGTGTAGTACAGCAGTGCGGCGGCTCCAGCAGCGGTTGCCATCGTTGCCGTCGCCATAGCACCCAATACAAAACCTCACGCCACTTGCCTGGTCGGCTGGTCAGGTCAGTGACAGCCTCCACCCCAGAGGAGTACTAACCAAGGTATTAATGGCAGGGCCAAAAAGCGTTTTTTAAACGTCGATTCTTCCACTAGAGATGCGATCTTGGGGCAGTACAAAGTCAAACCTGTTACCACACACAGGGAAAAATCAAGTTTTTTACTCCAGCGAGGCCATTGATTCGGCGCGGAGGTAGTCAGCGATCGCCAATAGAGAAAACCCTAGCTTTTGCCCCAGGGCCATATGAACAGCAGCAACCGATTGAACAGTAAGGAGATAATTCACACAAAAAAGATACTATATTAATCACCGGAACTAGCAACAGAACCTAAGAGGAGAATTACCCGCGGATTCTGCCAAAAATCAGCACCGGAAAATCTCGCGCTGGTTCTTAATCAAACGCAAAGAAAAAGAAGAAGAAGAAGAAGAAGAAGAAGAGAGAGAGAGAGAGAGTCGAGAACTCAATCGCCGAGGTTACCTGAAACAATGCGCCGCGACTCGGGCGGGCGGGCTCGATCGGATTGGGCTCGGGGGCTCGAATTCGCTAGGGTTTTGGGAGGGGAGTGGGGGGCAGAGGTGGCGGCGGCTCCGGCCGCGAGCCGTGGACGGAGGAGGAGGGGGAGAGGGGACGGCCGCCGAACCGTGCCGGGTCTTGCGGCGCCTTGGGAGGGAGGGAAGCGCCTTTTTTTTTTCCTTTTCCGGGAAAGCGGTTTGTGCCGCTCCCTCGGCTCAACTCAACTGTCTCCTCTCCTGCAATTCTTTGCGGCAGCCGGCAAGGCGAGGTGACCCGACCAGAGCGCGTGCGGTTGCTTCCAGGCTTCAACTGAGCAACCTGAATTTAGACCTGGCCAAATGGGCCGAATTTTTTGGGCCAAACCAGGCGGCCCGGAAATATTTATCGGGTCGGCACGGCCCGGTTCGGCCTGTCAAACCAAACTTCAGCCTGGCCTTAGGCCCGACGGGCTGGCTCGGTTTGATTCGCATAGTGACAGCTTGGTTCGGTACTATGCGAACCGGGTCGGCCCGGTTTGACCCGCTTTTTATTTTGAATTTCAATGCCAAACTAGAATCGACCAAATTTTCGCCGCCTTCGATAAGTGAATCGAACGTGGCTCGAGACCGGCGGTCGGCCATTTCATTCGCATAATGCTCGGCCTAACCGAACCGGCAGAGACGCAGTTCGCCCGATCACAAGACTACTACGAATTCCTTCGGTCTCGGTTCTGTCGAAACCAAGCCAAAATACCTTCAAACCACTCGAACTTTCGGGGGAATTCACGGCTTTTCGTGAAAAGGAAACGAAAGGCCCGACAGAGGCGTGCGGCAGGCAGGCAGGTGCAACATGGGTAGCCTACCAGGTGTTCCATAAATCTCTCAGATGGGAAGTAGCTGAAAAAGTCCAAAAAAACGCATGGCATGGAAATTTCGTTTTCTTTTAAAAAAATTATAATAATTGTTTAACTATTTTAATACTATTTTTAGGATTTTTTGAGGTTTTTAATTTTGAATTTGAGCTGGATTTTTAAATATGATCCAGCTTAAACCTCATTTTGCTAAACGGGTTCGCGTCGGTTTGGCGGTTAACCTAGTTAGCTGGTCAGTTTTTTTTAACCCAGTTTGTCTTCTCGGCCAAGCGGGTTCTAGAAAGTTTTTTCTAGGTCAGTTGATCTCAGCGGACATGCATGTTTTGTTACTTGCACTAGTCACATGGCACCTCAATTTGTATATACCGGTAGGTTGTTATTGCATAGTGCTTCATTCATTTATTATGAGTTGTTTTGAATATCGAATCATAACGGCATACACGTATGTTGATGGTAGATTTACTTTCATAAAGTTTTGTATCATTTTTTCTCAATTGTTGCTTCAATTTATACAAAACCGAGTCATTTTGGATACCGATGTAATTTTTTACTATACTGTTTTTATTATTTTCTCTATGTTGCTATTTTTTTTTTATAAAAAAGTATACCAAGTTAACAGCATACAAATACGAGGTAAAATTTCTCGTATAAGGTTTAATTGGGAGGAGGTTTTTATCATCTCTCAATCGCTCCTTTCCACTACACAAAGTTGGTTCGACCATATAGATTCTAATCTTAACCGGTCGTATGAAAAAATCAGAAATAAATATGTGATGCTTGTTATTAGACGGACACAGGGAATTACGTGTTGGCACGGAGGTGCGTTCACCAAAAAAGGATCTTTATATTGAGAGAGAGAAGCAAGAAAATCTCTTAAATAGAGATAACCAGAGGAGTCAATTAGAACATATAAGATCTTAAAATAGGTATTCTAGATAAATAGAGCACATGTGGGAGATGCTGAGAGTAGATGAGAGTGAGCCACGGCCCACCGGTCCCTGTCCCAACCAAATCCACTGCCCATCTGACGAGAAAACACTCCCATCTTGGGTCGATTTCGCTGTGTTCGTCGTGACCGTTTTGCATACGGAGACGATTCATCTATTTATGGTTTGCCATACCGTGGAAGAAATGCCGCGTTGAGGTTTCGATCGGAAAAAATGCTTCCATCGGAAGTGGTTATCATCCGCGGTGTTCTTCACAAGACCAAAGGAAAACGTGGAGACTGAGACATGCTTTGCCATATTGCGTATCCTCTCGGTTACATCAGAGGTGCCTATCTTTGTGTAAGAAGAGGATAGAGATGAGAGAAAAAAAATATGGAAGATAAATAGGCATTGCCGAGAATACTAATGGTAAAGGATCTTGATTCATAACATAATACGGTTCCATGTACTGATAGTGATGCTTCCAATTATTTGCCTCAAGTATTTCATGTTGTAGGGATAATATATTCATCTCGACATAGTTAAACCGGGCTCTGCCAAGTAGACCCTAGTTGGGGCTTCACCAAGGAGATCTTCATGGGGGCTTCACCAAGGAGACCCTCACTGGGGCTTCGCCAAACGGACCTTCTCCGGGCCACGCGAGGCCTTTGCCAGGCAGGATGACCTTCGTTGAACTACACAAGCCCCATGTCTAGCCTCGTCGAACCCTTGCCAAGCTTATCAAAGCCATTGTCAAGGCCTGGCTAACGAAAGGCTATGGCGAGATTCCTTGAGGCTCGAGACGGAGTGAATGCCAAGTCTAGAGTAAGCGTCGAATAAGGTAGGACAACTTGATGTCCATATTAGATTGGGGACAGTCAGCATAGTGGGTCTCCCAAGATGTGTCAGAATAAGAATCATTAAAACCTCTTAGAGAGGACAAGCTGTAGTCACCTCTTAAAGGTGAAAGCCTCATGTACCCCTGCTTTTAGCAGAGCGATAGGGGTATTGCAGTCTTCTACCCTGGACGTCTAGCAAAATGACCACATAGTCTCTTACTTTAGTGGAATGGTGGGGCTATGAAGATCATTTGGTTCTTCCCCTACAAATAGGGAAAACCCTTTTACATATAAGGGCTAAAATGCCAAAAAGCAAGAGGCTAGCAATATAAAATTATCTCCTAGAGATTTTTACATGTTCCAAATGTTGTATTCCTTGGTTAGATCACCTCTCTATATTATATAGCAGCCAACGACAGCAGTTTCCACCAGCCAGTCTCGCATCATCACCCGGAATATATGCGAGTGCGAGGCACCACCAGCTTGCTTCCCCAAGAAGGCAGGGCAACGTAGAAGATGGAAAGTGAAATATGAACCGAGCTCTCTATATAATTTTGCACCGTATTCTATTGCCAAGCTATTTTCCTGCTGTTGTTTAATGTACAGTCACAAGAAATTACAGTGCTCCAACAGTATATTTTTTATACAGGGGTTAATTAGATAGATGCAAGTGCAAAGTTCGAAACCATATAATTACCACTACAAAGTACGTATTTGTAAACTTGATATTATAAAATGGTGAAAACTAGAAATGCGCCATTATATATGCTACATGTCACTTTTTTTTTTGCGAAACAGAACAATTTTACCCTCATCTTCAACCTCCTTCCTCCTCATTCTTCTCCCCTCTCTCTCAGTCTGGTCCTCAGCGGTGCTTTCCTCCCACCGAGATGACAACTTCCCTCCCACCGAGACAACAATGGAGGAGGAGAGGGGTGAGGTGGCACCCGACCTCCCACCTTGGCCCGATCTAGCTGTCCTATACCCAAATCCAACCGCCACAAGCTCCGACCAGCCTCCCCCAAGGTCGCTGTCGCTAGATCCTGTGGTGGACAACCTCCCTCTACGGTGTCCCATGCTCTAGCCAACCTCCCCTGAGGTCGCTAGCACTGGCAAAGACGAGCTTTGCGCTATTGTTATAAAAAAAAAAAAGAAAAAGTATCAAATTGGTCCCTCGACTATGCCCGCTGGACCAAATTGGTTACTAACCCAAATATTGGGTTTGACCAGTCCCTGAACTACCAAAATCGAACCAAAATGGTTCTTTGACCAGTCAAAACAGCGGTTTTGGGGTGGTTTTGCTGATGCGTCATCCACATGGGAGGCTTTCGCTGACGTGCCATGCACATGGCTACTACTTGTGCTTCCTCTCTCTCAATCTCTCCCTCTCTATCTCTCCTCTCTATCTGTGTGACCTGCGCTAGAAAGGGGTGGCGCTCTCAGCTTGCGCTGGGAAGGGACGGTGCTCTTGGCTCACGAATCGAGCAAGGAGGGGGCGGCGCCCTCAACCGTGCCGACAACCTACCGCTAGTGCGCTACCCCGCCTTTCCTTTTTCCTCTATCTCTTCTTGCCTTGGCAACCGAGCAGGGAGGGGCGGCGCTGACGAAGCAAGGATGGTGGGGCAAGGCGGAATCTGTCGTTGTCATCCTCCCCAAACCTGGCGCCCTTCCCCAAATTCGTCTTCATTGGAGGTCGGCGTTGCTGATGCTATCATGCCTCTCACCAAGTCATCGCTGTCGCCAATGTTGTTGTGCCCCTCGCCAGCGTCGGCGCCGCTTGGGCCTTTGCCTCCTCTTCGTTCTCTCACGTTGTTGCCGCCTGGTTCACAGCACCGCCAAGTCACGGCGGCGCGGATCTAGCCAGATCTAGAGCAGAATGGCAGTGTTGGGGATGGCGGCGGTCGAGCCAGCAAGGGAGGAGGCGGCTCCGGCCCCACCTTCATCCGGTCGAATTTGGAGTAGAACGGTGACGTCGAGGACGGCGGAGCAGGCAGCCCCACATCCTCCCTTGTCTCTGCCTTGGTGCACAGCTGGGGGACGACAGAGCAGGTTGCAGCTATGCTCGAGTAGACGGATGAGAGAGAGAAAGCGAGGGAGAGGAGGTGGCGAGAGGGAGAGAGAGAGATGAGGCTGGAGAGAGAGAGGAAGATGAGGGGGAGAGAGATTAGAGATGAGGATGAGCTGACGTTGAGGTGGTGGTCTAGATGGCGTCTAAACAGGTTTGACCTGCCATGTTAGCAGCCGCCTTGGCAAAAACCACCCTAAACCTGGGTTTGACCCGTCAAATGACCATTTTGGTTTGGTTTTGGTAGTTCGGAAAGCGGTCAAACCCGGTATTAGGTTCAATACCAAAATGGGTATTTAGGTTCAGTAGCAAAATGGTCCAGGGGACATAGATGAGAGGGACCAAATCGCTACTTTTTCCTTTAAAAAATGCAAAAAAAAACCTTTTGGGTTTGACCAAAATAACCCAGAATTTGACCGTGTGACAGAGTGGCTTTATCCTGTTTTTATCACACGATTTAGCTGATTCGCCTTGATTGCAACTGCCCAGGACTTCTCTCGGATAGCTATTGTAGAACAGCTGAATGAAAGTAGGTGTTGACAATTGCTATAAAAGTAAGCACATCAAATTTGTTTAGTTGGAACAAAATGCCAACGTTTAAATCCATTCAGTATTCATAGATTTACTGCCACCGGTGCGGCAGAACATATCACTGTATTCAGTCAAACAAAAGAGACCTAGCAAATGAAATTTTTTGTTTGTATATATATCAGCATATCACCATGTGACACTATACAGTGAAGCCCAACTTGCATAATTACACAGTAGCAAAATGGATGGTTTGACAGAATCACATGATATATCTTACAGATTGCACAACCCAACCAACTGCTTCCAGGGGCAGATACGCCTCCCATGAATTTGATCTTGGAAGCAAGCAGCAGACAAACAGCTGGTGTTGATAAGGCGCTGTTAGTTTTTTGTGAGGACGAAATTATCTTGTCTTGAAATCAATCTCTCTCCTCAGTCACCAATAACAAATATGCATGGAACTAGAACCACCATCTACTAAAAACGAAAAATTTTGAGGTATTGTGGTATCCTCTCTTTGTTAGTCATACATATTGAGCCAATATGTGTACTTTCTCTGTGATAGTCATCTCAGCAGCCAGCAGCTGTAAGGAACTTATCATATGGATTCAGGACTGGCAGCTTACAAAAATTAGTGTGGCATTGGTCATCATTTGTGTACAGGAGCCCGGCTGTTGGAGAGGTTGGCTGAGACAACTCAAGCTTCTCCGTGAATAATTCATCAACCACTTGTTGCTCGTGATCTTTCTGGAGGCCACTAACCTCTTGTCGGTGAACACTCATGCAGACAGATAATTTTTGCTGCTTTCCCATCAAAAGAGCTTCACATTGGTTGGCTACCTCCTTGAAAGGCAAATTGTGGTTTGTTGACACCGACACTCTCCCAACATGCCAAGATGTTTCCAAAACCTGCAGAAGATATAATCTCTTTTTAGCATGTATCACAGCATTTTAGAAGGCTATTAATTCTACCATTGCATAATATTATGAACCAACAACTGGTACTATGTATAACTATTGACTACTGAATGACTTCTTTGATCAAAACACTTTCATATTTCATAAAGCTATTCAGTTTTGCAATGCATTTGAGAAGAAACAAGAAGTAACTAGATGATCAGCACATACTGATTCGAGAAGCTGGTTAACATCAAGAAGTCTGTTATCCAACGGATGTCGCAATTGAGGTTCTGCTAAGCTTGGTTCAACAAGAGTATCATCCTCAAAAATAAAGCCCACGGGAATAACCTGCATAATAAGTGCCACATGTACATAATAAAAATAATGAAAGCTCACAGGCGTCTGAAATTTCCTCTAGTACTAAACAGGCCTGATCACCTCCAATGATTTTTGGTGCATTTTCACAGTATATGCAGGGGATTTTGAGGGTGATTCAATAAAATGAGAACCCAGAGGACAGACATCATCTGCTGAGAACTCCTCAAGCAACTGTTTTCTTATACTTGACAATTCTGACTGCAGGAATAAAAAAAAACACCATCATATTGCCAAATAAGAAGTCACAAAAATAAAAAAAAATGTCCAGTACATAAGACAAGGGATTTACCTCAGATAGATGTTCCAGACTATCAAGGATAAGGGAAACTGATGTTTGTTTTGATTGATCATTCATTATGATCTTTGAGAGAGATTTCAGAGCAAGATCATCATCTTCTTTTGAACCGTAAACTCTCAAGCAAGGTTCAGCAGTTATTTCAATAGCCTGCAATCTGCAGTCTTCAACTAAATGAAGAAACGGATCGACCTGGCAAACATATTAGCTATCAAATAGCAACACAAACTGCATAGTAACATAACATATGACATCCATAAACATATGACACGTCAAAATAATAGGTTAAATAATAGCTTGGCTAGCAGCTTGCTGAAGCTATGGATTAGACTGACCGGGCGAAACTCGGAAAGTTGAAAGCAACTCTCTTTCTTTTGCAAAAGGACTATATTAGCAGAGTTGAGGAGGTTGAAGGCCGCCCCATTCTGATTGTAGAAATGAGTGAAGGCGTGGATCATATCATCTTTGATTGTGTCCCAACAAGTCCTGTAGAAGAGACCAGTGAAACCATCTGGGCCTAGGGCCTTGTCCGTAGGGATGGAGAAAATAGTGCGTTTGATCTCATCTTCCTCAAAAGGCAACTCGAGGTCGGTTAGGTCCTGAGCAGTATAACTCAAACTGTCCCACGCCAAGGAGAGAGTGCGGTTGTAGGAGCCGAGGTACTCAAGGAAGGAATGATGCCACCCATCCGCTTTATCTTCATGGGTGGTGGTCATGCCAGAGATGGTAAGCAGTGTGTGGATAAGGTTTTTCCGCCGCCTTGCATTAGCCCGGATGTGAAAAAACTTGGCGTTGGCGTCACCCAAACTCAACCGGTGGGCGCGAAATCTCTAACAGATGTGGGCTTTCTCAATAACCGCTAGGCCTTGGCAGCGGTCCTTTAGACGGCGTCGGAGGTCACCCTCTAGAGTTGAGAGGAAGCGGGTTTCCTGGGCCCTATCAGGGATGAGGATTAACTCGTGAACAGCGGCCAGCTGTAGCCGGAGGTTGCCAATTTGTGTCCTTGCCTAGGCTGTGAGCGCCTTCGCGGTGCGGGCTAGCTTGGTGTGAAGCGCCCGAAAAGGGTTGGCACAAGCCACTTGTCTAGCCCAAGTGTCCTGCGCAACTTGATGAAAGCCTTGAAGGGTTGGCCAATAGTTTTTGAAGTGAAAGCATTTGGCAGGACGGTGGACGAGCTCAGTAGAGAGAAGATGTGGCGCGTGGTTCGACGCGAGCGAGGGAAGCGCTTGAAGAGAAGCGGTTGGGAAGAGGAGATCCCACTCTGTGGAGCAGAAAGCTCGGTCAACCCTCGTTGGGGTGGCGTTTTGACGCTCATTGCTCCAGGTGAATTTGCACCTAGACAAGTTTAGCTCTTTGAGCTCAAGGCGGTTGAGCGCCAAGCGAAATGTACTCATAAGCGCCAGTTTAAGATTCTGTTGCTTTTGTCGGTGGCTTGGTAAATAAGGTTGAAGTCACCTAATATCAACCAGGGCAAGCAGTTGGATGGTTGGTGACTGGCGATTTCTGAGAGGAAAAGTAGCTTCTCCAGGCGGTTTGCGGTTCATAGACCGGCTTGCTTGGAAACATGCGCCGAGAAGCAGCGATCGGTGTAGTAAAAGGCACCAATCTCGAAGAAGGCGTCATGGGCCAGAAGGAGGATGCCGCCTCTGGTGCCAGTGGGCGAGACAAAACCAAAGCTAGATGCAAAGTTGAGGCCAGCGCATTCGCTTATAACATTATGGTCTACAGTTGCCAGCTTCGTTTCTTGGACACAGACGAGGGAAGCGTGAGAGGAGACGATGAGGTTCCGGAGGGCCTAGTGCCTAGCCCCAGAGTTGAGGCCTCGAATGTTCCAGTTAAGAATCTGTGGCGACATGCGAAGGTATGGACGTTGAACGAGCGACCGGTGAGTGCCACAAATGTGAAGACGAACCGAAGCACAGGCACTGAGAAAACATAGGCATCGTTGAAGGACGTACATGGCATGAGCATTAAAACCACAACGGACAGCACATTTAAGTTTTCGTGCTTAATACAATTGGGAGGGCCAATCAGCGACGACAAAGTTGCAAACATAAGGCCAAAGTAGACAGCAGCACGTTGATGGCGTCCTCGGCGTTGGAAGGGTTGACGCGGGTGCTGAACCATGGGTCCAGCTTCTTGGCGATAAGCTCTTTTGCCTTCGCCTCTATCGACAGCTTAGTCAAGGCCTTGGCCGCCAACCGAGAGCTACGACACACTGTTAGAGTGCACAGAGGTCGGCTGCCTTGCGGGAAACACGCCTACTGAAGACCTGCAAGATTGAAGGCTTGACGGGAGTGGTGACATCCAAGATGAAAGAGCTGAAAGGCGAGAGGGGCCGCGACAGCCCAGGTACACCCTCAATGTCAACTACCTTAGAGACCGCAGCCCGCAGGCTAAGGCGAGGGTTTGTTGAGGAGGATAGGAGTAAGGTCCAAGCCAAAGGTGGTGTCTACTTGTTCAGTGGTATGCAGGGGGTACTCAACGACCAATAACAATGGATGCAAGTCAACCGCCACGGCGTTGTGAGCTTTAGGGTGGCAGTTTCAGAGGTTGGTGACCCCTCTAGGGTCACTACAGCAATAAGGGGTGCCAGCCTTTCAGTGGAGGTTGGCCCATACTTGGTTGGCGGGCCGAAGGCTGACGAGGAGGCAAGGGCGAGAGCTATAGGAGATGCGGGTGCGTTGGCCTCGTGTTGCAAAGGGGGCGGCCCAAGCAAGCCCGCCACAGGCAGCGGCTCGGAAGCCAGCACCACCGCCGGAGTCGGCCCTGTCACAGGATGCCACACGCGTGCACCAACATGAGGTGGGGAGCCTCCACGCCGACGAGAACTAGAGGTAGCCTGCCCCCGCTTACGGTGGCTGATTCGGCCTTGTCCTAGTGACGGTTGGAGTGGCCTCTTCCCAACGGTGAAATGCTACGGACCATGCTGCGCACCACCCCAAGTGGCGCGGGAGTGGGAGCGGCCTCTTCGGCGACTCGTCCTGGTCTCGCGGTTCTCGTTATCGGACTAAATGTCGCAGTCATGGCGACGACGACTCAAGGCTAGGTCTGCCACCGGAGAGGATGGAGTCAGCTCGCCATCGACTATGCCCAACTGCCAATTGAGACGATAGTGCTGAGCAGGACATGAAGGGCTAGAGGTGAGGTCTTCGATCACATCAAGGTGAATGAGAACCTTGAAGGTCTTGGCCATCAACGAAGTTGCCGCTACCTCCGCTGGGCCAAGAATTTCGAAGAGCAGGTAATGTATCTTGGGGATGTCCACAGGCTGAGCCATCCACGCCCAGACAATAAGTGTGATGGACTTCTCGTGACGCTTGGAGCGTTCCTCGAAGTGTTGCAGAGCACAGGCGGTGTCAATCACGTTCTAGATAGTGACCCCGTCCTAGGCATGGAAAGGCACATTTTCGAGGTAAAGGCGCACACGGTAGGGAAAAGGTATGGCGTCTTCAACAAGGTGAGGCCACCAAGGATGAAACTCCAAGTCGACGATGCCATGCTAGAAGCGGCCACGCGCCACAACACGGCCGCGGTGCGTCTGGGAGGGGAACGCATGCGGAAGTCCTCTGGAAAGTTCGGAGTCAAGGAGAAACCTTCCCAAGGGGCTTCCGTTGCCGACACTGTCGCCGTCAGCACGGCATCAGCGGCGTACGCTGGGTCACGACGGCCATGAAGGTGGCACACCGCGAGGTTGGCGATGAGGTCCACCAGCGTAGCTTTCATCGCCGCAGAGGCGAGGAATAGGCTTGTGGAGCGGCGAGGCCGGCAACTGGGTCGCCAAGGGCCACCATGGAGGTGCGGCGTGGTGAGGCAAAGTGAAGGTGGAAGGCTTGACGAAGGCGACTAAGAGTGGTGACTGGGGCTGGAGACGGGCAGGTGAAGGATCTGTGCCCGCTCCGCCAACACCAAGCATAGCGGACTGGGTCATGGCAAGTCGCCGCCAAGTGGCCCTAGCCTAGAGAACGGAAGCAGCAACGCCACCTTGAAGGCACATCGGAGTAAAGATGGTGAGTGCGGTGGTTAGGGGAGTGGTTGAGCCGCGCAATGATCGGGTCACGGCAGTCGCCGCCAGTGTGACCTACCAGAGAACGGAAGCAGCGACGCCACCTTGAAGGCACATCAGAGTAAAGACGGTGAGTACGGTGGCTGGAGGAGTGAAGCTGAGCTGCGCAGCCTGGGAGTCGCACAACACCTGGGCATAGTTTCGACTCTGTAGAGAGACCGGTGCAAAGGACGTAGCGGACTGCACAGGGTATTGGGAGTGCCTCGAGCGAACCAGGGTCCACCTTGAGTCCGCCTTGCCATCAATAGAGGAGTCGCTGCGTAGGCACGGAGGAGTTAAAGTGAACTGAACCCTCTGATTTGCTGGAGCAGAGGGCAGATCCGGGCTAGGGTCCGTCGGATCTGAGGCCAGGCGTGGAAACGCACAAACCGAGGCAGAGGATGTCTCCTGCGTGCTAGCTAGCCTAGGGGGTGTTAGAGATGCAGCATAGGCTACAAAAGCCCCAAAAGGGCTGCTATATACATGTACAAGAGGAGGGAAAAATAGCAGAAAACCCCCTATACAAGTCTACTTTAACCCCCCTCAAACTCATGTGGATCTGCAACACTGAGTTTGGAGAGATACAAATCATGTTGCGCCCGAGTCTATGCCTTCGTGAAGAAGGCAGCAAGCTGAAGAGCCGAAGGCACATGACGAATAGAAACCACGTGATCCTGCACCTGAGACCGAATATAGAAAGCATCAATGCCAATATGTTTGGTGAGCTCATGCTTCACTGGATCGCGTGTAATGCTAATGGCACCAGTGTTGTCGGAGCAGACAGTTGTAGGAGTAGAAACTGTGACGCCAAGATCGGCAAGGAGCCACCGAAGCCAAGTCACCTCAACCGCCACGAAGCCGTAGCACATAGCTCGGCCTCGATCTTGAGCGAGCGTCAGAGTCTGTCGCTTGGTCTTCCAGGAGATGAGAGAAGATCCAACAAAGACACTAGTAAGCATAGACTTACGATCAGAGGGATCGCTAGCCCAAGTGGCATCCGAGTGTGCCTGAAGCTAGAGAGAGCTGGAGCTGGAAAAGAAGAGACGACGACCAATAGTACCATGAAGGTACCGAAGAATGCGAAGAAGGTGACTGTAGTGAATGTGAGTGAGAAATGCCATGAACTGGCTGAGAATGTGAACGGCGTGGGAGATGTCAGGACTAGTGATGCTAAGGTAGACAAGGCTCCCGACAAGGTGACGGTAGCGAGTAGGATCCTCAAGAGGGACACCATCAGTGGGGCGAAGCTAAAGGTGAAGCTCCATCAGAGTGTCAGCAGTGTGCTGGTCAGTGAGGCAAGCACGATCAAGAAGGCCCTGAATGTACTTTCGTTGAGAGAGGTAGCAGCCCTCAGGCGTGGAGTCAACCTCAATCCCAAGGAAATACCGAAAAGGACTCAGATCAGACATCTAAAACTGCTCACTGAGATGGGCCTTGACAAAGGCAATGTACTGTGGATCATCTCCAATGATGAGCATGTCATCAACGTAGGAAGAAGGGTCCGACCACTGGGAGAGGTGTGGTCAAAGAGAGTGGGGTCATTCTGCCTAACAACAAAATCGGCAGCAGTGACAACAGAGGTGAAGCACTCAAATCAAGCACGAGGGGCCAGCTTGAGCGCATAGAGAGACCGACGAAGACGACACACATGACCATCGGGCACACTGTAGCCGAGAGGAGGGTGCATGTAGGCCTCCTCACGCAGCTCGCCATGAAGAAAGGCATTCTTCACATCGAGCTGAGAGATGGTCCACCAACGAACAGAAGCAACAGCTACAAGAGAGTGAATGGTGGTCCGGTAGGCAACTGGGGAGAGGGTCTCCACGAAGTCATGTCTGTATTCCTGCTCAAAACCCCGAGCCACCAGGCGCTCCTTATAGCGCTCAAGAGAACCATCAAAGCGAGTCTTAATCTTATAGAGCCACTTGCAAGTGATAGGAGTGACAGAGGAGGGGCAAGGAACAAGGTCCCAGGTACCAGTACGCTCAATAGCAGCGATCTCCTCAGCCATGGCGAACTGCTACTCAGGATGAGCAACAGCGTCGCGAAAGGAAGCAGGCTCAGAAGAAGCGATGACTGGAGCAGAGAATCCATAGCGATCAGGACGAGAGAGCATGCTCCGATCATGAAGTGTGTACCGAGGTGGAGTAGGAGTAGAGTCCTGAGTGAAGGTAGGGTCAAGGAGAGAGGAAGGAGCCTCCGAAACAGAAGGTGAGACCGGAGGAGGACCCAACAAGGAGGGAGAAGAACAAGGAGGAGAACGACGAGAGTAATGAAGGCGGATAGAAGGACGGCCAGGAAGGAGAGGAGCAGGAGACGGAGCAACGGAAGACGAAGGTGGAAAGGAAACAGGTGAAGGAGAAGGTGGAGCTGGAACAGGTGGAGGAGAAGGTGGGGAAGGTGGAGGATCTGATAAGAAGGGTAGAATGGAGAGACGCTCTGGGAGACTGAGGAAGGAAAGAGACTCAAGCGACGAGGAGGGGCTGGAAGAGGAGATGAGATGACGAGACTCATCAAAGAAGGAACAAGTCTCATCAAAGGTGACATCACGAGAGACCCGAAGCCGACGACTGACAGGATCCCAACAGCGAAAACCCTTGCGCTCAGAGTCATAGCCAAGGAAAGCATACTCAACCAACTGAGTTGTCAGCTTTGTGCGCTCACGAGGCTGGAGGAGAACGTAGACCACACACCCAAAGGTGCGAAGGTGACTGTACTGAGCAGGTCTACCAAAGAGACGCTCAACTGGAGTGGAACCCTAAAGAGCAGTAGAAAGCTGAAGGCTGATGAGATAGACAGCGGTGGAGACACCCTCAGCCCAGAAGTGTGGTGGAACAGAAGCAGAAAGCATCAGGGCTCTGGCAGTCTCAAGGTGTCGGTGCTTGCGTTTAGCGACACCATTTTGAGCATGGGCACCAGTGCAGGAGTACTGAGGAAGAGTACCTTGATTTACGAGAAACTGACGAAGGGCAGTGGATAGGTGCTTGCCAGCTGAGTCAGCGTGAAACACACGAATGGGTGAATCGAACTGAGTGCGGACCATGGCCGAGAAGGCCTGATAGGCAGCTAGCACCTGGTGACGGGACTTTAGAAAGTAGATCCAAGTAAAGCGAGAGTAATCATCAATGAAGATCACATACCACCGATGACCCCCTTCGAAACGAAGGGAGCTGGACCCCATACATCAGAGTGAACTAAGTCAAAAGGATGAGTCGACAGAGAGTCACTACTCGGATATGGCAGCTGTAGCTGTTTGCCTAGCTTACAGCCTTGACAGGAGAGGGAGGTATCACCAGAAACCTTCCCAAGGACACCACGACTCATCAACGAAGACAGACGCGACCCAGACAGGTGACCTAGACGATGATGCCACTGAGCAAAACTAGCGGAAGTGGTGGTGGCGAAGACAGTGGCATCTGGAGCAGTGGACGACCGGCTTAGGGAGGTAGCGGAAGCGGACGGACGACGAAGCCAGTCGAGTTCCCACAGCCGTGGAGAGTCACGAGATCTTCGGCCAGTACCAACCAGAGTCCCTGTGTTGCAATCCTGGATAGAGCAAGAGTCAGACTCAAGAATAATATGGAAATTAAGATCAGTAAGCTGGTCAACACAAATCAATTGCATATCAAGATGAGGCACATGACACAAAGGAACACAAAAGGAAGAACTGCGAAGTATGCCCCGTCTAGCAACTGAAAGATGTGTACCGTCAGCCGTCTTGACGAATACAGGAGTGACTGGAGATCTCAAGGAGTCAAGATGAGTAGGATCAGGTGTCATATGAAAGGAAGCTCTAGAATCAAGGTACCAAGTACCTGAGGCAGCTGAGGGAGCCTGGTTGGCTGTGGTAGAGGAAGCAGTAGGTGATCGAACGTCCAGGCGAAGCTCCATGCGCTCAAGGAGCCGAATCAGTTCCTGAGCTCAGTCAGGAGGACGAGCAGCACCAGTGCTAGCAAAAGAACCTAGTGTACCACCAGCAGCAACATTCTTCTGAAGACGTCTCCTGCACTGCTGGATGGTGTGCCCAGTCTTCTTGCAGTAGTAGCAGCACACGGTCAAGCCTCCTGTTGGTGCGACAGTGGCAGTACCCCCCCTCGCGACCAAGCCACCTGCTGGCGCGGGGAGAGTAGGAGCGACAGCTAGTGAGGGCGCCAACGGGACTGGCGAGAAAACCACAGGAGCACCCAACACAGACGACGTCGAGGAGAGAACAGCACGAAGACGGGTCTCCTAAGCACGACGTAAGGGCCTCAACCAGGGAGGGCAGCGGTGAGCGAGCCAGCAGCTAAGCATGAAGCGGCTCAAACTCTGGACGAAGAATGGTGAGAAACTCGAAGACGCAAGCTCCAACCTAGTGATCCCGGATGCGAACACAAGTAGCACATGTCGGGTCGGGAGTCGGCTCAAGGAAGTCGAGCTGACGACAGACGTCGCTGAACTGGAGGAAGAACGTGTCGACGGTGGAGTCCTATTGCTAAAGAGAAGCTGCTAGGCACAAAACGGAGGTGTAGAAGGCATGGTTGCTCAGCTGGTACTGCGCCTGCACATGCTCCCACATAGCTCGAGAAGAAGGCAAGGCGCAGAGATCGAGGGCAAGATCGAGCCGCATGTTGCTAGAGAGAACAGCAACAGCTCGAGCCTTATCTGCGCGCCAGACCTCAAGGAGCTGATGGGCCGCCTGTGTGTAGCTCGCCTGGGTCTCTGCAGTGACCGAAGTGCCATCAGCACCAGGGGTCGGCTCCATAGGAACCGGAGGCAAAGCAGGCGGCGGGGTGGCACCGGTAAGATGGCCCAAGAGACGCTGGCTGTCGAGACACACACGGAGCATAGTAGACCACCTGGAAGTTAATGCCATCAAAGGTGACCGGTGGAAGCGGCATCGGACCCGTCAAGCGATAGGGAGCTACCATCGTGGAACAGCCGAGGCCCTAGTAGCTTCGGTGGATGAGATGATCGGCAGCGTGGAAGCGAGCCCAGTGGGTGGGTCTGCCGGAGGGCGGTCGGCGCCAATCAGGCCAGGGCAGCGCCGACCAAGGCTTGGGAGGCCGCCAGGCCGGGGAGGCCGGCGACGATGGATCGGGCCGAGGTCGCGGCGCCGACCGAGGCTCGGGAAGGGCAATGAGGTTGGGAAGACCGGGCGCGCCGGATCGGGCCGGGCCGGGCCGGGCGTCGGACCGGCCAGGCCAGTCGCTGACTGGGTCGGGAAGGGGATCGGACGGCGCCGCCAGTTCTCGGAGGAAGCGCGACGGAGACGGGCCAAAGCGGGTCTGCTCAAATCTGGCCGGATCGTAAGAGGCAGCGGATCTGAGGCGGCGGCGGCCGGAGTGGTAGCGAAACCGGACGGCGACGGACTGGGGAACGAGAGAGTAGAGGGAAAAGCAGAGAGGGATAGGTGGCACCGCCGGTGAAAGTCACCAGCGACGGCGGTGCCGCTCGCTGGCGAAAGCTACGGGCGGCGCCCAGGAGAGAAGACCTAACCCTGGCTTGATACCATGTTAGGGATGCAGCATAGGCTACAAAAGCCCCAAAAGGGCTGCTGTATACATGTACAAGAGGAGAGGAAAAATAGCAGAAAACCCCCTATACAAGTCTACTTTAACAGGGGGTAACTGGGTAAGGTACGAGATGAGCCAGGGCGCTTGAGGCAGGGACGTAGAGCAAGAGGCATGGGCGCTGCCACCAGGAAAGGGCTGGGGCGTGCGGCCAGAGGTGGGGAGGGAGGTGGCGGCGGTGGCGGATAGAGGGGCGAGGGGCAGAGCTTTGGGGGAGAGGCCTTACCGAGAGCCATAAACCGTCCCATGAAAATCTGATCAGAAGCAAAATGACTCCCACTGTGTAAAGTTCATGGCTTTGAAATAAACCACGCCATGTGTCACTGACACATGGATCATTGGGCCACATTTCAGTGACTCAATGAGCAAAGCCATACATTTTACAGTGGTCCACAACAAATTTCCCTTTTTTCAAGGAGAAAATGTACTAATGTTTCATCCAATAACTTGAATTATTACAGTAAAAAGCTTCAAGTAAGAAATTGTTGCATACTGTTGTTGGGGAAATAAGTTTACAAATATCTTTAGCTGGTTTGACTACGCAAGTCAATAGTTGTTCAACTTGTGCACTTTCTATATGGTAAATATGTATTCACCACACAAATCATAATGATAAAAAGAAGTGTAATTTCACTTACTGTATTTTCAGTCAACAAATCTTTCACAATTGGAATGAGAGATGGAATCTTAAAAGCTTTTGAGAAGAACACAAGCATAGAAGTTGCCAAGGTAAAAAGAGAACGCCTGCGTGATGGTGGCAAAAAACCTGCAAAACATGTTGATAGAAAGCCATTATGAATATATTTTTGAAAACGGTCCATTATGAATGTATAATTGCTTAAGGAAAAGAAGTGATGGTATTTGTGAGCCTGTTTCTGGTTCTTTACTTCATGAAAACAATATTATTTCTGGCGCCATTCATTTAAGAAACTAATCAGCAGAAACACAAGACTTCTGCTTACAACATGGAATATTAAATCAATACTAGTAATCATAAGTCATATTAGTTCCTAGGCCTTTCCATATTACATGAGTTGGGAGTGGTTTATATCATCATTGGAGCTCAAGCAACATCTCCTTTTGCATCATAGTGTAATGATGCACCAATTTAGGTGCAGTCTAACAGAAGAGAGTTTTTTTAATTAAAAAAAGTAAATACACTATCCTCAAATTGTATTTTGGCAATCATCTAGATCTTAAATTACACTACTGTAGAAAGTTTTAATTGCTGCCAAAGTCTGCAAGGTGGTTGCATCAGCTTTTTAGACAGCAATAGGTTCTAAGGTCCATTCATATTTTTGAGGCAAGAAATTTAAGGATAAACATTTGTAGCAGTGAATCAAAATGTGTGTAAATTTTTAGGATAGAATGGCCGGTAATGCCATCATGATCAAATACTATAAAACATTAGTTACTACTCCCTCTGTTCACAAATATTTGTCGTTTGAGATATGTGCAAGTCAAAGTTTTAAAACTTAAGCTATATCTTTTTAGATATTTAGATTTACATAAAAATCATATCCGTAGATTTGCCTCAAATAGTACTTCTATAATATTATTTTTTTTAGTGGGTTTCATAAACAAATTGCAATATTAATTGGTGGTCAAAGTTATATTTTGACCACCGTATCGATGACCAAAGCGACAAATGTTTGTGACTGGAGGGAGTATTTACTAATGTGCATGATTCACAAACACCATCTACCCTCCTAATACTTTGGTCCACTCCAGCAGATCCAAGATGTGGGTTACGGCGTTTACAGGAAAATTACAACTTACAGGAACTTCTAGGCTATGGCTACTTGCTTGTAATTCACAGGTAAATTATGAAGTGCGATTTGGTGGAATAACAATACTTACAAGTACCTGCTTGTAATGAAATACTTCTTAATGAAAAGGCAAGCTGAAAACTGCCAACCAAAACTTCTAGGCATGAATTCTGCAGTAGAGTAATTAGGTCAAACCACAGTGTTATGGAATTAAATGTCAAATAAAATCTTGCAGCCTTTTTATCTCTAGA
This sequence comes from Olyra latifolia, assembly GCA_036346145.1. Lineage (NCBI taxonomy): Eukaryota > Viridiplantae > Streptophyta > Magnoliopsida > Poales > Poaceae > Olyra > Olyra latifolia. The sequence continues at coordinate 4,666,563 of CM070524.1, forward strand.
ATTGAATGTACAAATTAAAGACTCACATCAACAAAAAAGGATATTATCTTAAGCAAGTGCTGATAGTGAATAATATGGTGTAGACTTTGATACATTCCATACAAGGTCCTATGTATTACGGTTTAAGTGGTTGATAAACCCAAAATGATGGCATAGCATGCTGTACTCTAGTGTTGATTGATTCCTGTGTTAGGTTGCTTGCTCATCTAGTCGATCTTTGTAAATGGTGGTCTCAATGCTACATGGCATCCCTAAGACCTACTATATCGTTAATCAGTAATACCGACAACATTATGTCCTTATTTTATACTAGCAAAGCAGGAAATTAAAAATAAAACACAACATTTTGATATAAACCAGAGTAATGTGTCCTCTCACCAAGGCTCCAGAAAATAGTAGCGTCAAGCTGTAAGTATGAGAAATTGCCTCATAGATTTTTGGAGAATTTTCAGGTGATAGTGCCTGGGTCCACAAGGAGGAAAGCAGAAGGTTTGCCTGACGACCACTCAGCATGAGGGTGACTGGATCCTGCAAGTATATGAATAGAACTTCTAGTTCTACTAAAAAATAGGCACAGTTACTAAATGAGCCCGTTTTGTACAAGAAAGCAGAGTCTAGCACATACATTTTCCTGAGTAGCTCCATTCAAAGTACTTATTTCTGCTGAAGACGGTAAAGAAGTATCTTTTGTACTAGCCATCCTTTCAATAGTCTGTGACTTGAACAATTTTGGACTATTCCCGCTGGTCTGATTTGCATCTTCGTTGATGGGCATTAGATTTGTGTTATCCAGACGTGGACTTTCACGAAATGAAAACACGTCTCTTTTTAATTTCCCAAACAAAGTAGCAGAAGATGAAAAAACAGATGCAGTCCTAGATAATGTTCTTTGAAGATTAATCCTGCTTGTTTGTGAAGTGCCTGAAAAAGAGCATGGAGAGACAGAAGAGGGAACTAGAACAACAGCGAACATCCGATGTGCCCCTAAATGTGTCTCACAATCTGGATAGGCCATTGCTAGAAGCAATTGATGAAACAATGCCTCCGGAAATGCCTACAATGTGTAGTATGTCTTATTAAATATTGAGTATAGTTAGAAGACAACGAAAAGACAAATACAAATATTGTTAATCAACCCACCTTACTCTGATATAACAAGTTTGGTAATGATGCGATTATTTGAGTTGTACGATATGCTGCAGACATAGTTGACCGTGCAACAGATGTTGCGCTTGAAATGTTCTCCAGAACTACAGCTAATGTGTCAAGAATAGGTCCAGCATCACCAACCTGAAGAACACAGAAAACAGTTGAAGGAACGCCTAAATGGATGGGCATAGGCTGCAAATGATTTGTAGCTTGCAACTATATATCTAACATAGATAAAAAGAAAATAAACAATGCACCACTAAAACATCTCCAGAAAAAAAAATTGACCTTTCTAGACAACTGAACAAGACATTCATCTACAGCTTTCCCATATTTGTTATTCCATTTGACCAGGTCATCTCCAGGACCTGCATCGCTGACCAAGGATTGCATGCTTTTACTCAAATGTCGGACCATATCACTTATTGCAGTCATTATTGCAGTAGAAGACTGAGCTTTAGAATGCTCTGCAAGGCGTGTTGTGACTTCAATGATATCTAGAATCATATCTGGTTGTTTCAATACATTCTTATGTTCAAGATGCTTGACCAACATGGACAACAATATATGTGCATTCTGTCCTGCCAGACAACAATGCAAACCTTTATCAACATAAGCATTAGTTGAAGATAAGCATGCTAATATCATATAAAAGTAAAGTGCACACTAATAAATAAGAGAATTGCATCTAGAATAATAAAGTAAGAAAAGGAAATAACTGATACCAGATTTCTCCATCACAATTTGCATATCTAGAAGGACACATAGTGCAAGTCCTTTAGAAGGTGACCACAGATTGTTATTATCAAAATAGCGAAATATAGCTTCCAGAACTCGCCGGACTGTTGTTGCTTCCCTGGATATTCTAGCAAGGTTGTGCAGACAAATCCCTGACCAAAAATTTGGACTTTCTGATTCTTCTCTGTGTAAGAAAAATGAATTAAAAAGATAAAAGATATTAGAGAAAATTAGTACAACATAAAATTTTGAAACAATCCATGCCTAAACTTCTTTACATTGTCAAATTTAATCCACCGTGCGCAGCTCTAATATCTTTCCATGAAGGAGCCCTGGCCAAAATGGTAATAATCGGAGGTTCGTGACCTTCAGCTTTGAGAACTTCACTCACCCACCGAACACGTATCTCCTCAATGGTGCCATCACTATTCTCAGAGTTTGCATATGGGCTCTCATAGTTTTCTAGAACTGCAGAGACGACCTGTGTAACCAATAATAATGATTGAGCATGAGAACAAGCTACGCCACGACTCATAAGGTTCTTGTTCAATTTGGCCTATATATATGTCACTTATAACATGAAAACATTGCAAGGCGTTATGGATTGGGGAATTGTGTAAACTTAACAAATTAAAAGTTCATCAAAAGTTATGTCACTTATAACATGAAAACATTGCAAGGCGTTATGGATTGGGGGATCGTGTAAACTTAACAAATTTGAAGTTCATCAAAAGTTAAAGTTTGTGTTCCACTAAGAACTTATTTTCTAAAAATAAAATGAGCTTAATAGAAAAGAGAACTACCACACTTACATTGTCAAGTTCTGCAGAGATATGGGAGTGCTCACCCATAAACCAAACCTGCAAATCACACAAACAACTTTAGACATGAAAATTTTAGCCATACAGCAAGAAGTAAAGATGTAGCATAGCAGAAAATAGAAGATAAATTCATGAGATTTGCAGGAATTTCAGTGCAATATAGGACCTATTTTGTTGTTTGTATGAATCAGTCACTAGACAGGACAGTGCAAGGTCGATTGTTAGGTTGAGGGGATCAAATAAACTGTCGTGAATGGTATGATTCATGAAAGAGAGCATTTTGAAAGATCCAGGATGGTATCATCTAACCATATTATTTTGATGGAACCATCCATTAAGGCAACATGCAGGACAAGCTACCCATGTACCAAACAGCTACAACTCCAAAAGTTATAGCAATAGAAACTACCATAGATGAAAGGGCTTGAAGCCCAGCTGCATGAAGAATGGATATCTTCTCCTTCTCACCCATCTCTTGGGCCAGATGACATAGCTTAGGAATTTGGCTCTCTAAATTGAACATGTAAGTGCTGTCAACCTGTAACGAGAAGGTCACACAAGTCAAAATTGTCTAATAGGAGTGTTACTGGATGATATACGCAAAACTCAAGTACGTCTCATTTTAAATGAATGCCTACCCGAATGTTTAGATACCTGATTGTTTACAAAATCAAAAAGTGTTTGACATGCTAATGCCCGCAAGTCATCCTGTATATTTTGGTCCAGTAGGGTCTCTACGATGGTTAGCAAGCTATTGGCAAAAAGTGGCCTGAAAAACAGTGACTTCACTCATTATAGCAATTATTCACACTAACAGAACAACTAAAAAAATTGCAACAAATACAAGTTCAAATATTGTCAGAGAGAAAATTCCGCAAATAGATAGCTTCACAAAACAAAACACCACTACAATTTCCACTAAATATGTAACCGGAGAAAATATTAATATAGGTGTGACACTAGTCCAGGCAGTGTAAGTATAAACTATAGAAGTTTTAAGGAGCAATTTTATGCCTAAGTAGTATAGCGTATTTAGCATAGGTCCTTGGTGGCTGGTGCAATCAATAAAGAAAAATATGCACTCATAACGGTCCTGAAAAGGTTGCAATCAAGTCTACCAACAGATATCATGGAGCAAGGCAATCATTTATGTGTGAACAACAACATCCATTTGATTTGCTTGTAGAATTATTTAATGAATTAGGCAGATATCGTGCCCCTTTCTGAAAAAAACAATGCAGCAATAATCGTGTGCAAGATTTGCTTGCTTGTAGAATATCCACATTGTCTCCATTGATTAGATGTATGATAGTGTTTTTATTTCCTAGGGACAATTTTTTGTATTACACTGCAGAACCCCCTTATCCTTGTGCCATCACTTAATCACCTTTACTCTCTATGCCTATGCATTTCCAGGGTATTCTCCTGCATACTATCATCGAACAATCTTGTTGTTACGAAGATACATTAAGATGATTATGCCCCTGCATTTTAGTACGCCATAAAATAGGATAAATGCCTACAAATTTGTAGAAATTATGAAAAAAAACATTCTATAGGTTTAAAACATTGTGTACTCAAATGTGCAATTGAAATTGAAGAATTTTGATATGTGCCATTTTATTTTAAAATTAATGGCAACATGTCTGACAAAAACAAAAGCACAAGTATACCATAAAATATAGAAAATATAAAAATTACAAAATTTTAACCGTAAGTAAAACATGGTTTAAATAAATCTAGAAATTTGAATAACACAATTTGGAGTTAAAACATAGAAATTATTTTTTTAGCGATAGGCTAGGAGCTCTGCCATTTCATTAAAGATGGAAAATAATGTACATGACACGTCCCAATCAACCGGTAGGACTCAACCAAAAAACACAACCTTGCAACCCGTGACTACCCTTCACTAGCCAGCTTGACCAACCAATTTTGGGCATTATTGGGGTCTTCCTAATGGTGGAAAGTAATGGAGCTAATAGTGATGGCACACAAGGTAACACCCCGGAAATGCATAGGAATTGATGGTAGAGGTGGCTAGGTGATCACACGAGAGGGATTAAGAGGTTCTGTAGTGGCAACAAAAGTTTGTCCTTTTTTCTAACATTAATGATATATGGATTCATTTATTTATTTATTGAAATCCTTTGAAGTATTAGCATATCCTTTTAGAGCAAAGGCTTTAGTACATAGTGTCATAGTGATGGGACATATGTATACTTGTAAATACATTTAGTTATTGTATCATAATTTGTAAAGAGATCAAATTACACTTTAACACCAACTATCATGTTGGTCAGAAAGCCACGAAGGACAATGGACCTACAATTCCACTCAGGTGCTTGCCACAACAGTAATTAAAAGTTTCACAGCAAATAAAATTATCAATGAAGAGAAACTAATTATTTAAATAGTGACAAAATAATGAATTGTCAGGAATATAGTTATAAAATTCCAACACTTCGCATCTAGATACTTCAGCGACAAATTCAAGGAAGCAAATGCAACTACGTTTATGAGCAAAAAAAACTTACAGTTGGTCCTGACAAGAATGTATCACCTTTTGGTATATTGCCAAGACAATTTTCACTGAGCCAAAACGCTCAACTCTCAATTCCTTGTAGCACTTTTGCTCTAAATAAATTGTAATCTGTAAAAGCACAGAAGCATCATTTTAACGTGGAAAGGATCAAATAAATGAATAGGTTAAAAAATAACTCCAAACTTTTGATGACACGTTGATTATGTGTCAATCCTAAATCACTAGTTGTTCTATAAATATTATTTTCTAAAAATATAGACTAGCACATATCTTGCTTCCATTAAACACACACCAGCAGATATAGACCAAGATCTGAAAAAAAATCATATGCTGAAGTATTCACATGTTTTACATGACAACTAACCTCTAGTTTTGATTAAATCAGTATTCTGTATGACCAATTTATTTTGTTGGACAATCCATTAAAAACTGTGTAGTTATGAATAGAAAAACTTTCCATACACCACAGATTTCTCTGTTGACTAACATAGGCAGCTACCAGCACCCACAAATAGAAGTTTGAGGCCAAGACAAAGCAATTATGCAGGGAACATAAAAGGGCAGCTGGACAAGTAAGAGAGTAAGATACTTGCAACAATGGTTCAATAACCAACAATGAGCATAAATGAACGGCTGCAACCGCAGCACAACATTCTAGTTAGAAACATGGTGGCATTACACATGACCATAACACATAAGGAATTCAAATAGAATATGGCATAGGGGTGCAAACATGATTTGACAAGAAATCAGTTTCCAACTTCATTGGAGGAATCATATTACAGTAGAAAAATATATAAAAGACGTTGACAATAGAAATAGACCTTTGGAACACGCAATGGATTCCTCGAAATATATTCACACAATTTTCCTATCTTTCGGTCATTGGGTCCTTCATCCTAAAAAGGAACAACAATTTTTAAAACTATTTCAGTCTCGAATTATAATACAAGGAGAAGTGCTAAAATAATCAACTGCTATTCAGGGTATTTAACAGAAGGAACCAAATGACTGAAGCTGAAATGAGCAAACTAGAGTATGCAACATTGTCCTGATGCTCAATTATAATGCTACAGCCCAACAAAGCATAAATCATCTAAATTCTATAGCAGTAAAAAGCATAATCATGAGCATGTACAATGCATGTCACCTGCGACCGAGGGAAGATTTCGGAGAGCAACTTCTTGTACCGCTTCACTGGATGCCGAGACCTGGTTCGCAAGGAAGGGCAAAGGAAACACAGGCTCTCACACACCGGCAACACCTCCCTCGACACCACACCCATCGTCATCAGGATCTCCTAGGCTTCAGCAGTACTCGTCCGCACAGCATACCCGATACACCATTCTTAGCTCCAGATTAACCCGTCCCTGAAAGAGAGACGCCGCATTAGCCAGACACCCTCGCGTCAATCACAATCATCACCATAAACCGCGGCCTAATCGGCGTCACCAAACTGCGATTCCCACCATAAATTCAAGTATATCACCGTGATTTCCCCTGATTCCACGCAATGGTGTATTCCGATTAGCGAACAAAACAAACCAGCAAGGGTGATCAAAGCGTCACAAAGCTCATCAATTCCTAACGGAAAAATCGTCGCAAATTCAGCAGGCAACAAACCAACCAACGCGCGGCGAAATCATACGTGCACGCCTAAACAATCTCCCGAAAAAACAAAACCAAACCGACGCGGTCCCCTCAGATTTGCTCGTACCTGGCTGCGTAGCGAGCGATCGATCGGACGACGAATAGGGTGGCTAGGTAGGGAGGGGGGAGAGAGAAGGGGAAGGGCGCGGGCGCGAGGGGCTCCTCCTCTTCCTCTTCTCCTCCTCTCCGCGTCGTCTTCTCGCGCGCGCCTTTGTGGCTTCGCTCTTGCGGTCGCATGGTTCTTCTAAATTTGGGAAACGGCAGTGTTTTCCGGAGAGGCGTTTTTATATGGTTGCATCGTGCTGTGCGCCTGTGCCTAGTGCCCACGTTTGAGAACTGAACCATGGGTGTTGGGTGGATCGCGTAGGCAACAACGGAACGGAACGGCTGTCTTTACTGTTCTCGTCCTACCCTAAAGTTTGTGTTGGGAACGCTAGGCCATAAATGCTTATACAGACATGCTTAGGAAAAAATCGATTTAATTTTAATTTATTTTTGGTTAATTGGATATATATACTATCTCTATAAAGAGCGTTCCGTTTCTCAGCCCGCCGGTCGGCCACGTCACTAGCTAAACGCGGACCGTCCGATCGTCGGACCATTTTGGAACCGGTCGTCCATTCCTTGGTTATATATAAAAGAATTCATTTCTTTTTTCCTCGACGAGGCGGAAGAAACGGGCAGCTGGTCAGCCGTGCAACGCCTCAGTTGCCCCACCCGGGTTCAATCCCCAGGCACGCAAGCAAGTTGCTTCTTCCGTTCTTCTTTTCTTTTTTTCTCTTTTTCTATTTCCTTTTTTCTACGCCGTTTAAAAATTTCAAAAAAATAGAAAATTTGCAAAAATGGAACCATACCTGCACAAAAAGGTCCATAAAAAGTTTGGATGTTTTTCAAATTTTTTAAAATTTGAAAAATTTTCAGCTTTACCAAAAAAACTCGCTTTCTTTTTTCCTCTCCTATTCTCTTTTTTGTAGCCAGTCTAAAGTTGAAATTTTTAAAAAAGGTTAAGAAATTTTCAACTTTAAAATTTGCATGGTTCCACTTTTCTTCTTTCTTTTTTTAGGCCGTTTAGAAAATTTTAAAAATAGGAAACTTGAAAAAAGGAACCATGGCCACGTGAGAAAGACATGTGGCAAGTTTGGTTTTTATTTTTAGGTTTTCTTCTTTATTTTTTCCCTGTTGTTTAAAATTTCAAAAAATTGAAAAGTTGACAAAAGTGAAACCATGCCGACACGAGAAAGACCTTAAAAAATTAAGATTTTTTTTAGGCTTTTTCCTTTTTTGCCTTTTCTACTTTCTTTTTTAGGCCATTTTAAAATCCCAAAAAGACAAGAATTCCAAACATGGAACCATGTGTACGTGAGAAAGACCCATAAAAGGTTTATTTTTTTATATTTAAAAAATTGTCTCCATTGCCTATTGTAGCACATATTTCTTTCTATTTCCATAATATTATCCTGATTTTTTCTTAAGAGTTTTCATTGTTGATGAAATCTACGTTATTATGGTATGTGCCATCATGTTTTTAGATGATACCTTTTAGGGTTCCTTCATTTTGAAAGGCATGTTTTAATATACAACGTCAAAATTATTTTTTTAAGATGATATCAAATCTTTCTTTTGATTACATAGACTTTACAACTCTTTGTTTATTTTTTGCCTTCCTGATTATATGCCTTGCAATAGCTATTAATTGTATTTTAAAGAATAGTCGGTAGGCAGGAGCGGACGCGCCACCGCACGTAGTCCCTCCTAGTATCACTACATAGTTGTTAAATTAGAAATCTGTCGCTCTATATGTCAATGTCTAGATCCCACATGTTATTGACACATGAAGAAATTTGTAAATTTGCAATTCTGCAACATCTAGGGCCTGTTCTCCCCCAGCTTATCTAATATGCTAATCTGACTTATCTCGTAACTTCGAGAATTTTCCGAGGTGGCCTCGAGAGTCGGATGCCCTTGATTTTTAGGATTTAGGGAGCTTTTAGACACATCTACGAGATTAAAAAAAACAGATTCAAAAAGTAATAAAAAAGTCAAATAAGTCAATATAAGTCAGATAAGACACAAAATAAGTCAGATAAGACGTGGCTTTTTTTATCTCGTACGCGTGTCTAAAATCTCCCTAAATCCTAAAAACCAATGGCATCCGACTCTCGAGGCCACCTCGGGAAATTCTCAAAGTTACGAGATAAGTCAGATTAGCATATTAGATAAGCTGGAGAGAACAGGCCCTTATAAGCAATTAGGTAAACATCTTTGCATTGGAATAAAACTTTTTTACTTAGATGCTCAGTGATGTGACTACATTCTCTCTCCTTAAGCAAATATACAATCTAAATTTAGATTTTATAAACCATTGTTATTGAAAAAAGTTTTATAACATTAAAGATGATGCCATAACACCCTTTTTTGGTCGTAACATAGTTGTCGTCCTACCTTCCTCAGCCGCCAGCCCACCTCCCTCTCTCTTCTGTTAAACAACCACGCTACCGGGTATAGTCCGAGGTTGTTGATTCTCAACAAGCAAGGCGCAATACAGAAGACAAAGCACAGGATGTAGAGAGGGAATAATTCTTTATTGATTCTTTCATGTGTACACAATGGTGGTACCCCTCTCATATATATAGCGCTGATTCAATAGAGTTCAGCCGGTCCACGAGTAATCCTATCCGAATATGGCCTGCCCGGCCCGTATCTGTGTAGGTTTTCTAACACTCCCCCTTGGACCTTGCCCCATAATGCATATGCCTCATCAAAACTCTATAAAAACCCAGTGAGAAAAAATTTTTAGAGAAAGAGTACATAACATACACTTGCTGTGTGCACAAATTTGCCTCATTAAAAACCTTATGTGAGAAACTTCTTTAAAAACCCACTTAAGAGAAAAAGAGTACAAATCCACCCAACATTGCTTATTACTTCAATGTAATAGTTGAGTACTCGAACTTCCGGTTCAAGATTTAATTCAAATATGTGAAGTTTCTCACCCTGAATTATGCACTTCTCTAAGTCTCATTATTCCTATGCCTCTAAGGCATCTTTCAAAGGTAGATGTAAGCAGTGACATAGTGAACAAATACATGACTTAGTATGTCGAATATCAATTTCATTTATCTCATTTCATGAACGTAGAGATACATGGGATTTATATGCTTCTTCAATTTTCTCTTCACATACCCAGTCTGCATTTGTGTTACATAGCTGCATTTTTGTCGATGGTTGGGAGTGCGGGCTCCTAGGTGTCGAGCTTACTTGTTGAACTGAGGATGAACGGGCCTCTTTCCTACAGCCTCGAGGACATTTGAGAAGGCTAGCTCAATCAAGCAACCGAAGAAGAGAGATTTTTACCCTGGTTCAGGCCCCTCGAAGTGAGGTAAAAGCCCTACGTCCAGTAATTTATATGTATATGGGTATAAAATGGTGTTACAATGGTGCCCCGAACACACATGAGCAAGCAATACTCGGGTTTCTCCAGGGCGAGAAGGGAGGAAGCTAGCACTCTCGCCTCTCCTGGTGGTGGTTGAACGTAAGTAGTGTAAGGGGGTGTGTTCTCATGTTCTTGTCTGTTGCCTCGCACGTACGAGGCTACCTATCTATTTATACACGTACAAAATCATTAATTTTATGGATACATAGCTTATTATCCAGTGGTCCGCGCAATGCCTCGTGGTTTGAAGGCTGCTCCTTGACTAAGGTCGTACGGGAACGTCGCGTCTGTCCTTTGAAATGAAGGAAAAGGGCGTGGTGTAGCAATAAAACGTGACGGGGGCAGGTGGCTGTGGACTTTGTGATCCCGCGACGGGACGTAGCGGCACGGCGAACGTCAGCACGACGGGCGCAAAAAAACGGAACACGAGACCCATCTAGTGCGGCTGCGTGTCCCCCACGGCAGTGCCCGAGTAGCGGGAGGCTCGAACACTACCCCGCATGTGACTGTCGCTGCTTGGGAGACCTGAGCAGCGGTCAGTTCTCCCCTGAGCAACTCTTTCGGGACGCATGCGCTTTTGGGGGCCAGACCGGTCTTGGGTATTTACGGGAATACCACCAATCCCCGTCATCTAGCCCCTGAGGCTCAAGTGGAAAGCTACTCGGGCCAAGTCATCCTCTTGAGGCTCAAAAGAAAACGATCCTCAGAGGGGATAAAGCCTGGCATTGAAGGGCTAATGTCGTAAAGGAAACAGAGGTTGGAGCCACACAGGGCTCCCGACCAAAGATTCTTCAACCATCGCCTTGGAGGTCGAGGTGCGCCCGCCGAGCGGACGTTTGGGAAATCGAGGCCAATAAGCTTCCGCGTACGGGAAGGAGGATCAACTGGGCTCCGCCGGTTGGGCTTCTTGATTAATGCAGACGATCAACTGTGGGCGAGGGAGCCAGCGGTCACCGGGGCTTATCAAGGGGTGATGCATGGAGCGTTAAAGTGGATTTGAAAGCGTTGATGTAGGATATCAAGCTTCAAGATGGTGCTCAAGGCCAAGGTATGGCTAGTGTAGGGATAAGGATGTTTTCTAGTCTTTTACCGGTCTTGGTGGTTGGTTGAAAGATTCGATTTGTAGGATAGTTGCCGTACTATTAAGAGGGATCCGGATCAGTGTTGATGGATCGGGTCCTAGCTCTCAGGTGATGCACAATTACTCCTAAACCCTAGTTAAGCCTAGTAAGGTGTCGGGGTGTCGTAGGAGTGTAGCGAGAGTGTCGGAGGTGTCCGTGAGGTGTTAGGACTTGTGGTTGTCCGAGAGTGAGCGAGAGGGGCTCCGAGAGATCTCCGAACTTAGTGGGTGTTTTTGGGCCGGACAGTCTCCAAGAAACAGAGAGTTTGTAGTGTTAGGTGGACACTCTAAGACCATACAGTCCAGAGTAGGTTCGAGCTAAGAAAAAGAGGAAACAGAAAGTTGGTAGTGCTGGGCGGACGGTCCGGGCTAGGGCCGGACAATCCGGGCATGGGCTAGACGGTTTAGAGTGTTTTTGGTAGTACCTGGCGGATGGTCCGAGCAGGGGGCCGGATTGTCCGGATAGGGGACCGGACCGTCCGGGCAAGAGGCCGGGCCCGGACGGTTTTGCTAATACTACCATTCGGAGCTCGGACGATTGGGCCGAACGGTCCGGCCAGGGACCAGACGATTAGGGTGTTTTTGGTAGTACTGGGCGGACGATCGGGCCAGACAGTCAGGCTAGAGGCCAGACGATCAGGGTGCATTTCGTAGGTATTTTTAGATAGTCCAGGATTTTTTTCAGACCGTCTTTCAACAACTATCATTCTTCCAATGACTAGTTTTTCAGATCTAGACCTATATAAACCCTTGGGTGGCTCATTGTGGTGTTTTTTTGGAGAGCTTGGATGAGCTTTAGTGAGCCTTGGGGGTTTGAGGATTGGTTTGGCTGAGATTTTGGGTATGTCCCAAAGTGTGAGAAGTGGCTATAGAGAGTGAGAAAGAGGAAGAGCACCAAATTGGGTGGATTTGGTGAAACTCTAGTGAGAGGAGTGAGTGACCAAGTGCGTCTTATGTGCATCACTCTTGAGCTTGATTCGGTGCGATCAAGCGGCTTCGGGTTTGTTACTTGTGGTGCTTGCTGGCACCTAGACGACGTGGGAGGCGTCGTGTACCAGTGACCTTCTCAAGAAGTGTGTGGATGGCTCAGGCAAACTGTATAAGTGGCTTTGGTGCTTGCCATCTCTAGAGAGGAGGAACTAGCAACCACTAGTGGAGAAGAGACGGTTGGCTTGGAGAGGGAGCCGGCCTTTGTGAGGATCAAGCCTCAACGTGTATTAGGGGAGACCGGCAAGTCTCCGAGCACTACAAGAAAAAGTTTTCGCGTCATTTGTGGTCTGCTACTTATGCTCTTATATTCATTCACATGTCCTTGAGCTTGTGCTAGTCCTCTAAGTATTTATCGTGTGCTTAATTATATATCTTGATTGTCTAGTTGCATTTAGCTTACCTCACTATAGGATTACTGTCACATTGCCATATCACTTGTGTTTAAAAGAATATATGTTTAGCTTTCGCATTTATTTAAGTTTTGGACACAAGCGTAAAATCGAATAGAAAGTAAAATTTTGAGATGCCCAATTCACCCCCTTGGACATCCGGTTCCATACAATGTACCATTATTTGTTCATTTTTCAAGTGATGGTATCAAGGACTCCCTCTAGTAGGGTAATGCCTGCTCTGTGCATAAGTTCCTAATTGGAAAGTATTTGGGAAGTAGATTTGCTGGTAGCACCCTTCTCACATTTTGGATCCAAGGGTTGTTTGTGGTGGCCTTTGCCACCTTTTCGGTAACTTTTGAAGAGAGATGGCACAACAAATTCCATTATCTAAAGAAAATGTAATGTATGGACGTGTACAGTGCCCGCATGATTCACGCTATTAGTTTTTCATGAACTTCGAAGTGTACTTCAATTACTCCTGGAGTTAGCGTGACGCGCGCCACAAGTTTTACATAAACTTCAAAATGGTACTTCAATTAGTCCTTCAGCTATAGCGCGAGTAGAGAAGTCGTCCCTGCTGCGCATGTAAATACGGCATCAGCGTTGAAGTAACAGTGATGTTCCAATAGGAAAGTCAGCCGCCCAACGAAAACTTGAACTCTTTGAATCAAGGACGATATATGTATCTTAATTAGCGGCGTTAATTACAATTAATGACCCAAACAACCACTTTTGCTCGTGTATTATATGGCACCGCGCATCTCCCTCTCGACTTCATCCATTCACCACATTTCTCGCTCGAACTAACGCCGATCATGATCTTGTATGCCACCATGGGCAAAACACTTGTAGTCTTGAGCTTTTTACTCGCCGTAATGGTGGCGACATCGGTAGATCTCGAGCAAGATGAAGATATGTCTACCTACATGGTGCACGTCGCACACACCCACGCACCTCCCGCCTCACCCCATGAGACTGATGACCTCACGCACGCATACACCTCCTTCCTCGGCGAGCTCCTCCCTGCACGCATCAGCCAACCAGTCCCGAGCATCATCTACTACTACCGTCACGTCATGAGCGGCTTCGCGGCGCGCCTGACAGCGACTCAGGCCGCGCACCTCAAGGCCCAGCCTTCCGTCCTCGCTGTCGTCCGTGACAAGACCTCGACGCTGCACACCACCCTGACTCCCTCGTTCCTCCACCTCTTGCCGCCTTCGTCTTCTAGGCTCGTAACGGAGTCGAACGGCGGCGCCGGGGCGGTGATCGCGGTCATAGACACCGGCGTCTACTCGAAGGACCGTGCGTCCTTCGCGGCTGACCCATCGCTGCCGCCACCGCCGCGCACATTCCGCGGGGGTTGCGTCTCGGCTGCGGTGTTCAACGCCACCGCCTACTGCAACAACAAGCTCGTCGGCGCCAAGTTCTGCTACCGAGGGTACGAGGCGACAAAGGGTCCGATCAATCAGGCGATAGAGTCCAAGTCGCCGCTCGACACCGCGGGTCATGGCACGCACACCGCCTCTACCGCCGCCGGCGCTGCCGTCCCAAACGCCAGACTCTTCGGCTTCGCCGAGGGCACCGCCATGGGCATGGCCGTCCGCGCGCACATTGCCGTCTACAAGGTATGTTGGGGCAAGTGCTATCACTCTGACATCCTTGCGGGGATCGAGGAAGCCATGAACGACGACGTTGATGTCATCTCCCTTTCTCTCGGTGGGCGCTTTCAAAAACTTTACGATGAAGCGGTATCAGTTGGCACGTATAATGCCATCCGGAAGGGCATAGTTGTCTCTGCATCCGCTGGTAACGACGGTCCTGAAAAATACACCGCCGGCAACCTCGCGCCATGGGTGTTTACCGTAGGGGCATCAACCATAAACCGTCAGTTCCCAGCGCATGTTGTTCTCGGCAACAACAAAACCTTCATAGGCACCTCGCTTTATTCTGGCCAAAACTCGGCCCGAATAATGAAACCGGCCACTAGTGTTTAGCGGTGATGTTGGCTCTGTCTCTTGTGAATTTGGGCGACTCGATGCCCGCAAAGTTGCCGGCAAGATCGTCGTGTGCGATGGTGGGATCTCGCTTGCGCTGAAAGGAGCTGCCGTGAAAGAAGCTGGTGGCGTCGGTGTCATCCTCCTGAATTACGATCCCCGAAGCACCGCCGATCTCCTCCCAGCCTCCACGGTCGATTTAGACGACTTCGTGGAGATCTTAAAGTACACACGGTCGGCAAACCCGGTTGCGAGGATTGTCCTCTTCAACACTAGTGTCATCGGGCCATCGCCTTCTGCTCCGAGGGTCGCGTCCTTCTCCAGCCGCGGGCCGAACAAGTTTGCGCCGGAGATCCTCAAGCCCGACGTGATCGCCCCCGGCGTCAACATCCTCGCCGCTTGGACCGGGGCAAACTCGCCGACGTCTCTCGACCTCGACACGAGGCGCGTCAAGTTCAACATCATCTCCGGCACGTCCATGGCGTGCCCTCATGTGAGCGGCATCGCGGCCATGCTCAAGGTGGCGCGACCAAGCTGGAGCCCCGCGGCGATCAAGTCGGCTATGATGACGACGGCGTACAACGTGGACAACGCCGACGATGCCATCAAGAACATGATCGGCCAGGCGGCCGGGCCGTACGAGATCGGGGCCGGCCATGTCGACCCCAACCGCGCCCTCGATCCCGGCCTCGTGTACAATGCCACCGCCGACGACTACCTCTCCTTCCTGTGAGGCATGGCTACAGGTCGTGGCAGATCGCCATGTTCACGGCAGACGGCACACTGACCGACTGCTCGACTCGCCGGCGGCCCGTGGGGGACCTCAACTACCCTGCCTTCTCGGCGATCATGCAGAATTGGGGAGAGCAGGTCACGCAACGCCGTGCTGTGACCAACGTCGGAGGGAATGTGAATGCTGTCTACAATGTCAGAAGCAGCGCCCCACCTGGCACTACTCTCACGGTGACGCCGGAGAGGCTGGTGTTCGACGGGCAGCACCAAACTCAAGAGTTCTCCATCACCTTGACAACGGTGGGGAGGAGGGCCGGCGACTCGGATTACACGTCCGGGTCAATCGTGTGGAGCGACGGCCAACACAAGGTGACGAGCCCCATCGCCGTCACCTGGAAGTGATCACTGTCTCATAGTATGTATCTTACTAAAGGGGTCATATGGATCGTGCTCGATCCTTAATGTGTGTGTGTCCCCCATATGCAGTATAGCACAGTTGCGAGTTGCAAATGTGCAAACGTGATTGTGGCTGGACGTATAAATAAGCCTGATGTTACTTGTTGTACCAGGAATATATACATGAATGAAATAAATTAAGGGAGCGACTAGCGTCTGGACATTTGTTGATCCGAACGCTAGCCCCGAATGCTCCACTTGCCAGAAGAAAAGTATGCAACATTTATAAAATTGCAATAATTAGATAGATGCCACTTTCCTTTCCTGAATGGAGCTTGAGTGTCGCCCACCATGGAGCTCGCCGCTGGGAAGGGGGGTGGGGAGGAAGACAACCGTGAAGGAGTTCTTATCAAGAGCACATGGCCTTGCTGTAGGGTTGATGGAAGCTACTGGGAAATTGGCACCGATGAGGCGTGAACTCCAGCTTCTGCCGTGATTCCAGCGAGCTCCACCATAAAAGGAGATGGAGAGGGGCTAGAGAAAAAAAAGAGGAGGATGGACATTTCGTCCCTATATAAATTTTGTAATTTTATAATGATATTTTTATGAACATGGTGAAATATATTGTTCGTCTTTCTCTATCAGTTTAAACTTTTGAATGAACTGATATACTGACCTTGTGGGGGGCAAGACAATTATCTGATTTTCGAGCTTTGCAGTAACTTATATCCAAAAAAGACAAAAGCTGGGCGAGAACGCGCGCGTGGGATGCCGGCAGACTGGGCAGTCGTGAGCTGATCAAACCCCGGCTTCCGCGCGCACGGCGCCGAAGAGCGCGGTGCCCTCGAGGACGCCCTGGATGGCCTTGGCGTAGCACGCGCGCAGCCGATGCAGCGCCCGCCGGTACATCGCCGCCATCCACCGCATCCGCATCCTCCGTATAAGTAGCGTCGTCCCGAGAAACCTCCGCCTCCTCCCACCGCCGCCGAGCCTCGCCACCGCCATCTTCTTCCTCCTCCTGCTCGCCAGCAGCGCTGTCGCCGAGCGTCGGGGCGCGCCGAAGCACAGAACGGCTCTCCACACGGCGCGGCATCCGGCTATTTGCTGCAGATCTCTCATCTCCTTGTTTGATCTGTGTAAGCACCAGCTGCTTTGCTTCGACGTGCAAGTGAATGAATCGTATTTATATGTGTGTTTCCTGGGTGTTAGACCACGAGAGGTTGTTAATTCATTACTTGGAGAGTTGCGGAGTAGTATTGTTTCATGGTCAAGATCATATCGTTAAGTGGTTGGGTTATGCAGGTGTGACTCGTGAGGTCTGAGAGACCCGCTGGTATGTACTACAAGTGCGCGTGCAGTGTCCGCATGAATCATGCTAGATTGCACGTGGAAGTATTCATCAACGCGATAGGAAAAACGAAATTGCTAATGATCAGGCAACTGATTTTTTAGGTAGCGGTCAGTCGATTTTTGTGGCCGTCCGATGCGTTTATCCGGAGATTCGTGCGCAACGGCGCAGGTTGAGCGGGGCAGAGTTTTTTCGCGCAAGGGGAAGAGCAAAGTGGGATTTTCGCATAGGAGTTGTGTCCGGGGCGGGGACATATTAATTCGTATTCCTCGGTGAGCGCGCCGTGGTGTGGGTTTCTCTGTTCGTCGCTGTGTTCGGTGAGGGGCGGTTTTTTTGGCGAACGAGAGGAGGCAGAGAGGGCGGTTTGCTTTTTGCGCCGGCGATGCAAAGCTCGGGAGAGCAACGCCGGTGGTAAAGGTGGCGGTCGTCGACTTGAGGGTGAAGGCACCGAGTAGATCGCATGCGGCGGCGACGGCAATCTGTAAGTGGGAGCAGTAAGTTTTTTTTTGTGTAATTTCTTCTATTCGGTAGAGCCAACGTTAGGGGGCGGGTTCTGAATTTTTTTTTTTTGCGTTATGTTCTACTGAGGTATTGCTTGCGTTTAGGAGAAGCAGAGTATACAAGTTGGTTTGTTTTTTTTTGGGGTTTTTTTTTGGGGGGGAGGGGCGACATGCTTTGTTTGTTGGTGTAGCACTTATTTTTGTTTTTTGGATACGTGAGATGAATGGAGGTTAATATGTATGTGTTGTGTGCAAATCTCGGTTAGTTGAAGCACGTTCGGTACATACATCACTAGTAATTTATCAGCCATGGGGGGTGGGGTCGGGTTGTGATATATTTTTTTTGGGTGTTATGATCTAAGGAGCTACTGATTGGGAGTAGGAGAAGCCTGAGCAAAAATAAGGGGGGGTTGTGTAATTTATTTGGTTTATTTTTTGGGGGATTTTATCAGCCACTGGCATGATGTACATTTTTTTGTATGCATTCCCTAGTAGAATGTCAGGATATTTTTTTTTTTTGTGTGAGTGTACCTCCGTAGGACGGTACTTTTTTTGTGTTGTTTTGTAGTGTTGATTTAAATTCCTTCAATTTTTGAGTAGTATACGTGATGTACTATAGAGGGTGTCACATATTTTTTAGGTCTGATATTTATTTTTGGTGCTATGTTTTTGTATAGAGGGTGCACACATATTCTAAGTATGTAGACACACATGATTGTTAATTCTGTTTGCTTATAAATAGTACCTTTTTTGCCTATCAAATGTATAAGCTATGTTGTTATTGATTAGGCATCATATTTTACGTATGTAGACACACATTTTTGTCAAATGTATAGGGGTATGCTGTTACACATTAGGCAGCATGTGTAAATTGGGGGTCCCCCATCAAGATTGGTACTGTTTTTTGTTCAAAGGATGTTATTCTACGTTTAATTTTTTTTCTAATTAGCATGCGTCATTTTTACGGAGACACATGCTTATTTTAATTTTGGTTGGGGGGGGGGGAGTACGCTTATTTCAGACAAGTGCATCAGTTTGTATGTGACCATCACATTTTTTGCTTGACTGCAATCTGTTAATTTTTTTATAGTTCTGTATGTGTGTAAGTTATGCTATCTTTTTTCAGCAAGCAGCTTCTTGCACTAATGATAGGCACTCATACCCATTGATAGGGGCATAGTGATTTCTCTTTTTTGTTTATATCCCAGTCGATTTGCACCATTGGAAAACCTAAATTTTTTGCAATTATGTAAAAAAGTGCAGCTTCAGTGTAATTGAAGTGCATTTTTGTGTTTTGTGAGTTTTTGGAACCGTGGTAGCGCATCATTTTTACTTTTTTTTTTTTGCACAGGCTGCATGTACAAAGTGTAATTATTCTTGTTTTGGGGGTAACTGGATATTGCACAGGTGTAAACCAAAATTTTAACTAATGTGCTATCCAACTTGTGTATTCTGTGGTGCTATACAATTGGGAGCCACAATTGCTGCTATACTAATGTTCTGAAACATAAGGTGCTTCCTTTGTTCAATTTATAAACAATGGTTAACAAGTTTTTTGTTGTTGTTGTTGTTGGGGGGTGGGGTGGGGTATGGAGGGTCTTTTTTTTTTACTGTTGTATGGAGTTGCAAGTACTGCAATTTTTTTTTTGGGTGAGGGATGGGATGACCATATAATAACAAATAGATTTCTGTTATTATTTTTTTTATGCACGTGTATGATTATTTTTTTTAGATGGACTCGGATGATAGCAATTCAGATGGTATTGAGTCTATATCAAACAAAGGCTCAGATTCAATTGAAGAAGGTGGCGATTCTGATTACCAGTGTTCTATTGACACTGGATCTGATTCAGTGGGCTTGCCAGATGATGATGTTATCTTGAAATTGCTGAAAAAGTCTGTAAGTACCCAAAAAAAAATTTAATTTGAGTATGCACCTTTTTTTCCAACATTTTTTTTTGTGCGTGAGGTCTGCATGTAATGCAATAGGGTTTAATTTATTTAATATAACAAGGTTGTAAAAGCAGTGAAAAGAAAGGCATTAAATAAAGATGCTGGCAAGCAAACTACCAAGGTTTTTGTGGTTTTCTGTTTTCAGATTGTGTTAACTTAATATATGCAATTATGCAGACTATTCATTTTTTTTTCTTTTTTTGATTTGTAGAGACAAAAAACTGAAATCAGCACAAAGAGACCTAGGAAGGTTACAGCTGTTCCAAAAGTAAAGAGCAGATGCAACATCCGTTACTTCGCTGAAGTCGTCAAATCTCTTAGTGAAGAGAAGAAATTTATAATTCAACAATATGGTTTTGGATCTCTTTCGAAATTTGATGTGTGTGCTGTGCCTAGATCTTTTGTCCAATGGATTGCAGAAAAACAGACACAACCACTTGTGATATCGTGGTGGGAGGGAAATTAATTCCAATCAGCCCAATGTCAGTCCACTTGGTATTAGGCATCCCAATTGGGGGGATGAGATAAAGTCTAAAGGAGAAGTTCCAAAGAATTCTTTTATCCATTTGTTCAGTCAATCTTCTGTGCCAACAATTAAATATTTTGGTAATCAAATTCTGAAGGAGGAGTTGGGGGATGATCAACTAGTGAGATGTTTCCTGGTTATTGCACTGTCAACATTCTTATGCCCAAATTCAAGCACTCACCCAAGTACAAAATATTTTGGAGCCTTACTGGATGTGGCAAAAATTAAAGAATATGACTGGTCAAAATTTGTGTTTGATTGGGTAATCACTTACATTCAGAAGTATCAAAAGGATAGATCAAGGAGGTCTAGCGATATTCTGACTCTTGGGGGATGCTTATATTTCCTAGCGGTAAGGTCCCTGTTATTTACTGTTATAATCTCATTCTACATTTTTTTTTTGTCATCAAGTGTTTGCACGAAGTTTTTTGCTGGTATCTTTTTTGTAATTCTATAAGTGATTGAGATTTCATTATAAATGTGGGGGTATGTATATTTGTAAAGAATAATGCAGATTTTAGAGCCCTATCACACTGCTGTTCTTAAATTATTTTTTAGTTCTGTCATGCATACATACTTCTTGCGTTTAATTGTAACAATACCCTCTCATTTTTGTCATGGTATATGTGTTTTTTTAGCGATGCTTTTTTTTTGGTATTAGTTCATTCTCATTAATACTACTCATACACCTTTTAGGTATATTATCTCGATTTTCTTGAGTTTGGCTTCTACAATATACCAAATACAATGCCGCTAATTGATGTTTGGAAAGGTGATATGATACAAAAGTTTTCAAAATTTGACATTGTTCAACAAAGCAAATTCGGCAAGAGACCTGTGAGTATTTTTCTTTCTTTATTTTTGTCGAGCTTTCTTTTTTTTTTTTCACTCATCTATGATAAGTGCTTTCATATTAGTTTACTCATATACAATTTTTTTTTTGTTTTACAGGTGAAAGACATTCATCGGACTTGTTATGGATTGCATTTTAGAGATCGAATAAGATTTAGAAGATCATTAGACAATATTGTTGGCAGTTGTTTGACATACAAGGTAACCAGGGTGAAACACAACTTTGTAGCTATTTTAGTTTTAAACACATAGATGAATCAGTTATTTCTACTTTTTTTGACATTTATGAAATTAGGTTGGTTGTTTATCTTTTAAGGCCTTATATTATTTTTTGTTTTCATAAAAACAGGGGAAAGATGATATTAATGCAATTTTTCAAAAATTTGAGGACCAAGTAGACCCTCGTGTTTCATTGAAGGCTGAGACACTTGTTCTAAACATTCTTAATTATATGCAGCTAGCAAGCAATTCTATCCCTTCGAATCAAAACGACAATGACAACAACCCAGCGGCAATGATGATGGAGACAAGTGATGGCGGGGACGATGATGATGGGAAGCTGAAAGAAAATGACAACCGAGATAACCCTACTGCAGATGATTTCAACAGACAAGGAAATACGTCAACTGAACGAAATATGGAGTCCCAATCTACTTTGAAGGTGCCTTCTGATGGCGAAAACGAAAGTGGAAAAGCGGATGCTCACGGTGAATCTCAGTCAACTGAAAAAATCATATCCCAGAGAGCCTCATCTTTTGATGGTAATTTTTTTTTCAAACTTTTTTTTTAATAGTTATTTTCATTTTGTTGTTAATTTAGTTCTATGTGCTCCCTTTTTTTTTTACTAAGGACTGCAAACAAGCAAAAGGAAGAACAATAAACGTGCACGCAAATCCAACGGAAGTCAGGAATCAAACAATTCTATCGCTTCACGAACAAGATCTCGTCGTTTGTCCACTTATTCTCCGTTGGGTAGCAAGACAGAGGTATTTTTTTGCGATGCAATGCAATCTGTTTTTTTTACATAAGTGCATGTTTATCATAAAGTTTTTTTTTAATGTAGAAATCTGAACCTGGTGAATCTGCGAAGGAATATCGCTTCATAATCTGTGAAACTCCAATGGTAACTTTATAGTAAAATTTCCTTACATCTTTTTTATGTCTTCTAACTTTTTTTTTGTTTTGTAAGGACGAAAAAGAGAGTAGTCCAAATACTGCTAGCCTAGGACATTTTTTGACACAGCGTGGTACCGATATGTTTGATGTTGCTTCTAAACATACAAACGTATAATATCTTTACTGCATCTATATTCATTTTTAGTTCTTTTTTTAAGTCTATTTTTCAGGTTTTTTTTTATGTACTGTTCAAAATTTTTTTTCCAGGATTATGAAGTTCAGAAACATTCAAGTCAAGGTAAATTTTTTTAACCTATAATTCTACATTAATTTTTTTCCAACAGTTTTTGAGATCTTTTTTTTTTTTGCATCTTATAAAGTTCACTACAAATTTTCATGACCATCCATATGAATGAAACAATCTTTCTTTTTTTTTTGTCACTCAAATTCGCATAGTATTATGCATGGAGTTGCAGTCTCAAACAAAAGTGCATTTTTAATATTTGTTACAGTGCAACCTCTAGAGTTGAACATCGAACTACTAAAAGCCCCAGGTAAGGGTGATCTTCTGTTTTCTACTGCATAAAACAGCGTGTTTAGCAAGGCTGCTAATTATATGACTGAAAACAATATTTCATTTTTTTGTCACTAAATTTTTGCATAATATTATGTCTGGAGTTGCACGCTCAAACGAAAGTGCATTTTTTAATATTGTCACGGTGCAACCTCCAAGATATAATCTTTTAATCTTAGTAGGACTTGCACCCTCAAAAAACCAAAAAATTGCACCTTTTCCTCTTTTTTTTTTGCATTTTATAACATATCATCATGTGCAAAAAGCAGCGGTTGTTTTTTTATTTTTTGTTATTGTTTTTTTTGCCGAAACACAGATATTGAGGAACACACCACAGATGGACCAATAGAGGTGAACATCGAATCACTAAAAGCTCCAGGTAAGTGTGATTTTTCTTACCCTGCTGCATAAAAAAGTGTGTTTAGCAAGGCTGACCACTCAGGTGGGGTTTTATGACTGATGTGCACAATCTTTTTTTTTTATTAAGGACTGGAAGTAAGCAAAACCAAGAACAAGAAACGTGCACGCAAATTGAATGGAAGTCAGGAATCAAACAATTCTATTGCTTCACGAACAAGATCTAGTCGTTTGTCCACCGATCCCCCGTTGGACAGCAACACAAAGGTATATTGGGGCAGCAACGCAATCTGTTTTTTATTTAAATTTCTTCACAAGTGCATGTTTACTATAAAAGTTTTTTTCAATGCCGAAAGTTCAGCCCGAAGAATCTGCAAAGGAATATCATGTGATATCTCCAATGGTAAGTTTGTATAGTTAATTTACTTTGCATGTTATTTATGTTTTCTAATTATTCATTTTTTTTGTTTTTGTAAGGATGAAAATGAGAGAAGTCAAAATACTGCTACGCTAGAGCATTTTTTGACACAGCCTGGAACCGATATGTTCGATGTTGCATCGAAACATACAACGATATATATATATATATATATATATATATATATATATATATATATATATATATATATATATATATATATATATATATATATCTATATTCATTTTAGTTTTTTTAAAAAGTATAATTTTTCAGTTTTGCTTTTTTTTAAATTTTACTGTTCATTTTTTGTAGGATTATGAAGTTCAGAAACAGTCAAGCGAAGGTAAATTTTTTTTGCCTATTATTCTACATTAAATCCCCCCCAAGAGTTGTATGTGATCTGTTATTTTTTTGCATCTTATAAGAGTTTACTAAAAAATTTCACAACCATCATACGACTGAAAATATTTTTTAGTACGAGTTTCACCGTAAAAATTCAAAAAATTGCACATTCCCTCTATTTTTGTTTTTTTTATTACATATCATCCTGTGCAAAAAATGCACCAGTGGTTTTTCTTCTTTTTTATTTTTATTTTTTGCCGAAACACAGATTATGAGGAAAAAACACCAAATGCACCAATAGAGGTGAACATCGAATCACCAAAAGCTCCAGGTAAGGCTAATTTTTTTTTATATTGCATTAAACAGCGTGTTTAATAAGGCCGCTCATTTAAGGCCAATTTGTGAGGTGGACTGGTGGACTGGTGGATTTCATTTTTAAAAAAAAGAACAAGCATTTCACAAGGTGCCCCACATTTTTTTTTTGCAGTGAAAACAGAAAGACCACTCAATATAAGACCACTCAAAGTAGTTCCACCGACGGACACAATTGTGTTTCCAGGTTAATTTTTCTTTTTTTTCTGGCAGTGTTTATTTATTATTATTATTTTTAAAATTGTATGATATATGTTGTCTCTGTTGTTATTTTAATTTGTACAGTTTATGATCACGATAATCAAGTTCAAGCCAATGAGATGGCAAAAGACCTCTCATTGCTACACATCAATCACCAGGTTCATTTGTTGATTTTTATTTTTGTTTTTTTGACGATGAACAAATGTGCTGAATACATGGAGATTACATGCTTTTTTATTTTTTTTCACATGCTTTTTAAGCTGTCATGTTATTTTTCAATCAATCTAATTTTTGTATGCTGCCAAAACTAATTTTGCACTTGTTTACAATGTGCAACCTTTAGTATAGCTATAGTGCAATTTTAGTAATAACTAATTGATACATTTTTTAAAAAAAAAAAACTTCCTTCAGTTGCTTATTTTTTTTTTGCTCATAGCAGAAGAATTAGATGCATTATAGTTGAACATAACAAATATACTAACACATTTTGTTTCGCTTATTAGATGCATTATTTTTATTCATCGGAAAGGGGATTTGTGTTTTTAAAAATGTAAATTCAATGGATTTTCTTCTCAGGACGATGTTTCTACAAGCACACAACATCGTGCCCTTTCAAGAATTGTCAAATCAAGTAAATACGATTCTTCTCCTTTTGGGAATCCAAAGATAATGACATATGTTACTAGTATAGAGTTAGTTCATTATGAAGCAATTGTGGAGATTTCGAACACAAAGAGCATGACATAGTGAGTTTTGATACAAACACATTGTCCCCTTTTTTCACAATGATTTTTTGTAAAATTGTATTTTGAATGCCATTTTTTTTTCACGTATGCAGCTCTACTGCCGTACATTATGGCAAGGTGAAAGTATCTTTTTATTCTCTTGGTCAATCTTTGAAGAGGAGGGCAAGGGTTGATTCATATCTTGTCAATGGATTTTGCTACAAACTCATGATGGATGTTAGCCCTACTGTTTCAAAAAAGAACTACTTTTTTCACACCTTGAGTGTCAGTCCTCTAAATAACTTTATATTTTCTGTGTGTATTTACTTTTTAATAAATTTTTTGTGTATTGCTAAAAATCCTTTTTTTTCATTGCTGATGTTTGTTTCCAGGAATACTTTCTCCAAAAGTGGGGAAATGGTGTTGTTCAGGCTGAAATGAGAAGTGCAGTGCGTGCTGTTTTTCAACGTGCATCACCTATAATAGCACACTGCAACCTGGTAAAACACTGCATGAGTTGATATTTTTTTAAAAAAAAATGTTCCCATAGTGGCTTAAATGAGGAAATTTTTTGATGACATTTGATCGCTAAGAGAAATCATGTTTTCCATATAGTTATTTTTCCCCACATTGTTCAAGGACCATTGGCTAGCATTTGTGGTGGATTTGGAAGATTCAGCTTTTGTCTATCTAGATTCAATGTTTAATAGGGACAGTAATTTCTACAAGGAACTAAAGCCAATTCTAGTGAGTTTGTTTTGTGCAATTTTATTTACTTTATATTGCCATGAATATTTTTGTTGTTTTCTGTTTTTTTTAATTTAGTATTTTTTTTGTTAGGTCCCTAATTTTGTGAGGGCATGGGAAGAGTTTGTACCAATACCTATAAACTTCAACGATTTTGATGATATACATGCTACCGTTCCTCAACAAAACAATACGTAATTTTTTTCTCATATTTTATTCAGTTTTTTCTTTCATCATATAGAGTGTTATTCATAATTTTTTGTTTATTTTTCCCACAAAAAACCAGCCATGATTGTGGAGTTTTCATGCTAAAGTTCATGGAATTATGGAAGCCACGAGTTCATCTAAAGGAGAAATTCTCACATCTAGATATTGAAAATTTGAGAGTCAAAATAGCAAATGAAATGCTATTTTCAAAGCATAACAAATCAAATAATTCCAAGGAGGTAGTCCAGAACTTTAATATGCAGGTGAATATTTGCTAGACATTCTGTTTTTATTTATTCTTAATAAATTTTTGTAGAATGCAAAAAAAAATAAATAAAAACATCATACATACTGTTTTCGATAAGCTTTTTTTTTTTTTTTTACTTTTACAGGGACGCAGAACAAAAGGCTAAGCAAGCATGGAGTTTTTTTCTTTTGTCATTTGCAAAACGCTATCATAATTGAACTATATGTACCCCGCGAAACATGTCATATGTTACTTTGTCAGCAACACCATTTATATCTTTTTGTCATGTTTTTTTTTATATGTGATTTCTTTTGATTTCCTTTTTTTCCAACAACAACATCAACTACTGAGTTAGGAGACAACAAATGAACAATAAAAAAACATGCTCTCCATAAAGTTTGCTCATCACATATTTTAAATATCCAATAAATAATCTGAATAAATAAAAACACATCTTTCTGTAAATATGCTCAGCAAGTAAAATGCCCCTGCGTCACCAGTGTATATTTTTTGGTCTTCAACATCGAGATGCTCATGTCTGGATCATATATTTGTTTTTTTTTCGCTTCACAGCTCCTGTCTTTTCTTTGTTCAAATGAGGACACGTACGCACATTATGATCATGCGATCGACAATGGCTACAAGTTCTAGCATTTTTCATTTTTTCAGCCATAGGTTTCAGTCTCCCTTTTTGTTTTGCGGGCCTTCCCTTGGGCACTGCATTTCCTGGATCTTTAAGGTTGACAGCAGCAGACCCTCTTGAAATATCACTGCAAGATAATTCCTGGACCACACTGTTTCTCTCATTTTTAGGGTCTACTGTTGTTGAAGAACCAACCAACAGTGTACTGTCAAAATGTTCTTCTATTCTATTTAATTCATTGTTCAGGTAAGCATAGTCACTGACTGCCTTAGATGCATGTGATGCCAATTTTACCATTCTACGAGATAGTATGTTGAATCTTAGTTGACCATTTCCTTCAATCAGCTCGATTGGCATGCTATTTTCATAATTCCTCATATTAGACAACACCATTGGACACCATCTAGCAACAAAGTACTTTTTGTGAAGCTCAGTTTTATTTACTTGAATAAGGACCTTCAAAATGTGCTTGCACACAATTCAATCTTTTTCAAATTTGCCACATACACATTCATACTCCTCTTTGTCAAGGTCAACAGTTACTTCAAATTTCCTGTTTCTCAACTCATTCACTGCATGCATATCTGATTTGCAGACATCATATGCTCTATTTTTTTCTTTTTCAACACAGATCAATTTGGTTGTTTCTTTCAATTCTTTCTGAAATTTGTAGAAAATAGATCTGTTGTACATCTTGGCAGCCTGAATTTCTATGAGGAAATCTGACCAAAGCTGTGGTTTTGTTGTTCTCGTCAAAGAGTCTTGCTGTTTTTCCTTTTCATCTATCCTCTCAACTATTCTATCATATTCTGACATAAAACTTGTTATGCTATAAGTAGAAGCAATGTTATCTTTGAATACTAAATTTGTGCCCTCACTCCTTGCTGTTGTCTGTATAAAAGGAAAAAATTGTGTTTTGAAATACACTGGAACAAAACTTTTCCTTGTGTCCCACATGATTTGGAAGTATCGCATGTTTTGTATGCCATATTTCTCAATCATTGCCAACCACAAATTCTAAAATTCAGACACACTTAGGCTGTTATTTAAAACATCCATGAACTCCTCATGCAACCCAGCAATTCTCCTAAAAGCCATGCCTGCTTTCTCCTATGCTTTTTTCTGAATGTGAAACAAACAATTTCTATGATTTGTCCCTGGAAATACCCTCGATATCGCTGATCTCATTGCTGCATCTTGATCAGTGATGATGCTGACAGGAGCTTTCCCACCCATGCACTTCAAAAAAGTCTCGAAAAGCTACACAAAATTCTCTGCAGTCTCATCCACCAGGAATGCACAAGCAAATAAACAGTTATCACCATGACCTGTAATTCCAACAAATGGAGCAAATGGGAGATTATACTTGTTTGTCCTGTAAGTTGTGTCAAAACTGACAACATCTCCAAAAAGATCATAGTGTCTTCTATAGTTTGCATCAGACCAAAAAATATTTTTTACCATACCATCACCATCTGTTTGAAAGGTGAAATAAAACAGCGGATTTTCCATATGCTTCTGTGTGAACAGTGATAGCACCTGAGTCATGTCATTTTTGTTTTGATCTTTCCTCATAGTTGTCCTTAAATTGCTCACGTCCTTTTTAGTGAAAGGAACAACAGACAAACCTACTCTTAAAAATGACAATATGGCCATAATTTTCCTGTTTGGAATCTGTACCGAGTTCAGTGTTTTTATCAACAATTTTTCTGCATCTGTCATATACTTTTGTGACCTCAGGAATTTTGTTTCACCAGAGGGGCTTAAATCATGGTTGTGTTCAAGTACTAAGCGTATGACCTGCCATCTATTATTTTTCATTGCTATAACCATTCCAGCAGGGCATCCAGTTTGTTCAATTGTATTCATTCTCTTCTTCCTAGCTAGCTGTTCTCTTGTTGCAACTTGATCCTCCTTTTTTGCTTTCCCACCCTTGTTGCATTTCAAGGTTATCCTTGTGACAGCATTGTTGTTCTTTTTTTTTTCCGCGAATGGTAGTTGCCTGCTTTCACAGCCGAGAAGCCCACTATGAAAGCATAACTATTATAGAATTTGTGGGCTTCATCAACTGTCTCAAACAACATATCTAAATGAGGAACATGGTGGCTCTCAATAAGACAATTGCCTTCTCGAGCTGCATCTATACTTTCATTCTCCAATAATATTTCAATATCTTCTTCTGTAATTTTTTCTTGGGTTATATCTGTGGTTTGCTCACTCCCAGGCATCTGCTGATGCTCAATTTGATAGATATCACCAATATCTGAATCTATTTGCACCTCTGTGACTGCATATTGTTGAGTTTCTGTATTCTCTGCTTCCTCACTTTCATAGCCATATCCTTCACCGAAATCTGCATTCTCCTCCTGCATCTTTGTTGTCCCTTCTGGTTCAATCAATTGTTGTCCAAATTCATAGCTTCTGTATTGTTCTCCTCCTGCATCCTGTGTGACTGCATATTGTTGAGCTTCTGTATTCTCTGCTTCCTCACTTTCATAGCCATATCCTTCACCGAAATCTGCATTCTCCCCCTGCATCTTTGTTGTCCCTTCTGGTTCAATCAATTGTTGTCCAAATTCATATGTTCTATTAGTTGTCATGTAAAGTTGCCTTTGCAATGGACATCCTCCAAAAATTTTAGGTGCTGAACTTGACTTACAATTGAGTTGCTGGTATAAAATTAACATGGTCTCACAAATTTTTTTTTTGTGTTTTCACAAGATGTACCTCACTCCCATAAGAAGCAGTAAGTAACTCAGTGTAGCTTGCACATGGAAGATCACAATCTTGTGAGTTCTGATTGCCAAGGTATTCCATGTACTCCAGTAAGCCTTTGTATGAAATGTTGTTGTTGTTTTGCTGTAACACAAAAACAAAACATCATAAATGCATATGTGTTTTTTTTATAAAAAAATTTATACATATTCACCCTTAGCAAACATGCCTTTGTAAGGTTACCTCTTTTTCTGTGGGTGCAACATTTGATATGAGTGCTACACCATTGACATCAATGTTGCCCCCCTTAATAAACAGAAAAAAAACGATATAGTAGTGTACCTTTTCAAATGTTGTAACATCTCATTTTTTTCAAAAGAATAAATTATATGTACTTGTACAAAAGGAAGATTGTTTGTCAACATACCTCCATATGTGGCGTTCCCAAATTTGATGTGGGTGTCACACCTTTCATATCCATAGCTTCCACTGTAACAAAATTTTTTGATGTCAATGATTTTGTACTATACATGTCACGTAAACCATGGGGAACTTATAAGTGCACATGTTTTCATTTTTCAACTGTTCAGTATGATGTACCAGATTTGTTGGAACAGTAACCATTTTTATTTTTTGTATCTTATTTTTGTACTGATTTTGCACATAAATGATTATGTGCAACTTATATTGCTTTCTGGGTGCAAATTTTTCCAATTGCACTGATATAGTGTTTTCATTCACGCTCAATTTTATAAGTGTACACGTTTTCACTTTTCATTCATGTTTCACTTTTTTGTATGTTATTTGTACTGAAATTGCACAGAAATGAATATGTGCAACTTTTATAGTGCTTTTGGTGTAATTTGTTCTAAAATGCACTTACATATTGTTTTCAACACTTAAGAAATTTAAACTTCTATATTTTTCTAGTCATAGTCCCCCATATACAAACATTTGTTTTTCTACCCTTGATTTTTTTCGGGAGTGACTAAGAGCAAGTTGCCTGATAATAAAATAAGTGTCAGTCGATTATTAATAAAATTACACTATAACTATACTAAAATTGCACATTCTAAATAAGTGCAAATTTAATTTTACCAGTGTGCAATTATAGATTGACTGAAACAAAACATGATGATTTGAAACATAGAAAAATATTTGAGAATTTGAACTTCTATATTTCTAGTCATAGTCCCCCATATACAAACATTGTTTCTCTATCCTATGATTTTTTTTTACTGTTTAGTATGCACGTACCAGATTTGTTGCAACAGTAACCATTTTTTTTGTACCTTATATGTACTCAATTTGCACATAAATGAATATGTGCAAGCTATATAGCTTTCTGGTTGCAAATTTTTGCGAATTGCACTAATATATTTGTTTTCATTCATGCTCAACTTACAACTCTACTTTTCATTCATGTTTTTCACTTTTTTTTGTATGTTATTTGTACTGAAATTGCACAGAAAATGAATATATGCAACCTTCATAGTTTTTTTATGGGTGTAATTTTTTCTAAATGCACTTATATATTGTTTCAACACATAAGATTTTGAACTTCTATATTTTTCCAGTCACAGTTCCCCATATACAAACATTGTTTTTCTACCCTTCTCTTTTTTTTTTTCTAAGTGGTCTAATGCAAAATTCTAAAGAAAAACAACCACATTCTATGCCTGGTTTTTGTTTTGTGTTGCATTTTTGTAGCAATGCCAGGTGATTTCCATTTTTTTTTCCAAAAGAATTGTAACAGAAAAAAAATCCGCATCATGAACTATATATGAGAATCAAAAGTAAGGGACAACAGCTATTAGAACGTAGATCACTAAATCTGTAACCAGGATTCTTTCTTTTTTTGTGTTTTTTGTAAAATTTTTTTGATTGAATGGGTAAAGAACAGCACCTTTTTCTTGCTGTGATGGAAGAATCGCAAGAGCATAGACGTCGGCGCGGCGGCTTGGGCATCACGCAGCGCGTAGATCGCGCAGGTGTTACTAGGGTTTTAATACACCGCATTTATTGATGGGCTTTTTGCGCCTTTTAAATTGTTCTGGGCCTGGGGAACCGCCCGAGGCGACGCGCTGGGCCCACATCCGTCGGACAGCGCAGAAGTAAAGAGCACCAATAGATTTGCATCGTTCGGTGCAAAAGAAAATCGACTGAGACTTAAATAACTATCAGGCAACTTACACAAAGTCGGTCCCTAGGAAAAAATAAAAAGGAGACGGCGGCTCCGGGAAAAAAGGGAGGCGGCGAGCGCGGGGCGGAGGCTTGAGTCGAAGTTTTAGGGCATGTTTGGTTAGAAGCCTAACCTTGCCACGCCTAAGGTTAGGCATGCCACATCTGTCTAGACGTGCGTTTGGTTAGTTACTAAGGTTAGTCACGCCACCAAAAGTTAGTCACCATCTCATCCACTCACCACAGAATTTTTCGCCACGAGTGTGACGGACGATTTGCCCGCCACACTTGCCACGCGCACGTCATGGCGGCTCCGCACGGCGTATACGTGCAGCTCGTATACGAGCAGCCTAGCTCGTGCGCGCGTCATGGCGGCTCCGCGCGGCGTATACGTGCAGCTCGTATATGAGCAGCCGAGCCCGTGTGTGAATACGAGCAACTCGTATACGAGCAGCCAAGCCCATATACATGCAGCTCGTATACGTACGTCCCCGGCATCAATGCAAGCTGCATGTTGGACGGGGGCGCCATGTGAAGTGTGCATAAGCGTTTATCTCAAGATTATTAATTTTCCTTAAAAGTTTTGCTCGTATACGTACGTCCCCGGCATCTCAGCTCGTATACGTACGTCCCCGGCATCTCAGCTCACTTTATTTGTTCGTTGTTGATTCGTCCAGGGCAGAATGGTTTTATCGTTGTATAAAGTGAGCAATTAGTTGTGGCTACGATCCAAACACTGGCCATCAATTTTTGCCTAACCTAACCTTAGTCGTGGCTGCAAACCAAACATCAGCTACGGTTGGCCAAGTTAGCCGTGCCACAGGTGTGGCACGCTGCTAACCTTAGGCGTGGCTTTCTTAGTCACGAACCAAACAGACCCTTAAAGTTTTAATTTTAAGTCATATTCAGTTTTCTAGGGTTAGGGTTTGATGGTTGTCCTGTACTCCAAGGTGGCATCGATAGCAGTGCATGTTGTTATGGCAATAAGCTCGCTTATAAGATTTTGCAGCGTGGTGGTTGGTTTCGGCAAACTCTGCGACGACTTCTTTAATAGGGTTAGTGTCTATGGTCCTTGATCTGTTTATAAACTATTAGGATTTATCTCTCTTTGTTGTGGGAGTTTTGTGTTGGATCACTATGCAGAGTTCTTCTCCGTGAGACGTCGGTTCCTTTTGTTGGTCTGCAGATGCAGTTGACAAAGGCAGATTAGAGAAAAACGGTGGAGGAGCAAGATTAGGGTGTTTGTGCATCATCTCTAGTCAGGAAAAAACATGTCTATCAGAAGGTGCAAACAATTTCTAGGATGACATTATTAGTGCAGTCACTATACTACGCATGCTACAGATGTTTGATCTAGACGAGAGAAATGCAAGTTGATTTTAATACTGTTTCTAGTAGGTGTTAATTTTATAGGTGGAGTTATGTTGTAATAGTTTTTTATAGTTGTAATCCTTTGGTTTATGATCTAATAGAAATTTTATTGTTCTATAAAATGTGGAGGTATTCAGAACCGCCACAGGCAGGGGAAGTTGGTGGAACGCTTGGGCCACAGCAATGAGTCTATTACAGCAGCAGACTTGTCTTAACGGGCCAGGCTTCCTTCCGTTTTAGCGGATTCAATCACCGGGCCATGAGACATAAGGACAATTTTTGGGATTCGGAGGCCTACGTAGAGGGGCAGGTTGTGCCCAGTTTCCAGATCTAAAATGGGGCCGCGTCTCGCCTTCTCTTCTGAACCTCCGGATAAGATAATCAACTATTCTGATTGCCGACTGAATGATGGAATCCGTGTCATATCATCTGATGTGCCACCCAACTGATGCAAATATACACGAGCAAATGATGCTAGGTTGAAATGAGATGGCATGTTTCTCCTGCCAATGCAAAGATGCAATTGTAGGTCTATTTAGTAACATAGTTTGGACAAACCATAGTTTTACATAGATTTTTCAATTATATATATAATGAAAACTATGGTTTAAACTAATTCTATTTAACTCCGACTTTCATGGAACTATAGCATGTTTGGCTGTATGGTTTTGAGTATGCCAAGCTAGACCGAAACAAGTAGCCGGTCAAAGTTTGAGAAAATGGGGTGAGAAGTAGAGTTGAAAAAACTTTTAAAAAGAGAGAAAAAAGTATCTATTTGGTCATTGAATTATGTGTGTTCATTTTTGGTTCATGAACAGCAATACCAGGCATACATGGTCCTTGAATTGTGAAAACTGGGCCAAAACAATAGCGGATTTCCATGACGTGGCACAACATGTGCAAATGATATGGGTAGCACACGTGGAACACATTCAAAATACGATTTTAATTAAAATCTTAATCTTATCATGCCCACATGTCTTGCTCTGCCTCTCTATCCATCTCCCTCACCTTCTCCTCCCACCTGTGCACCATGCCACCCCCTCTCTTCCTCTCCTCTCTCCTTCTTGTTCACCGTCCCCAACCATCCACGACCTCCAGTGACCCTCTCACTCCCTCGCACACGTGCAAAAACAGAGGAAGGCGCTAGCAGCTCGACGATGAGCTCGCCAGCTGGGCAGGCGACGACACGGGGAGCTTGGGGGGCGGCCTAGGTGTGCTATTGGATAGCTCGGTCTAGCTCAGGGGTGGCATGAAGCGATGTGGCGGCAAGAAGTAGATGGGACAATGGCAGCTGCACAAGATACTAGCAGTGGTGGGGGCATGGACGATTGAGCTGTGGCTCACGGGAGACCATGCACAAGGCGAGAAGGCGATCGTAGAGGATGTAGCCGATGGCAATGAAGCCCGAAATTCTGATGATGTCGATGAAGGGGCGGTTGTAGGGGAGGGAGCATCGGAGAGGGGCTGTAGAGAAGGGGCTGTCGGATTTGGGAAGGACGGTGGGGAGGAGTGGATGCCAATGAGGGTGAGGCTACCAGAGAGGAGGCTTCAGGGGAGAGGGCATCAGATAGGAGGTGCATGAGAGGGGACGACAGAGCGCCGATGGCTACAGAGGAGGGAGAGAGAGGAATAGGTGGACAGGGAAGGAGAGGGATGGCAAGTGGGTCTCTTGTTGAAAAACCTAAAAAAAAGGGATAATGCCACTTGTGCAACCCACGTGTCTCACATCACACAAAATTGTCCACGTATATGTCAATCACACAAAACCACTAAAAAAATTGTTTTTGACCGATCAAAGGATCATTTGATCCCTTTTCACAATTAAGGGACCATGATTACTTGGTATTGGGACAAAAATGGTACAACGTGTATGGTTTGAGGATCAAATAGATATTTTCTCCAAAAAAAAAAGTTAAGGACAGTAACTTTGTTTTGGAATGGAGTTTTTTTCATCCAAGTACCCACACAGTTTACTAAACAATAAAAAAAACATGGCGAGGAGCGTAACTCTCTTTTGGAATGGGGGTTTTTCTTTTCATCCAAACATCCCACAGTTTACTAAATCATGGTAACCTAAAACCTATAATTTTATCCACAAACCATGAAAATACTATGTTACCAACCAGGAAAAATGTGCTAGTAATTTTTTTTCCCTCAAAGCATATTGCTAATTTGCTATTGGCTAGAAATAAGATCTCATTTGAAACACAGAAAATCATTTTACTTATTGAATTTGATATGAAATCCCTGCGATGTAAAAGAGCAGCCAAATACTATAATACTAGACAATGATCAGGCAGAGGGGGTTGAGCTAGCTAGCCAACGAACGCTTTGCTGTCCGTAGTTGCGACGTGAACCACAGAATCTGGACATATGAAGATGCTGATCGATCAGGAAATGGCCCGGTTTGTGTAACTCTACTCGCAAGAGTTGGAAGTATAACTAAATTGTTCATCTTTTTTCATCAGTTTAGACTTTTAATAAACTGATTGGTGCGTGCAACTTAACACCATAATAGGAAGAGTCCGGAGGCAAAACACTCTCAAAAGGAAAAGGAATTAATACATGTGCACGATAGCTAAAATACTTTCGAAAAATTCTATCAATTAAAAATATACCTTCAGAAAAGTAGTAAGTACGCCATGCAACGAAGAAATCTGAAACGAAGAACTTTGATCTTTTTTTTCTTCGTTTATTTTCTGTTTTCTTCAGATCCAGAAATTTAGTACTAGTACAGTACAGGACACGATAACATGAACCAACAGGCTAGCTAATTAAGAACACAGCGTAAGTACAGATGGAGGAGGTAGAATGAAGAAGCAGGCACCAAATTAAAACAAACGCAGGTGAAAGCAGAAAATTAAACGAAGAACACTTCGATTCCTCACGGCTATACACGCGATCGATCAGTTCTGATCCACGTACGCGAGCCCCGCTGCATGCACCGATCGATCGATGCAGCAGGATGCACACGTACGCACATGTGTGCGCGCCCGGGCGCCGTCAGAACCCGACGCTGACAGCCGGCGCGAACGCCGTGCCGAAGGAGCAGTCGGCGCCGGCCTGCGCGCGCAGCGTGCTGACGAGCGCCGCGCCCTCGAGGAGGTCCCGGAGCGCGGCCGCGTAATAGGCGCGCAGCCGCCGCAGCGCGCGCCGGTACACCGCTGCCAGCCACCGCATCCGCAGCCGGCGGATCGCGCCGAAGAACCTCCTCCGCCCGCCGCCCAGCCTCGCCACCGCCATCTTCTTCTTCCGCCCTCCTGCCGGCACCGGCGGTTCCCCCCCCCGCCCTGGCCGACCACCGCCGCCGCACCCTGAACAGCAAAGGCCGCCGCCCGACGGCGCCGGCCGTGTGATGCAGATCATCTCCCATCTCCGGCAATCTTTTCCCTAGCTTGCTTGCCCTGGGAGGGAGGGCTCCGGAGCTGCTGCGCCTTTGCTTACCAATATGGCGTGGTGTGTTAACTGTTAATTAAGCCTGTGATATGCGTGGGTGTAAGCACTAGTTTACTAGTATGTGATAATAAAAATGTTGAGCTCATCGCAGCAGCTTGTTTCATACAGTGACAGGTGTGGCTGTGGGAAGGTGTGACGCCGATATCTCTTTGGACGACGTGAGGTTAGAAAGTTGACGTGCTACTGCTTCACAGTTCAAGGCCTGGAGCATGCACGGATTATATACTACCGTACGCCTTGCTTAAGCAAACTGTTATCGTGGAAGTTAATTAGAGTAGTAGTAATTTTCCACGGATCTGTATCAAACTTTGCCATTGAAACAATCCGAGCCGTCCGGCTAAGACTTACCTCATCCATGAACCCATGAGTAGCTAAAGATGCCGAATTTTTAATTGTACGTACATGGTAGTCCTGTCCATCCTTAATAGTTGTGATTCCATAACGAATATATAGGCTGGATTAGCTAAGGCATAGTTTGCCTTTGCATGACAAATACAGAGGATATGGATCCATTTGCCATGTATGTAACGATTGAACTGAGAAGTTTAATTAGTTGAACATAAAGTCATTTAGTTTAGTTTAACAGAATTGCTAATTCTTATGTGACTGAAATTTTTGTAACTATAATTCACTCTAAAATTGCACTCTAGTAGGACTAAAATTGCACAGCTTACAAAGGTGTCATTTTAGTATCAAAATTGCTACTTATTAATCATCGGTTTTATTCGTTGATTTCTATGCTTTGTTGATAAATAAATCTATTGAATACATGTGCTTACATATTTTTTTTCCTATGTTTCAAGCCATCATATTTGTTTCAGTCAATTTAAAATTATACACTGGTAAAATTAAATTTGCACTTATTTATAATATGCAATTTTAGTATAGTTATAGTACAATTTTATTAATAATCGACTGATACTTATTTTATCAGACAATTTGTTCTTAGTCGAACTCTTAGTTTACATGCATGCATATCCACCTTTTTAGAGTTTTGGTTAGTGGTGCGTGCGAAAAAGGGTAGAAGAATTCTTACTAGTGGCTCAAGTGTACTTGCACAGATTGCGACCGGGGCGTGGACGGGCGAAAGTCCATGCAACAAAATGCATGGGCGTCAATCAATTTT
The DNA here is from genome assembly GCA_036346145.1 of Olyra latifolia. Classification (NCBI taxonomy): domain Eukaryota; kingdom Viridiplantae; phylum Streptophyta; class Magnoliopsida; order Poales; family Poaceae; genus Olyra; species Olyra latifolia. The sequence continues at coordinate 4,704,506 of CM070524.1, forward strand.
GGTTCGGGACTGGCCTCTCCCAGCTGCTTGATGGCGACAGCTTTAGCGTTCTGATGGTGATGCGCGGATATTAGAGCATCACATCATAAACTCTAGCTCTATTTTCTCTCTCTTCTACTCTATTTTCTCTCTTCATTACTCTAAAATTTCTTCACACTTTACACTACATTCTAAAAGATTTCTTTCCTCCACCAGAAACTCTATCTGTAAAACTCTATTTCTATACCCATATAGGGTTTCTGCTACGGATGCTCTTAGCCAGCTGATACCTCACTTGCCCGTTTGGCTATCTCTCTCCGCACACACCTATATTCACCGGTAACAATTTTTTTAACTTTTTTATTAGCCGCCACTTCCTCCATATCATAGAAAACTTACCTTTTTCAGCATTGACACGGTCTTCAACTTTGATCACTAATTACTATTATAATTTATTTATAAAATCTACTAAAATTATGATATTATAAAAAAACATTTTGACATGAATCTATATGTATAGTTTTTAGAGTGCTTTCATGGATGAAGTTTAAAACTTTAATTTGCACGTATCTCAAATGTTAAGTTTGTGATATACATGGAGGAAGTATTCAACCATTTCAGCATTGCTGCAAAGAGTTCAACTGAATCTACACATACAGGCCAAATCATAGCCGTTGAGGCTGCGTTGAGATATGCGGTCTATATAGTACTATACTATCTAGGGCCTGTTTCTTTTGGCGGTTGCGGTTGCGTTTGCGTTTAAACTGGAAATTTGTAACTCCTCGATAAGGACATCCGAAGGATAAAAAATTATAGAAAAAATATTTTTGAGAGCTTTGAGAAGAAATAGTCAGATCTACAAAAAATGATTACAAAACGTCAAACCGTTTGGTTTGTACGAAAATAACAAATTTTCAGTTTAAACGCAAACGCAAACGCCGAAAAAACAGTCCCCTACTGCGCGTATTAATTTTTTAGGTGGTTGTGTTTTGGCATATTTAGGAAAGCGCATCTTCTGCACCGTGATATGTGAGTGGAACAGCATAGTCGTGTAGTGAAAATCCTGTAGCGAAGATATGGCATGTGCAGAAGCCAGCCGAAACGAGATTCTGCCGTTTGCTTTGTAGTCGTGTCCCGGCTTAACTTGAGCAGTAAGCACGGGAAATAATGGGCATATAAAAAGGCAAGTATGCGTCAGAGCTTACCTCCCCGCACTGGTTGCCACGATCGTACTTGCTGGTTATAATATAGGGCGATTGGCGTTACATGACATTTCGCGCTCGGTTGGTTTTTTTTTTTTTTTGAGACGCGCTCGCTTGGTTTATTGACATAACTTGTCACACGACAAAGTTAGACAACTACCTCTAGTTAGCCTAAAAGCCTGTTCTTTTTAGTTTATCTGACAAATAAGCTGAAAAAACAGACTCTAATATTTGTTTTACACCAAAAGTTTGACTCACCACATCAATTTAGGCAACATCCAATAGCTTTTTCTTTGTTTTTTTTTTTTTGTCAAAGTTGTGGCGCTGGATTGCTTGCCAACCCTTAGGCATGCCTTAGCGTGTGTTTGGTTGGTGGGATGTGCAAGGATGAAGCCATCCCATCCTATTTTTTCATGTGTTTGGTTGGTGTAAAAGAAGGGATGGGATGGCTCCCATAGAGGAATATTCCTCAAGATGCTGCACGAGCTCATCCCACAAAAATGGTGGAACGCAGCCATCCACTTAGGACGTGAGGATGACAGTGAGCCCATCCTTGAAAATTGGAACGGAGCCATCCTATCCTTGAAAACTGGGACGGAGCCATCCCATCCTTAAAAACTGGGACGGAGCCATCCCATCCCACCTTGCTCTCTAACCAAACACAACCAAGTTATGGCAATTTGGGGTATCCATCCAAAGAGACCCTTGGTGCGTCACTTACATATATCAATAACTCAATTGATATAATCTGCAGTGTTCTAGCGCTAAATAGAAGATCCTGGGTTCAGCCACGGTGAAACCACAAATTAATAATCTACTCTTTTCCTAAGTAGTTCTAAGGATAACAAAAGAAAATCATATTACCAGTACATCTACATACGGTTGCCAGCATCAGGCGCTCGGCTATATTGTGTCCTGGGCCGAGCTCCACCGTTTCCTGCGTCGTGTCTCCACCACCAGCCGATAACGCAAACGGCATGGCCCAGGTCACGTTTGGGCCGCTCCGTTGGGCCACTCCTTTCAGCAGATATATCAATAGGAATTGGGGCTTCAAGAACGTTACTCCTTCGACGTCTGTGGGCCGCTCAATACCGGATCTAGATTAGAAGGAACCAACACGGTAAAAGGCAATTTTTAATTAATATTTATTTGAAATCTTTTTAAAAAATGATCGTACAAAAACTAAAATTACAAAAGGTGCCTATCGCCCGGATATGGAGCGATCGCCCCCATGTACGGGCGATAGACGTTCTAGCCGTTACCCCCAGTCACGGGTGACTAGCCGTTAGGCACTTATCGCCGGGCATAGGTGCCCTTTTAAGCGCTGCGCTGGCCTTCCCTTCCCTTATTCTCACCGAGCAAGACCGAGAGCAGAAGCAAAGCCGAGAGAAGAAGAGAAGAGGAAAGAAAAGAGAGGAGAGGAAGAAAAGAGAGGAAAAAAGAGAGAAAAAAAGAGAGGAAAGGAAGAAGATCTGATATTTTCGTGGAGGTAAGTTCAAAAATTTTTTCCCGCAAATAATATATTATACAATGCTTAGAAATGTAATGTCATAGGAATTATTAGTAGTGAAATTTGAATATTATTACGAAACATGGTAGGATAGCCATATGTTGTCCAGGTAAAGATTTGATAAATGCAATGTAAAAATTAAACGAAGTACATATATCATGTAGATTTGGAGTTATTCGGGTTAGGAAAAAATTAATAATTTATAGCAGTAATATATAGCAGAAATAATGAGGAGTGAATCTATGACATAGGATAATGTAACAACTATATGATAATGCATGATGCGGTTAGATGGAGAACTAATGAATTTTTTGATCCAACGTTGTAAGCAGCATGTCACATAAATTATATTTTCAAATATTTTATGGAGATGGGGAGATAGCACAGGGGGCAGATGGAGTGGATTTTTCAGCATTTTTAAGAGTCATACGGGGCATATCTAGACTGAGCGATAGGACATACAGGGCTTTGTTGGAGTGGATGTTTCGGATGTTCAATTTGGATGCCCAAACTTTTCAGTGGCGGGTTAGAGTAGTAGTAAGCCGTGCGCAACACTGTTTTTATGGAAAGTTGATTCCTATTAACGCGACATCAACATGGAGAAGCTATGCCGTAGAGCGAGATGTTATGGAGGAGGGGGAGACAAATATGCAAGAATGCCATGATGAAGGTGGCGAGGAGTCTGGAAGCGGGGGACACGAGATGGCGGTGATGACGGGATCGGCGGGGCGAGGAGACAGTCCTGGAGGCGAGGGGGTGGCCGACGAGGGCGAGGAGGTGGAGGACATAGTTGACATGATGGAGGAGGAGGATCGTGCGGATGAGGAAGTCCCTGATGACAAACACTCGGGCAAGGAGGACAATACTCCCGAGGTGCTTGTCCCTGGTGCGTGGACTAATTATAATTTCGAATACCTAATAATGAATGAAGGCAATAGTGATGCATGGGAGTATCATGAGAACGAGGTCACGGAAGGGGCCATATACAAAGACAAGGAGGCTTTGATGGATGCGGTGAAGTACTGGCCAATGTCTCTTCGACAGCAATTCAGGGTAGTGAAGTCAAGAAAGAAGGAGTACGATGTGAAGTGCGTCATTGATTCGTGCCCACGGCGGGTGCATGCTTACAAGCGCATGTGGAAGGACTATTGGGAATACTCCATAGTGATGGAGTATAACTGTGAATTGGAGCAAGCGGAGCAGGAACACCACAATCTTTGGTCCACTTGGGTGGCAAATGTGTTGTACGGTCACATCGTGGACAATCTACACATGCAGCCTCGATTTATTATCAGAGTCGTGGAGGAGAGATTTCAGTACAAGATTAGCTACGGGAAGATGTGGAGGGAAAAAAGAAAAGCTTTAGAAATATGGTTCGGGACGTACGAGACTTCCTACGAGAATATTTCGCACTTGCTTAGGGCAATATGTCGTAGGAATCTCGGTATATTCATCGACCTTGCGGAATTCCTCGTAGACGGTGTGTACGCGGGTAAGTGGGTCCTGCAGCGGGCCTTCTTCGCCCTCGGTGCGTGCATAAATGCGTTCTGACACTGCCGCACATGATTTTTTCGGTAATTTTTGGACGCATCCGGTGGGCCCCCGAGGCTACGAAAACCCCTAAGTGGCCACAATTTTCAGGGTTTTGTGCCTACATGTGCCTTTTTTGATTTTTGTACATTTCTTTTAGGACATTGTCCGAGCTGCTCGCCTATAGATAGGTGGTAGCCTGCGTTGCATAGGTCGCCCGTGATTTTTTCGGTAAGTTTTGGGACATATCTAGTGGGCCCCACGAGGCTATGAAAACCTTAAATAGCCACAATTTCAGGTTTTCGTGCCCTTGTGTGCCTTTTCTGATCAGTTAACACATTACACAACAAATCTCATGATTCGAAATTTGTTTAGAGCAAAACGAGGATGACAGAGGGAGAGGAGAGGGAGGGCGATTCTCATAGCAGAAGTTTTTGCAGAAAGTAAAATAGGCCATACTCTTTATTACGGCTTCAAACTGGGAGGAGCATCATGAACAAGAAAAACGACGGATATAGCTTCACGCCTATTGAGTGCCCTTCACGCCTATTGAGTGCATAGATGCCACTTCCCCTTCGCCCATGGCTCCGGTGGGGCTTCTCTGGCACAACGCGCCCTCTCTCGTTTCCTCTGTCTCTCGGCCTCCTTCTCCTCTGTTTTCTTTCTACATGCCTCCTCGCGTGCGGCGTCACGCTGCTCTTGAAACTGCCGCCTCAACTCCTTGTCCCGGTTGGCTTAATCAAAGAGCCTGTGGTCTTCAGGGTTGATCTCCATGTCAAACCGAAAGTGCATTTAGGCCCCCTATATGTTTTGGAGGTTAATGACAAAACGATTAAAGGACTAATGAGATTTCTAAGTGTTATCTTCAGATCTCAGTCCTCCACAGTAAAGTTATGAGCTTTGACGAGCCCTAAATTCGAATGAAGCAAAAGACGGTATCTAGACTTGTGATTTGTAATTTATTTAAATTTTGAGTCTAAGGATAGCCGTACTATTAAGAGGGATGTGACGGGAAATAGTGTTTGGATATTCTAGGTGCTCATGATGGAAATTGGTTAGCAATTTACAAGTTTTTAAACCTATGTCACCAAATCCAAAATCCAGACACAAAATACCTTTTGTCACTCGGAGTATCCGAGTAATTACTCGGACTGTCCGAGCTGACCCCCTTTGTTCTCCCAGAAGGAAAATGGTCTTTGAGGCTAAGTCCCACTCGGAGTATCCGAGTTTTTCACTCGGAATGTCCAGAGTCACTCGGAGTATCCGAAGAAAATTATTCGGACTATCCGGTGACCTCTCTCTGTCTCATTGGGTTGAAATTATTCGGACTATCCGAGATTTCACTCGGAGTATCCGAACCTCTCGGGGTATCCGAAGGTTCGGACTATCCGAAGAATCAACTCGGAGTATCCGAGTTAGGTCTCTCTGTCTCTGTGTTTTTACACTATTCGGAGTATCCGAGTATTTACTCGGACTATCCGAACTTATTCGGACCTGAGTCAAAACGGCTAGTTTCGAGGGCTCATATATATACCTCACTTCACTCTCACCTAACAACGATTATTCACTCAGAGCATTTACTCCTCCTCATTTACTCCTTGAGCCCTAGCTTTTCTCTCTCCTCTTGAGCTTGTTGATTGGATTTTCTAGAGAGAGAAAAGAAGTGAGATTTGGAGAGCTTGAGCTTGCTTAGATCCATCTTGAGCACCGGGTTTCATCCTCTCGCGGATTTCTCGCCGATCTATTACTCTTGGAGGTTGAGGACTCCTAGACGGCTAGGAGTCACCGGTGAGCTCCCAAGCTTCGTGTGGTGAGCCTCCGGAAGTTTGTGAAGGTCGAATCCACCTCCGCAAGGAAAGGATTCAAGATAGTGAAGTCGGTGAGTGCTTGGTGCAACACCGAGAGGATTAGGGTTAAAAGAGACCCGGGCTTTGTGCCTCCTCAACGGAGACGTAGGATCCCCTCAAGGATCCGAACTTCGGGATAAAATCTTTGGGTCTCCGTCTTCATCTCTTGGATTTCATCTTCACTCTTGTGTTCAAATTCAAGTATTGGTGTTTGAAGTGGTGATCTCGTTTGAAAAGAAGATATTGTTGACCATACTTCATTCACAGGTACTCAGGGCTCACTAACACTCTTTGGTGCAAGAAACATCTCTCTAGGAGCCCAGATTTACTTTTGCACATTTCCTTACTCTGCTATCTTCGGACTATCCGAATATACTTTCGGACTATCCGAAGTGCTCGGACAGTCCGAGCTGTACTCGGACAGTCTGAACCTTTTATTTCCGCTGCAATCAATTTAGTGATAAATTTAATTACGTCTATTCACCTCCCCTCTAGGCGACATCCCGATCCTTCAATTGGTATCAGAGCCTAATCTCTTGTATTAAGCTTAACCGCTTGGAGAAATTAGGATGTCGACTGAGAGAGCTAGTTTCACCGATGACAACACGGACAACCCACGTGTTAGCACCGGTGCAGAAATTCCTTTTGAGTATCCTACTGTCGGCCCCTCGGGATCATCATCTTATGTCTCCGTGTCATTCGGTAAAGCGCCATATTTCGATGGCACTCATTACCCGGCATGAAAATATAAGATGAAGATGTACTTGAGGTCTCTTCACCCTTCGATTTGGGAGATTGTTGAAACAGGTTTTAAGCCCAAGAACTCCACCAAGCTTACACGTCATGAGAAGAAGGAGCGTCACATCAATGATCAAGCGGCTATCGCATTATTGAATGCCTTGAGTCCAACCGAGTTCAACCGTGTTGATGGGCTTGAAGATGCAAAGGTCATTTGGGACACGTTAAAGGTTGCTCATGAGGGAACCTCAAACGTTCGAGAATCAAAGATTGAGCTCATCAATGGGAAACTCGGTCGGTTTGTGCTAGAGGATGGAGAAAGCTATACTCAAATGTTTGATCGCTTGATGATCCTAGTAAATCAAGCAAAAGGTCTCGGATGTGAGGACTTGACGGATAGAGCCGTGGTGAAGATTCTTCTACGTGTCATCACTCCAAAGACCCGAAATCTAGTACAACTCATTAGGGAGAGAGACAATTTCAGTTCTCTCACACCTCATGATGTACTTGGGAGATTGGTGGCCGATGAGATGATGGTCAAGGACGCCGATGCCGTGGAAGAACTTGTGAGGGCTAGTAAAAAGAAAGACATTGCTCTAAAGGCCACTAGAGGATCAAACGATACCGATGAAGGCTCTAGTGAAGATGATGATGATGGTCCTTTGAGTAAGGATGAAATGACACTCTTTGTGAGGAGATTCAATAAATTTCTCAAGAAGAGTGGTTTCAAGTCGAAGGGTCGATACAAGAGCAATGGGAGTAAGTCAAGAGGAAGGCACTCTCAAAGGAAGTGCTATGAGTGTGGGCAAGCCGGTCATTTCATTGCCGAATGCCCACAAAGAAAGAAGAATGACAAGAATGATGACGACAAGAAGAAGAGGAAGGACAAGCATCACAAGAAGGATGAGAGGAAAGGCAAGAAGAAGGAGCACGCACATATTCGGAAGGAGTGGGATTCCAATTCCGAATCCGACTCCGAATAGGACTCAAGCTCCGAATCCGATGAAGAAATTGCCTCCATCGCCATCACTTCATCATACACGCCAACGAGTTCAAAGACTCTCTTTGACAACCTAAGTGACGATGATGATGTTCCAACTTGCCTCATGGCTAAGGGGCGCAAGGTATCAAATAAGAACTCAATCTTTACTATTAATGATCTTTACAATAATGTTAGTGAAGATGATGAAAGTGATTGTGATGATGATTTGTTTAAATCAATGAAAGATTTTGATATGATAAAATTAAATGCTATGTTGAAAGAAATAGAGAGACAAGAAGCAATTCTTGAAACTCAAGAAGACTTGCTCATCCAAGAAAAGGAGAGAAACCTTGAGTTAGAAAAAAGTTTGGCTAGTGAGAAGAAAAAGAACATTGAGATGGCTAAGAATATTGATTTAGTCACATCTCAAGTAACTAATCTTGAGATCACCAACGCTTCACTCATAGAGGATCTTGCTATAGCAAAGGACGCTTGCAAGGCTCTTGAAGTGAAGCTTGTTGATCTCTCGAAAAGTCCTTCTCACTCTTCAAACCTAGCTACTTCTCTCTCACTGCCTTCAACTAGTAACGGTTGTGCAAGATGTTATAACATTGATATAAATGTTTGTACAACTAACTTTGAGACAATGCAAATGTTGGCGAAAGAGAATGAAAAGCTAAAAGGACTTCTTGAGAATGGATTTAAAAAATCCTACAAGTCGAGCAAAGGACTTGAGGAGTTCTTAGGAAAGCGACAAGGCAACTTCAAAAGGGAGGGGCTTGGTTATATTCCTCCTAAGGGCAAGAAGGGCCACATTGTGGTAGCCCCCATTACCAAGCCCATCAAGTTTGTAAAAGCACAAGGATCCTCCAACCATCTTACTCATTCTATTTTCAATGTTTCCTTTGTGCTCAAAAGAACTAACCTTGGTCATATAGTTGCTAAGTATGTAGGTCCAAAACCCAAGAATTCTAGTGTCAAATCTATTTGGGTGCCAAAAGCACTAGTTACTAACCTAAGAGGACCCAAACAAGTTTGGGTACCTAAAAGACAAGTATGATTCTATCTTGTAGGACTATCACTCCGGTGGATCAAGTTGGATTTTGGATAGTGGATGCACCCATCATATGACCGGAGAGAAGTCTATATTTTCATATCTAGATCCAAATGGTTCAACAAGTGATAGTATCATCTTCGGCGACAATGGCAAAGGTGAGGTGATGGGTCTTGGTAAGATACCCATCACCGATGATATTCTTCTCACAAATGTCTTACTTGTTGAATCATTGAGCTACAATTTGTTGTCCGTTCCACAATTGTGTGCAACGGGCTACAATTGTCTTTTTACTAATGAAGGTGTGGATGTCATTAAGAGATGTAATAATTCCATAGCCTTTAAAGGGCGTTTAAAGGGAAAGCTTTATCTAGTGGATTTTTTCATGGATAAACCCAACCTTGAAACGTGCTTAATGGCTAGGTCTAGCACAGGATGGTTATGGCATCGCCGTCTATCTCATATTGGATTGAGAAATCTTCACAAGCTCTTAAAGGACAAACACATTCTTGGACTAACAAATATCACTTTTGAGAAAGACAGGATATGTAGTGCATGCCAAGCGGGAAAACAAGTGGGCACATCTCATCCCGCCAAGAACATAATGACAACATCAAGACCTTTGGAAATACTACATATGGACTTATTTGGACCAATCGCCTACGTAAGTATAGGAGGTAACAAATACGGTCTTGTTATTATAGATGATTTTTTACGCTTCACGTGGGTGTTCTTTTTGCATGATAAGAGTGAGACTCAAGGAACACTCAAGAAATTCATGCGAAGAGCGCAAAATGAATTTGAATTGAAGATCAAAAGAATAAGGAGCGACAATGGAACGGAATTCAAAAATACGGGAGTAGAAGACTATCTCGATGAGGAAGGGATAAAACACGAGTTCTCGGCTCCCTATTCCCCTCAACAAAATGGGGTAGCCGAGAGGAAGAATAGAACCCTAATCGAGATGGCGAGGACGATGCTCAACGAGTACAAGATTTCCGATAGGTTTTGGGCGGAAGCGGTAAACACCGCTTGTCACGCTACCAATCGGCTTTATCTTCACAAGTTGTTGAAGAAAACATCCTATGAACTACTCACCGGGAAGAAACCGAATGTTTCCTACTTTCGGGTATTTGGGAGTAAGTGCTACATTCTTAAAAAGAAAGCTAAGTCTTCTAAATTTGTTCCTAAAGTTGATGAAGGTTTTCTACTTGGATATGGATCAAACGCTTATGCATACCGTGTTTTCAATAATACCACGGGTATTGTTGAAATCACGCATGATGTAACGTTTGATGAAACTAACGGTTCCCAAGCGGAGCAAGTTGATCGTTGTATTTTAGAAAATGAAGAACCACCTTGTGAGGCGATCAAGAAGTTAGCAATTGGAGATATCAAGCCTCAAGATGCTGAAGATGAACAAGGAGACGGACAGTCCGGACATGGACAACGAACTATCCGAACACACTCGGATACTCCGAGTGGTGTGTCGGATACTCCGAATAACTTTTCAACTGAAGGACAGCCACCCTCCTCAAGTCGAGAAATCGACGTCTCCAACAACTTTCTTGAGAAGGGTGGAGACGTTCAAGAGAAGCATCAAGAGGTTCCTCATCCTAGGGTACACCAAAGTATACAAAGGGATCATCCCGTTGATAATATACTTGGTGATATCAACAAGGGAGTATCCACTCGATCTAAACTTGCTAATTTTTGTGAACATTACTCTTTTGTTTCCACTTTTGAACCATTGAAGGTAGAAGAAGCACTTGAAGATCCCGATTGGATCATTGCCATGCAAGATGAATTGAATAATTTTAAAAGAAACCAAGTGTGGGAGCTTGTGGAACGACCCAAACAAAAAGTTATTGGAACCAAATGGGTGTTTCGCAATAAACAAGATGAAAATGGAATTGTGACGAGGAACAAAGCACGGTTGGTTGCTCAAGGTTTCACACAAATTCCAGGTTTGGATGTTGGTGAGACTTATGCACCCGTAGCTAGGCTAGATTCCATTCGTATTTTAATTGCCTATGCTACTCACTACAACTTTAAGTTGAAGCAAATGGATGTGAAGAGCGCATTTTTGAATGGACCGCTCTCCGAGTTGGTATATGTTGAGCAACCACCCGGTTTTGAGGATCCCGAATTTCCGGATCATGTCTATCAACTTCACAAGGCACTCTATGGTCTCAAACAAGCCCCATGGGCATGGTTTGAGTGTCTTCCGGATTTCCTCATCAACCAAGGGTTTGAAATTGGAAAGGCCGATCCTACTCTTTTTATTAAACATATCGATAATGATCTGTTTATTTGTCAAATATATGTTGATGATATAGTATTTGGTTCTACTAATGATCTATTGTGTGAAGAATTTAGTAGGACAATGACAAATAGGTTTGAAATGTCCATGATGGGTGAGCTGAAATTCTTCTTTGGATTTCAAGTAAAGCAACTCAAGGAGGGCACATTTATTTGCCAAACCAAGTATACCAAAGATATGTTGAAGAAATTTGATATGGAGAAGGCAAAACTCATCAAGACGCCAATGCAAGCCAATGGTCATCTTGACATTGACAAAGATGGTAAGCCGGTCGACCAAAAGGTATATCGATCTATTATTGGTTCACTTTTTTATCTTTGTGCATCTAGGCCGGATATCATGCTTAGTGTGTGCATGTGTGCGAGATTTCAAGCCGCTCCTAAGAAGTGCCACATGGTGGCTGTGAAAAGAATTTTGAGATATTTAGTCCACACTCTTTATTTTGGTCTTTGGTATCCAAAAGGGTCATCTTTTGAATTAGTTGGATATTCTGATGCGGATTATGCAGGTTGCAAAGTGGATAGGAAAAGTATCTCAGGAACTTGTCAATTTTTGGGTAGGTCCCTAGTTTCGTGGTCCTCCAAAAAGCAAAACTCCGTAGCCCTATCCACTGCCGAAGCCGAGTATGTGGCAGTCCGGAGCTGTTGTGCTCAGTTACTTTGGTTAAGACAAGCTCTAGATGATTTTGGCCTAACCTACAACCAAGTACCACTATTGTGTGACAATGAGAGCGCTATTAAAATTGCAAATAATCCTGTCCAACACTCTCGCACTAAATACATCGATATATGCCATCATTTTCTAAGAGACCACTCCACAAAAGGCGATATCGAAATTCAACATGTAAGAACTGAATATCAATTAGCTGATATTTTTACTAAACCACTCGATGAAAGAAGATTTTGTGAACTAAGGAGTGGGCTAAATGTTCTAGATTCTCGTAACGTGGTTTGAAGTGAGCACACAATTGGATGATGTTTGGAAAACATTTTGAAATTGATTATTTTCTTTATTTCTCTTAAAATTGATGTGTTCATTTGATCTTGTCGATCATGTCAACCATCATGTGATCATAGTTTGAATGTTTGATTGAGATGCTGATCACAAGATGAGGAGACTCTTCAGGACATTCTAGTCCCTCTTCCAACTGGTGGCATTCTCCTTTTGTGTACTTAGTGTTCCAGAGAAGGGCAGCTCGGAGTGTCCGAATAATTGTTCGGACTATCCGAATGGCTCGGAGTATCCGAACATTAGTTCGGAGTATCCGAACTGGCTGTCTCGGGTATTTTACCCCGCGCGGTTATCTTCCTCCTCCTCACTTCTCATTTCCACTCCACCGCGCGTTCTCCTTCTCTCACTCCTCTATTTCGGTCCGGTTCGTGGATCTTCACCTTGGACCTCAATTCCTTCAAATCAAGACCTCGGAGGAGTTCCCCGGGGCAAGGGCTCTCTTCTCCACCGCGCCATTGCCGGGCTCTCACCTCGGAGTCTCCGTGGTCCTCTCTTCAAGGTACCGTGGAAACCGCCCCTCGAATTTCACTTCATTTCGTTGATTCTCTGTTAAACCTAGTGTCTAGGATTGTTCTAAGACCTTCTAGGATGATCTTCCTTGTTAGACTCTAGTCTACTTTAATTAATCTCTAGATTGGATGAGTTAGGGCAAACTTGAACTCGCGCAACTCGGACTATCCGAGTTACACTTCGGACTATCCGAACATGTTCGGAGTGTCCGAAGCATTCGGACTGTCCGAAATATATCTCGGACTATCCGAAGTTGACATGCCCAAATTTAACCTATTCTCATCCATTTAGTGTTTAATTGGAGTCTAATCTTCATCATTCCTTAGATGGACCCTTCTCAAGGTGGTGATCGCTTCTCTCGCGATATTTCTGTGACCATGGCCCGAAAGAAGAAAAAGCATGATCATCCTGCCGGCAGCTCCTCAGCTCCTCCTCCACTGCACCGATCCTCCCACTCGCACCGTCGAGAAGCGGCGTAGAGGCGGTTAGAAAGGTCGGTCACCATCTCTCTCGGTCTTCAAGGAGAGGTGATGAAGAGGATTCTAGTGATGATCCTCATGCTGCCATGTTCAATCAAAGGAAAGCCAAGAAGGCTGAGCAGCGTCGTTCAGGAGAGCTCATTGGACCTCTGCAAGTCCATCCCTCTGTGCGGATCATTTCAGGAAATGTGATGCCCAAGAAGAAGATTGACTACAGCTCAGGTCAAGGGAAGGGAAAGGAAGTCCGTAGACTGAGAAACAAGAATCCCCTGGAGTTCCATCAGGAAGAGTTTGTGGACAGGAGGTTCTGGAACCACTTCCAACAGGATTACTATGACTCAGTGATTGCCGATAAGAAGAATCCTGTGGTGTCCATGCAGTGGGTTGACTGGGGTTACATGGAAGAGCAAGAGGATCCTATTTTCAACCAAGTGCTAGAGGCTTGTGAACGTCATGGTGTCAAGGACATCATGACATTTCAGTTTGCTTGGAACAATGAGCTGGTTGCTCAGTTTTATGCAACACTCTATGTGGATTCTGATGAAGATAGTACTATGTGGTTTATGGCAGACGGGCTCTACTATTCAGTGACCAAGGAACAATTTGCTGACTGCTTGGGTTTCTCAACTGAAGGGTGGTACAACCTGGACAAACTTCACATGTCAGAACCTATGAGTGTCAATGAGATGGAGTCTATTTATGATGACACCCAGGCCTTCAAATTGGGAACCACTAGAGGACTCAAGCCATTCTATGCCATTCTCTACAAGCTGCTGAGGAAGACACTTTGGCCAAAAAAGGGAGATGCAACCAACATCAGTTCTTTCTCTAGGAATCTCCTTCTCAGGATTGGTGAGGGAACACGTCCGTTTGACGTGTTTGATTTTATTTGGCAAGAAATCCGCTCAAACTCACTCAATCCTCGCAACAGCTGCAGCTTTGCCGCTTACGTGATGTGTGTGATAGAAGGGGTCACTGGTCTAAGATTTGTGAGAGATGTGGAGCACACCGCCTATAGGGTCCGTTCTATCAAAGCTACTCCTTTTTTCAACTCCCTCTGTCAGGCGTGGTAGGGCTAGATCTCCTACCAAGTCTCCCGCTCCAGGTCAATCCTCCACTTCCAGAGTCAGGCCATCCTCTCCTGGACCTTCCTCCTCCTCTAGTGGCTCAGTGAAGAAAATGCTTCGCGCTATCTTCTGTCTTGGCATGAAAAGCCACAGGAAGATTCAGGAGACCAACCTCCGGCTGGCTGACACTCGTCGTCAACTTCAAGACATCAAGAAGAAGCTCAACCTGCCTTGTTCTGCTGAGGAGTCTGATTCTGAGTCCTCCGCCACGGTGGACACTCAGACTAGGTACCTCTTCGGTCTCCACTCCTCTCAGGGCAGCGAGGTAGGAGATGATGCTGCATTTGCTCCCGACGACGAGGACGACGACGAAGACAGCGATGCCTGATTCTGCTCCTAGTTTCCTCAACTCTTTTGGTGCCTTGATGACAAAGGGGGAGAGGAATCTAGTCTATTTGTCTTAGTGATCTTTTGTATGTTCTCCGGAGATGAACTGTTGACTGTTGTTGTTTTTAACTTGTGGTTGTTGTGGTTGTGGTAAGTTGAACTTTTAATTTGTGGTAGCTGAACTTCTAATTCTGTCCCTGTAATTGATTATGGTAATTGTGGATGTTTGTTATTGATAATTGTTGTCTGTGTAGAAATCTATCTTGTTCTATCTTGCAAATGTTAGTGTTTCATTGTGTGCCCCATGCCATGTCATATTGCTATAATAAATTTTACTCTTGTTAAATTGCAAAGATATAGGGGGAGACTCTGTCAAAATTTTTTGAAAAATATGTGCATTCAAGCTTCCATTCAAATTTTTGATGCACACATTTAGGGGGAGCTCCACTATATGTTTGGAATTCAAAAGAAAGTCTATTTCATTCCATATGTAAAGTTTTAATCGTGTTGTCATCAATTCACCAAAAAGGGGGAGATTGAAAGTGTATCTAGGCCCCCTATATGTTTTGGAGGTTAATGACAAAATGATTAAAGGACTAATGAGATTTCTAAGTGTTATCTTCAGATCTTAGTCCTTCACAGTGAAGTTATGGGCTTTGACGAGCCCTAAATTCGAATGAAGCAAAAGACGGTATCTAGACTTGTGATTTGTAATTTATTTAAATTTTGAGTCTAAGGATAGCCGTACTATTAAGAGGGATGTGACGGGAAATAGTGTTTGGATATTCTAGGTGCTCATGATGGAAATTAGTTAGCAATTTACAAGTTTTTAAACCTATGTCACCAAATCCAAAATCCAGACACAAAATGCCTTTTGTCACTCGGAATATCCGAGTAATTACTCGGACTGTCCGAGCTGACCCCCTCTGTTCTCCCAGAAGGAAAATGGTCTTTAAGGCTAAGTCCCACTCGGAGTATCCGAGTTTTTCACTCGGAATGTCCGAAGTCACTCGGAGTATCCGAAGAAAATTATTCGGACTATCCGGTGACCTCTCTGTCTCTTTGGGTTGAAATTATTCGGACTATCCGAGATTTCACTCGGAGTATCCGAACCTCTCGGGGTATCCGAAGGTTCGGACTATCCGAAGAATCAACTCGGAGTATCCGAGCTGGGTCTCTCTGTCTCTGTGTTTTTACACTATTCGGAGTATCCGAGTATTTACTCGGACTATCCGAACTTATTCGGACCTGAGTCAAAACGGCTAGTTTCGAGGGCTCATATATATACCTCACTTCACTCTCACCTAACAACGATTATTCACTCAGAGCATTTACTCCTCCTCATTTACTCCTTGAGCCCTAGCTTTTCTCTCTCCTCTTGAGCTTGTTGATTGGATTTTCTAGAGAGAGAAAAGAAGTGAGATTTGGAGAGCTTGAGCTTGCTTAGATCCATCTTGAGCACCGGGTTTCATCCTCTCGCAGATTTCTCGCCGATCTATTACTCTTGGAGATTGAGGACTCCTAGACGGCTAGGAGTCGCCGGTGAGCTCCCAAGCTTCGTGTGGTGAGCCTCCGGAAGTTTGTGAAGGTCGAATCCACCTCCGCAAGGAAAGGATTCAAGATAGTGAAGTCGGTGAGTGCTTGGTGCAACACCGAGAGGATTAGGGTTGAAAGAGACCCGGGCTTTGTGCCTCCTCAGCGGAGACGTGGATCCTCAGGATCCGAACTTCGGGATAAAATCTTTGGATCTCCGTCTTCATCTCTTGGATTTCATCTTCAC
Organism: Olyra latifolia; assembly: GCA_036346145.1. Taxonomy (NCBI): domain Eukaryota; kingdom Viridiplantae; phylum Streptophyta; class Magnoliopsida; order Poales; family Poaceae; genus Olyra; species Olyra latifolia. The sequence continues at coordinate 4,720,905 of CM070524.1, forward strand.
TCTTGTGTTCAAATTCAAGTTTTGGTGTTTGAAGTGGTGATCTCGTTTGAAAAGAAGATATTGTTGACCATACTTCATTCACAGGTACTCAGGGCTCACTAACACTCTTTGGTGCAGAAAATATCTCTCTAGGAGCCCAGATTTACTTTTGCACATTTCCTTACTCTGCTATCTTCGGACTATCCGAATATACTTTCGGACTATCCGAAGTGCTCGGACAGTCCGAGCTGTACTCGGACAGTCCGAACCTTTTATTTTCGCTGCAATCAATTTAGTGATAAATTTAATTACGTCTATTCACCCCCCCTCTAGGCGACATCCCGATCCTTCACAAACCACTGCTGAAATTCACACAATGGCGGAGGCGACTGCATGGAACATAAATTAGCAAAGTTTTATGTAGAAATATTATGAAATATGTATGATTTAGTACTAGCTGACGATTCTTCAAGCTCTTCTTCGGTGGGTTGAAGGCGTAGTTGCGGCACTTCCAGTACCTCATCTTTCAAGTTGGAATTTCCCAAGAGCGAACAAGCCTACAATCATCTCCACATATGCACATCGGTGGGACAACCCCATGAGGTAGGAAGAGGTCCTGATACGCTGAATTGCACGGGCAGTCCCATGCGCCTGCCTCTTCTTTTGCTTTCTCCTTTCCCTTTTCTCTTGCATGCCTCGACATATCTGGTCTTCTCCTTTTTTCCTCTCTTTTTTTCCACTCCACTCCTCTCTTTTCTTTTCTCTTCTCTTCTTCTCCTCCCGGCTCTAGCTCTGCTCTTGGTATTACTCGCTTCGTGGAAATAAGGGGCACTCGGTGAGAATAAGGGAGAGGGGAGGCCGGCGGGTTTAAAAGGGCACTTATCGCCCTTTGAACGGGCGATCGCCCCATATTGGGACAATAGGTGTCTCATAGGGAGATCATGGGGTTTTGGGGGAGGGGGTAACGGCTGGTCACACGGTTAACGAAGATGACCTCTTATTGCCCGTACATGGGGCGATCGCCCATATGCGGGCGACGGGCACCTATTTTTGTAATTTCAATTTTTCACGATTATTTTTGAAAAAAGATGTAAAATTAATATTAAATAAAAAATTCGCAAAAGGCTCGGTGAAACATGAGCGGCATACTCCGGGACCGGAAGAATCAGAAAATTGTCCAAATGCCACTCCTCAACGAAGCCAGATGTTGAGAGTGACATTTGGATAATTGCCCTCCGGAAGAATAGGGTTGGTGTGTGGGCTCCTACGTGACAGCTCTGAACGAGACTACGAGAAAAAAAAAACATATCGTGCCTGCCCGGAGTAATCAATATATTGACGTTAAATCATAAAACTGAAAATAAAAGAGAGTAAATAACCGAAGCATCAATTTTTTCTGGTTTTAGAATGTAGCTTGTCTTTTATTTTGGCCCAAATGGATTGGACTGATAGAGTGTCACACGTACGTACGGTGCCATTACTATTTAACCAATGCCAGTGGATTGGATTCCGGCCCCTTTTATCAGTGGAGATTTGCGACCGGAAGTCATCCACATGTTTGTCATTCAAAAGTCACTCATAGCATCCACGTGCAACCTCTAAGCGCTTTCTCTGTTGTTTTGATGCATCTTCTAAGCACCGTGAGCTGATTGGTGTGCTGCCTCATTTATCCTTGCAAAGCCTCACTTATAAGTTAAACTAGATATATTTTATATTTTGTAATCACAATTGTGAGTTCCACCTAGGCTATACCAATCTCTAAGAACATATACAATACTCCACTTCAGCTGTTTATAAGCCGTCTATAAGTTATGCCACGCAGAATATGGATGAGAGAGACGCATATAGAAAATTGAGTCCCCGTCTATAAGTTATGCCACGCAGAATATCGATGAGAGAGACGTATATAGAAAATTGAGCCGTCTGTCTGTAGTTGACTATAGGATGTGAATCAAGGCAAGTAATGAGTATGGAGAAACTGTCTATAGAGAAGATAGTTGTCTACACTTCTATATGAGTTGTCTACAATACCATCTATAAGTGACATGGCAAATTGTTATAGACAACAGTTGTCTGTAACAATATTGTACATGCCCTAGGCACCACAGTAAGGACCTATAAGGGCACTCCAATGCAAAGATGTCAATCGTTTCTATAGATACCATTTAGAATGAATTGATGAGGTGGAGGGTAATTAATAAGGAGAGGGAGAGTAGAGTCGTTCCTTGTATAAGAGACGATCTCTATCCTAAAAACGAGGGTATGAAATGAGAAGAAATCCCCACTAGGAGCGTTATATCGTTTCTATAGAGCTTATAAATAGAAAAAAGAAAATAAACAAATTAATTACCATATAATTGCATTGAGATGATTGTATCTATAATAGTTTTTATATGACATGACATTTTTTTAAGATGATATTTAGAAATGACTTATAAAAACAATACGGTGGAAGTGCCCTGAGCTATGAGTCCTACTTAAAATTTGTTTTCTAAGAGACCATCTTAGAGTAATACTTAGGGGGCGTTTGGCAGAGCTTCAACTCTTAACTTCGCCTCGGAGCAGTGTCAATCGTCCTAACTCTACGTAACTCTGGAATAAGTAACTTCATTGAGCAGTCTTCCTCGCAATTTATTTTTGTGAGCAGCTTCAAAGGTGCTCCACAAAGTTGTGAATCTGCTCCACAGTGAAATTAAAGCAGAGATAAAAAATTGAAACCGAAGCCTGCAAACACCCTTCGTTGCCGCGCGCTCCGACAAATCCCGTTCAATCGTTCATGTTGATGGAGCTATCGCCATCTACCATGCTCCTACTTCCAAGTTCCAACTTCCAAGCCACGCGACAGTTATTTCCCTTGCATAGATCTGCTTACGGAACCCATCAAATCGATCTCCCAAATGACACCCCAGTGAGGTGAGGAGGTGTGTCATATGTCGCGCGCGCGCATTTTGCCTGGAGCCTATAGCGCCTCGAGGTAGAAAGAGAGAGAGCAGAATGCAGTTGTTGCGTGTGTGCACTGTGCCGTCTCCGGTGTTTCTTCCATACCACGTCTTGGACTATTGATCGATGGCACACGACGGTCAAGTACTCAAGTGCACAAATAAAGTGATAACATAACACCCAAGCTGCCAAGCATGCATACACGCATCCAAACAAGAGGAGAAATCCACTGTCCCCGTCACAAATTCACGGATGCCTTTGTCAATTACTTGCAAAGGCGGGCACCTCGCTAATTCGCTATGCACGTCTGCCCGTACCCATCGACATACTCGGAACGTGCACGAAACTACCAGCACACTACACTACTGCTCACTGCTCACTGGCTAGTACTACTACTACTTGCTATATTAACACCAGCGTCCCAGCAAGCTGGGGCACTGGCGAAGTGGCGAGCAACGAGCCAACAACCATCCCTCGCTACTTGATAAAAATAAAAATCGGAGAAGAGTACAAGGGGGAAAAAAAGCCCAACCTCCAATCCCAAGCCGCGGATTTTTTCCAAAAGCTGAACGACACCACGAGCCCACGGCGCCAATCTTGGATCCCCACGCCTCCCACGGGCCCAGCACTTTTTATTGATTCCAACCACATCATCATCAATCAGCACGGACGAATCTGCTGCTGCTGTGCTCCTCCTCCAATCCGGCGCCATGGCGAAGAAGCAGCCACTCCTCCTGCATATCGCCGCCGCCGCCGTCGTGCTATTCATACTCGTCGCTGCCGCCGCAGCGGAAGAGGCCAGCGCGCGGTCGTCCACCTACATCATCCACCTCGCGCCCGAGCACCCGGCGCTCACCGCCACTCGCGGCGGTGGCGGCAACGCGCTCCTCGGACGCCTCCTCCTCCCGCGCCACCTGCGCGCGCCGCGACCGCGCCTGCTCTACTCCTACGCGCACGCCGCCACGGGCCTCGCGGCGCGCCTCACTCGCGAGCAGGCGGCGCACGTCGCGGCGCAGCCCGGCGTTCTTGCCGTCCACCCCGACCAGGCGCGGCACCTCCACACCACCCACACCCCGGAGTTCCTCCACCTGAACGAGGCCACTGGGCTCCTGCCCGCCGCATCCGTCGCATCTTCCTCCGTCGTCGTGGGCGTTCTCGACACCGGGTTGTACCCCATCGGCCGTGATTCCTTTGCGCCCACCGCTGGGCTCGGCCCGCCGCCCGTGTCCTTCTCCGGCGGGTGTGTCTCCACCAGCTCCTTCAACGCCTCCTCCTACTGCAACAACAAGCTTATCGGCGCCAAGTTCTTTTACAAGGGATACGAAGCTGCTCTCGGCCACGCTATCGATGAGACCAGTGAGTCCAAGTCGCCGTTGGACACTGAAGGCCACGGAACCCACACCGCCTCCACGGCCGCAGGATCGCCGGTGTCCGGCGCTGGGTTCTTCGACTACGCGCGCGGCCAGGCGGTGGGTATGGCCCCCGGAGCGCGCATCGCGGCGTACAAGATCTGCTGGAAGTCCGGCTGCTACGACTCCGACATCCTCGCCGCCATGGATGAGGCCGTCGCCGACGGCGTCAACGTTATTTCTCTCTCCGTCGGCGCCAACGGATATGCGCCCACTTTCTTCCGCGACTCCATCGCCATCGGCGCCTTCCGCGCCGTGAGCAAGGGCATCGTTGTGTCCTGCTCCGCGGGCAACTCCGGCCCCGGCGAATACACCGCCACCAACATAGCGCCGTGGATACTGACCGTCGGTGCGTCCACCATCGACCGAGAGTTCCCCGCCGATGTGATCCTCGGCGACGGCTCGGTCTACGGTGGCGTCTCTCTCTACGCCGGGGACCCCCTGAACTCGACACAGCTGCCGTTGGTGTACGCCGGGGACTGCGGATCCCGTCTATGCAGATTGGATCAGCTCGATCCGGAGAAGGTGGCTGGCAAGATCGTCCTTTGTGAACGTGGAGGCAACGCTCGTGTCGAGAAAGGCGGTGCGGTGAAGCTGGCTGGCGGAGCCGGCATGATTCTCGCCAACACCGAGGAGAGCGGCGAGGAGCTCATCGCCGACTCCCACCTCGTCCCGGCGACAATGGTCGGGCAGACGTTCGGCGACAAGATCAAGTACTACGTCCAGAGCAATCCGTCGCCAACCGCGACCATCGTGTTCCGCGGCACGGTCATCGGAAAGTCGCCATCTGCGCCGCGCGTCGCGGCGTTCTCCAGCCGAGGCCCCAACTACCGTGCGCCCGAGATCCTCAAGCCTGACGTCATTGCCCCCGGCGTCAACATACTCGCGGCCTGGACTGGTGGCGCTTCCCCCACCGACCTCGATATCGACCCAAGGCGTGTGGAGTTCAACATCATCTCCGGGACGTCCATGTCGTGCCCGCACGTGAGCGGCCTCGCCGCGCTGCTCAGCCAGGCGCACCCGGAATGGAGCCCCGCGGCGATCAAGTCGGCGCTCATGACCACGGCGTACAACGTGGACAATTCTGATGAAACCATCAAGGACCTGGCCACCGGCTTCGAGTCGACGCCGTTCGTCCGTGGCGCCGGCCATGTCGACCCCAACCGCGCACTCGACCCTGGTCTAGTGTACGACGCCGGCACCGACGACTACATTGCGTTCCTCTGCACACTGGGCTACTCTCCATCCGTGATCTCCATCTTCACAACAGACGGCTCCGTCGCCGACTGTTCGACGAAATTCGCCCGCACCGGCGACCTCAATTACCCGGCCTTCGCAGCCTTCTCCTCCTCCTACCATGATTCAGTCACCTTCAACAGGGTGGTGCGCAACGTCGGCAGCAATGCCAGTGCTGTCTACGAAGCCAAGATCGACAGCCCAGCCGGTGTCCATGTCACGGTGAGCCCTAGCAAGCTCGAGTTCGACGACAAGCAACAAAGCCTGGCATACGAGATCACTCTCACGGTGTCCGGCAACCCGGTGATCGTCGAAGGGAAGTACACGTTCGGGTCGATCACGTGGAGCGACGGCGTGCACGACGTCACGAGCCCCATCGCCGTGACATGGCCGTCGAGCGGCGGAGCAGCATCCCTTTAGAGTGATGGTAATGTCAGACCGCGTGTATCTCTGCTTATGCGGCCGCGGGAGCAGTTTGTATAGGGCCTTCGAACTAGAGATACCGACGCGTCGTTCCTTGATGCAGCTACCCTTGACGTTGATGCTGAAGCTGATCATGGCGAGGATCAGGTGCCTGAATGTATCGTTTGTTTGTTCTGCACCTTTGTAATTCGCTCGATAGAACTACGCAATAATTAATCAAGTTGATAATTTATCTTGAATATCTCGTTTATATATGTTAATTCGGCTGCCACTATCGTTGTTGCCTGTAGATTTGGACGATGCATTCATTTTGGTTTAGTTGACCGTTTTTATTAGAGAATTATCCTTGCAATTGCAAGAGATCGAGCGGATTCTAATCAGATGACGATTGGAAGATGGCTATTGACCGGCTTGTCAATTGGGTGAGGCTACACATGCCAACATGCCACCTATACGGCTATACCTGGACAAGATAACATTGGTGATTGATTTTTTTTTTTCGACAAGAGGACAGAGCCCCGTTTCCATTGCATTACTAACGAAAACACAAGACAAAGTATCGTTTTTCTCCTAGTTTCTGACCAACACCACCAAAAGGCATATAGCCCAGCACCAGCCTATTACTGAATAACCAACCTACAGACCACCCCGCAGGACGACTAACAACACCAAGTTACAACTTACATCAGAACACCCCCACATCAGATATATGAAACATAACAAACAACCATCTACTCAGCCGGCTCCATCGCAGACAAACTCCTGCTGTCACCACCGCTTCCCTCCAAGATCCTTAGCCTTGTATTAGCTTTGCAAAAGTTATCCAGATTAACCACCAAATGTTCCAACTTCATCGCTCCAGCACGTAATATCTCCTGCCACTCACCAGAATGTAAACCTGCCCAGAAATGCAATGTTGCATAAATAGCACACACAATGTCAGCAGGAGACCGTACCCTCTTACCCTGAAAACAACTTTCATTTCTGAATCTCCAAATAATCCAACAGACAGCAGCAAGACAAGTAAAGTGCAGCTTAGAACCATCACGCCACCACCTTTTAATCCAGATGTGGAAATCAACAAAAGAAATAGGAACACAATCAGCTCCCACAGCCAAAGCTAAACACCCCCAAACCGCTCTAGCCAAACTACAGCCGAAGAAAAGGTGATTATTTGTTTCAACGTTACAGCAAAACTGGCAACTCGGACTTCCCACCCAGAATTTTTTCCTAAGCACATCTTTCGTTAAAATGGCATTTCGAAAAGCAAACCACATAAAGATCTTAACTTTGAAAGGGATTTTAGATTTCCAAAATCCAGGAAAAACCTGCCAACAAAAATTTCTGCACAATGAAGAGTAAGCTGATTTAACCGAAAACAGTCCAGAGCTAGTTAGATTCCATTTTACCACATCCTCCTCATTGGTAAATTGAAACTCTCGCAAATCCCCTATAAAAATGTTCCAATTATTACCATCCCCATTATTTAACCATCTACGAAAAGATAAATTCCATCCCATATTTCTAGCCTCTTCCACCAAAATAGCCCGATCATTACAAATCTCAAAAACAGAAGGGAACTGCGATTTCAAAGATTGACCATTCCACCATATATCCTCCCAAAAGTCCACCCTCTGTCCTGAGCCTATCCCCCAGCACCTCCTTTTGGTGTAAATTTCTTTAACTTTTAAGAGATCAGCCCAGCATCTGGAAATACCAAATTTATTCTTCAAGCTAGTCACAGTGTTATTCCCCATATATTTGGCTCGCACTAACCTACCCCACAACCCACCTTCATGTCTTTCAAGTTTCCACCACCATTTGCACAAAAGGCTGATGTTTAAAATCCTCAAGTTTTTAACCCCCAGGCCCCCAAAATTTTTCTGACAGCAGATTGAATCCCACTTCACTAAATGGATTTTTCTTGCTTGCTTACTCCCTGCCAAAAGAACCTTCTCCTAATCAAATCCAAGTTATGAAGCACAATTTTAGGCATGAGAAACATCGATATAAAGTAAATAGGGGTACTAGACAAACAAGAATTCAGCAAAACCAGCCTTCCACCCGAAGATAACGAGCAACCCTTCTAAGAACTCAGCCTGTTTTGCGCCTTTCCAATAAGCCCATCCCAATCACAATTCTTAATCCTATCGCAACCCACTGGAACCCCAAGATACCGCATAGGAAGAGACCCAACAGCACAGTTAAAAAGCCTAGAGTAGTTGTTCACTTGATCAGCCTCACAGTTCACACAGAAAATCTCACTTTTCAAAAAATTCACTTTCAGTCCAGACATATTTTCAAAAATATAGATGAGCAATTTCATGTTTCTAGCTTTCTCAAAGTCATTAGGCAAACAGATCACCATATCATCAGCATATTGCAAAAGTGAGATCCCCTGACCCACCAGCTCAGGAACAACACTACCAATCAAGCCTTCAGTTTTAGCTTTGAAAACCATTTTAGCAAAGCTATCCACTACTAAATTAAAAAGTAAAGGGGACAAAGGATCCTCTTGCTTGACTCCCTGTTTCCCACAGAAGAAACCCCCTTCCTTACCATTAATTGTAACATAGAGAGTACCCACATACACTACTTGTTTCATCCAACAGCACCACAACCCGTTAAAACCTCTTTTCTCAAGGCATTGAAATAAGAAATCCCACCTAACTTTATCATACGCCTTTTCAAAGTCAAGCTTCAGAAAAAGACCCCCTTTTTTACTTTTTTAACTGAATGAAAGATTTCCTGTAAAGCCAAAATCCCATCCATAATATTCCTACCTTTTAAGAAAGCACTCTAGGACTCACCAATAATCCTTCCCATGATTTCCTCAACTCTATTAGTCAACACCCTAGTGAAAATCTTATAAAGACAATTCAGCAGACAAATGGGCCTAAATTGTTGAATACAATTAGCTCCAGCCTTTTTAGGAATTAAAGTGATAACCCCATAATTAATCCTTCCCAAATCCAGGTTTCCATCATGAAAATCTTTAAAAAGAGACAGAAGATCCCTACTAATAACGTCCCAACAATTTTGAAAAAACTCAATTGGGAACCCATCAGGGCCCACAACCTTGTTAGTACTCATCGCAAAAATAGCCCCTGTCACTTCCTCCTCAGAAAAGTCAGCTTGAAGTCTCAAATTCTCATCACAGGAAACTTTCTCAGAGTCAGCCCTTAGATCATCCAAATCAAACACAGCACTGTCCCCCCAAATCACTAAACAAATTCTTATAGTACTTAGTAGAAAAATCAAGCAAATCGTCATACCCTCGGATAACTTGATCCCCATCTAACAAGGAAACGATAATATTTTTCCTTCTTCTCCCATTAGCTACTCTGTGAAAATAGGACGTATTGTTATTCCCACATTTCAATCATTTATCATGAGATTTATTGAACCACAATTTTTCCTCGTCCACATAACTGTCCATCAAACCTTTGAGACAATGAATTTTAACTCTTAATTGATCACCTGTCAGAGTTCCTCTCTCTTCAGTTTTCTCAAGCTCATTTAAGGACCGAACCAAATTTTCCTTAACTTTGCGGCTAACACCATAGACATTACCACCCCAACCTTTGAGATATCTTTTAACTCGTTTCAGTTTAATAAAAAAACAGTCCAACAAGTTTCTACCAACCACATGCTCCCCCCACACTTTCCCTACAACTTCCAAAAACCCTTCTTTATGAATCCACCTTTTATCGAATCTAAAACTTTGACCCAAGTTCCCTCTAGTCAGAACAGTTTCAAGTTTTAGAAGAATAGGATTATGATCTGAAAAAACTCTGACCATTTTATGAAGAGAAGCCAAAGGGAAGATATTCTCCCACTTTTCTGAAACAAACACCCTATCCAAACGCTCCAGAATTGGGTTAATTTGCATGTTTGACCAAGTAAAACCCCACCCAGGAGGGGAAGCTTTCTCAAATCCCAAGTGTTAATCACAGAGTTAAACATCCGAACCACATTTCCTCTCACAGTACCCCCGTTCCTATCTTGCACTGATCTCAAAATGTTGAAATCCCCCCTAATAACCAGAGGAGCATCATCAGATGCCACAAAATAGGCCAACTCTCTAAGAAACTTCAGTTTTTCTCCACTATGGCCGCCCCATAAACAACTAAAAGATTCCACTTACCCTCAGAAATTTTATCCCAAAGATTGACTTGAAGAATAAACTCCCCTTTCCTCACCGCAAGCACATCAAACCGTTGGACCAGGACATTGCAAAGAATACCACCAGATTTTCCTTTAGATTCTACCCAATTATAATGAAACAGTTTATTCTTATCGATTTTCCTAAAAAAGGACTCCTTATATACCCAAACCTTAGTCTCCACCAGGCCCAAGATACATAAATGTTGTACGCACCCCTTCTTCCTAATACCTCGACAATTCCAAAAAAGGCAACTCTATTCATATTCAGCAGAAGGCTATTTTATTGGCTCAAAAAAAATCTGGAAGGTATGCCTCAGATTTCTAACTTTTTTGCTATTTTGGGGAATGAGGTGTTGTTAAATTCAGCGCGCTTGATGGGGGTTTCTGTTCGAAACAATGATTGTTCCTCATTTGATTTGATTAAGTCTCTGGAATAGGCCAGAAGTGATCTGTTTGAAAAACAACGAGTTTCTTCGATGGATTCTAATGCTGTTCATCTTGAGGGTAAGGACACTGAAAATAACATTCAGGGTGAGGATATTTTTTTGAATTGGAAAGGTTTGGAGGATGGTGATAACTATATGTCGGAGAGGGATGAATTAAATTGGGAAAATATTATACCTAATCACTCTGGTGGGAGTGGGAGAAAGATAAAATTGGTGATTGATTTGTTTGTTTATTTTGCGAGTTACTCACTGTGTATTCACATTCTGCTGTACGATGCACACGCAGTAGTATCTATGAGCATTTCGCTTTCAGTACTAAAAGTAGAATTAAGCTAAGCTTTCAGTGTGCAAAGTTCAGTTAAGCTAAGCTCAAAAGAGCTCAGTGTTTCCTTAAAAAAAGAGAAGCTCAGCAGTCAACCGGCCTTCTGGCCAGCCCAAGACGGCGTGTTTTAATTTGGCCCATGTGGCGATGTCGATAATCTCAATAGGAATTCCATCTCAATATGGCCCATCACCCAATCCTGCAACTTTGACCCAAAACTTAGGAGCCTAACCCGTATACGTTCAGGCCAGCTCAGCTTATAATTAAGTCCAGTAGCCCAAACAAGAGCACACACAAATGACACTAATAACCTAGTAGGCTGCTGTTTTTAAAAGCATTCCACTCCCGTTCTGATCGTGCTGCGCTCCGACGAAACCACCTCGATGCGAGCTTCCACACAATCCCCCCTCTTCTCCGGCGTTCTTGCTGGTATTGGGTGGGCGGAGGATCCATTGAATTCTAGAATTATTTTTTTTATTTTGTTTCGTTTTTCTAGATCATATAGAGATAGTTTTCTTACCCCGTTTTACTATTATAAGGATTTTTTTAAACCATTATGGGGTTTTCTATGCTGATTTTATTGGAGAACGACGTTTATATCTGCACTGGGATTCGACATCGGAAATGGTTGGCTATCAATAAAGTTTCTATGAATTTAATTCGACGGACAACACTGTTTCTAACGAAAAAAAAATTTTTTACCCGAAAAAAATTCGCAAATAAGAAAATGCCCATCTTCTTAAGTTAAATACAGAAATGCCCCTCTGCCGCGCCGCCATAACGCGGCAATGCTATTGTCAGCGGCCCATAACGCTTGCAAAAGCTTTTTGCAGCGTCATGATAAGCGTATAATAGCATTGCTGCTATTACCGTCTTCGCGACAATGCTATTACTTATCAGACATCTTTGCGGCAATAGCTTTGCCGCAGTATGGTGCCGTGGCTTTGGCCATATATCACTGCTAGCGCGCGCGAGGCCCACCACGGGCCTCATTTCCACCGCACGAGCGAGCAGAACCGAGAGGGAGCAGAGTGCCCACCGGGAGAGGAGAGGAGAGGAGAGGAGGGGAGGGGAGGGGAGGGGAGGAAGAGGAGGAAAAAAAAGCACATATTTGGTGAGTTATATTTTATTTACTTTGATATATTAGGTTTAGTTTTTTTTTGATATATTATGATTTAGCTTATTTTATTGTTAAAACATGGTAGGATAGCAAATTTTTTATGTAATATGTGATGTAAAGCTGGTTAGGGTTTAGTTTATATTTTATTTGATATATTAGGGTTTAGTTATTTGTTTGATATATTAGGGTTTAGTTATTTGTTTGATATATTAGGGTTTAGTGTTAGGTTCGTTAATGAAAAATATGTTGATAGTTAAAAATACACGAAGATTAGGGTTAATATTTTGTGCATACATTTAAGTTTTAGTTTGATTAGGGAAAAACTGAGGGATTGTATTTAGGGTTAAGTGCTACCATTGGCAGTGAAAAATATTTTGGAATTGTAGTTAGGGTTTAGTGCTACGTTTGTTAGCGAATAAGGATGATTAGCTGTTAGCATGTATTTTTCACATGGCATAAAGGATTTTGATAGGATTAATGAACGGTTCCTTTTGTATTGCAGTTATGGCAGAGTTTTGGTTTACTGTATATTATGGTGATGGTAACATAAGAAAAGGGCCTAATGGGATAGATCTTAGCGAATTTAGGAGCACAATAATTAGACATCCCGATCCATAAAATTTGCAAATTGAGGAACTTTACTTATAGATGTGCAATATGTTCGGTTGGAACGCACAGGAACATGAAGTGTGGATTTAGGCTCTATGGAGCAAAAGTGTAGAAGTTCCTAAATTTCAGTTGATTAATTTGAACATACAGATGGGTCTGTCCAGATTTATTGGTGGATGTAGGCATCGTAACTGTTATGCAGTTATCTTTGTGCAAGCCCGGGTTAGGGAAACAAGTGCTGGACAGGGAAATGCCGAAGAATTTGGACAATGCAGTGCTGCGGTGAATGAAGAGCCGCAAGTTGTCACCGGGAGGAACAAGGATGTGGAAGATGTACAACAGGATGAAGGGGTGGGTGGAATTTTTTTTGCGGATGCTGAAGAGATTAACGAGGATATCGTCGAAGCCATAGAGCATGACGATGAAAGGGCAATGGAGGAGGAAGAGCATGCAGATGACAGTTCCAGTGACGAGGAACGTGTAGAGGGCGTCGTCATCCCAGAAGAATAGAACAGAGGAGAGTCTAGCCAACTTGTAGTGGATGATAGTTATGGGTCGTCGTGCATTTACGGCGTAGATGAAGTCCGGGCAAAGCAAATGTATGCTGACAAGGCTGCTTTGCAAAATGCAGTTAAGGTCTGGTCCATGACAATGCAGCGACCATTCAGGGTGGAAAAGTCAGATAAATCCAGATATATAGTTAGCTGTGAGAGAGAGGACTGCATGTTCCGTATACATGGCAGCAAGTCTAGGTTTGCCATGAAGTGGACAGTTTCGAGCGTTGAACCCCACCATGTGTGCTAACAAATACCTTGGCGAAGCATCCTAATCTCACTTCCACTTTCATCGCAAACAAGCTATATAGAGAGATTGTTGAGAAGAAGGACATGGCTGTTCAGTACATAATATTGACAGTGCAGTAACAGTTTAAGTATGAAATAGATTATGAAAAAGCATGGAGAGCGAAAGCGAAGGCCTTGGAGATGAGATTCAGTCTTCGAAGCCTCGTATGACAACCTCCCGCGTGTGCTGCAACTTCTCAAGGAGAGAAACCCGGGGGCCTATGTCGCTGTGCAAGACTCGCCGTCGGTGAACCCGGAAGGTTATAGGGTTTTGAACCGGGCGTTTTTTGCGTTCGGTGTGTGTGTGGAGGGTCTAAAACATTGTAGACCCGTGTATGTGTGGATGGGACATTTCTTACTGGAAAGTACCAGGGAACAATTATGACGGCAGTTGGCCTGGATGGAAATGATCAGTTGCTCCCTATCGCCTTTGCATTTATGGAAAGTGAGAACTACTATAGTTGGCTATGGTGCAGCTGAAGTGCGGAGTTGTGGAGGACCGGCCTGATATGTGTCTAATCCATGATCGACATGCAGGACTATGCAAAGCCATAAAGACAATGCAGGAAGACTCTGAGCACACTTTCCACTGGCCGGACATACGAAGTAGGTGGTGCATTCGCCACCTGGCTGTAAATTTTCATAGGCAGTTTAAAAATAAGAAAACTACGGACTTGTTCAAGTGTCTGTGCAAGCAGAACCAGCAGCGCAAGTTCGATGCAATATGGAAGGTGCTCGATGACCTCACGAAGAGCGTCTGACGACGATGAGCACGCAGCGGGGAGGAAGCACAACAGAGTGATAGAACCTCTTCCTCCGCTAACGGGAGGTAGATTCCCCGCCTTGGTTCGTCGATCCGGAAGGAACATAAGGTGTTTCTCACCTTTGGATTGAGTCGAACCACGAGAGAAATGGTCATTCTTTGCATGACGAGGGTGGTGCAAGGTTCGGGGTAATGACGACTAACCTCGCAGAAGTGTACAACTGGGTGATTAAAGGATTGCGACCCCTCCCTTTAGTAGCCATCGTCGAGGGCATAATGCATGGCATCATGAGGTATCTCGGTGAAAGGCATGAAAAGGCCATGCTGCATGCTTCCAGAGTTGGCATAATGTTCGGCGCAATGATGACAGCGTACATGGAAGAAAAAAAGCTTCAAAGCGCAATACCACACGGCCTTGAACACAGGTAGTGGACGGCATCTTTATCAGATATGGATTAGATCGAAAGATGGACATGGTGGAGCAAACATGCGGCTCGCCCATGAGGATGATCTGGGGCACAAGACCTTGCCACCATATGCTCCTGCAACAAACCATTACTTCTCCGCCGCCCCTGCTCACATGTTTTGGCCGCGTGTGCAACCAATAGATTGGATGCATCGCGGTATGTGTCTCCATACTTCTTCAAGCAAGCGATTATTGCTACCTGGACAGGTAATATTTTCGGATTTTGCCGCTTCGAAAACTTCACGGAGGATAGGAGAGACCACCGTACATGGATACTTTGCAGCACTCTACTCCACGGGAGGAGGGGCCGTCGTCACACTCGCCGTTTCCGCAATGAGATGGACGAGTCACAGCGAGGAGGAAGAGTGCAACACTGCGGACTATGCGGGGCCGAAGGTCATCGGAGAAATAAATGTCCACAGCGTGAAGTTCCCCCTGAGTAATGAATAGATGGTCCAGGAGGAAATTGGTTGCAATACAGTCAATTGCAATGTATCTTAGTTTGCTGTATGTGCTCGTATTCATTGAGCGAACATGTGTTTCACTGTGTAACAACTAATTTGGTCGTTTCTATTGTGTGCAACGTTCATGTAATATGTTGGATAATTGTATGTGTTATTTTTAATTGTATGCACAATTTGTGTAATATGTATGGCAGTATTGTTTGACAGTATTATGTTTGTTTCAATACAACTTTCTCTAAACATTGCATTTTTTATTTAATTATGAATATGTTTTCTCTACAGACTTGACTCTCAAGGTTTTGAGATTATGGTACGCACGATATGAATGAAGTGAAGATGGTGCTCCGGTGACATTGAAAATATGAAACGCATTGCATGGTAGTAATCCACGTAGACCGAAATTTGATACAAATTACATGAAATAAACCCCTATTGTAGTAGGGACGCTAGGTTTAGTGTCATCCATGGAACGGTTCCACACGGGTATACACGTTGTGAGACCATGTGGAGCTGCCTCCCATGTTTGGTGATGAGTATATGTGCTAGTTGGTCAAAGTTTTGAGACATGATTGGTAACTCATTTTAAAAATCAACATGGCTTTGCTTGTGTCCCTTGGTGTGTTGGGACTTGCGGTGATATGATTGGAATGTTGGACTTACCCCAGGTCGAGGTAGTGACACTCGGCTTGGTTCTCTTGTTGTTCTCTTTGATCTCTGTGACTGCAGGTGTGCGGTGACGGCCGGATGCCTTCAGGGCCATGCGCTGAGGCCATGCACTGAGGCCATGCGTTGAGGCCATGTGCTGAGGTGGCCCGGTGGGACTCGTGGCGCACTAGGCGAGGCTAGGTGAGGCGAGAAGGACTGGAGTCACGCGACAGTTGTGGATGCTCAGGGATCCGAGGTAGGTTCTGGATTAGCCGGTATCAAAACCCTGGTCAGGTTCTAGGTTAGCCCGAGAAAACCCCGGTTAAGGCTGTGGGGTTAGCCTATATGTGAAAAACCCCAGGTTGGGTTAAGGGTGAACCCATGTGAAGAAAACCCTGGTTAAATGGATGGTTGAGTGGGTTAATCTCAGCCCTCCATGTGTGGATGAGTGGTTGAGGCAATATATCGAGATATGGGACAATATGTCGCGATATATCTTCACCGGTTTGCCTATATAAAGAGAGGTGGAGGGGATGTCTCCACCAACCTAGATAGGCTGTGTAAACACTTCAAAAATCTGAATACAAATCATATTCCTCAATCCCTCATGTCTCTCTAGTGTTCTTCACTTGTTCATTATGAGTTTTGGTTTTTGATCTTTTCTTTAGTTTCTTGATGTGTTCTTGGTTTACTTGATATCTTCCTGGTTTGGAACCACATTTGTGATGTCTTGAGGATGTATAAATAGTTCTTAAACTAGTTCATGCATCCTAGGAAAGATTTGAAGTGGTTTTGGCCTTTAGTTGTTGCTATCCAGAAACTTTCAGCCTGACCTACGTAAAGTGTTTTATTTTTATAGAAATTTAGAAAAATCCTTTTTGAGTGCTTTTTGTTGGAACTGTTTCCTGACTTCATTGCCTATCTACCATAAAAATTTCAAGGCGAGGAGATCTCTAGTTTGGGCGCGGTAATCTGTTCTTTGAGCCCCAAACTTTCTGGACGTGGCTGCAGACAGACTATGATTGTTTGATTTTTCCTGAGTTTTTCACAAGGAGTTTGAAGCTAAGATTTGGCATGGATGAACTAGGTTCATGAACCAGCCATGAGAAAAATCCTCATGAAGTTTGGAGCCTGAAATATTGGCTTCTTGGTTCGTTGAACTTGGTCTATTGCTGCTGGAAATTTCTGGATTACTTTAGCTAAAGTAACTTTTGACCTTTGTCTTGTTTCTCCATGGCTTAAGTGGGATTTCGTGTGAATTAGTTTCAGAGTACCTTGCACCATATGAGTGATAGGAAACTCCCCATATTTTGGCCATGGTTCATCCATGAATACCCGGGGTACACTTGGTGCAAGAGAGTTCTAATTGCTGCTGTCGATTTGAAGCTATTGCGGTGCTCGTGTAGTCACTCGTGTGTAGTTTTTCGCTGCTGCACCCTAAGTTCATCCTTGCCTTGTGGCGTGTGGTGAGTTAGGTGTGTTGTGTTGTGAAGAGAGGAGCGTTGGGTGCAAAGCAATAGGGCTGAAATCAATTTAGCGCCTATTCAACCCCCTCTAGTCTCCAAGACCGATTCTTCACACGTTGTTCATGCGAGTAGCAAATGTAACTCGCTCCTCAAGCTGGGAGATTCTTGCATGAAGATGTTCGATGTAACTGTTAGCGGTCATTGGGAAGGGGTCGTCCATCCATTTGTTGAAGCCGCGGTTATCGGTCTATATTTGGAAATGAGAAAAAGGTGAGATGGAAAATGTATTAAACCCTTGGCCGTTGTCGGGCTGGTTACTCACAGCGAAGTACGCGCAGCGGTAGAAACATCGGCCAGTCCATCCTTCAACAACCTGGTCAAAAGTTTGTACAACTGTGTCCACCCCATGCGCACAACATGGCCATCCCCTATAGAAGTTTGGGTCTCTTATCATTGTTGGCTCTGTGTTATAACTAGCTCTTGTCCGAATAGGCAAGTCGTCACTTGGTAGACAGGCTTGAGATCCAGGACCATTTGACGTCCACCAGGCTTGTCGGATCCAACCGTTCGGTGTGGGTCGTGAAGCCATATGTGCAATGTGGTATGTCTATCTCTATTCGCCTCCCTCCTACGAAGCCAACCCTAGTAGGGAGTTTACACACACAGAGTCAGAGTGAGAGTGAGGGTGGGAGTGAGAGGGATGCCAACTCTGCCTCCCATTATATAGGCCGAGAAGTACTTAACGAATTGGATTAATAAGTTGTTCATTATGCTTACTGACATCGTTTACTAATTAAACACAGGCTACCAGTGCCCTACATCTATCTATATCAATGCGTCCCGTTCATTTAAATCGATCTTGCAGGCGATCCTTTATTAACAGATGCATGCCGGTCACATCGATAAATCGGGGCATCTGGCGACCAACAGATACCACGGACACCGATCACATCAATAATTGCGGGGCACTGCTGACCAACAGTACCCGCCGGACACCGTCACATCAATAATTGCGGGCACTGCAGACCAACAGTACCCGCCGGACACCGGTCTCATCAATAATTGCGAGTCTGGCGACCATGATCCGCTTGATATCGTCGATCACATCAAATGCAGCGGCGAAGAGATGAACTCGGTCCATGCACCGAGCAGACTTGGCTATTTATTTTCCTCCTGTCTCCGAGTCCTCTGCGCTCCAAGTTTCCTCTCAATCTCACATATTACTTCGGCCCATACACTGCACAAATCTAGTTGTAACGAGCAATGGCAGCCTCCGGCTCTGAGCCTCGTCCGCGAAGCAAGTTTAACACCACCGTGCCTGAAGGGGTCAATGTTCCAATGTGCTTCTGCGGTGACCTTTGCAAGTTTGTTCAATCCGACGAAGATTTCTCATATACTTACGGAAAGAGGTTCTTCATGTGTGCAAACTACGAGTACGATCCACCCAAGGTTGCCTTTGGCGAGCGTCCAAAGGTACTTGCTCACCCTATCCTGCATGATTATATCTACCTATATGGCACATGACCTCTGTACTGACTTATGTTGAACAAATAGTCTCCCCCACCTCTATGCGATTTACAGCGTTGGCTAGACACGAGCAATCGGAGGCGCACAAGAAACACATCGGCGTGAGGTCCGTTGGAAGAGGCGATGGTTCAGCGGCGCCCGATATGAGGAGGAGCAAGAGGAGAAGCATAGCGTTCGCAGGAGAGTACCGGAAGCGACAAGAGGACGCTGAACGTCAGGCTGCTGAGGCCCGAGAGGCTGAGAGGGAGAGAAAGCGCGAGAGGGCACGTCGCGCAAAGGAGGCTGGACCTGATGCTACCGGCAAGGGGAAATATCCCATTGTACTCAGTAGAACTTTCTTGTAACCATGATAATAAAAATTCCCTCAGCAAAGGGCAGTTTATTCCTCTAGCTATTTATTTCATTTTCCAAATAATTATTAATATAAAACACTCTGCTGAACCTTATGCAATTTTTCCATATTATTTTTTTAAGATTAAATAGACCAAATACCAAGTCATATATACTGATCATATTTAGTTCATATAAAATGTGTTATATTTGTTATAACTATTATATACTGATAACATATTACATAATACTATAATATAATATACAACATATACATACATATAACAGAGTCTACTTCACACTCTCAAGTATTGTGCTTGGTATAAATAACCCTTTACCTTAAAAAATAGGTATTCTACCCCTAAGTTGATCGAGCCATCTAGATAACCCCCTAAGGCAGTTTTAATAGAAATGTCCACTTTAACCACTGACCTATAGTAGCCATCTACTTAGGGGTGTTCTTTTGAGCTTATCTAATACATAATAGTTATATAATACATCATAGTTACTTATATAATACATACATAATATATATACATAATATATTTTTTGCAATAGTTACTTATATAATACATACATTATATACATAATATTTTTTGAGGTATTGCCGTAGCGTGGGGGTGCGGCAAAGCTATTGCCGCATTGTGGTGGCGTGGCAAAGGCAATGCCGCGGTGTGGTGGCGCGGCATTGGCTTTGCTGTGATCTGCATCTGTGACATTGCCTTTCTTGTGATGCAGTGCATGCATTGCTTTTGCCATGATGCGGTGGCGGTGGTAGGGCATTTCCGCATTTGTTTCAAAATCATAGGTATTTCCATATTTGCAATTTTTTTGGGTAAAAAAAAATTATCGTTTCTAACACGTAGGGTGTACATATTAGAGCATATACAATGGTCCATGTTAGGTGTCTCTAAGCTTTGCCATGTAGGACAAAAAATAATGTGGATAAGAGAGAGAGCATAGAGAGTTGAGCCGTCTCTTAATCTAGAGTCGACTCTAACACGGAAATCAAAATAGATTGTGTGTGGAAAAAAGCTGTCTACTCATAAATGGGCTGTCTATACCGTTATATGGGTTGTCTATAACGCTGTCTAAATGACATGTCAACCTGTTATAGATGATAGTTGTCTATACTACTGTACATGTCCTTATTGGAGATCTTTGAAATCTATTTCCCTTTGTTGTGTTTGTCAACAATCAAAACATTATTACAAGTCACGGAGTCGACGACAAGGAGATAAAAAAAATTCAGCATGTTCATGGTTTCATGGACCTATTGGTGACACCTCGTTTGTTTTCAATCTTTGGTGTGACAGTAGATTTGTTACGTATTTTTGCTGACTTGTTACTATAGATGTCACGTCCCAAAACCGGGCTCGGATGAAACAGGGAATTTCCTATAACACATTCCACAAACCGGGCCAAGGCGTGATGCCACACGGCCATAAAACAAAAGTTTATAGCCATGTAAGGCGAATAAAAAGGACAAGCTTAGACCAGGGTTTTGATCTGCTAGTACCGACATAAGTGCTGCCCCTAAGGGCCTGTACACAGACAGAGAAAAACAAGTCCCCAAAAGCAATAGCAAAAGACGGATCCAATTTGACTTGCAACTTCTTCTTCCCTAAGCCTCTCCACTGCTCTAGGTTCCCATCTCTGTCATGTCACCTCCAGGGCAAAGCCCCAAGCCCGCTTATGGGGGTGCCTCCTTTTCTGTTGTCCTACGCGGCTAGAAGTTCAAAGCAATAGGGTCCTCCCCGCCCGTTGAAGGCTTGAAGCCGCATCCCATGGTCAAAGTAAGCAGGCGTAACGACATACGCGCAAGTACGACGAGAGGAGGATCGATCGAAGATTGGAAGGAAGAACGACGTTGAACCACCATGGAAACCCTATCTTAATTAGACAGGATAAGGGCGAATTAAACCAACTATAGATTAAAAATTTTAATTATGCCTTAAAGTAATCCCAACTGATAGATCGAGAAAATGGTCTATACATATTCATTTTAGTGACTAAATTATAATACCAAAGGATGAATAACTATGTTGTCCATGTGTATATTATACTAGCCAAGATCCTAATTAACCAATTTAACCCGTTGGATGAGGAAGAATAGACGGTCTATATTAGTGGCAGATCAATGGGAGGGGGTGCCGGGTATGACGGTGCACCCCCAAAGTTTGGGAAACCCTTAGGCACTCCCAGTGCATTCTAGTCAGTCGTTTCTTAAACTTCCATGTATGATAAATGGTTGAGGTAGAGGGTAATTAATGAAAAAGAGAAAGCATGTATAAAAAACAATCTCTAAGCTCGAAACAGGGCTAAGAAAGAGTAAAAATCCCTTGGGCTATCAGAAGAATGTATTGAAAACAAGACAGGGAAGAAATTAATTGTTAGAAATGATGTGTTGGGATGTTTGTATCTATATTTGTTTTCTATATGATATGGCATCTTAATAAATGATTCGTAGAAAGGATGCATTGGGAGTGCGCATATGGTACATGTCGGGGATTAGATAAAATACCCTAACGGTTAGGCTCTATATACGACTTACCCTGGGGTGCGTACCCGAGGGGATAAGGCGAACATGGTAAGCTCAGACTGATACCCCAGCGATTAGTGCTCAGAAGTAAGCCTTTTTACTTATGGGCCGTTGTATGTGTCATCGTGGACCTTGAAGAGATACATCAGGATGTTCGGCCTGACACTCCCGTCGTCTTCGGAGTCCTATATCTAGAGCCCGATGCCTTCCGGATATGGATGTTTCTTAGGGCTCAAGTTAGCATGTATATAGAGTATGTTTGTAAATCTGGTGGGATTCTAGTTTATTCGGATATGTTTTCTAGGTCGTGTAAGACCTAGACTACGTATATCTTGTACTATATACCTCCCATGGGAGGGAGAGGACATCGACAGACATCGAGATCTAATCTCATCGCAATAACATAAACGCATATATACGATTGGAGTACGATTATTATCTCTTATCGAGAGGCTGAACCAGGATAAATCTCTACGTCTGATCTACTCTCCATTTTGGCGAATCCGTGCATCTATGACGAAGGCCCTTTAGTACGAAGGGTTGTTTGGTCCCTTAATTAACAAGTAAGCTCGGCGGGAAATCTATTTTCCAATCGTCGATGGTGTTTTTAGAGCTCAGTGGGCAGAGTTCCCTTCTATCCTTCTTCAGTTTGTTTATATAATTCTATCTTAGTTTTCTCGTATATTTTCTTTTTCCAGTTGTTTCCTCTTTCGGTTTGCTTCTATTATAACCCTTTTCTCTTCTATTCTTTCATCGACTCTTTCTATTACGGTTTGTTTCTATAATTCTATCCCACTTCAACTTTTCACAATTCTTTAGTTTGTTTTTGTCCCCATTTGTTTGAGCTATTGCAAGCCGTCGTTTGAACTTGTACCACACAGCTGGATTGGTACTTAAAATTCTTGCAGTGAGCCTGAGCAAGGGGCGTGACTACGAGCGGTGTGATGATGCACACCTAAACATAAAATTCTAGATCCGCCACCGGCTATATTGAGTTTAATATACTATAAAAAAACTCTTTTTTAATTGTAAAGATACTAAGCTCTTTGACTGTATAATATTATTGCAAGGTAGTATTTTCTGGCAGTATATTTGGATAATTAGATTCAATCACAAAATTAAAGGATTATACTACACATGCATTCACGTAAATGACAAGTAATTTTAAACAATGGATAAAGAGAAACAAACAGTTCATATTGAGTTTGATTCATTATAAAATAGCTATACTAACCTTTTCTTTTGAGCTATACTAACCCATTTAAAAGTAGTAAATCGGTGCGTTTGGTGCTAGTCGGTGTACAGTTGCATGACTCCTCCAAACTAAAAGAAAATAAATAAAGTTGTATAAACCAGTAAACCACGAATGTGCAGGGTGCTCAGGTCAGATCGATGGCCTGCTGTCACGGTACTGTTCTAAGTTCTAATGTTGAATATCTTTTAGGACCCTAGCTAATGTTAGATGTTTATCATTCCCTTTTGACTCGTTTGCTTGATTTCAATTTATACTTCATAGCTGTCGCTAAATTCTATTTCTCACTGACATGATCTGATGCGATGTAAATAACACGTTCTTCAAAGTAATAAACTTGTACGAGACTCCACAATCAATTTCATGACTTGGCGATATGGACAGTGCGGTCCGATGGAGCATTTTACCATATGTATATACCCACATCTCAAGAAAATGAGAGCTATAAATGTGAAAACACAGTCGTGCATTTGCTCTAATCCTCAGTATAACCTACGAAAGTGAGAGTTAAACCTATAAAAAACGAGAAGTAAAATTGCAAATGGTCTTGTCGATCTACCCCAATCCTGTAATAAAGCCAAGGAAAACGAGATCGATCGCTAATTGTAACAAGTACGTAGATAACGAGATCGATCGCTAACTGTAATTACAGTAGATGTGTATTAATTTGTTTAACTCTACCGACAGGCCATGCATGAAAGCGAGAGATGTGTGTTAATTTGCGTAGATGCAAAGGGCAGAGGAAACGTGTCACAAATACTAAGATAATATCTAAGAATATGTTTAATGGTGACTATTTCTGCACCAAAATAGGGTCAAGATAGAACCATGAATAGTAAAAATAGGGCTAGAAATAAAATATAAGAAAGAAATGAAATAGGGTCAAGATAGCGCCAATGTTGTGTTGGGGATAAAATAGGATTAGAATAGAATAGGTTTAAGATAGAGCCATCATTGTGCATGGCCTAACAAACATTTCATTGAGCATCTTATGTGCATAACAAAAAAGCAACATTTGCTTCAAATATATACACAAATTGCTCCAAGTTTCTGCAACAACAATGTACTTGCAAGAAATAACTCACTAGATGATCAATCCCATAATATTAACATCAACATGCCAAAGACCTCTTGTATATCTTCTATGCCAACTCAAGCATATGACATGAATTTGATGTATGAACTAAATAGCAACCAAGATAGCAATTAAGTCAACATATATGACAAAGAGAATATCAAGATTTATGTGGAGACCCCATGCAGGAAAAAATGATGGGCAACGGTGAGACGAGCAATCCACTATAAAAATGAAGCCAATACAAGAGATGAGAGCCAACAAGAGAGGCAAGTCTCCAAATCCTGCATAAATTTCTTTCTCTAATGGTTGGATTTGGTGGAATCAATCTCTCCTCACCTTAAATCTAGCTCTCCCTCTCCAAAAGAACAAGTCTCCTTCTATTCCCGAGTTAGCAAGGAACTTAAAATGACATATATACAGAAAATTACCTAAGGTTCTAGAATGCTATAAACAACCTCAATTTCAGCCTAATAAACATATGAGCAATGTTTTATACGATGTAATGGCTTGAAAGGAGCTCAAATGGTGTGAATAGGAGTTGTGCATCACCACAATTTGCATATGTAATCATGTATGCTATCTTTCATACCTCAAACCTTTGTCAACAATAATCGAGCATCTTCGCCACAAGTAGATGCTTCTAACGTTCTGATTCACTTGGCTGGGTGCATGGCTGTCTCTGAAAGTGCATCTAGGCACTTAACTAATTTTGGTGATTAATAAACAATGTGTGCATGGACTAATGTGTTTTGTTTGAGAAATAACTCAGTTCTAAGTTCAAAACAAAAGGAGGATAAAGATTGGTGATGTCTCAAAGATCCAAACGAAGAGATGATCAAGATTGTCTAGATTGTAAATTTTAATAATTTCTTGAGTCCTAAGGATGATCGTACTATTAAGGGGGAGCGACGAAATGAGGTTGTTTAGAAGAAAAAGTGTTCAAAGTTTAAAATCTAGCACGTAGGTCAACACACATCTCTATAGCATCTCATTTCAAGTTGATTTACCTATTTAAGCATCGGACTGTTCGATCATTTTATATCGGACTGTTCGATACCCCTTCGGACATTGTCTGATTTTTTGATCTCTAGGTCTTTCTGTCCAGCAGCGCTTAATTCTATCGAACTGTCCGATAGTTGACTATCGGACTATCCGATACTCCTCGGACAGACACCCCTAAAGTGTCCAGATCTTTGATCTCTAGGTCTTTCTGTCCAGCAATGCTAAATTCTATCGGATAGTCCGATAGTCGATACCCCT
This sequence comes from Olyra latifolia, assembly GCA_036346145.1. Taxonomy (NCBI): domain Eukaryota; kingdom Viridiplantae; phylum Streptophyta; class Magnoliopsida; order Poales; family Poaceae; genus Olyra; species Olyra latifolia. The sequence goes on from CM070524.1 coordinate 4,746,191, forward strand.
TGAATAGATACCTTCGGACTGTCCTATTTTTACGACCTTGGCACTCTTTGGTTCAAAGTGCTTAATTATATCGAACTATCTGATACTCCTTGGACAATGATCCCAGGTGTGTCCGATTTTCGTGACCTTGGGTCTTTCTGTTTCATGCTGAATATTTTTATCGGACTGTCCGAACCTTGAATATCGGATCGTCCGATATTACGCAGAATTGACTGTAACGGTCAGATTTTGAGGGCTTCGTATTTATACCTCCTAACCCCTTCGGACAGAGGGTTGTTCACCATTTTACACCTGCATTCAAAACCCTAGCTTTCTCTCTTGCTCCCAAGCTCACTTCTCCAACTCTCCCCTCCAATTCCTTGATTCAAATCAAGTGTGAGGGTTGAGAGGAGGAAGAAGAAGAAGATCCAAGTGCATCGACGTTCTAGGGTTCACCTTTGAGCACTTGTTCATCTTCCTCCCACATTTTGCCACTCTATTCTCTTGGAGTTTGAGGGCTCCTAGACGGTCTAGGAGTTGCCCTTGAGCCACCAAGGTGTGTGGTGGTCGAGGGAAGGATTGTGAAGGCCCGGACTTCGCCTCCGCAAGGGAAGAAGCTGACTAGTGGAACCAAGGGAGCTTTGTGCGGACCTTGGAGAGGATTAGGGTCAAGAGTGACCTGGGTTCAAGTGTGACCGAGCCTCCCTCAACGGAGACGTAGGATTCCCTCAAGAATCTGAACTTCGGGATAAATTTGTTTGTCTCCTCAACCTTGAGCTCTTGCAAACCCTAGTTTACAAGTCTTGTTTGATCTACTTGTGCTTTAGGGTTTGTGGTAGATTGTGAGTTTGTTAGTGTTCCTCTAGTGTCTTTATTGCTATTTATTGCAGAGGATTTAACTATTTATTTGCTCCAGCTAGGTCCCAGATTGGTTTTTGTGCTCACAGGTAAAATTGACCTTTGGACTGTCCGAGACATACCTTCGGACTGTCCGAATATCATCGGACTGTCTGAGTCCAGACCATCGGACTGTCCGAGACTGGTAAAAAGCTTCCGCAGGTTTTATCTCTGAAATTTTAAATTACGCATATTCACCCCCCTCTAGGCGACATATTGGTCCTCTCAGCCTTGCCTATTCTGACCGGTCTATAGCCGATCATCCACCATAGCTGCTCTTGGTAGTCTACCCGCATCCAACACATGGTTAGTTTTTAAAAAGATAAGCATGACTTTATTGATTGTTAATATTCAATGGTATGAAAAATAGATTTGGTGGCCCAAGCAACTAGACACACCTACTTGATGCTAACGAGCACACACTCTTGACTAACATCTATATGAGCTTCTCTTTTCTAGTCCCGACCTTCATGAAAAAATTCAACACATTCCAAGGATGATGCTCTTGATATAATATCATAGAGTAACATGCTATACAGACATTTATTTGTCGTCTTCAGGTTATTAACCACCTCCAGTCTCCGGGCAATCAGCAACAACTCTGAAACGTTGTATATTGTAGTCCATATCGCTTCATTACATGCATGAGCTTTCAACGGTGCCCAATCAAACAACCCATCCAAGACAACCACACTTGCTGCTACAAATTTCCCTTCATCACAACAAATGGCTCCAGTCGAACCCTGCTTCCTCGATCTCGCTGCATTAATTTTCATCAAACATGACAGGGAAGCGATCCACCTTAGATGCTTTCCTATTCTTCAAAACAATAACTTTTCCATAAGGGTTGATTAGACAGATGCAAAGTTTGGAAATAAGAGAAATACCACCACAAAGTTGCTATTTGTAAAAATGCTATCATAAAACTAGAGAAATTAGAGAATTGCCACTATCTGAATCTTAAAGCACTTTTTTTTGTATAATCGGGCCGTGTTTACATATTATGATGGTCTTGCCGTCATCTTCTACCTTTCCTTTTCTTCTTCTACCACCCCTCCTTTCATCTTCTTCTCCCGTGAGTTCCAACACTGTTGAGGAAAGGGGTGATGCCAAAGTCTAGCAGCCATGATTCTCCCGCCGCCCTAAGAGTAGCCACAGCCCTCCTGCAAGCTCGACGACTATGGTGGTGATGCCCTAGGACTGGTGGATGGAGTTGAGAAAGAGGAGGTCGCCGACTCATAAAGGAGGTGGTGGCATCGACAAGAGGAGGTCGTCGGCGAGGGTAATGCTGGTTCGAGGCAGACAAGCGCGAGGGAGAAAGAGGGTTCCATGTCAGGAGGTGCCGCTAGTAAGGGTTGCACAGGCTGGACGCGCAGGTGAAGGTGGAGGGGAGGGATTGGATTTTCTCCCCTCTATCTGGATGCTGGATTTTTCGGATCCGAACAATGCAAATTCCAACTTGAACATTCATGGATGTGAAGAACATGAAAAAAAATTGAATGTTGTAAAAAAAAATCTTTGATGACTATAAAATGAAAAAAAAAAATCAAACGTTCACAAATGTGATTATGTGAAGAACGTGAAAAATTTAAATTTGGATGAAGTACATTTCACCGTTCTGAGAGTGAGATAGAGATAGATAGATAGAGAGAGAGAGAGAGAGAGAGAGAGAGAGAGAGAGAGAGAGGGAGGCAGATTTAGAAAGGAGAGAGAGCAAGAAAGAGGAGGGAAAAGTTGGACCATAGAAGAGAAGGAAGAAGAGATGGACTGGACTGTAAAATGACATGGGTGGGAGGAGAGAGGATTTGCACAAATCTTCAGGCAATTTAGATGGTTTGGATAATAGGTAGGAATCAACGGCTAGGGGTGGAATCCAAACTCTTTTTTGGTATTCATAGAAATATTAAACTCCAACAATGCTGAGGTATTTGTTTGCCCTTAACCAAACTCAAACCATGCTAAGGCTGTTCTTTATCTGTAACCAAAACCGCAACAGAAGGGTATCAAATTTTGTTGGTCTATTTCTTTGTGTTCATCCGGCCCCTAAAGAGCATTGCTATATGAGAAAAGACAGATTATCCTATTCTTTCATCTGATTATCCTAATCATGTTTGCTTGATGCGATATTAAGCAACAATATGTAGAAACTACTTCTATTTTCTCAGACTGAATTGGCCTTTCTACGATATCAACTATCCACATAACTGGAAAAATATTAGTGATGTGGAATTAGACAGAAAAGCATTTCAGGTTGAAACACATCAAAACAACATATCTCATCTAGTGGGAAATGAATTCTATGATGATATTATTTAGAAAAGAGTTATATGCATACATGGTTTAGATTGTAATTGTAACACCCTAGACCATCAAGGGCACAAAGTGCTACCAAGCATATATTTATCCAACAAAATTTCAGTAACCATATCACAACATCATAAATAAGAATTAAACCACTCTACCATTATTACAAAATCCAATCATCGCATACGTCTAGTTCACATGTGCTCGTGTTTTAACAAAAACACATGTAGTTTTTTTTTTTGGACTTTTTAGCCTTCCTTTTGTTAGATAACAAATAATAAACAAACAAATTATTATTTTAAACTATACAAAAATACAAAATTAAGCTTTGTGAACTCTATAATAGATAAAAGCAAAAAAGTTCTAATCTATATACTTAGCACTACAAATATAAAAAATAATGTTAATGTTAATCTAGATAAACACAATAGTAAATTTGGCGTAAAATATATATAAATTTAGAAACAAATAAAAATTCTAAACTACGCAAACCCTACAAATATGAAAAATAAATATAACTAAAATTTGCAGTATGATTTGCACATTTGATAGTAGATGCAAATTCAGATTTTATATATAATTGCAAATTTTGGACTACTATTGTGCAAATCGATGTGACCAATATTTCATGAAAATATATGTTGTATTAGTCAATCCGTTCATTTTACCTAGTTGTTGTGACTAAATTTAATTATGTTATTGTGATGTAAATAGCACGTGTTTCAAATTATGAAACTTGCATGAGACTCCACATTTAATTTCATGACTTGAGTGTATATTGACACTGCAGTCCACACAGTTGGAAACACTTTCGTCGTATATATTAGTACGTGCCATAAACCGGGTGGAATCAGGGAACAGCCATGCCATCCACACATTTCCAATTTTATGTTTAATTAGTGACCTTGTGTTTTCCAATTTTGCGTGCAAATTAACCCTTGTTTTCTAGCCCTATCGTCGGATCATGATCAGTCCTAGCTGTTGGATCATGATCGATCGATGAGCACAGTGGTTGCTTGTGTCATGCGCTTTGTGGATTGATCCTGGTAATTTCCGCTAATTGAGTGGAGTCCATGTCTTCATGTGTAATTGTGTTTGAATGCATGGTTGGGATTATAACAGTAAGAAAGGATCGAAGCTCGCAAACTGTTTGACTTTGACTTCCAGCTCCAAATGAGCTCGAGCTGAGCTTGGCCTCGAGCTCGCGAACCTGTCCGAGCTGATCTCGAATAGCTCATGAGCCTATAGCGTAGCCTATCACTAGAACCACCCAGCCCATCAATTCCCATGGTGCAGTGTTTTCACCCACCGATCCCAGCCCATCACTTCCACTCTATCTATCCCTAGTTTTCCTTCCCCTCCCTAGCCCCTAGCCCCCACTGCCTCTACAAGTGACCAGCCGCCGCCCTCATCCCCGTTGCTCAGCCCACTTCAAGCCGTGGCAGAGCTCTCATCCCTTCCTCCGTGCTGATGGCGGTGATATGCTTGGATTGACCGCGTGGGGAGGGGGGAGGGGGGCTCATGGCGTCGTGACCACGGCTCGGATCGGTGGCAGGGGATCTTGTGGCCGTGCAATCGGTCCAGATTGGCAGCGAAGCGAGTTCCTAGCAGCACGTTCAACCTGAATTAGCTATGAGAGGGGCTCCTAGCGGCGTGGCCGGTTCGGATAGGTAGAGGAAGAGGTGGGTTCCCTCTATTTCTTGTGGTTTTTTTGGCACTTGGAACAGTGAAGTGTGGTCGGATCAGAACTCGGCGATGGCGGCTTGCAGGCAATGCCAGGTCAAGACTGAGCCGACATCACGCCTATTCAAGCCTCGGTTGAGCTCGAACTGAGCTCGCCTAGCTCGAGCCTAGGAGGGGAAGCTCACTTGAGCTCGTTTCCTTTAAGACACTAGTTGGGATGCGAGTATGGTAGTGTTTCTTTCAACGTTTGCGTTACTTATAAGCTGAAAATTTGTTATTTTTGTACAAGTCAAACGCTTTGACGTTTGGTAGTCAATTTTTGTAGGTCTTACTACTTCTTCTCAAAGCTCTCAAACCCACTTTTTCTATAATTTTTTGATCCCTCAGATGTCCTTATTGAGGAGTTACAAATTTTCAGCTTATAAGCAAATGCAACCGCAACCGCCGAAAGAAACACTGCCTATATGTCTCTGCCTCAAGAAAATGAGAGCTATATGTGAGAAAAACATAGTCGTGTATTTGTTCTACTTCGATGGAAACGAAGAGTTAAAGCTGCAAATGTTCCCGCCGATCCACTCCCGATCTGATGCTGTGGACCTGAAATAATAAAGGCAATGAAAACGAAATCGCAAATTGCAAACATGGAGAGAGTTACTATACGAGACTGATGATGATGGGGAGAGTCGATACAGCTTATCGGGTACATTAATGACGACGACCCTGATTGAAAAGGTTGTTATATTAATTCGTTGCAAAATGCAATACCATATCTTTCATCTCAAACGTGTACACATCAGCAATAGCCGAGCATCTTTGCTAAGTATACATACATGCATGCCTCTGAGTCTCTGATTCACTTGACTGAATTACGGATTATTGATTTATGTAGTTGTATAACTCGATGTGGTCAATTTGGTTGGCTGGCTGTCTTATCTGTCCTTACGTCTTCAAGATAACAATGAAACGATATATGCCTCGTGGTTGTGGGTAGGGTGGGTAAAACCCAACCCATAAAAATAATTTATTTTTCCACCACATTTAACCCAAATACAATTCTTTAGAACCCAGCCCAATCCAACCCGTATGACATTTAAACCAAACCAACCCAACCACTTCTCTAATGTAGCAGCGGAGACAGACTCGTATATCCTTTGACTCGATGGCTCTCATTTCCCCGTGACCTTTGCTACAGTACTCAAAAGGGAGAAACCGAGGTGATCGGCAATGCACTGCGGATTTGGCAATTGGCCTTACGAACCTTCGGTGGCCTCCGGGCCATCGGGGAAGGAGGACGGCGGTCGATCTGCGTCGTGCATTGTACAAGTTCTCTTTTCTTTGGGTAGTAATCAGCTTAGGGTTAAGGGTTAGGTTTCTATCAGCGCCGGCGACGTGGTCGTTTCTGGCAGCGTTGGTCTAGTTCGGTGACATCTTGTCGGTGGCTGCTCGAGCGGCGTGTTCGATGGAGGTGACACACGATTTTGCGTCCTCGGGGATGGATATGGATAGGGTAGCAGCAGAGCTGTGCTACTCACACCGTCTCACCGGAAGTATATTTTCCCTCTCTGGAGCTCCGCGTGGGGATTTTATTGTCAGAGGTGACAACCATCCTTGATGCGTCTGGGGGTGCAGGGCTTCGGATCTCCTGTTGTCTTTAACCCTACTAGGGTCATAGTTTAAGAAGGAGGTTTTGGTGGCGATGTCGGCCAACTTGCTAGCTTCTCCATTTTTGGCAAACAGCAAAGCAGAGGAGGTTTATTGTTGTTTTCCACTTTGGCCCTTTCAGGGACTACAATGTAATGTTCCTTCTTGTAAGGGATCAAAGTGTAAAAAAGGGTGTAATATCTATCTGATTAATATATGTCCCTTTCTAAAATGAGGTTTTTAAGTATTTTCCACTCTCAAACATTGGCAACTAAGAATAGACCAACTTCAAACCAAACTTATTAGCTACACCAACCATTTCCACTCATCCAAATTAAATGCCAACCCTTTTAACTCATTTCAGTCCAACCCTTTGACACCCTAAATGCAGTATCGGCTCAAAAAAAAGAAAAGACTAGAAGCTGGCTGCTTCAACTGATCAGAGGCATGGTATTTTGCAGTACCAAGTAGAAACCTATAGCAGTATCATGCAGCAAAATACTAACATATATAACCTGATTAAGGCAGGGCTAGGAAATGTTCATTCACAAATAACACCAGGCCATTTATTTACCATGCTTCACACGTACGATACAGCAGTACATCACACCGTACGTACTAAGCGTACTTTGTTATACGACCACACCATTGCACAAGGAAGAAGCTCAAACCAGACATGCACATGGCCATCTTAGCTAGGTAGATATACATACACGTACGCACGTACTGCTGAAGAAGCAGAGGAGAATTGAAGCGAACAATACCTCAGATCGCTGCCACAGCCGCGCTCTGAGCCTGAGGTAGAGGCCAGATGACGGCGATGGGGCTCCTCACCTTGTGCACGCCGTCGCTCCACACGATCGACCCGTGAGTGTACTTGGTGAAGTTGCCGGAGGACACGGACAGCACGGTCATGGTGTACTCCTGCGTCTGGTGCTCCGCGTCGAACACCAGCTTCGATGGCTTGATTCTGAGCTGCGTGCCAGGCGGAGGGACGCTGACGACGGTGTACACGGCGTCAGTCTTGCTCCCGACGTTGCGCACGACGCGGCGCAGCGTGACACTGTCCCCGTACGCCTTGAACACCACCGAGAAGGACGGGAGGTTGACGTCCCGGACCTTGGCGTTGGGACGAGCGGAGCACTTGATCACCGTAGCATCTCTCGTGTACAGCCTGCGGATTTGATCCTCGCTGACGCCCATCGCGCACAGGAACGAGATGTAGTCCTCCGTGCCGGCGTCGTACACGAGGCCTGGGTCGAGGGCGCGGTTGGGGTCGACATGGCCGGCGCCAAGCTCGAACGGCCCCGCTGCCTTGCCCGTGGCCATGTCCCTGATGGCGTTGCCGGAGTTGTCCACGTTGTAGGCCGTCGTCATCAGGGCCGACTTGATCGCGGCGGGGCTCCAGCTGGGCTTTGCCTTCTTGAGCAGAGCAGCGATGCCGCTCACGTGCGGGCACGCCATGGACGTCCCGGATATGATGTTGAACTCGACACGCCTCTGGTCGGCGGCGTTCTTCGACGGCGAGTTCAGGCCGGTCCATGCAGCGAGAATGTCGACACCCGGGGCGACCAAGTCAGGCTTAAGGATCTCTGGAGCGGGGACGCTTGGGCCACGGCTTGAGAAGGACGCAACCCTAGGGCTAGGGGCGGATGGCGGCGAGCCTAGTACCGTGCCAAAGAAGAGGATCTTGGCGACCGGGTATGGTCCCGATGACATATAACGTCGTATCTCCACAGCGCTAGCGTAAGGGACAACTGCGGTGGGGATGAGGTGTGCGCTGCTTGTGACATACTCGCCACGCTCTTTGCTACCTGAAATGATGGCACCAAAGCCGCCGGCCTTATCAACGGCGACTCCTTTCTCAACGTCGGCGACCTTTCCGGCCTCACACAAGACAATCTTGCCGGCCACTTTGCTAGCGTAAAGTTTCCCGATTTCACATAGAGCAGAGCCGGCATCACCTCCATAGACCAGTGATTTAAGCAAACCATTCGGATCACCGGGATGGAGTGAGGTGCCGACGAAGATCTGGTCGTTGCCGAGGACGACCACCGCCGGGAATCGGCGGTTCATGCTTGATGCACCGACCGTCAACACCCATGGAGCGATGTTGCCCACCTTCGACCGACTAGGACCATTATTACCGGCAGAGACGGAGACAACAATACCTTTACGGACGGCACTGAACGCAGCCCTGGACACTTGATCGTCAACAAGTCTCTCACGGAAGGCGCCGACAGAGAGGGAAATGATGTCGACGCCGTCGCCGATCGCCGCATCTATACCAGCAAGGATGTCGGCGCCAGGGCATCCTTTATTTTGCCAGCATATTTTGTAGACAGCAATGCGTGCGCCTGGGGCCGTTCCCTTGGCTGTGCCAACGGCAAGGCCAAGGAAGTTGGCATTCGGCACCGCAGAGCCGGCGGCGGTGGAGGCAGTGTGCGTCCCATGGCCATTAGTGTCGAGTGGTGACATGGATTCCGATTCCTCCGTCCCGTCCCTCGGGTGGCCGACTCTCGCCTTGTACCCTTCGTAGAACGCCTTTGCGCCAACGAGCTTATTGTTACAATAGGCGCTGCCGTTGAAGTCAGGGGTGGATTCACATCCACCATGGAAGGTGGACGGCGGCGGCGGCAGCGATGGATCAGCGGCGAAGGATGCACGGTCCTTGGGGTAAACACCCGTGTCTAGGACACCAATCACCACATCAGTGCCGCCGTTCGACGCTGCCTCCAGCCCGAAATACGGTGAAAGCTGGAGGAAGGAGGAGGAGTGGGTGGTGTGCAGCTCATAGACCGTTTCACGGGCGACCGCGACGATGGGAGGCTGTGCCTCGAGGTGCGCGGCCTGGCGCTCCGTCAGACGCACCGCGAAGCCCGTCGCGGCGTGCACGTAGGAGTACAGGAGGCGCGGGGCGGGGTGGCTGAGGTGCGCAGGGAGGAGGTCGCCGACGAAGGAGGTGTAGGCGCGGTTGAGACGAGCCCCACGAAGCGTGGGACGCGGCGCATGGCCTGGCTCTACGTGCACTATGTAGGTAGAAACGACGTCCTCTTCGAGCTGATCTATGGATGTCGCCGTGGCCACGGCCAGCAGGAGGCACGCCACGACTACGAGCTGTTTGCCCATTGGTGTATTGGAGGTTTAGTACGTGAGATGAGGTGTGCTGGGAGAGGATGGGGTGCCATATATTTATACAAGTGGCAAAGGCTACAACTTGCTACTAGGTGGCTGTCAGCATGTGGTATTTACGTGTAATGATGGAGTATGTGTTTTGTTGAAGGGAAAATCAACTCCATGTGTATATGGATCAGTTATTCACATGTGAAAGTCGTTGGATAATATTCCATGCTGATGTGGACATAGCTCGTTCGTTGTTGAACTGTTTTTTTTTTTTTTTGAGGTGGGCAGGAGAACTGCCAACCATTGATTAAAAAGTAGGGAAAACAATCAATACAAGACGGGGGGAAGCAGCATCCCCTCCCCCCCGGGGGGGCCTACAAACGCTAGGTAATTACAAAATCAGTACCTGCGGCCACCCAGAGCCGTAGGGCATCCAAGAGGTAAGTAGCAAAGGAGAGGCGCGCCAGCTCAGTTGCCCGGAAGACGCAGTTGTTGCGCTCAATCCAAATATGCCAAATGGTCGCAGAGAGAATTGACAGGGTGCCGCGAGGGGGGTTTGTCTGAAGGATATCGTCGGTCCACCACTAGAGGCGAGGCGCGAAGCGCCGGCCGTGATGACGTGGGAGTGCTAGTGGAGGCGACCACCGTTGACGAACGAAGGAGCTGAAATCACGGTTTATGAATAAGTGCTCGGGGTCTCGAGTTGCGCGCGGAGAAGGCGTATAGTCGTTAGGCGGTGTCTTCTCGGGGCGTCCGCCGTTAGGGCGCTGCCAGGAGTAGCACCAAAGGAAGAACTTGCGCCGGGGGGCCCAAGAGCTTTCACTCGTTTGGTAGGGAGGCAACATGCCAAGGCTATAAGTTGTAGGTGGATTTGACCGAGAAGGATCCGTCACGTGAGAATCTCCAGGAGATCTTGTCGTTGGTTCCTTCCGCTAAGGAGGTAGAAAGGATTTGGCGGAGTAGCGAGACGAATTGGGGGACCAATTGCGAGGTAAAATTTCGCCTGAGGTCAGAGATCCACGTGTTGTTAGCTAGGGCTTCCGAGACCGACCCGCTTTTCCTGGAGGAGGCTTTGAATAACAAGGGAGCTAGTAGTTTAGGAGCCGCGCCAAACAGCCAGTGGTCGTCCCAGAATGAGAGACACGCCCCGTTGCCAAGGGTCAGGCGGGAGCCGGCCTGAAAGAGCGCCACATCGGGGCCAGGAAGGTTATCCAGCGTGCCCGCCCAGGCCTTCAGTGGGAGGGATTTGTTAAGCCAAAGCCAGCGGAGACGGAGCGCGCGAGCAAAGCGAGTTAAGTCAAGGATGCCCAGGCCGCCCAAGGAAATCGGCGAGCAGACGGTGCCCCAAGGGATTGGACAGTGCCCCCCGGAGGCAGAATCAGAGCCGTTCTAGAGCCAAGCCCTCCTGATCTTTTCAATCCTTTGAAGGACGGAGCTGGGGGGATTGATGACGGAGAGAAGGTAGGTTGGCAGGGCCGAGAGGACGGATTTGAGCGGGGTTAGCCTACCACCCTTCGACATTAGGGGCCCCCTCCATCCTGCTAGGCGGTTAGAGATCTTGTCAATGAGGGGTTGGAAATGAACGTGCCGAAGCCTTCTGATCGAGAGTGGTAGTCCGAGGTATTTAAGAGGGAAGGAAGTTCGGCTGGCAGGAAAATCTCGGAGGATGTCATCGAGGTCGAGGTGTTCGCATCTGATAGGCACAACCTGGCTCTTCGAAATGTTGGCACGGAGACCAGTAATTTCGCCGAAAACGTGCAGCAGGAGATCCAGGGTGGAAGTGTCACTCTTGGTAGGATTGAAGAAGATGGCGGCGGCGTCCGCAAAGAGGGAGGCTCGAAGGTTAGGTGGGATGCATGCGAACAGAGAAAGCACACCGCTTCCGTCGACTGCCAAGAAGGGCAGGAGGGGTTCGATGGCGAGGTTGAAGAGAAGGGAGAGAGGAATCGCATACAGCAAAGTCCCTGCGGTGGTGAACGATGTTGCCGAGATGACCACTAAGGAGGACCTTAGAGGTAGAAGAGGCAAGGGAGAGGGCGATCCAGTCACGCCAACGAGTTCCAAAACCCCGGGCACGGAGATTGTCGAGGAGGTAAGTCCAGGAGACGGAGTCGAAGGCTTTCTCAAGGTCAAGTTTGAGCAAGAGGGACGGGGTGCGGGATTTGTGAAGGGCCTTGGCTCTGCCTTGGACAAAGAGAAAGTTGTCTTGAATGTGCCTACCCTTGATGAAGGCACTTTGACTCGGCGAGATGAGCTCATCCATGAAAGGGGCAAGGCGGGAGGAGAGGATTTTTGTGAAGAGCTTGCCCAGGCTGTGGATGAGGCTGATGGGTCGGAAGTCGGAGGCGGAGGAGGGGTTCTCTTTTTTAGGGAGGAGAACCACGTGAGCACAGTTCAATGCCTCGAGGCCTGGACCATCAAGGTTGAAGAGGCTTTGCAGAGTTTGGAAGAGATCAGCCGCAATGATGTCCCAGCAGGCCTTGTAGAAATCCCAAGTGAAGCCATCGGGCCCTGGGGCCTTGTTGTTGGGAAGGCTAAACACGACTTGCTTCAGCTCCTCGAGCGAGAGGGCAACTTCCAGGGAGGAGAGGTCCAGAGCAGGCAGGCCAAGGAAATCCCAGTTGAAGGATCGCCTGCCCTGGTTGTGAATGTTGGGGGCGTCGTCACCGAAGATGGAGCAGAAGTGGCGGTGGAGGGCGTCAGCCATGTCTTGGAGTTCGGTGTGGGAGCCGGAGGGACACTGGAGGGAGAGGATGAGGTTTTTGCGGCGGCGGCCGTTGGCCCGTAGGTGAAAATACTTGGTGTTAGCGTCGCCGAGCTTCAGCCAGTTAAGTCGGGAACGTTGTTTCCACCTCATATTTTCAACCACGCTGAGCCCAAGAATTCTCAGCTTAACCTGACGGCGCAAATCAGCCTCAGCCGGGGAGAGGGCGCGAGATTCCATGGCCACGTCAAGGAGGCGGATGAACTCAGAGGCGATGGCGAGTTGGAGCTTGACGTCGCCCACAAGGGATCTGCTCCAGCTTTTAAGAGCTGAGGCGGTACGGAGAAGTTTAATCCTGAAACGATGCAGGGGATGAGCTGGAAGGCGAGAGGAATCCCCCCACGCTTGTTGCACCACCTCAGGGAACCTAGGGAGCTTAGTCTAGAAATTCTCAAAGCGGAAACGCCTAGGGGGGCTGGGAAGGTTTTCGGCGGTGAGGAGGATAGGACAGTGGTCCGAGGCCTTCGAGGAGAGGGGGATGAGGGAGTAGGATGGGAAAAGCGTTTCCCAGGCGGAGGTGGAAAACGCCCGGTCAAGCTTGACCAGAGTAGGGTTGGAGTGCTCGTTGCTCCAGGTGAAGCGACGGCCCGAGAGGTGGAGCTCTTTAAGGAGGCAACTGTCGAGGGTGGAGTGGAAGCGGGTCATGAGGCGGCGATTGAGGTTGAGATTGTTCTTGTCAGAGGCTTTGTAGATTAGGTTGAAGTCACCTAGAATCAGCCAGGGGGAAGAAACTTGGCTGGCAATGTCTTCTAGCTCTGAGAGGAAGGCTTCCTTTTCGGAGTCGATGCTAGGGCCATAAACCGTGGAGATCTCCTAACTGTCGCTGGTGCCCCAGGAAGAGACCCGAGCAGAGATGGAGTGCGGGCGTAGGAGAGGGTTGGATATCTGGACACGGGAGTCGTCCCAGAAAAGAAGCAGGCCGCCCCTGGTGCCAACAGCCGGGAGATGGAGAGCTCCACGAAGTCGATGGCCGCAGACCTCCATGAGCAAGCTGTGCGGCGGGGAAGAGAGCTTGGATTCTTGGATCGCAAGGATGGTGGGTTTGTGCATATGGACGAGGTTGGCAACGACGTCCCGCTTGGCGGAGGAGTTGAGGCCACGAACGTTCCAACTAATGATCTTCATAAGGACCGAAGTAAACTGCTAAGAGAAGATAAAGGGTTGAACAAATCCCACGTAGGGGAGGATGGACCCACAACGCATCACACGCAGGTGATTCAAAAGAATTAAAACACCACACGCAGGTGGCACTCACAAGAACAAGAGTAGGGTGCCACACACAGGTGGCAAAAAGGGGACTAGGACCGACACGCCACACGCAGGTAGAGTACAGGCCAAGGACGCGACCACACGACGGTGGTCCTAGGGGACGGAGTGGACTAAGCATAACAAAGCTGGTGACGACGGAGCGAGGGGAGGGAGGCGAGATCAGGCAGGCGAGCCTAGGCATTGCCCTCCTCTAGCTCTGCAGCACCGGCCTCGGCAAGATCAATGGAGGGTCTCGAGAGGCCGCACAGGTCGGCCACCACAGCGAGCGTGCTCTCTGGAAGAGGAGAGGAGAGCAGGGAGCGGAGCTGGACAGCTAGGTCATCGACTGCTGAGGGGGGAGGGGACAGGCCAAGCTTGAGGGCTAGGATCTGCTGGGCCTTGCGGATGGCGGGGACATGAGAGGAACCAGGCGATCATGACGACTGACAAGGCGAGTCTGGAGTCATGACGAACGACGAAGGAGGCCTTAGGGCGGGAGGCCCTAGGGGGGACGTCGATCAGTGGGGCGGGGATGGGAACAGTGGCTCTAGCAAGGAGAGATTGAGCTGGAGAGGGTGGGACGGTGGGGGGCAAGGCTGCCTCGAGAAGCATCGGGTCGAGGGCACTGAAGGGGGGTAATGGGCCCAAACAGAGGGAAGCAGGTCAACCAGGAGTGGGCGGAGAAGAGCGAGGGCTAGGAGGAGCGGGTCTTGGGCTAGGGGTGGCCGGGGTGGGGTGCATCTTGGAGGAAGCAGGCGGTCGAGGTGGGCAGCGGGAGGCGGCGCGGGAGGCGGGCCGGTCTTTGGGCAGCGCGCGGCAAGCGCGGCGAGAAGGCCGGATGGGGTGGAGTTTGAAACCCCAAGGCCGAGGTTGCCAGCATCTCTCGCGCCGGGCGAAGCGAGAGATGTCGAACGCCGCGATGGGAAGAGCGCCAGCGAGCCAGCGCTAAGCTTCGCCGGGAGCTCATGGTCGGGCGGGGCGGCGGCCACCGGAAGCGGCAGAGCCACGACGGAGACCCAGACGCGACAGCCTTGCACCGACCGAAAGCGGCGAGATCGGGCGAGGGAGAGCCGTGGCAGCAGCGAGCCGGAACGTGATCGGAAGGTCGCGAGCTCGAGGCGGCGGAGGAGGAGCCTCGCGGCGCGACGGAGGAGGCGCCGGGCGCGACGAACCAGCCGGCCGTGCCACGCGGAGGAAGCGGACGCCATCGTGGACGAGCCAGGCGAAGGGAGCGACGCGGCTTGGCGCGCTGCCTGCTATGGCGAAGGAGGCGCTGACGGGTCAAGCGGACGGCGAGAGGAGGACCACCACCGACGGCCGCGATCGTCGTCGTCGAATCGCCGTCCCGGCGGCGACTAGGGCCGAAGAGAGCGCGGCAAGTGGCCGGGGGCTCAACGGGAAAGGGTGACGACGAGGAGTCGGGGGCGCCCAGCCGCCAAAGGTGAGAGACGACGCGGGGCGCGCCGCCGCCGACGCGAGAGGATATGGACGAGAAGTCCTCCACCACATCGATGTGCAGGAGCACGCGGTGCTCCGAGACACGGGGAGGGCGCGGCCGAGGGGCACCGGTGAGACGCGCCGGGCCATGGTCACCGGGGCGGCGAGCCTCCACTCTGGCGACAGCTCGACGGGAGAGCGCCACCTCCGGGGGCGAGGCGGTCGGTGGTCAGCACCTGACGCTGAACAGCGAGGTGTCGGCCGGGCGGGTACATTCACCCTCGAGCTCTAGCAAAGATTGCAGATTTATGAGTTCTGATCTGAATTTGTATTTTTCTGTTTTTAATACGGAGTACTCTACTCTTACAAAATCTCCTTCTATGCGGATTATGGGGTAAGACGAGGCACACTGTAAGTGGTTACACACACACACTAAAAGACAGCAAATAATGTGTGGTTAATTTGTATAGGGCGTCGGCTTTACACAGATGGCTTGGTACTTTTCCAACGTTAGATTTCTTTTAAGGCATATACAATGTTTGAGATGGCTGCTATCTATAGTAATTACTCCCTCCATATCACAAAAAGTTAATATTTTAAACATGTCCTAAGTCAAAAGCACTCCCATAATATCATTTTTTTTATAGATTTTATAAATAAATTGTAATGGTAATTAGTGGTCAAAGTTGTATTTCGAAGACCGTGATGATGTCCAAAACGTAAGTTTTTGTGATATGGAGAGAGAACTATGTCATCTATAGGCAACTTTGTAGACAACATATATAATGGGTTGTCTCTTTAGCCATCTACTTGTAACATTGTGCTCCAAATTTGCTTAGAGCCTGACCCACCCAAGGGACTACCTCACATATGCATAGCATCTCACTTGGGCTTTTAGCCTCACTCGCCCAAAAGGGTTAACCTGTGATGCTATGATTTGGGCCATTCATGGTTATAAACTAGTGGAACACAATATCAACTGGCAAGGTGGTGTTAGAGAGTGAGGTGTTACAATCTCCCCCACCTTAATGGACTATTGTCCAAGCGACTAAGAGTGGGTTCTTTTGAGTTTATCTTATCTACTTATTTACTGTAGCTCGTCATTCGAGAATTTTTAAGGTAGTCTCGAGAGCCGGTTGGCCTTCAATTTTGGGATTTAGAGAGCTTATAGACACGCCTACTTAATAAAAAAACGACTCAAAAAGTAATAAAAAAAGTGAGATAAGTCAAATAAGACACGACATAAGACTTATCCTACTTATCTCATGTCTTATTTGACTTATCTCACTTTTTTTATTACTTTTTGAGTCGGTTTTTTTTTATCTCGCAGGCGTGTCTATAAGCTCTCTAAATCCCAAAATTGAAGGTCAACCGGCTCTCGAGGCTAGCTCAAAAAATTCTCGAAGTGACGAGCTACAGTAAATAAGTAGATAAGATAAGCTCAAAAGAACCCAACCTAAAAGCCTAGAAAACTCCCATTGGTACATGACTTGTGCCATATGCCACTATGGGCCACACGTACATGCTTGCCCATGCAGAGAAGATTGATGCTCTAATACCGTTTGTAACACTCTGACCCAAATTTGCTCATAGCCTAGCCTACTCAAAGGGCTAGCCCACACATGCATAGCATCTCACTTGAGCATTCGATAGTGATCCGCATCCAGATATTGTAGGAACACACATAGTGCCTTGAGCACTTATTGTAATCGAGCCCGGGCTTCCCGAAGCCTGGCCTCACCTCCTTGTACTCGTTTAAGCTCGATACTAAACGAAGACTGGACGTAGGGCTGTTATCCGACAGTGGAGGCCCGAACCAGGATAAAAACACCCGTGTCAGCATCTGCGACAACCCCGTCACACACACGTCCTTTCCTCGGCAGCGCCTGCATCCCGCGGGCCTCGGTCGAGAGGGGGCAGGGCCGCTCTCGGGTCTCGCACACCTCTTCCCTTTGCATATCGGCCTGCGGAGGCTCGCCTCCTAGCCGCCGACAGTATACATTAATGATAACGACCATGATTGAAAAGGTTGTTTTATTAATTATTGTGAGTGCCATGCATTCCTTAGATAAAAAAATGGGACTGGATATTTATCCGCTTACTCTCAATCAATTTTTTTGGCTGTTGGATCAAAATCCAATAGCCCAGATCTATCCACCTTTCTATATACACCACCCCACCCCTCCCCAACCCTAATCCTTACCTTCCTATCGATCAAACGCGTTGCCACAGCTCCTGATGCTCCTCCCCCGCCGCACCCCCTCTTCTTCCTCGGACGCTACTTCTTCCTCCTCTCCGGCCATCCGTTAGCACCGTCTTCTTCTTCCTCTCTAGCAAAGGTTCCCCGCCCCATGCTCTTTCCTCGTCTCCAGCGACTCCTGCTGCCAGATCCACCTCCACCACTCTCCGTCTTCTAATGACACATCGTCTCGTCATCGATCCCCCAGCCGTCCCGCCCATTATGCTTCGCCGATTCCATGGCCAAGACGACACCTCACCTCCCCACCACTAGGCTTCTGTTGCACCATCATCCCTCTAATGGGGGTGGAAGGTGGGGCTTGGTGAGCCCCTAACCCTAACTTGGCGGCGGCCGGAGAAGAGGAAGACGGTGGTGGCGAGCAGGTGAGTCAAAATGAACCACAACTTTAAAAAAGTCCAGTCGTCTCGTAGATAGCAAAATAAAAAAAAATCGTTGCAAAATGCTATATCATATCCTTCATCTCGAACGTGTACACCATCAACAATATAACCGAGCATCTTTGCTAAGTATACATACATGCCTCTGATTCAGTTGACCGAATTACGGATTATTGATTTATGTAGTTGTATAACTTGATTTATGTAATTGTATAACTCGACGTGTACACCAACAATATGATGCTGTCTGTCCTTACGTCTTCTAGATAACAATGAGACGATATGATCGCAATTAGCTGACGTACGCCTCATGGCTGTGGCCTGTGGGGGACCGGGGGTTGTGTTGTTGCCATCTAGGTAGCTCACGTACATATGAAACTCTCTGGAAGGTGACAGTCATGACTTTTGTCCCCCAGCATCAAACTAACGCCGATACTACTGTGCGTTGGATTTCTTTTTTCTTCACGCCTCGTTTGCAGAGGAGCCAATGTACGTATACCTGCAGGTGTTTATCAGGACCCGTTTCTTTCAGCGGTTTCTAACGGTTGGCGGTTTTACTGTAGTAAATTTATAAGTCTTTAAAAAAATTTTAAATGAGCCTAAAAGAATAATCTAAAAAAATAACAAAATTTACTGTAGCGGACCACCGACCGCCGGCCGCCGCGAAAAGGAACGGAGCCTCAGTTATAGTGCTTTCTTTCAGCCTAGCTAATTGCAGAGCGCAGAGTCAGGGTACGTAGTCTACTGATGCAGATGCCCACGAAATTACGCTGTAAACTCAGGATCGATATTCATCTGCAGTGGCACTCTGTGAAGGAGGTGTAGTCGCAGGTGAGACGAGCCCCACGATGCGTGGGACGCAGCGCATGGCCTGGCTCTACGTGCACTCTATAGGTAGACACGACGTCGTCCTCTTCGAGCTGATCTATCGATGTCGCCGTGGCCACGGCCAGCAAGAGGCATGCAATGGCTACGAGTTGTTTGCCCATTGGTATATTGGAGGTTTAATACAAACGTGAGATGGATGTGTGCTAGACCGGAGAGGATTGGGTGCTATATTTGTTTATACTAGACAAGTGGCATTGCGGCAAAGGTTAGAGCTTGCTACTTGCATGTCAGCATGTGGTTTGTACGATTGTACGCGCATGTATTGATATATATATGTGTTTAGTTCAACGTATGTGGACGTCGATCCTCACCTTGTTTGTTGAATTATTGTCTTGAAAGCCCCACGCTCCAGCTGCGTTGAAGATGATAACAATGTTTGGGTGATATTCTGCTTTTGTTTGTGCGGGGTGAATTTTTTTATTTTTGTGCCCAAGTGTGAGATTGTGAAGTGTACTGTTGGTTTGTGCAAGGTTCGGTTTGTAAGACTGTTGTTTTCATTGTCCAATGCAATGAAAGCTGGGGATCCTCACCTTACTAAAAAAATTTATGGAGTTATACACTTACATAAAATCTCCTCCTACGCAGACCATGGGGTAAGACAAATTAAGACACTATGTTAAGTATCCTTGGGAATAACTTTTCTCGCATACTGATATACACATTTATGTGTTTTTTTTTTTAAGCTTTAGTATCAATGCATACATTACTTATATAAAATGCAGCATCGTTGAACTATTGCCGAATTATTTTTCACATACATTTCAAATATTTTTTTGCAGTGTTCGATCCTATTAGACATAGGCATTCCCTATATTATCTTATTTAAAACTAGGTGTGAAAGCCCCTGACCAAATTGAAGGACACGTGGTTATATGTACAATGAAATGGTGAGGTCATTTTCGTTATGGTTTATACGTCTGGCTCCTAACTAAAAGACAATAATGTGTAGTTAACTTGTATTGGGCGCTCCGCGCTCGGCTCTACACATATGGCTTGTTGTGTTATGGTACTTGTTGCGACTAGGAGGCGAGCCTTCGCAGGCCGATATGCAGGGAGGGGTGTCGAGACCGAGAGCGCCCCTGCCTGGATCGAGGCCGATCGTCGCCGGCTAAGCTTGCCGAGGAAGGACGTGTGTTGTGGCACGGGTGTTTTTATCCTGGTTCAGGCCTCCACTGCGGGATAACAGCCCTACGTCCAGTCTTCGTTTAGTATTGAGCTTAAACGAGTACAAAGGGGGCAAGGCCGAGTTCTGGGAATCCTGGGCTCACGTACAATAAGTGCTCAAGGCACTATGTGTGTTCCTACAATACCTGAATACAAAGAACTACCACCTAGAATTAGAGATCCTACACTAGTGCAAGTGCCCTTGCTCTATGATGGCTGAGTGCTCTTCAGTTTGTGTCTGCCTTGGTTGGTCCTCTCGGTCGTGGCCTGTGCGCCTCTTTTATAGGCAGCCCCGGCCTCTGTAGTCTGACTTTGGTCCATTGCAAGGCACAGTGTTGCCCCCTGGTCGCTCGTCATATTCTTCTGTTTCGCCGTGCTGCGACATGGCGGAAGTACGAGATCCACCGAATATTCGGGTGTGTTTTTCCAACTTGGTAGGATCAGTGTTCGGACCGCCACACGGCAATACGTGTCTTTCTCTATGGGGGCGGACGGTAAGATGACCGTTGACACGATTGGCCACCAACCCGTCAGTGGCTTGCGGCAGGCGTGCATCGGTACTGCGGTCACATTTAACTCGCGGTGACATGCGTGACCGTCCACGTCGGGGCCCGAGCCCCGGGCTTCGGAAGCCCGAGGAGGCGAGAGACCCGAGCCGAGGCGAGGAAGCTTCGGGCGAGCTTGCTGCTTCGGTCTTGAGCTGCTAAGCTTCGGTCGCGAACTTATGAAGCTCGTGTGTGTTCTCTGCTGGGCCGAAGGTAGGTAGTGGGCCACGTACTTTCCCCAACAGCTAGCCCCCGAGCCTCGAGCGAGACAGAGATGTCCTGCTCAGAGGTTTATTGGTAACTCCTTTTGGCGAAATATTGTGCCTCGCGTGTGTGGTCTTGGCTTCGGCGGGAATTCCAACCGAGCGCAGTTATGCGCGCCGCTGTCTTTCTTTCGGTTTCCGCGCCTTAGGCGGACAGACGGCGGTTCGTCTCCCCGCGCCGGTTATAAGACGCGGTTTGTTTCCCCCCGTCGCTTTCTTTACGCTTTCTTGTCCTCTCTGCGCTATCGCCTTTCTGCCCTTTCAATCTCTATGCTCTCCGCCGTTCCTGCCCCCGACCTTCTTCCTCTAAGGACGCCTTTCACCCGGAGTCTCACCTTCAAGGACACCCTAAAGGAGATGACCGCGGCCGGCTTCATCGACGTCGGTGGCTGGAGGGCGGCCAGCGAGGAGACGATCCCCGCGCCCGAGGGTGGCGAGATCGTCTCCTTCGAGCTTTTCGCTGTCCACGGGCTCCGAGTCCCAGAGTCCGACTTCCTCGCCGCCATCCTGACCCAGTGCGGGATCGAGTTGATGAACCTCAATCCCAACTCGATCCTGTCTCTGACGATCTTCGCGCATCTCTGCGAGGCATTCGTCGGAGTGGAGTTGACGATGAGCCTCTTCCTCAACTTCTACGAGCTCACCACAACTGGCGGGATCGACGCGGCGGGGTGCGCCTATTTCAAGCTGCACCGTGACATGAAGCCCGTGAACCATAAAGAGCCATTGGGCTCAGGGGTTCGGAATGTCCTCGATGGGGACGACGAGGTTCGTACCTCTGTAAGCCCTGCGTTCTTTGGGCGGCCTTTCCCGGGCGCGAACTGATGTTTTCCTAATTTGCTCGCAGGAGAAGGCGGATGAGGATGCCGGGCCCGATGCCCTGTACCGGTGACGGCCCGAGGGGCCTCCTCAGCAGCTCGGCGGACGGCAACCATGCTGGCTCGCACCAGCGTGCAAAGAGCGGCGTGAGCATCAAATGCCCCAAAAAAATGGACCGGTCTCCGTCGGACAAGGTCGTCAGCCAGGGGACGGCCGCCCGGCGTCGTTCTGACGGAGGTCGGCGCCCCAAGCACCCGCCTCTGTCCCCGACCCGGCCCGGGCTAAGGGCTCCCGGGACCGGGATTCCACCGGTGCGCGGGATACACAGCTGGCGCTGAAGAAGCGTCGGCTGATGCTGGATGGGAAGCCCATGGACGACGGGTCAGCGGAGACGGATCTCGAGCTCGCCTGTAAGTTGCCACACCCTTGACCTTCCTTCTTTTTCTTTGACGTCGCGTTTCTCGGGTTGACCGCAGTGTTCTTTTTTGGTTGTTCTTGTCGCCAGTTGCCATGTCCGCCAGGACGGAGAGGGTCCTCTCGGCGCGGCCGGAGGAAGTAGCCCGGGAGAGCGAGCCCCACCCGAAGCACAAAAGGTGCTGGGGCTCGGGGGCCTACTACCTCCCGCCGGTGGTGTGCAGCGACGTACGCTGCCAGGCCATGACCGTCGAAGTGGAGGCCGACTCCGGGACGCTGACCTTGGCGCCGCTCTAGGTTGAGGGGCGCACCGCGTCCGGGTGGCGTCCGATTGATCTCAACGGCCTGGCGGAGCTCTTTGCGCAGCACGGCCTGCCTATCCCGCCGTTGGACATGAGCGACATGCTCTTGTTCGGCTAGGATTGGCCGGTCCGGGTCACTACGGCAGCTAGCACCATCCTGGAGCGTCTGCCGAGCGTGGCTCCGCTAGTCGCCGCGGGGTGGATCATAGCGACGCTGGCGTGGGTCGAGCAGAAGTTGATGCTCACCGGAAGCAGTCGGGAGGAGTCCATTCGACTCCGGCTCGTCCCCGGTCAATCCCTCGCGGAGTGGATGGTGAGCGCCAAGGTGGCTAAGACGAAGGCGGATTTCGGGGTGCAAGCGAACCTTGCACCCGAGCCGTGCCCCCTGGCCATCGAGGCGGCTGAGCTCGCGAGGGAGGTGGCCGAGCTTGCGGAGGGGGCGACTGAGCCGGCGAAGGCGGTGGCGCCGGCCTTGGCTGATGAGGCCGAGGCCGAGCCCACAGAGGAGTCCGCGGGGGAGGCGAGCAGCTCGGGCGACGGCTCGGACGACTTGGTCGTGGGCTTGTCCGCGCCCGGGCAGATTGTTCAGCCCCTGCTCGAGGCCGAGCTTGCGGAGGTCATGCTTTGGTTTGGCTTTTGAAATTTTGTTTCGACCATGCTTTGGTTTTTCCTTCTTCTTGAGCTTGCTTCCTCGGTGTAGGCCTACCGTGAGGTTGTTGGTCACGCGTCGGCGTCCCAGCCAAGCAAGAGGCGGCGGAGGCCACGAAGGTGGGCGGCACGCACGCTTGGCAGCGGCAGTCGGGTTATCTTGCCGAGCCGGAGGAAGCTTCGTTAAGTGGTCTAGATCGTGGCCGTGGAGGCTCGCGCCGCGGCGGCGGAGGCGGCCCTTGCCGTGGCGCGGGAAGATGCCGGGGAGGTGTCCCGTCGGTCACAGGAGGCCCTTAAGGCCGAACGCGACCACTTAGTCAAGCTCGAGGAGCACCTACAGTCGATGGAGGTGTGTCGCGCGGCCAAAGTCGCTCGTGCTACGGAGGAGCGCGACCTTCTCTCCGCGGAGCTATCCCGGGTGAAGTCGGCGGCGGCTGCGACGTTGGGTCACCTAAAGACCCACCGTGACACCGTTCGGGAGCTGGAGGCGGCCAACGAAGTACTGTGGACAGAAGCGCGGGCCGCCCGAGATGATCGGAGGGCCCTTCTCGCGCTTCAGGACCGTTATGATGAAGCTGCGGCCGAACTCCGTAATCCTAGGTGCCAGCCCGGGCCGTAGGTCTTTGTATTGTTTTTCTTTCCTTTGCTATGATCTGGCTTGTCCTTGTAATTTTGTTTTGGGAGTAATATACTTGTTCGTTTTTGTCTTCTTCCTTTGTCGCCCTTTCTGCATACATAGAGTAGACACAAGTAGTCGTATAGGCAAGAAGGATTTGAAGGTCGGGGTATAGCCCCATCGATCCTAGCCCTCGAGCCATGGCCGAGCCTCTGGATGGTCAGAGGGTCGGGCGTGGCTTTGAGAAGATCGAAAAAATCAACCTTGAAAATCTACCCTTAAGAAATCGACCCTAGCCCCCGAGCCATGGCCGAGCCTCTGGATGGATAGAGGATCGGTCGTGGTTTAGAGAAAATCAATTTTTTGAAAAAAATCGACCCTAACCCCCGAGCCACGGCCGAGCCTCTGGATTGACAGAGGGTCGGTCGTGATTTAGAGAAGATCAATTTTTTTGAAAAAATCGACCCTAGCCCCCGAGCCACGGCCGAGCCTCTGGATTGACAGAGGGTTGGTCGTGGTTTAGAGAAGATCAATTTTTTTTAAAAAAATTGACCCTAGCCCCCGAGCCACGGCCGAGCCTCTGGATTGACAGAGGGTTGGTCGTGGTTTAGAGAAGATCAATTTTTTCGAAAAAATCGACCCTAGCCCCGAGCCACTACCCGAGCCTCTGGATTGACAGAGGGTTGGTCGTGGTTTAGAGAAGATCAATTTTTTTTTAAAAAAATCGACCCTAGCCCCCGAGCCACGGCCGAGCCTCTGGATTGACAAAGGGTCGGTCGTGGTTTAGAGAAGATCAATTTTTTGAAAAAATCGACCCTAGCCCCCGAACCACGGCCGAGCCTCTGGATTAACAGAGGGTCGGTCGTGGTTTAGAGAAGATCAATTTTTTGAAAAAATCGACCCTAGCCCCCGAGCCACGGCCGAGCCTCTGGATGGATAGAGGGTCAGTCGTGGTTTAGAGACCGCGACCTTAGAGCAAAGCTTGTGGACCCTGCTTTGTCCCTTTGCAAGAGGCAGAGTTTTGGGACTTTGGAGTTATGGTCGGGCTTTGACAGTTTTATATGGGCTTATGGTATAGGGCTGGAAGGCGTTTGCCCGCGCGGGGTCTTGCGTGGTGCGATGGATATCGGCTTACCCGTGTGCAAGGGAATCCTGGGGGTGTAGCTTCTACATAGCCGCTATCCTGCCGATGTGTGCTGAGATAGTCCGTGCCTTCTCCCAAGCTCGATCATAGGTTAGGTTTCTGGGGGTTGTTTAGGGGTTTACTAGAGAGAGGCAGAAAACGGAAAAAAGGGTTGCGAAAGGAGACTTATGACCTTGGCTCAAGCGTAGAACCTCCGAAGTTGGACGATGTTCCAAGAGCTATTGAGAACTCTTCCATCCGGCATAGCCCGTCTCACAGCCCCCGGGCGTGTAGCTGATACGACCGTGTACGGATCCTCCCACCTTGGGGTGAGCTTATTGGCATTGGCTAGGTT
Organism: Olyra latifolia; assembly: GCA_036346145.1. Lineage (NCBI taxonomy): Eukaryota > Viridiplantae > Streptophyta > Magnoliopsida > Poales > Poaceae > Olyra > Olyra latifolia. The sequence continues at coordinate 4,771,041 of CM070524.1, forward strand.
CTGAGCTCGTCTTAGAACCAGATCGCCAACTTGCAACGTCGGTCTTCAGACTTTTTTTTTTGCGTGCGTCGTAGGGGCTAACGGTATCTTTGTCACTCATGATAGTGCTTGCTCACGGCAAGACTCAGATAGGTCGAGATCCAACAGTTGTTCCTCGTCGTTGTCGATCTGACCTGCAAAATCAACGCGAACTGAACCAAGTCTTAGCTCGGTGGGTAGGACCACCTCCGAGCCGTACACGAGCCGGAATGGGGTTTCTCCAGTAGCTCGATTAGATGTTGTCCGGGTTGCCCATAGCACCGAGGGTAGTTCCTCTACCAAGTTTTGGCACTGTTCGACGAGAGCGTCGTAGACTCGTCGCTTAATGCCCTGCATGATTTGCCCGTTCGCCCGTTCGGCCACACCGTTGCTCTGTGGGTGAGCCACTGAGGCTAGGGCGACCTTCATGCCGAGCTCTTCGCAGTAGTCTTGGAATAGCTCGCTCGTGAACTGTGTCCCATTATCAATGATCAGCTTACTCAGGAAGCCGAACCTTGCCACAATGTTGTTCCTGAAGAACCTCTTGGCTGTTTGCGTTGATATGCTCGACACTGGTTCGGTCTCGATCCACTTAGTAAAATCGTCGATGGCGACGAACAGGTGCGTGCACCCTTTTAGGCCTCTGGGAATGGACCGAGTATATCCATTCCCCAGGTTGAGAATGGCCAGGTTAGTTGGATAGTTTGTAACTCGTACGCTGGTTGGTAGGACATTCGGGCATGGTATTGGCAGGCCGGGCAACGTTTTACTAGTTCCCTTGCGTCGGTTAACGCAATGGGCCAGTAGTACCCCATGCGAAAGGCCTTGCCCACTAAGGTTCCGAAAGAGGCGTGTGCCCCGCAGATCCTGTCGTGGATGTCTTGGAGGAGAAATTTACCTTCCTCCTGGGTCACACACCTGCAAAGTACGCCGTTAGAACCCTTTCGGTACAGCAAGCCCCCGAGTAATCTAGTAAGGTCGGGCTTGCCTTTGGAGCCGGGATTTCTCGGCTATGTCCTGTGGCAGTGTCCCGTGCGCCAAGAATTGGACGAATGGCGTCATCCAGGTGTCGCGCTGCTCTAGGAACGAAACGGTGCCGGTCGTTATGGTCGAGGCAAACGTCTTCTCAGGTGCCTCTTCTCCGGAGGGAATAGAGGGTTTTAGTAGGTGCTGCACGAGCACCCCCGCCGGGGCGGTTTCTTGTGAGGAGCCGAGCTTTGCGAGCTTATCGGCCAGGCTGTTAGCCAGTCTGGGAACATAGCACACCTCGAAGTTTGTGAAGTGTTTCTCTAGCTTTCTTACTTATGCCAGGTATCGCTCCATTGAGTCATCGCAACACTGAAACTTCTTATTTACCTGGCAGACGACTAACTGCGAATCCCCCTTCGCTGTCAATCGTTTTATGTCGAGCGTAGTGCATGCTCGTAGGCCGGCTAGGAGGCCTTCCAACTCCACAGTATTGTTCGTTGCGGGGAAATGAAACTGTACTATATGCTGAATCTGTTCTCCTTGGGGAAGACGAGAACAAATCCGCAACTTGATCGCTCGAATTGGCGCGACCCATCAAAAAACATGGTCTAGTGTGCTTCTTGGCTTGCAAGCTCGGGCGAGCTTCCGAAAGGGTCGGCCGGCCCGGTCCATTCAGCCAAGAAGTCGGCCACGACTTGGGACTTGATCGCTGTCCATAGAACGAACTTGATATCGAATTCACCAATCTCGACTGCCTACTTTCCGACTCGCCCGTTTGCATCGGGGTTCTAATGATATCCTTTAGCGGGAAACTCGTTGGGACCGTAATTGGGTGGGCTTGAAAATAGTGGCGCAACTTTCGTGAGGCCATAAGCAAGGCGTACAAAAGTTTTTGGACCTCGGGGTACCGCTCCTTAGGTCCATGCAATACCTCGCTTACGTAGTAGATGGATTGTTGTTTGCCCTCATGTTCGACTGCTAGTACAGCACTCACAGCCTGCGGGGACAACTGCCAAGTAGAGGAGTTGAGCTTCGCCGAGCCTTGTCATGGCTAGGACAGGGGGCATGGACAGGTAGCGCTTTAGCTCGCTGAAAGCGTCTTCGGCTTCTTCTAACCATTCGAAACTATCGCGCTTGCGCAGGATCTTGCAGAAAGGTGCACTGCGCTCGCCGAGACGAGATATAAATCTGCTGAGAGCCGCCATCCACCCGGTTAGGGTTTGCACCTCCTTGGTGCAGGTTGGCGATCTCATATTCTCGATGGCTTCGATTTTTTCGAGGTTAGCCCCTATGTTTGCCTTACATATCACATAGTCGAGCAACATCCAAGACCGGATACCGAAAACACACTTTTCAGGGTTCAATTTGACTTGATGTTTCCTGTGATTAGCGAATGTTTCCTAAAGGTTGGTTACATGATCCCGCGGGACCTTGCTCTTTACAACGATGTCATCTACGTAAACCTCTACGTTGCGCCCTATCTGATTAGGGACCGTCTTCTGTATTAACCGCTGGAACGTGACTCCCACGTTCTTTAGACCGAATGACATGGTCGTGTAGCAGAAGGTACCAAAAGGTGTCACGAAGGCTGTCTTCTCTTCGTCTTCCCTAGCTAGCGCGATCTGGTGATAGCCCGAATAGGCGTCTAGGAAGCGCATGAGCGCCGAGTCCACCGTTGCGTCGACCGGCTGGTCTATACGCGGCAGGGAAAATTATCTTTGGGGCAGGCGGCGTTGAGGTCGCGATAGTCGACGCACATTCGCCATTTTCAGCCCTTTTTCTTGATAACGACCGAGTTAGCAAGCCAGTTAGAGTGCTCAACTTCCCGGATGAAGCCAGCTTGAAGGAGCTTGCCGAGCTGCTCCTGTATGATGTCAGCGTTCCATTTGGGAAAGTGTCGTAGGGCATGTCTAACAGGCTTTTTGTCAGGCTGGACAGTTAGCCTGTGCTCTATGACCTCCCTTGGGACTCCGGGCATGTCGGACGGTTCCCACGCGAACACGCCTGCGTTAGCTCAGAGAAAGGTGACGAGCTCGAGTTCCTATTTGGACTCGAGGTTGGCCCCTACGTGGACGACCATAGCGGGGTCGTCCTCGGAGAGGGGGACCATCTTGGTGGGCTCCTGTGGCTGCAGGGCCACCTTAGGGCGAGTTGGCAGTCGCTCGCCCTTGGCCGGGCCGTGCTCAGGGAGCTGTCTGACCATTGCTAGGGCGCTCTCATCACAAGCCATCGCGGCCTTGTGACTGCCCTTGACCGTGATGACCCCGTGAGGGGCCGGCATCTTCAGGCAGTGGTACCCATGGTGGGTGGCTGCCATGAATTTAGACAAGGCGGGACGACCCAAGATGGCGTTGTACGGAATCTCGGAGTCCACCACCTCGAAGGTGACGTACTCTGTTCGAAAATTCTGGGGGGCCCCGAACGTTAAGGGCAGAACGATCTGCCCGATTGGTTGTAGGGACGACCTCGGGACAATGCCATAGAAGGGAATGGCTATATCCTTGATTTTGGATCACGGGACTTGCATCTGCTCCAGGACCTGGGCCGTCATGATGTCCAGGGAGCTTCCGCCGTCCACCAGTACGCGATCGACTCACGTGTTGCTGATGGTAGGACAGAGCACCAGCGGCAGGCGCTAGGGTCTCGTCATTCCGGGGAACAATCATCCCTAGAGAAAGTGATCGGTTGGTTAGACCACCGCATGGGTGTGTCTCCAGGCTTACCCCTCTCGAGGTGGTAAACTTCTCGGACGGCGGCCTTAAGTTGGCGCGAAACCATAAGCGGATCTTGCCGAAGATCTGGCGGCGTGCCGCGAGCCTCTTGGAACGCATCGCCGTGGCGTCGCTTAGCGCCCGTCATCGAGATCTGTTGTCGGGAGCTCGGGCATAGGGCGCGTTTGGCGTAAAATCTTTGATCGCGCCCACGTCCTGCGATTCGCAAGTCGTGGCGTATTAGCGATGGAGAAAGCGATATGGTTGTTGGAGGTTCACCTGGGCGGTCGGGGCGGTGAAGTCTTCGCCCTTGTCCTCAGCCCGCATCATGTCAAGCTTTCCGCCACCTAGCGGACGAGCTGGCCGGGGAGGCGGTCGCTCAGGGGGAGTGGGTCTCTCGGGCTCCACCGCCACGACGTAGTTCGGGGCGGCGGGCTCCTTCAACTTCTCCTTCTTCTTCTTCTTCTTCTCGGCGTCGCCCTTCTTGGAGTCTGCCCCAGTGCGGACCGCCGCCTTCTCCTCCGCTCTCCCTCTCTTGTGTTAGAACCCTGGAAGTTCGTCCGGAGTGCTTCTTCTTGTTGTTCAGTGCGATGGAACCTCTCGGCTGGTTAAAGAGCGAGTTAAGACCATCCTCTCGAATCAGTAGGGACGTAGTTGACCATAACGGCCTCATTACCGCCGGCGGCCAAGATTGCGGTAGTATACATGGCGAGGTATTCGTCGGGATTCTTACTCCTGTGGAACTTCTCGATGTTCCCGGGTTTGAACTTCCGGGGCCAAGGAGCCTCGCGCAAAGCCCGAGAGAAGGCTGGACACCCTGAAACAGCCCCGTTGTTGCAACGGGGGGCCTTCCGCCCGGAAGCGGTCCAAGGCGGGAAAATACTCTGCCTGGAGTACGCTGAGGAGCGCCATCCGCCGTGAACGTGGACGCCTGTTGGCGCGACAGAACACTCTGGCCGCGCCGTCTCGAGGTGCCACTGGTGCGCGATCGGGCCTGGAGGTGCTCGCCGAGGTTCCCGGAGAGCTCCTCTAGACCGTCCGCGACTGCGGCGCCTAGGTCGGCCATGGTAAATCCATGTGGATCCTTCTCCAGGTCACGCATGACCTGGGCAATCGCCCGAACCCATTGCTGACTGCGCAGAACCGGGTTGGTAATAGTAGTGGTGGGCAAGGGCGCGCGCGCGACGCGAGTGGCAGGCGTCGGGCCGGTGGTCCTACGGCGGATATCCGCCAAGGTCCGCCCGACTGACCCAGCGAAGAGACTCCGCGCGGTCTCGTGCCGACGGTGCTCCTCGCCTAGGTCAGCGCGCGCCCGGTGCGTACTCGTTTCGCCTGACGCCGCGAAGACATGGCGTGAGGTAGGCTCTCGCGAGGGGGACATGCCAGTGTCGCCCACGAAGGCGGTGCCGTCGGCACCTTCGACTACCATGGGCGCACTTTGGTCCGCTATCAGCCCTGATGGACCGGGGCGCTTGTTGCGCGCGCAGGACCGATCCTCCTCTTCGAACGGGACCACGAACGTGCGTGGGCCGTCCGGCTGCGGCATTGGCGGTGGCACCTCCAGTCCCTCCATGAGGGTCTCGCTGACGTCGGTGTCACTGGCAACATCTTGAAGCAATACAATTTGCTCCAGCTTCCCGAGGTGGGCGATGCCTCTACCTTCATCTCGTCAGCCTGGGCTTAGGTGAGGAAACCAGCTTGCCATCTTTCGTACGACTCGTCGACGTCATCAAGATCGTCGTAGTCGTCGAAGTTGAGGTCTAAGCCCTCGTCGTCATCGTATGACAACAAGGCCATCCTCGACTCGATCGAGGGGAGAAGACCGCAATCAGGCCCACGGTAGGCGCCAGCTGTCGGCGACTAGGAGGTGAGCCTCCGCAGTCGATATCTCGAGGAAGGGGTGCGAGACCGAGAGCGACCGCCTGGATCGAGGCCGGCCACGGCGGCGCGCCGAGGAAGGACGTGTGTTGTGGCACGGGTGTTTTTATCCTGGTTCAGGCCTCCACTGCGGGATAACAGCCCTACGTCCAGTTTTCGTTTAGTATCGAGCTTAAACAAGTACAAAGGGGGCAAGGCCGGGCTTTGGGAAGCCCGAGCTCACGTACAATAAGTGCTCAAGGCACTATGTGTGTTCCTACAATATCTGGATGCGAAGAACTACCACCTAGAACTAGAGATCCTACACTAGTGCAAGTGCCCCTGCTCTATGATGGCTGAGTGCTCTTCAGTTTATGTCTGCCTTGGTTGGTCCTCTCGGTCGTGGCCTGTGCGCCCCTTTTATAGGCGGCCTCGGCCACTGTAGTTTGATTTTGGTCCGTTACGAGGCACCGTGTTGCCCCCTGGTCGCTGGTCGTATTCTTCTGTTTCACCGTGCTGCGACATGGCGGACGTACGAGATCCACCGGATATTCGGATGTGTTTTTTCAACTTGGTAGGATCAGTGTTCGGACCGCCATACGACAATACGTGTCTTTCTCTATGGGGCGGACGGTAAGATGACCTTTGACACGACTGGCCACCAACCTGTCAGCGGCTTGCGGCAGGCGTGCATCAATACTGCGGTCGTATTTAACTCGCGGTGACATGTGGGACCCGCAGCGTGCCTGCGCGTGGCGTGGCACAGTCCGCGTCGGGGCTCGAGCCACAGGCTTCAAGCTTGGGAGGCGAAACCCGAGCTTTGGGCGAGGCTTCGGGCCGAGCTTGCCAAGCTCGGTCTTGAGCTTAAAGCTCAGTCTTGAACTTATGAAGCTTCGACGTGTTCTCTCTTTGGGCGGAGGTAGGTAGTGGGCCGCGTACTTTTCCCAACAGTACTTTTCCAATGTTAGATTTATTTTAGTAGGCCAAGTTACATATTTATCATCTCCTTTTGTCTCGTCGGCTTTATTTTATTTATGGCCGTTTCTTTTATTTATATATGGGCCGTGTAGTTCACAGGTGGTTGTGTTTTCATAAAAAGAAAATACATTCAGTTTTTGTGGACTTTATGTTTAAGCTTTCTTTTGTTAGATAACAAATAATAAACAAATAATTATTTTAAACTAGACAAAATTACAAAATTAAGCTAGCTTAGAGAACTCTATAATACCTAAAAGGCAAAAAAAGAGTTCTCATCTATATACTGAGCACTACAAATATAAAAACATATAATGCTAATATAGATAAATACACAATTAAATTTGGTGACCCATATAAAATTCAAACATAAATAAAATTCTAAACTATGAAAACCGGGATTTCAAAAACGAGTCGATTTTTCACGGAAAACCGAGAACCAAAAACCGTTGATTGATTTCTCTCTCGGTTTTTTGACGGTTTCTAGAGAGGTTTTTGGTGGTTTTTCCGGTTATATATATATATATATATATATATATATATATATATATATATATATATATATAGGAAGCGGTTTGGAACCATGGAGACTAGGCTCCATGATTCAAAACCTATGATGTGCATTGAGATTCGTGATGTTAAACGTGTATATCTTTACATATCCACTAAAAAAGTATTTCATATATAAAACTCTAAAAAAATTAAATTCGAACTCAGTTTAAACTAGTTTAAAGTATAGTTTGAACTAATTTGAAGTATAGTGAAATGTAGTTTAAACTGAAGTTCAATTCAACTTTTTTTGGAGTTTGATGTTTCAAATATTTTCTTTAGTGGGTATATGAAATTATAATAACCAAACAACACGAATCTCAAAGCACATTTAGTGGTAACGAATCATAGAGCTTAGACTCCATGGAGCCTTATGTATTATTCCTATATATATATATATATATATATATATATATATATATATATATATAGACACAAACCGTTCATTTTAGTTAATCATTTTACCAGCCTAGGAGCTATCGCTAAATTCAGTTATATTGTTGTGATGTAAATAGCACGTGTTTGATTATAAAACTTGCATGAGACTCCACATTTAATTTCATGGCTTGAGTATATATATGTCTAGTGCGGTCCACACTCCACAGTTGGGGTCACTTTCATTGTATATATTATACGTGTCATAAACTGGGTGGAAGCAGTGAGCAGTCAGGCCATCAACACATTGCCACTTTATGTTTGACTAGAGAGGCGCGTTCCAGTTGTGTTGTTGGGCGTGAAGCGCGTGTTTACGATTATACTATGTATAGATGTGCGAAGATACTGCAAAGGGTGTTTCAGGCTTATGCGCATGGTAAAGGATAAACAGACTACATGAGAAGGCATTCCGGAGCAGACGAACAGAGCAAAACGATGGTAAGAGCATCTCTATCAGGTACTCTATCCTCTTACTCTATAACACTATTCACTACTCCCTCTATTCAACACTCTAAATTTCCTTCACACTTTACATTATACTCTAAAAGATTCCTTCCCTGCACCAGCTACTCTATTTCGAGATACAGTATTATAGAGTACCTGCTCCAGATGCTCTAAGCGGCAGGATAATGTGAGCAACGATGTGTGCGGTCAAGTCATAGTGTTCTTATATGCATTCTGAAAGAAAAATCCACTAACAAGAAATTTAACTATCTCTCTACATCTTCATATCTGATATGAATATTGGTGATAGACAACTTGATGTTTCCAATTACAGTGCTAATAAAAGACACAAGCCACGATGAATTATTCAAAGATAAAAATTTTCCAGTCAAAGATAAGAGAAGTATATATGCTAAGATGGTTCATTGTCAACCATATATCATGAGGCAACAATGTAGCTTGGATTGACTATCCAAACCACCTGGTCCATTACCACAATTAAAAAATGCACACACAAATTTGAAAATGCTAAGTGGTAGTATGCACCTAGATAATGTACGGGACCTTGAATCAAGATAAAGACTTGAACTAGCGTGCAACCTTGGCAGATGGCTAAACCCGCAGTAAGGTGCTCATGAGCAGCTAATCGGCTCCTTGGAGCCTCTGTACAGGATGTTCCTCTTATTTTGATCATGCTGGTGAATCACAGCACATAATTCATTGAGGGTCTGAAAATTGCCTCGCACAAACCAAAATATAAGTTTAACTCAGTAAAAGGGAATGTCTTGGAGCAGATGGTCCAATATAATGCATGTTCTTTACTCATCTTTTTACATTGCATAGTAGAAGACTAAGTACTGAGGGCAAATTTCAAAATCATGCATGTTCTTTCTTTGGTTTCTGGTTTGTCTATTAAAAACAAATAATGTGTACAGAGCATCAAGGGTACCAGTTGATTATTTGTAAAAAAAAACTATAACTAACACTAACTAATTGGAGCATGAAAAGATCCTAGGGTACATTCAGAGTTGCTCACCATGAGTAACAGTTTTGTAACAGCTCAACAACTTGCTCACCAAAAATATACCAAAACTTCAACGTGTAACGTACCAACATCCCAGTTATTATATATGCAGCGGATGGATGCCCTTGTTAGTTTACCACTTCACTGAATTTCTTTTTTCTTCACGCCTCGTTTGCAGAGGAGCCAATGTACGTATACCTGTAGGTGTTTATCAGTTATAGTGCTTTCTTTCAGCCTAGCTAATTGCAGATAGGGCTGGAACTTTAGCTCGCGGCTCGCGAGCAGCTCGGGCTCGGCTCGGAAATTAGCTCGGCTCGAGATCGGCTCGTTTGAAAACGAGCCGAGCTCGAGCGCACTTTCCAGCTCGCCCTAGAAAATGAGCCCAAGCCGAGCTATGCTTAGCTCGCTCGTTTCAGCTCGCTCGGGCTCGTTTCAGCAACGCAAGGGCAGCCCAACCCAATTACCGCACACTGGCACGCACGAACCCTCGTGCTCACGTTGCCGGCCCACCTCACGGCCCAATTAACCCCGCGCTCGACGATGACCATCGGATCGAATCCGACGGGCGACGGCTCGCGCTCGAGCAGTGCGGGTGAAAAACGCGTCGCAGCCTCGACCCTAACCCTAACCCGATTCATTCCCTCCTCCAACCCGTGCAAGAGCGGCGACGGCGGCAACCGCAAGCGCAGCGCGGCGGAGAGGCAGAGTAGCGAGCCGGCGGCGCGTCGGGCTTGCTCGTTGGCGCGCGTGTGCGGGGAACCACCCCTGCGTGCGGCTCCATCGAGCTCGCCCACGGCATCGCGGCGACCGTCGGTCCGACCCTAAGGCAGCGACGGCAAGGGGAGCGCCTATGCTCGTCGGCGACATCGAGGACAGTCGCCGACGGCCATCGAACGGAAAAGGTGCGCAATCCCGAGCTAAATCGCTCTTGATTTGGGTTCTAGGGTTTGGAGATTTTGGGGGTTTCGGATGAAGCTGATGGAGATTCAAAATTTGGGCCTTTTCTTAACCTTTCCCCTCTGATTCTTATGGGATTAGCCACAAATTTGCTCAAAATCGGGCTAATCCGAGTCGAAAATTGATTCGGGGAAAGAAATTAGGATTTCGGGTTTGGGGAATCTTACAAAATTTTGACCGATTCGGTCTTCAATCAATGCTTATCTTCCCTATTCTATGTTCAATTATTGCAGCGTGAAACCCTTGATCGGGATGGACCAATTACCTGTATATATATTCATCGTTCATTGTTAACGGTTCATTGTTCTTGGTTCATTCATGTATATATGATATATATATGGCTCTTTGTTCATGGTTCATTCATATACATGTGATGTGATGTATCTTTATTTTTTTTCATCACGAGTTCACGAGCCGGCCCGAGCTTTTAACTAGCCTAGCCGAGCCGAGCTAGGATCTGAGCTCGTCGTTTTTAACGAGCCGAGCCGAGCCAGCTCTGGCTCACTCAGGCTCGGCTCGGTTCCACCCCTAATTGCAGAGCGCAGAGTCAGGGTACGTAGTCTATTGATGCAGATGCCCGCGAAATTACGCTGTAAACTCAGGATCGATGTTCATCTGCAGTGGCACTATGTGAAGGAGGTGTAGTCGCGGGTGAGACAAGCCCCACGATGCGTGGGACGCGGCGCATGGCGTGGCTCTACGTGCACTCTATAGGTAGACACGTCGACATCGTCCTCTTGGAGCTGATCTATCGATGTCGCCGTGGACACGGCCAGCGAGAGGCATGCAATGACTACGAGTTGTTTGCCCATTGGTGTATTGGAGGTTTAGTACAAACGTGAGATGGATGTGTGCTAGACCGGAGAGGATTGGGTGCTATATTTATTTATGCTAGACAAGTGGCATTGTGGCAAAGGTTATAGCTTGGTACTTGCATGTCAGCATGTGGTTTGTACGATTGTACGCGCATGTGTGTGTGGACGTCGATCCTCACCTTGTTTGTTGAATTATTATCTTGAAAGCCTCACGCTCCAGCAGCGTTGAAGATAATAACAATGTTTGGGTGATATCCTGCTTTTGTTTGTGCGGGGTGAATTTTTTTATTTTTGTGCCCAAGTGTGAGATTGTGAGGTGTACTGTTGGTTTGTGTAAGGTTCGGTTTGTAACACTGTTGTTTTCATTGTCCAATGCAATGAAAGCTGGGGATCCTCACCTTACTAAAAAATTTATGGAGTTATACTCTTACATAAAATCTCCTCCTACGCAGACCATGGGGTAAGACAAATTAAGACACTATGTTAAGTATCCTTGGGAATAACTTTTCTCGCATACTGATATACACATTTATGTGTTTTTTTAAGCTTTAGTATCAATGCATACATTACTTATATAAAATGCAGCATCGTTGAATTATTGCCGAATTATTTTTCACATACATTTCAAATATTTTTTTTGCAGTGTCCGATCCTATTAGACATAGGCATTCCCTATATTATCTTATTTAAAACTAGGTGTGAACGCTCCTGACCAAATTGAAGGACACGTAGTTATATGTACGGTGAAATGGTGAGGTCATTTTCGTTATGGTTTATACGTCTGGCTCCTAATTAAAAGACAATAATGTGTAGTTAACTTGTATTGGGCGCTCCGCGCTTGGCTCTACACATATGACTTGTTGTGTTATGGTACTGTTCCAATGTTAGATTTCTTTTAGTAGGCCAAGTTACATATTTATCATCTCCTTTTGTCTCTCGCCAACTTTATTTTATTTATGGCCGTTTATTTTATTTATATATGGGCCGTGTAGTTCACAGGTGGTTGTGTTTTGACCAAAAAAAAAACACATTCAGTTTTTGTGGGCTTTATTTTTAAGCTTTCTTTTGTTAGATAACAAATAATAATAAATAATTATTTTAAACTAGACAAAATTACAAAATTAAGCTTGCTTAGAGAACTCTATAATACCTAAAAGGCAAAAAAAGAGTTCTCATCTATATACTGAGCACTACAAATATAAAAACATATAATGCTAATATAGATAAATACACAATTAAATTTGGTGACCTATATAAAATCCAAACATAAATAAAATCCTAAACTATGGAAACCACGGTTTCAAAAACGAGTCAATTTTTCACGGAAAACCGAGAACCAAAAACCGTTGATTGATTTCTCTCTCAGTTTTTTTACGGTTTCTAGAGAGGTGTTTGGTGGTTTTTCCGGTTAGCCAACTGGTTCAGTGGGTAGCGGTTTCGTGGACCCCAGTGAGTTTTAAAACCCTGACGCAAACCCTATAAATATAAAAATAATAAATAGAACTAAAATCTACAGTATGATTTGCACATTAATTTGATAGTAATGCAAATTTAGGCTTTATATATATATATATATAAAATAACAAATTTAGGGTTACTATCATGCAAATTTATGTGATCGAGTTTCCGTGAAAACACATGCGACTGTGAAGTGTGAATCATCCAAACCGTTCATTTTAGCTAATCATTTTACCAGCCTAGCAGCTACCGCTAAATTCAATTATATTGTTGTGATGTAAATAGCAGGTGTTTGATTATAAAACTTGCATGAGACTCCACATTTAATTTCATGGCTTGAGTATATGTCTAGTGCGGTCCACACTCCACAGTTGGGGTCACTTTCATTGTATATATTATACGTGTCATAAACTGGGTGGAACCAGTGAGCAGTCAGGCCATCAACACATTACCAGTTTATGTTTGATTAGGATCCTCACGCTTTTTTCCGATTTTGCGTCCAAATTATTCCTTGTTTTCTAGGCCTTGCCGTTGGATAGGGATCGATAGCGTCATGTGCTTTGCGTAAAGACCCTGGTAATTTCTTCTAATTGAGTGGAGTCCCTGTCTTCGGGCTACTCAATTTGTGTGAATCCACGTGATGAGTATATGGACAAGTTTGAATAGTTTCGGGTGCATTTGGGTAAAATATGGATTTTTCCGGGAATTAAAACCCTCAGAGGCTTGATTTGGGTTTGGATGGGTTTTGAGGTGTTTCTGAAGTGTTAGAAGGTTGGAAAAGGTTCTAGAAAGGTTTTGGAAGATTCATGAATTTTTTGAAACTTTTTGGGAATTTTCTAGAATTTTTTGAAGATCCAGAGGTTTTTTGGTCTCAGACTGGGTCGAACGGTTCGGGTTTCAACCTGGACGGTCCGGCTAGTACTGTTAGCTCTCGGGTGGAAAATGGACCAGGAAACGGGTGTTTCGGCCGGACGGTCCGGGATAGCGCGTCGTTTTTTGAATTTTTGAAGGTCTTCCCTTGCTCAGAAAATTAAGTGTTATGTATGAAAGTTGTAGAGAATTTCGAGACGCATCTTTTTTTTATGTTGACAACTTTTTCATTGGAGCTACAAAAAAACATAAAAAATCAGGAAGGTTTCTGCTGTGTTAGAAACAGGGCAGTTAAGTCTGTTTTGAATGGATTTTGTTCGTTCTAACCCCGATTTGAGATCGGTTTGATGCGTTGGGTTCGTGGTGAAGCCGCGAACATTTTGGTACATGGTTTGCTTGTCTTTGTAGATGCAGGTGTAAGTGATATGGATAAGTCTTCGGTCAGGTGTCTTGCCGGTTCGAGATGGGCCCGGACGCGGAGTCGACGCGGGGAGGAGATTATCATCTCGAGCACGAGATTTCCATGACATGTTGTGGAGACGGAGGCTTTGAGGCGAAGAAATCGTAGGTGGCGGTTGGATTCGCATCAAGATCCGTGCGACGGTGTGTGTAACCCGTGTTAGATGGGCTTGCGGGTTGGCCCAGTGTTTTGGCCCTTGTTTGGGTAGGGGTATATAAACCCTTCAACTGAGAGTGCGTCTCAGGACCTGTATTGGCAGCCTCCACCTTAGAGAGAGATCGTGAGAGGTATGCTTTGTCTTGTAAGAGAAGGCTTATATGGATTAGCTAGGTTTTGATTCAAAACCTGAGCTTTGTGAATGAAAAATCTTCTCCTACATGATCTCCATCTTTTCCATAGTTTGATTTTCGTACCCCTTTGATTTGTATTTGGTTTTTCCTCGTCTTGCCCCGGTTTTGGCTTGTTCTTGCACCGTTCTTGGCTCGGTTGATAGCTGCGGTTTGGGGGTCCTTTTACTCGTGAAAAAGGGTCACAAGTGACCTAGAAATCATCCCCCAAAGCCCCATGGACAGCCTTCCTATGCTGCTCTCATGAGGGTGATTTGTTCATTTTGATCGGTTTTGGACCTGGCTGTACCGTTTTCGATAAAGGTCAAAACTTTGACGTGATCTTCATGTGATTTTCGGATGGTAGCTAGTGGACTCCATCACCTTGCTGCTGTCCAAATTTCATGGTGGTTCGTTGAACGGTTTGAGAGTAATCGCCATTTTTTAGTCTGTGCAACAATTGAAAGTTGGGCTGAAATTTAGGGTTTGATGCAAGTTCAACCCAACTTGCTAGTTGGTGCTGGATTTTGCTTGTGGGAGTATTAGAGGTGCGTTGGTACTAAGAAATAGGACTAAAACCAATTTGGAGTCTATTCACCCCCTCTAGTCGTCTGGTTCGGTCTTTTAATTTGCGATCGGATGCATGCATGCTCTCATTCCCTCTCTCTAACCCTAGTTTCCCTTTCCCTCTCTAGCCCACCTCCTTTGCCAGTTACCAGCCGATGTCTTCCCTCATCCCTGCTGCTCAGCCCCACTCCAAGCCGCAGCAGAGCTCTCCTCCCTCCCTCCATGCTTGTGGTGGCACGGTGGTCTGGATCGGAGGGGGTGCTCGTGGCGGTGCAACCAGCTCGGATCGGCAGCGGGGTGTTGGAACTAGGATCGATCCGCATTTTTTCATCGTCGCTGCAGCCGCTTCGTCTGCTTGCCCGTCCGTCTTTGCTCAGCCCACCACGGTTCCGTCCGCGATACGTGTTACTGATCAGCACGCGTACACACGGCAATACGGAGCCTTCAGCGTTGCATGCACAGGTTTCGGCTAGATACGAATTCAGCCGAGTGCACCTCACGTACGTGATTATTCAAGGCTAATCACCGATCACTGGTGCAGCTGCTCCAGCATGCGCTCGCCGGCCAACACGCAATCCGCTGCGCGCAACCGCTCTCGGCAGAAACGAACACAAAGCAAAACATTTTTCTGGTGCCTCAACTGTTGCACCTTTTCTTTGGCCCCTGGCCTTTTATTTATACTAGTAGATTACATAAAACTGACTAGGACTCTTACACGTATAAAAGTAAACTTTATCTCTAAAACAACTCCAACTCGTATATAAACTCAATTCTACTCTAATACGAAACGGACTCATTAAACTTATCAAGATTATACCTAACACGGGGGAGTTCATGGAGGCACGACCAGCCTAGATTGGCGGCGGGGCGAGCTCCTAGTGGCGCGCTCGCGTGACCCGAATCGGCGAAGTGCGAGCTCATGGTTGCGCGTTCGGTGCGGATCAGTAGCGGAGGTGGTAGGTCCCTCTCCATTTCTTGTGTTTCTTGCTTAGTAGTTGGAATGATCATGTAGTGTGGCCGGATTGGGCTTGATGGCGGCGGCTTGCGGACAAGGCCAGATCGAGACCGAGACTATTCCAGTCCAACTCGAGCCAGCCTAACCAGCAGGGCAAGCTTGCTCCAGCATGGATCGTTTACATCTCTAGTTGGGATGTTAGTATATCTATATATATTCAAGAAAATGAGAGCTATAAATGAGATAAACATAGTCGTGTATTTGTTCTAATCCTATGTAAACGGTGAGTTAAAGTCGCAAATGGTCCCGTTGATCTACTCTGATCCTGTGTGCACCTGTAATAAAGCCAATGAAAACGAAATTGCAAACTTGGATGTGTGTTTGCTCAGTACGAGGCCAAGGATAATGAGAGTCACTGCACCAAAAGAGCTCATATATACTGGTATATCAGTGACATTTCATGTAAAATCGACACAGATAAGAATATATGTGCTAGTTCTTAAGTGGGTAGGCAGAAGAAGCTCATATGTGCAGATGGTCAAATTATCTGTACTGTTCCTATGTCGGTTTTTAGTAAGGATAGGCACAGATAATCTATGTATATGTGCCAGTTTCAAAGATGAACCGACACATATAGCTAAAATAGGTGAGAAACTTAACATATCTAGTTACCCCAAAAAAAATTTGGCGCTCCGCACTTCTCTTTCTTTTCTTAATATTTCGGCACATCTCTTGCACAGTCCCACACTTCTCTCACCCACGGAGTTCTAGATTCACCCCCTCCCGCCATCCTCGACACTGCCTTCCCTTCCACCTCCGTCCCCTTCCCCATCATCGGTGTCCTCTCCTTGTCATCCCCGTCACCCCCCACTACCACCTTCCCTATCGCCGGCGCCCTCTCCCCGCCATCCCATCCGGCCCTTCCCCATCGTCGGCGCCCTCTCTTCGTCACCTACCCCACAGCCGCAAGGATGCAGGCTGCGACACAAGCTCGCAAATGGTGGTGGCACGAGCATACAGGCGGCAGCATGAGCTCATGGAAGTGGCAGGCACAAGCTCACAAGGGCGAAACTCCTGAGAATCTAGACGAGCGCATGGCCCTCCGGTGAGCCCAAGGCCTACACTGACTTCTGCACCACTAAGAAGTTGTTCTAGCGTGGCAGCCCCTCTGGCCCAAGGTGCGATCTGATCCGGCCTTTGGAGTTGATTTGAGTTGGATAGGAGAAAGGTAGAGGAAGGGGAAGGTTCAAGAGAAGCTGATTTGTGTGATTTGTGCATGATTGCCTCATTGGCAAAAAATTGGAGAAAGAAAGTAATCTTTTCTGCTTTTGCATGATTGGCCAAAATTGGAGTTGATTTGTGCATGATTTGAGCTGTGGCCAAAAATTGGAGTTGATTTGAGCTGAATCATTCGTGCTGCTTGTGGATAATTATGCTTTTCATTATACAATTTGTGCATGATCTTCGTGACAAAAAGGTGCTAATTAATTGAGTTTTGCATGAGGTCATTTGGGGCGGGCCATGGATTTGGGGTGGTTTTTTTTCAATATTCAGGTATCTCTACCGTGTTCAAAAACCGGCACAAAAGGCACAAAATTATCTTCTTTGTAGTAGTAAGTTTGTTGCGGATTATCTAATACAGTGCTTACTACCCTAATTGAAAAGGTTGTTATATTACCCTATTGTGATTGCCAATGCACTCCTAAGATTAAAAAATCATTGCAAAATGCAATATCATATCGTTCATCTCAAACATGTACACCACCAACAATAACTGAGCATCTTTGCTATAAGTATACATTATTCACTTGACTGAATTACGGATTATTAATTTATGTACTTGTATGACTTGATGTGGTCATTTTCGTTGGCTGGCTGTCTTGTCTGTTCTTATGTCAGATAACAACGAGACGATACGATCGTGATTATATTAGCTCATGCCTCATGGCTGTGGTGGACCAGTGGTTCCTTCATTGGTACTATTGTTGCAGCTAGGTAGCTCACATATGACGCTCTCTGAAAGGTGACAGTCATGACTTTTGTTCCCCAACATCAAACATGGATCCTCATGAAGGTTTAATGCAGTGTTCTTTTCCGCTTATAAGCTGCTTTTGCTTATAAGCTAAAAATTTATTATTTTCATATAAGTTAAACACTTTGACTTTTGTTAGCCAATTTTTGTAGATATTACTATATTTTCTCAAAGCTCTCAAAACCATTTTTTCTATAATTTTTGATCCCTCGGATGTCCTTATCGAGGAGTTACAAATTTCCAGCTTATAAGCTCAAAAAAAACACTGCCTTGATTGGAGAGGGGCCAATGGATGTCTTTTCAGAAAATAGAAAACATTCCGACCTATGCATGGACTGCATCGACGTACGTACACATCCACTTACAGATTAAAGCAAATTATCTCACCAAAATTAGGCAACCAGCAAAGAAAATAACAAGCCAAAAAAGAATTACAAGTAAACTCAAATGTTGTAAAGCCTATTACTAGATCTCCATCCATGATTAGCAAAGAAAGCAACGACAACCACTTATAGAAAGACACACTTTTAGCATCTCATCGTGATCCTCCATTCCTCCTTTTGCAACAATGCCTAATTTTGCAGTCAGTATGTCCCTCAAGGTAGCATGTACAAAAGTAGTATCTTTGTGTTTTATCAAAAATTATATCATTTCGACAAAGCTAAATAGCCCAAAACAAAAATACAATACCAACAAAGATTTGATTCTTTTGTTTTTGACCTATTCATATACTAGAAGCCAATCTCCAATCATGTGAGCAAAACTCCTAGAATGATCCATGCCTAAGGCTATTTACTTCCAAACTGTTGTAGCAAACTGACTATAAAGAATAGATATTGGATGGTTTCATTATTGTTGCAAAAATACAGCAAAAATACATGTCACTTCTTGCAAGATTGTCCTTAGTTAAAAGAATTCCTCTAACAGAATACCACAAGAATATTTTTATCTGTAAACACTACTAGAAAACTGGCCTTTGATACCGGCCCATCAGTACCGGTTAGATTGGAACCGGTATTGATAGTGGCATTAGTACCGGTTCATTGGCTAAAGGACCATAGTGGGCTTTCAGTATCGGTTGGAGCCACGAACCGGTACTGATGCCTCGTTTCAGGAAAGTTCAGAAGGAATGTATATTCTATCTATATCAGTACACGATGGTGGGTGGGTTGGTTAGAACGGTGAGACTGGAGTCACGAGGTTGCGGGTTCGAGTCTCGCTTCTCCCATACATTCTTGACATTTTTAAATATTTCCCTGTACTATCAGTACCGGGTGAGGGAACCGAGATTGATGCTCAAGGAGCATCAGTCCCGGATGGCCTGTACCGGTTGAAAAACCGGTATTAAAGCCAATTCCCAACTGGTACTAAAGGTCAGTTCTCTAGCCATAAAAGGTATCATAAGTTTCCATAAAAGCTTACTCTCGAAAGGGAACCGTTTTGATTTAATCATTTTTTTTGATACATTGAATAAAGGAGAATTGTTCGTTTTCTGGAGTTTCCAACAGAAAATATCTTGTTGTTTTGCCAATGTATGCGTGGCTGTTTATCAGTTATAGTGCTTTCTTTCAGCCTAACTACAAAATGCAAAGTCGGGGTATATGTGGTCTATTGATGCAGATGCCCGAGAAATATAGTTAAATGCTAAGATTTCGAGCGACAAATATAGCTTTTTTAGATAAATAATTAACTCCGGTCTCTACATCCGAAGATGTACACAGCCCATACAATATCAACATTTAATTATTACAGCATTGAAGCAAGAAAGAAGTGCTAAAAAAGAGGTAAAAGGAACATCACAATAAAGCAATCCTAAAATTATGACGCCATCCATGTTGGACAAATAATATTGCCAATACTTTGAATGACTGACACACTTGTTGGAAGATCTATCTGTCAACCTCCAGTTGAAGTAACGACTAATCACTACTACAAAACACCACATCAGTACCGGTTCGGAACTGACATTAGTGCCGGTTTTTGAACCGGCTCTGCGTAAGCGGCAGTGATAACTCAGGTTATCACTGCCGGTTTTGGAACCGGGAATGATAGCCTTATCACTGCTGGTTCTCGAGTAAAAACTGACAGTGATAGTCACTGCCGAACTGTGTAAAAAATTGAAAAAAATATTTTTTTTTTATGCCCGGAATCTATACACTAATCATCTACCACCTACTATAGGTTATTAGGACACATTTTCACGCGAAATACAAATGTTGCGTTACCCGGGACTCAAACCTGCAATCTCTCCACTCTACCCTCACCCTTCTAACCATCCCTTTAGAGGATATGCATACCTTTTAACCTTTACTTATCAGTGCAGGTTTTTTACAAGAACCGACAGTGATAAATTATCACTGCCGGTTCTTGACAAGAACTAGCAGTGATAAGTTTTTTCACTACCGGTTGAAAATTGGGGCGGGAGGCCTAAAGAACCGACAGCGATAGGACTTATCACTGCCGGTTCTTTTCTTAAACTGGCAGTGATATTTCACTGTCGGTTTTGAGCAACGAACCGACTTTGATAAGTCTTATCACTGCCGGTTCTCAAGCGCACAACCCGCTGAGACTTACGAACCGGCAGTGATAAGTTATCACTGCCGGTTTTGGTCCAACCGGCAGTGATTGGGGGGCACGGATGACCATTTTTGTAGTAGTGAATGTTGAACCAATATGTTGCTCTAAGTATAACCTGTGTAAAAGAGCAATCTCTTCTTTTGTCAAAAACTATATCATTACGAGTAAGCTAAATCGACCAAAAAATTGATGCAACTCCTACCAAAATATGCTTTTTAAATTTAGCATCCCAGCCACATAACCAGTTCCCCATTAAGTGCTGGAATTTACAGGAGGTTGCAATCCTAAGGCAATTTCAATTATACACCAAACTGACCGCATGATCTCGCATGATCTGGCAATCAAAAAATAGAAGTTGAATAGCTTCCCTCGTCATACAAAACAAGTTAAACTTCCTGTCCAGTTCCATTTCGCAAGATTATCCTTATTAAGGATAACATTCATTCCGATAAACCAAAGAAAAATCTTGATCTTTAAGGGGATCTTTAATCACCACAAAAAATTATTTGTGAATAAAACTCGTTGGTTCACTAGTTTTGATACACAGATTATACAGTGAACTAGCCATTATTATGCAAAGCCCAAATAAATTGATCACTTGTTTGACACAACTGAATGTCTTGCAACCTAGATGCTAAGTTTTGCCAACTGATAAGATTTTGGCCCCAAAGCAATCTTCTAAAAGACACATCTATAGGTCTTGAATTCAAAACTTCTGCAATAGTAGTATGTCGTTTTTGCACAATTGAAAAAAGACGAGGGTGATATTCTTTCAACCTATTTGGACCTAGCCACTTGTCCTCCCAAAATCTAATGTTAGCCCCATTATGGATCTCAAAAGATTCACAAGCCAAAAACTTGTCCATAACTTTCATCAAACATTTCCAAAACTGTCAATCTCTAGGATGACACTAAACTTGGGTTAAAGTTTGGTTACTGAGGTATTTATTATTGAGTAACCTCTGTCGAATCATGTCCCTATTAAATAATTTAAACAACCATTTATCGAGAAATCACTTGTTACGAATATCTAAGTCGGTTATCCCAAGACTACCTTGGTTGACATAAGATATTCCATTTAGCCAGTTTATATGTACGCTTATGACTATTACTCTGCCAAAAAAAAATCTGGATCCATAAAAATCCAGCCTTTTAAGCACTTGCGAGGTATTTCGAAAAATGACATCATAAATATAGGCAAACTGTTATGGACATAATTTAGTAACACTAAACGCCCGCCATAAGAGAGGTATTTCACTTTCCAGCTACTCAACTTTTTCTGAAAGCGATACTCAACACCTTTCCACTCTGAATTCCTCAACTTCCTATAATGTATAGTGATTCCAAGATACCAAAAAGGGTATGAACCAATTTTACAACCAAAAAGTTGTGTATACATGAGTTCAAACTCTTTAGCTTCGCCAAAACAAAATATTTTACTGCTGTGAAATTAACTTTGAACCCTAACAACTGCTCAAAAACACTTAGAATTAACTTGAAGTGTGTTCCTTGTTCTAAATCATGATTAAGAAAAAGAATAGTATCGTCTGCATATTGTAAGATGGATAATCCATCGTTTGCTAAATGTGGAACGACCCCTTGGATCTGATTAATAATTTGCTTAGCACGCGAAATCAGAATTGCCAACATATCTGCAAATATATTAAATAAAATAGGAGATAAGGAGTCCCCTTGTCTTGATCCTTTCCAAGTGCGAAAGTATGGGGTTAACTCATTGTTAATTTTAATCCCCGCACTGCTGCCAGAAACAAAGTTTTCTATCCAGTTACACCATTTTCAAGAAAAGCCCTTCATCTTTAGAGCCTGTTGTAAAAAAGGCCACTTGACCTTATGTTGACACCCGATTGTGGCATTGGCCGATATTATAGAAACTTCTGAAAATCGGCTTGGGCTTTGAAGAAATATAGGCTGAAAACAGACAAAGGGAAGCCTAGATCGGCTAGAGTAAACATGTGATAAGGAGAGTCTTGATTGGGGCGCAAAGAGACCCAATCAGCTAAGTCCGAGTACACTAGAAATAGTTAGATTTAAAAGATAAAATCGGGTCTGTATCAGTTACGAAGTAAGAGTCCTAAGTTGAAGTCAAGGTAAAGGAGTCTGTATAAATACCTAGCCCCTAGGGGCGTGTAAATCATCACATCAATACAACACATCTACTTTTACCTGCTCTTTACTTTTCGTTTCAATTAGAATAGTTTTGTCGTATTTTGATTTCGATCGACTTGTTGCACATCGCTTTTCTATTGGCTTTAAGGTACACCCTAGGAGTTGCTTAGAAGTAAGTACTGTCTCGATTAAGTTCGATCTACGGGCTTACATCGGTTTTGGTCAAAATGCTATCTTGGTTGATATTGTTGCGCATCGTCGTTTCAATCAGAGGTTAAGTTTCACCCTTCTTTCTACTGATTAACATATTTGTTAGCAGTAGACTGTTTACTTTTCATTCTATCGGCTTATAGCTTGTTATTCGTCGATAGTCTGTTTACCTCGTTCTATTGGTTTGGTTAACTTGTTAATATAGCCGATAGTTTATTTATCTCTCGTTTTATCATCTAGACGATCTAATCAGCTAGTTGATAGTTTGTTTACCCTTTTCTACTACTTTATTGATTTTATTAGTTTAGTGGTGTACTTTTATCCCCTTTGAATCTATTGGATTAGATCCAATCTAAGACGATAGTTTCGTTACCTTTTACCTTGTTTAGATCTGCTTCGAAGTGTTGCAGGTTCGTTATATTATAGATCCAATCAGCTATCGCCGATTGTAGATCAAATCGGTTGGCACGTTAGAACTCTGCTTCTGGTGCTGTCAGGGATCCAACTTCCTAAACCCGCGTGCATTGACATGGAAACCAGCTTTTTGTGTCAACACCTTATCATAGACTTTTCAAAATCTAATTTCAGAATCACTCCACTTAATTTTTTTAGAATGCATTTCATGAATAGTCTCACGTAAAATGACAGCACCTTCCATTATATTCCTCTCTAGCATAAAAGTTGTTTGTGTTGGCTTGACCATTTTGTCAGCAACCTTTTTACGGGATTTCCCCTTTTAGGGATTGTTGGGGAAAGTACGTGGCCCATGAAGGTTCGGCCCACTGACTTACCTACGGCCCCACAGGAGACAAGCTCGGGGCCGGCAAGCTCGCGCCCGAGCTTGGCGAGCTTACGCCCGAGCTTCCCTACCTCGGAAGCGCGAGCCTCTCACTTCCCCTGGGCTTCCGGGATTCAAGGCTCAGGACCCAAGGCAAATCATGCCGCGCCGTGGACAGGATACGCTTCGGGTCCCCAGAGTCGTCAAGAATTAAATGCGCGCACTGTACCGAGGAGCGCCTGGCGGCAGCTTCTGACGGGTTGACGGCCGGTCCCGTCAACCGCCCGCATGGGCAAAGACACGTGCTGACCGGTAGCGGTTCGGCGCGGTGATCGGGAGATGCACTCGATTACCCGATAGATTTTGTACGCTCTGGCATGGCAAAAAGGCAACGACTATTTAACGGGCCAGCGCAGGCTACAGTGGCCAGAAGATGCCTATAAAAGGAGCATACAGGCCACAACAACGGACACCCCGCCTCTGCATACACACAACACACTCGGAAGATAGCCACTGTAGAACAGGAGCACTTGCGCCTCGTAGGAGCTCTAGTTCCCGGCGGTAGTTCTCCGCATCCAAGTAACTGTAGGAACACACACACAGTGCCTTGAGCACTTATTGTACTCGAGGCCCGGGCTTCCTGAAGCCCGGACTTCACCTCCTTGTACTCGTTTAAGCTTGGCATTAAACGAAGACTGGACGTAGGGCTATTATCCCACAGTGGAGGCCTGAACCAGGATAAAAACACTCGTGTCATCATCCCCATCTAGTCTCGACGTGACCGACCACGTCGGGACTAAGCTCCTTTCCCTCGGCAGCGTCCGGCCAAGCGGCCGGGCTTCGGTCCAGGGGACAGGGCCGCCTTCGGGCCTCGCACCCCCTTTCCCCGCTTATCGGCGCTGCGGAGGTTCGTCTCCCGGTCGCCGACAGGGATGTTCTAACCCTAGTAAACAATGACCGTGTTGGCTGCCATGGCGGGGGTGGGGGCCTCTGTCAAACCAGCCATGCATGCCACCATTCCGTCTATAGCCGATCATCACCGTTAGTTCATGCATGCCATGGCATGGGGTAGCGGCACGAGCACGATGTCTAGCCATGATTGACGGTACGTACCAGTTAGGGCCGTAGCTTGTGGCTCGCAGGTAGCTTGGCTCAAATCATCTGCAATGAACACGATGTGAAAATATTTTCTAGCACGCTCCCAAAACAAGCATGAGTCTGGCTTGCTCGTGGCTCGATCAATATTCTAGACATCCTATTCAGCCAAGTGCACCAGCCCAAACCAAGTGGGCCATTGCCTAAAAGTTGGTATAAGATAGGCAGCTCACTCCTTTCTTCCCAAATCCACATCCTAACACTATCCCGTCCCTGCGGCTTAGTCTTCGTCGGCACCGCGCACCTTCCCCTCCTGCCGATGTGACGTCGCTATCCTTCTCTCCTGTTGATGCCAGCACCACCCTCCAACCTTCTCACTTTGTCACGCCACCCTCCGACACTCCCTTTGTCACGCTGCCCTCCTCCTATTAGATGCCGATAATGACGACTCTCCTGGCCTTCTCCCCTCCATCGACGTCGTGGCAGGCTGCCTTCTCCCCCCTCGTCGACAACAAAGATGGCGACAACCACTAGATTCTGCTAGGTGACAGCAGCAGCCACCAGAATTGAGTGGATCTCTCTTCATCTCGGAACGACGGCAGTGTGCTCCACAACCACTAGGTCGCCTCTTCCTCCCTAACGGCCATCACCCTCTCTGTTGAACAAGCTCACGAGCCGGCTTGAGCTTTTACTGAGCATAAGACAAACAAGTTCTATAGATTGGTCCTCTGAGTGAGCCAAGCTAGCTTCCTCGCAAAATAAGCCTGAGCCCAAACATGCCTGGCTCGCTTAGACTCGGCTCGATTTGACCCCTACTCGTGGGCATCGAGCTGTCGCGCCAATGCTCGCTTGAGGTCGCTCGAGCATGGATTTTTAAATTTTATTTATTTATTTTTTTATAATATAAAATAATATCCCCTTTACCAAAAAATAAATAAATAGATGCCCGTAACATGTTGGCCGGACAACAGTGCCCTATTGGTTAGGCGATTTTTTCGTATCACCCAACCAACGACGACAAGCCTACGTGGCAAAGCGTTGTCACCCACCTAACCTATCACCTAACTAACGAGCGATAGGGTCTTTTTACAAAGGAAAAAAGTCTACTTTTCACCCTAAACTATTGCGCTTTGTCTAGTCTACCCCCAAACTACAAAACCACGTATTCTGCCCCTCCAACTTTTAAAACCAGGGCAAATAACCCCTTGAAAGTGGTTTTAAAGGTAGTTTCACCACCATGGCATGTGAGCTAGCGTTTGGCGCGCACCATGGCTATGACGTGGCATATGGCCCACATATAAGTATCTCTTTGCTTTCCCTCTCTTTTCTCTTCTCTCTCTTCCCTTTCTTTCTCTCTCTACCCACTGGCATCATCCCCACCAGCCACCTCTGTCCCCATTCCCCACCATACTCCTCCCCTCATCATAGGTCGTCTCGAGCTCGGTCCAGTGAATGGCGGTGTCGGCATCCTTCCCTTCCCACATCTCTAGCTACCTCGAGCCCGGGCGGATGCATCATGCATGGCGACGCCAGACTCCTCCTCCTCCTCCCTCTTCTCCAGGTGCCTTGGGCCCTAGCCGGTGCATGGCAGCATCGGCTTCCTCCTCCTTCCTCTTCTCCGGCCGCCTTGGGCCTAGGACAATGCATGGCAGCGCCGGCGTCCTCCTCCTCCCTCTTCTCCGGCCCCCTTGGGCCTAGGCTAGTGCGTTTGGGCGACGGCTCCTCCATCCTCTCTATCCGCCTTAAAATCAAGCTGGTGCGTGGTGGCACCAACATCCTCCTCTTCCATCCTCTTCGACGGCCTTAGTCATAGGCCGGTGTGTGGTGGTGCCGACATCCTTCCTCCTCCCCCTTCTTCGGTCCCTCGGGCCTAGGCGAGTGTGTGGTGGCGTCGGTTCCTCCCTCCCTCTCCTGCTGCCCTAGGCTCAGGCCAGTGCTAGTGGCGCCAGCATTCTCCTCCCTCCTCTCCGATGGCCTCGGGCCTAGGCGGTGTATAGCGGCATCGGTGTCCTCCTCCTCTCCCCCTTCTTTGACCACCTCAGGATTGGGCCGGTGTTGGTGGGGATGAGACCAAGGAGTAGAGAGAGGGAAGAGAGAAGATGATGAGGATGACATGTGGGCCATCGTCATGTTGCCCTGTCAAATGCCACGCCATTGCCACGGTGGAGAAACCACCTCTAAAACTGTCCTCAAGAGGTTAAAAGTTTAAGGGGCTGAATACTTGGTTTTGTTGGTTAGGGGGTAGAGTAGATGAAGCGCGATAGTTAAGGGTGCAAAGTAGGCTCTTCTCTTTTACAAACAAACACGAAAAATATTGTCTTCTTTGCTCTAAACCTTTAAAACATCATTCAAGTAATCACAAAATTGTGGAAAAAAAATTGTAGTGTATAGTATGCTACCTTCAAGTTCTATACAAAATTTCAACCCAAATAACGGCTTGTACAGCGAGAAACAAAAAAGATAAATATCAGATTTTTTTTTTGTTTCTCGTTAACAAGCAATATTTTGGGCTGAAATTTTGCAGAATGTTTGAAGATAGCATACTCTACTATCAGATTTTCTTCGTGATTATTTGGATTGCATTTTAAAAGTTTTGAGCAAAGAAGGCAGTTTTTTTTCTGAATTTGTTTTGTGAAAACCCCTATTGCCTGTCGGGTGGTTGGACGATAGACGTGCTTCGTCCATTGGTTGGGTAACATGGAAAAAATGGCCCAACCAATGGGGAATTTTTCCTTATCTAATTTTAATAATTTGGATATTATTTACAATTTTGAAAAATAAATACAAAATATTAAAAAAAATCGCTCTAGCGTGCCCGCACAGCCCAGTTAGCGCATTGACCGAAGCAAGCTAATCGGCGTGGCGCGTGCCACTTTACCAGGCAGGGCTGCTGGAATAGAGGGCGCAGTGGGATAGTGGAATAGTACTGGTCCGGGCTGGTTCAATGTTTGTTTTCCTTGTGGTGTTTGATGCCAATTGTCAAAACTCTGCGGCCTAAGATTGTGATTGGGCCGGTCCCTGAAATCTTCTGTAGAGGTAAACAATAAGCAGGTGGCCGAGTAGTAGACTATTTCTTTGGGCAGTTGTGTTTGCGTTTGCTTATAAACTGGAAATTTATAGCTCCTTGATAAGGATATCCGAAGAATCAAAAAATTATAGAAAAAATGGTTTTGAGAGATTTGAGAAGCAAATAGTAAGATCTATAAAAATTGGTTACTAAACGTCAAAGCGTTTCGCTTATACGAAAATAACAAATTTTTAGTTTATAAGCAAACGCAACCGTCCAAAGAAACAGTCTATAAATAGACGTGCAACATGTTGTTCAGAAAGAGTACTGCAACGGCACAATTTATGCACGGTTTTATTCCCAAATTTCATCAAGTAGAGCCCAAGAGACAAACTCACGCACGCAGCAACGCGGGCACACATCACATCACATCAGTACATCACCGCCAAATGGATTGCTAGCCCACACCACAGAGAGAGCGCATCACATCGCCGCCAAATGGCTCGCCGGCCAGGTGACGGCGATGGGGCTCGTCACCTTGTGCACGCCGTCGCTCCACACGATCGACCCGAATGAGTACTTCTCCATGGCGACCCGCGGTCCCGAGGCGGCGAACGTGACCTCGTACCCCTGCGTCTGCTGGGTCGCGTTGAACTGCAGCTTCTGTGGCTTCACCGTGACGAGCACCCCGGGCGGGCTGGTCACCCCGGCCGTGTACGTAGCCTTAATGTTCGTGCCGACGTTGCGCACGACGCGGCGCTGCGTGGACTTGTCCTCGTCGGAGTGGAACACCGCCGAGAAGGCAGGGTAGTTGTGGTCTCCCACGGGCCCAGTCCGCTTCGAACAGTCGGTAACCGAGCCGTCGTTCGTGAAGATGGCGATCTGCTGAGCAGTGTAGCCGAGCGCGCACAAGACGGAGATGTAGTCGTCAGTGCCGGCGTCGTAGACCAGACCTGGATCGGCCGCGCGGTTGGGGTCCACATGGCCGGCCCCGCGCACGAACGGCGTCGACGCCTTGCCGATGGACATGTCCTTGATGACGCCGCCGGCGTTGTCCACGTTGTACGCTGTGGTCATCAGGGCAGACTTGATAGCGGCGGGGCTCCAGTTCATGTGGACCTCTCGGAGGAGAGCCGCGATGCCGCTCACGTGCGGGCACGACATGGACGTGCCGGATATGATGTTGAACTTCACTCGCCTGGGGTCGATGTCGAGCTCCGAGGGCGATTTGTCGCCGGTCCACGCAGCCAGGATGTCCACGCCGGGGGCGGTGACGTCCGGCTTTAGGATCTCCTGCGCGCGGATGTTGGGGCCGCGGCTCGAGAAGGATGCCATTCTAGGGGAAGAAGGCGTCCGGCCGACGACGGTGCCGTGGAACATGATCGTCGCGACAGGGGATGTGGTCGTGCTTATGTACTTCATGATCTTCTGGGCGTCGGCGAATGTGACGGCCGTGGCAGGGATAATGTGGGGGCTGGTCAGGGCCAGCTCGCCGAAGGCTTCTGTGCTTGCGATGATTGCTCCGGCGCCACCGGCGAGTTTAACAGCCGCTCCTTTCGCTGCCCCGCTAACCACGCCGGCGTCACACAGCACGATCTTCCCGGCGACCAACCTGGCGTTCAGCTTCCCAGCTTCACAGAAGCTCGAGCCGACGTTCCCACCGTAGACTAGTGGTATCTTTGTCGGGCCAAGCGGGTTACCAGCGTAGAGTGAAGTGCCCGTGAAGTTCTCGCCGTCGCCGAGAACGACGTCCGCTGGGAACCTTCTGTTGATGATGGACGCGCCGACCGTCAAGATCCACGGCGCGATGTTGACGGCGGTGAACTCGCCGGGGCCGGCATTCCCCGCGGAGGCAGAGACGACGATGTTCTTGCGAACAGCTCGGAACGCGCCCACGGCCGTGGTGTCTTGGAAAAAGTTTGGAGCCTGGCCAACGGCGCCGAGAGAAACGGAGATGACGTTAACCCCGTCTGCGATGGCCTCCTCAAACGCCGCGAGGATGTCGGTGGCCGTGCATCCTAGTTTCCAGCACGCCTTGTAGGCCGCAATGTGCGCCGCCGGGGCCATGCCGACGGCTGTGCCCTTGGCGTAATTATAGAAAGATGCGTTGGGGACAGCAGAGCCGGCGGCGGTGGAGGCGGTGTGCGTGCCGTGGCCGTTGGTGTCGAGCGGTGACTTGGACTCTTCGGTCTCATTGATGGGGCGGTGAATTGCAGCCTCGTACCCTTTGTAGAAGAACTTGGCGCCAACAAGCTTGTTGTTGCAGTACTTGGAGGCATTGAACGCCGGAGTCGAGACGCAACGCCCACGGAACGAGCGAGGCGGCGGCGGTAAGGACGGGGCGGCGGCGAAGGGCGCTCGGTCCTTCGGGTACACGCCGGTGTCAATGAGGCCGATCACGATATCCCTGCCGCCCTTCGACGCCGGGAGCAGCCCGGACGACGGCGAGAGACCGAGGAAGGAGGGCGTCAGGGTGGTGTGCAGCTGCTGCAACGCGTCGGGGACGACGGCGAGGACAGAAGGCTGGGACGCGAGGTGCGTGGCCTGGCGCTCCGTCATGACCGCCGCGAAGCCCGTCGCGGCGTGCGCGTAGGAGTAGAGCACCCTTGGCGCCGGATGGAAGATCTGCATGGGGAGGTGGTCACGTAGGAAGGAGTTGTACGCTCGGGTAAGCAGGCGAGGGCTCGATAACAGTGGAGCTTGCGCCGGCGCGACGTGCACAATGTAGGAGGATCGGGGCTGCGTTTCTAGCTCCGCAGCCGCTGCCGGTGAAGCGACGGTGGCGAGCAGGACACATAGAACCGCGAGTGGTCTCACCATCGGTGCACTCTGGCAGTTGGCTGCGTACTGTAAGAGTGAGCTGTGAGCTCGGCGGGGAGCGGGGGCCGTATAAATAGACGATGAGAACAGTGCATGGCGGCTAGGGCCTAGGGATTATGAGTTAATTAATTAGGACGCTATGCTAGTGTCTGGATCCGGAGAAATATTTCAGAATATGACACTCAATTTGTATGTCTTTTTGTCTGTGTGTATGATATGTGGGACTATCTGAGTCAATGACTGTGGGACAGAATGTCAAATACTGAAATGTGAATTTTAAAGAGTGTCATATTCTGAAATCCGGAAGCGTGCACTCTCCCATAGATGCGAACAGTGCCTTGTAGTTGTTGAATCATTATTGCGTGCACTCTCCCATAGACGAGAGGCTCGCGTGCAAGTTTATCCGGCGTAGTTTGCTGTTGGCTAATGACGATGACTTTTCTTCTTTAAGTGAATCAATGAGCATGTTGTGCTTAAATTGTAGCCAGATTGACTTGTCCGCGCAATGTTATAGGACTAGGAAGATTCGAAGATTACTTTTGTGTTTGTCAGCCCTTGATGTCAGATGGGTTAGCTTCTGACTTATAGCTGAGCTTGAGCACAGATCATGTCTGGCCAAATCGACCTACCGCCGGCCCAGCATTTTGGGTCAACCGGAAGACTTCGAGCCGTTTACGTTAGCCCAAAATCATTTCATACACACGTAGATAGAACATTTATTCATATAAGTTCAAAAACACAGGGGGTTAAATCTTCATAGGACAACTAGACCAAATATTACAACATCAAAACAATCTCTTATCGGTGTTCGTTTATGCAAAAATGAAAGTAAGATAAAGATCCGGCTTTCAAAGGCTATGCCATCTACTCGACAGGCAAGCGACTGCAGTCCCGTCTAACATCTGTCCTGCTCGTCAGTCTCCTAAAGCTCCTCGTCCTTGTAGCCCTCGTAGAGGTCCTTCTCTCATCCATCATTGCCTAAAAGAGTAAGTGTATGCGAGAGTGAGCACGCAATCAAACCATGCTCACGAGTCAACACCCCACCTAATGTATTTTAATGATATAGGCCTTTTGGTGGGGTTAGGGTTAATTTTATTTGCGTAAAGTCAGAATTGCAATAATCATTAATAATAAAATTATAAGATAGCCATTTAAACAAAATAAAGACGTATTGTGCTAATAATATGCAAATGTTCATATTGGGGGTTTTCATATTATCAAATTCATGGCTTTCACATAACTGTTTTCTAGGCATATACTTCACGGTAACGTATATCTCAGTATTACCCTTCTTTGCATTTACCTTTTCAGCAATAATCCTTCACGGTAATATCCTTCTCGGTAAGACATGCTCTTCTCGATACCATGTCCTTCTCGGTAAATTTATAAAGATGAGGGCATTTAATTGATGACACATCACACTCAGACAGAACTGGCACCCAAGTGCAATGAGCTTTCACTTGTCTATTACGTTTATGTTGATAGTCAGGATCAGCATCCAGCTATCAATGTTGATAGGATCAATCCGTCCTATCTAAACCGCAAGCGCTGACAGCCAAGATCGACCCATTTGACCTAGACAAGTCAGATCTAAGCAATCCCAAGGACTTATTAGTCAGGAAGTTCTTAACTAGTTCTTAGGTTAACAATTGACAAGGTAAGAATTATACCAAGGATGAAGTTGTGTTTACTAACACTAATATTCAAGGGAACAATATCTAGACCAACTCTATCAGCTTTGATTTAACAACATAAATTCATACAGAAATCATAAAGCATGCATTTTCATAACATAAAGCAATATAAGTTTAAATAAACATGGGATTAGAAGGATGAACTAGAGTATTAACTTGCCTTGACCGGGAGTGTCGAAATCCTGATGCGGGTCTTCGAGTTGCTCTCCCGGGTCTTTCGGATCTAACACGAAGAACCACATAGCACAAATACACTTAGAAAAATGCTAGGGTCATGATGCATGTGATGCAATGAGTCTATATGTAACATGGTTTATCCTAAGTTTCATATTCAATTCTCTTGTTGAGAAAGTTCCATGAATTTGCAATATTTATATAGATATACTACGTATATGTGGATGCATGATACGAAAAGAGGGCTGTTTTGAATTTTGAGGGACAAAAATAATAATAACACATGTCATATAATAATTTTAATAAGTCCAGTACCAAATCAAGTAATTTCTAGAATTTTCTCATAATTTTTAGAAATCATAAACTATTTTAAATAAATAGATAATTTTATTGAATATTTTATAAAAGAAAAAGTGCTAAAACAGAGCTACAAGGATTTTTATAGGAATACAGAACATATAATATGCAAGATTATATTTTTAATAAATCCAGCATGTCATCTAGTATTTATCATAATTTTTGAAAGTCTATAGCTATTTAAAATAAATCATATACAATTACTAGCATTATTTAAATAGATAAAGGCTGGAAAAAAGATCTAAACAGTAACGGGTCGAGGCCAGAACTGTGCGGACTGAGCCCTGCTACTATACGGCCCAACAAGGGTCTGGCCCATGGTCGGGACGGCTAGAATGCAGCTCGCACGGAGAAGGCTTATTCCTGTAATATGTCTCCACTAAACCTGACTGTTAGGTCCAATGGGCCCACCTGTCAGTGACTTAAGGAAAGAGGGCGGATTAATTCAAACGGTTTAAAACCTATGGGCCCTAGTTGTCAGTGACTCATAAGCTTTAAACCGATTTAATTTGATTTTATAAATGGAAGTGGGGGGTCCACTCGTCAGCATGACATCATCATCTTCTTCCTCTGACTACCGCGTGGCCGCGGGAAAGAAACACGGCGCACCGGCAATTTAGGGCATGGTGTGGGGAGTTCCTGGGCTCTACGGGTTTAAGACGATGTCACGCACACTTGGGCACTAGCGTTGCGACCGGAGGTGGTCTGATGTGGCGACGCCATGGGCTGCGGCGAGCTCGGGTGGACATGGCGGCGTCTATCTAGGCTCAATCAAGGCAGTTTAGCGTGCGCCTAAGCATGCACGAGAGTAGTGGGTGCTCACCAAGGTGACGGAGATGTTGGGGAAGCTTTGAGACGGGCTGGCACCATGGAGGGTAGCAACGGTCGAAACAGGGGCGATGGTGGTAGGGAACTCTGGTGGCCCTCCCGTCAGCTACGTGAGTCCAATGTGTTAGGCATGAATTAGGGATGCTCATGCTCGATGGAATCGACAAACGGCTTACCGTGGAGAAAGAGAGATCCAAAAGGGGGTGAAACCAAATGATTATGGCCGGCTGCGAGAAAACCTCGGTTTCGGTGAGCTACGGTTGGTCTCGGGTCGATTCCTTGGAAGACATTGTAGAGGAGGACGTGAGGATCGTGTGGGTAGCTTGCACCAATCGAGAGGTGTGCTAGAGAGGGAGGGAGGGAGTGCTAGAGTGAAGCGGTAGAGAGGGGCAGAGACGGCTGGCGAAGAAAGGGTCTTAGGGCTAGTATTTATAGCCGCGGGGAGGGGAGCATCAGCTTGGAGGAGAAGCAAGGATGTCTCTGGGTGCACATAGCAAAGACGGAGAGAATCGCCCTCGCTAAATTAGATTATAGGGCGGGGGTGTCCTTCGCGTGAGCTAGGCTAATAGCGATTTTTTCCTTTGAGGGGATGGTCCTAGGAAGAGGACGGCGGCACGACATGGCTATAGGGGTTGCCCTTGGCGATGGCGAGGCTGCTGGATCGAGGGGGACGTGGCACGGCAATGGCTGTTGGATGATGGGGTGGCACCAGGACACTAGGGCGCAAGGCTAGGCGTGGCACAGGTAGTGTGAGTCCCGGGTGACATGCCCAGGTCAGAGGAGTAGTGGCGGCGGCGCTGGAGTGCTGGTCTGGCTTAATCAGGGGAACAGAGAAGAGGAGAGAGCCAAGAGAGAGAGTGCAGGGATGGAGTTGGGCCAGCTAGGCTGGGCCAATGCTGCTGCTACTGTGCTAGGTTGGGCCAGGCTGGGCTGAGATGAAAGGCCCAGAAGAGGGCAATCACTGGTAGGCCAGGCCCAAGGCAAAGGAGGATCCTAATTGATTAGGCCCAGGGGCTAAAGGTAAATGCATAGGGATGAAAATCTAAACTACTATTCAAAAAATAAAAATAGATCAATATATGTATGTATATATATATATAAAGCAAGAGTTTAAGTTTTAACAATGATTTATATATTCAAACTTTGATTTGAATATATACAATCAGGATTTTGGAAGTGCACTAAGTATTTTAGAAAGTCAAATATATAGTTAGGTTACTATTCATAATAAGAAAACACTATTCATGGTATGAAAATATGCAAATACATGTACTAGGGTATATACATGCAATACTTGATTTTTGGAAATAATTCATCCAATTCAAGATTTGAAAATGTATATAAAATACATGCATATATATATAGGCAACATATCTAGTGCTAATGGTGGTTGGGTGCTAACATGCTAACATTTAATCTAGACCTTTGGATTAAGATTTAAAGGTTGAGATGAAGCTAATTACTAGCTGTGTGTGAAAGCATTTATGGCAATGAGTTGTCTTGCACTTAAATGTGTAAGCATTTATGTGAGATGGTTGGCCTTCATCTCAACCTTTAAATCTTAATCCAAAGGTCTAGATTAAATGTTAGCATGTTAGCACCCAACTACCATTAGCACTAGATATGTTGCCCCATATATATATATATATATATATATATATATATATATATGTGTGTGTGTGTGTGTGTGTGTGTGTGTATATATATGTGTGTGTGTGTGTATTTGTATGTATGTATGT
Source organism: Olyra latifolia (assembly GCA_036346145.1). NCBI lineage: Eukaryota > Viridiplantae > Streptophyta > Magnoliopsida > Poales > Poaceae > Olyra > Olyra latifolia. The sequence goes on from CM070524.1 coordinate 4,805,869, forward strand.
ATGTATGTATATATTTATATCCATACACATGTATTGCAAAGTCCTAGAAAATAGTGTATCTTCTCATTGTGGCATATCATATATTTTCATATTTTGAAAATACGAAATTTTCACAAGTCTTTCAAAAAGGTTTGATTTTTTTTTAGAAATGGGAAAATTGCATTGCTATAGTTTGAAACTAGGCACTTATATGACAAAGTTTTTAAATTTTCTTTGAAATTTAGCTCAAATTTTGGTCTAGTGCACAAATTAGCAAAACCCCAAATATGGGATGTTACACCTACAATGCAACATTAGTTATCCAGAACCATCGTTTTCCTGACGTCTCCAACGTCTAATTGAAATTTGAAACGAACTTGTACATGTTATACAATAACATTATAACACTACATTCTCATTGGCGGGATCGTCCTATCTCGTTGACAATGAGAGGGACGCGGAGACAACTGGGCTGCTGATTTTGGGGTCCGCCCTTTGATGCTGGAGAAGGATTGTCACGGCGGGAGCTCTCAGAGACTCGGACAGTAACTGGTTTGCTGGTTTGGGCGGCGTCAGCACCACGGGCCGCTGCACCAACGTTTGGGCCTCAAGTCATTAGACCACTATACCTGCAAGTCTAACCTAAAGCTATGAATTGTGTTTTGTTCTCTCTCACAATCGATGTCGGACTATTCTCAACAATCTTCTTGGGTTTTAGATTTTTCGAAACCTATGTTTTGATTCCAATAGTCACTGATGCATAGATCTCTAAACCGGCGTCCAGGCCCCATGTTGTTAGACCACTACACATACAAACCCAACTACAAGGCAATGATCAAGGTCTATTGGACCATCTATTCCTCTAAAAGACTAGCATAAGAGGTCGGTATTTCCTCATCATATAAACTATGCTATGTCCCTCCCACAACCCACGTGGGACAATTTCCAACGAGTGAGTACTCTGGTGGTATCACTAGGAGGGAGGTAAGTGGAGCTGCCGATTGTCGGTTTTTATCTATGATTATCGGTAGATAATTTCAAACTTTTTTTTAGTTCGGAAAAATCATCGGCAATAATCAGCCAAAAATACCGAATATTATCAGCCAAAATTTGTTAGACAAAATTTGAAGCAAATTTTGAACAGAATACATTTAAATCACGGACTTCGAAACTAATTTGATTTTCTGTCGGAGCGATAGGGCCGATTATCAGCAATGGATAAAAGAAAAACCCCTGTGCCTAACCATCGTAAACATCAGCCAGTAATTAAAGTCTTGGCAACACAAACGAGCAATGTTGTTGAAGTTTCAATCTATTTTATTCCACTACTATGAGTAACCTGCAAAATGAATGGTGCACTACTTTCGTCAAAGTTGCATGAATTTCCAGTATATAGCAGCCGTTGTATTACTGATTAATTTTATCACAAACTAGCCAAACACATGTGATTTGTTAGCAACAAATAAACTCATGTCCTCAACTTTGCTTTCAACATTTCACACTCGAACGTGTCGTATGTCTGCACCCTTCACGCCGCATTTGCATCATCTGTGTCATGCTTTCACATTCTCTAATTTGGTATATCTTATATTAATAGGAAGTTTACTACAACACAACACACTAAAATAAGGAAGCTAAATAAATAAAATAATTTAATATATATTGAGCTAATCAAAAACTTTCTAAAACAAAGCACACTAAAATAAGAAAGTAAGCCAAATAAATTAAAATAACCCTTGTAATGTTTCAAGACACAAAACTTTAGTAATTATGAGATAACAAGAAATAACCCTTGTGGGTTCTTTTCAGCTTTTCTTATCTACTTATTTGCCTGGATCTCGTCACTTTGAGAATCCGACTTATCCTAGTAGTCTCGAGCTTATTTGACTTATCTCATTTTGGGGTTTAGAGTCTTATCTTGAGACGTGGAGATAAAAAAACCGACTCAAAATTAATAAAAAAGTGAGATAAGTCAAATAAGACCTCGAGATAAGTAGGATAAGATCCGTGCAAATAAGTAGATAAGAAAAGCTGAAAAGAACCCACCCGTAGTGTGAAGCGTGGGTTGTGGTGGGGCTAGGGCCGGTTCGCAACGAGCCGGGTGCAAGCCCAAGCCAAGCTAGGCTAGCTCCCTCAACTAGTTCCGAACTAGTTGGCTCGGCTTGGGCCAGCTCACAAGCCTGACCGCCTTCTACACAAGCTTGTGTTGTCGCTTGCCTTCCGCGCATGCTAGAACCACCACGCTTGGACCAAGACGTAGATGTCACCATCGCTGCCCTGCCTTAACACGATCTCTCCATCACCATCATCGCACGTGTTGCCTGCACATGACCTCGGCATCTCCACCGCCGCTCTGCTCGAACACAACGAGGGAGGAACAAAGAGGTCATGCCTAGGAAGGAGGTGGATGGACGTGGGAGGCAACTCTCGGGTGGGAGGGAAAGGAGGAAGAGAGAGGTGGCGATTGGCGGGAGGAGGAGATGGAAGCGATGATCGAGAGGAGGGAAGGGGAGACGACACCTGACCGAGAGGAAGAGGCGTGTGTATACAGTTGTGCACCTGATGAGTGGTGGTGGTTGTGGATGAGTGACGTAAGACGTGGGGAGTGAGAACTGTTCAGTGCTTATGGTTAGGTGATGGGATAACTGAGCCACGGGAAGAAATGATGGTCCATGAGATGAAAAGGTGAAAGAAGGTGAATGAGGTGGGCTACTATGCTAGGCCTAAGTTGGTAGTAAATAACATTTCCTAGGAATTTTTTTTCAAACCAGCCTACATGACCCTAGCCTGAGCAAGCCAGGGAAAGATTCGACTTGGTTGGGTGACTGAGCTAAAAATAAGACTGCTTGTGCTTGTTTGTTTCACGATTCAAGCCTGAGCCTGAGTTGCTCCGAACCACAATCTAGTATGCACCAACCACCCGGCAAGATTTAACTCATGGTTTACTGCTAGAAAATAACCCATACTTGATATAAAAATGGCTCAAAAATCAGTAAAGACCGACTTTCAAAATTTTGAATTTGGGGCAAAACATACCAATTTTTCACTTGAAAATCTATATATTTTGATAGAAAACCACCGACCGAACCTTTTTCCATCGGTTCAGCTTAGTAGGAAACCAACCGGTGTTGTGTGTAACATGGTGGACCTTTATAGAATGATACAGAATACGGCTATGTTAATGCGTTTGATTTGGTGAAATGAATGATCTTCTCCTAGATGGTAGGATACCGGTTGGGAGAATTTCTCATAAAATCTTGTATTGCTTATTCACTTGATTTGGCAAAACCACACTACCGTTGTCCTATCCGACAAACCAAATAAAAATTTGCACCATTTTGTCTAGTCGACCAAACACCTTTATAATTTGTATCACTCTACATAGGATTATCCCATTCATTATTTACCATCCCGTAATGGTTCGACCTAGTAAACCATTGTGATGCTGCTCCCCTCATATTTTTGTTTCAACAATCACAATTATACACTAATTCAAATTAGCCAATAAAATTGGCTATCACCTTTTCAAAATAAATTATTGTAAAATTTAGATTGCAATATCAATGATTTGCAAAAATTCAACAGGGTAAGTAAGAAAGAATGCCTCTTTGATTGGACCCATGTCGCTGCCTCCCTCTAGATCCCCTGCTCCATAGGCCGTTGCCTCCTCCTCCTCCTTCTCCTCCTCCTCCTCTCTCTCTCTCTCTCTCTCTCTCTCTCTCTCTCTCTCTCTCTTCCCTATGAACCACAGCTCCAGCTCCGGTCCATGCAATGGATAGATCCAAGCAAGCGAATCTGCGCGCGTACCAAGCTTAGGGATGAAAATGGTACTGATAATTTCCGACCAATCGAAGCACCTCGGATAGTGATTCGTATAATTTTTGGGATATCCAGATTTTTTTTTTTGGATACGGATACGAATAAAGTGTCTCGGATACAGATACAGATATAGATACCCATTTAGCCTAGCTCATATAATGCCCATCAGTGCATTAGGCCCATCTGGCCAACACCAAGCTGTTGTTGTGCACTTTACATCTTACTCATTCTTTCTTTTGTACGTTACTATTGATTTATGGATGTAATGTAATAGATTATAGATGTCATTTTGACATTAGCATCCATATTTTGCTCCATAAAAATTGATTTAAATGTGTCACATGCATTTTTTTTTTTAAGAATACCAATTTAATCGTCCACAATATTCACTCTAGCCTGTCATCCGATCTATAAAGTTGATTTATGTTTATGCATATTATCTGAGAAAATATCTATTCCGATCACTATCCAATCACATGTTATCCATATTTGTTTGGATCTTATCCATATTCGTATACAACACTATTCGTGTCCAAATTCTTACCCAATAAAACATATGAATACAAATACAACATGAGCGGTTCTAATCTATATCTGATGGGTTTCATCCCTTGCTAGGCTATGCTAGTAGAGGCTAGGGCTGGACACTAGTCGAGCCCGAGCGAGCTCGGTCCGGCTCGTTCGGGCTCGGTATGGGCACCGAGCCAGGGGAGCAGCTCGGCTCGGGCTTGTACCAAGCTCGGTCCAACTCGCGAGCGCTCACGAGCTTGGGGCCGGGGTCGGGGGTGGTGTCCGAGGGGCGTTGAGGTCACGGCCGGAGCTTGAGCGCGGCGGGCGGAGGCGGCAGCCGAGGGTCGTCGGAACGGTGGCAAAGTGGAGGCACCGGACCTCGAGTGCGGCGAACGAAGGTGGCGGTTGGCGGGGCGCCACCGGAGCTTGAGCGCGGTGGGCAGAGACAATGGCCGAGGGTCGTCGGAAAGGTGGCAGAGTGGAGGTGCCGGAGCCTGGAGGTCACGGGTGCGGGGAGGTCTCTGTCGTGCCTTGTGCGTACAGACCGCGGGGAGGCTGAGGCTGGAACGAGCCTGAACGAGCTCCGAACGAGTTGAAACTAGCTCGGCTCGAGCTAGGTTGAGTGACCGAGCTGAGGTGGAAGCTCGGCTCAGGCTCATTGGCGGCTCGAGTCGAGCAGAGCCTGAGCTGCTCGGCGAGCCCGAGCCAAAGTTCCAGCCCTAACAAAGGCCTAGAGGGGCGCTGGGAATCGGGATAGTGGAATCATATTGTGCTGGACTGGCCCAGAGTTTGTTTTACACGTGGTCTTCAATGTGCATAGGCCAGACTCTACAACCCAAGATTGGAAGCAGGTGAGATCGAATATTGTATTGGACTAGCACAGCAAACGCGCGGTGGCGCATCAGCTCGTTGTTGCCTATGGGCTGCACTTCTTTCGTCTGCAGTAGACAATATTTTTTAGAAAAAATGCACAAAATCAATTAACATCGAAAAAGGATAACTACTGACCAATAAAAATGCCAAGCAGATGGGTCGCTGTGGACACAACCAGATTAAAAAACTGTAACCTTATGTTCAACGAAAGAACATACAATTTTTTTTTATCTTCAGCATTCTTCGAACTAAAAATCTTGGTATATTTACTAAATTTTCAGAAAACTATAAGAATTTTTTTATGGACCCTTCCCCTCAAACCATGATTCTATTTTTGCAATTTTTTTTAAGTGGCCAAAAAAAGAGAACGGAACCGAACTGAAAAAATAGAACCTTATGTTCAGCAAAAGGGTGTACCAATTTTTTCTAGTTTTTTGGTCGTCAATATTTGTTGAATTCAAATTTTTGGTATATTTTAAAATTTTTTGAAAAACCCGAGAATTTTTATGGACCCTTCCTCAAATAACGATTACATTTTTGCAAGTTTTTTTTTAAATTTTTAAGCGGCCAAAAAAAGAGAACGAAACTAGATTGAAAAAATAGAAGCTTGTGCTCAACAAAAGGTGTACCAATTTTTTTTTCTAGTTTTCTTGGTCATCAACATTTGTTGAATTCAAATTTTTGGTATATTTTCAAAATTTTCAAAAAACCTGATAATTTTTTATGGACCCTTCCCCTCAAATAACGGTTACATTTTCAAAAGCTTTGTTTTAGTTTTATTTTTAAGTGGTCTAAAAAAAGGGAAATAGAAGGTACATTAAAGAGAACCAAATTTTTTGATTTTTTTCCATCCTCAACATTTTTTGAATTCAAAATATCTATATATTTTCAAAAAAAAACCTTAGAATTTTTTATGGACCCTTCCCCTCAAACTATGGTTTCATTTTTTAATGTTTCAATTTTTTAAAAAATTTTAAGTGGCCAAAAAAAGAAAACAAAAGATGCAAAAAATAGGAAGAAAGGGAGTGGTAGGAATGGAACTCTGAGCATGGCAGCTTTTTTTAACTTTGAAGTGCCCTTGGACGGAAGGAAAAAGGGGGGTGGTGGGAGGAAAAGGGGTAGGGGAAATCGAACTCAAGATGTGGAGTTGAACTCAGCAACAAAGTGCCAACTAAGCAAGCTGCCCACCTTGTATCCAATTCGCCACAATTTTTTATAATAGAGTTTAGGATGAACGACCCGATTGGATTGACCGAGACGATCGGACGGCCGCCGTTTTCTGTTTGACGTGGCCAGCGCTTACGCACTATATAGTAGTAGGTAATTTGAAAGTTAAAAACTCATGAATTTGAAAATAAAAATTTTGGTGAGATTCAAAAACTTTCTAAAAAAACTAACCATTTTATGGACTTGTAAATTCAAAGTTTCACCAAATTTTAAAAATGACTAAAAAAAACCTTATTTAAAATTCATTTCACAAATTTAAAAAAAACCAAACTTTTTATGGACCTCTTTCATGCATCCATGGTTCTATTTTTCCATGTTTTCAATTTTTTAAAATTTTGTGGACTTGTAAATTCAAAGTTTCATCAAATTTTAGAAATCGACTAAAAAATAACCTTTTTTAAAAAAGTTTAATAAAAATTTATTTCAAATTTTTTTTAAAAGTCAAACTTTTTACGGACCTCTTCCGTGCATCCATGGCCCCATTTTTTTAGGTTTTGGATTTTTTTTTTCAGTTTTTAAACGGTCCACAAAAAAGAAAGGAGAAAATACGGGGAAAAAATGTTGTTTCGCTGCGTCCGCTGGGAATCGATCCTGGGTCTCAGCACAGAGTGCAGGAGAAGCTGACCACCCGGGCGAAACATCCACCTTGTCAAGCTGCTAGCTCAAGGAAATATTTTATATATGATGTTAGGATGGACGATTAGATTTCACTTCATCTGTCGATCGGACGGCTGAGGTTTGCTGGGTGACGTGGCCCATGCGAGGAGCCAGAGAAATGGTACGCGCTATAATGTAGGGTAAATTTGCTCCAACCCAATCCTCTGGAGTCTGGACTCTCATACAGCGAAGTCAATGGGTGGGTCCGATGCATCCATGCACAGGGGGACGCCGAGGCGGTCCGACAGGCATTGGACCAGCTCCCTGGATCCAACGGCCAGGGATTAGATCAAGTTTAAAACTTTACTTTTTTTAAAGCTGTGTAAAATTCTAAATTTTTTTAAAATATAAATATTATCTAATATGCATAAGTTCAACATATATTTTTATTTTTTTAAAAAAAAAGTTTTTGGTCTATTTTATACTTTAGAACCGTTTTCAATAAAATATTAATCATAAAAATATGAGCAAAATATATGTTGAACTTGATGCATATTAGATAATATGTATATTTTTTTGAAATTTTACATCGCTATAAAAAAAAAAGTTTTAAGCTAGATCTAATCTTGGCCGTTAGATCCTCATCTAACGGCCAGGGACGGGCGCTGATCCAACGCCCGCCCACGTCCTGTGCGGGGAGCCAGATGATTGGCCTTCTTCTTTAAGGTTTAAAATTAGATTAAATTTTATAGATTAAAATCTCTCAATTTTATGTAAATCATACATTGTAGTACTCTATAGCCATTTTTTAAAAACTTTTAGTGGTTCTTCACAAAGATCTTAAAAGTATTTTTGAATATATTTTCACCTTTTTCAAGCCTTTTTTGAGATTTCTCAACTTTTCAGATTTTAATCTAATGTAACTTTTTTAAGTATCAAACTATGGTGGGCTATTGATTTCTGGTATAATGGTCAGTCCGGTTCCATTTTTAAAAATATGGCCTGAAAGTGTTCCATATTGTATGGATCAGTCATGCACAACTGCGGTTCCCGAAAGAGTGTTGATATATTTCAAGTTTTTTTTATAAATGAAACAAAGTTTCGGTCTCTATATCGTGAGACATATATATAGTCTCTACGGCGTAAGGGCTACATAGGCATAGCCTTAAATATAAGGCACGTCGTATCGATCTTATGAATTGAACTAGGATAGATGTGAATGAATAAACTCACTTCCACTACTGGGCTACAAACCCATCTGCACACAAGTCACACGCACATCACATTTCCACTCATTTGCACGCAACAACTCGCACGCACATCACATCGCCGCCAAATGGCTCGCCGGCCAGGTGATGGCAATGGGACTCGCCACCTTGTGCTCGCCGTCGCTCCACACGATCGATCCGAACGAGTACTTCTCCGTGACAATCCGCACCATCGACGGCGCGAAGGTGATCTTGTACTCCTGCGTCTGCTGAGTCGCGTTGAACTGCAGCTTCTGTGGCTTCACCGTGACATGCACACCGGGCGGGCTGATGACCCTGACCCTGTACGTAGCCTTCACGTTCCTCCCGACGTTGCGCACCACGCGGCGTTGCGTGATCGCGTCCTCGTCGGAGTGGAATACCGCCGAGAAGGCAGGGTAATTGTGGTCTCCCACGGAGCTAGTGCGCGCCGAGCAGTTGGTGACCGAGCCGTCGTTCGTGAAGACGGCGACCTGCTCGGCGGTGTAGCCGAGTGCGCACAAGAGGGAGATGTAATCGTCGGTGCCGGCGTCGTACACCAGACCTGGATCGGCGGCGCGGTTGGGATCCACATGACCGGCCCCGCGCACGAACGGCGTCGACGCCCTGCAGGTGGACATGTCCTTGATGACGCCGCCGGCGTTGTCAAAATTGTACGCGGTGGTCATCAGGGCAGACTTGATCGCGGCGGGGCTCCAGTCCGGATGGGCCTGCCGGAGCAGAGCCGCGATGCCGCTCACGTGCGGGCATGACATGGACGTGCCGGATATGATGTTGAACTGCACTCGCCGGGCGTCGCCGCCGAGCTCCGTCGGCGAGTTGTCGCCGGTCCACGCGGCCAGGATGTCCACACCGGGGGCGGTGACGTCGGGCTTGAGGATCTCCTGAGCGTGGAGGTTCGGGCCGCGGCTCGAGAAGGAGGCCATTCTAGGGGAAGAAGGCGTCTGGGCGACGACAGTGCCGTGGAACACGATCGTCCCGACGGGGAATGCGTGCGTGCTTATGTACTCCTTGATCGTCTGGGCGGCGGCAAATGTGACGGCCGAGGCAGGGATGATATGGGGGGTGCTGAGGGCCTGCTCTCCGAATTCTTCTGTGCTTGCAAGGATCGCACCGGCGCCACCAGCGAGTTTGACGGCCTTCCCTTTGGCTGCGCGGCCAACCACGCCGGGGTCGCACAACACGATCTTCCCGGCGACCAACGTGGCGTTCAGCTTCCCAGCTTCACAGACGTTCGAGCCCACGTCCCCGCCGTAGACTAGTTGTACCTTTCTTGCACCAAGCGGGTCACCGGCGTAGAGTGAAGTGCCAGTGAAGGTGATGCCGTTGCCGAGGACGACGTCTGTTGGGAACCTTCTGTTGATGGTGGACGCGCCGACTGTCAAGATTCCAGGGCGCAATGTTGACGGCGGTGTATTCGCCGGGGCCGGAATTCCCCGCGGAGGCAGAGACGACAATGCCTTTGCGAACGGCTCTGAAAGCATCCACGGCCGTGTTGTCTTGGTGAAAATTTGGCGCCTTGCCGATGGCGCCGAGCGAAACGGAGATGACATCGACCCCGTCGGCGATGGCCTCCTCAAACGCCGCGAGGATGTCGGAGTCCGTGCATCCATCGTTCCAGCACGCCTTGTAGGCGGCAACGCGCGCCCCGGGGGCCACGCCTACGGCTTTGCCCTTGCCATAGCTGTAGAAGGCAGCATCGGCGACAGCAGAGCCGACGGCGGTGGAGGCAGTGTGCGTGCCGTGGCCATTGTTGTCGAGCGGTGACTTGGACTCTTTGGTCTCATCGATCGGGTGGTGATGCGCAGCTTCATACCCTTGGTAGAAGAAGTTAGCGCCGACGAGCTTGTTGTTGCAGTACGCGGAGGCATTGAACGCCGGAGTGGAGACGCAACGCCCACGGAACTTACGAGGCGGCGGCGGTAAGGACGGGTCGGCGGCGAAGGACGCTCGGTCCTTGGGGTACACGCCGCTGTCAATGACGCCGATCACGACGTCCGTGGCTCCGTTCGACGCCGGGAGCAGCCCAGACGATGGCGAGAGGCCGAGGAAGGAGGGCGTCAGGGTGGTGTGCAGCTGCTGCAACGCGTCGGGGACGACGGCGAGGACAGAAGGCTGGGACGCGAGGTGCGTGGCCTGGCGCTCCGTCATGACCGCCGCGAAGCCCGTCGCGGCGTGCGCGTAGGAGTAGAGCACCCTCGGCGCCGGATGGAAGATGTGCGTGGGGAGGTGATCACGCAGGAAGGAACTGTAAGCTCGGGCAAGCAGGCGTGGGCTCGACAGCAGCGGAGCGTGCGCCGGCGCGACGTGCACAATGTAGGAGGATCGGGGCTCCGTTCCTAGCCCCTCCGTCGCCAACGCCGCGGCGGCGATCAGGACGCATAGAACCGCGAGTGGCCTGACCATCGGTGCACTGCAAGAGCTGGATGTGTACGTACTGCAAGAGTAAAGCTGTACTTGGCGGGAGACGGGGCTAGAATAAATAGGCGATCAAGTGGTTCGTGTCTGGATCAGACCACCGCGGCAGCTCGCGCGAGCTATAGATCTAAAAAATACGCGCATGTGGTGTGGCATGGGATATGTTTCTGATTATTGTATTGAGAGAGCCCGATATTAAAGTGTTGCATTATTGCGAGCATCGCGTGCTGGTTTATCCTGTGTTTTTTGTGGTTGGCTACCCGGCTCGTTATGAAGCGTGATGCACGGCCTGTACGATGCCTTCGTTATTTTAAGTGAATCAACGTGCATGCGGTGCTTTACATTGTAGCTAGACTCACATGTGGGCGCATTTTTTTAGGACCATGCATGTAAACAGATCGAGATCCGAATATTACTTATATTTTTCTCGGGTTTTGCTGTAGGAATGAAGTTTTCACGTTTGTTAGCTTCTGTACAAGAACAGAGCTGCAAAAGAGCTTAGAAGCTGGAGACTGGTTGTGGGTGCAGGAATGAAACAAGATTTACATGGGGTTTTATGAAACAAGAACTGGCAAATGAGCCACAGAAATTCTGCATCATAATCATAAGAGCAGGTTGCAGCAGGCAGCAGCTCCAGTTCCAGCCTGCATCAGTATTCATGAACAACGAGAGAAGACCCATTATCCCAAAAAACTGTGCAATGTATCTGCTCAGTCAATGTTTTGCTTAAACCAGAAACTAGAAGCAAAAGAACACCGGCATTGCAATGCATACAGATATACGGAGTACTTGAACAAAACCAACCGATGCAGAAGGTATATGAAGGGAACAGTGCGGGCAACATGATTGAATTAGTCGACAAAAGCAGGATCCAGAATTTACAGGTCAATCAGTAAACCAATGCATGAAGCCCACCAGTTACTCAGAAACAACACCAGTTTCTCCAGTCCATGCCTATGTATCTCACCACATCTAGTATAAGGTGAACTCCCAGCTCTATGAACACAGGTCCATTTGACCTCACAACAAAGCATCACGCCTAACAAGCGGGCACTGGCCACTGGATTCCGCAGTCTAATATGGACGCCAGTGGTTGGGCTGACAAAGCGCCAGGATCCAGGTTTTGCTAATTCTTCCTGCGCTTGTCTCTGGGGGAAACCATAGCAGTCGACTCCGACACATCCTGCAGATCATGCATTGAGTGTGATCTCATGTTAGCTGAGAGCACTTGAGGTGGACGAGGTGCAGGTGGAGAGGCAAAGACGCCCATGGCATTGCTGGGCCTTCTGTGTGGGCGACGTGGAGCCATCTTTTGAGAGCGGTAATGTTCATCATCGCTGCCACTGTTGCTCCCTGAGCTGCTTGTGGCAACCGGGGACAATGTCATGCTCCTGCAATTCGTGGGGCTCTTGACATCTTCAGGGAACACCTCTTTATTCTGCAGTTTGCCCCATTTGAAACTGAATGGAAGAAGACTTTTGCGCTTCCTAGGGGAAGGGATTTCTGGCTTTGGAAGGCCTTTCACTAGTGGAGAAGATGGGATCACATCTGAAACCTTTGCAGAAGATCCAGCCTTGCCATTATAGAACTTGGATACCCCTTTCCTGCCATAGGTAAAAATAAATTCGTTCAGCAAAATTAAAGCTCTGTATAATTTTAAGGTTTCTCTTGGACATTTGATTATAAGTACAAGCAAAGCTTGACAGACATGAACAGTCTCCAGCCTACTCACAAGGAACAAACAAACAAAATTAATTTGCCAGATCAACAGCAAAGACAAGCAACTGAATATTTTAATGATGCAGATCAACAAATAATTTGCATCTACTATAAACTAGCTAACAAAAGCATGTGAAAGAAGATTGTGATGTCTTTTGTTCCTGTTCCCATGTTAATGCCATGTTATCTACATCGAATTGTGTTCAAGTTCACATGAGCGAATCTCTGCTTCCATCAAATGGCAGTAATGCACCATTATGTGCCGTTATGAGTAGAAAGAGGCAACAGGTAGAATGGAACTACTAAGCAGTTGTGCTAAAATCAACTATGGTTTTATATGCTCAGAACTAATGTACCCTACTGTCCTCGTAGGCTTAGCAATACAAGAATGTTAAACAATCTGATAAAACAGATGATTTTATCCAGGTGATTCCGTACAAAAACTAACAAATAATTCACAATTCAGATAGTTTAATAAATCAACAAAATTATCCTGCCAAAAAGCATAGGCATCCAGCAATCAGAGGTATATGAAGGTCAAGGTCCTAGCAACACAAACAAGCAATGTCATATTGAAGTATTGAAGTTCAATCTATTTTTATTGCACTACTACTATGAATAACCTGCAGAATGGATGGTGCACTACTTTCATCAAAGTTGCATAGATTTGCAGCATATAGCAGCCGCTGCGTTACTGACTAACAGAACAAATTTCATTTATCACTAATATGAGCATCTGCTTTCAAGACAGAACTAAACTAATTCTGGGAGAACAAGATCATCTCATGTAGAATATTTATTTCAGGCATTAATACATAAACAGAATTGTAGCAGTTTTCCATTGAACTACTAGCAGGCCTGAACCCAACACTAGGCTGGCAACAATAACCAGGCCACTACACCGATACTTACGAAACCTACATTCCATAACACTACCCCAATATATGTTATAGCAACACAAACATAACGATAAGGGTCTGTATGAACTGTGGAGACTCAAATCTTACTGTAAAAAATACAAACTATTGTGCCCTTCTAACTAAAAAGAAGACACCACAGACTTATCAGATTAATTTGAGTGCCAGGATTTCTCTAAGAATGAACTAAAATACTAATAGCTACAAATTTGTACTTACTGAAGCACATGAAAATCTCTTAGAAAAAAGACCTGATCAAACACTTCATGCTTGTACATTTTTACCATTCAGAGTTATGGGCATCACAGAGTATAAAGTAACTGTAGTAACTTTACAAATAGATGTAAACCCGTTACCCATCTTCACAAATTTGTTCAGAAAGGCTTAATGCCTGTCAAAACCAAATACTTCACGGACCAAAGAACCCACATTGCGTGGTGCCGTTTGCGTAATGAACACAACCAACAGTATCAGAGCCTAATCTACCCAGCCACATTGGATGTAAGGCACCATAAAGAAATAACCTAGAACACTAAATTACCTGAAATTTTCCGCGTGTTCATCCCAAACCGACCGACAAATTCCCAAATTTCCTAACGGAAGCACCCACCCGAGGTTCAAGAACCAAGGTACCCCCACTCAAATTACTCCAAAACTACTAAAGAAGACCCGAACTTCAACAAAGAACCAAGAATCTAACGCACATTCCCTCAAACCGACGAAGAACCAATCTTTTCCGCGGTTAGAGCAAACGACCGAAGAATCCTCCGAAAAGTCCCCAGCGAAACACACGCACGGGGATCAAGAACAGGCGCTTCCACCCACATCACCCTGAATCGCCCAAAGAAGCCGTCATAACAACCCCAGGACCGATCAAGATCCGTGCTTGGTGGCGAATTGGGGAGCTCACCTGAAGGGAAGGGCCTCCTGGAGCACGTCCATAGTGTCGAACGGCCCCTTGTACGAGCTCTGCACCTCGCCGTCGCCGCCCTCCACCTCCTCGCCGTCCCACTCCCACTGCGCCGCCGCTGCCGGGCTGTCGCTGTCCCGCCCCACCGACGACGAGCTGCACCCCACCGACCGCGGCGGCGAGGCCGCGTAGGCGCAGCGGGTGACACGGCCGAACCTAGCCCCGCCGCCCAGCCCGGGCCCGCTCTCCAGTGCGATCGACATGGCCCGCCCTCCTCTCGCCTCACATGCAAAGGAAGCCGCCTCTTGTCGCTCTCGCTCGCCTTCACACGCGCACGCACACCGAAGGAGTCGCGAGCGACTGATGAGAGAGCGCAGCGATCAGACAGAGCGAGGGGTTTATCTATTTATCCTGCGAAAGAACGGCGCGTTTTTGTCCTTATAAATTGCCTTTTCTCCCTGAACTTACAAATATGCATACACGAAAATTAATATTGCAAGATTGCTCCTATTTTTATACATCTCCTGAAAATTTTATTTATAATTTCAAATTTATATTGTTGTATACATAAAAAATAACCTCTAACATTAAAAAAAAAGGTGTTAAGTAATTTTGTTGTTTGCTAAAATTGAAGCTATACAGTACACGAGATAGATTGTAATGAACATTTTATAGTAAATGGTTTCTCTATTCGAACCATCTCTGGTAAAATTAATAAAAGGCCAAGAAGAGCCTACCTATTAGTCTGGGGTTGAAGCCGATGTGAGATACCCAGCATTCTTGGTGATGATGTTGATGATCTTTGCACCTAGATCTGTTGATCGATTTCTCCCTACCACCATCGATGCTATCTCCACCTCCACCCTTCAATGGAGTTGATCTCATCACCTCCACCTTCACCTGCAATACTGGTGTATCCGCCATGCTTGAGTTCTCCACCGATCAATGATATTGTTTAGCGGTGGTGATAACGGACGCAAAACGGTGTAGCAACGGTGAGAGAGGCCTAGATCGGGAGATGGGAAAGGAGGAGGGGAACGGTGCTATAAGGGCCCTTATATACTACGCGAAAGCGTCTCAAAAGGAGACACGCGAGTCATGCGGCAATTGACGTAGGTGAGTCGGAACCGTGTGATCTCCTCATTTTAATAGGCGTTAAAGAAGTTAATGTTGAAGAAAACTGATCACATGATACATATATGGGCATAACCTGAAATACTACTCCCTTCGATCACAAAATATTGTCATTTTAGAAATCAACGTAGTCTCCAAATGCAACATTGCCCACTATTTATTGATGCAATTTATTTATAAAACCTAATAAAATTATAATACGACGGAACTATTTTTTGAGACATGTACACATATGATTTTTATGCATCCAATGTAAATATTTAAAAAATACATATATACTCAAAGTTACAAAAGTTTAATTACACGTAAATATCTCACAATGTAGATGTCGGGGATTGGCTAATGACCCATGGGCCGAGGCAAACCCCATCGGCTCTATAAATCGGCGAGTACCTTGGATGTGTTTCCTAAGACGGCACAGCCGGGACAGAGTCCTTACTCGGAGTGGTCTTTGCTCGGGGAGAGATTGGGTGCTGCTCGGATGGAGTTGTCTGGCCCGCCATGACGTCTGCGTCATGCTTTGGCTTGGTCCAACCAACATCCCAATGCTCGGAGCAGTCCTGCTTGCCCGGGCACCGACATAATAGAGTGGCCCATCATGACGTACTACGTGGCCACGTACCCCACAATGTGGGAGCCGTTACCCATGGTCCATGTGGACCGTGGGGCCGCCGCCCATGCGATTTGCCGTCAGTTTTCTCGCCCATGGTGCGTGCAACTGTTTTCCAGAAATCCGGAGCCGATGGTTGGGAATAGGCCCTATAAATATCTGTTTTTCGATCATTTGAAGGGGATGACGTTACGTTACATTTAGACCCTTTTTACACACATCCAGCTAGCTTTTCAGCTCATTGTAACCTCGCATTCCATAATATACACGCACTGGAGTAGGGTTATTATCTCTTTAGGGAGGCCTGAACCAGTATAAACCCCGGTGTCTTGTTCGCTTTTGGTTCGTCCACGCCAATAAGTCTTCGATATCTCAGAAAGCCACACTTCGGCAGATAGGGGTTTTCTGATGCCTCAATCGAGAAATAAGCTCGACGAAAAATCTGGTTCCCAATCGTCAACAGTAGATTTTTTTTTTACCGGAGCGTGTGTGTTGATTGATGGGTTATTTCTTATATTAATGTATTGGGTAGCGCAGGATTATTGTGTGGGAGTTTAACACGTACTGTTGGATCGAATTAAACAAATTAAGGCAAATCTCGATCCCATGGATGTTATTAAATGGAGGGCTAGCTAGAGAGTTATGATGTATGCAAAAGGGTTAGCCTTTTTCCTCTTGATGATGTAGCACAAAGAAAGGGGCACTATTAATTAAAGATCTTGATTTTATGGTAAGTGTAGTAGTTACATAAGGCAGCTTAATTAGGCAAGTACATGAAATTCTCAAAAGGAAAAAAAATTATACAAGATGAGGATGAGGTTAGTTCAGGACAACTGGAGAGGGACCCTTTTTTCTAATGCAGGTAGTTGCCAAAAATAAAAGAAGAAGATCATTGAGGAAAATTGTTGGGTCTTTTTGAAAAAAAGGAAAACTATATATTGTGGGAAGCTATGTATATCTCTGTTTGTTGCATCATATTAATTGAGTATATATACATATCTATCTACTCCTACGTAAAGGGACAGCAGTGCAATAATGTTCCTTTGTAAGCATACGTATACACTAAGCTTGTTTCATTTGCTACGATGGTTCATCTGCATCGGTCATACGCACTGAGAGAGAGTTTGAACGATGCGTTCAAGGGTATCAGTTTGTTTCATGCGCTACGATGACTCTCCTGCATTGGCACTACGCGTTGAGATGGAGTTCGAGTGATGTGTCCATGTCTCTCTCTTGAGATAGAGTCTGCAATTCATGATGTACTTAGATAGATATATTTTTTGATAATGAAATCAACGATCCGGTTTTTTCTGCATCGTGAGATGTACATCGTCTTAACCAAATTCATATCTCCAAGATAGATAGATAGATATACCTACTTGAAATGTCTACAAGATACTCCATAAATCAGAAACGAGCTAGCATTGCACATATTAACTAGCTAGCAGTACGCTTACCGTGTTAAAGTTGGATCTGAGATCGAGGGTTCAGTCCATAACAATTAAAACTTTGAAAGCTCTGGACTATATATATATATGCGTACGTAAATACAACACGGTACAATACAGCGTACGCGACGTGTACACGTACGTAGATGCTCCTCGTCGACGTCCCACAGGCCACACGTACGTGCACGCGATCACATCATTCATTTGGAAAGAGGGTCGGGCTCGTGCGTGCGTACGTGGTCCACCGCCACGGTTCCACGCGTGGTGCAACCAGAAAGCATCCGCTACGAACCCAACCCCAACCACCAACCGAGACCTACCCCAACCACTCGTGCGAACCTTTGGCACTCTCTGCGTTATTTATACTCGCTCACGTGTGCATGCATGCGTACAGGGATGTACGCACTTAACGCGAGAAATGTTCGAAAATGAGTTTCATTACAAGCGGTGCAGGCACAACCACGTTCACAAATGTCGCGATCTCTGTATGACCTAGCTTGCATAGTTCACCGGAGCAGATTTTCCGTAGTGCTGTGCGATTCCGATATGTTTATGACCATCGGATGGGGCTACAAAATTCATGCGCTGTCCGCATGCTCTTATGTCTTTTTGTAAAAAGTCTCTCGGCTTTTCAAAATGTTGCATTTAAGGTCTTCTTCTTTCTACCCTCCCTCTCCCTCCCTCTCCCCCATCAGCCTGAGCGCACCACCACCGATGACCATGGTGGGGTTGGCCAGCGACCACCACGCCGCCCGAACTCGCCACATCATGCCATAGCGCCACGCTGAGCCAACGCTTAGCATCACCGCCAATGTCGTGTCCCTGCCACGCCGATGCCCTCAGATGCTATTGTGCCGTACGTGCTATCCACCCATGTCGTGTCGGGGTCGAGCCAAGCGCCCATGGGTGGCACGGTGGCTCCTGCAGTCGTTGGCGGAGAGGGGGGTGGTCGCTGGCAGCCGCACGCATGGAGAGGGGCAGCTTGGGCGGGCCGGAGGGGAGGGAAGGAGGAAGAAGAAGGATGGATCACTTTTAAATTTAAAAATCTATCGACTATTTTGCAAAACAAAAATGAAAGGGGGAGTAGGTGCAGAGCATGATTCGATGGTCTGGAACATGCCTATGAATGCAAGTACTCACAGATTTGCATTTCCCTAGTTCACCCTATCGGGCAAATCGATCCTATATGTGTAGTGAAGATCGATCGAGGTGAACGAATTAACCCATTGATAATAGCAGTAAAAAATGGGTAAAAAGATGTTTTTTTCCTTGCCATGGATACAGTATTCATTGATCATCGGAAGTCAGTACAGTATTCAGTCGATCTTCACGTACACCTAGTTAAACGATCGAATCCGGAAGGAGAAACAGAGGAGGAGAAACGGTCGAAATCGATGGGCACTTGTGCTCTGTCGCGGCGCGCGCGCTCGTTGGGGGTCGGAATCAGTGGGTGGCGATGAGGTGCTTGCCGCGGACGGCGAGAGCGGCGAGCGGGCCGATGGAGAGGGAGTTGATGTAGGTGCAGGGCTCGGTGCAGGAGGAGGCATTGCGCTTGTCGGTGAACTTGTCGGCGCCGTCGGGGCCGCCCATGATGGCGCCGGTGAGCTCGTTGGGGTTGGGGCGGTCCGGCGCGAACCAGTCGCTGAAGCTCATGCCGCAGTTGACCTCGACGCCGGGCGGGAGCACGGGCGTGGAGGCGCCGCGGTGGTGCGGCTGCGTGGGCGGGTGGACGCCGAAGCCGACGACGTAGGAGCGGCCCTCCGGGTTGGCCCCCAGCAGGTAGTCCATCTGCTGCTTGGCGAACTCCCGGAGGCGCGCCGGCGGCACGGGCTGGTTGCCGCACATGACGTCCTGGTTGGTGCGGAGGAGGATGTCGCTGTAGACGACGAAGAGGAAGGCGGTGCCGGTGACGTACTGCGAGTTGGCGCCGTCGCGGAGGTGGATCATGCCGCCCGGGGTGATGAACACCTGGTGGAACGCCGTGTCCGGCAGCACGGCGCACACGAAGTTGTCCGCCTGCGTCTTGAAGCTCTGCAGCCCGCCGTTGGACGTCATGTTCAGCTCCGCCAGGAGCACCTGCGCGCCGGGGAACTTGAGGTCCCAGCTGAACTCCGCCACGCTCGACGAGATCGCCTCGTGGCTGATGAAGTCCGCGTACACCTGCCGCTTCGTCGCCAGGTACAGCCATGTCGCCGCCCACAACAGCTCGTCCTGCACGAACGAACCAACAGAACTGATCGAGCCAACTGACCACGCCACCATGACACGCATCTTCAGATCAAAAGTACACGTACATTGTAGCCAGAGTATGAGCAGTAGAAGGGGCACTCGCCGTCGTAGGTTCCCCTGTGGTTCTTGCCGAACTGGAACAGCTGCTCAACGCAAGAAAAGAAACGTGTTTGTGATCTGCTCGTGCAGATGCAAGCAACACGACACATTCGGAATTAGCATGAGCACTCTACTGTGTGTTAGTCCTCTATATGTTAATTACCAGCTTGGCCTTGTTGAGGAGACGACGAGAGTACGGCTTGTCGATGCCCCGGAAGACCATCGAGGAGGCGGCCATGGCGGCGGCCGTCTCGGCAGCGATCTCCGTCCCGGGCGTCTTCTCGTTGATCTCGTACAGCGTCCGCGGCGTCTTCATGTTCTCCGGCCGCACCCAGCACTGGTGGTCCAGATTGGGGTCGCCAACCTGATAACGAACGGCACGAACAAACACATGACTCTGAAATGTGCCTGCGGCCGCTGACACGTGGGAAAATCGTTAAGCCGATGGATGTCTCACCTGCACCCAAAGGTGGTTCTTTTTCGCGGCGGCCTTGAGGAAAAAATCGGTGCCCCACCTGATGGCGGCGTGCACGTTGCCCAGCTCCCCCGCCGACTTGAGCTCCTGCTTGAACGCCAGCGCCGACCACGCCAGCGTGGTCACCGTGAACGCCAGTGGCAGCCCGTACTTGACGTTGTCGCCGGCGTCGTAGTACCCGCCGGTGACGTCCACCTGATCGATCGACCACGCAAACGTGTCACGTACGTACATGCATGCATATATTCTCTCTTTGTTCTAGTGGCAGGCTTATCAAGATTCGTGCTGATCACTTGATTGAAATCCATGCACGTCGACATGCATGCATGAGCATTGACATGCAGAATGATCCCCTCTCCAGTAATTTTTTGCCGTTGAACACTTTGACCGTAACCACAAAGGGGGAAATGGTGATTAATCAAATTGCTCGGCCATCTTAATACCATTCTCGCTACAGTGATGACATATAACGTCCCCTAAAGCACGCGTTGAACGTGGCAGAATTAATCTTGCTGCAAATGGTAATTACTTCCCTACATTAATCAGCGTACACTTGTATTCATATCTATCATACTATGTCTTCCATATGGAGTGTATTCACAGCGTTCAGATGGATTGTCCATTGTTCAATCCAAACAAATTTCAAGTAAATTTCGATCATTTTCCACTGCATATGCATGAATCACGGTCCCTTGGTTTCGTGTATACGCCTATCTATCTACACACACATGCATTCGCATGGATGCACCATGCATGCATGCATGCACACGACAGACACGATGAGGGAGAGAGAGAGAGAGACGGCGGCATGGCGACATACGTTGGCGAGCTTGCCGTCGTCCATGCCGGAGTCGCCGCGCCACTTGATGCGGTTGTTGGGCGGGAGCTTCCCGGAGCGCTGCGCCTCGAGGAACATGATGGACTTTGTGAGGGCATCCTTGTAGTTGAAAGAGGGGCCGGCGCCGCCGCCCGCCAGCGCCGGCAGGACGTCGCCGGAGAGGACCAGCGCCGCGAGGACCAGGGCGACGTGGACGCGCCCGCCGCCGCTCGGGGGGTGTTTCATGGCGCGCGAGGTGGGGAGGAAGACGCCGGCCAATGCAGGGCGATCGAGGAGCTAGCTAGCGCGAGGCGAGGCGAGGCCCCGGGTGATATGGAAACACGCGCGAGGTGGCCGCGGAGGGGAAGCAAGGGATGCGCTTGTATTTAGGAGGCGGCAGGGAGGTTGCGTTGTGTTTGGCTGAGAATTTTTCCAGTAGTTTCAGGTCGTCATGGAATGCAGGTATTTATAGGTGGTGTAGTTTTCAACTTCTCTTGCGCCCGTTTGGCTGCCTAGAATTAAATCGAATTTGTTCAAATTGAATTTTAGTTGTTATGCGTGAATGGCAAAAAAAAAAAAAACTAGGATCATTGCACTTGCGTAGTCGTCAGTGGCTGAGCTTAACAAAAATTCAAGGGGATCAAATTGTCAAAGTTTGTTGTCAAGATGCTACGGATGAGCCAAATTTGGGAGGTGAAAGGGTGATCATACTGTAGATTGGGTAGAATTTCTAATAGATATTCATTGCTAATTCGCAGAAATTTTTTCTTCCCTGGTTAGTCATCGAGGTTGAGGTTGATCATCGATAATGAATGCAAGCACGTGCTTCAGTCAGGTGATTAATTGTCATTCTTGATCTGTTCATCTTCTTGACGAAGATGTTAATGTAGTACTATTCGTTCCCAGGTTTTGCATGCTATGAGTAATGAATTGTCAAATGAAACCAACACCTAATTAAGGAAACAGATTACATGTTGCAAAACTAAACATATTTTTGGCGGAAAAAACATATAGTTTGGTTGGCAGTCAACAGATACACATAAATTAGCATAACGAGCGTTTCAATTAAAACCCTATATTAATCAACGGTTACAAACTCATGGTCTTCCCTTACCAGTAGAAACTAGAAATGGATGGATGCTTATCAAAACAGTCTGGAAAATGCTTTAACGTTGACCAGTGCTTTTGTGCGCTAATAAACTGCAGAAATATTGAAGCAGCGGTTAGTAGCAGAGCGCTTCTAGAAACTTGCACTGATCTTGCAGCTACACTGTTATCCTTTCCTAATAGTAGAGCACGGGGTGCTTGCATGTAGAAACTAATTGACCAAATTTGTTTTTTTTCTTTTTTGAAGAGCATTAAAGCGTCTCAGTAATATTTCAGCACAAGATGCTGCTCCTTTGCATCGCTGTCCTTTCTTCCCCTTAAAACATTTCATTCAGCCACAACAATCCGCTCTGCCAAATAGCATAAATGGCAAATTAATCTGTGGACAAGTACACATACAAATATAAATGATGTTTCATCGTAGCATTTTTATGGACAAGTACACATATAAATAGAAATGATGTTTCCTCGTAGCATTTTTTATGGACAAACACATACAAGCTAACTAAAGAAAAAATAAAAAGGTCCCCAAATATTGTTTCACTGCTGGTGTACATTCAGCATTGCTTCTGTACACAAACCTTCAAAGAGTGGCTTGCCACCTCTTGAAAGTTGATCTTATCAAAAGAAAACCTGGTGCAGCATAGGTAAAAAGTTCTCTACAAGCTAATTACTGTTCCCATCAAAGGAGACGTACGAGCAAGAACCCTAATCGATATTCAGTTCATAAATATAGCGTACTAGATCATTTAGATTCAGCTTTGCTAAATGAAACTGGCAAGATCGTTTGAGTAATAGTATAAATAAAGTTGGAGTCCCTCACTTTACAGATGAGGGGAAGTCGCATTCTCTTTTACAACTTCTAACTGAACCATTGTATATGATACAGCGGCCGGGAAATAGCAAAAGCCAATCCATATGAAAAGCATGGGGCTTTTGCTCAGGAGAAAGATGCTAAACCTCTGTTGCAAATTTTTGCCTGTCTAGGTTACAAGTTACAGATATCTCACTATACATACAGTCGATCTTCTCCTAGCTCCTCCCCTGTATAGAAGAATGAAATAATTCCGACCTGTCTGCCATTTAACTCTCCTTTTCCCTAGCATCTTCTAATGAGTCCACCCACATTCTGCGCAATGTGTTGTTTGGTCTCCACTGAAACAGGTGGGTCACCAATATACATACCGAAGAAAGCTTCTGTTCATAAAGTCCAGGTTAAATAAACAAGTGCTCAGAATAACTCTAAAAACTTAGGAATTCTAGTTTACAATGATCTATAACTCTGCAAGAAATTTTCTGGAAACTGAAGAGAATGCATAATACACAATTCTTGACCCAAGTATACACTTACTGCAAAGATCTTTGCTCTTGACAACACCAATTTGTTTGCCATCAACTGCAGACAAATGTTCTTGTCAATATATGTTGAGGTGGAAAAGAATTCAAAACATACAGAAAGAATCAGCCACGTGGTACTAACTTTCTGTTATAAGCTGGCCATCAGATGTTTGACGGAAGTCAATCTTTGTACCCTGCAGTTATATCAATTTTAATATCTTACACCCAAAATTACCATTTTATAGAGACCAGATGTAACATAGAAACTTACTGCTGGTATACGGATGTCCTCATTGAAATAAGAACCAAATGTCTTCAAGCAACGATAATCAGTATTAGGATTCATCTGTTTTGAGAGAGAAAACACGAGCTCTGTTAACCTTATAAAGTCAGAAGTTGGTGAAGAATGCTAAGCTAGTTGCTGCATTAACAACAAATACCTTTTGCAATCGGAAGCAAAGTGACTTCTCAAATGCACTGAAAAGTATATAAATACAAATAAATAACTTCAATCATGCATATATCATATCTTTGAATCACAGATAAAGTTAAGTATTTTTGTTAGTAATCCACGTGCCCGAATCAAGATCTAGATTTTATCACTATTTGGCTCTTTTTAATTATAAGATGATGGCTCTTACTGGGTTTCATTTCTAGCCTACCCCAATTTGCTTGGGACTAAAGGCTTTGTTGTTGTTGTTGTTGTTGTTGTACAAGAAAATAAGGATACTTACTCTCGCACTGTGCCAATACTAAGGCCATTGTAGCTAACTACCAGCCTCACTGTCATATGAATATTTTCCCTGGACAACAGGACAAGTACAATGCCGTTAATTGAGAGGCAAATGAAATGCAGATATGAAATGATTGTAGGTTTGGAGTAATTCCTGACACCCTCTTTATACACAGCAGCAACTACTTTTTTTGGATGAGTCCAAAAGTTCTGCCAGATTACACGAGCACAAAAGCTTACACAGCTGTTACATGTATAGAGGCTAGGTAGGTGGTCGAATTCAGGAGAGATCTTCATAGAAGGAATTTAGTGAACACATGAATATGATACACACCTCAGAAGATCTTCGTAGAAATCTGGGTGATCCTTCAGCTCATCAACCGGAACAGAAGCATACTTCGGACCCAGTTTCTTGCAAATAGAATCTGGTTTTATGTCTATGAGAATACAAGATCAGTAACCTAAATGAACATCCTTTAAGCAGTACCTCAGCTTGTTAACAGTTCAGAGTAATAGCAGCAAACATGAGAACTTAGTTACTCTGACTTACTCACATAATCCAAATGCATAAAGATTTAGATTTTTGGACCTCATTATTCGCATGCTTCTGAAACCCATCCCAACAAGCACCTGAAAAAATTTAACCACTAGTTGAACTTATGGAATGGAGTGGTCAAGGACTAAGCAGCACTATTGATTTGTTATATCACATAATGACACTATATCAAAACAACAAGAAGCAAACAGAAGTGCTGACTTAATTATCAAAAGAACAACTGCTAACATAGTCAGTTTTTTTTTTTTGCTCAAAAAAACATACGGTCAGTTTTATCATATAGGTACTAGTTTAGAGGTTCACAGCTCCTAATGCCACGTCAACCACCAGAATGTCAAAAGCAGAGGCAATAGTGAAGGCTTACAAACTCTGATAGATAAATAATTCATTCTGTCATAAGAACAAAATTGATATAGCAAAAAATCATCAATAGAAGCTAGTTGGAAAAAAGGACCTCTGCAGTTGGATTGGATTCGTCCTCTAGAAGAGTAGGGAACTTGATCCCAGTTTTTGGTTCTGTTGCATCCGCTGGCAACATTATTCTTGGCACAGCAACACAAGCACAGCCTGGGAGTTGTTCCTCCATAGAAGGCTGATCTACAGGTTCTCTGATATGGCCACCATTTTTTCTTAATGCCATCGACTCTGCAAGCATCTTCGGCGATCTTCCCCATGTATGAAACAAGCAGTTAACAAAGCATAATTTGAAATAAAACCAAAACTACAGTAATAAATTAAAATATAATAAAAGATCCTTACATGCTTTCAAATGGTGGTATTATAGTAGCAGCAGCTAGCATAAGAACATTATAAGCATGGCGCTCCTCCACTTCATTCCACAGTCGTCCGACTGTTGCATTTGCAAGCCTTGCTAAAAGCATTTGTATAGCATGCTCTTCTCTTACTTGAGAACCAAACTGCAATCCAGCCAAATGCTGCATGGAAGAGGCTACTTGCTTTATCCGTGACCGATAGGCTCTTGAACTAGAGCCTGCAATAGTGAACAACTTATGGAAAATCTTGGGATTTGACGCCCTAGAAAGCCAGAAATAGAAAGCTCCAGCAAACTTGTTGAAGCAGCTGAATGCTTCCTGAACCGCACCACTTCCTGTAGAACATATATGCCTCGGATTCTGAAAGGAACTCTCGACTAACATTCCAACTTGTGATATCAATCCTAACCCGATATCATGAGATATGGGAGAGTCTACCGGGAACTTATGCAGGTATCCTCTGTTATGGTCGAGCTTGGGGAAAATTGACCAATCAGGTTTCATAGTGAAACCACTTGGAAAAATAGGGCGTTTCAGAACTCCGTAGTCCAACTTAGGGAGTTTATCAGCAGGAAACTTAATTAAATCTGTAATTTGGAATAGAGGAATTAAATCAGAAAAAAAAAATTCTTTGGATTGAATCACACGGATATAATAAGCGAATTCAGCGTGATTGAAGACAACAGTTTTTCACCAGCATTTGCAAGTAGATCAGAACATATCTGAGTTAATTTCCAACTCAGAAATCATGTTCTCTTGCCAAATTAATTTATAATCTCTTCTAATGTGACAATAACAACAATAAATCATTCATTCACAGTCCCCCTTTTTACACCCGCGCACAAAATAAACCCCCAAAACTAATGCATTGACACACAGGGAAAAAATAGGGAAAAATTGCAATACGACGCCATAAAATGGGTATATTTGCTAGGTACCATTACAAATTTGTCTCTTTGCTATATAACACTCTAAATTTGACATTCTTTGCTAGAAGACACTTCCTCAATAAAATATTATATCCATATGTAGAGGGGAGAGAAAGGATAATAAAAGGTCTATTTTGCCCTTCGAATTGTGCAAGGTGATCGATATGGGTTAGAAAAATAGCAAAAAAAATACAGAAAATGGGGGAAAAAACTTTGTTTGATTTAGCTTAAATTTTCTTCTTTTTTTTCCGTTTTCGTGTATTTGTTTTGCCATTTTTTAGCCCATATCACATTGTTCAACTCAAAGGGCAAAATACATCTTTTACTATCGTTTTTCTCTCATCTACACCCGGATATAATATTTTATTGAGGAAAGTATCTTCTGTTAAAGAGTGTCATGTAGCGAAGAGACAAATTTATAATGGTATCTAGCAAATCCAACCATTTTACAGTGTCCTACAGCAAATTTTCCCAAAAAATGGTTGATCCCACTATTGCCAACGAAAATACGGATGATAGAGAGACTACATATAAAACCTGCTCTAACTAGATCAAAATTTCACCTCGCCGAGCACTTAGAATCCCACCTTTTTAGAGAAATTCACCAGCCCAACACCCGAATCAACACCAAACATACAATTGATCTCTCTAACTCCACCGGATTCGCATACAACACCAATCCTTCGCATCACAGGCCGCCAATCCTAATGCAATCCAACCTAGCCTGGAACACCAACCAAACTACCACCCCAAAAAACCCCCCTTTTCTCTCCACGAATCCCCAAACCGCCCGCATTCACCAGTCGCCACACACAAAAAAGGAGGGAGAACGGCTCGAGGAAGCGCCAGACCTGGCCGGTCGGCGGATCGATCGGAGGGGAGGCGACGCCGCGTGAGCACGGAACGCGTGCGGCGGAGGGGGAGTAGGGTTCCGTGCCTTCCCCGGCTGGTGATCCCACCTTGGATTCGGGCTCTCAGGGCGCAGGCAATCCAAATCCAAGGGAATGGGGGAGGTGAAAACCCGAAAGCAAGCGGCTTCCTTCTCCTTCCGTATTAACTTGGCCTCGCCGCCCGCGGCCGTGGGAGGCGAGCAACAAGTGCGCGCCTTCGTGCTTCGGGACTTTCAGCCTTTCAGGTTCAGCCTCCGATTGATTTATGGTATTTAAATAAAAAGGAAAGAGGTAACTAAGACCCTATTTGGCACAGCTCCAGCTCCACTAAATTGGTGGAGTTGGTGGAGCACCTTATTCCTAACTCCAGAAATTCATGGAGCTGGAATTGTGAATAAATTGAGGATGCTTCGGTGAGTCATCTTATTTACATTTTAAACTAAAAATATAAACTTAAGTCACTTTATTTTAACTTATAAACTCCAGCTCTGAGGTGGAGCTGGGAGTTGGAGCTGTGCCAAATGGGTCCTAAGGCTCTCATCTTTTGGGCTTATCTAATCTGATTTATCTGTCTTATCTCGAACTTCGAGAATTTTTCGAGGTGGCCTCGAGAGTCGGATGGCCTTGAAATTTAGGATTTAGGAATCTTTTAGACTCGCCTACGAGATAAAAATAAAACGGATTCAAAAAATAATAAAAAAATCAAATGAGTCAATATTAGTCAGATTAGTCACTAAAATTTCGTGACTTATCTGACTAATATTGACTCATCTGACTTTTTTTATTACTTTTTGGATCCGTTTTATTTTTATCTCGTAGGCGTGTCTAAAAGCTCTCTAAATCCTAAATTTCAAGGCCATCCGACTCTCGAGGCCACCTCGGGAAATTCTTGAAGTTGAAGATAAGACAGATAAGTTAGAACTCATAATCCCAAAAGAACACCCTTTAAGGGTTGTTCTCCTAGCTTCAACTTATTTGATTTATCTGCTTGTTTAGTTTAACTTTTAACTTTAAAAGCTTTTCAAGGTAGACTCGAAGGTCTTCAAGTAGGAAAAAGTTTAAAAAACCAAATTATTTTTAATTTAAACAAAGATAAGTAAATAGACAGATAAGTCCAATGAGACGAGAAGAACATAATCTAAACTTTTTTTTTCATGTAAGTCCTCTTGCAATATCAAAACTTTTCAAAAACCAAACTAGGTCCATGCCCGATCTGGCCTCCAGACATCCCGCCTTAGCCATATAAAACAAGGCCTAAGAGCATCCACACCAGAAACTCTATCTCTATTTTCTCTCTCTTCTACTCTATTTTCTCTCTCCATTACTCTAAAATTACTTCACACTTTACACTACACCCTAAAAGATTCTTTCCCTCCACCAGAAACTCTATCTCTAAAACTCTATTTCTATACCCATATAGGGTTTCTGCTACGGATGCTCTAAAAGCCTATTCATGTCATGTGCAAATACAACATAATGCATGTATTATTGGTCTCAACTCTAAGCCTACTTTTTTTTATGCACTCCTATCTATTCATGTTAAAATGTAGTTGCCTCTAACCATCATTGCCTGTTATTTGCTCTTTGTCCTATAAAATTAGGTATGTTTTACTTTTTACCATGTTAACTTTTCTGCATGGTGCAATAGTTGTTTCTCATCTCGCTACCAAGCAGTTCGCCATATGTTATCTTCTATGGTCCTTGTCGATGATCTTAGTTTTCTGCCTCCCGTATATTAGGCCAGTACAGCTATTTTATTCTAAATTCAGGGAAATATTTCTTAGAATGGGCTAAATGTGCAAAACGTTAGTGGCTTGAATGCAAATAGCTCCAAATGGTAATTTTGTCGGGGACATGGGCTTGTAAAATCGGGGGAGTGGAATCACGGGATATGCTGCTTTGGTCGGAGGGCTGCGAGTGGCCGGTTGGTCGACGTGGAGCGCCGACGGCCGTCGATTCCATAGATTCCGGGAATCGTTCTGATGCTCCCAGCGCAACCCCTCTCCGCCGACCACGAACGGGCTAGACGTTGACGTAAAAGCATCAAGCATGGCCGGCCGGCCGGCAGCCGAACACTTTTTTTTTTCTCCTCTCTACCAATTCTTTCCGTGTGGACAATCTACTTTTTTTTCTCGGTAAGCAGTACGAACCCCTGTGTTGACCTGTTCAGTGAAAACCATTGCAAATAATAAAATCAGGGTCGAGTTGTTTGATGCAGATTCAATCCGGCTGTAGAATTTTAATCTAAAAGTTTATAGGCTTTCGTTAGACGGGTTCGAGATATCCAAATTTGTTTTGAGCAAAGAGATATGAAAAAATTATTTTGAAGCTCGGATATGAAAAATTGTTAACAATTGATGTTGGAAGCTTCGAGAGGAAGCTTTAAGATCTTCAAAAAATGGTTCTAAAAAGCCAAAGTGTTGGGCTTGTATAAAGAGAACAAATTTATAGTTGTGGGATTTAATCAGGATTAAAGCTATGCAGAACAAGGCTGTAGCCTAGAAAGATTCATCGTTGCTATAATTTGCCTTAAAAAATACTCCCAAAAAATACTCCTGGTAACGGTAAGCCTGCATAAATTTATCAGCCTGACCAAGAACTAAGGCCCTATTTCTTTCGACGGTTTTCCGACGGTCGGTGGTTTGCTACAGTAAATTTTAATTCTTAAAAAAAATTTAGTTATCTTTTTAGGCTCGTTACACTTTTTTGAAAACTTATAAATTTGTTACAGTAAAACCACCGACCGCCGGAAACCGCCGAAAGAAACACGGCCTAAGAGACCAAGTTGACGTGCCGGCCACTATTTGCTGAGCTTAGGCCTTTATAAATATCTTTGGAGTAATAAATGATGGTAGAAACCCTGCAGCCTTCCCTTAAAAAAAATATTCGCTGAGCTTGCCGATCTGGCCGGCAGTACAAGAGGCGACTGCTCGACGCCGGCGAAATGCGGTGGTGCGCTGCAGTGCTAGTACCGGCCATACCGATGAAATGCTGGTAGTATTTGAGTACTGGTGTGACATGGGATGTGTATGACAGCTCTTGGTGCATTGCCGCTCACATGGATTGCTTGCAACGCCACATGCCATGATCGAATGATATGATACGATCCATTCTTGGGGCCCAAATAAAGGCTAAATGGCAATGAACCAGAGGGGTGATTCATGGCGTAGTACTAAGCGTCAGCCGTCAGTACGTGTGCGTTTGTTTTCGCATCTCACTAGTCACTACTGTCGTTGTTTCGACGGATAAGATTACTTGTCATTTAAACATGCTGCATCTCAATGATATGAGTAGTATAATTTTTCTGATTAAATAGTTGATCTAAATGTATACTACCACAATATTGTGCTACGGAGAAGAGTGGTCGGATATCAAATGCTCCGAGACTGGCCAACTAGCATGCTGCATAACAGAGCAAAGACCCTGTCCTGCAGTCACACAGTGAAAAAGATGGATGTTCATATGGGCCATGGAAATTGCTGGTTCCATTCATTTGACATGCCTGGATAATTTGAGAGAGATTGTTATGGAGGGTCCCAAGAGGTTGGCGACATCATGGTACGGCGCTGCCGTGTCTCGTAGCAAGCGACTACGTTCATTGTACGTGGCCTAAAATCCTAAATAACGGGAAGGTGAATCGAGCATCCTCACAAAAATGGCAAGGATGTCACTTTCCTTTAGATGTGTTGTACGCTACTTGTAGCTCGTGTTTTATGATACTTTTTTTGTTATTTGTACCTGCTAACAATTGGTCCACACTGCTTCTGACGTGAAAATTATGCTCCAGATTAGAATGATGAACCTTGGGAAAAAAAAGAGGGGAGAGGGGGGGGGGGGTGTTGGGGGTTGAATTAGTTAGAGCATCCGTAACATATACTCTGTAACACTGCTACTTGACTTTTTAGGCATAGAGTAATTGTTGGAGGGAAGAAATCTTTTAGATTGTAGTGTAGAGTGTGAAGGAATTTTAGAGAGATCGATAGAGTGGGTAGAAAATAGTGTTATAGAGTAAGAATTTAAAGTAGCTGATATGGATGCTCTTAGAACAACAAATGCGGAGCTGAAATAGTCCTACTCCGGTACTATCATAGTAGGTTGCCCAAATACGGGGATACGGATATGGATACGCGATACGGCGATACCGTGATACACCAATCCCGCAAAAACCCCGATACACAATATATATATATATATATATATATATATATATATATATATATATATATATATATAGAGAGAGAGAGAGAGAGAGAGAGATTTGCTAGTGTGCTATGGATAGCATAGGTCTTTCCGTGCTATCCACAGGGTTTAGAAATTCTGAGACCGAAATGGACGATCCGAACCGTCCATATTGTTTATATCAATGAAATATCGCTACACACCAAATTTCAAATTTTTTTGCTATTTGTTCATATTTTTGAAAACTGGACTTATTGGATGGTCCACAGCTAATTAAATCAGCGATTTTCAAAAATACGAAATAAATAGTAAACAAATTCAAAAAATTTGAAATTTGGTGTGTAGTGAGATTTCATCGAGATGAACAAGATAAACGGTTCGGATCGTCTATTTCGATCTCAGAATGTCCAAATCCCGTGGATAGCACGGATCTCTCCGTGCTATCCATAGCACACTAGCTATTCTCTATCTATATATATATATATAATTAAAAATACAGAAAATAAATAATATTTATTTATGATAAAAGTAAAACTTGTGTATTGATGATGGATTGATGCCCTTTTTGATGTGGTTGACCTGTGAAGATCAAATACCAACAAATGTTCATCCATGACAAACAATACATTATCTATATGAACTGAGCCTTCTTACTACTGAGTAGAGTACTTACTATCTGAACACCTTGCTAGTCAACACAAGTAATGTTTTTGGCTATGTTGCGCCGATGCGTTGCAGGGGAGGGGGCAGCGGGCTATAGCCTACAGGGAGGTGGAGGCGGCGATAGAGGGAGAGGGTGGCGGGCTGAGGGGGAGGTTGAAGGAGGGGACGATGGGCTGTAGGGAGACGGAGGCGGCGCGGATACGTATCAGAAATTTTTTGAATTAATTAAAAATAAGGAAAAGATCCAGTACGTATGGGATACATATTTACCCGTATCCAATACGTAGTACGTATGGGATACATATTCACCCTTATCTGATACGTAGCCCATTCTGGGACGTATCGGTGCAACACAGCCAAAGTTCCAAAAATCGTTTTGCATCGAAAAATCGTTCCCCACCGATTTTCGGTTTGCCGCGGCAAATCGCGATTTATCGAACAAATTTTGGGATTTAAAATTTGAATCACGAATTGCTTGCCGAAACCGCAAAAACCGATGGTTTTTTCGGCAAATCGACCGGAAAATGCGGCAAACCGAACGGTGCAACCGGCAAATCGTGGCAAATCGCGGGAAACGGAAAATCGTTGGAATTTTTCGGCAAATCGTTGGTTTTACCGACAAACCGATTGGCCGGTGTGAAAAATGGTAAAAATTTTATATGGTGCGAAAAATGGTAAAAATTAATTTAAAATTATGAAAATGGTTAGGGCATGACTTTTTGTAATTATGTAAGTTACAAGCAACATTTGAAATTATTGAAAAAATCGATTTGAAACTTTGTATGGTGCGGAAAAATGGTAAAAATTTATTTAAAACTATGTAAATGGTAGACATAACTTTTGGTAATTATTTAACATTTTCATGAAGGAATACACACCATAATAGCTTTTCAATGAAGAAAATTCTTCATTCACTAGTCGGCCGGCTTGCTAGTTCCTGTACACGTACGAGTACGTATAGTACTATACACGTAGGAGTACGTACCGAGTACGTCGGCCGGCTTGCCGCACGCTCCGAGCCTCCGACGCGCCTTGCCGAGTTGCTGCCCACGCAGCCACGCTCCGACGCGTCTTGCGCGAGTTGCCGACTTGCCGCGCCTCCGGCCCGATTTGCCGCGCCTTCTCCGCGACTTGCCGCTCCGCCCGACTAGCCGCTCCTCCGCCCGGCTTGCCGCCCGTCCGCCCCGATTTGCTGCGAGCGGAGATCAGTCAAGGACAGTGGAGGAAAGGAGGGGAAAGGCAACGCCAACGCACGGAGCATGCAATAATGACAAATCACTGGACAACAGTCTATAGAGCATGCAATAATGCAGCATTCATCCATATATAAGTCTATAAATAGTATATATTTTTTTTTTGATTTTTCACGATTTTAATTCAAATTTCCTCGTGATTCCGATGTTGTTTTTTATTTTTCTTTTCACCATTGCCTTCATACATGCTTATAGAATTTTTGAGAATTTTTTAGAATTTTTTTAAAATTTTTAAATTCAAATCAAAATTTTGAATTATGGCTCGGTTTGCCGTTGCCGTCCTGGCTCGGATCATCGATTAATCGCGGCAAATCGTGGATTTGCCTCGATTAATGGAACTCTGAACACAGCTCATGACCCCATGAGACTGATGAGGTGGACTTGATCTATAGAACACAGATCCTTATCACGATATTTCTACAATTGAGATTGGAGAGTACAATGTATCGTATCATCAGATTGTTATTCGCACCCAAACAAGCGGTGTCTGTAAAGAACAATTATGTGCGCTCCAGAGATCATTTTGTTAGAAAGTGACCAAATAAAAATCAAAGGGCATCATGTATCTTCAATGGGCTACACAAATAATTGATCGCTTATAAAGAATGTGACAGCGGTTTTTTTACTTTATGTAGTATCACCACATAACTGATGGAGGGCACAACTGCACAAAGTTTCATCGTTCATACAGTAAATTATACATCAAGACAAAGTACAACATCTCAAAGGGGACACCGACTATGGCAAAATGTTACTATAGCAGGAGCAGCGGGAATTGGATCTACTTATTGCTGGTAACAAATCGAATTGCCTACTGGGTATGTAGGTAGCTAATGAGCCAAACCTTTTCTTCTATATTAGGGGTTCATAATCACAGTAATGCAGCCACACTTGAGCAAAACCTTCAAAAGATAATGAAGAATACATGAGTAACTCTTGTAGAAACGACAGGATTAATTTATTTAGATCAGTCATGATATATCCACGAAATTACCCATGACGTCGACCTAATAAAATGCTAAAAGGAATACCCAGTCTATGAGAACCCCTAATGGAATGAAGAAGAAGGGAAGGAACATATCTATGCTCCCTAGTCAAATATTGCTGTCTAATATATCCAAAACAACTATATCAAATGCTCCTTTTTTAATCAGCTTCACAACCAAAAAGTCAGTTAGTAATAGTACATCAGTGGATCATATTGCTCAGTTTGCCAAACGAAATAGATAAATACACGTACCACTTATGGAAAAAAGGGAAATTGACCCATGGGGTAATAAGAATGTATACCTTTTTATGAAATTGCACCCTCTATCAGCTTTTATGGTCCTTTCTATTGCTCTAAGCAGCCTGATAAATAAGAACAGAATGTGATATGCAAATAGACAGTCTCATAACATAGCATGCCATTTTGTCATATGCAAATGAAAAATATATATCCAAAAGATGGAAATATATATTTTTCCTTGTGACATAACAATGCAAACATAACGTTAATACATATAGGAGTTACAAGAAATGCTACATGTCACATGTGCAAAAGACAAGTCACAACAAGTGAAACCAGCAACTAACCTTTGGAGCATATGGAGCAAAAATAGCTTTGACATCTTCAAACACCTCAGGAATTGGTTTTGCAGCATCAATCTGATAGATGACAAGTTTGTCGATAGGTGCCAAAGTGAACAAATTCTAAAATAGGTAACTCATAATTGGGAAGCATTAGTACCCAAGTAGAGAATTGCTTCAGATTATATTGTTCTCAATATATCACCCATAACCATTCAATATTTATGTTGGCATGCGTTTAGCCTTTTTCGTCTTTGCAACTCTAGCATCCAATACAACTATTGCCATCTTTGTTTTGGGGGCGTTGTTTTTGCATCATGCAGAGTGCAATAGTACCTTTTTCACCTTGGCCTTCACGTTATAGTACTCAATGACAGGCAAGCTGGATTCAACAAAAACTTTGAACCTTTTCCTGATAGTCTCAATGTTATCATCAACTCTTCCCTACATAAGAATAATATATGTTGGAAACAAGAAACAGGTGATCTGACGAGGTTCTATATGCTACCAAAAATGAACATAAGTGATGAACGAAACCTGATTGCGTCCCAAAAGGCGTTTTTCCATCTCTTCTTCAGAACAATCAAAGAATAGCACAAACGCAGGAGATACTTTTGTCTGAAACAATTGCCCGTATTAGTGCATTGGGATTTGTGTGAACTATCATAAGAGTTTGCTAGCAAAGAATCATGAGAGTATGCTACTAAAGTGAAAAGTGATCTAAAATTTTCAGGTGCAAGGAGTAGAGAGCCTACCACGTTCTCGAATGCAGCACGATTCTCTTCGTTCCTTGGAAATCCGTCAATCAGGAATTTATTGTTTCCACTTTTTATCATGGCTTCCTGCAACAGCTTTATTGTTACCTCTGACGGAACAATCTTTCCCTCCTTTATCATGTTCTCAATCATAGTTCTGTCAAACATTAAGTGTAGTCATAAACATTAAAATAAGAAAGTTAAAATGGCCAATCTAATTTTGGAACAATCCTGTTCTACAGTAACAGAAAATAAAAAGGAAACATTTAGGGTTATCTTATGGAATGAAAATAAGATACCCATTCTCTGAGCCAGATTTGATCTCTGCACGCAAAAGGTCTCCAGCACTAAGATGGGTGAATCCAAAGTGTTCAACAATGTTGGCACACTGTGTGCCTTTTCCACTACCAGGACCACCTGTGTGCACATTGTAGGTCAGTTACAAGAAGAATTTATTTATTTAAATACACGTGTTTAAAGTTCAAAAAAATATATGAACTCACTGTATTTTTCAAATCTACCTATAAGTTTTCCCCTTCTATGAGAAGAGATGTAAACTGATCAAACGTATAACTGAAGATAAAGGAAATTACCTAGAACAAATACAACAGTAACTTTCTTGTCACCCAGTATGTTGTCAGTGACCTCCTGCATTAAGGGAACAATTTCACCCATAAGATGAACCACAGATTATGAACGGCACAATTATATGAGAGAACATATACTTAAGGGAAAAAAAATTAAAGGAGTTGTAAGTTGTAACTAAAGGAGTCTGAATTGTATTTGTAATAATATGGAGAACAGTTGTCATGAGTCATACACAACAATTCAACAACAAGTCACCTATCTATCCTAACATAGGTAGACAGTTTTGAAATTAGAGATTAGAAAATGAAAAATTCAGGGCACCAGCCCTGGTTTCGAAACTCACAGTGCCCTGTGTGTTATGAACCAAATTGTAGGCAAATCTAATCATATATTAACATATCCTTCGATGCTGAAAGTAAAAGAGGCTGCACATTCTCAATGAATCTAGGATTTGCAAGGGATCATCTAACATCTAGGGAGCCAGTAAACTTTAACCAACGACAGAAAGTAACACAAAGAGCATACATACCTCCTTGCTAGCCACAACTGCTGGAGCATTCACGACCGTGCCCATGGCTGAAAATTCAACCCACGACTCAGTTTCTTCAGCCAAACAAACGCAAACAACTTTGTGCTATAAAATGAAATCCTAAACACCTAAAAACCGCAGGAAACATCAGCAGATCCGGGACTGAGCAGCCGCAGCCGCAGCATTTGGAGATTGGAGGAAGAAAGATCAGGATTCGCACCTTACCGGAGAACGAGATCTGGGAGCGAGGCGAGGGAGATTGCGTGGGGTGGATCTACCTACAATTCCTTGGCGCTTGTTCGGTGCGATGGCCGGTGGGCGAAGGGGGAGGTGGACGCTTTAATACGCGCGAGCGCGGGATCCCCGCGGGTTCGGGTTCGGCC
The DNA here is from genome assembly GCA_036346145.1 of Olyra latifolia. Lineage (NCBI taxonomy): Eukaryota > Viridiplantae > Streptophyta > Magnoliopsida > Poales > Poaceae > Olyra > Olyra latifolia. Next base: position 4,843,142 of record CM070524.1, read on the forward strand.
AGTGGAGGATCCGGGAAGGGAGCGCCGCGCACGCGCTCGGCTGGTCGGTGCCTCGGTGGTGGCGACCGGAGTCGTCGGCGCAGCGGGTGGAGGAGGGGAGTCGAGGAAGACGAATGGAAGGTGGCCGGGAAAGATGTTTCGTGGCTCCTACGGTTGGAAGTTGGCGACACGTATTTCTGAAGCCATTTTATGGGCCCCGATTATCCAACAGATCACCATCAGACGGCTCACAAGGAGGCCAGTTCCTATGTAATTATTGGCACGGCATTTTTCCTAATTTGGTAACCTCTGCTGTTACAAAGCATCGTGAGTACCGATGGTACCTTCAACATCACTAAAGGGGAGGGGAAGAGTGGTGCCGCCATTGCTCGGGGGAGGGGAGGAGTGCCCCCGCACTGAAGAGGTGCTGTTGTTCCCAGATCCACATGCTTGGAGAAGGAACGTCGCCGCCGTTACTAGATCTACGTGTGCCGTCCTTCCTCGAGCCAGATCCATTTGCATCGGGCCAAGGAGATGTCGTTGTCGCCGTCCAAGGCCGCTGTTGCCGTCGCCAACAGGGGACCGGAGAGAGAGTGGAGTGGGGGGAAGGAAGGAGAGGGTTAGCTAGGACGATGGCTAAGTGAGTGGAGTGGGAAGGGAAGGGGAATTAGGGTTAGGGAGGTGGTAAGCTAGGCCAGGATAGGAATAGGCCATTAGGTAGTTGGTGGATTGGATTTGGGTGTCCTTTTCTCTTTTTAAAAAAAATTATTTCGGTACCCATGGGTCTTTAATGAGATCCATATCTGAATCCAAAATAAAATATGGATGGGTCCAAGAGAGGACCTAGGGTTGACCCACAGATATTTTTGTCATCCCTAAAATTACCCACCAATACCAATGTCATCCGCCAAAACAGCAGCAAAGCAAAGCACCAGAATCTCCTTCCCCACTCCCGACCCGACCCCCACCTCCCAAACCCTAGCACCGCTGCCACCACCGCTAGCCCCCTCCCTCTCTGTCTTCGACGGCCTTGCTGGGGGCGAGATGAAGGGGTCCCATGCCCTCCCTCCTTCTCCTCTCCTCCTTTCCCTCCTTTCCCCTCTCCCTCTTTTCCTCCTCTTCTCCCTCTGCCCTTGGGCCAGCACCTTTGTTCTCCTACGCCGGTGGACTTGCCGATGACGGGCAGGATACTGGCTAGGCCTCTAGGGTCCCAATGGTGGAAGTGGGTGGCATGCTCGGTGGGGGTAGAGGCGGTTCTTGTTCCAAATCTATAGGTGTAGTTGCTAGGGGTAGCCGGGTTTCTGTCTAGATTTGGTGGCTCTTTAGGTCCTCTACAGGGCCTCTTTGGTCGATTGGGACACTGGCTATAGAGGTTGTTGTCGAAGGTTCGTCTTCCCTGCCATTAGATCCGTTGAGGTTCCCCCGTGATGGTGGATGCTGTTGCGGGGTTGGGGGAGAGAGACTCCCTACCCTCCCATCCTCGTTGCTACTAGATCTAGTGATAGTGATGGTGCTCGAAGTTGTTGTTCCTACTCTCCATAGGAGTGGCATTGTTCGGTACTTCCTTCTCATCCACGGTGCCCGGTCCAAAGCTATAGATCGGTGTCATCAACCAACTTGGCGTGATCGGGTTACAAGGCTCATTGGTCGGCTCACCACTCTCTAACCCATTGTGGGTCAAGATTGGAGGAGGCGGCTTCGGCGACGACCTTAGCCGGAATTGTCAGCTCCATGGTTAGGATGGCATTGTGTGGGTGCTTTGGCCCCTTGTTTGTTGTTCTTGTGTGATGTGTTGTTTATTTTGGCCCTCACAGGAGTTTGTGTCGGTGTCTGTACTGTCCTGGGTGGTGGGCAATTTGCCTATCTCTCCTAGTTGGTAATGGAATTATTCCGTTCCTATCAAAAAAAATACCCATGTCATTCATGAAATCCTCCAACACCACTAAAATTATCCACTATATGCTATCTATGAAATCTTCCTCTACTACCACTAAAATTACATGACATATGCTATCTCATAAAATCCACTACATTGTCACTAAATTACCTACCAATTTCCACAAAAAAAAGGTCATCTATTGGTATGTCTTAGTTGTTATGAGTTCTGTCGCAACGCACAGGCACTTGGATAGTTGAATAAATAAAGGGGATGACTATTTGTCAGCTAAGGACTCCAGCGCTGCCTCTCCCCCATAGCTAGGGTTGGAACATTAGCTCGTGGCTCGCAAGCAGCTCAGGTTCGACTCGCTATTTGTCTCGGTATGAACTTGGGCTTGGATCATTTGCAAACGAGCATGAACTGGACATATTTTATAGCTTGGTCCCAAAACGGGTCTGAGCCCGAACATACCTAGCTCGCTCATGGCTTGTTCAACCCAGTCTACCTAGTCCATAATTCACCATGGGTGCCCTATCCCATGGCTTAGCCTAAGCAATTCACTACTCCCCCACCGCCCTATTCACCTCATGCCCTAGCCACTAACCCTAACTCACACACCACTCCTCCCTCCCACTCTCCACCCTCCCGCCGCCATCTCCACTCTCTTCCTTCCTATCACCCGACACCACATTGCCCACATCCCCTCTCATCTGAGTCCTCTCCTAACAAGGGCGATGCCTCCCTCTCTAGATCTGGCCGATGGTGGAGCCTCTCCCTGCATCCAATATCGGCCTCCCTCTCCACCTCCCGCTAGCACCACCTCCTCCTTTCTCCTCTCGGCTAACGCCACCCTCTTTAGGCAAGGGCGCCACCTCCCCCTTCAGATATAGTCAACGGTAGCGTCTCACCTGCGTCTGACATTGACCTCCCTCTCTACCTCCCTATCGGTGCCGTCCCTCTCCCTCCTCCTCTCGCTGCTGATGCATTTAGATTCGGGCTGATATCACCACTTCTCCAGATCTAGGATGCACTTTCCTCCACCTCCTCCTAACGCGCGCCTCCCTCCATGTCGTCCCGGGCGCGCACCCTCTACGGGACTATTGAGCCTTCCCTCCTGCAATCGGACTAAACGAGCCATGAGCGCTCACAGGCTGGCTCGAGCTTTTACCGAGCATGAGCCAAGCTTGGCCATCCAAGAAAGCTGAGCTAAGCCAACTCACTCGCAAAACAAGCTCGAGCTCAAACAAGCCTAGCTCGCTCAGAATCAGCTTGATTCCACCCCTACTCATAGCCTCACCCCACTGCTGCCCCTCCTATGACTTCTCCTTCCTCTTCGACTGACGTAGCTCCGCATGCTTCTACCACCACTCCCACCATCGTCCTCCACCACCCACGTTCGATGGCACCCTCGTCATATCACCCCCTCTTCCTCTTGACGATGGCATGCGCTACCCTATTTGTTGCTGTTGTGTTATTGGACCCCCGGTCGTCGCCGTACAACGATCCCATAGTCGAGGCGGTGGCATCATAGCCTTGCCGCACTCCAACGTTTCCCACTGCCACTTCCTCCCACGATTTCTTGTGCTTCTCCAACCAACGTGGCTTTGCATGCCTCGTTGTCCTAAAGTTTTTTTGTAACGTTGTAAAGTTATCTTAACTCTTTGCGCTGTTTCATAATGTTTGTTGCTAATGATCCGAGGCTATAACATAGTTGAGGTTGAACCTAAAGGATTTACTGCTGGATAAATACCCTTGGAAGCTAATCCTTTGGAAAGTATGAGCATCCAAATATGCAAATGTTGTGGCAGGAGCAGGGTCGGTAAAATCGTCCATAGGTACATAAACTGTTTGGATCGAAGTTATAAACCCCTTTTTGGTAGAAGTAATGTTTTCTTGCAAGAACCCATTTATGCACTAAGAGTAGGTCAATAACCCATTGCGGAGGGCATTCTCCCTAATAAAGCAGATACCTCTGATCTTGTTTGAACAAGACGAAACATATTATCGATGAATAGAAGCATGTCTTGCTTATTTCTCGAAAATATTCTACCATGGTTAGGACAGTTAAACCAACTCTCATACAAGCTTCGGACGGTTCATTCATTTGGCCATAGACTAGAGCTACGTTTAATTCCTCAATATTTTTCAATTAATTACTCAAGATTCATTTGTTTCCATACAAAGATCATTTCCTTCATGAGTCCTTTCCCCTACTCCACCAAATACAGATACACCTCCATGAGCTTTAGCCGTGCTGTTGATTAATTCAATGATGAGTACCATTTTACCTACTCCGGCTCCCCCAAACAGTCCGATTTTTCCTCTACGTTGATAAGGAGCTAAAAGATCGACCACCTTAATGCCTGTTTCAAAGATGGATAATTTTGTAGCTAACTCAATAAAGGCAGTGCAAATCTATGAATAGGGAATGTTGCACTAGTATCTACATGACACAAATTGTCAATAGGTTCCTGAAGAACATTGAAAATTCGCCTGAGAGTAGCTCCACCAACTGGAACACTGAGAGGAGCCCCTGTGTGAATCACTTCCATTTCTCTCATCAACCCGTCTATAGCACTCATAGCTACAGCTATAACTCGATTATTTTCTAATAATTGTTGTAACGCCTTACGCCCTCAGTCCCTCTTCCTCCTGCTACCTCATCGAAGTCGTTGTCCCATCCTACCCTAATTTTGGTTGTCATGTTATTGGCCTCGATGCCACCCATCGCTCTTCTATGATCCCATATCTAAAGTGGCGGCGTGGTGCCGCTAGCTCGCTACACTCTGCTGCTTCTCACCATCGTGCTTCCGCCCACCCAACCTCCCTCTAAGCCCAAAGGGGCATGTGAACCATGGACCTAACTTGATGAACGTAAATCTTAATCTGGTGGTGTGAAAAGCAGAGCAAAGTGGAAGCATAGGAAAGCAACACCAAGGAGGGAGGGAGTCAGCGATTTCACTGTTGAGTTGTATATCCAAGAAATAAAAGGTCGCTTTCTATCTTAAAAACAAAACATTTGAAAGCATTTTTTTAGGACAACACTAAAGCCTTACAAGAATCATTAGGTGCTATGATAACTAGATTCCGTTGCACATCAGAGGCATATCACAAAGATGACCCAACTGGGCAACTCATGAGAGCATCTCCAGTAGATGCCCCATTTCTATTTGCCCCATTACTATTTATGTGCCACGTCATCAATAGGGCGGTCCTCTCACTATTCACCTCTCCAACAATCGTCCTATCACTATTCCCACTCTCTTCTTTTACTATGCACTGCCCTATTGTCTAATTTCTTGCCCATCACTATTTGCTACATTGCCTAATTCCTTGTCCCATCACTAATTGCTACAGTGATGGAGGCACCCCATTCGGGGCAACCCTTAGAGATGCCCTGAGCATCATCTTTGTCCGGTCTGTTTTCCTACAAACGGAGATCTCTCACCAAATATTAGGTACATGTTGACCTGTTGCCTCTTTCTTTGCATTAATTCATTTGATCATTTGAAGTGCTCGATCACCATGGTACAGTACAAGGCCGTTTATTGTTGCACTAGAGATTCTTTCATTCTATTAAACCACACTGGAATCTTCCCGTGCAACTGTACATACCAAAAAAGGCGCACGTGTTGTTCGAAAGTTCCCCTTAGAGCATCACACCAGAAGCTCTATCCCTATTTTCTCTCTCTTCTACTCTATTTTCTCTCTCCATTACTCTAAAATTCCTTTACACTTTATACTACACCCTAAAAGATTCATTCCCTCCATCAGAAACTCTATTTTTAAAACTCTATTTCTATACTACTATACGATTTTTGCTACGGACGCTCGCAAGATAGTAAAGAGGATGCATTATGCATGTACGACCACTTGCCTGGGACCAGAAAACGTGTGATATTCTACCTAGCAATTTGCTAGTCGGCGTCGGCTAGTTGAGACTTGCGAGAAACGGTGGCGCTGTAATGACTTGTCAGTGTTAGCTTTCTAAAGCTGCAGAAGGAAGCCAGGCCTGATGACTAGAGGAGACTCGCAAAGCATTTCAGATTATATTCTTTACCATACTCCACTTTGTTTATTCCCCTAAGCGGGAGAAAGTGTTTTGTATCGTTCACAAAATACCCATGCCAAAAAAAATTTTTGGCCACACTTCACTAACAATTCTTTTTGTATCAAAATTCTTTTCGATAAAAATGAAAGCATAATCAACTCATGTCTCGTGAGCAAACATTGAACTCAAGAAAATCTTAACGCTGAACCCAAATAGTCGTTTTTAATCACTTTTCATTTCCCAAGTTGAAAGAAATAACGCGCAAATCTTTACATGCTAATGTACCAAATAGAAGCATCAAATAGGCACACTAAGATCCAATGGAACTTATGCTATTCCCCCATATTATATTCCATTAACCAAACCCTTCATATATTGATACAAACTGCATTGACAAGAGGTGCGGCGTAGGTTCTTTTCCTGATGCATACCGAACCAGTGTGTGCTGATCTTGTGCCCCTGTTTCAATTTTAGTGAAACCGCACTGTGTTGCCAATTCTTCTACCCAGGATGGTGCTGAATTGCTGGTCATCACAGGTTGGGTCGTTGGGAATTCTAAGATTTCACATGAGAATATGATATGGTTAACTTTACTCAGTTGACCTAGATGACGCTTTTAGCAGTTGAAGAGTTGTGACTTGTGAAACCAGCTAAAGCACACCAATAGATGAATATATTCCAAAAACAGGGGAGATCAGCTATTTTGCTCCTTGTATGATTCGCCACAGAATTTTGCAACATTCTTCCGCAATTCAATGTTTGACATTCGCTCTGCCTCCAGTGCCCGTTCAAGCTGTTGAGCACATGCAAAAACATAATGATGTGGAAGAAGATATGATTCTACAACTCAAATCACAATAAAACTTTTTTTTATCAATAGCACCAGAGAAGAGGTCTTGCTGCTCTTAGGGGTGTCAATTCGGATATTCGGATAGCATTTCGGATCATTTTTTTCACCTTTCTTACTCGATAGGATACAAATAGTGCATAGATCTTTCCTTCTAAATTCATATTCTTATTTTTGGTAAGAAGATTGTTAATACGTATATAAAATCTACACCATATTCATTCTCTATCAATTTTGATGATTCGGATATTTCGGATAATTGGACGACAATTTGGATATTTCGGATATCCGTTGACGCCTGCTCTATAATATAGAGAAGATACCTTTGCTGCTCGAGCACTCCATTCTCCAAGAATAGCTCTAAGTCTATCATTTTCTTCAACATACTGCATCATGCAGGTTATAAATCAAGAAAGAATGCTTAACAAGCAAAACCAACATGATCCTCATGTTAGTGCAGGCATATCTCTTGATTATTGTGTGCCAAAACATACCTGATTGTTGCTCACACGAATACGCTGGATCTCTGAGTCCTTTTCATCAATCAGACCACGAGCAAGCTGAAGCTCTGAATGCACTTGATTCATCTGCACATTTAATTAGTATAGGATACTTCACGACAAATATTTACTAAGACTTTTAGATAACGATTTATGGCGCTAAAGAGAAATAACACAAGTAAATAGTTCTCATGTCAGCATTTACAGCCATGTTAGCTATAGTATAATTTCAAGTTTCAATAGGAGAGAGAATTAACACAAATTTGTCAATAAGCACATGTTATTGCACAAATAAGTAGTTTTTTATTAGATATATCTATTGTAATAGTTTATGTAAGAGTTCCACCTAAGTAGGCTTACTATAGGTGACTTTAACAACTTGGGTCACACAGCTCAACAAATTTTTTTTTAAAAAGCTTGGCTTAAGATAGTACTGCAGTCATGTGCATGGAATGTATACAAATTAGTTTATTATACTTTCTGAATTGAGAATGTATAACATGGACACATGGTAAAACATCATGATATATGTTTCAATAAAAATAAGTACCTCAGCAGAGAGTGCTCGAAGCTCTTGGTCACGAGATGCTAAAAGATGGGCAAGATCAACCTGCAGAATTAAAAAGGACTAACTTCATGACAATCATCCACTTCATATATAACAACTAAGAAGTTCTTCCTCTAATTTTGATCGATAAAATTAATACAGCATAGTAAATCTGTGCTTTACATACCTGTGTAGTGCTCCCAACATCAGTTCTCTGGTATTTGCTTAAGCATTCCTGCAAGCGGAGCACCTTCCAAAAAAAGAAACAATTTGTTAATCAACAAGAAATATTCTGGAAATTGCAGCCGATGTAATATTTAAAATTTAAACCTTATAAGACTAATTTTACCAGAAGGGTAATAGTATATAAACCATCCAATCCTGTGGCATTAACTTCTGAATTAACCAATTAAGGCAACAAAGAATTATATACAACGATCATCTCATTCCTCATTTCCATGAAATAGTAAGACTACCAGCTCTGCTGCTTGTCTTGCATAAATATTTAGATAACATCGCAGGCTAAGGCAGAATTTCATAATGTGCTTCTAAAGGGGAATTCTCTAAAACTATCAGGAAGAATCTAAATATACAAAAGAGAAGTAAATTTTGAGAGATGGCTCTCGACTATTGAGCACCACAATTGCCTTTATCTTCCAATTACCTCCTCACTCAGGTAATGAATATTCTCCCTTTGGTATTGAAGTAATGCCATCTGCTGGTCAGAGAGACGTCCATCATAATATCTGGTGAGAAAAAATACATCAGTTCATCGAGTTCTACTGGCAGTATGTTATGTGATCTCTCAACATAAGTTAACAGTTGTAAGTCACATGCTACTATATATGAGTCCAATACACATGTTCTATTTTTTTTTCTCGTAGACATGAGCTAAAGATTCCTGTTACACACTATCAGAAAATCAAATGCCTATGCCTGCAGTGGTGCAAATGTGTAACATAGAGTAAACTACACATTTTCAAAAATAACAATGTAGGTACTTATCAATTAACAGGAAAAAGATTTAGCATATTTGCAGTGCCCTCTTACTAGTGTACCTTCGATCCTCCAAAGTACTAGATGGTTGGAGTGCAGAATATAATGACCGCAAGATGTCTGGATGTGTATTCAAGGAGTTGTATTTGTGGATATGCCCTGTAACAAAAACCAAGCAGGCATTTCATCTTACAAAAAAAATCTAATGCTGGAATCAACTGAAAATATCAACTGAAAACATCTAAGCGGGCCTAAAATGTATCTCATTAGTAATTACCTATAATCAACTGAATATATCACGAAGAAACATGTGGAATTTACCATCTAAACAGTGAGTGGTGGAGCATTGCTTGATTTATGAAATTCTGGAAGAAATAAACCTAATTATGAATGCAAAATGAAGCTTTTAAAGAAAATTAAGTGTGTCATGCTAAAAATATTGAAGAACAAAGCCTAAATAATGCCATTGTAGAAGTAAGCAAAGCTACCATAGTACAGTGAATTCCAAGAATCTATAAGATAACATAAAAAATTAACTCACATATGTATAAGCTCATAAAACATGCAGCACATGTTGCTTCAACCACAATAGCGATCCTGCATTATCGCAACTTGAATTGTGATATGAGCAAAAAAGAAAAAGAAAAAAAATGCTACAATATATATTTTTAAATAATAAACAAATATAGAAATGCATATAATTTCCACATCAAGTGTGCAGGTTATATACATACTATTAGCAGGTTTGGAGGTTGTTGAGTTCATGCCTATAATCCTACTTACTGATAGCATGACTAGCATAGCTGAATTATAGGAGACATGCACGCTAGAGTAAATGAACACAAGGTCAAGATGGTATCGACATAAAAAAACATTAACCACCTAAACAACAAGCTTCCAAAGCCATAAGCCCATTATAAGCATGCAGTAGCTTCCATATGTCTTGGACTTCTAGATTTTGGTTTTTACTATATCAAAAATAAGAATTCTCAAGCCATAAGCATGTTCACTTTAGTCTGCCTTGAACTTCTAGGTTTAGCTTTCATGTAAGTAAATAACCAAAACATCACAATGAAATTCATTTGCCATTTTCCTTGTAAACACGCCCATTATATTTTGCTTTATAGTACAATGTGTAAACCAATTTGTATGACATCATTCTTATCTTGCCAAAAGGCTGAACATCTAAAAAAGCTCACTTATGCCCAACTTTCATTCAAGAATCAAGGCAGATCTAACAAATTTACTGAGGGCTGAGGCTAAAAGCAACCACAAAGGTATACCTTATCAGTAGGAGTCTCTCCTACTATTTTTTCTGTAAAAAAGGAGAGGGGTACCTTAACAAAAGTGAAACTGATAGTATTTGTACAAGAGGCTGCCAGACTATGATTAAGAGCATCAAAGCAGTGCCTGAAAAAAAGGAAATCAATAAACATTAGCAGTAATTAATTTTGACTATGAAATAATTAGTGTGCATCAAACTAAAAATAAATACTAGCATCGCTCTCCTATAACCTTAATTCCGTATCTTGACAGTTTCTTGAATAAGCACCAGCATGATAAAACTTAGAACCAACTCAACCAAGCATATATGCATTCTCAACCAAGAAGGTGCAATATGATCACATTAAAGGAAACGGCAGATCAATAACTATAAGTGACCAATGGTTGTTAAAGCATTATAAAATAATGATAAATGCTGGTATTAGAACATCACACAAATTTGTTTGGTACTCTCTCACCGCAAGCAATGGTAGCAAATGGAAGTCGAGCAATACGCTTCAGTTTCTGGCTAAAATCATAGTAACCCTGCATGTCAAAAGCATGGATACAACAGTTAATATGTAAAATTGAAATACAGGTAACCTGCTAGTAAAAAAGAGAAGTTCTGAAATAATGGAACTAGGGTGCTTGGGCACAATGCCTGGAGGTAATTTTTTTACATAGTTAAATATTGTTAACCAGAGTAATATATGTTAATTCACAGCACATACATCCATAAAAATCAAGAAATAAAACCATTAATGGGAGGACAAACCAAGCAAATATTTGTACTGTAAGTCTGTGATAACGGCACAAAAAGTAAAACAAAATAGTATATTAGTATTGACAATGGAACATAAAACTTAATGCTATTGATATTCAAAGACAACAGAAATTCCTAGTGAAAAAGAATAAAAACGGCTTTCCATTTGAACAGATATATTGATGGAACTTACTAAGTGACAATTATACGGTTAAAAAAACTGTGTCAATTACATTGATTACTACAACAAACATACCACCTGGTCCACCTCCATTACATAGAATATGAAGACATCAAAATAAAAATAAAGTATCTTTTTTATTGGTTGTACCTGTAACCTCACTTTCCTGACCTGGTGAACCCAATATTGTTGAAAAATGCCTGCGTCAAATTTCAGCAAACAATAACTTATAGCAAGAGATTGAACGTGAAAGTGTGAAACACATAAATAAACAGTAAAATAATAGAGTAGGAAAAAAACAGCTATAGAAACAAATAAGCCAGCTGATCTGACAGAAAACCTGTAAGAATCAGAAGGATAACATTGGAGCTGCATAGCAATGGAGGGATCATGTCTGGTACAAGGAGAAATATCCATGGAGCTGACACAGCAACAGCAGCATAACCTGCCTAGAGAATACAAAAACTCAGTTATGATAAAATGGACAAAGGATGTGCAACGATGTCTTGCAGGAAAAAAAGTGGCAGCTACATGAGGCACAGGAGGTGTAGAAATAACAAAATACATGATGCATTGGTCGTTGTGGATAATTTGTAATATACACATATATATCTGAGGTAAACTTCTTGGGCATAATATAACAACAGAAAAGATGGGTAAATAAACTTGCACTTACCAACAAGATACAGTACAAGGTGCCACCAACAATGCTTCTAGGCTCTCGATGACCAGATAGGGGGGCTTCATGTAGTAAATCAATAAATCTAGCCAAAGGGGGAGTTATACATCCTGAAGAAAAATTATGATTGCCAAAAACTAAAACAGAGCCATAGCAGGGTCATGTAAATGCTCAGTTAGCTTGAATAAGTATCTCTGTTTCTATGTATCTCTCACCAAATTAAGTTAACAGTAGCGTTGAAATTAAACCTGCAGGGCATCTGAAGTTTATGCAAAGAACTCGAACCAAATTAACAATCCACGTTTCTCAAATATGCAAACTACTAGACAGATAACCCAGTCACTAATCCCATGCATAGAATTAGACCACATGGATAAAAGATCTTCAAAAGGTAAACAAACTGAAGCACATGCATAAGCACTACGCCACCAAATTGTAACATGCAGGCAGCAATACAGATTCAGAACACTAAAGCCGTGGATTCATTTCACATTATTATAAACTTCACAAACCGTGACCAAACATCCCCAATCCCCAATAAAAAGGACACAAATAGGCGTCAAAAACCCCTGCATACCGCTGTACTTTTTCACTTCTGTGATCTTACCTTCCCATTCCTTCTCTGCTATCACATTCACCGCACTCCTACGAAATACTGCAATACACCGCAGGGGCATGCAGCACGGACATGGCAAAGCCCCACCAGAATTTCGATTTCACCGACCACATCACTAAACCTAACATGAATTTTCGCTGCCATTGCCGCGGACTTTGAGATTGAATATCACCACAAGCAAACTGAAACGTCCGAGGGGTACAGACACCTACTAGACCTAGGGGTTAGGGTAGCAGACTCACAGGGAGTCCTCCTCGGAGGCGGGAGCCACGGCGGAGTACGCTGCGCCGCCCCGCTCGTGCGCCATCGCCGCCGCCGATGCAGGGGAGTCGCCTCAGCAGTCCGCGCTCTCCTCCTCGGCTCCTCCACTTCAACCTTCGGATCCAGAGGGCCGTAGTGTTGTTGTTAAGCTTAGCTTGTGATCGGATGCCAGCTCTCGGGTTTGATCTGGGTAAAACGTCTGTTTCTAATCAGCCTCGCGGAGGAAGACGACGACAAGGTGCGATGCGAGTGGGTAACTGCTGATCCCGGTTGTGCTACGCTGGTTTAGTGGTTTCTCCCGGACGCGGAGGAAGAAACGGCACAGCGTGCTCCCTGGCCCGGCTGGCTGCCGCTGCCCCCGCGCATGCAGGCCGAGAAAGGCCCAGGAACTTTCAGAATAGGCCGAGCAAGGCCCAGGAACAATCCCAAGCAGACCGTAAGACAAGCTACACTTCCAAATCATTTTTTTTATAAAAAATCATGTAACCTTTTTTTTGTGAAATTTAGAATTCATCGAACCATCAGTTTTGGGAACTTTTCCGTTTAGATGAACTTTTCTAAGAGTTGATTTTAAATAAATTCATTGACCAACGACCAATCCAACAAGATAGGTAGCAACAAAAAAAATGCCATGTATTTGAAAGTACTGTAATCAAAGTTCAAACCAAGTTAACGGAGAGTACCAGCAACATGCACATGGCTTGATGCAAAACTGTTTGAAGAAATACTGCTGTACATAAAGATTTTTCAGCTTTGATTCGAGTAAGCTCTGCAATACAGTTACAAGATGGTAAGTCAGGTCAAAACTTGAAATCCGACTAACTAATGGTACAGCTTTTTTTTTTTGGTAGTTGTACACTTGTAGATGCAAAACTTTGAGGTTTCAGACAACCCCCTAATCTGTTCTCCCGTTATGTATAATTGGGTAAAAGCTCTTTCTGTGGAATAAAATTCAATGAATTCCACCTACAATCTTCAAAATGGAGGTGATGATCCAATCAGGGTCTCCTCACTTCAGCAGCAGCCTCTAACTGACAGCTGCAGCAGCAGGACTTGGTTGCAGTTGCAGATCAATGGCACCGTGGCACCGTGTGCACAGAGTTGGATGGTCAAGGAAAGACCCCACGTCAAGGGTGTAATTCCAACATCGCTCACATTTTTCACCATCTGCACGAGTCACACCAATCCATATTTCTCCGGTGCGTGCATCACTGAACTTTCCTGTATAAGATACTCTTGATGTGGTTTCTTCATTTAGGGACGGAAGGATCTCCACCTACAGAAGCAAATAAAGGAAATATCAGAACAATGGTGTGTGCAGAACGAGGACATCCAACTTTGAGAAGCCACTTTGAGAAGCCAAAGTTTTCACCTGAGATGTGATAAATAGGCGATGCAGAGCATCTGCATCATTGGTTGCAGAAGATAGCTCCTTCATTTTGGATTCTGTATCAGCATTTTCAACATGGAGATAAACTTTTGCGTCTAAGCTAGAGCCTATCAGCTTTCCTGTTCGAGCATTCTCCAAAATTCTGTTCACCTCCGATCTCAACTGTTCAATAGGCAAATACGATTTTCTAAATTAGCAATTGGTCCTGGAGATATGAACCCAAGTGCATTGCCTAAATTATATAAAAAAACCATGAAATTAAGAAATAACTGCAATGTCCTATCTAGCATATGATCACTTAATTTAGTAGAAAGGTTGGCATTTCACATCATAATTCATAAGTGGTTCCTGATGTATATGATCATCAATATATGGGGTGTTTCGTTTGAAAGACCATCTCATGCTAGATGAGTAAGCCCATCATAAGATGATCCCATCAAATTTGGTGGGATGACACTAACACCATCCCTCAATTTATACTAGTCTTGTGCTTGTGATAGATCGGGTGGTGATGGACCAACTCATTCCATTCTTGAAACCAAACAAGTTAGGATCGGATGATCCATTCATCATCCCATTCTTTAAACCAAACAGCCTAATAGGGAATCTTGCCAGCATCAAATGTTCCAAGTTAAAGAGTTTAACTTTTTTATATAAAAAATTATGATATAGCTCTAGGAAGACAATTTGTAAAGCTAAAACCTATGAGGCCATATACCATGCACCATTTCTGTAAAAATACATTCGTGGGGGCATACAATCAAATGAATGCCTTAAAGTGATGCAGAAATATTGTGTACCTCCAGGATAACACTCAGAAAATCAGCATCATCCTTTGGAACAGAGAGCCATCCTTCATTCTTATCTGGCCATTTTAAATTGAAAACAAACTTGGCAACTGATCCATCTTCCAAGATGTGTTGAAAGGGTAGGTTCTGCCAGACATCCTCAGCCAAGTGTGGCATAACTGGGGCAATGGCCCTAACAAGGTAGAGTACATGCGCAGCAAGAACTGTCTGGCAGCTTTTCCTTGTGAAGCTAACTCGGCCACTGTTAAGATGATAAATAATTTTACATCATAAAAATTGTGAAACTGTATTAACTAATGACAGTGACTGGCTTCTAAATCTAATAAAATAACATCAGATGGAAAATGAACATGGGATCAATACCATACCCAACATAAAGTCGATCCTTTGCAACATCAAAATAGAAATTGGACAAATCAACAATAGCAAATCTTTGAAGGATCTGGAATAGAAAAAAAAAAACAGAATCATCTAGCACATTTTCTGTTTATCAGAAAGATGATCCATATACATTGTAACAGGCTCGCACATGCAAATGCACGCAAACACACATGCACAGACATAGTGTAAAATAAGAGGAAAATGAAAGGAGAGCAATAGGATGGTAAAAGCTGCAAAATTAGTGTGACTAGCAAAAAAAGTTTACCCACCTGGTATATTTTATAGAATTGGTAATTCTCATAGCTATCCTTTATGGAAGCCACAATATTTTCCAGTTGGAAAAGTGCGTACTTGTCAATTTTCGGTAGATAATTGTAGGACACTGAATACTCTGGCTATAGACAGGAAACATAGAAGAGGTGATAAGATAAAATAAATGTACATTGAAATGAATGCTGCAACAGAACATAAGAAAATGCAAAATGGTGAGATAATTAAGAAATATTCAAATTCTGTACAGAAAAAGAAATCATCTAGGGAGCATAAAACATTGCAGAATATTATGCCATCCTTCTTATTAACTACATGGAAATCAACTTAAATGATTCTCAACTCCAAGCAATATATTTCACTTAAAAAATATGTAGTTATTGCTTTGTAATGAGAAAGAAGAAAATGGATAATCTGAAGGAAGCATAGAAAAATGAATAAATGATAAATAAAGATGAAAATCTGCTTTGACCATCCTTCTCATCAGAAAATGAAATGAAGACATATGTTTGACCACCTGAACTTACTTTCCAATCATGGAGATTCGATAACAGAAATCGCATTGTGCCTCGTAGTTTTCTGTACATGTCAGACATCTGCTGTAAGATTTGTGGACCAATCAACACATCTCCAGTGTAATCAACACTTGAAACCCATAGACGGAGCACATCTGCTCCATAGCCAGGTTCTTCCTGCACAATGTCGAGTTATATTTCATTCTGCCAAACTAGAAAGAATACAAGTTTTTCTAGGCACATACCTTTGAATTTTTCCCACCAACAATCACTTTCTCAGGGTCCACTACATTACCCAGAGATTTGCTCATTTTGAAACCCTTTTCATCCAGTACGAAACCATGGGTAATAACACTGGAATAAGGAGCCTTTCCTGTTTTTTAATGGAAAATGAAGAAGGAAGAACCGGTTGTCAGCCACTGGATTTTTTTTTGAAAAAAATATTGAGAGCAAAAGGAACAATTGTTTTCTGAGTATGGAACTAACATGAGAAAATCAAACAATACAACATCATTATCTATAGATAACTTTGTTCATTTTTTGCGTAAAATATAGTTGACTTGTCAGAATTTTTTATAAAAAAAACTTGAAAAGTAGCTTCTCGAATAAACAATCATTGATGAAACATTCAAACACAGTTTACACACTTAGTATCAGGAAACAATATCTTATACAAAAAATAAATATCCATTCCTAAGGAATAACAACTAACAAGTAGGTTTTCATTTACAAAATGTAAAGCAACAATGAAAAGAGTAACTAATGGCATTACACCAGAAAGAACTGTAACAAATAGTGACTCACAATTACCTGTAGTAGCAATGCTGGTTAACAGTGAGCTCTGAAACCATCCACGATGTTGGTCTGAACCTTCAAGGTATATATCTGCTGGAAAATCAAGGTCGTCTCTTTTTGCTAAAACAGCAGCCCATGAAGAGCCTGAGTAAAGAAAATATGCAGATGTCAAAAAACATGCACGCAAACCAACGACTAAAGTAAGCTTAGGGGAGGAGGGATCACATGGAAACCACACGCTAGGTCAAGATTTGGATATTACAGAGTAACAAGTACAACAATAACATCTATACAAGAGTTAGGCAATTTGGCTCAATATTACGGTTAAAGCAATCAAAACAACGAATAGTCACCAAGATTCATAATTTGGGGTTTTCTATAGTAAAACTATCAGTAGAGGATTCATAATTTGCAGTTTTCTATAGTAAAACTATCAGTAAAGGAACATACAAGACAGAATCCTACCAGAGTCAAACCAAACATCCATTGTATCAGTTCCCTTGCGATACTGAGATGCTTTGTCACGATATTTATCTGGAAGAAGTTCGTCGGTTGTCATATACCACCAGGCATCACTTCCTTTCTTTGACACTATAGCTGCATAACAGGGAAATAACATGGAACTTAATTTTTTTAATAATAAAGTAAAGGAGGACAGTGGGATTAAATTAAACGCCCAAGAAACATAGCATAACATCACTACATAATAATTCATAAAACCACCCAAGTACAATTGATTCACAACTATATGTCATAAACAATCACATATTGGATATCAGACAAGTCACAAGTGCTTCTCGAACAGAAAATTTCAAACTGGTCTTGGTATGAATACAAAAATCATATTTAGATGAAACGATTGCGGAAGATAGCATCTAATTTAGTTCATATATTGCGGCTAGAGAAGCTTTCTTATAGAGTGTTATGTAAAACTTGGGTACACTTAACAGACACCTTGAAACAAGACAATTAGGTCTGCAACTGCGTGATGATGACGGTATTTCAAACACAGAGGGCACCTGGCAACAGGGCCGGCCCTGGGGGGGGTCAGGGTGGGCGGCCGCCCCGGGCCCCCAAAATCATGGGGCCCACCCGGTGTGCAGCTCCCCCAGGACCCAGGTCGCGTAGCATGCTGCATGCAGCGGCAGGCCCGCCAGATTTACAGGCTTACGCGGCCACGCGCACCGGAATTTGGAAAGTCGGAAACGGGAAACCAAACTGATCCCATAATCCCGCACTGGGTCGCCTGTCGCCGTCGCCAATTCCCATAATCCCATCGTCTCGTCCCGTGACTCCCGTCGTCCGGTCCCGGTCGTCCCATCCCATCGCCATTGGCTGATCGGCGGATCGGCCATCGACTAAATTCGACGCCTCGACGGTTCGACGACGGTCCACCGACCACGGTCCGCTGTCCGCACGGAGATCAGGAACGGGCGAACGGCACTCGACAGTCGCCTTGTTGTCTTGTTGAGTACTGTTGACCGGCAGTCAGCAGTGGCGGCAGTGGCAGCGCCAGCCTTATGCCGGCCGTGATCCCAAGTCCGGCCCCTTTCTCTGAAGTCTGAACCTAAACCCTAATAAAAAGGTATAGATCACAGATTCATAGCATATTAATCTTTTCTAATCTCTTTAGTCTTTTTTTATTAGTAAATAGCAATTAGATATATTTATAGACGCCGATCATCCGATCATGCATAGCAGCATAGCTTGCACTATTTAATCTTTGATACATTTATTTTTATTTTCAGCGTTTTGTGCTATCATGTCATCTAGAAGGTATCCATCCGGTAGCACAAAAAGGAAAAGGAAAAAACATGTAGATGACTTCATAGAAACGCAGAGAGGAGCTATTGACAAATTTTTCAAGAGTAACACTAGTGCTTCGACGAACCCAAATGATGAGTTGGCAATAGTTGCCGTGGCGGAAGAGGAACCAGCTAATGGGATTTCTGAAGAAGAGGAAAATGTTGACATCAACACCAATGATATCAATGTAAGTGGCTCTGAGAATCTAGCTAATTCATCAGGTGCACAGGCACAGTCTGCTAGTGTTGATGAACAACCAGATTATACTTCTGATATTTATGATCCAAGAAATTGGGATAATCTTGATAATAAGACGAGACATATTAGTTGAGAAAGGGCCTATAAGAGAGGAAGGTATGAAATTCCCTCTAGATGACGCCTCAAGACATTTTTCATATGCTCATTATTATAGAAAATTAAGCAATGGAGAGGTACATGATAGAAAATGGCTAGTTTATTCAAAGCTTGTTGACAAAGTTTTTTGCTTCTGTTGTAAGATCTTTAAGTCTAGCACTAATAAGAGTCCGAGTTCCTTAGCAAATGATGGATATAGAAATTGGAGGCATATTAGTAAGAAGCTTAGAGAGCATGAAAATAGTGTTGAGCATATTAGTAACATGAACAAGTGGAATGAATTGAGGGCTAGACTGCAGAAAGAGGAAACTATTGACAAGGACTTGCATAAGCAAATAACAAAGGAGAAAGAACGCTTGAGGCAAGTTTTGTTAAGAATAATAGCAATTGTGAAATTTCTTGGTAAACGTAACTTGGCTTTTAGAGGAAGCAGTGAGCAGCTTTACAATGATAATAATGGTAATTTCTTAGCTTGTGCTGAGATGATTGCAGAATTTGAGGTAATGCAAGATCACTTTAGACGTATTCAGAAAAAAGAAATTCATTATCATTATCTCAGTCATAAAATTCAGAATGAGTTGATATCTCTTTTGGCTTCTAATATTACAAGTTCTATCATAAAGGTTGTTAAAGAGGCCAAATATTTCTCCATTATCCTAGATTGTACCCCTGATGTCAGTCATCAAGAACAAATGACTTTATTAGTTCGTTGTGTTGATTTATCAAATGGCAACCCAAATATTGAGGAGTACTTTTTAGGGTTCTTGAAGGTGGATGACACATCTGGTTTAGGGCTTTTTAATGTATTGCTTGATGCTATGAAATTCTTTGGCCTAAATATTAATGATATAAGGGGTCAAGGCTATGACAATGGTTCCAATATGAAAGGAAAACATCAAGGGGTACAAAAAAGGTTAATTGATATCAATCCAAGAGCATTGTATATGCCATGTGCTTGCCATAGTCTCAATCTTACTCTTTGTGATATGGCAAAATCTGTGCGAAAGCTGTTTCATTTTTTGGAATTGTTCAGCGCATATATGTATTATTTGCTAGTTCTACGAAAAGGTTGAATGTTTTGCTTAAACATGTTCCTAGTTTGACTGTGAAATCATTGTCCAACACTCGGTGGGAGAGTCGAATCAAAAGTGTTACAGCAATAAGATTGATTTCAAGCAACTGAGATAAGGTCAGCTTTGTCTGAGTTACGTTATGCTTCTGACATTGAACCTAAAGACAAAAGCGATGCAAAAAATTTATTTGATGCACTTGGCAGTTGAGTTTTTACTTGGTATGGTTATCTGGCATGATGTTTTATATGTTGTAAATAAAGTGAGTAAAAAGTTGCAATCGCCAGCCATGTGCATTCACTCTACTTTGAAGCAAATACAAGGTATAATAGAATACTTTGAAAAGTACAGAAATCAGGGGTTTTCTTTTCTTCTTGTCTGATCATTGCCAAAGGTATTGCAAATGATATGGGTGTAGAGGCATCGTTTCCTGTAAAGCGTCGTGCTGTGAGGAAGAAACAATTTGATGAAAGTAATTGCCAAGAAGAAATCCTAGAGTCTGAGAGGGCTTTTGAAGTTAAATATTTTTTGGTTTTGGTTGATATGGCGATCACTTCTTTGAAGACCAGATTCGAAGAACTCATGGTGTTTAAAGATATATTCGGATTTTTATTGAACTCAAGTACCCTGAAGTCATTAAATGATATTGAACTTGAAGAGAGTTGCACTAAATTTGCAGACACTTTTTCTCAAGATGGTTCATCGATGTTGAGGTACATGATCTTATTTCTGAATTAAAGATTATGAAATTCACTTTCTTGGGATGGCGTGTTGTCTGCTATGGAGATTTTCGAGCATGTCGAGATGTGGATTGTTATCCTAATGTCTCCATTGCTTATCGAATCTTATTTACTATGCCCGTATTTGTTGCATCAACTGAAAGAAGCTTTTCAAAATTGAAATTATTGAAGAACTATTTGAGATCAACAATGACTCAAGAAAGGTTAAATGATTTGGCGACTTTATGCATCGAGAAGAAGTTATTGGATGAGATTGATATCAATAGTATAATCGATGACTTTGTATCACAAAATGTTAGAAGAAATTTTTTAAGATGATGTCAAGACTCAAGTGCCAAGTGTTTATGATTATAATTTACATTTGTCATTTCATAAAATTTAAAGTGTTCTATATAAGTAATTTTTGTGCATCGAATATTAATTTCTTCATAGATGTGTGTTTATAAAACTATATATATATACATACATAGACATATATATATATGAGAAGGTGGATGGGGCCTCCATATAAGTTTTCGCCCTGGGCCCCCAAAATCCCAGGACCGGCCCTGCCTGGCAAAGAAATGCAAGAAATCGTAGGCATCGACATACCCTTGATATGTTCAATAGTTTCTTCAGTTATAAGAGGTTCTTGTGAGTCTACATGATAAAAAACGGGAATAGGAACCCCCCAAGTTCTCTGCCGTGAAATACACCAGTCAGAACGGCTGGAGGTCATGGCAACAATCCTGTTTTCAGCCTGGGAAAGTTAAAACACAGTCAAGAAACAGGGTCTGCTTATCAAATAACACACAATACCAACACAATAAACTAACAGACAAGGATTAGGTCCTTGTGCATTAGCATGAAAAATATAACTTGCAAGTGTTTAGAAAAAAAAATCATTCAAGACCTATTTGAAGTGGCCCATTTTGTACCACAAAAGCCCAAGTATGAACAAGATATGACATGAAACCAGACTTGCAATTGCTTGACCATAATACGTGGAATCAAGCAATCACTTGCAGGAACAAGAAGTAGCAAGGCAAGACAAGGTTAAGTGATTAACATAGAGAACTTCAACTCCCTTCTACCAGTGCACAGACAAGAAATTTGCATTGAACAGACAAGTAAAACACTGGTGGCAAACAGTGGTATTCTAATGAACTTGTCAGTACCAAGTAGATTAAAAGGTTTAAACTTAGAAATTAAGTGAGACAAAAAAAAAACAAAAGAAAATAAGCAGTTATATACCTGAGAAGGAATCCAAGTTACTCGTCTAATTGCATCCATTGCAGCATTACGAAAACCATCCACAGAGGCAAACCACTGTTCAGTTGCTCGGAATATTGTTGGTTCTTTAGATCTCCAGTCATAGGGGTACTTGTGTTCTGACAACCAAGGGACACAATGAGCAGACAAACTTATAAATGAAATCATTCATATTCATGAGTGAAATTGAGGATTACGTAGGTCATTGTCAAGTTACTCACTGTAAGGCTCTTCCAAAATGAGTGAAAACTGTTCATCCAAATACTTCACAACTGCAGTGTTACCAGCTCCTAGGACAGATAAACCATTGAACTGTCCCGCTTCAGCAGTGAAGTTTCCTTCATCATCTACCGGAGACACAATAGGAAGCCCATATTTTAAACCTGTTATGTAATCTTCCTGACCATGGCCAGGGGCAGTATGAACAAGGCCAGTTCCAGATTCAGTTGTTATGTAGTCTCCTCCAAGAACAACGGAACATTCATTGCCATTCACAGGATGGATATATCTGAAAGCACCAAGTATAACATGGAATAAACAATAAGCAGTTCGAGCACCACAACAATGAAGTAGGAAATGCAACATATATACCTGCAGTGCTCCAAGGCTGACCCAGGAAATGATTTCCGGACTAAGAGTTTCATGCCCCATCTGGATTCTAAAATTGAGACGAGATCAGAAGCTACGACAATAAATGGTTTCTCATTCCCAGAGCTCAAAATGCTCCCAAGTTTTCGTTGGTTTCCCCCAGATGTTGACTCGCTTTCCGGTATTGATTGCAGCTCAACTACTGCATAAGTAAGCTCAGGGTTCACAGCAACAGCTGACAAAAAAAAAATGACCAAAGAGTTGAGGCAAATTCATATAGTATGTGCACCAGGCCAACAGCCACACAAGAGTAGGCAAGAGTAATGCTATAAAATCCAATTCCAGAATAGCCTCAAAGACTAAAGACACTTGTTTGTGTAACAACTACAACACTGTATAGCCTGGTGTACCAGTATCCATTGTTCAATCATGCTAATGTGTGAAATCAAAAATCTTCTCACCAACATAAACAAGCCAAAAAATTGTTGGCAGGAAGTAATGTACTATTATTTGCATTAAAGCCATGCTATATTACTAGTAACAATAATATTCCTTTACCATGATTACAAGTAAGCAAATTACAAATCACCTGATTCTTTTCTTTTACATTTTATCTGTGTTATAAGAACCCTTCAGAACATATGTTTTGTTTCATTGGTTGTTTTCCATATCCAGATACACACGCCATGAAATTTAGCATCAGATACTCTACTGCCAACTGTCCCTACCACCATCTGAAAATTCAAAAAAGAAAAAAGAAAATAGTACAGGTAGCTTTCGAGAGGTCCCATGACTCTCACTGGATGTTTCCCTTCGATTAAAGCAAACAAGGCACCATCTTACCAGCATTCGCAGGGATTGTCCATGGAGTAGTGGTCCATATAGCTAAGCATACATTAGGAAGAAATTCCTCTAGCAACCCAGATTTCAACGGATTGGCAATCTTGAATGCAGCATAAATGCTTTTAGAAACATGATTATCTGAATACTGGAAAAGGATAAAAGGAGCGTGAGTGAGGAAGTAAAATCAATGGATAAATCTAGCAAACAAGAGTATATAAGCACGTGAAATGATAGCGCAATTTCTACGGTCATCAGATTAGCCACAGAAAATAGGTCAACCATAGTTGATTCTTGACACTGCAGTAGTGCATACAACTATACCACATATATTTAGTCGAAGATTACTTTGTATGAAGTATGCATTATGTAACAAGTCATACAAAGCACACTACAGTAGGTTAGTGAACATAAGAGTTGATCTCCAACATGAACTTCACAACAAAAGTTACACTAGTATATATGCAGCAGTGAAGGGCTAATATTAATTGGACAGATACCTAGGCAACAACATCAAACAACTTCCTAAGTACAAAATGAACTAAAGCACAATGAAAGTATTGAAGCTAAGCAGGAAATGAATCAGAATTGTCAATTGTTTATTACATATTTAAAAAAGGGACACCTAACAGTTAGTGTATAGCAAAGCCTTTGACAGTAAACTAACAGCATCAAGTAGAAAGTCTAAGCATACCTCCAATTCAGCTTCCGCTAGAGCTGTTCGTGATGACGGACTCCAGTGGACAGGCTTTCGTCCTCTATAGATATATCCTCTCATAACCATTTGACCAAACACTTCTAACTAGAATATCAAAATGAACAAAAAACGTTACAAATTTTGTTGAGTAAGAGATCTTGATAAATTTATAGTATGCCTAACCATATTGTCAACAAGGTTTTATCTGACCATTGTAAACGGGTTAAAATAACGGCAAACTAACTGTTCTAACAATATTAAGACAGTGATATTGACGACCTAAGCAAATTCGTACCAAACCTGTAGCCTCTCTTTCATGAGAAATAGATAAAATAAGATGTGATGCAATGCCATTATTCCCATAAATAGTAGGAGCGGGTACAGAAGGAAAACCTGAGCAGCTTCATATTCTGGCGACAGAGTTAGGTAAGGATTATCCCAATCAGCCCATACACCAAACCGCTGCAGGCAGTGGCATCAGTTCATACACTTAACATAAGAAACTAAATGCTAAATTTTGAAGACTTTCAGTGATAAGAACATGAGCTGGACATTAAATGCACAATAACTAGATCAAGTTGCCACTAAAATAATTTAGAAAGAAGAAAAGATTACCTTGAAAGAATTCATTTGTGTATTAACTGTCGCTTTAGCAAATTTTGCAGCCTTTTGCCTTAATTTTATAGGTGTCAGAGCACTCAATGTTTCCTTATCCATTGACTTCAGAACTGCAACAGATAGTCAATAGTTACTTGGTAGTCGGACATATGCAAAAAGTGTGTCATAAGCAATTAGCAAACCACCCATTCACCATATGATCATACCTAGATGAACCTATAAATGTGGGAGCATTGCCATAGGTCATATTAAAGATGAACTTGCCTTTTAGTTCTATTGGAAGGCCATGGCAATCCCACCCAGGAATAAAAGACACTTTGTGATTCTGAAGCAACTGCACACAGAAGAGAATCAAGACACTGTTCCATTTGATCCATGTTTCAAATCATCAAAACATTGACCAAGACATAAATTTCATCACCAGAAAATAGAAAAGGTGACCAAATCAATATGTACAAAATTTAGTTATCAAATGAAGATGAGTTCAAACTTCAAAACATTTCGACAGAAGAGAGTTGTCAGGACAACATTATAAGATTTAAATTTTATAAACAACAAATGTTAATCATCTCAACTCTCAAACCTAATACACAGTCAACTACAGTTAGGTGAGCCAACATGCCCAAAAAAATAGATATATCTAGCATGACTGCATGAGCAATTACATAAGTTCAGCTATTCACCAGCCGAACATAAATTGACTATGCACATTTTTTACCATTCGAAGATAGAGAAATGCCAGGAATCACACTGAATTAAATACGCCATTTAAAGAGAAACATTGACCCCTGAACCAAATATAGAGCATGCCCCACGAATTGCACTCAAACAAAGCAGTACTTTAAACCACATCAATGATTTCATAAAAAGCATATCAATGGTGTGCAAAGAAACATGGATTGCAGTCACATAAAATTCAAGGGTAGCTGATACCTTGTAGCGATTTATAATATCTTTGAGGATTTTATTCAGTGCATGGCCCATATGAAGATCACCATTAGCATACGGTGGGCCATCATGAAGAACAAATTTAGCCTAATCAAACAGCCAAGAAAAGAAACAAGATCAGCCAAATTAATTTAGCGTACATTTTTAGCTTTGCATGAAGAAATCAACTCACCCCAGTGTTCCTTTCAGATACTCTCTTCAGCACCTGGTGCTCCTCCCACAACTTCTGGAGCTCCGGTTCCCGCACAACAGAGTTTGCTCTCAGGCCAAAAGTCGTCTTTGGGAGATCCACCGTATGCTTGTATTTCCCATCTTCTTGTTTCGCACCTAGAAAGAACCAACAAGGTAAGCATATTAACTACCTCCGTGGATCTAACAACGCAAGCCAGACCAATCACAAAAGTGGAACTCAACCTGCCAAACATCAATTAACTGCCTCTTTTCATTTTGAAACATGCCATCTCAAGCTTGCTTTTCATTTTGAAAAAAAGAACAGATCAGACTAGTTATACCAAGTATAGCTTCAGAAGATTGGTTAGAGAGCCTGTTTAGTAAACAT
The DNA here is from genome assembly GCA_036346145.1 of Olyra latifolia. Classification (NCBI taxonomy): domain Eukaryota; kingdom Viridiplantae; phylum Streptophyta; class Magnoliopsida; order Poales; family Poaceae; genus Olyra; species Olyra latifolia. Next base: position 4,869,335 of record CM070524.1, read on the forward strand.
GTTCATGCTCAAATTGCTTGCATCATCACAAGCATAAGTACCAAGATTTAAGCAATGGTTCCACCATTCAACATGTAAATTCAAAAATTGATAAGCAAGCCTCATATGATGGCACCTCAAACAGGATATGGGGATAAATTGTGATGAAGACCTAGGAAGACTGAGCTTAAATTACATTATAAGGACAAACCTAATAACAAAGAGATGAGGCGAAAACGTGTAATGGTGAGTGGTGACACTAAATAAGAACCACGTTCTTAACATCTCAATCTATGACAATTGCACAACCAGCCAGATAAGATGCATACATCATCTCCTTAATCACATGCACCACAATGTAGTCAAAAGCTCATCAAATGAGGACAGAAACAAAATCCTCAGGACATAGGCCAACTCTAACCTCAGACCTGACCAAATTCATGGGCGGCAGCATCACCACCAACACAAAGCAAACACCGCATATATTGACCGCAGCCACAGGGCACCTCTAGCACTCGACACAAAGCTCACCCGGTTCGCCTACTCGACATCCAAAACTCGCATCAATGCAATCCCAAAGAAGCAGCATCGATCGCCCAACAGAAACCCTCACCTAAACCCCAATGGCACAGCAACAGCAAGCAAGAGGCATCTCACCCTGGGCGGCCTTCTTCGCGGCCATGACCGGGCCCCGGGACCGCCGCTTCGAGACCGACGCCGCGAAGTGCTCGCTCGACGACTCGGTGCAGAACGGCCGCGGCGTCACCGCCAGCCTGCGCAGCGGGAAGCGGCATCTCTGCGTGGAGAAGACCTGGACGCAGGCAAGCCGCCAAGAAAACCGTAGAGGTAAGGGGAGTGCGCAGAAGAATCTAGAAGGTTCCAGAAACGAGAGGGGGAGGAGGAGGGCGCTTACACGGCAGCAGGAGGCGGCGTCCATCCGACTGTAGGGCCCACCCGGTCCACGGTGGGGTGGGTTTTATAGGCGCGGAGGGTGGTGTGGCAATGGCATCGGGGGATAAGGGAATCAACGAGCGAGGGGAGAAGGGCTAGCCGGAGAAGAGAGGAGTGGAAGGGAAGCGGTTGGCTGGCTGATGGCTCGTTCAGGCTCGTCCGTGGGCCCTCTCTTCAGTGAGTAGATAGCCCTAGTGGCCCGACAGCGAACACTTGGCTAACCGGCGCCCGCCTGCCCGGGACCTGGAGCCGGTGGATTGCCGCCGGTGGCGCCCTGGCCGGCTCTTGGCTGCTCGGCTAAAATGGGGCAAGCTTCGGGCCCCACACCCCCCGCGGGCCTCGGGGGAGATTGGACTGACCGCTGGTGTCGATGGTATTGGGCTGGGCCATACACGGTAGCGTCTGCGTTCGCGGTTGACTGACCGCAGCCTGGCCGCCGGGTGACTTGTATTCATGCCACTCTAGAATTCTTAACCCACCTATTATGTTACACATATTTTAAAATACCACATTTTATATAGCATATATTTAAATTTTTCTTAGTTCTATCACGATGAACAGTTCCCATACAGAACTATGGACTACGCATTATAGACTATGGCTATTTCTTGAGACAGATGTTTTGCTTTTTTGAAACAATTTTAAACATCTTGAAGGCACTTGATATAACTCTCAAATACCAGTCGAATCAAACAGTTTTGGCATCTCGAAACCACTATTTGATATCTTGAATCCTAGCATTTCAGCTTAGCTATTCAATTCTACTATGTTTTTCACATCTGCCTGTCCAATTTAGCTTTAACCGTTGGCATTGCTTCAACTCAGGCAGCTTCATTCCTTCAGATTTATGGTAGGAAATACATAAGGCGATGTTAAACTCGTTGCTTTTCCCATAATAAAAATACTATGAACCACTGAAGCGGTGGCAATCAGAATGAAAAGAAAAAAACACAACAACAAGAAGCGGTGACAATGCAGGGCACGCTAAACCATAATACGTCGCCCTCAAAAACGATGGAAATCATGATACACGTTTTAGCAATTAATCTGACAAGCATCCTGGGAATGACAGTTTCGTCAGACTAATGATCATCACAAATGAAGAAACCCTTATCTGACGCCAATCTCGTTGATGGATGTGGACCGCTAAAAACAGCGTCGGCAACGGCCACTCGGCGCCTGGTTTCAGCGTTCGTCGAATGATCTGCTGCCTGCACAAGGCGGGAAGGCCTGCACAAGTCTACTGAGAGTCTGAGTGTGTGAAACCAGGTAGCTATCTCTAATCCCTCTGCTGAATGATTGAGGTATATCCAGAAGAAAAACACTGAGGACTAATGAGCATACGAGTGATTTGACTGACTGGTACGTCCAAACCACTCCGGCAATGATGAATACATCAACAACTACAAGGCAGCCAAGGCTGCGGCGTCGTGTTCATGTTTTTTCACGTGACTCGCGCATTGCGTTTTTTTCTCGATCCGTAAGCACAACACCTTTCTGCATTGCTTTGTATTTTGTAATATTTCAATTTTTTGGTAGTATATCGATAAAACTATTTATTAGACTTTGCAACTTTGAATGATAGTAGTTATATATTTTGCTACCTTAGTGATAACGGCTAGAAACTTTATTTGCTAGAGAGAATTCCTCCTGTGCCACTGCAAAAGTTTCCAAACCCAAAGCTGCCATTACCGAAGGATCTTACGAAGGTGTGTCATTGCATTTGTGGATTGTTTCCCTCTCTGTCATTGATAAAAAGTTATCTTTTATTTAAGTTATATAAACATTTCCAAAATCTTGAAAAAAAAATCATAGTGTTACCAAATATATGGTGCTTTCGATCTTGATTTTTTTTAGTATTTTTATGATTAAATTGTGGTGTTAAAAATATGAAAAAGTCTATTTTACACCTTGAACTATCGCACTTTTTCTACAAAACCTTTAAACTATAAAACCGGATATTCTGCCACCATGAACTTTTAAAATCGGACGCAAATAACCTCCCGCAGTGGTTTTGAATGTGGTTTTGCCCACGTGGCAAGTGATGTGGCGGTCTAGTCAAAAAAATAAATATAAACAAAACGTGTGGGACCCGACTGTCATCCTCTTTCTCTCTTCTCCTACCTCTCCTCTTCTCTCCTCTCTTCCCCATGTCACACTCTCTGCTCCTCCCTGTTCCACCCAGATCCAACCACCTCCCTCTTTCCCTCCTGCCTTCCACCAGTGCAGCCTCCTTCCACCCCCCAACTCTGCCACCCTTTGGCGCCTTCCCTCCCCTTCAGTGTCGCCTCCCTGAGCGCCTCCCCCTTCGTGTGGGCGTCGATGGGCCAACACTCTTCTCTGCATATGGTGGAAGCAACTGGTGGCGGAGGGGGAAAAGGAGGCAAGCATTGCTGGCAGAGACGAAGGAGGAGGTCGGTGGCTGGCCAAGGAGGAGGAGGAGGAGGCGGCGAGCGATCTTGAGACAAGCAGAATCTGAGGTGGTGCTCCATGATCTTGGGAAGGCGGCGGTGTCTTGAAGACTCTGCAGAGAAACGAGGAGGAGTGCATAGCAGCGCGTGGCACTGATGAAGCCGGGGCGGTGGAGGCGGCGACGTGTCCGTGCCCGTGCCCGTGCTTGTGCCCAACACCCTTGGCCGCCACCGTCTTTGCTCGCCGGCTCACCGTCCCCGCTCCTCTCTGCTTTGCTAGCTCCTTGTTGGGTTATTTCGGCTGGTACACCGAGGGCATCCCGCTGGCGGTAGTGTTCTTCAAATCTAGTGGCGGTGGCCAGTGGCATCATGGACGGCTCCTGCTACTAGAACAGAGAGGGGGAGGTGAGGCCCCTGCCATGCCATGCACTACATATCAGCTCTTACGACACAGTGGCGAAACCACTTCCAAAACCACCCGCAAGGGCTTATTTGCGCCTTTTTAAAAGTTCATGAGGCAGAATATCTGGTTGTATAGTTCAGAAGGTTATGTAGACGAAACGTAATAGTTCAAGGTGTAAAATAGACTTTCCTAAAAATATTGATTAACCGTATACAATGTCTTGATAACATATTTGTTCGTAAAAATACCTAAAAAATCCAGATTGAAAGTATTACATGTTCGGTAGCACAAGAATTTTTCCCAGAATTTTTGGGAATGTTTATATAGCTTAAAAAATATATTTTTTTTATCAATAACAAAGAAGAGAACAACCTACAAAATGCGATGGCATGTAGAGATCAATGCTTAAGTGATGGCACTTACAGGATTTGGCACTTCTGCAGGGACATGAAAAAATTGCCCTATTTGTTATTACTAACAAACTTCCGCTGCTCATATATTACTGATAAAAGTACAATGTAGCCTCTCAAAGTTATATCATTTTCTTGCTTAGCACCACTAAAGTTTAAATTTTTTTTGTGCGGCTCTTGAGGTTTTCTCTGTTTGGTTTTCTCTGTTTGCAGTGGAGCCCCCGTGCCATCATAGGCTTGTTATGTGCTTACATAGACCTCAATTAAGTAAAAGAAATAGGCTTTCTAGACATCAAAAAAAAATGCTAGAAAGTGATGGAGAATTCACTAAAATGAAAAAATTTTATGAGTTCAATACATGAAACATGCTATCAATATTTGTACTTTTTGAAACAAACATGAAGACTTAAAATATGCTATCAAAATTTGTATTTTTTGAAGCATTATTGTTGCTGGGGTAGTACACCCACCCCCTAAGACTTGATGAATCAAGGTGAGGCAAGACGGAGCGGAGAACGAGCTCCGTTGTACCCTCGAGGCCACCCTACTAGAGTCAACGAAGGAAGACCAAAGGTCCCATAATGATCACCAAGGCAAAGCAGAGTGGGAGCTTTGTCCGACCTTCATAGACGCTTCGCCAAGATCACCAAAGTAGGGCAAGGTTGCTTGAGTTGATCTTGGCGCGAAGCGGACGGGAGCTCCGCAAGACCCTTGCTTGTAGACCTCGGAAAGACCCAGTCATGAGCTTCGCCCTAGCCAAACCAGTGGAGCCCAATGAAGGAAGGACCAACTTAGCAACAAGGCAGCCTAGGGGACAAATAGTATAAGGAGAGCCTACACTCGTGTCAGGATAAGCATCATTGGACCCTTCTGAAAGGAGACAAGTCATAACCGCCTAGGAGATGACATCCCCTTTTATGTTCTCACTTTAATATGACGATGGGAGAGCATTCCCATCAAGGAGTCTCAACTCTCAAGGATAGGAGCCCAAAGACATTTTTCACCCCCGCTATAGCTGTTTGGCAAGGGTATCCTGGTCATTTAGCATAAAAGACTGATGTATCCTTGCTTTTGCATATCTGAATAGGTGTCCTGCTCCCTTCAATGTAAAAATTTCTCCCTATAAATAGGGAGGCATGTGTACATGCAAGAGGGTTCAAGACCTCAAGGCAAGAAAACAACATACACTCCCAGAGTTCTAGTATCTCAAAAAGCTAAGTGTTGAGTTTTCCCTTGAGGCTACTCCTTCGCCCATGTCGCACGTTGATTTGCCAAGCATGCGGTTTGAAGAAGGGGTGCCGTTGAAATTACCTATTTGGAACATTTCGCCAACAATTATTATGCAACAAGGAAGGTGTTATGACCCCACATCTAAAATCCTCATTTTTTTAATAATATTGTTTCATGAAATGCAAATTTATATTGCATATTTGAGATCCCTATATTCTGAACCCACATAAATTTTATTTGTATTTTATGAAATCTATTACTCAAGCATTTTTTTTTCTCATGGTATCATTAATCCCCGTTCCAGGAAGACTCTAATCAGAAAATGGATCTTTTTCGGCTATCTGGAAATTGTTTTCAATTTATTGAGTTCCATATTAACATTTAATGGGTCTAAAAGGGAGCTCCACTGCAAGTGGAGACACCTTTAAGGGTAAACAGTATTTTTCGATTTTAGGGTGCCAAGTGAGAAAACAGTTTTAAAGGGTTAAATTGTATTTTAGTCTAAATTAGTTATTGAATTTTTTAAAGACACTAAAACTAGTTTGGACTGTCCATTATATTGATCCAACGCTGAGTGATCACTTGCCCTATCAGTTGATACGGATGAACACATTTAGCACGTATGTATTCTTGACTATCAAACTGTAACGGACTATTTGGTTTGAGACCGTCCTCTTTGTCCTAATGGAATACTTGAATTTTAGTGAGATGACATCATTCCTTATTTTACGTACGAGATTTAGTTCTTTATCATGATGGATAAAGTGGTGATGGTCCAATCAACATTTCTCAAACCAGTTCTGTCAAAGCATTTCTCAAACCACATGAGTGATCGGTTAATTAGTCGTCCAGTTCATGGAACCAAACAACCCCTACACTACTCGCTAGATCTTACATTGTACTTCTATACGTGTTACTTGCCATACCAGTTCCTAGCATCTACCAACTGATGGCTAATAGCAACTACAAATCCAGAATTAGCAATTAAAACGAGCAAAACGCTTACAGGTCTTACGAAAACACTAGCAAAAATTGGTTAGCCGGCCAGCTATTTGAAAAAGAATTATATGCTCAACATGCATGTCAGTATGGTCCCTAGCATCTATATATAGCAATTTTAATTTCTAGCAACTAACCCTAGTTATTGTCAAGTGTCAACTAGTCTACTTGTATGAGAACATGGCGAGTTTAAACAGGCGCAGAATACACGCGCGAAAACGAAAGGAGGGGTCGCGCGGGAGTTGGTGGTCGCTAGCGTCCATATCATTATTGCCATTTGATCGATCGATCGATGGCGCTGCTTATGGCTCTAGATGGATAGACCGTGATTGACAAGCGACTGACGATGAATGGCCACGACTGCTTGCTTGCTTGAGGCATGTGGTAGTCATCGCCAAGTCGATCTCCTGCCTCTTGCCATCCATCGCCAACGTCGACGCGGCCGGCCGGCGACATGCATGCTCCCGTCTGAAGTCAGTGTGCCACCATGTGCCGGCGACATGCTCACACCAAGTTGATCCGTCGATCGTGTCGTGCGACTCTTGCCTGACCACGACATAGTTAACGCGACCGGTGCAATCAAGCATCTCTGCGCCACTATGGGTGACGTGAATGTGATTAATGCTGGAGACCGCTATATTAGATGGTAGAGTTTTTTTTAAGTAAGAATGGGAGCTCTGTTTTTCATTGAGGTGAGAAGAGAACTAAAGATATGGTTACATTGCGTAAGCTGACTACGCAAAAGATTGTAGACACCCAGGGAACCGAGACAAATTTGGTAAGTTCTCACGCTAGCTCTTCTTTGACTAAGCAGATAGTTAGAACAAGATTATACTAGATGGTTTTGCCACTCCCAATGCAAATGAAACAAAGTCGTTTCTTATACCATCCACGTTATGAAGAAACGTGTAGAGACTTTTTTTTTTTTAGACAAAAAGTGTAGAGACTATATATTGACAATACCTCTAGTGTATAGTTTCTATGTGACTCTGTGTAATTGATGGGGGTGACTTGAGTTTTGATCCAAAGTTTTTTTTTCTCCTTCTCTTCAGGTCCAAGCTTCGATTTTTAATACGTACACAAATTAAAACATGCATGGAGTGAAATTTTAACGGTATGAGTCTAGAAATGGGCAACATGTTCTCAAGACATACATATTTTAATCTACTTTCAATCGTATCAATTGTGTGCTGAATACTTGCGCTCAACAGCACTATCCACATCACTCCCTTTTTTGGCCGTGGGATCGCTCCTCACCAAACGCATTGCACCGTTCAAGTGGGTAATTTTGTAGATAGGGCCTTATAATTTGTGCTAATTAACCCACGGTCCATAGAAGCAGCGGCTCATGGCGATTCAGCGGGATAACTTTGGCTTTGCTCTTTTTAGCTCAAATTAAAATTAAAAGATATAGCTGAAAATTTGTCAGTTTTTACAAGTCAAACGCTCTAGCATTTTATAGTCTTTTTCAAAACTTTTAGTGGCTCTTCTTAAAAGTTTCAAAACCTTTTTTATCTTAAATTAAAATTAAAATTTGCAACCGAAAATTTATGATTTTTGTAAGCCAAACACTATAGCATTTTGTTACCTTTTTAGAACTTTTAGTGTATCTTCTTAAAACTCTCAAAATTATTTTTTATATCTTTTAGACTCTTCAAGCCTTCTATTCAAGACTCACAACTTTTTTTAGATTATACACTACAGCTGAATTAAACAGTAAAGAACAAGGTCTTTAGAAAACACCCAACCTATTTTTGGTTTTCTGGACATGCCCTCGCGCCTCTACGGTAATTCGATGATCCATTGCACGATTGTAGTTGTGTGCTTCTTTCGTTCACACCCTCCCTCTTTCGTGCAAATGCTTTCCCGTCCTTCCACCGCTTGGAAATTAACACGTGTCTTTGTGTAAAGAAAAATGGCACGCTATCCTTCTGGTACACTAGGAAGAAACCCGCGCCCACGGCGCGGTCGTCCCTGCTTTGCCTCATAGTCACCTGAATAGAACGGACACGTATTTTATATAGGAAAAAGAAAATAGAAGAGGAAAAAGAGAAACGTCTATTAAATTTTAAAATTGTTCTAATTTTAAATTTTTTTAAAAATCTCAATCTTTTATGGGCCTTCTTTGTGGAGCCATTGTTCTATTTTTGTAAACGTCTTTTTTTCCTAGATTTTTTAAACGGCCTACCAAAAGAAAATAGAAGAGGAAAAGAGAGAGTTTTTTTTTCGAACTGAAAATTTTTCTAACTTCAAAAAATTTTAAAGAAATCTAAATTTTCTATGAACCTTCTTTGCAGGCATGGTTCCATTTCTACTAACTTTCAAATTTTTGGAGTTTTTAAACAGTGTAGAAAAAAGAAAATAGAAAAGAAAAAAGAAAGTAAAATAAGAAGGCAGAGGAAGCAAAATTTTTGAAAAATATCCAAACTTTTTATGGACTTTCTTTGTGCATGCATGGTTTCATTTGTGCGAATTTACTATTTTTTGAAATTTTTAAAAAGAGTAGAAAAAAAGAAAGTAAAAGAAGGAGACAGAGGAAGCAAAAATATTTTCTAATTTCAAAAAATCCAAACTTTTTAAACAGCGTAGAAAAAAAATAGAAAAGAAAAAAAGAAAGTAAAAGAAGAAGGCAGAGGAAGCAAAAAGAATTTCTAATTTCAAAAAATTTTTAAAAACATCCAAACTTTTTATGAACCTTCTTTGAGCAGGCATGGTTCCATTTTTGCAAACTTTCTATTTTTTAGAATTTTTAAACAGCATAGAAAAAGAAGAAGGCAAGGAAGCAACTACGGGGGAAAATGTGCGCGGCTGGGAATCGAATTCGGGCCGGTGCACTAAGTTCCAGCGTGGGCAACCAACCAGCCGGTCCGTCCGCCTTGTCGAGAATAAAAGAAAGAAATACTTTTATATATAACTTATGAACGGACGGCTGGATCCCATTTCATCCGATGATCGAACGGCCGGCGTCGTCCGGCCGACGTGGCCACCATGAGGACTGAGGAAGCCCTAATCCCTATCATTTTATAGATATATATATAGTTTATAGGGATGCAATTTTGTTAGCACTTCTCTTACACGTAAGGATGCACGTACTTTTGCTGTCGCTTCTTTCTTTCCAAACTTGATAATATAAAAAAAACTCAGCAGTACATACTTCGGTTATCTTTTTCGTGTTCTTACAGAATCCAATTATTATATAGGTAAAAGGATAAGTGTTCCCTGCAAATTATTGACGAGGACGCCCAAATCAATATTCATATGTTTTAGATTCACGGCGTTCCAAATTAGCTTGGACCTCAATTATTATAGAAACATCAATGATGTAAAACTTTCCGTTTATATAAGCTCCAGATTCCGGATCGATTTACACATGTATCAGTACTGGTTCATAGCGTGGATGCCCATTGACTAAGGGCCTGTTCTCTCCAAACTTATTTGTCTTATCTCGTAACTTCGAGAATTTTTCAAGATGACCTTAAGAGCCGAATGCACTTGGTTTTTAAGGTGTAGGGAACTTTTAGACACGTCTACGAGATAAAAAAAAAACGGATTCAAAAAATAATAAAAAAAGTCAAGTAAGTCAAATAAGACAAGAAATAAGTCAAATAAGACGTGGCTTATTTTGACTTATTTGACTTTTTTTATTACTTTTTTTATTTATTTTTTTTATCTCGTAGACATGTCTAAAACTCACTAAATCCTAAAAACAAAGGGCATCCGGCTCTCTGAGGCGCTGAATAGTCTAGAACGAGCAAGATGTTGTGAAGATCAAGACGTTTTAATCGGCGCGGTTATCTAGCACTTCGCTTTCAGTACGTGCGACTGCAATATTTTGGCTGCGGTTTCTTAATTTCTCCCTCTTCTTCTTCATTGCACTCGATCGAAAACACAGTGGCTTTAAACAACGCGTGTCACGTCACGTTACAGGTGTATAGAAGTACTAGAAATGATTGCGCGCCCCGGCGCGCGCGACATGGTTGTTGCGGTGTGCGTGGTTGGATGCTTTGAGCTTTTATTTTTTTTGGGATAATGTTGTGCTGGATAAACAGTACTTTACGAAGGAAAATATAGATAGATGGTTGTTCAGTACAATATGATAGACAATATCAGCCTGGAGTGTTAGGGTGATCCGTCATGTATAGACGATCATGGTTAGTATTAACAACGATACAAAAGGCATCTAAGGGAAGGTTCTGACATTAGTGTTGGCGATGGGGTTGAAGGTCGTTGCAGAGGTGATAAAGGATGGATCTTGTTTGCGTAGTGGAGCAAAAGTGACCTGTACGTAGGACCGTTAGGATATCCGTTTGTTTGTGTGGTAGCCTGATCAGATGTTGTCCGTTGGTGTGTCATCGAAGAGCTTCCTTTTTGCCGGCACTTTTGGCTGGTCGATGTGGGGTCTGTTGGAAGGAAAATGTAAGATGCAAAGCGTATATAACAGATAATGTTTTAATGTGTTAGGTGGTTAATATGACATGACCTTTTTCCTTTGTCTTCATAAGTGGTGTGGCTGGTGCTAGTCCCTGTGAACGGCGTGGTGACAGGTGCTGGAGCAAAGGCCTGACAGGAGAACATGAGCCAGCAATAGAATGAAGAATAGAAGCTATGATCTGTTATGCAGTACGTTTTTTTGTTTCATTACCTTTGGTGTTTGGACTGTGGGTGAAGCAATGGTCTCTGTCATTGTTTGCAGGTGACTGGGGTTTTGTTCATTGCTTTTGGTTGATAGCGTTGTGCTGCTGTCGCTAAGCACTGGAGTAAAGCTTGTCACTGAGTATGAGACAATAGGTTGGTTGAATGCTCTTTCTGTGATGGTGGTCGTGACGTCGTATTGGTTGGAGAAGAGCCTTGATATTTGGTAGGGTATGTCATTATTTGTAGCCTCTGCTGTTGCAATAAGAGTGTCAACCGGTGAGCCCACAAGCTGATCTCCTATGTTGCCAAAGAAGATGAATTCTGCTCCTGGTATGTTTGGATCAGAGATGTCATCAGGATCGACGGCATCAACAGTAATTCGGTACCTAATTAGTGTATGAAGTAATGATTAATACATTATTTGATTGATGCTGGAATTAAAATGAGTAGAGCGTTTGTTGGGTTATAGGTCGGATGTACCTTGGTTGTGCTGTAGTGGGACCACATGTCCAGCAGCGGAAAGAGCCGTGCTCTATTCTGGCTGCCTTACGGCATTGATTGCAGGAGTCATATCGCCAGGGTTGTCCAGCTGACAGTCCTTTAATTGCTATTCGGACTTCATATTTGTTTCCCTGCAAAGAAAATTAATTCTTTCAGAAATGTATTGCTTTTTTTATATTTTTTGTGTGAACAGCAGCACGAATTCTAGTTGTTTTTGTCTAAGATAATATGTAGGTAGTGTATAGGTCATTGACCATGGTGTCATGTGGATTGAGGCCACAAAGTTGTGCGACGGTTGTTAGTATCGAAGCTGCTTGTGTTGGTCGAGTTGGTGGAGGCAAAAGCAGGAGTTGTTTGTTTGGTGTGTACCTGCAGTGATCATTATGACATAGAGGCATGCAAGTGATCATGATGAGTGGATAGAAGGGATACTGTTTGGAGAGGGTTATGTTGGGTGTTTATGTAGCGTACCTTTCTGCTAGTGCGGCAGCCTCTGGTAATGTCGGATTTATGTACCATCTAGTAGCACTGGTGGAATGTAAAGCCACTTGGTCTACATTGTGTTACATATAACATAGGTAAAGGCATGCCATGAGATTATTGAGTATGATAGAGAGCGTGTGGATGAAAGAAGAACAAAGTATAGATCTACATTCCATTTGTATCAGTTAAATGTGAGGAATAATACCATTACGTTTTTTGACCATTAGTCCAACGAAAAGAACAACTATGGTCTGCTGGTGTGATTGGGCCACAATTTGTTCTGCTGGGAATCTTTCTGCATCGTGGCCCCATATGGTGAGCGTGAAAGCATGGCTGTATTGTAGTGGAATTTATTAGCCATTTGATAACTAATAGTAATGGACACTTAGATTGAACTGTTATAATGGATGTATGTATGGTTGGTCTATACCTCCCGTCTGTAATTTGCAAGTTTCGGAGATCCGCAGGCGTTCCTCTTGTGCCAGCCGGTGTGATGGGTTCGATGGATTCGACAATTGCCACAGTATCTGATGAGAAAACAGCAATGATTGGACTATTAGTAATAGATGTATTCATGAATGGACAGTGAACAACTAACACTAAGAGTATTGCTGTTGGAGTAGCTGTATGGTTGGCAAGGATTACGAAGCATTAAGAGTAAGAGTATTGGTATTGGAGTCATGGTTGGCATTTAGCGTGGACATTGTTTGTAGAGGTGTAAATTGTATAGCACAGTTATACCGAATGGTTGGACGAATGGAAAAGATCAGGTCGGTGATAGGGAGAGCAATTAATAACATGAGCAGTACCCGATAGCAGTAGCTTGTCATCGGCTCTTTTGGCTAGTTCATTGAGTACTTCGATCTTGCAAGCATATTGGGGAAATGTGTCTGGAACGACGGAAACGTGTGTGAGAGTGGTGAACGCTGTAAATCTTGCCATGAGAGGTGCGTCTACGGTTCTGTAGGTCTGTCTTGCGTTAGTGACCTGAAAGCGGTACACGATGAACACCTCATCTTCTTTGAGCTTGCCTCTTATCCGAGGAGCATGGTTCCGTGGGAGTTGCGCATCCATGGTTGTGCCCTGCAGTTATATATGGCAAAGTAATCGATAGGTGCTGTTCGACAGAGCCTGTGCAAAAGGCAGACGGTAGGAAAATGCTGGACATACCTCTTCATCAACCATCACAAAATCAAGCTTTTGATCTTTTTCCAGATCGACCTCCTCCTTAAATACAGTAAATCGTGTTAAGCGTACGCGCACCCGCCAGTTGTGGTGCTGTGCGGTCACTTCACTCAAGGGGGAATAGCTCATCTGTAAGTGGAACACAGGGATAAAACCATCAGCATATGCAAGATTGTGATTTTGTTGTCGACAGTGACATTGACAGGAGAGCGATCGGTGGGGCCTATGAAATCGATTTGGTTATTAGCCGATAACTACGCATATTTTCAATCATAGTATACGTTTTAGGCAAGCCTATAGTGAAACAACGTAGAAGCATAGATGCTGTGTAGATTAGGTACGATACCTTGTAGAGAACGAATCCGGGGAAGCCGCGAGAGCTGGGTGGGACGACTGAGCGACTTCAGCTACGCTGGGACGGCATTGGAGACGGAGATGTGGACGGAGGCGGAGCAGCTGATAAAGGTGGGGAACGAAGTATCTGGATGGATGGAACTGTGTGGGTGATGACTGATGAGGTAAGTGCGCTGTAAGTGGGCCAAGGAACAACGCTGGTCTTGCGGGCTGTAGGCCCATTTGCTATTTTGTTTGGGTAGGATATATAGGAAGGCACATTATTTACATCCTTTGTGGCTGCCGTAATAGTTGAAATGAGCAGAGTCCGGGGCCAGAGGCATGGAAGAGGGAGTGTGTGGAGGCGACGACGGCCAGCAACAGGAACGGAGGAGCCGGAATAGTTGACGGCCGGCTGCAGCAGGCGGAACAGGAGATGGAGACAGAGGCGGTGGAAGGGAGGACCAGGTCGGCAGTGACAGGGGTAAGGATTGGATGAGGCCAACGGCCAGCGGCGCGGCCAAAGAGTCTGAAGCAAAGGCAGTGGGAAGGGAGGACCAAGCCAGCGGCGGCTGTTGCTGTGGAGGAGCTGCTTTCTGCTCGTTGTTAGCATTGCTCGTTAAGCAGTGTAATTAGATAATTTGGTGCAGCAACGGCGATAGCTTTAGGTGGCTATCTGGTTTGTTCAAATTGTGTTACTGTGGATCTATTCTCTGTGTATCTCTGGGATCTAGGGCTATTTGGGTTTGTATTTTGTGTTTGCACCGCTTGTGCTTTTCTTTTTTTATTTTTGAAAGGGGGAAACTATTCCTTGAATCTACCTGTGTATGCTTTGTTATCATAGTCTTCATGCTGAGTGTGAGCTCTTCGTAAATGGCGGTTGATTTAACTACTAACTTCTCAAGCTCAGCAGGAGCTTTTGTTTTTTAGATGTGTAACTGTGATGATTATTAAGTTCTGAGTTGTGCTCGGATGCGCTATGGGTGAACATTTCTGGTTTCAGAAGAAATTCGAAGTATGAATGCTTTGTTTACGACGGCTAGCGGTATGGCAAGTTATTGTCAGATCGGACAACTGATGTAGCACAAATGGAAAATCAAACAGCTGCCGTTCGTTGGTTGACGTGTTCAACTGGAAGGAATTTTTGTTTTTTCCTGGCTTTCTTTTTTTTTTTGGTCTGCAGGACTGAAGAAAAGCTTTGTTTTGAATAGCAACAGAACAACGGTTCCGTGGGGAAAATTCTGGTGGAATTTTGATGTGAATTGCGAAGCGTTTAATTGGAGCAAGAAGGCACATCCAAAGTGACAATACTGGAGGTCGAGAAGGATTAGATAAACATGTGTATTTTGTTTCTGTATGTAACTCTTTTTCTGAGATAATGCAGTCATTTTGGCTGAGCTTATGTACTCTATGAATTAGTAAAGGAATGTAATCTATGATGTAATATATAAAGCGGTGTCATGCCATTTCTGAAGTTCATTGGTTGTGCATAGAAAAGAAAATAATGATGGTCAATTCAGCTGAAGCGCATCTGCTATGTGTTTTTTGTTCCTGGTAATTTCAAAAGTCACTGAAATTGTAAGCAATAAGCATTGGTCTGTAGGTGAATCTGTTAAACGTTTTTTTTCTACATTCTGTAGCTTTGCATACGATTTGTACATGGTGGTGAAAGGAAGGGTTCAAGTACCACATGGAGATAGAAGCTGGATAGATAATTTAATCAATGTTGATTGCAAGAAGTGGTAGTATTATCTGTTAGGAGGGAAGAAAGCAATGTAGTTTAACAATAAGGTTACAGAATTCGATGCCAGTCTGTAAACAGAAACTGGAAAATATATACTGTCGGTTTTGCTGGCATTGTAGTTCTGTTTGAAGGAATGATAAAAAAAAAAAAGTATTGTTGCTTCTGGCTGTAATTGTATATCAGAAAATACAGCCTATGCTGGCAGCTATATGGAGAGATACATTACGAATGTTGAATGGTGGTCTGTACAGGCAAGTTGTTGGGATTAACAGGGGTTGGTTTTGGTGATATTGTGGTTCTGTGTTAGGGAAAGGCTAAAGAAGGGGAAAAAAGATCTGCCAATTTCAGGTTCTGAATATAGATGACAAAGTGCAAATTATTTTGTGAGCGATATCAATATATTGTAGATGCTGTTATTCATTTAAGTCGGATAGTAAATGAAAAAAAATGCAAAGAAAGGGATAGAAACAGTATGGATCACATAACTACCTAACCTTAGAGCTATGGAAGAAAATAAAGCATGAAAGGAGACAAAAAATTTTGGTGAGTAATTACTGACAGTATCCATCATGAAAAAAAAAAGTAAGTACGTACCTTTATATATAAGATAATGCAGAAAAATAGGGAGAACAGTTTGGAAACAGCATGAATCTTTAAGCAAGGGAACTGCATGGTGTTATGTAAAGAGAAACTGGAATCATTTAATGCCAATTTTGGTGGTATTGTAGGCGTGTGTGCAGGAATGGTAAAAAAAAAAGTCCTGTATGTTCAGATTGCAATTATATATTAGAAAATGCGGGATATTGAATGGTAGCTTGTGTAGAAAGCTGGGAGTAACAAAAGGCGATCATCGTGGTATTCGGTTCTATGTTAGGAAAAGGTAAAAAAGGGAGAAAAACGATGGCAGTCTTAGGCTGTAATTATTGATGACAAAATGTAGATTATTCTATGAGTGATATCAGTACATTACAGATGCTATTAGTCTGTTAACTCGGATTATAGATGAATGAAAATAGAATGAACAGACTGTAAGCAGTATGGATGCTAAGTAAAGATCAAGTACAAAGGACATATCATGGTATGGGAAAAAATGAAAAAAGGCCAAAAAAAATTTGCAGTCAGTAGGTATTAATAGTGTGCACTATGAGGAGAGACATATAGCAATCACCTCTGCTCATTTACAGGTGAATAAAAATAGAAAGAACGGCTGAGAAATAGCAGGAATCTTTAGGAAAGACTAAAGACATAGTGATTAAACCTTGCAATACTGGATAACATGCCAAAAGATGAATTGGAATAGCAGATGCCAACAGTTACTATTATGAACAAAAATACATATAATTGTTGGCAGTGACATTAGGATAGGCGATGGACAGTATTACATAGCGATTTGTAGTGAGCTGACACAGATCACCAATATATTCAGGCAGCAAAGAGACATGGATGGAGTGGACCCTGCAAATATGTAATTGATCTAAGGGAATGGTAATAGGTATGGTAAAAACAGAATGTATAGTGTTCTGTAATAAAGCAGGTAGTGGATAGAACATATTACCTGAACATGTTATGCTATACAAAAGGCAATACTTCATCATATACAATGTTCAGTGCCATAGATGGGTCCTCTCCGTCGGCATTTTCAATCAAGATCTTGAGGCCCTCACGAGAAGTGACCCTTGAAATAGCAACATATAGCTGACCATGGCTGAATACCGGTGTTTTAAGATACACGCCAACCGATGATAGTGTTTGGCCTTGGCATTTATTTATGGTCATGGCATAGCATATCCTAATTGGAAATTGGCGACGGCATAATACAAAGGGCCACTTGTGGGCTGTAGTATTGAGTACAATACGTGGTATGCAAACAGTTTGGTCAATATGTGTGCCTGTCATGACTGTCCCCTCTATTACATTGTCACCAAGCCTAGTCACTATCAAACGTGTTCCATTACAAAGACCAAGTGACTGGTTTATATTGCGTAAGAGCATAATGGGGATACCAACCTTGAGGGTAAGTTTGTGTGATGGAAAGTTGCTCACAGTAATAGTATTAAGAAATTCCATTGGATAGAACATCTGCACACCGGTTGGATGTTCTTGAGCATCACCAATCTTATCATAGCTGAAATATTCTCTGCCTGGGCCAGGTACTTTGGAAATCATTATGTCATTGATTTCGTCTACAACAGAGTTTGTTGGACAAATAACGGCTCGCTGAGCTAAATATGCAGGATTGTCAAAACATAGAGAGAATTCAGTATAGACAGCATTTCGATAAGGACTGCATTGTCCTCGCCAGAAGGAAGGAGTAAATCCTGTGGTATATGAACATAATTTGCCTCCGAAGAACAGGTACCAACAGGCTGTGCAGAGCAGCCCTCTCCAATGTCAAGAACCCATCGAGCAAACTGTGCTCTAGCTTGTTTTTGTGCTGCGGATATGGATGGATTTATAAGCCTCATGTTTATTGTCAAACGCATAACTTCGATGCTGCTCCATAGAGGAGAACTGATGAGAGATGCATTGATTATGTCGGCACGTACGCCTCCTTGCACGACCGGCAAGATTTGCCTAAAATCCCCGCCAAAAAGTATTGGCTTTCCACCAAAAGGGTTGGTAGCATTAACAGGATTACTGATCGAAAGCAAATCACGGAGGGTACGATCGAGTGCCTCAATACTTTGCCTATGTGCCATGGGAGCTTCATCCCACAAAATAAGTGTAGCTTTACATATGAGCTCACCAAGAGAAGTGCCTCTAGATATAGAACAATTGTTTCTCTGATCAAGATTGATTGGTATAGAAAACCTTGAATGAGCTGTGCGGCCTCCTGGCAACAATAAAGCAGCAACACCAGATGATGCAACAGCGAGGACTATATGGCCCTCGGATCTTAGCCTGGCAATTATAGAGTTCCATAAAAAGGTCTTACCAGTGCCACCATGGCCAGACACAAAGAAAACACACTTTTGGTGATGAGCTATCCTGTCTAGCACAGTATCATAGATGAGCCGTTGATCACCGTTCAATGCTGCACTCATCCTGTTTGCTTGAATAGCTAGGTTAGCCCTATCATAGCTCAATTCCTGAGATACTAACCGATTAACGACACTGCTTTGGGAGGGCTGTGTCGGTTGAGGCAAGCCATATGCGGAAAGGGAGAGACCATTACTACAAAACATCGAATCAAGCTCTTCTAATAACCTATTTTCAAGAACAGAGTCTGATATATGAACATCATTGAGAAGATGGGCTTTACGCATGCTGCGAGCAATATCATCAGTCATATATTTCCAATATGCCTTGTATAGAGCACATGCATTTCCAACATCACAATGCATTAGGATTGCCATGAATAATGTCCTAAGCTGTCGAGAAGTAGCCCAGACAATGGCCTCATCAAACACTAAACTCCATTCACTATCATCACTAATAAGGCCTCTTGCTCTGCATGCCTCGCGAAATGTAGTGTACACCACTCCCTCATGTGTTTTAACATCTTCATAACTACATGCACCTCTGACCACCATAAGAAGCATTCTCAAATAAAAGACTTCTCCGGCACTGGGATGGATGTGACGGAGCCTACCAACCTTTGTGCCACGTTTCCTTTGACACCATTGTTTCCTGTGGGGATACCAAGTCCAGCGGGTAGGAAACTCACAATATGTGAGGTCGCGTCTTTGCCGGTGAGCGACGCTAGCGATAAACCACTCACAAGATCGATTTAGTTGAATCGGGATTACAGAGAATACCGATGGGTAGATTCCTCAGAATATGTCACACAGTTCATGCCTGGAAGATGGACAATCAATCTCTCAACTGCAGGTTTCCTTCCATGTATGTCAAAACCAAACATCCTCCAGTATGCCTCACATGCTGAAAGATACCTGCTTCTTTTATACTCAGATATCTCATCAACGCCTTGCTCATCGTCCATGGTATTTGTAGATGGCATAGACGTGGATGAAGAGGCAGCAGCAGATTGAGCAGTAAAGGGCATTGAAGGCAAAACATATGAACGGTCATGAGGCATTGTACGATGGAATTGGGCGGCAGATGAAGAACTCTGAGAGGCAGGCTGCAATGTAAGAAGAGCTGAATCATGACCTTTGGTAATATATTTAAACAGGTATTTGATCAAGTGATTACCGCAACACCATTCAACATTAATGTGAGCCTGAAATTTTTTCAGCAAACGTGGATTATACGGGACAACCCAAGTGTTGTCCAACCTGATTCCATTCTTCATAACAAATCGACCGTCCCTGCGACGTCTATACATTGGAAATCCCTGTGAATCAAGCATTGTCTCGTCCTGAAATTTTTTGGGGTATCGTTTTGAACACACACCGTTCTTCATACATGGGCTACGTGGGTTATGGTGACCACAGGGACCATGGATCATAAATTCATCAACTAAAGCATATCCAAGAGGATCGCTGGCAATATCAGGAATCTCAGCTGAAATAAATGAATCAATAAGAGCAGGGGTAACTTCGCCTTGGATGACTAACCACACAACTGTATGCGAATGAGGTAGGCCTCTTTTTTGGAATTCGACAGAATACAAAACTGTGTACCATAGAAAAAAAAAAGCATGTTAGCATAAACCTATAACAGTCAATTAAAGATATGAGAAACATGGTTTATGGCAACCTGCTCGAATAGGCCCAAAAGCCATCCCACTCTTGATATCGTCCAAATGTTCCCTAAGTTTCATGTGGAACACACGCGTCACCATGTCGGGCCTATCCACAGGCCGCTGAGCAGGCTCATAGGCAATAGCGTCGGCTATCTCAGGCCATTTGGGGTTGCAAGTAAATGTGATGAACAAATGTGCAGGCCCATACACACGACAGATGGCTAAAGCATCTTGACAATTCTGAGTCATATATCGTCTGCCACCAGTAAAGCTAGCGGGTAAAACAACCCTGACACCAACATCTCTACCAGAACTGTTCCCTCTACCAACCGCATCTGATATACCTTGGTACGTTTCAAGGCGCAGCCTATCCTGATGATAATAAAAAAAGGACAGCCTGTTTGCTTCAACGCAAGAGTATGCATTAACAACCATTTGTTCTGACAACTTGCCACAGCATGTAGATGGATTTGGCTCACCACGGCGATAATGCGCTTTATATCGATAGTACTCCAACATAGAAACATTGTCTCGTCCAACCGTTGGACGATCATCGACTTCAGCAAACTTTAAACCGAGATAAAATCCTATATCACCATATGGAAATAATAAAGGATATTGTAGCGCCATTAAATATGGATGCACCGGATCTACGGTCTGAAATTGACCAGCATGACTTTGAATGATAACATCGAATTGTGCATTGTGAGGAGCCATATCACCAACAATGAGAGCAGCTAATTCAGGTGCTGCAGGCAAAGAGTAAACACCACGACTTTCTCTAATAGAACCCATAAGTCTTATGGCTATTTCAGGAACATGTTCAGATAACAAACGTTGACGTGCAAGTCTGAACTTTTGTACAATAGGATTACAGGTGTTCAACATAGAAATAATGGCGGATACAACATCGGGGTCAAGCTGCCCGTGGTCACCGTTATCTGATTGTAGAATGCTAAGCCTATTGGTAACCTCATTGTCAGTGTCATATATATACAATTGTGCAAATTGAGGACGGTGACCAGGTGCAGGCAATAATGAACCGATCCGATGATGAACAACACCGTTTATCCGAAAAATACATGGACCTGATCCAGTATTGATACTCCTATCGACATGTACACCCATGGATGTAAACGCAAAGATAGAGTTGTATTGTCTTATGAAAGCCATGAAGAGCATGCACTCACGACCACCATCAAACCTCATAAGTTGCGCCAATGGAGCAGGAAAAGGCCTATCCGAAGGGAGCCTTATTCTTCCTGTACGGCAGCAAAGATTATAAGAAGTCCGTCCATGGGATAAAGTGACATCTTTGCCAGTCTTCTCTTCAAACCAAAACAATGCAGAGCAATGACGGCATACATTTATTGGGCCACCATAATACGACCTGCCTCGATAAGCCTCTGCAAAGGCAAGGGGAAAAAAAGAAGATAAGACACCACACACAAAGTAGAGAGAAGAGCCAAAAGAAAAGGCATCACAGATGAACATACGTTTTAAAAACTGAATATAATCCTTTGTCATATGAGGCACATAGCTAGAGGATGTACTGGAGGACGTAGAGGGACGGCAATCTGCTGAAAAAGAAAGAACAGTTAGCACCACCAAACCAAAAAAAAACGATGTTGAAAGAGAATTAACACTGAAATGATGATGCACATTTTATATATGTAAGATAATTATCTCACAAAAAGATGGCTCCGACTGGATAGGCGGGATAATATGACTGAGAGAAGAGCTTGAGACAACATCGGTTGATGGCACTATATAGTGAATTAACAAATGTGAACAGGCAGCAAGCAAACCGAAATAGCACAAAAGGGGAAAAAGGACAATACGGAATGAGAACCCAACAAAGAAGACACAGAATAACTGAACCAATCAATGAAGATGAAGCAACAGCCTGAGATAATACTCGTGCTGCACAAAAAAAAAATCCACAGCGAAAGGAAAACATAAGAGTTTTATCCTTTCATTCGATCCTTACCAACATAATTCTTGGATTGAGCACTTAGAAGAGCGACCAAAAGGGCAAAGAGGAAGACGGTAAAAAAAATGACAACACACCTCGCCTCCTTGCCGCAGAGGCAGCAACAATAATAGCACGACGGCGACGACGCTCTCGAGCAAGTCGGCGAGCCTCGAGCACTGCATCCGACGGCAATGCAGCAGCTGATAGCAACCAAAAGAATGTCGTCTGAGAACTATGGAGAAGCGATTGCAAACCAGGAAAAAGAGCATGGAGGTACCATGATCTCCAGCAAGCATAGCGGGCTGAAACGACGAACCATCTGCAGCATCGCGGCCAACCGGAGCGGCACCATGTCGGCGAGGACGAATAGCTCGGGGCAGCATCGCGTTAGCGGACATGAACCAACGGTATCGGACGACACAGCGAACGCAGGCCGACCAAAACAACGGAGAGCATAGCGCACAACACCGTCAAGCTGAGACGAACGCAAGGGCACGGCGGCGGCGAGCAGCCATGACCACGACAGGAGGACGAAGGACTGTAAAAGAAGAACGACGACAACGACAAAAGCAGCAAGGGCCAGGAAAGAAAAATGGAGCACACGCGGCAGGAAGGAAACCAAGTATCGGGCGGCGCAAGACAGAATCGAACGGACGCGAAGCTCGTTGGAGACGAAACAAATTTCACGGAAACGGAGGGACCGAAATGCACTGGCACCTTGGTCTTAGCTGCCGTGGCGGCAGCGTGGTAAACGGGCTGAACCGGCCCACGAACGACACGGACGGACCGAAGCTGGGCCGGTGGAAGCAGCGCGAAGGTTCCGGACATAGACAGATCACATCTCACGGCAGGTAAAAAGCAATACGTGGATGGAAATCTAAGGAACCAACGGAGGAAACCAACGGACAGGAATGAAGGACGACGTGGACACCATGAAAACTCCGGGCTGCATCCCACTTTATATATAAGATAATACAACGTCCACTTACACGTATGCAGAATGGGTCAAATGGAATTGCTAATTCTTGGTTGACAAATACAGAAAGACGTGTGAAAAAACACGGAGAGGAATACGGCATTACCTTGTTAATTACATGTAGCCTCCTCACTTATTACTAGTAGTGTGCATAATACACAAGTTTTCTAATGAACCAGTTCGAAAAACATAGTAGTTCGGCAAAGCAGCATTTTGATCAAATTGTCGGCTAGTATTTCGGGGTTGCAAATCTTCGACGCACCCAACAAGGTGAAGGGTTTGCTAGCCGAAAACTGTCGAAATTTTTTTTAACCTTTTTTAAATAATTATTTTAATATTAATCCTCGCGAAAAAAATATTTTCAGATCTAATCCCTTTCGCCGCGCCAGAAGAATTGGCGCGGCATTTGGCCCTTGACGCACCACATGAACTGGCGCGGCAAAGGTGCCAACCCGCAGCCAGCTTCCAGCTGGCGTGGCAAGTACGGGGCCTACCAGCCGAGTCAAGGTCTAGCCGCACCATCCCGTATGGCGCGTCAAGGTGGGCTCATGGCTGGCAGTGGACCTGGCCTTAGCGCGCCAACCCGCCTGGCGTGTCAAGGCCCCATACAGAAACGACCCGAGCCCTTCCCGAGCATTTCTCTACTGGCTCCCTTCAACACCGACGCCGCCCCGCAGGCCACTGCCCCTCCCGTCTCCGGCCGAAAAAGTAGGGGAAATTGTTTCCCACCCTCCTAGCAGGGTAATGTCCCTCTCCACTTGAGCTATTTCGCACCGATCCATCGCATTTGCTAATTGTTTGACAATTAGGGTTTGAGTTATAATTTCGATTTAGCTTCGATTTGATGTTATTTAGTTTAATCTGAGTATCATGGGGTACGCAACGGACCTTCTATCCGTATTATTAACGTGTAAAATTTGTTGCATGTATCGATTTGGCCTTCAAGTTTAGGTGTAGCTATATACATGTAGTGAGTTAGCTATATCCACAGTTTATAGGTATTCATTGTTCTCTCGTTGTGCAACCCTCCCAACACACACACACGCACACATCCATTCTAGCATCCGCCTATAGCTAGCTCCACCAACCAACATACATTCCTGCATCTTAGGGCTAATCAGCTTTATCTGCTGTATAAATTTTGTAGATGGATCGTTTAGTCCGATTGTTTTATGAGGGAACCGTTAGAGCAAATGGGGAGTTTGAGAATATGAAGGAGGAGGTTGTGTTGTTTGATAGGACCCCAAGCTATGCTGATTTAGTGTCCCGATGTTGGTCAGTGATGAGGTGTGGTGTTGGTGAAGATGAATTGGTCTTGCATGGCAGATTTGATTGTGGGAAGGTTAGGACTCACTACGTGATGTTGAATATTTCATCGGAGTCGGATTGGAGTAACTATAAGGAGGTTGTGAAAAATTCCAACGTGAGTTGTTGGGAGGTGGTAGTTGATATTTGTCGTGTACAAGCCGTGCAGATAGTTCAGGAGGAAGAAGAGCCTGTAGAGTACTTGACCCAGGAGGAGGGCATAGACGTCGAAACCCAGGTCATATCTCAAGCATTTCTTGCGGAGGCGGCGAAGAACCTTATTTTAACTTCGGTAGTGACTTTGTCATGGATGAGTTCGATGATGGAGTATTTGAAGAGGAAGAACGTGACGTGGATCTTGATCAAATCTCTCTCGGATCGGAGGATGAATCCGCGGATAGGGAGGCCGTAGAAGACGAGGGGGTACAAGGCGAAGAAATTTTTTGAAAATAATAAAAAATGAAATAAATTCTAAAATCTGTTTAAAAAATTTAGAAAAATCCTAAGAAACACTAAACTTTTTTAAAATTTATAAAAAATATAAAATTAAATAAAATGGAGGAGATTTGTGATTTTATTTAGATTTTATATATTTTATAAATTTTAGAAACATTTTAAGGTTTCTTAGGATTTTCTAAGTTTTTAAACAAGTTTTAGAATTTATTTATTTTTTTACTAATTTTCAATTTTTGTATGTTTTTTCAGATTTTATTTTTTAGACTTTTAAAGAATTTTAGATGTTCTTTTAGAGTTTTTTTAGAATTTTTGGATTTCCTTTACGAATTTTAAATTTGAATTATTTTTTTATTGATTTAGGATGACAAGTGGTGTTTTTTTGCTAAATATTATTCTGACTAGGCTGCCCATGTCATCAAAATCACATTCTCCATACCACTTTGAATCTAGTTGAAACGGTAACGCAACTTCGTGTACTAAATATCCGGTTTTGGAAATTTTCGGCTTAAGTAAAAACACGGGACAACTTTAAGTATATGTGGTGCAATTTACTCAATAATTTACTAGTTTAGACCGAAAACCGACGTTTTGTATACCAATTTCATTTTAAAAACCATTAGGTTTACATTTTTTAAAATTATAATTTGACATTGGTTTTTAGCCGCCGTTAACCGGACCGCATCTGCTCTAAACCCACCGTTTTCTTTTCGTTGGTTGTGCATACCATACTCGCCTGAGGAGGAGTCCAATGCAAAACCGCAAATCCGCCCGTGCTTATTAGGACCAGTACGAGAGAATGTACGTGTCCGGCGAAAACGCGCGCGCCGACGAGAAGCAGAAGCTGTCCACTTTCTGAACGTTTAAAAGAGTCACCTTTTACAGAGTCGTCGGCGTTGCCCCTTTGACATGTGCACGCGACCGAGAAAGAAAAACGCAGCTCCGAGCGTGTCAAATCTTGCTTCTGGGGTAGCTACTCCATTGGAGTCTAGCTGTAAGATCATGCGTGTGGTGGTCGAGATCTTATTCAAGCGGCAGTAACAGATGGAGGAGGCCTTCACTAGTTGGCCTTGTTCTTTTTGCTTAAATTTAAATTAATAGCTATAGTTGAAAATTTTTATTTTTTATAGGCAAAATGATGTAGCATTTTGTAATCATTTTTGTAAGGGCATCTCCAATAGTTCACGCTATTTTGGGGTGCCCCATCATTGTATAGTGAAATTTGTTGATGGTTGTTGGGAGAGGTGAATAGTGATAAGGTGAGAAATAATGAATATATAGTGGTGGTTGAAAAAAGGAGGACATTCTAAATGGCATGAAATTTAGAGTGTTCTACAACCAATTTTGCCTTGAAAAATAGAAAATGAATGGTGATAGGGTGATGAATAGTGACAGAGAGGGACCACAACACTGTAGATGAATAGTGATAGTATGGAGGAAATGGGGTGACTGTTGGACATGGTCTAAGGCTTTTGGTGGTTCTTCTAAAAGCTCTCAAAACTATTTTTTATAATTTTTTGGGTTCTTTAACCCCCTATCGAGGCCGCACAACTTTTTTATATTATAATCTATGGCTGGATTAAACTGAAAATAACAAGGCCACAGGCCCTGCTTGTCCTTTTATTTTTTTAAAAAAGAGAAAAATACCGATTTGGTTTTTGAACTTTCGCCGTCGGCCTGTTTTAGTCTCTAAATTCCAAAACCGAATTAACTCGGTACTTAAACTATCAAAACCAGAATAAGTTGGTCACTTGACCGTTCAACACGGTGGTTTTGAGACTTCTCGCTTACATGACGTTCACATGGGTGATTTTAGCTTAAGTGACGTCTATGTGCACGGGAGAAGAAGAGAGAGAGGGGGGATCAACATGTTCAGCTAAGTGTAACGTCACGTCAGCAAAAACCATCCCAAACCATCCTTTGATCGGTCAAGGGATCAACTTAGTCCAATTTTTTTAGTTCGAATACCGAGTTAAACCAGTTTTGGAGTTCTAGGACTAAAATGAGATGAAATAGAAATGTCAGAGACCAAATCGACACTTTTTTTAAAAAAAATACTTGGTCCTATTTTTTTTTAAAACAACTTGGTCCTATTTGACTAGTACCAACTGTAGTACGGTACCTACCGATCCACAGGTGCAACCAAATTCAGATTAAAATCCATTTCTAAGAAACGAACAAACAAACCGGTACTGGTACGGCACATGCAGCTGCTGGCTAAAACAAACAGCGGTACCCCCTGCTATGATAACAAGCTGTTAACCACAATTAGTCACTGGCTAAGCTAGCTGTCGAATTTCTAAAAACATTATAGCCACGTTACTGCTAATTTGGTAGATGCATTGGTTGAGAGCATATACTGTTGAGGTTAATCCCGTGGGCTGGGATGTACCGTATATGCATGCCATGTATTACCTGGATTCAAAGATTCAACTCTGCTTTTGGTCGAGTCCTTCGAATACTTTGTCTTTCTCTCATTTTTTTTAAAATAAAATGGTAGAGCTTCCGCTAAGATGTAAGATATAAATATTTTGAAATAGACGAATCACCGATAGTCACAAATCTTTGGACTAATGACAGGGCATGTATATATATATGGTGAGTGCATGTTTCTCTCTATTTTCTCTGACTAGTTGAGGGCCTTGCTTCGCGCGTGGATTGGTGGAGGAAGAGGAGGCGTGGATCGGTGGGACGCAGATGGACAGGGGTCGACGTGCTCGCGTGTGGATTGGTGGAGAGGAGGACGCGGATCGGGATGTGGACAGCCGTTAGATTAAATTGAATGGTTCAGATTGTTTTGATGAGCCATCACTCATCACCACAATAGCCTTTTTAGGAGTAGAGAAATTAAATGATAGAGCTTCTACCAAGATGCAAGGATATAAATATTTTGAAATGGACGGGTCACCGATGGCTGCGAATCTTCCGAGTTATTACCATAGGACATGTATGTATGGTGAGTACATCTTTCTCACTAGTATCGAAGTGGATTGGGATTGAGAAATCAAGTAGTACGAGATGGAGAGGGACAGACAACAGTGAGAGATTTTTACAATCAGGCTGCTAGACAGGATTGCTTTCACGTATCTTTTCATTTTGATCTCGGTCTCTCTGGGTCCTTGATTCTTGCTGTTACCTCTCTGTCCAGAGAATACCATCCACTTGTTTGATTGTTGTTTCCACGTCATGCATAGCTGGTCATACCTCAGTAGCCGATCAAAGACGTATGCGTCGCGTGCAAAATCCATGTGTAAATCGCTAAATCACAACCTGTTACCATAGACAAGAATTCTAGCTCGCGATGTTACCAAAATATCTATAGCATTTGAGTTCTTTTTGCAACACTTTGGTAGGTAGACATAGTATGTTTTTTTAAAAGATTTAAGGATCTGTCACTCTACGTGTCTATCATTGACACACTAAGTGAAAAAAATCCTTAAATATCAAACTTTTGAGTGATAAATTGTTATTTATTGTCAAATCTTTAAATATCAATCTTTCGCATACAAATTATTAATTATTGCTTTTTTGGTGGTACCGGCAGCATTTCTTCGTTCATAGCTAGCCAGATTTCTAATTGACAATAGGCTATCAAAGATTTAGGCTATGCTTACAAAACCCTATGTAAATCACTAAATTCCCTGTTTTGTTGTGCTGAAATTATTTAGTTACCTCTTAAAACTGAACTTCAAGAGTTTCAAAAGTGGATCCAACAGTTGGAACTGAAAATTGACCTTGGTTTGAGAGCTTTTATCTTATAAACTTCGAAATTTTGAAGAAATGACTTGGAAAACGTGAAACGGTTTTTTAGTTAATCTAATAATTTTTAAATGCAAGCTGCCACGGGATAGGGTAATATCACAGCCTCCTACCATAGACAATAATGATAGCTCGCGATGTTACCGAACATATCTACACCATTTGAGTTCTTTTTACAACACTTTGATATGTCGGTGCAGTATGTTTTTTTTGTGGTGGTGCCAACATCATTTCTTTAGGCTTCAGCCCCTGTGATTCCAATATTCCATGGTTTAGTGCTTGATTTTTTTCAGGGGGGACGAGAACCAATCGATCGGCAATGCTTCCGCAGCAACCACTCCAAGATTCCGTGTCACACACACACCCCCCACATGTGCACCTGACTCGTTGAGATATTACATCGTACGAGCGTAGCCATCACTCGGCTCAGGCTAATCATCCATGCAGGGGGTCCATCACACGAGCGTACGGAAGTACATTGGTGTCTGTCTCCACTCTCCACCTAGCTATATATCTGTTCTTCTCACGCGACCGTTCAGGTAGCTAGGCAGGTATGAGATCATCCTCAACCATTTTTCCTTTATTTAGTTCCTTTCTCTATTCTCTTTTTCTTCATTTTCCATCATTTTCAGCAGCATCTCTTCGAAGGAAATGATATATAAAAAGAAGAGATAATCTCTTTCTGATGGGAATGGACAAAAGAATCCTTTTGGTAAGAAAACGGCGAAAAAAATCTGTTGGAGCGTTGAAGGGAACGAGATTCCCTTTGTGATAGAGGCAGGAATGGAATGAGACTCCATTGGAGATGGTCTGATGCGGAGCTGACCATGAAGGGAAATGCGGACATGATACGCTACTATAGAATCAAAATTCTACTATGAAATCCTAGAAAATTTTGTAAACAGATGGTCATAGATTGTTATTACCAAATGTGTGGTGCAACGGAAAAAGATTCGATAAGGCCGGTTCAATGATTTGCATGGTCCTACGAATGTTACCAATCATCCAACACCGATCAGTAGTAGATTGCTTCCTCCTCGTGGCTTGTCCTGATTAGCTAGCACCGCAAAGCAGTAGCACATCTACGCAGTCCACATGAATGGGAGAGATCCACACGCCAATATGCTAACATATCACATACACCCACAAGACGACGGCTAGGGTTTCGCTCCTTCCTTTACATAGTATCTCGGATTCTCGATGAACCCATGCATTAGAGGCCCAACAAGATACAAAGCGCATATCCTACGTGCCTATGTGGTCCATGAAACCTATGGCCCACGCAACCATGATTGTCTATTGCAAATAATACAAATTGACAAAAGACAGAGGAATGGTGGCAGTATATGCAGCAGTTGGTCCATTGCTCCTTTCCCACCCTTCATGGATTCCTCGTTCCTCATATAAATAGAGTAGATAGCTCCAGTATACCTGACGAAAATGTATGAAGCTAGCGTACTTGCATCCGTATTATTTTGGCATCTTTAAGACTCATCGACGATAAGATCGATCAATAAACACATGTTATCGGCTAGCTTTCGTGGTACACAGTCACTTTCCCCTTTACAAAATTATAAAGAAAATGCCCACTTGTTTTCGAAAAGTTAAATGCCCCAATTGTTGACAACAACATAAACGAACTGGTCGTGCTAAAGAAACTTCTTTGGGATGGTGGGGCGTCACTGTCTCACCGTGTGACGGCGAGACGCTGATGCAAAACATTAACAAACACCTAGCCAGCCAAACGCTTCTTCCCAAATCCACGTAGGCACGGTTTCCTTTCGACCGCTTAATTTTCATGTAAATGCGAGAGAAAATTGGACATTTTACTTTATTCGATGTTGCGGTAACCAAAAAAAAATTTGTCTCGATACAAACTGTATGAACTGATCACTTAGCGGGAGCTTGATACATGGATACATGCATGCCAGACGCCCGAGCTTGTTGCAGACCCGGCCCAGCGGCCTCCATATAAGTATAGTAGTCTTACTAATTAGTATATGTGGTGGTGGAGCATGAGCAAAAAATTCAAGAGCAACATATTGCCAAAGTTTTATGGCGAGATGGGCCAAATTTTTGGAGGAGAAGGGGCGGCCTCCTGTGGAATTGGTAGAAATGTGATTGGACATCTTTTTAAGTTACAGTGAGCAAAAGGAAGAAAATATGACGAGAAAAAAAGGGACGATTTTTGGCTCTCGCGCGTCTGGCTCCAAGAGCCTGTTTTTTTGAGCGGTTGCGGTTGCGTTTGCTTATAAGTTGAAAATTTATAGCTCCTCGATAAGGACATCCGAGGGATCAAAAATTATAGAAAAATGGTTTTAAGATCTTTGAGAAGAAATTGTAAGACCTACAAAATTATATATTTATAAGCTATTGCTACGAGCCTATCCCTTATGTTGCATCTTATTTTAGAGCAAAGTCCCGTTCACCTTTACATTCACTAACAACGCCCGCTCACCAAGAGTAAAGTCACAAGGGTAGAAAAAGGAAAAGAAAAGAAAAAGAGATAAGCCAATCCGGCCGTCTAGCTCGATCCATGCCATCACGTCAACCCGGAAACCACCAAGGTAACCGGCGCGTTGGCGTTGCTGCCCCGATCAGGTCAAATTGGCATTTCAGACGCGTGCGCGCGCCCCGTTCCCCAACCTGGCAACCAACCAACCGATCGAACCTCGCCGTCGCCGCGCGCGCGCGCGCCGACCTCTTTATATGCCCCAACCCCCACAAGTCATCCATTCCCATCCAAATCCAGCTGGTGAGGCGCAGCCCCTCACGCCGTCGCGCACACTCCTCCCCCTTTTCCTCCGACAAGCCACGCTCCAAGGCTAGCTGCACCGCGCGTGCGCACGGCGACGGCGAGAAAGTAGTTGCACCGGTCGTGGTGGACATGAGGGCGCTGTTCGGTGGCTGCTTTGGCCTCGCGCAGGGGGGAAAGGCGGCGGCGGCGGGAGGGGAGACGGCGACGACGAAGAAGGCGGTGCGGCGGATGCGGAGCGCGACGGGGAGGCTGCGGTCGCTGTCGCTGGAGGACCTGTCGCGGACGCTGGCGGCGTCGGGGCTGCACGCGTTCGAGCTGCCCGAGCTCAAGGCCGTGACGCGGGGCTTCTCCGGCAGCAACTTCATCGGCGAGGGCGGCTTCGGCCCCGTCTACAAGGGCTTCGTCGACGAGAAGCTCCGCCCCGGGCTCCATCCGCAGCACGTCGCCGTCAAGTACCTCGACACCGACGGCCCGCAGGGCCACCGCGAGTGGCTGGTACGTGCGTGCGTGCGCCAGACGACGCCGACGGTTCTCGCATCTCGATTGCTTCGACTCGAGCTTGATGAATTGCCAAGTAACGTGTGATTAATTGCATGCTTGCGCGCAGGCGGAGGTGGTGTACCTCGGGATGTTGAGCCATCCGCATCTGGTGAAGCTGATCGGCTACTGCTGCCAAGACGACCACCGCATGCTCGTGTACGAGTACATGGCCAGGGGCAGCCTCGAGAACCACCTCTTCAAGAGTAAGATAGCATCTAAAATCTTCTCTTCTTCTATGCCAGTATGGTACGGTGATCATCGTGTCATGGTCATGGTCTCATGGACGCACGTACATATATACGCAGATCTGCTGTCGAGCTTGCCGTGGTCGACGCGGCTGAAGATCGCCGTGGGGGCGGCGAAGGGGCTGGCCTTCCTGCACGAGGCCGACACGCCGGTGATCTACCGCGACTTCAAGGCCTCCAACATCCTGCTCGAATCGGTCAGTAGTAGCACTCCCACCCATTCCAATCTCCAGCACGCACATCATCACGTTTATACGACCAGTTCACGGCAGAAACTTGCAGGCCAGCACGTTAGTATTAACTACTGGCCAACCGATCTCTGTGTATTAATTTTTTTCACTTTTATAATTAAAGGGCGTAATTAATGATAAGACATACAACTGCAAGGCGTACCAAGGCGTATTCCTTTCCAGTTTGTTTATGTATACCTCTCTCTATCCTACCGAATCAGACGACAAAGTTCCTACTATTCTAAACAGACACCAGGTGTAAGAAACGTACTTGTCTACGTACGAGTTGGTGTCGCCGGACGGCGCAGGATTAGCCTCGGCTAACCACTCTCCTTACCTTACTAACGTACGGAAATGGGCAACACACAAACCGTTCGTACTCTTCCATAACCGGTAAAAGTACACGATGGCAAGCACATGTACAGGCAGGCACCAATTTTTGACACGAAATCGGTGTACGTTTATTAGCGGATACGCACGTTACAATCAAGGCAGAAAAACTAATACTGCTTGACTGTTGCTGTGTAGAACTGTTCTTATTTGCTGATAAGCTGAGTTTTGATTTCTTTTTAAAATAGTTTGGAGAGTCGGATCCATTTCATTTAAATTAAATTTTAATATTTTAAATATATCTTCGAAATAAAAAACATGGACCAAAAATATCAAAACAATTGAGTCTCCGAAACCACTTGTAAGCAAAAAAAAAAAAAAAAAAATCGCTGATGAGTGAGCTGACCGAATTCAGCTGTGTGTGTCGTGTCGCAGGATTACACGGCGAAGCTCTCGGACTTTGGCCTGGCCAAGGAGGGCCCGCAGGGTGACGCCACCCACGTCACCACCCGCGTCATGGGCACCCACGGCTACGCCGCCCCCGAGTACATCCTCACCGGTACGTGATTAACCAAGCAACCACGCAGTAATTAATCTGTTACAGTAGGTTGGTTAAAATTAGCTTGTCCCAGTGGTAATTGATTATCATGTTGTCGCGTGCATTTAAAATGGCAGGGCATTTGACGGCGAAGAGCGACGTGTACAGCTTCGGGGTGGTGCTGCTGGAGCTGCTGACGGGGCGGCGGAGCGTGGACAAGCGGCGGCGCGGGAGGGAGCAGCATCTGGTGGACTGGGTGCGGCCGTACCTTCGCCGGGCGGAGAAGCTGGACCGGGTGATGGACCCCAGCCTGGAGGGCAGCTACTCGGCCAAGGCGGCGCACAAGGCTGCCATGGTCGCCTACCACTGTCTGCACAGCGTGCCCAAGTCGCGCCCGCGCATGCGCGACGTCGTCGACGCCCTCGAGCCGCTGCTCCACATGCGCGGCGACGTGCCCGCGGGGCCGTTCGTCTACACGGTCCCATCAGCGGCGCCCGCGGCG
Source organism: Olyra latifolia (assembly GCA_036346145.1). Taxonomy (NCBI): domain Eukaryota; kingdom Viridiplantae; phylum Streptophyta; class Magnoliopsida; order Poales; family Poaceae; genus Olyra; species Olyra latifolia. The sequence continues at coordinate 4,902,858 of CM070524.1, forward strand.
GGGTCCGACGATGGCAAGGCCGACGGCGAGGACACGGACGGCGGCGCCGCGGCGGCGGCCAAGAAGAGGTATCTGGCGTCGGCCGTGCACGCCGAGAGCACGCTGCGGAAGGGAGACCACCGGTACGCGAGCTCGGTGGCGGGGCACAGGCAGGGCGGCTCGCCGACGCAGAGCAGAGACAGAGGGGCGTGATGTCAGCTGTAATAGCCGTCCCAAGTTCCCAACGACCGATGGACGCAGCGCAGCAGTGCCTGCGCGCGCGCGCGCGTGCTTGTTTTTTGTCGAGATTGTTCGAAGTGTATATAGTGGCGAGCCGGATTTGTAATGTAATCTGTTCGTTGATTCGTTTCTTGGTGATGCTAATCCTGATCATAAGGGCAAAAGATGCTACTTTTTTTAACGTTTTATTTTTCCTTTTGAAGAAACGGTGTGCATTGCCGAGTCTTCACAAATGAATAAAGATTAAAGAGGCGATGAAGGGATGAGTTCCGTACTGTTTTGTAGGTGTGATGACTTGAGAGTAGTTTTTTTTTCTTCGCCAAAAAATACCCTCACGTGGAGATCTATATTTGAACCCAATCCACGAGTTTCAAATCGACCTGGTCAAGTAGAGGTCTCAGTTCATGCCAGGTCCCGGGCCATGTTCGGATCAACCATGCCCTGACCCACACCTCCCACGAGAAGCAAAAAACCTAGCCCTCTCCAATTCCCCATTTCCCCTCCCATCTCCTAGCAGGCTAACACATTCGCCACACTCGGCTTCTACATATCCCTCCTACTCTTCTCCCTTCAGTGTGGCGGCGCCCCTGCATTCAATGAATCTATTGCAGCAACACTCACTTTGTCTCCCTGGCTCTCCCGTGCTGCAGCGCCCTCCTCACCACCTCGTCTCCCCTGCTCGCAACTAGGGGTGAAAACGGGTCGGATACGGGCAGATATTGCTTGTTCCATATCCTAACCCATATTTTTTTGCCGGATACAAATCCGGATACGGATACTCCAGATCCAGATATGAATTCGGATTTTTCGGTATACGATATGGCACGGATACGGATCGGGAACGGATAAATATTCGGATATTTCACATACATAAAAAAATATCACATGACATAATTATTTACTACTATAGCAATGCCAATTAAGCTTCCATGTTTAATACAAAAGCTAACAATATATCTATTGAATAAAACATGAGCTATAGCCAGGTATTAATCAATATTTAAACTAGTTTTGCCAATGGTTTATTCCACAAAAAGCTTCAAGTTCATCCAACATAGACATACTTCAAGTACAAATATTCATGTAGCAAAGTCATACTTCAAGTTCAATAGTTACTCGACAACTATAAAATATACAGAATATTTATGTTTATCGGATATGTTACCGGATATCTATTTTGCTAATTTACATTGACATCTTTCGGATATGTCGGATATGCTGATACGAATCGAATACGGATCGGATATTGCTCCTCCCATATCCTAACCCATATATTTTCCGGATAGGCGGATTCGGATACGGATTCAAATCCAGATATAACAGGATATTATTTTTCAAATTCGAATCGGATTCTAAACGAATCCAGGCTCGAATCGGATGGGAATTTCTTATCCCATTTTCACCCCTACTCGCAACGACCAAGGCGAGGCAAGGCCAGGCGCAGCGCAGAAAGAGGGGGAGGCCAGGTCGGGTAGAGGTTTGGCCTATCCTCATTCCTCAACCCGCCCCACGTAGATCTCAACATGTGGATGATGACTTCAGCAATTCAACAGAATGCTACATTCATTCGATTCAGGTTATCCAACCAAATGAAATTATTACATTTCAATTTGGCTCGCAATTGACGATACACAGTATTTAAATCTAGGGATTTTGAACCGTGCATATTTCAACATGGAAACATATTCACACTCATTTTTACACTTGACGCTTGCTAGTTGCTACTCTTCGAAATGTATCTACTACTCCGTACCAACGCACCATGCATGCAGTAATACCGCTCAATAGGTAACGACTTTGGGTACTAAACATGTATTGCACCAAAAAGATATTTTTGCCAAAGAATATAATCAAACTTTCGGCAAATGCTTGAGTTTGCAGTCTTCTATGTACAAGAACATAGCCAAGATGAGTGGACACCCAAGAATCCACGATTGTTTGGCATCTAGCAACAATTGTTGCTTCGAAACTGCATATCCTATCATTTCCTTTCACCCTTTTTACCCAGAATCAATGCCAGTCCACAAGCCTAACAACAACAACAACATTGCAGAAGGATGTTACGTACCCCCATAAAAACCTGGGGGTCAACGAATCTTCAAGCCCCAACCATATCTTTCTATTGGACAGGCTGTGGGTGGTCATGATGCTTGAGCAAGAACTGTGCTGACGGGTAGTGATGAAGAGATTCAGGAAGTCCCACATCTGTATAATCTATTGCTGGGATAGCCATCGACAAATCCTCTGTAGAAAACGGTATACTGCACCAAGCAAAATTCAGATATCAATGCAAAATTGACAACCTGTAATGTATGTTCAGCCTTAAGCAAACATAATGTGTGGCACACAAACACTCTGAAAGCAATGTATCTACTGTCCGTTAAATATTGACTGCCAAGAAATCACAGCTACCTTAAGTCGTCATCCAATAAAAAGGAATTTGACACAAGATTCTGAGTATCTTTGTTGACCATCTCTCTCATTGCAGAAACAACCTGTCAAATCTTAAATCTTTCAGAACAAAGAAATGCAGACTGGTTCCCAGAAAAATCAAGGTTTCCAAGCCATAAGTGCATACCTCGTTTGATATTCCCTGGGTATTGTATTTGTCATCCCAGTACATTGAGCATATCCTGTAGATTTGGCGAACACTCAAGGACTACACACAACATCAGGGGAAAAAGGACTAGTTATACTCTGCCATAAATAATAGCAAATTGCAAAAGCAAAGGTTAAACACATTTTCTTACCGGGCAAAGATCTTGCCTGATTTCCTCAAGTGTCTTTTTCCTTTTTTGGTGTATGACCTGTGTTATGTAATTATTAAGATATACCCCAAAGGTATAAAAGAAGCAACAAAAATGCAGCCTGCACAACAATTACCAAAAATCCGACAGCTTGTCTGATATAGTTCAGCTCATGCCAAGATGTTCCTGCAAACTGAAAGTGGAAAGGATGGTAAATTTGTGAGACAAACTAAACAGAACCAATCACAATGTTGATATTTAATATGACAGAAAAAACACCATCCCAAGAATGATCTGTTCCTAAAACACAAGACATATCTGGATTTATATTGGATGAAGAGCTGAACAAGCTCATCAGGGTTATCATATGTCATTCCATAATTGTATACCAACTTGGCAAGCAGAGTACAAAATTGGAACTTACCTCCTCAGTGACATCAGTAATCCACTTCTCCAGCAATGATAGACCAGCTTTCACATACTCCCCATTGGAGAATGTACAACATTCACGTCGAAGTAGAAGGCTGATTGATGGCACAACAAAGCTATTACTATCATTATAAAAGTGATGTAGTATCTCATCGTTCTGCTTGTGTTTCTAAGTTTAGGCAACCATGTTAAATGCATTTGTAACAAATGGTCCGTATTCCATCCCCTAATATTTCCAACCAAAAGAATAACATTTCTTCATTGACAAATAAGCCCTTTCTTTAGCTCATTATGTAAGGTACAATGTTCTATTTGCAAAATCAACAAAGATATTAAGGTATTTCAATAATCCATTCCTAGCATTTACTGGACATCACTTGTGTGGTGCTTTCGTGTTCATATGGACACAGCAAGTATTAAATTTCTAGAATGAGAAACTACCTGTTGAAAAGCTGTATATTGATGAAAGAGAATAGCTGAGTAATCAGTTTACGTATAAAAAAGGATGGCACCTGCAGCAGACAAAAATAAGGCTATTAGACTCTCTTGGACGAGACTATCAAATCGTCTCTCAAACAAAAATCGCAAAAGATTGTATTTGTAATGAACAGAAAGGCTCACATAATTTTCACGCAATGTATCCATCAGCAAGTCCAGGAAATTGACAATGTTGTCCCAATGGGAGTGTGATAGCGGTTGAGCGCCAACACCAGGTGATTTGGAAGCTTTTCCAGGTTGTGCACGTGTTGATTTTGGAGCCTGCATGTAATTTTTCAGGGTGTTACCAAATGATCCTATTATCAAATGCACTTGTTTGCAACAAAATTTCAAATGAGTCAAAACTACACCTGAATGCAGACACTAAGAAGAGGTGATATTTCCTTTTTCAGATTGTCTCTGAGCTGCCCAAAGATCTTTTCGACACATGCAGTTAGCTGCTGTTTGAATAGTATGGCTGGATAACGAGCATCCACTTGTGCCAGAGTGTCACAACGTCCTACAAGCTTTGAAGGCGATCTCAGCGTCTGAAAAAAAGAATAAAGTATTGTCATTAATTCTAATAAAAAAGGAAGAAAACTTTATACTAAGATTCTTCATGAGAACCATAAAATGCCACGAAGATTGACTATTATGGTAGTACCAAAATCACATTATATGCATCTACCTGTGTGCACAATTGCTTATATATTAGTGCAAAATAAGGATATAAGTATGTGCATAATGTTTCCCTCTACATAACACAGGAAATAGGAATTTTACTTTACAAGAGCATGAGCACATACTAAATAGGATTCAATTATAAATTTGAAAATAACTGGCATGCTCAAGTTCCTTACTTGCACTATCTTCCCACCCAGCCCTAAAGGTCCAGCAGACCGGCGAGATGGTGTAGCAAATAATCCATTTGACCGTAAATTCTTCTGCAGAAGGCATAGCAATGCAGAGGTATTGGACAACCAATAAGGCAATCTTCCATCAGCTTCATTCCCCTGGAGTAAGAACAAAAAGAAAATTTCAAACTGTTTGACTTCCAAAAATGAAATGTCTCATGAAAACAGAAAAATCTATGGCCATATAATTAATTTACCTTGAGAACATCATTTATGGCTTCAATTACATGATCAAAAATAGCTGTCCTCTCTGATTCAAAAGCACGCCAGTGTAAAAGGCATTTATAGATGATGCATGCAGCAACTGGTTTGCCATCCTTAAAACCTAAATTTTCCTTTATGCACCTTAATAAGATTTCATGATTTTCCTGCATAAAACAATCTCATCGTTAGGATACCTCGGACATAAATACAAAATGATCCTGAATGGAATATGAGTGATCTTATCAGAGAAAGCATCAACTGAACTTGAATATGGCAAAAAAAAAAAAAGTCAAAAATTGTGTTGAATTCACCTCATGTCTTTCAACAGGCAACCTTGTTCTCCTCGATCCAGTCAGACTATGTGGAAGAGGAGCCAGATATTTTGTCGGTGTTGGGCTTTCCTACAATTTTAAATTTTGACAGATTGAAGCTGTTAGACGAGAATCTAAATCATTTCAAGAACCCAAAATCAATTAAAAATGATCCCATAAGAAACAACTCAAAACAGTAAGCTTACAAATATAAGCTTCTGCTCACTGTTGGCAAGCCCAATCGATGCAGAAAATTTCTGTATTCAGATAGCATGTCAGTTAATTAAAAAGAAGTATTGAAGCTAGGTTAGTACTAACATACAAATATGAATATCAATTTTAAAAATGGAAAGAGCTGGTACCAAAATAATAGAGTTAATGGTAGTGGAGTGACAAACAAAAATAAAAAACAAAGAGACAAAAAAAAAATAACCTCAGATAATGTCTTTGGAACCATGGACAGATTGTTTATCGGAGACATGCTAAATGCCTTTTGCCTTAGAACATGATTTTCGTTTTCCATGTTTGCAAGTTTTTCCTGCAATCTGAATTCAGGAAGATATTAGCCGTTAAAATAGAAAGAGCAGATAAAAATTTAAATTACTCCATAGATCATTTCACCATCCTGTAGTTACATATACAGAAGGAAAACATACTTGTCCAGATTTTGCTGGAGATGATTGCATTTCCCCTCCACATCTTTCAATTTCTCCATTGTATCATCACTACTTTTACGAGCTGTGGTAAGTTCATTTTCCAGTAATGAGTTTTTCTTCGATAATGATTCGACTAAATTCTGTGCAGAGTAAAAGAGAACTACTTCAGGTCAAGTACAATGAAGAGATAAAACAAGGCCAGCATCTTTGAACAAATCGGAAAATGTAACAATTGTTCTTGTTAGCTTGCTGAAGGAAAAACTACATCAGCAAACTATATAAAAATGTCCATTTAACCCCCATGAAGTGCAAAACCAGTTAACCCCCTCCCTCTGAAAACAAGTTAGGTAGACTCCCTCCATAGTTTTGGTCGGGTGATTTTGGCACATTGCTGGTTATGTCACCACATCTTGCAATGGTGTCATCCGCGTGTCACAAGCGCCTATCTGAAAAAGCTAGAGGCCAACCAAGCATATTTGTGTTTGAGTATCATAAGAGAGAAATCTTCAGACCTTTAGATTGGAGTTCTCCTTTTCTGCTTCTGCTGTCATAATCTTGTTACTCCTCAACATAGTTATCTCTCTCAAAGAAGCATCCAATTGCTTCTGGAGCAGCAGATTTTTGTTATGTTCACTTTGAGCTGCTGATTTAGCTGCAGCACATTCTGCACTTAGTGATTTTATTATTTTGTCACGCTTTGAAATTTCTGCTAACTTTGATTCCTCGCCAGTAGCCTACATGTGAAAGTACATAAAACATGAGCAAAAAACACAATTCTAACGGTTGCAGCACCTGGTGATTCTATTATACATCATCAAATATAAGATAGAATTTTCAGAAATGTTTTGAAAATTAACCAATTTCAAGGCACCCAAAAAGCCACATCAGATTATTTCTACAACTGCTGACATCCCCAGTATTTATGCAGTTATTTGTTTAACCAGATTTATCTGGCAGACAACATGCAGTCTGAGATATTTCAATCAATCTCAACAATGTGACTGGAAAAGTAGTAAACATCAAACTGTTAAAAAATAATTGCCCTTGTACTGGCAGGAAAGCGCACTGCACTATTAAATGCACACGCAGGGGTACCAGATACAAAATAAGGGAACACGATAAGTAGTACATATCAAATAAACAAAAAAGTAATAGTGGAAGAAATCAAGAAAATACTTACTCGCATTCTCCTTTCAAGAGTAAGTCTTAAAGTAAGATCATCCAACTTTTTCTCAAGTTTATTCTTCGCCTCACGGAGTGCACCAGCTTCGTTTGCAGCCTATAACATAAGGGTTAAACCAGGGCATAAGAATACTGCCAATGCATGGTAATAACAGGCTAGAAACAAGAGAAGACATCACACAGACTAACAACCCAGGTAGGATTAAATGGAGGGAACAAATCGAAGTAACTTGAAAGGTAAAGTGAACTAAATATGTATGCCATATGAGCATGTGGAGAAACAAAAAAGGAAATGAACAGTATTTCAAGAAAATAACAAAATTTTGAAATACCTAACATAAGCATCACTGCTCTACTGCTTGAAAGAAGCCAATTGATTCTATAGTACCCATAGAATTGTAATAAAAGAAATTACCATTTTGAGCCTCCTTAGCTCCCTTCTTGCAAGTTTCTGTCTCCATGCACACTGAATAGCTACAGTAGCTTGCCTGTAATGCTGGAACAAGATGACAACCTTCCGTTTTCGCCAGAAGGACTGCAATATGGCATCAACATAAATTCAACCATATGAGGTCCTAATTTTTTATTACAAGCAAGTGATGACATCACTACACAACATAGCCTTCCATGTCTACCAAATATTGTAGCCATTGAACAGAAAGGATTTGAGGGGGATTGAGGGGTGAACCTGTATCGCTAAAGCAGCCTTCTGTTCTCTGATAGCTGAGAAATAGAGGCGGGCAGTAAATCCTCTAATACAGGCCTGAATAAGCAGAGTCGCGGAACATAATTGCTGGTAAGTCTGACGTAACAGCCAACTTCGGACATATTTCTGAACAATTATGGCAGACACTGTTTCTCTTTTGATCATATACATCTTTCTTGCCAAACATCCTACAAGATAATACAAAATTAATAGCCAATGCACCAGCGGTTTAGCATCAGAAAGAGCAAAAGACCACAGTTCAAGGAGGGTGCTTGCAAGAACTACAGGATAAGATTTTGCAATTTGAAGGTCATGAAAATAGCAGGCACGAGATGTCAGACATAGTCCCAGCGAGAAAAGAAAACTGAAAGCATCATCAAAGGAGAAAAAGTTATGGAATTTCGCATCCTAAATATCTGAACTTCATGTAACAACTATCAAGCATCATCTAAGGAGCAAAAGTTATGGGATTTCGCATCCTAAATATCTGAACTCCATGTAACAACTATCAAGCCGCAGCAAATAATTACTCTGGTAACAAAAGTCCATTACTGTGGCAAGTGTGCAGTCAAATATTAACATATTTTGACATCGTTCCTTGTTCGGTACTCCATTTCTTTTTTAGCCGTTGTTTCAGCATGAGTGCAATCGACATTTTATAGCATTCACATCTAATCTACTATATAAAAAGGTATTTGAATTTGTCATGTAGAAATTGTGTTGTTAGATTTGTCGTCGAAAACACTTTCATTTCATTATATTTTCAATAATCTTTTTAACAAATAGTTAAAAAGGGTAATGATCAAATGCATGTATTAGATTCCATGTCAAAGTCCAAAATAACAAGTAAAGAAAAAACAGAAGTATTCAGGTTGACCACATGAAAATAATGTGTTCAACCTAGTTCGTTTTGACGACATAGAAATAGTTTTGTTTGTTGTTCTATCCCAAAATCTGGATGTCGTACAGATAAAAGACACTAAGAAAGCAATACGATAAGGACACATATTTACCTCTACAATATGCTTGTATAGAAAGTGAAGCCTCCCTTGTTTTTACAAACTCTTTGCGGGTAACGAATGTTCTGAAACGGCCTTGAATGTGACGTGCAGCATTGTCCAAAACCTCAGCACGGCGCACATCTAATATCGCAATTTGACCGGCTCTAAGGAAAATCTTGGTTCTACCAAGCTATAAGGTGAAATGCAGAATCAAACTGTCAATAAATTATTTCCAGCTGATCTCAACCAAAGCGTATAGATTATAAACTATCAATTACAAGAATTGAGAACAGGATGATAATGTGTTTTGAAAAATTGGAATCGTGTGTACAGAAACATCAGTGCATCTTTTACATCAGTCAAACCAAAGAGGAGTCAAGGAAACAGGTGTGCTTCATTATAATTGTCTATCATGAACAAACATTAAGAATGCCAACAGAAAAATGAGTCGTGCAGATTACTTGAAAATTGTCGAGCTTCATCTTTTCAAGTATTGCCTTTGTCAACACCCTTTCATCATAACTACGTAATTAAGCATAAAACAAATGAGATAGTGCAAATTAACAACAAACATATTAATAACTGTTAATTCTGTGAACAGCCGCAATACACTCCAACTTTTCCCACAGGAGTTCCCACAAATTCCAGTAATTTAAAGGTTGTGTATGCCTTATCTTTTAAGAATGAGACGGTTTGTAAATCCAAATCAACAGTTGAGGATCTTGGCAACCATTTAAAATGAAAGGATGCCAGGATGTGTTCAATTGCTCCAGACCTATGGTTATGTGCTGATTCGAATTCTACAGCACAAAAATTACCCCATAAAATAGTAGAGAATTAACACATGCTATCATTAAAATGCACGAATTAGTTTCACCAATATCTATATGTAATTTACAAGGACGTATTGGATAAAAGTAGCACCACAGATAGCTCAAATGTCATACACAAAACAGCTGCAAATACAAACTACAGATATAAAATTACAGGAAGAAGCATTGTTCATATGAAACAACCATCTACACAGATAACTCGGCAGCGTATAAGACAAAAAGATTATGTTTGTTAGAGCACACTTATATTAAATGCAAAAAGTACCAAGAGTTTGTTCAAACTTTCAAACTAAAGAAGTTGAACAAGCATCAGCTATAAATTGTGCCCAAAACAAATGCAATTTTAGCAGTTGTGATTAAGATCACCAACCCCGTGACCACAAAAAAAGAAATGTTCTATTGCTTATAAAGTAGCGCATCAGCATTGCAAATTGTTAAGGAAACAACTTGAAACTAGTAGTACAAATGATATATAAGCTACCTTCCAAGCATCCAGTCGGGAACTAGAACACCAAACCGATCAACAAATTCGGCATAAGTCCTTCTGGTAGGATAGCCAGCAAGACTGATCCGAACTGCCTCTAAAACACCCTGCCACACCACCAGATTGCAATCTTAAGGCAAATATAAATCAGTAAACATATAGATGCAAAAAAAACAAAGAAGCAGCATTTAATTTCATGATCTACAGCTTGAGAGGGTGTTATAAAGCATAAGCACTGAGAATGGTAATTATGGATAAACTTTTTTTCACATGACCTTATGAATGTGGTTTCAGTTACTTGCCCAAATTGCTAAAGGTTGTATGCCTACTCAAGTCATATGATGGTATGAGGTAAGAGTGATACCAGAATGTTACCAGCATAATCAATTAATTGGGCAAGTTGGCACAGCACAAATAAACTATTTCACATAACCTTTTTTGAGCGATTATTTTACATAAACTTGACTCAACTAGTACAAAAAGGAACGATTTGAAGCAGCAGCAATCAACGGCAGTACTTCATACTTCAAAGTACCAATAGTAAACTGAGGTGACAATCAGCAACGAAATGTTATGTGGGCAGATGCGATAATAAATAAAACGATGACAAAGAATGGTAGAAGTTCTTACTCCACAACGCAGTTGGTGCAAGACACTTTGATTTTCAAAAATCTGCGGTCGATTAACAGAGTTAGGCTTCACACAGCGTACATAGTGAGGTTCTGTTGAGTTGAGGGTTTCCATGAGGGCTTGAAGTTGTTGCTACAAATCATTGAAACAATGAATATAACATACTAGAAAGAAGAGTCAGAACATCGCAAAATAAAAAGGTTATCTACGCCACTGCCTTCTTTTACCCATAAAGGTTAGTGTAAAACCCTAGAACTCTGCAATAATCATGTAGGATTGTGAAGTTATTTTCTATTTCCTATGCTTGATGTGAACATAGGAGCAAAAAACATAACTTTACATAAATAGACACAACAACCAAGTGGTAAATGGACATATTTCAAAGACCTAAAGAAACAGAAGCGATCAACAACGTACTGTTACCTTAAATCTGGAAGCAACTGATGAGAATTTGTATGAAGATCTTAAAGATTCTTCTGGCAATGAAGTAAAAAGTCCAGAAACAAATGAGCATCTTGAAGATGATAAAAGATTGCAGTGCTCTGCAACAATATAATCCCGATTCTTCTCTAGAAAAGAATCTGTTTGATATGTCACCTGCAGCAGGTCGATTCTATTATTGTAAACACCTGAAAAATTAATTAAATTACATAATATGGCTTACTTTCCCAGCATAGTGAGAGATAGAAAAATCTGTCTCTGAGAACTTTGTCTTCTCAAGCCTAGGATGGGAAGAGAAGTTTCTGAACATCTTTGTTGCAAAGGTTTGATGAGTAGATTTGGGAAACATGCTGTAAATTGAACAAAACATAGTTTAGAATATCTATTTGTTTGTCTGGAAAAGCTGGTATTTTCTAGGAGAAATAAAATCAACTACTTACCAAGCTTCATCCAGAAGTGCGATAATTCCAATAGGTTTCTGTTTTGTAGGCATATAATAGAATTAGTCTCAGTTTTGGAATATGTTATCCAAAGAAACTAAGGGGCAGAAAGATAGCAAACAACATTTCAAACCATTCCAAATACAACAAAGCAGCTTCTGGCACAAGCATGCAAACTGACAGACTAAAACATAGATGTGGTGTATAAATTAACAAGCATACTATTTGTCAATTGCAACTGACACTATTGATGCTGTTTATATTAAAAGATTGCAAAAGCACAATGAGCAATCCCATGTCTGCCATGATTAGCACATTTTTTGCCATATTTTTTAAGGCAATAACAGCATGTCACACACTTGAATTATCTCAGCATGTCATCAATTGTACAGGACATTGAGCACACGAAAAATGGTGCCAATGCCTACAGACGTGTATCTTAAAAGGGAACATGAGCTAGACTTGACAACTCCTATCTATTCCAATTACATCCGACACGTTTCAAGCCTACAACATTGAAAGACCAACACAAAAATAAATACAACCAATCTTGGAGTATGGAATGCATTGCAGCACACAACAGGTGTTAGGTACTTATACGATTGTTTCCTGCAGCTGCAAAAGCATACACAACCCTAAAATTGAGGCACCATTATGAGTTAGTGCTAGCAATCAGCAAACAGGTCAACACCCAACAGTTAGTCCTAATGCCATCAGTGCAGTGACGCTCAAGGGCTCAAGACACTAGAGCACAAGATGATCCCAGCAATAGTGGCACAAATGGCAAACATACCATCAACTAAAAGTTTGACTTAGAAACTTGAAAAGGGAACATTCGATGCAAGTGCAAACCACAAAAGAGGTTATAATCTAACCACTTCAAATGAGGTATGAATCCAAAGGTCAACAAAAGAAGGAAGAACACATCTATTTACCACACTAAATCAAATTACAAAGTATAGACTGCTCAATGATCAATCCTTTTAAACGCAGTAAGCAAAGGCAACAAAACAACCTTTTCAATCAAATCCAGCACATCTTGATTATCAATGAATTCAATGTAGCTCCAATTAATTTCCTCGCTTTTGTACTCCTCCTGTTCCATCTTGAATACATGCTGAGGAAAGGAATTCATAGCATTGAAAGTTAAGACAAGCAAGTGAATTAAACATGCAGCACAATATGTTGCTGTCCAATAAAGAGCACACATTGTTCTATATCTAACAATAGACAGTAGAACATACCTCATTAAAGTGTTGCTGAAGCTTTTCATTGGCAAAGTTAATGCAAAACTGCTCAAAGCTGCAGAAATAAATAAAGTAATATTATTAAGAATAGGGCAGCAGAGTAATATCAATATTTCAAATTTTCAATGTGGTAGCTAATTATTGCATGATTTGACCAGCATTTTTTTCAATTGGTACTAATAATATATGCAAAACACATAAAATAGTTGCGAACAGATAATAAAGTTTATTATAAATGCAAACACAATGTTGAACTGTCAAAAAATTGTTGAAAAAGAACAGTTAACAAGGCCTTTAGCTGCAGGTGAGACATTCAATTACCAAAAAACCCATAAATAAATGGTAGGTTTTTAAAGACCTGTTGTTTTTGAAGCTTTCAAAGCCGTAGATATCCAAGACACCGATTTGTACCTTGGAATCAACATCTTGACCAATTGACTTGTTAACATTCTCAACAAGCCTGAAAATATTTAATATTGTTATCTTACACAAGCAAACAAACCTTTAGAAAACAAGGCAAGGGAAAATACCAGTCAAATAGTCTTGCATATACAGTCTTTGCTAGGGCATCACGATTAGCAGCTGCTGCAGCACAGTCTAATGCTTTTATAATTATCCCTTCAGTAGTATGTATAGACCGGCTACATAGAGTTGAGACCAACAGATCTGGATCACACCTAATTTAGATTAGCAAAAAATAAAACTATAAGCAACAAATCTAATTTAAGAACTACAGAAAAATAAACTTTCTTTCATTTCCAAAATTTAACGTAATTTCTGCCACAGAGAAAAACATAGAAGTCATGATAAGCAATGATATTTAATTCTACACTTACACAGCACATTATATGGCCTGATAGAGATACACTCTTGCATACATTATCATTCATTAATACACAACAAGTTCATTCCAGAAACCAGCGTGGGAGCTAAAACAATAACTGTGGACAATTTAAAATTGTTAACTTCTCTAATCTTAAGCTTAGTCCTCACAAATGAACACAGCATTTACAGTTACCATAGAAATCACAGTTAAATACATGCACATTTAACAGATTTAATTATTGATATTCATATAAACATGCAGCGTGTATAGTGACCAGAGTAATCACAGTTTAAACTATCTATTGTAGGTTCTTTCATTCTCAGATTTAGAAATCTTCTATATAGGGTGGAAAAGATATCCATTGCTCGTCAGCAAGAAATCAAAAACCAATTCATGTAGATACATAACCTCAATGCCCCAGATCATTTAAAACTAAGGGTCTAAACTTTGGAGGACTTAAAACTAAATGCTTTTACTAGAAACGTGATTACAAACAAATAAGGATAATAAAAAACAATAAAAAGGTCACAATCATAATAAATAATCGCACATGAATAGTTTAGCTGTCATTTGGAGGTGAAAATTTGATGCCGAATCCTTAATTTTCGAAGAATCAGGTTCCTTTCCCGGAGAAAAGTCAATATTGCCAAGATGGAGAATGGCTGCCAGCGTCCGAAATATAGCATCCTGGACAAAGTATGGCGTACACACTTATTTCCAGGAGATGAAAAAAGGCAAACGACACACTAAAGTACTGTATGCAATGATATTTTGTAGGCTTTTTCCAAGTAACATCTCAGTATGTTTACATCCAGTTACAAACCTGATCGTTTCTGCTAATTCCAACAATATCCATTGCCCTTTTTGTTTTCCAGTACTCATCTTCATTATTTGTCCCCTCCAATTCATATGTCTTGCTTTGATTCAAGTAATGGAAACTGCTTGGGTGCCCAAGCTTGTATAGCTCCGCATCCTTCCGAGACAAACAATGCAAAATCAAAATTATTAGTGCTGCACAGAATCAAGTCAATCCACACATATAATAAGTTGGAATAGATTGAACTAAAATAAAATCAACAATAGCACCATATTTATATACATAAACCTCTATAGTGTTAAGTAAAGGGTTTTTTTAGAATATGTATATTAAAGTTGTTAAACATTGGGCACTATTGCACTAATAAATCAAGAAAGATTGGTCACATAAAAATATCATTAGCAGATATGTCACTAGAAGTGCTTTCAAAATGCATGATAGCGCCATCATTTCAGTAATAAAGTCGTCTTAAATTAATTGTTCCTTAATAGGCTGATATGAAAAATATATTAATTATCAAAGCTGATTTGAATACATTTTGATAACATTATGTAATAGAAATCATGATCCCACCATTATTGTAATAGAAATGCATGTCATCATAAGTACATAACAATTAAATCAAGGGGCCTTTGCATTCTTGTCCCTACTTTGCTATGCAATTGTGAATTTGGGCCTTCTTTTCAACTTTGTGATTTTGCCCCTGCTTTTTGAAGCTGAAACTTGTCTTTACCCCCATTCCGTTAGGAGGACTTAACGGTGTGAATTCAGCTGTAAAAAGACATATATGCCCTTACAGATTTTGTGATTTTGCCCCTGTTTTGACGACAGCAAAATTTGGACAGCATACATATTAAAATCTGCATATATATTGACACTTTCACACTTTGAAATCTGCATATATGTAACAAACATGTCCAAATCATATTGAAGCAAACGTCCAGGTCATTCATACATGTTTAGATCATTCAAGCAAGAAATGACATCATATATATTGAAGCAAATGTCCAGAATGAGGGTCTACATGTCTTTTCCACTCTTTTTCATTTTTTTAATTCAGTTAATCCGCCTTCACCTGATGAACATCTAAACTAGGGGCAAACGGAGACTTCGTTTTGAAAAAGTAAGGGCAAAATCAAAAAGCTAGAAAACAAGGCCCAAAATCACAATTGAGGTGCAAAATAAGGGCAAGAACACAATTGTCCCTTAAATCAATAATTAGTGATATGGGAAATATGTAGAGCTGTAAGATACTAAGATGCGATGGAGTATGATCACAAATAAATAAAAGCTTGTCCTTCAATGATAAATGTGTATTTTATCAACTTCACAGAAAATACTAAAACCATGCCAGTAACAAAACTCATATAAATGATACACAGATAATAAGTTATCCAATTGCGAAAGTCAGTACTTGGTACACATACCTTTCCAGAAGCACACAATTGATAAAAGCAATGAAAATTCCTTTCAGGATCAGTAATTTGCACAACACGAGATCTTTCCAAAAGATAGGTCCTAATGGCAGCTCCGGATATTCTACCACTTGCATCAAATTGTATCTCAACAAATTTTCCAAACCGGCTGCAAACAATAAAGTGCTGTAAGTTAATACTATTAAAAGACATTGAAAAGGTTAGATTCTACAAATTAGTAAAGCCATTGTATATTCTGAAAATACATATATATTTCACTGCCATCTTGTTTATTGCCAATCAACACCTCAGTGGTTATTATGCAAGTGAGGGACACATCCGAACCGTTCACTAACATCAACCCAGAATTGAGCATTGTAAGAGAGAAGCCTCACCTTGAGTTGTCATTTCTAACTGTTTTTGCATTGCCAAATGCTTCCAATAGAGGATTAGACTGATGGAGGGAAACAAATAAAGATCTTATAAGATAACACCCTCAATAGAATGGCACAGAAATCAAATATTTCACAAAACCAAAGGTGGAATCTGTATATAGCAGTGCAAAATACTTACTTCAAGAACCTGTTGCTCAACTGTTCGATCATCAAGAGCAGCTTTGCCACCAACGTAAGTAAGATACTGCATGATAAGCTTTGTTGTTTCGGTTTTGCCAGCACCACTTTCACCACTAACCAATATTGACTGGCTTCGGGATTCATTCACCATAGCCCTACATCAACTTGATAAATGTTAACAAAACAAATTATATCACTAGACAAAGCTGCAGGGGTATCAGAACTAAATTAAAATGTAAACCCCACCTGTATGATGCATCAGCTACTGCAAAAACATGTGGACTCAACTCCCCTAATCGGACACCCCTATATTGTTCCATCATGTACTCATTGTACAGGTGAGGCAGCCTTGTGAAAGGATTAACAGCGATCAAGATGCTTCCAGTGTATGTCTATCTCAAAAAGGACAAATACAAAAGCTGTCATAAAAGTAGTCTATAGCTGAAGCAGCAAAACAAAAGGTACATGTATTTATAGTAACGTGAGTTTACCAAAAATGTGAAATTACATCATCATTAATTATTAAACATGACAATCGTGGAGCAGTGATTCTTCCAAGTAAACGCTATGAGTTTATAGCCAAAAAAATACCTTTAGCTATATGGGTAAAAAAATTATACATTGCATCAATTATTATTTCTTTAATTTCATATAGAATAACATAGTAGCTTATGCGTAAAACAATCATTCTGTTGTAAAGGATTCACGGTATCATTATTAGATTAGATCATAAATTAACTGCAGCACACAAACCACTCAGATGAGCTTCCCAAAATTGTGTTCAGATTGACAAATTGCTTTGCCATAATTGATTATCATTTAATTATTGCAGATTGTGTGGCTTTTATTTCAATGTATTTAGTCAAAAACTACAAAAGTGTTGATATGTTTGACTACACCAGAACACAATTATCAGAATTTGTCTGCTGAGAATTTATTAATAAAAATGCTTAGTAATATTAGTGGGGGTTCTCTTGAGCTTATCTTATCTACTTATTTACTGTAGCACATCACTTCGGGAATTTTTCGAGGTAGCCTCGAGAGCCGGTTGGCCTTCAATTTTGGGATTTAGAGAGCTCATCTAAATCCCTAAATAATAAAAAAAAGCGGACTCAAAAGTAATAAAAAAAGTGAGATAAGTCAAATAAGACCGAGATAAGTAGTTATCCCCCACTTAGTATGCCAACTCAAGGCCATGTGCAAATCATCATTATGGAAACTTACATGACTTCAAGTAAACAAATTTTGCACTTAAATGTACGTAGGGATTCATGGGTAAATAATTGTGCTTTCAGTACTGTTGCCCTAGGCGGCACCTAGGCGCTAGGCCCTGGCCTCCCGCCTTGGCCACCTAGGGAATTTTTCCCGCCTAGGCCACTTTCACCAATGTTTCAATAAGGTTGGGATGGTAGTCACTAAAACAATAAAAACAGTGCTGATGAACCACTTACGTATATCTCGTTCAACGCATATCTTCTCTTTAGATTGTATAGGACACCGGGTTCATTAAGATATGTCAGCTTGGTCATGTCATCGACATGTCCCCCACCAAGATCTTCATCAGTGTCCCTGGGCAGCAATTTCTCTGGAAAAACTGTAATCTGAGAACAGAAGGGAGTAAGAAACTTAATCAAATCAAATTTACATCACAAAAAAAAGAAGCAAATCATTTTTTTTATTAAAAAGAACAACTAGTTATGTTGAGCAACAAATCCTAATGTAAGCAAAATTTGATCAAATAGAAAAATACTTCAGTTTTTCGACGTATGGACTAAAATTCTGACTTCAAATGCAAGTCCCAATTAGCTTAAAGGGCGTGAACATATGAGAGAGTTAAACAAAACGTTCCCACTGTTCAATAATCTCAATAGACATTTAAAGCAGGCCAGATTGCCTACAACTAAACAACTAAACAGAATCTAATTGGAAATAAGACAGGTCATAGCATCAAAACAAACAAGCAACTCAACAGAAATATAACTCAACTCAAACAGTAAAATTTGAACTGATGGCACAAGAATTCCAAGTTTGCCCGAATTATCAAAAAATAAAACTATCTATATCTATAGAAGTTATAAGTCGTAGCTGCCATCACGATTCAAATTTCACAGCAGAAGCAATCCAGGGTAACTAGCATAACAAATAAAAGCGTTCAAGAGGTCCATAGAATTATCCAAACGTACTCCAGTTGAAAGCTTGGGACTATTTCTAAGATTGTACAAGTCAAACAAGTATGAAGTATCAGCTCGACGAAATTAAAATCAAGTGGCTAAGGATTTCAAGTATGATCAAATTATCGCCACAACACAATAGCCTGTGAATACTATCATCTGCAATAAAAATTCTCCCCTCGAACGAACCAGTGAACATCCAAAACCAAGTAGAAAATTATACCAATATAGGTTCAAATTAAATATCCACTTGCGCTACTTCCAACAATTTGAATCAGTTTTTTCCTCACAAGCGAAATTTACACCGAAACAACTCGCAATAATTTGGAAAAAGTATATTGAAATTAGTGAACGACCTCAGTTCACTAGTACCAAAACATGATCAAACCAACACCAAAACACACCGATCTCCGCCAAACTCAACCAAACATGAACCAATCCAACACCAAATATGGCCCCCCCTGATCATATCCGAAGCCACACTCGCATCCATAGAAAATTCTAAATGATGCAACGCAAACTTAAACCGCACGGAATGGGGCGACAGCGATAGAGCCAGACAAAGAAGAGACCGTGCCACCTTCTTCCGTTGGCTGGTGAGCACGACGACGGCCCGCTCCTTCGCCTCCACCACCTCCGCCTCCACCCAACCCTCCCCCTTCTCCTCGACCCAGACCTTCGACCCCTTCCGGTAGCTCATCTCGCCGAAACCCTAGCCCCGCGCCCCTCGCAACCCTAGCCACACCGCGAAAGCCGGTGGCGGCGGCGAGCACGAGGAGCGTGCGCGGTCTCGGGCGCAGAGGGTGGCGGCGCCTTATCGGAGCTCCGGCTAGAGCGGGGCAGCGGCCGGTGCTGCTTGGAGCCGTGGGCTCATGGCGGAATTTTTTGCTTTGGCTTGGCGCTTCTTCTCTCGTGCGCTTTTCAGTGGCCAAAAGAAATGTATCAAGCGGGAGGAGGCGCCAAGGCGGTAATGTTAAGCTGCGCGCGGGGTGGTGATTGCAAAATGTCCCCGCAGAGGTGGCACCGGAATTTGAACGGCTGAGGGGCGGAGGCGTCATTTCCGCCTGCGTGGCAGGGGCAGTGGGGCCCGCGGGTATCAAGGCGGTGCCCAGGTGGGGAGGAGTGCGCGGCAGCGGCGTCCTTTCGTGGGGGGGAAACTATCTGGGCACACCGGGAAGTCCGATCTGGCTCATTTTAAACTTTTTATTTGAATGCATGGACTGCTTCTTTGCGTTAGGTCCCTCAAGTGTTATCTATTTACTAGACTACATGGAGGGGGATAAAAGGATTTTTGTAGAGTAAGATTTTGATAATATTCTTCCTAAATTGTTGTTATTAGTCCAATATAAATATTCTGTATGTATCTTGCAAATTTAATTGTTCCGATACCTGGTAGGCTGGTACATCCAAACAGCCTTAAATTAATTTTACAGTTGTTGTACCCCATCCCCAGCAGGAGTGTCGTAGAAGTGCAGAACTACCGTCTTTTCAAATTCATCCACACAGAACTCCTTACAAAAGCATCGTGCGATGTTGCCACAAGGAATGTGCTCGGCTTCATTTGCAAACTTGGATGTCACAGCACATATTGTTCTTGGAGAAAACAAAAGTATAAAAATTTAACTTTATCTCCCTTTCAAGTAATTGCATTTATCTAGGTATTGGCTTTTTATGTCATTGGTGAAAATTTTATCTTTTTCATTTAATCTACATAAGCTATCAAAAAATTACAGTATTATCAAATACACAATAATTTCATGTTATTATTTATGATTACAAGTGTTGAAAATTAATTTTTAATAATGTTTTTAACATAAAATATTGATGATAAAAATACAACAAAAGTAGGTTGAAAATAATGTATATTTGATACTGTGTTTTTTAGAATTTTAAAATTGTTTATACAACTTAACGAAAAAAATTATCACTAACGCATAGGAAAATACACATTTAAATACAATGCCTCAGATGCGAGAGGTCGTTTAGTGATGACATACGTGGATTAGGAGCTTTTGTGGTATCATACAAAAAATTATCCCAAAAATATAAGAAGAGACAGTACATTTATCAATATAGCTCATTATTCATGGAGTCGTACGATCCAGACATGTTTCAATCTATGCACCATATAGCCACAATTTTCTCACAATTGTGACAAGAAATAAGGCTAGTGATCTAGTGTTTAGTTTAATGCTACATTATGATATATGTGTTAAATTTTTTTAGTCAAAGGAACCACACGTCATACACGTCACGCTTCAAGAAACATGTGGCATGAAGTAGCAATCCAAAGACTGTTTCGGTAACAAAATTTGGAAAACTTTTATTCTCATGAAGGAAGCCGACAGAGATGCGAAAACCGTGCAACTACGCCTGCAGCTCATGTCCTTGATCATTAGCCCACGTCATCGTAGCTAGCTCATGCGGCCGCCCCATATGTGGCTTTTGTAACTAGCATTGGCCTTTTTTCATTTCTACATTTTTGTTGGTATATAACTTATTATCGTTTCTCCGGGTAAATGTTTCAGCTTTTTTAAAACCCTCCAAGTCTCCTTTAAGCTGAATTTTTTAGCTTCCCAAAAATGCTTCTTGAAGCTCTTAAAATCCATCGTTTCCGGTTAGCCTTTTGGTGGTATATGTACAAAACAGTGCCACATGTTCATCCTATTTTAGTTGTTTCTTTCGCACAATGAAATACTACTTCCTATAATAAACTATGCTAGTTTTTTAAAAGAAATTCTTAAGAACAGGTTTAGGGTCGTTCTCTTTAACTTATCTTTTTATATCTGAATCGAAAAGTTAAATGCTTTGACTAGTCTAATTTTTTTCTTGAAGATACATCTCAAAAGTACTCAAAGTACACCGAAGTTTCAAAACTAACTCAAAAGGTCCTCAAAGTTCAATTTATAAGCAAATAAAAAAAAAGATAAGTTGAAGAGAATGACCTCTTGTATGCCCACTCTTCATTCAAATTTCAAACCAAGGGGAAAAATACTGTAGGCCAAACTTCAGAGAGTTTTAAATACAAGAACAGCACCCACCAACCATCCCGAAACAGCACGTGCCTCCCTGTGCCCGTCCGATCATGGGACCGTCACTCCATCTGACGGCCTAGGTTCGCCCGAACGGGGTGTTTGAAAACAGGGCCCACCAAACGAATTTACGAATTTACCCTTTTGTTTTTGCTAACCCACGCCGCCTCCCCGGTCGAGGACGGCGGGCTCACGACTTCACGAGGCGCGGTCTGTCCTGTCCAGTCCTCTAGGGCCGAGCCGGGAAGCCACGTCAGACGATGGAACAACCGGCTACGCTTGGTGCACGGGGGCTTGTGCCACTGACGTTGGGCTCCAGCCATCGACGACGACCTCCACGTGGCCAGCAAGACGGTGCCGTGGCTCGGCCCACGGGCTTGCGTGCGGTGGACTTGTTCGACTGCGGTGTGCGTGCAGGTGAGGGATTATTTGGGGGAAGCTGTGCACGCTAAGGAAAGGCTTTTTTTTTTCTTTTCGCCTATCCTTTTCGTTACGCTCTTCCTTTGGGACGCTTCGGTGAATGTAATTCCTTCCGAACAAGAAAAGACCACGTGAATGTTCAGATGAGTGAGAACTCCACGAACACATATGCCCTGTTTCTTTTAGCGGTTTCTGGTGATTGGCGGTTTTCCTGTAACAAATTTATAAGTCTTCCAAAAAAAGTGTAATGAGCCTAAAAGGATAATTAATTTTTTTTAAGAATTAAAATTTACTGTAGCAAACCGCCGACCGCTAGAAAACCGCCTAAAGAAACAGCACCATACTTGCAAAAAATGCCCGAAATGCCAAGGAAATACTGATGTGATTATCTGTAACCACAGAAGGCCCCAAATGTCCAACACTGCTGTAAGTTTGCTGGGCCGAGGCTTTAGCCCAGTAGCGAAAGTTTACGTTGGGCTGCTGTGTGGGCCCAGGGTCTGGAAGGAGCAATGTCCACTCGGGCCTGTCACTCGCTGGTCACCACTCGCCGCCGTCGCGATCACGGCAAAGCCGCATGGAAAGCTGCGTCCGTGCGCTGCGCCAGGCTCTTCTCTTTCCCTTCACACCCCAAAGGCAAGGCAGCGGTTCCCAAATCCCCCATCCGCTTCCTCCGTCGCAGCCGCCAGCCCGCCATTTACTCTCTCCGCCCTCCATGTCACGAGAAACTCGCCCACTCCGCCCGGCTGGGCCCACGCCGCTGCAGCATTGGTCCCAAATCACAGTAGTGAAGCAGTGATGGCTAGTGAATGCTGAATGGTGGCAGTAAGAGCATCCGTAGCAGGTGCTCTATAATACTGTTTATCTGGATAGAGTAGCTGATGGAGAAAAGAAATCTTTTAGAGTATAGTGTAAAGTGTGAAGAAATTTTAGAGTGAGGGATAGAGTATGTGGGAAATAGTGGTATAGAGTAGTAATTTAGAGTACCAGCTGTGGAAGCTCTAACAAACCATTCAGTGTCTAGTTAGTCGCTGGTACTACTGTTATGTTACTAGAATCCGTCAGGGGATCACAGTGGCATGAACTGGGACAGACAGGCTTGAACAGCACGCTGATCGAGCAGACTGCGCATGATGCATCCAGAAGGATGTTGCCAGCACCATTTTGCCAATGAAAGCCCCAGCCGAACGTCAGTGACACTGTAAAAGCAGCAGCAATGCCTAACTGCATTCCTTTACTAAAATTTCATAACAGAACACCACCCCCTTTTGAGTACAGTTCGCATCATCCCAACCCACACAAGAATAGCAAAAAATAAAGTGGGAAAAAATCGAGAGATATAGCTAGAGAAAGGCCAAAGGGAGCAAAACACCGCGTATTTACAGTAAGCTGAACACACAAAAGTATAGAACGATGTCTGCACCTCTACCCAAAATGCTACACGCTGCAGCCAGAAGCCCAGAATTCTATAGCCACCTCGAAAAATTCTCGAAGTTACGAGATAAGCCAGATTAAACTTTTAGATAAGCCCAAAAGAACACCTCCCGAGCGACTCGGTGCTTTGTGATATGGCCTCGCCGAACTTGAGGAAGGGCTCCGAGTCGGACGTGCTCGACGAATTGGCGCAGGAGAGCGCGTTGCCGCTTCGAAGGCTGGCATACTCGTATATGTAGCTCGGGACCGTGAACGACTGCGGCAATGCCGGTGGCTGTGCCGGCTTTGGGGGTGGATCTGGGTGGACCAGGCGGTCCATGACTCGCGCGACCTCGTGCATCGTCGCCCGGTCGGACGGTTGCCTCTTGCTGCAGAAGAGCGCCAACTGGAACGCCCTCTTGACCTCACCGAGATCTTTGGATGTGTCGGCGATGTCTGGGTCGACCGTTTCCATCACCGTGTTGTCCGCGGCTTTGGATAGGATCTGCAAGGGAGCAACCGATGACTCAATGAGCTCAACAAACTGGTGAGCACTGAGCAAAGTGTAAACTGGAAAGTACTAGCAGTTGTTAGACAACCACGCTACCGGGTGTAGTCCGAGGTTGTCGATTCACACGCAAGACAATCACAGATGAACACAGATGTAGGAGGGGAACGATTCTTTATTGCTTTTTCATGTATGTACAATAGGGAAAACCCCTCCTCCTTTTATAGAGTAGTTCTAGGGTTTCGGCATGGGCCAATACCGGGTCTTCGTGGGCCGGTTTCTCAACAGTAGTCAGCTACAATTACCTAGTTCAAAAGGTTAGCTAACTATAATTACTTAGTTCAAAAGGTTAGCTGCAATTTTGACGGTGGTGTGTCGCCTGTAAAATTTCAGCCACATGATTGAAGGCAGGGGACAAATATAGCAGGCTTTATATATGGGACAGTGGCAAGTCATGACAGAGCTTTCACAATGAATCACACCATCACAGTGCGGATAGATCTACTCACATGATAGGTTGGTTTCATGTTGCTGGTCCCCTTCAAGGAACACAGTCCTAATGCCTAAGAATGTGCACTAAAGAAATAGAGATTTTCAACTAAACTGCAAGAAGGTGAAAATTAGTTACCAGGTGAAGGAGATTGCACTCATTGTCAACTGGCTTTTTACCCGTCAGCAATTCGAGCAAGACGACGCCATAGCTGTAAACATCGGATTTCTCATTGAGGTGGGATGTGCGTGCATACTCAGGGTCAATGTAGCCAATGGTGCCCATCACGTAGGTTAATGTGTGGGTCTTTGAGATACACAGGCTCTTGGCAATACCAAAGTCTGCAAGATGCGCTTCATAGTCTTCGTCTAGGAGGATATTCTTCGATTTTACATCCCGGTGAATTATTCGTGGGCTGCAGCCATGGTGAAGATAAGCCAGACCTTGGGCCGTGCCAAGGGCAATCTGGAGCCTAGCCTCCCAATCGAGTTTTTTCTTCTTGGATGAACCTGCTAAAATCAACAAAGATTTCCCAATTAGAATTTAGTTGCAGAAGTTTCGCGACCTATTTGTTTGCTATGAAAACATCCTAATCCAAAAGAACAGAAAAGGCATCGAGACTCCTTAGGAAAGTGACCAGCAGGTGCTTGCTGGTAGAACAGGTGAAGGCCTGGACAAACAGAAAGAACGGTCGTTCTAACTACTGATCACTATGGAGCTAACTATTTTCAGTGCACCCCCACATGCACTCTGCATGTCATGTCTCTGCCACCAGCACATACCATGTAAAACGTCCCAGAGGCTGCCATTCTCCATATAATCGTAGAAGAGAAGATTCCCAGAAGGAGATAGCGAGTACCCCTGAAGACTGACAAGATTCCGGTGTTTGATACTCCCAACAGTCTCAAGTTCAGTCTCAAATTCCTTCAGGCTCTCAGGGTAGTGAGCATATAGCTTTTTGATTGCCACTGGCTTGCAGTTCTTCAGAACACACTTGTAAACTGTACTTGGTGCCCCATACCCGATAATGTACTTTTCGCTCAGATTTTCGGTCATCCTCATTATATCATCGTACGCATGGAGAGCCATATTCATGTGGAGGATCACAAGCTTCGGAGCAGTATTGCTCGTTTCAACTTAATGAATATCTATCGCATAAAAATAACAATATCACTGCAACAAAAACCATAATAAGTTATAAATAAACAAACAGTGCATCTGTCAAGCTGAGAGTCGGTACTGTGCAACTATTTGAGACAGGTATTAATCATTTGCAAGGTCAAGTGTGAGGACATAAAACTTGCCAAATAGCAACAAAATTGATGGTTTAAAGCATCAGATAGGGACATTGGCACTTGGCAGATGTATCACCTTGTTTGCTAGACATCTTTGAAAGCTGGTGGACTGTGCAGTCTGTGCAGCCAACAAGCAGTTACTAGGACCAACAACAGGATAACAAGTCCACCGACAGCAATACCAAGAATAGCAGCACTTGAGAATGAGGCTGCATAGAAAATGTTATAAATATGATATGTATATTTATCTATAGGCCAAGGGCCTCTAAATATAGGATACATAAGAAGTCTAGATAAGGCTAGGAGAGCCTAGATAAGGCAAAGACTCTAATACTATCCTAATACGATAAAGGACTCTGATAATATCCTAATATATCTCTAACACCTCCCTCAAACGCAAGGCGTAAGCAATTGCATTGCATTTGAAAGAGAATAGACTAAAAAAAAGTACCCCTCAAATGCAATGCATATGCAATAGCATTGTATTTGAACAAGAATACAAAAAAAATCCAAAGTCTAGACCATGCAAATGTCGCTGTAATTGTCGTAGCATGTAGGCCTGTGAGCATGCAGGCCTGTTGTGATAATATGCCGACATCCAGAAGAACTCCATCCATCCATGATCACAAAACAGCTAAGAAAGCATACGGTGCAAAGGCAAAGTCTAGACACAAGGATAAAAGGAGATCAAGGAGACGATAAGATATTGAAGTGTGTCAAATCAAGCTAAGAAGAAAGTTGACCGACTGTTGTGGACTCGCACAGTATAGACAAACTTAGGGTCCGTTTGGTTCTGTAGGCTGGCCGGCGAGCTCGCCACGTGCAATTGATCATGTGAGATCGTGTTTGGTTGGTCTGCAGCGCATGGCGAACTGGCTCGACGCAGCAGCTCATGCACCGGCCGACCCCATGAACTTCTTGGCAGCGGCCGTTTCCACAGCCAAGCTTCATGCGGCGCTTTGGAAAAACGCGAACCAATCACATCCTTAGAGACCAAGAAAAACTTGGACTTGGGTGGACACGATGAAAAAGAGACTAAGGTTGGGTTCTTTTCAGCTTATCTTATCCAGCTTATTTGATTTATCCTGTAACATCGAGAATTTTGCGAGATAGGCTCGAGAGCTGGTTGGCCTTTGTGTTTAGGGTTTAGGGAGCTTTTAGACACGTCTATGAGAAAAAAAGACTCAAAAATTAATTAAAAAGTGAGATAAGTCAAATAAAATCCTGACTTATTTGACTTTTTATTATTTTTTGAATCTGGTTTTTTCCTATCTCGAAGGCGTGTCTAAAAGCTCTGTAAAACAAGTCAAACACAGGGGACCCGGCTCTCGAGACCATATCGGGAAGCTCCCGAAGTTAGGAAATAAGACAAATAAGCAGATAAGACAAATAAGTCAGCTGACAAGAACAGGGCCTTATGCCACTCTTAGATGCCGCCAATGGCAAAGGGAACAAACAAGCAAACCATAAACAAAGACCACGCCTCCGCTAAAAGGCGCGCACTTCTAGCACTACCAACACGAGTAAGCCAAACCAACCCCACCGTCAACATGAGCTCTAGGAGACTCGAGCAGGGGAAGGGCAAGGCCAAGGGCACCGACCATCGTCAGCGCTGGTGGCGGCGAGGAGGAGAAGAGCGGCAAGGACCCTGAGGAAGCGGGCCATAGAGGAGCGGTGACACGTGTGACGGACCAAATCCTGGTTAAAATTTACCAGAAAATATCCCGAATGCCAACTGTCCAGGATTTCAATTGGATTCAGAAATAGTATAGCCTACTTATTTTATTACATGTTACAAAATAATTTACAACGGACGTGAAATTATAATCTGGTAATAAAAGGAAAATATATGCCCATATGCCACAGGCAAAGCCTGAGCATAAGGTAAGCCTTAGAAATCGATCATATACGAATTCTTATCTTCTTCATAAATGTTCATTTCTGATTTTAAAGTGGATCCTGTTCAAGAAATAAGCAAACTGCCCGCATAATGCGGGTAAGTACTAATCGTACTCGCAGGTTTTCACAAAAATGAAATATTAACTATATGCAATTGGAATCAAAAGAATGTAAAAGCTATATTTATCTGGAATATATAATACAACATTTTAAGACTTAGTCATCATTTAAAATTGTTTTCTAAAACATTTAAATAAATTTATAAACCATTATCTCCTTTCTCCATCCTTAACTCATCAAACGACCATTATCTTTTCTTAAAATTCATGGATTTATTTGAATATAAATAGGTATCACCCAGTTGACACAACTTCATATACCAGAAGTGTGGTCCATTAATGTTTTTTTATTAGCTCTACAGAACCTATCCAACTTTACCCATATAACAGCTCCTTATAGGGTTGGATGATTAATGTATCATTTCTATTCTCATTAGTCCAAGTTTTGTAATGTTCCGCACATGCGCAAACATTGGAGAAAACCCTGGCGATATTGGGCTCCGCACAGACACAGCCGGTAACATGTGAATCACTTGGTCCAATATCCTAGAAACCTGGCAATGCCTGGCCTCTGCACGATCATTACCGGTGACTACTCGGCCAGCATTCCAAAGGTATTGTAAAAACACTAGGACAATACCTTACTCATGCAATTACCACTCTGATAACTCATGCCTACACTTTTCAATTATTCCGTCTTCTGTTCATTGTCTATCCAAAAGGCAAATGAATACTATCCTACCTGTTGAAATAATTATATATCTAGATTTTTCCTATACTAAGGTATAGTCAAGTTTAATCATTTTAGGTGGGCTTTTGATTGTGGATTTGGAATGTCTATTCTACATAAAATGTTAAATACCATAATTTAAATAAAAGATGATTCTCAAATAAATAACTAGAAAGTAAATGCAATAAATAGATAATAAACAAAATTGGGAATTCAATATGCTTCAAGAGTAGAAAACCTGCCTTATTTGGAGATCGGATCACACTTAATATATCTTCTGAACATTTTTGGTTGAAATTTCCAGAGGGCGTAGTTTGTTGTCTATACGTTGCAAAAATAGAAAAGAGAGAAAATTCCAATAAATATCCAAATAAGAAAAGTTTTAAATAAACGATGAAATATATACAAGGTCTAGGTAAAAAGGGTGATGGGTTGTATGATTTTCTAAAAGTTTGAAAATATTTTCTAAAAAAAGAGTAGGGGTGTTGAGATAAAATAGGTATTTTCTTTTGGGCAGCATAAAGTTAGGGTTAATTTATATGATTGATAATTTATAATTGGTAATAATAATTATGGAAAGATTTTTATAATTTATGGTAAATTGATGTATAATAAGATAGAGTTCATATTTTAATATTAATTTTGGAATATTAATATTTTTTTTAACTTTGTAGTGGTAATAATTAGAAGAATTGATTTTTGGCATTATAATCCTATATAGAAATGTTTTATATGAGTTGAATGGAATATATAAAATTTACTAGTAAGATCTTATATTAATTTCATATTTAAGAAAAATTCTAATTTAATTAAAGAAAGGGTTTCAATTCAAATTTGAATTTCTATAGGTTTTATTAATTTATTAGATGATAATATGTTTAATTGGATTTATAATACCTTTTGGGTGATAATATGTTTAAATGGATTTATGATAATTTTTAGTATTTTAGAAATAAATTCTGAAATTTGGAAATAATTTTGTATATGAGAGGAAAAGCAAAAAGGATTTATTAAGGTTATTTTATTAAAAAAGTATAGTGTTTTATATTTTTATATAATTCTTCAATTCATTTTAGATTTTTATGAATTTTTGTAGAATTTATAAAAGTGATTTGATATTTTTAAATAAATGTAAACAGTATGAATGGAAATAGAAATTAGAAAGTAGTTTAAATTCTTGCTGGGCTTAATGGCATTGGGCTTAGCCCAATTGGTTGGGCTGCTGCGGCTGATGGGGCTGACAAGGGGGACCGGGTGGTCCGTGAGAGGGGAGGCATGCGCGTTTGGCTTGGCTGGGGCGGCTGACAAGGGGGACCAAGTTGTCAGCGGCAGAGAAGGGGAAAAAAATGGGGAAACGGCGGAGGCATTGCCAGCGACGGCGAAGGAGGGCCGGCGGTGAGCAATTGGATGGGGAATTGTGCAATTAGGGTTAGGTGGATCCCTTTGGTGGTATTGGTGAGGTTAGGGATGGCCGGAGCTAGCGAGGTGAAGAGGCTATGGCGGTGGTGTAATGGGGCAACGGCGAGGAGGGATTTTCGGTGAGAATCGGGCTTGGGTGAGGGTTGGGTTAGGTTTATGGCGATGAGTGGAGGGTTTTGTCTGTCGGTGTCGAGGCCGGAGGGGCATCGGAGTGGCGAGGGAGGAGGT
This sequence comes from Olyra latifolia, assembly GCA_036346145.1. Lineage (NCBI taxonomy): Eukaryota > Viridiplantae > Streptophyta > Magnoliopsida > Poales > Poaceae > Olyra > Olyra latifolia. The sequence goes on from CM070524.1 coordinate 4,933,073, forward strand.
CGCCGGAGCTAGGAAAGAAGACGGCGAAGAGGGCGGTTCAGGGCAGTGGAGAGGGAATGGACGGGCGGGGAAGGGAATTTGGGGTGGAAGGAAGCCGGAGAGGGAGTTTTATATACGGAGAATGGAGTGGCGGCCACGAATGGCTTTGTCCGTGGCGGCGACGGCGGCGTGAGGTGGCGGCAATGGATAGGCGGGCTACTGGGAGCGGATAGAGGTGGTGAGGTGGAGGGATGGGTTCGCGGTGGCGTGAGCTATCCGGTGGTGGCAATCCGGGGACAGAGTTTGGACGGGAGCGGCGGAAACAACGGCAGCGTTGAATTCCTGTAGGTGACAACAACGTCACTAGGATGAACAGGGCGGCGGAGCAGCGGGAGGAATATGACACTGGGTGGCCGTTGGATTAGATGTAAACCAATGGGCGCCGTCGGATTTGAATGAGGGGACTGACAGGTAGGACCCGAGGGTCAGTGAGAGGTGCAGTGGGGGAGGCTTAAGTGGAAGCGTATTTCCCAAAAAAGAAAGCGTATTCCGGAGGTTTCCTAAAAAGGAAGGTTTTGGATTTAAAAGAAAAGGGTTTTCTAGAATTTATTTATAGTTTTAAAAATTCATAGAAAATAGTATATAGCTTAGAAAAATATTAAATAAATTTCTAAAAATCTAGAAAAATGAGTAGAATCCAAATATGAAATAATATTTATTATTTTATGGAATTTATATTTTTGGAAAAAGAGAGATAGGGTATTCTCTTTAGGGAATAAATAGGAGTTTAGTTTAGAAAATTCTTTAAAATTTGGGAATGATTATAAATATATTTTTTGCGAAAATATTTTATGCCAAATTTGAAAATTTTGGTATGTGACAACATGTTAGCGCAACCGTCTCTGTGAGGTAGGCGTCACGTCGCTTGGCGGTGGTAGATAGCAACGTGAATGCGAGTGTTTATGGTTGGTTTCCTAGGTCGTGAGTCGTGCACTCGTGCCTCGCTTTGGTTGGGCTATGCCTATAAGCTAGGGCGAGTAGTGCCGGCAAAGCTTGCAGCGAGTAGGCTATAGGCTAGGAGTTGAGGGGTTGAGGGAGAGACCAGAGGATTTCGTGTGAAGGTGATGCAGAGATCTATGATCCGTGACAGCGAGGGTTGCAGATCCTCTGCCGTAAGTAGTGTCTATCTTCGTTCTATCCATCCACCCATCAGCAATTCAATGAACACCTCTCTTCTCATCTCTCTCCTCTCTTATCTCTCCTCTCTCCTCACAGAATATGAATGTCCGATGGTGAGGGGGGCTGTGACATACCCTTATTTTCCCATATTTTCAACATAAAATTTTCCGCAAAAGCCATATTTAAATCCTTCTTAATATCCCTTAATTTTTGAAATTTTTCAAATTCAATTCATATTTGTTTCAAAAAGAAAGTCACCTTCTTTTATTTTTCTAAAAATATTTCTTCTAGAAAATGTCGGGACCCTCCCTGGCGGAGGGAAGGTCCCACCTGTGCTTTACCTGTACTAGTCCCTGGATTAGTAGCTATACACACAGATACAGAATTTGGATCACAACCATAACGATTAATTTACATAAATTTACATCAGAGTACGCCGTATGGCGTGGTTACATAAGTTTGGCTCAAAGGCCTTACAAAAGCGGAAGTCTTTATTTTACAACTGAAACTCCAAAAGTGGGAAACCAAAACAATCCCCACAGGCAAAGCTGGAGGAACGCAATCCTAGGCGTCGGCGTACTCCTCGTCCTGGACTCCGTCAGCGAAGGTGTAGGCTTCAGGGTCGCCATCTTTGGGGTCACAGGGGTACTCCACACCTGCGCCTCGGAATGCGCAGCCCCGCGGCAAAGCGCGAGGGTGAGTATTGGTGAAAATACTCGCAAATCAATTAACATATGCATATGCATGGTCTAGACAAGGAATAGGTAGGCTCAGTTACGGAAAGCAGGTTTTGAAATAGTTTGCCTAATATTTTAAAGCAATTTAGGGAAAGAAGTGAAGCAATCAAATTAATTGATAAGACATTTAAATCATCTGGCCCCAGCCGGCTCATGCCCAAAGGCTGGCTCACGATACAAATCGTGGTTTTAATCCAAAACATTTTCCTTACGGCTAATCTACCGAAGGACCAATAACTCTCGACGGCTAACCACCGTATGCATAATACCGCATGTCGGCTAAACCACCGAAGGTCATCTCCTCACGGCTAACCACCGTAGGCTCCCAAAACAAAACACGTCACCTGTCGGTTTTCTTCTTTAAAACTCTGAGAAAAAGAGGAAAGAAAACTAACATTGTGGCAGCGCCACCGTCGTCCGCCCTTGACCGTGGGCACGGCTTTCTAGAAAGTTGTTCACTCTGCAGAGGTCGCACGCTTTACCCATGAGATGTGGTTTTTTCTAGGAATCACTCAAAGGAAAATGATCACCACAAGGCCTTTGACAATCTCGCTCCTAGTTTGGCATCCCCTCTAAGGTTTCCACCGCAGCGCTGGTCTCCCCAGTTGGCTGAAGCCTCCTCTTGAGCCTGGTAGGTTGGCGAATGCTTCGCGCCTACTCCACCACACGGGATGTCCAAACTAAGAGTTCGAAGGCTACTCAACCAGGTCCCGCCCATACAGGCACTCATGGCCGCACTGTTGTACTTAGTCTTGACCACCACAAGGTCGTGGTCCTTAGGGACTGGGGTGGTTCCCACACTGGACCCAATTCTCGTGCTTACTGCACCAGCCAATCAATCCGTCCACCCCAATCAAGTGTTACAAACATTTCCAGAAACCCCCAGGTGACATACCCGCCACCTGGCACTAAAAATTTTCCCACAGCAACACCCTGCTACTGCTAATCAAACAAGCACTTTGGAAACAGAGAGATACTTTTGAATTGAAACAGATATTAAACCAGGGTGAAGTGTTCATTGTGTGGTAATCATCTAATAAAAACTAGTACAATGACTAAGTAAGATTAATTAAGCTGATCAAGGATTGGCAGGTAATTATGGATTAATTAGCCTAAGGTTACCAAAAATCAGGATTAATAGCATAATTAAAGTGTATTAGGTTCTTAACTAAATTCCTACCATTATGACAATGATTAATTAACATAGCTATGCACATTTAGTAAACTTCTAGGAAAACATTTGTAAAACTGGGCATTGATATGGTCAAAGGTAATTAGAGGAGATGTCAACAATGACTTGCCGTGATTGTAGTCGTACTCCTGCCGGGCTTGATCCTCAGTTCCCGGCACGGATCCGGTCGAGTCTAACGATAAAAAACAACACTCACATTTAAACAACGAATAAAATGAAATTATGCATGCAATGGATATGCATAAACATGATGATGGTAATTTAATCTAAGACTTGTGGAAATTTTTATTTTACCTCATTTTATAAATTTTTAAACCCTATTTCATATGGAATTTAGTTAATAAACATATGTGGTAAAAATATTTTTATTTTAAATGGGAGATGCAGAAAATACACTAATTTCATAAATTAAATATTCATTTTATTTTATTTAGCAATCTCAGAATTTATTTATTTATTTTCATAGATGGATATGGAAGTCAAGCAATGTTTCCCACTAGAAGAACTAAAAAAAAACGATATGAGCAACCTTAAGCCATCATGGATTAGAAGCATTTTGAAGGAGGTGAGGCAAATAAACAAGTTGTAACAAAAAGCACCAAAGAAACAAAATCAAACACAAGAACTCGACAAGAACAAAGCCATAGTTTTGGATGAATTAGTTTCTATTACTTGAGAGGGTTTTTTTTATAGCCACACCTAGGTGGGAAAATCTCAAATGAGCAGAATACAACACCCAAACTTCTGTCCTATACTTGGTGGAGGCAGCCCACTCCACCCTTTTTTTTATAGGGCCACCAAGTGAACCACAACCCATGATTTCTTACCTCAACTCTAAACAAACAAATCAAATGTTAGGATTCACCCACTCAATAAGCCACTTATATGGCCTAAACCAACACAACACTCAGCCCAACATGGCCCACACATGTCATACATGGGTTTTACATAAAACCCGATCAACTCGATGCAACGGGCCTCTATCTACCGTACTTGACCGCTCCGTTTCCGTGCCTTCGAGCCTCCAACCCGAATCGGAACATTTGAGCCACCTCAAGTTCATCTCCATAGCGTCTTCATGAGCACCAAGCTTGAGCCCATCCGCCTCGCGACGTCATCACCGTTCTGGACCTAATCCACCCGACCTAGTCTCGGCACCATCGCCGACCACGGTTGCCTCCAAGCCGACGCCCACAAAGACAAACCATTTTCCACAATACAAAATATATTCTTACCTCTCTAACCTGCATGTTAGTCCAATATCATGAGTTCAAACATATATGCATGCAATCCACAAATCGGAACCGAAAAACACTTTTTTTCAGCTTTCCTCTCAGCACACCAGTGCACAAAATAATTTTTATAAATTCATGTATTGCTCAATAAAAAGGTCACAACATGAAAAAAAAAATGCACCTTGAAATTCTCTACAACTTTTGTGTACAACACATAATGTTTTGAGTATAGGAAGACCTCTAAAAATTAAATCTACTACAATCTGTCATAGGAGGCCGAACCGGCTTAAATCAAGTCTCAAAATCAAACCATTATCCAAATCAAATCTGAGCCAAATATACTCATCACAAAACATGGAGTACCTCCACATAGTCTTACAGAGTGGCATATAATGAGATCTTCCTTTCAAAAAAATGCTAGCTCAAACTCTATGGATTTCTCTAAATAGTTGTTTCTCTCGCAGTCAGTTTTGGTCCAATGTTCTAGAGAGTTGCATCCTTTACGAGCAGGATATTAGTGTATCACAATGTATGTTCCTCACCATGGCACGGATCCGCCACGGCTCCACCATGCAGCACCTGGAGCGACGTCGAGGCCGGACCACCTCCGTCGGGCGACACTCGACGGACCACCTCCGTCGGGCGACATCGATGTCAGGCATCCGCCGTCGTTCGACGCAGCCAAGCCGCCACTGCTGTAGCCCGCATGCCCCTCTCCTTTCTCTCCTAGCCATGGCGCCGCCCTCACACCTTCTACCAACACGCCGTCTCTGTCGCCCCGCTCCACTTTTCATCGCCTCCGCGCCTGCATCCTCCCCCGCTGAGAACTGCGCCGCTGTCTCCCACCGTCCACCTCCGTGCTTGAACCGGCAATGCCCGACTACTACGCTGCCTATCTTGCCGACTACTACGCCGCTCTGGCCACTGTTGGGACCAACCACTAGAGTTACTCTGAGCATTGGCATGCACTTCTGCTGCATCCTTTGTCCCAGTGGGACGTGATTGATGATTCTTCATCAGGTGTACATCATGTTTCTCTGCCTCTAACAAGGTAGAGATCAACTCAGAGTGTTTTTTATACTTACATTGACGATACTATTGCTGGAGTATCATCATGGTGGGATGAAAGGTGCCCAAGGTCTTATCAATCATCTCCTCTTCCGTAACACACTTGTTACAGAATCTCAACTTTGAGATGACCTTGTGCAGTGCAGAGTTGTACGCTGCCATAGATTTAAAGTCTTGGAAGCGTAACACCGTCCACTCTCTCTGTACTTCAGGCAAAAGAACGAACACCTGTTGGTTGTAGCGCTCCTTCATGGAGCTCCACAGAGTCAACGTGTCTTCCTCCATCATATACTCAGTCTTCAATTCTGGGTGCAGGTGGTGACGTATGAAGTGCAACACTCCATACTTAATAAGATCCGGTATAGCCGATGCGCCCTCTGCAGGGGGCGCAATGGTGGCACCAAGAGAGCAGGCGTTCAAATTGATCTTCATATCCATCGCCCAGGTCAAGTAGTTGCTCCCATCTAGAGCAAGCTCGGTGAACTCCTATCTGTTAATGTCAGTCATATCCTACATAGGGTCCAAGTGTTTTTAGAAAAAACACACCATATCCATATGCCAAATAATTAGACCATAATATCATATATGGTTATCCTACCATGTTTTCATCAATTTACAAATAAACGGGGTTTACGGATCATTATGAGCAAATTAATATGATCAAACCATAGCTAGGAACCAATTAAACGACTTTATATGCTAATATATGGCAGGCAGGAGTATACACGCAAATAAAATAGTCACAGAAAGGTCATAAGAGCATATGTTTAAATTATATATTTGCATCTAGGTCCTTGGGAGTGGCTGGCTAGGGTTTGTGGCCGCTGCCGCCATCGCCGCCGCCGCGCCTGAGCCACCGCCGCCATCGCAGTCTGGTCTTGTGCGCCGCCGCCGCCATCGCTAAGCGCCAAGAGCCGCCTCCGCTGCAGCCGCAGGTGCGTCTTGTGGATGGGCTCATTAGCGTTGCGAGGATTCGATCTTCTAGATCGATCTCACGGTTCCCGAAGAACTCATCTGCTAATCATCTATTGCAAGTAATTTTAATAGATCAAAACATAGATTGGATCAAAGACGACATACCGGTTTGATGAAAAAGAGCGATTCGTGCTGATAACGTATTATAATAATCCAATATTCACACAATTACCAATCATAAGATCAACCAGAGGGTTGAACATAAATGAAAATAGAGAGAACATACATCACCATAGTTTTTATTGATTTCAATTGATTCTTGTTTACAACAGGGTGTCTCTCATATTCATAGTCCTATCCTAACTCGGTTTTGTCCATAATACCCCTAGAGATAAATCCTAATAGGCTTTATCGGGCAAGGGGTATACTCCCTCCGGTCACAAATAATTGACGTTTGAGATACGTGCCAGTCAAAGTTTTGAAACTTGAGTCACGAATATCCTTTTAAATAATTAGATTGTGCACATAAAAATTATATATGTAGATTCGTCTCAAAAAGTACTTCAATAATATTACAATTTTAGTAGATTTCAAAAATAAATTACAATAGTAATTAGTGGTCAAAGTTGTATCTTGAAGACTGTACAAAGTCAAAAACGTCAAATATTTGTGATCGGAGGGAGTAACAGTTATCCCTATTTGCAGCCCCTCTCCTACACGGTGGGGATGATGATTCTCCCATCAGGATGGGGATGATGATTCTCCCATCAGGATGGCGGGATGCCATTGCTCGGACGTGTGTGATTCTCCGCCGTGCAGTTCTCAGCGGCGTCCCCTGCGCAGCCAGACCTCGGCTTTATTGACAAGACATCCATGAGCAGTACAGTGGCCACTTTCTCATTCAGGAGATTGCTACTATCTTTATCTTGTTTTGTTTTCAAGAGACACTGGACATTTTATATGCCATATCGGCAAGCCGACAATACAGTGTTAAACATCGCTTAATTAAATTAGTGGACCTGTTTGAGATAAACCTAGCTAGCTGCAAGACTCTCTCATCAATAGCTCAAACACTGTACGATTTGTATGTAGAGTTACCCACCGATGCTATGCATATATATGCTCCAGGATATATATCAGGGCACAGAAACTCATGGACTGTTTGGTTGCCTTTCAGCTTAGCCAAGTTGTATGAGCTCAGCCAGGCTAGTGGGAGCCAGGTTGAGTGGATGTAAGAGATGTTGTTTGATTGGTTGCGTAACGTTTGACAAGCTGTCTAGAGATATTGTTTGGTTAACTGCATTACATAAGAAGTGGGATGAACAAATTTAAGAGATGGATACTATAAAATCAATAAATTTTAAAATAAAATTTTTTTTAAAACAAACAATATGAAATCAATAAATTTAAAAACGAAACTAAAAAGTTATAAAATAAATTCTAGAAAATCAATAAATTAAAAAACAAAATTTTAATCATTTAAAATTTATATGGCAAGTGTGGTCTAGTTTTGTTTGAAAAAATGTCAGGAACGCAAAGATAAAATCGATTTGATGATCGAAGATACTAATCAAAAGATATTGGCAAAAATGAAAAGGAAAATAGATGGAATCTTATCTAATCACACCGGCTAACATCACTAGGCAGTGGGCTTGTTGCAGTCCGCCGGTCCTTGTGCATGCTGTGGTCGCTGGCCTTGTACCGCACTGGGTCACTGCGCATTGAGCCTGCACGCGCATAACACGAGGCGTGGAGCCTACACCTGCGGAAGCGCCCGATCTGTGCGTTTCTCCAGAGTCAGGATATTGAGAGAATCTTGCATCTGCAGAGCCAGGCTCAGAACCAGATACAAGCAACCAGACACTAGAAAAAAGTGAGATTCTACATCCGTGAATGCAAATCTATGTGCATACAGACAACCAAACAGCCCGTCAGCAAACGAGCAGAGAGTAACCAGGCTCTGCTGGAGCTAAGGGGTTGTTTGGTTGTCTTCTCAGCTTAGCCAGGCTGGTGGGAGCCAAACTGAGGTGATGCAAGGGTATGTTGTTTGATTGGTTGTATAAGATTAGACAAGCTGTGCAGAGATGTTGTTTGGTTGACTGTAATAGGAGGGAAATAGCAAAACAAAAAATATCTAAATAAATATTAGAAAATCAATAAATTCAAAAACAAAAAATAACAATTCAAAAATATCTGAAAATTTTTTAAGACCCTGTACTTGCACATACGGTTCCAATTTTTGTCTCACTGAATTTAGATATCGTTTGAATTTTAGAACATTTTTAAAAGTTTGAGAAGGAACTACTCATCTTCTTATTAGTCTCTGTACATGCCGTGTACGCCGCTGGGCAGTGGGCCTCCCGTCGCATGCGCGCATGCATCCGCGCCTACATGCGCCTCGCTACGGCCGATTTCTGCTTACGAACTTAGCCTAGCTGCGCTCCTTATTTTGCATCCGTACAGCCCTGGCCAGCCGCCTAGCTAGGCAACCAAACACACGTAGCTGCGCACCGCCTGGGCCTGCCTGGCATCGGCTGGGCAACCAAACAGCCCCTAAGCGACGGCCACCATGCATGGATGGATCTTGTCGTTTTATGCAGGTACAGGGTAGTAGCAGCATTGCACATTTGCACGCGGCAACGCACGGATATCTATAGCATTGGCAAAAACCAAAAAGGACAGGGTATGATAAGCGAGTGCATGCTTGCTTCTTCTTTTTTGAGATGGGTACATGCAAGACGCACACAACTCACACCACCACACACACCACACGCACGTACACGCGTGCGCCCAACACACGCTAGAAACAGCGGCTGTCCTAACACATGCTAGGAACAATGAGTAGACAACATGGCACATGCGTGTGCGTACCCTAATTTATTCTAGGTGAGAAAACCCGGTTGTTGATCCCAGGGATCGAACCGAGCCGGCAGGGGTGCACACCAGTGCCCTTCCCACTGCGCTACGCGCAGTTCTCGCATGCTTGCTTCTTTGGACGACGACAGGGGAGGCAGCCTTCGCATTAGAGCATCTCCAATGGTATAGCCAACCATTAGTTATAAGAAATGGACATGTCATCTATAAATAGCATATAGCCAATCTCTCTAATAAACTAGCTATAGTATGGTGTATAAGCCCCACATGTAATAGAGGGCATGCATCTTGAAATCAGTTAGGGTGCGTTTGGTTGAGGAGCCAACTGGAATGGAGCCACTCCGTTCTAGGTCTCAGGATGTTTGGTTAGAATGGAGCCACTCCGTTCCAGGCCGCAGTGTTTGGTTGTGATCCTCATGGAGCGGAGTCACTCTCTATATAGAATATTCCCCATAGATACAGAACCAATCCATTCCTATTTTTTGGCCGAACGGATCCGCTCCACTCTCAGAATCAGGAATGGAATGGCTCCGCTCTACTCACTCTCCAACCAAACGCACCCTTATAGACTGACTATAAATTAGTAGATAGTCTTTATCTCTCTCCTCCTTAAATCTCCTCCACATAAGCAAAAATACTGAGTTGGCATCCTTATAGCTAGCTGACTAAGCACCATTGGAGATGCTCTTACCCTTGTGGGATCGAGAAAAGTTCGCTTAGCTTATCCTCTCCACGGTTTTCTAAAAAAGATTCACCGAGTGAAATCTTCCATGGGTTAATGATGGATTGATGGCAGCTCTTGAGGCACTTGAGCCGTCGATCTGATCCAGTAACCACTGTGGATATGCCTTATTTGTGTTCATATTTATAGCAATATTTGTGCACACTTTAATTTAGAGTAATTAGCTCAAGTTTTGAGCCGACGCAGTCACACAAATACATATGTGCTAGCTCCATTAGTCGGTGTATCATTGTTGTAGGTCTTACTAGTGATGTGTCCGTGCAAGTTAGTGAACGAATCGTTGTCAAAGCTCGAAAGGCGCTGCATCACCACCAGCTGGACGCGATGAACGAGCTTAATTTTGCCGTCGAAATTTTCGTGTTGATGAGCATTTAGCTGGTGCACATATGTGACGCATGCTTTTGGCCTTATTTGATTCAACTGATTATAATCTAAAAGGTTGGAGATTCTAAAAAAAAAGGTTTGGAGAGACTGGAAAATATATTTAAAATATTTTTTGGATCTTTAAAAAGAACCACTAAAAGTTCTGAAAAAATGACTGCAAAGTGTTATAACGTATAATTTGTAAAAAAAAAGACAAATTTTAATCTGATTTTAAGCTCAAAAGAGGAGGAGGGCAAGGAAGTCACAGTCAACTCTTGACTAGTACAACTGCACGCACAATACATATACAAGGACACGCATCCTCTCTGCAGAGGTGCATAGCGATCTGTGTCTGCAATGGCAGAGTTCTGTAGCGATGTTACTGTAGCATCACCACTGTAGCAACAATACCGTTTCAACTGTTTAAAGTTACGGTAGATCACTGTGGCTACAGTGAAATATGAGGTGAAAGGCAGAGAAGTGGAAAGGCAGAGGATACTCTATTTCCGTCTTAGTTACAGAGTGTTCTTTTCAGCGTTTGTGTTTACTTATAAGCTGGAAATTTATAACTCCTCGATAAGGATATCTGAGGGATAAAAAAATTATAGAAAAATGATTTTGAGAAGAAATAGTAAGACCTACAAAAAATTGGTTACCAAATGTCAAAACGTTAACTTGTACGAAAATAACAAATTTTCAGCTTATAAACTTAATTCCAATGTGATCTGAGATTCAACGCCCCAACGCGCATCAGCCCAAACGTACACCGGATCTGACGGCACCGTTACCCCCAAATCGCAGCGCCGTTTGCCCTCAAAATCTCAGATTCGTCGCCTTCCCTGATCCCTCCACACATCTCCCTTGTCTTCCTCTCTCATACACAGAATCCCGCCGTCGCCGCATCCTATTCTTTGTCGCGCCGCCGCCTCTGGACTCAGGAAAGGCCGAGCCTCCCTGCTGCTTGCCCTCCCGTATCTGCACCTCTTCCTTCCTTCCTCCCCTCCTCCCCGCGGCAGAAACCCTAGGTGTCGGGACGGGCTGCCTCTCAACTCTAGGACAAGCTGCGCACCATGGAGTCCTGACCGGCCTCCTCCACCGCGCCTCCAGAAGGTCTAGGACGAGACGAGGACGTCGGCGTCGGAATGGCCAGCAGGCCAGGATGGTCTGGCATAGCAGAGCCAGGAGGCATTCACCTCCTCCTGCTGAAATCAGCAGCAACAGCAGATTTGTATCTTGTACGAAATGGTTAGATTTGCTATGAACTGAAATGCATGTAATGTTGTTTTGAAATCAGCCGCAACAACAGTGTCAAATGCAACAAGAGGATGTGGCGACATTGTTGTTTTGAATACTAGCACTGATTTGTAATTTCTGAATTGAATTTCCATGGGAGCATTGTTACCTTGCTGAGATTGTAAGGGTTGAAGCCTGACAGTAAAGATCCTGAGGACTTTTCTTTTTATTGTTTAGTAGGATGCAATTGGAGTGAATGCCATATGCAATTACATTATTGATGCAATTGGAGTGAATGTCATGTGCAATTACATGCCTCCCAATATTTTTTCAAAAGCAAGGCAGAATTTTGTTGAATGGAAATGAGAAGTGCCAGACTACTCTTTTTCAGAATAAGAATAGTCATCAGCATCATATGTGCCTATATAATTTTGGAGCTCCTCACGATGGTGCAACCAAAAGTGCAGAGCTCCTCCTCACTCAGATTTGAATGGAAGTGACAGGTCTGAGATATTTGTACACACCATAAAATAGAAAAGTCTCACATTTGACATGGTCACATTTGTATGCAGTTGCAATGTTAATTTCAATACACACCGAAACCAGATTAGTGCTCAGGTTCAATACAGGCCACAAGCATTTGCCGTGTGTGACGCATGCGTGCAGTGTACGCAGGCCATGCACGTTTTTTTTTTTTTGACAAGGTGCAACCCGGACACACAACTCACGTCACACTCACACCACACACCCTACTCATATACCCGTGCGCGTCCAGTTTCTTATTGGGGCAGGCGTAGTGGGAACGCGTAGTCCCACTGAATATGCATCCCGAGTGTACCGTCTTAGGATTAAATCCTGAAAGGGGCACGCGTAATTCCACACCACACACCCTACTCATATACCCGTGCGCGTCCAGTTTCTTACTGAGGCAGGCGTAGTAGGAACGCGTAGTCCCACTGAATATGCATCCCGAGTATACCGTCTTAGGATTAAATCCCGAAAGGGGCACATGTAATCCCACTGAATATGCATCCCGGGTGTAGCGTCTCAGAATTAAATTCTGAAAGATAGAAAGCCGGGGTCGAACCCCGAATGGCTGCTCCCACGACGGAGAGCAGACCAACCGAGCTACGCTCAGCTCTCCAGGCCATGCACGTTTTGGTGCTATGTACTTGCACCGATGCCTTTGCCCGGCATGCATGAGACGAGCCGATGGCGAGCCGTACGGAGCATTCGGGCCAGCTCTACCGGCCCGTAGTCGATCGATGCATGCCTCCGTAAGATAGGCGAAGACTACAGCTGGGCCGCAAGTGTTTGCAGATGTGGCTATGGTCGAGGCGTCAATTGACATCAAGCCCAGTTTCGAATGCTCGGGGCTAACTGGGCCTTCGTCCGCGACGTCAATGGGATGGCCCGATAGAAGTAAATCTGTGATTATGCGCTATATGGGTTTTTTTTCCCTTAACCTGGCTTTCTAAGAACACATCAAGCTAATCCACTAGTTCTCCTAGGTTTATATATTCATTAACTCTGGACGAGATGGATACGTACCAGTAAGTGTTAACGCTGACACAAGTCGGCACTCGGCAGTATCTGACAGTCCAGATCCAAACCTACAAGAGTACAAGATTTTCTCGCCAACAATCTCCGGTCTCGTCGCTGAACTTCTGTCTGCTAGCTGTGCACAAAGTCTAGGTAAAACCATTGGCTTCTGTCTTTACCGGGGATTCGGCGATACTACCCCAGCATCCTTTTCTATGATGCAGTTCACGCCTTCATGGTATCCTTATCTTCTATCTAACAAACGTTTTTTTTTTCCTTTACTTTTGGTACTCCTGAAGTTGTTGGGCGTTGGACCCTGAAGGCTGAAGCCACAGGTGACCAAATTAGTGAGCAACACTAGGATTAGGAAGAGGTCAGGTCTAATGCAAGCAGAAATATTCATAGAATATCGCAGTGTTAGTATTAAACTCGGAGCAATAATGGCCAGGAATACACCAACTGCTGCTTATGCAGGTTTTGACAATTAGCAGGTCGGTAAGGCATCAGTGTCTGACATCACAAGTCAGGTAACACCAGTAGCATACTCCTATTAAATGATATTCTTCTTGTTTTGTTAAGCAGTTTAGCAAAGATGAAGAATCTATTAGGTTCTTTTTAAAAAAAATATTTAGTTTTCAGGGAGTTTGTTGCTTGGTTAATTAGATGCTGCCGGGACATGTACTTCATTTTTAAGAAGTATGAATTGCAAAGAAGCCACAATATCATATCCTATGAACCATTTCATTTTTTTAAAACTATCTATCAAGAAACAAATTGCACACTCACAGAACACAACTTAAACCCATAATTTGCAAGTGGTGTTCCCCAACAGAGCTGTCAATTGAGTCAGACACTTGGACCTGATTGACGAAAAAAGATTGAACCGATCGTAGTTGCCAGGCTGCTAGGCCAGCGTTAGGAAGTGGTCATCTTGTCGCGTCTGATAGGCATGGCCGCATGGACTAATGATAGCATCAGATGGAGGAGGACACGGCACTCTGCTTCATCCATCCAGTGACGCCGATAAGCCATCTTTGATTGGGGATGCATGCAAAGCCAAGCGAGATAGGCTACAAATCCACTACTGTGCTTGACAGCTACGACAGGTTCTCACTAATGATGATGCTAGCCATTCGTGAATAAAGAAGTCCTTTTCATGAGAAAACAAGTCCCTATATTTTTTCCTTCTGATTTGGATAACAATTGCAAAGACGCGATGCTGAACTCTATCCAACAGACTAGGCCATATTGCCATCCTTTTCTCCCCCCCCCCCCCCCCAAAAAAAAATAATAAAAATAAATTGAATTGGGGTGGCACGCACTGGAGGAACATTCTTTGCTCTGCCTTGTCATGTCCATGCGCATACTTTAATTTTTTTTCCCCCGAAGTTGATTTCATGTGCCGAAAGAGATAATTTTTTTCAATTCAAATAAGAGAGAGAGCATTTTTTACAAGATCCTGAACTCGACAAATGCAGAGAGCTAGCTGCCGTGTGCATGGTCTTCGTCTGGAGCTGGCTGACAGAAGAGTGCTCAAGCAGAGAGTCGTTCTCGTGCGTGTTCCCCATGCCCGGCTCCCCACCATGCAGGCATGGGCTGGTGCAACTGACACCGAGGCAGTTCGGTTATGTCTGACGATCCACAGCCACAGTTCATCAAATGCAACGCTCACGAACACACGTAAAGCCGTTAAATTCTGGTACAGGTAAGTTTGGTTGGAAATAATAATAATAAATAGCTGAAAAATTCTGGAGCAGAAACTGGTGACTTTTTGCCTGCCGATCTTCAGGAATCAAGAGTTCAGGGTAGGTCAGTGGAATGGAGGTATACCTCCAAAAGCATAGAGCGTGTTGTGTCAATCGCCATGATGCACGGGGTGGAGAGCTCAGAGTCACGACTCACGAGTGATGACCGGTGCGTGCGCGCGCGCGCCTAACGATTCCACGCTGGGTTCGGTTAGGCTCGTAGTGGGCCCGTGGATCACACCGTGGGCCCGTGCGGCCTTCTCGCCACGCCGGCGTGGCCCAGATAAAGAAAAGAGCCAAGGGCATCGCTGTCGCCGTCCTCCGCGCCGCTCCTCCTGATCTACGCCGTGCCGTCTGTTAGACAACCACGCTACCGGGTGTAGTCCGAGGTTGTCGATTCACACGCAAGACAATCACAATCACAGATTGAACACAGATGTAGGAGGGGAACAATGCTTTATTGCTTTCGTGTGTACAATAGAAACCCTCCTCCTTATATAGAGCTCTTCCAGGGGTTTCGCATGGGCCAATCTACGGCCTACGTGGGCGGTCGGTTTCTCAACACTCCTTTGGCCTTTGCCGCGAGATGCATATGTCTCATTAAAACTCCATAAAACCCAAATGGGAAAAATTTGGAGAAAGAGTACATAAGATACGCCTTGCCGCATTTAATTGCCTCGTTAAAAACCTTATGTGAGAAACTTCGTGAAAACTCACTAAGGGAAAAAGAATACATTCACCCAATTTTCAAGTCGCCAGGACATTCTTTGGGTACTTAGACTACATGTCTAAGATTTACTTTGGAGTATGTGAAGATTCTCCCCGAAATCAGACTTCTCTAAGTCTTTTCATCCCAATTCCTTCACGCACCTTTCGAAAGTAGATGCTGGGAGAGACTTAGTGAATAAATCACTAAATTCTCGCATGACTTAGTGTGCAAGATCTTAATCTCGCTCGTCTTATGCATTTCATGAGCATAGAAGAACTTGGGGTTAATATGCTTCGTCAGTTGCTTTTCACATAGCCCATTTGCATTTGAGCAACACAAGCTGCATTATCTTCATAGATTATAGTGGGGGTTTGCTCAATATTCAGTCCACATGACTTCTGGATGTGGTGAGCCATTCTTCGAAGCCAAGCACATTCCCGAGAGGCTTCATATAGGGCAATTATTTCCGAGTGGTTTGTGGAAGTTGACACAAGTGTCTGCTTGGACGACCTCCATGAAATGGCCGTTCCACCACAAAGGAAAACATACCCGGTTTGTGACTTGCCAGTATGCGGGTCAGACAGGTAACCTGCATCTGCATAGCCAACTAGATTCAATTCTTGGTTCCTTCCATAAAACAAGCCAAGATCCTTGCTTCCTTGAAGGTATCTGAAGATGTCCTTGATCCCCTTCCAATGTCTTTTGGTTGGCTCTGCACTGTACCGAGCCAGCAAATTCACGGCGAACGCAATGTCCGGCCTAGTGCTGTTCATGAGGTACATGAGCGCACTGTCGCACTTAAGTATGGGGTTTCGATCCCGTGACTTCCTCCCTCTTCTCTAGGCTCAGATGGGTCTTGGTCTGCTTGCAGTGACCTTCCAACCATTGGGGTTTTCGCGGGATACGCCTTTTCAAATGCAAATCTCTCTAACACCTTCTGGGTGTAGGATGATTGGTGTACCAAGATTCCACCTTGGACATGCTCAAGCTGCAGGCCCAAGCAAAATTTAGTTGTTCCCAGGTCTTTCATTTCAAACTCAGACTTCAAGTATGAGCAGGCTTCTTCTATCTCTTTCTTTGTCCCGATGATGTTCAAGTCATCCACGTAGACAGAGATTATACAGAATCCATTCGGGGATCTCTGTATGAATACACAGGGACAATCTTCATTGTTTGTGTAGCCCTTTTCGCAGAGAAATTCACTCAAGCGATTATACCACATTCTTCCTGACTGCTTGAGTCCATACAGTGATTTCTCAAGTTTCACACTGTATAGATTTCTATTTGCTCTATCTTGGTTCGGGACAGGGATACCTTCTGGGACTTTCATGTATATGTCCGAATCCAAGTTTCCGTAAAGATATGCCGTTACAACATCCATCAATTTCATTTCCAACTTCAAGTTGACTGCCATTGAGATCAAATACCTAAAGGTTATTCCGCCCATGACCGGGGAGTAGGTTTCTTCATAATCAACTCCAGGACGTTGAGTGAAACCTTGAGCAACCAGCCTTGCTTTGTACCTTACAATTTCATTCTTTTCATTCCTCTTCCGAACAAAGACCCATTTATGACCTACGGGGTGAATATGGGGAGGTGTGCGACATACAGGCCCAAACACCTCTCTTTTGTTTAGAGAGATCAATTAAGCAGATATTGCCTTCTTCCATTCTTCCCAGTCCGGCCTTTTCTTGCATTCTGCCAGAGATGCAGGCTCAGGATCGTGGTCGATGATGGTGGCAATTTTCTTTGCAAAATATGCATCTACATTGGCGGTTGCTCTATTCATAGATTCTCCCGTTAATACATAATTTATGGCCATTTCATCATGGGGTGCTTCTTCTTGCACTTCTACTTGCCTTCCTCCGCTATTTCCCATCGCGGGGGCAAGTTCCTTTAGTTTTTCTTCGCCTATGTGTGCGCACACATTTTCGTCGGCGACTTCCTTCGGTGGAAGATTTAAGTCTGGTATTGCCCTTTCCTCGGGCTTCTTCCCGGTGCAGTGTCTCAACTGCTCCCTTCTTTCTTTGGGGCATTTTGTGATAGGTCGTGGTAAGTCCCTTGCCCTTCTTTCCCGGACGTCTCCGAGTATTTCGGGTTTGAGGAGCCGAGTTCCCGTTCTTTTGTTTTTGTTTGGAGGCCTCGAACGGGATTCGGGTACCTTCTATTTTCTTTGGTACTTCAACCCTCTCGGTGCATTTCGAAAGGTACATGCGACTTGACCACGCTTTCAAGTCACAAAATGATCAGCAGTTCATTTGCTAGGTTTTGCAAATCAATTATCTTCGACTTCTTGATTTGCTTCAAGAGTGCGGGGTCATGAGCGGGGATACCAAAGGGAATGCCATATGATTTCTCGACATTTTTCATCCAAAGGTTGATTTCTTCCCCCTAATGACGGGAAATTATCCTCGTCAAAAATACAGTCAGCGAACCGGGCCGTATGCAAATCCCCGGACATAGGTTCCAAATATCGGATGATAGATGCACTTTCAAATCCGACATATATCCCATGTTTACGGAGTGGACCCATGGCACTCCGCTGTGGAGCCGGTATCGGTACATATACCATGCATCCAAATTTTCTAAGGTGGGAAAGTTTCGGTATGACCCCTTGCACTAGTTGCATTGGTGAATGGATGTTGTAGGCTGATGGTCGGAGATTGATGAGTGCTGCTGCGTGCAGGACTGCGTGTCCCCAACAAGTGTTGGGCAAGTTACAACTCTGCAAAAGCGGCCGGGCAATGAACTTAATTCTCTTGATCAAAGCCTCTGCTAGCCCATTTTGCGTGTGGACATGAGGTACGGAGTGCTCAACTGCGATGCCTAGTGCTGTGCAGTAATCATCAAATGCCTTTGAAGTAAATTCTCCGGCATTGTCCATTCTAATGGACTTCACGCGATGATCGGGGAAGGTATTCTTAATTCTAATGATCTGCGAGATCAGTTTTGCAAAGGCATGATTTCTGGTGGATAATAAGCAGACGTGCGATCACTTCGAGGACGCATCAATGAGCACCATGAAGTACCTAAATGGTCCAGATAAGGGCTGAATTGGACCGCAAATATCCCCTTAGATGCGTTCTAGGAATGCAGGGATTTCATCTCTTACTTTCATAATGGATGGCCGAGTTATTAATTTCCCGGTGGCACATGCGGGGCACACAAAATCTTCTTGATTTGGGAAATTTTTAACATTCAAGTTATGGCCTTGCGAGTTGTTTACTATATTCCTCATCATTCTAAGACCAGGGTGGCCTAGACGGCAATGCCACAGGGAAAACAATTCAGAGCTTCTAAATGCAGTCTTCAGGGAAGTATACACTACGGGTGCATTTATTCTTGTGTAGTACAACCCGCTTCATATGAGGAAATTTCTCTGCTACCATCTTTTCACATCCCGCATACTTCATGATGCATAGATATTCTTTGCCATTCTCTTCAGATGTTTCTCGTGAAACCCATTGGCACGGATGTCTTTGAAGCTTAAGAGAGTTCTTGTAGATTCTGGCACAGAGTGCTTCTTCAATATTCAGGGTAGTACCCATAGGCAGTGTAATTGTGGCTCTTCCGGAGCCTATTATACACGGATTCTTGCCTGCGATGGTAGTAATGCTTCCAGTGTTCTTAGTGATTGACTGGAAGTACTTGGTCTCTCTCAAGATGGTGTTTGTCGTGCCACTATCGACAATACAGATTTCCTCCATTGGGTGCTACACGGATTCTAGTAAGATACAATACAATTCCAATCAAAATAGTGGCATAATTATTGCTTGCAAAAATAGAATACTGAAAAATAAACTGCATGTCCAACCATGAGAAAATAATAGTTTGCTCTTCTAGAGCTTACAATTCATTATTCAAATGTTCACAAATGACTACCACCATCCAAAATAAAAGAACTAGAAAGTGCTATTCATGCACTAAATTGATTCAGTGAAGAGGGCGTCCACTTCTGCCTCGATGTCGTCAACAGAGGTCTTCTCCCCTTCATTAGATGGGGTTGTGGTGTCAGGGGCATCTAAGGCGTCATCGTCGTCTGCTATGGCGAAGTGTGCCTCGGCTTGCATTTTGCCCTTCTCCTTCTTCTTAGCTTGGAATGCAGTGACGACATCCTTGGGTTCCCGGCAAATCTTCGACCAGTGTCCCCAAGTGCCACAACGAAAGCACGTCTGGTTCTGTTCTCCATACGGCTTGACCGGTGGCTTCTCTTTGTCATTTGACTTCTCTTGGGCATTAGGCTTTTTCTGGGCTGATTTCCCTCCCTTTCCTCCCTTTTTGCCCCTATTCCTTTGATTGGGCTTTTTATTTTGTAGCTATTGGCATTGACTTCGTGCCATTGCCTTTTCCTCGCTATGAGACAAAGTTCTTGCGAAGAACTTCGCCCCGCGATTCCGCAACTTGCATCACATCGATCGTTCGCTATACTCCTTGTGCGCTGTCCCGTCGATAGCTACGCAACCCGGATAGCACTAGGGTGGAAGGTAGAGAGTTTTCGATCTTTTTTTCGCTCTGTGATCTTCTTGCCACAGAGAGTAAGATTGGTACAAATCCTATGCAAAGCGGAGTTGTACTCACCACGCCTTATAGTCTCGCAAACCTCAGCGGCTCCAATCCTGCTGTGCTCGGGCAGATAGTGTACTTGAGCTTTTCAAATCGCTCGAGTGCGTTTCCATAGCTCAGTGCACTCCTCACCATATATTCATTCTTCAGAGTGGCCGAGAGGTGGTGCCTAAGAAAATGCAAAGCTCGATCGTTTCGCTTCCCACAGAGGTTGCTCATCCTTCGAGGACCCTAGGCCAATGGCAGATCGGAGCTTCTTGCTTCCGAGCACGATCTTTACATCAGATGCCCACGTGAGATAATTCTGACCATGCGGGGCCAGTTCCTGAAACTCACGGTTCACGATGCTCGCATCTCGCATGTTCATTAAATTCTTTTATTAGATTACTACGTGTAATCCGGATGATGGTCGTCAAATTTTAATTTTCCCATGGATTTCAGTAGACTAAAGTAATAAATTCATGCAATCATGTCAAAAATTCATAAAATAGGCATGAAAGCAGTAAAAAGGAGCTTCAAATTCAAAAAACGGGACTAAAATTCAAAATCCCGAGGGACCTTTTATGCTAGAAATGTATTTTCTATAATTTCCAGTAATTTTCAGGGGGTTTCTGTAATTTTTGGTATTTACAGAAAAATTTGCTATGTAATTCTTATACTTTACGGGGCCTAGGTGCAAAAATCCGATGGCCCACGATTTTTTTTCTTTCCTTTTCTTTCCCTTTTTCCTTTCTTCCCACCGGTTTTCTCTCGCACAGCCCGCTTCTTGCGGCCCACTTCTCCCTCGCTTCATATCGGCCCACCGCGGCCTTTCTTTTCTCTTTCCTTCCACCGGCCTACAAGGCCGGCCCACCACGTCCCTCACGCCCCGAGGCCCGGCCCATTCTCCCTGCTGGCTAGGTTTTCCAGCCGCCGCCACCGAAGTTCGTGGCGCGAGAACGAGGCGGCGACGCTTCGGCGGCGGGGCGCGCGGTCGTTCCGGCGGCGGGCGGCGGCGCTACCTCGCGTCGCGTTGCGGACGGCGGCGCTTGCGGCGGCGGCGGCAAAGACGTCTTCGTGGCGTCGGCGGCGGGCGGATCGATCGCGAAGCGTATCGCTTGGCGCGGCGACGCGTCTTCGTGGTGTGGCGCGGGGACGACGGCGCTCGCAACGCGGCGGCCGACGCGGCGAAAAAGCTTCATGCGTGTACGCGGGCGGTGGCAGCAGTGATCCGACGCGGGACGGCCGGGATCGCGCGACTCTTCGAAATACGAAGAGGCGACGTCCTTTCGAAGGCCGAAGGGGGACGCCGGCGTGGGCTCGGTCCCGTCGGGCTGCGGGGGACCCGAGGCGCAGTGACCTTGCGCACGCGCTGTGCTGCATACGCGCGGAAAACCGGGCCGAGGCGAGCGACGGCACTTCGGGTGCAAAGACCGAGGCCGGCGGTGGATGAGCCGCGCTACATGCGTGGTCAAGTTGCATACCGGATTTTGCATCGCGCATCTATTAAAAATAGATCTACAGATTCAATTCTCATAATTCAATTTTATTTTTACCTTCGTTCTTCGTGAATCGAAGTAGGGATTCGACGACTGTCGCGTAAGACAGATCGGCTGGTCCTGACTAGACCTGCCGGCGTGATGGCGATTCGATGCCGAAAGTACGTCGATGTCGTCGTTCGATTCCTCCGACGTCTTGCGATCCTCGAGCGTCGTGCTGATAGCGTGTTAGACAACCACGCTACCGGGTGTAGTCCGAGGTTGTCGATTCACACGCAAGACAATCACAATCACAGATTGAACACAGATGTAGGAGGGGAACAATGCTTTATTGCTTTCTCGTGTGTATACAATGGGGAAATCCCTCCTCCTTATATAGAGCTCTTCCAGGGTTTCGGCATGGGCCAATACCGGGCCTACGTGGGCCGGTCGGTTTCTCAACACCGTCCTCCCTTCTGTACTGCTTTCTGTCCTGCAACGTTCAGCGTGAAATCCGACTTCGAAGCACAAACTCCACAATAGCAGCCGGCAGAGCGGGGCTGTGCACGGTTTTCCCGAACCGAAAAAACCGTGCCAAAAAACGAACCGAACCGGTCAAACCGGTTTGATCGGTATTTGGTATACGGTATGGTATGGAAAAATTGAGTCATTTGGTATTCGGTATTTTTGGTATATACCGCATGTAAACCGTGGTATACCAAATAAACCGAATTAGTTTCCGGACTCAACTTATTAAATAAATTTACTTGAAGAGTAGTTATGTAAACCATATACTCATGTAAGAAATATAATCTCTTTAAGCCTCTATTCAATCCAATATAAGAAAAATTAGAATGTTTCTAGATATTTGGCAATGTTTCTTGAGAATGATATTACCATGTACCATAATATTGGTAAATATATATTTCATATTGTAGGGTCACTTCAATTTGGTAAATGTGGTATTTACCGATACCATACCGAAATATTATGGTATATACCGATACCGAACCGAGGTTTAGTTTGGTATATTTGGTATCTCATTTCAATTACCGTATTAGAGGAAAAACCGTATTTACCGAACCGTATTTACCGAATATACCGTATGCACACCCCTACGGGCAGAGTAGCACGTGCAGTGTGTAACATAACATTTTTACCGTCTATCTACTTATATGTTTTTTTTTCCAAATACAAACACTTTGCCTTTTTAAGTCTCTTTTCTAACTCGAATATGTCTCTCTACATAGCTTACAGCCTGCGTGCTTTTGTTTCTTGAATCTTGACGCGTCAAGGAGTAAGATTTCTAGCAAGTTTTAGAGACTTTTCTACGACGCTGAAATAATCTGATTATTTGTTATAACTGAACTTTAACGGCTATGACCAGTGGCTTCGAAAACTCAAAACTTATAATCTAAGATGGATTTAAGAATATTTATCTCGTGATTTTAAAATTTTCAAAAAACAATGTTAACAAGTCAAAGCATTCAAGAAGGTGATCTACGTAATTTAAGAAAAAAGAAAGCCACGTAGAACATGTCATCCAATTAGTTAAAGTCAAGTAAATTGTTCAGAGACGTCCATGGAAACAACACCAATAATATTTGGTGGATGAGATTAGGACGACACATAAGCGTGCACCAGGGCAGTGCTTTAGCGGACTCGAAACTATTAGCAATCAATCCTCGTCGTGTGACTGGCCGAAAGAGCCGAGATGGTAGTTACGAGTACTACGGATTGGTGACCATACCAAAACGGCCGAACCACTTCATTGATGGCTACTCTGAAGGATTGGTCAAATAGTTCAATTTACTGACAAGCTCGCCTGCATTTCGCTTGACTTGTTTCTAAGAGATATGAGATGTATATTCAAGATAAACAAAATGATAGATTGTAAACGGAAAGTGTTTGACTTTTCGATTCGAAGATAAGTAGATAAGATAAAAAAAGATAAACTGAAGAGAATGACCTCTTAGGTGTTATAGATTTTAGGACCATATCCAAGTCACCAAGAAAACCTCATTCTAGCTCTCTCTAGATAGCCAAAAGCCTCCATCTACATGTACTGATCGGTGAAGTACATATAACTTTATCGATTTCTTTTTATTTGTTGAGTAATCATACACTGTTATTCAAATACTGCTTTGACCATGAATTCATATAGTTGATGTCTCATAATAACAATGATAGCTAGTATGTGTAATTCGAGGCTTGTTCTCTTTTTTGGGGAGATGCTTGTTCTTTTGTCCGTATTTTTGCGTTTACCTGAGAAAATATTCGTTCTAATATATATTCAATATTAAGGGAAATTTGTTATATATCATGCAAAGATCATGGCTTTCGAAATATATCATTAAAAATTTCCGATCCGTAAAATACCACTGAAAGGTCACACTATTCCATTTGGTATCGTTCCATTCAACTTACCATTAACTATAACCATTTTACCATTTCCCTTTCACCAAATTTATAGCCAAACTACCCTTCTTCCTGCTCCAAACTTACATCACACTAAAGCGTACTACGCAGTGTTCCTTTGATTTCTCATGTCTAAAACATGTGATTTTTTGACTAACACATGTGATTAGGTGAGCATTACCATTCGCTTCCATGATAAAATGTCGAGCCTATATAGCAACTCACTATCATTTGCTTCCATAATAAATGCGATTAGATAAGGAGAGAGAGGAAGGGGATGAAGAAGGGTAGTTTGGCCATAAATTTGGTGAAAGGGAGGAGTAAAATAGTGATAGGTAATGTTAAGTTGGACGGAATGGTGTCAAATGGAACAGTGTGATCTTCTGGTGGTATTTTACGGAACATAATTTTTTAGTGGTATATTCTGACAGTCATGATCTTTAAATGGTACATAACAAATTTTTCCTTATGTTATTCGTATTCATGCCAATATTATTCATTTTCTTAGTTGACACTATCTGTGTCCATATCCGTATCTAGCATCGTCTGTGTTTGAATTCCTATCCAATAAAATATAGGAATACGAATATGCTATGACCTATATCTGTTTTTGTCCTTACACCTAGATGCATTAAGTTACAGAGGGTCGAGGATTTTCCACTCTCAAAGAGTGGTAAATTAATATCAATCATTCAAGTGTCAAATCCTATTTTTTCTATTAGATAGTAGAGTTGGCCAAACGACCAGGTTTAGTGGACTAGATTGGGCTATTTGAGAGATATATGCATTCACACTTTTCATATCTAAATACAAAATGGATACAAATACTCTGATCTTTTTACCAGACACGGATATTGTTCCGATTCGTGAAATTGGATCGAATATGGATAGTATCCAGATTTGAGAAATAGCAAATCACTTACATAACACAACCATCAGTTGACCGGCCCACAATTTAGCAATGGGCATGTACCCACTTGACTGCCCTAGAGTAGTCTGCGCTGAGATGTGATGTGGAGCCTCGCAAGTCCCGTCCCGAAGTCTTGTGGGGCTCAAGCCTTGAACCAACATCTCAATCCACTAACTAGTTCACACTTCATGCTTCAACATAAGTGTTTTCATTAAATATGCCTAGACTTAATAGAAAAGGAAGACTTAATTTTAAAAATAGAAAAAAGATATTAATTAACCAAGTAGATATTCGATTCGTATTCATATTCGATACATTATTCGATTCATATTTGTATTCGAGAATATCCGAATTTGTATCTGTATTAGTTTAAAAGATACAAATATAAATATGTATGTGTTAATTAGATAGATGTCACTGTAAAAGTTGGATATATAAGAAATGTCAATATTCCTCGCGTATATGTAAAAATGTCATTATGAAACAGTACAAATTAAAAATATGCCACTCATGTGCCATATGTCCCATTTAATCGTATGTCTCACATGTATTTGTGTATTATGACTGTTTGCTTTCTCCTCCTTCCTCTCTCATCCCTTCCTCCTACTTTTGGAGGTCGAGGATCTGACGTGGGGTGGTGGTAGAGGCTAGTGACGGTAGACGGTAGAATTGAGGAGGCCAAAACGGTGGCAGCCCGAGGTAGTGTCAGCTCAGATCTGGCACGAGTTGGTGGCTGTCGTAGGTGGTGGTGACCTGAATCAATGGAGGAGGCGGCGAGATAGAGGAGCTGAGCTTGGGCAGCAAGTTATGCTAAGATTTGGCGCCTTCGAGGTTGAAGTGGCGAGCCAGGCTAGGGCATGAACCTGATGATGCTAAGGCGAAGAGCCAGGATAGGGCATGAGCTCGATGAAATGACGGCGGACAGTTAAGCCAAGCGGTGCACTGAAGATGGAGGAAATAGGCGAAGGAGAGAGAGAAGGAATAAGGAAGAAGAATGACATGTTTGAAGTAAATTGGGAATGGAGTTAGGGGTAAAATTGTCTAGTTTTAAAAATATATCGCTAAAAGGTGTTTTAAGACTCGTAAATAGGGTATCGCTTCAAATGGTTCTTTAGAATCTTACGAGCCCTCTAAGCCACTCACACGGGCAACTCAGAGGGTGACCAAACCCTTGCTACTAGAGCCCCCACCACCGCTGCCCTTCCCTCCGTCGTCGTTGCTCCTGTTCGAGAATGCTTGCGGTGAGCAGTGGCTAGGGTGCGACAAACCCAACGAGAGGTTGGTGCGATGGCAGATCTCGTACGCGTTGACTAGCCATGGACCACGACTCATAAGAAGGACAACGAAGCAGCCGATCGAAGCTCAGGGAAGGCCAAGTCAGCGCAGAGGCGGAAGGCGCTGGAGGCCGATAGACCGGTGGTGGGAGCACCGGAGAGTGTTGAACAAGCGGAGATTTGAGTGGATCTGACCGGGGAAGGGCAAATACAGTGGAGAAGTTTCGGCGAACTCGAGGTATGCTAAGAATGGCTCGGGAGCAGGTTGAGGTTGGCGTAGCAATAGGGCGGCGCCGACGAGGGCTTAGGGAAGGCCGACGACAATATGGCAACAAACCGGGGGGGGGTGCGACCGATCCAGGGCAGGGTGGTAGACTGCTTCAAGTTGAGGTCGGTCCAACAAGAGCTTAGGCATGGCTGGAGATGGAACGATGATAGATCCAAAGATTCGGCGTGAAGTAGGCCTAGCGGCCGAATCTAGCCAACACGGATCCCATGCAACAAGGCCCCGTATGGGGGTCCTTGGTGTTGGTGACGTCGAGCGTGCTCTAGCTCGAGGATAGGCATCGCTGGTAGGGGGTGAAGACCACGCACAACGGGCGCGGCTCTGTGTAAGTGCATCTAGACACTTAAGTGATTTTGGTGATTAATGATAAATACATATAATGACAACTATTTGTAAATGATAAATTTATGTAAATGCTTGCTAAATAATTGCCTAGTGACAAACCTCTAATATGATTGTGTTGCTATCAGACTAACATGTTTATTGCCAAGTTGAATATTAGTTTTATCTATTTAGAGGAAATCATATATACCAAGTGGACAATCTATCAATCCTATTAAGATAAGTCTCACATATACAAATGGGATGGGTAAGTAAAGATGAGGTATGCAATCTCGGTAACCTTCTATGTATATTTATTATCACATTCCTTTTGTGCAAGTGCATAGTGAGCTCCAAGTAACATATTGATTATATATATGCACATTGGTTGATATCATATCTATTTGTGCATATATATCCACTTGAGTTCAATATGTGTCTTGCTTCTAGTATACATGTCTTAACTAGAGCTAAACTTCACATTGCTATGACTTGACTTGGTGCATGCATGATTTGTTTGTATATCTTCTTATACACATCACTTAGTGAAGTTTAATCTAGATTGTTCCACAACTTCACTCTAGCTTGAATATTATTTGCATATGTGTAATTCTTATATATTCTATCATGTGCTCCATTTTATTGAAGATTATGGTATTTGCCATGGTTTAGTTGATTTATTATATTGACAATTATCTTCCTAGTGCATCTAGCTCCATTACATATTTATCATGATGCACTTAGTAGAGGTCTTTTCCATGTCAAGTGTTTCCATTTAATATTATATCTCTTTATATGAAACACTTGTTATACTTAATTGCTCACAAATATCAATCTATTTATATTTATTGAGCTTTTGGACTAATATCTTTCATGAGTGGTTTGGAAATATTTAGGTCCCGTGAGTATGTGTGATGACCAAGATATATTAAAGGATGACGGTTAAGCCGAGGTCAACAAGACGATGGTGTCACAAAGAGTTGAGGACTAAGTCAGGATCGACTTGGCGTGGAGATCGTCGGGAAGGATGATCAAGTCAAGGTCGATGGGACGAGAGTCTCATGAGGTGAATCGAGTCAAGTTGGATAAGGCGAAGGCTTCATCAATCTTTTGGCGAAGGTCATCATGCATAATGAAGAAAAAGATAACAAGTGACTATTCTAGACTTGTATTATCTTTGATTTAATTTGAATCTAAGGATTACCGTACTATTAAGAGGGATGCGATGGAGAATGACTTCTATATGTGTCAAGTGCTCAAGTGATCCATCCTAGTGAAACCTAGAGAGAGTGTGGTGTTGGTGGTGTCGGAAAGTGAGAGTTGCAGGTTTCTCTTGTCTTCTTTGAGAATTCTGTATTGATACCTTGGGATTTGAGGTGTGAGACCTTGTTGGTTGTGTAGCTCTCATTATTAGCTTTTGGTAGAGTCTAAGATCACCCAAAACGAAGTCCGGAGTCAAAAGTTATGCCCGTTTTAGGCGCAGGTGTGCAAGGATCGTTTCAGCTTGGACTATCCGAGGTTCACTCGGAGTATCCGAATGACTCGGACTATCCGAAGATTTTATTCGGACTATCCGAGCTGACCCTCTCTGTTCATCGGGCTGTAATTATTCGGACTATCCGAGGTTCACTCGTAGTATCCGAATGACTCGGACTATCCGAAGATTTTATTCGGACTATCCGAACTGACCCTCTCTGTTCATCGGGCTGTAATTACTCGGTCTATTCAAATATCACTCGGATTATCCGAACTTACACAGAACAGTCTGTAACGGTCAGATCCGTGGAAGCCTCTATTTTAACCCCTTTCTCTCCCTACTTGAAAATAGTCGTTGTACCACCATTCCTTGAGCTATCCATAAGTTCTTGAGCCTTTTAGAACCCCTCTACTCTTAGATCTTTGTGATCCCCTTTGGAGAAGGGTTTGAAAGATTTGGAACGAGGGATTAAGGGAGAATTGGGAGAAAGAATGGGAGGTGATTTCTTTGTGGAATTAGTGTGTTTTTGAGCCCTAATGACCCCTCCACTCTTCGATCTAGGTGATCCCCTTGGGAAGAAGGGTTGGGAAGAGTTGGGAGGAGGTGCGAGTGTGGATTAAGCAAGAGTTGATCTTTGAGCACTTGTGGTCATCTCCAAGTTCATTCTTTGTGGGCATTTGTTACTCTTGGAGGTTGAGGACTCCTAGACGGCTAGGAGTTGGTCACGAGCCACCGAGCTTTGTGTGGTGTACCGTGACAAGTCTGTAAAGGCTCGATTTCGCCTCCGCAAGGGAAGAAATCAAAGGAGTGAAGCCGACAAGTGCATTGTGCAACACCGGTGAGGGAAAGGTTGAAAAAGACCCCGGCTCAAGTGTGACCGAGCTGCCTCAACGGAGACGTAGGATCCCCTCAAGGATCCTACTTTGGGAACAAATATCTTCGCGTCTCCATCTTTATTTCGGTTTTATCCCTTTCACTCTCAATTTTGATTTACTTGCTTGCTTTACAATTAAATTGATTATCTTGTCTTGTGTGATACTACTACACCTATATTTGCTTGTGAACTATCTTTGGTACAGGTGGTATCCTTGAATTTGTGAGATTTGAATTGAATTCGAAGTCACTTTGTATCATTCGGACTATCCGAATAGACTTCGGACTATCCGAAGTACTCGGACAATCTGAGGTAAACTCGGACAGTTCGAACCCTTTTTGTTTCCGCTGTGTTTAATTTAGTGTTTAGATTTTGTAATCGCCTATTCACCCCCTCTAGGCGACATCCCTGTCCTTTCACTCTGTAAGGCCAAGGACAACGGTGCTAGGGAGCGGGGCATGCAGCACACATGACCGGAGGCTTCGTGGTTGACAGCGTTGTCTAAAGCTAGTGCTACATAAAAAACCACGTCAAGCTTGCAGAGGGCTGTGTAGGCGATGGTCGGAGGTGGAGTTGTCATGAACTGAGATGTTGGTAAGGCCAGATGTGACTGAGCGTGGAGTAGTCCGGTGGTGACCGGTTCTAGATCATTAGCAGCGGTGGCAGTGTTGATACGCTGGTCTAGCGACGGAGACGGCGTGTGAGGTTAGATGGTGTGAACTGAGAGGTCTGGTGACGATTGAGGTTGTGCAGGATGACTGATTGATACCGGTAGTGGCTTGGTTTCGGTAGCAGCGCATTCACGTTGGTTAGTGTCGTGTTCGGCTCTAGATCGAGTTGGCAACGTAGCACCGCGGTGTATTTGGTGCTTCGCACTTTTTTCTTTTTTAGTATTTACTTCTTGTTTAATAGAATGATAGAGCTCCCACCCTATTGTTAAAAAAAAAAATCATAAATTGGCATATTTCTATTTTGCACAGTTTCATATTTAAAATTTACATATATGCCATGAATGATGACATTTCTCATGTATCCAACCTCTGCAGTTGCATTTATTCATTTAACCTAACATGTAAAGGCACTTTCGATCAATTTGTATCCAATCGGTTTGCACCCTTATAACGTGTTCGGTTGGATGTAATTATACAAGGGAACGTGAATTGTGTGATGTGTAGTAAAATATTTTCATTGATCAATGAGAATTGGAGAAGAGAATGAAACTTAAAAGTTCACGTTAAGGTGATTTGATTCATGTCACTCAAAAGTTTATGTTTCGAAATATGACATTCTATGTGCGACATATATAGAATGATATATTTCGAAAGTTTAGATCCACACATGTTATTAATATATAGAATGACATATTCCGAAATGTCAAATTTTGTTATAATATATACATGAATTTCTCTATTAACTTAGAGAAAATTCATTCAATTATTAGGTCACCCGAGGAAATCTCAATTCCCACGACTCCCATCCCGCACTCGCCAAACACAACCAGTCCGCAGACGGAGCGACCTCGGTTCGTCGTCCTCCCCACTCCCTCCCTCTCCTCCTACAGCGCGCGGTGGGGTGCTTCAGAGACGACATCGAGCTCGTGCGGGGCGGCGACGACGGCACCGGGTGGGAAACTCTTCCTCAAACTTCTTTTCCTCTCTCTCCCGGTCCCCTCTTCCGAGCGTTGCCCCATCCTTCTACCTCTCTGCGCTGCGGCGCCGCCCTGCTTCCTCTTCCCTAGAGACGGTTCCCTCGTCCCCTGACCAACTGATGGCGGCGTTGCCCGATCTCCTTCCTCACCTTTACCGAATCAAGCCTGCCGCAGCGACACCGGATGGAGCCGAACCGAGAGACCAAGCACACGTGGGCAGAGGAGGTGCTGCGGAGCCGGCGGTGGCGGGGCTAGATCCAACCAACGGAGGTCTCTGCGGCGGAGGAAGGGCACATGTGTTGGAGGCAGCGAAGCCACCAGCGGTAGGGCTCGCGGGGGGGATTGGCGGCGGTGCTTGTGAGGCAGAGGGGCGCTGGCTTGGATTGGGCGTGGAGGTGGTGGGGATGTTGAGGGGGGAATCGCGGAGCGTGGATGCTTGATTGAGGATGATCGATCGTACAGACAAGTAGTTGTTTGATGGTTATCTGGTTGCATATTAGAGTGAGATACAAAGCCTGTTTGTTCTCATACAAGGTGCATGCCACTAATTTGGGTGCTGTTAGAAGTGAAAAACTCAAAGCTGTGTAGACCATACATCTTATGTGTAGTTCTATTGAACAAGCAAGGTGAGCAAGGTGTCCGGCTCACTTGCGCGGCTAGATTTGTATCGAACTTTTAGAGGAATTTGTATATATAAAGATTCATACTCGTATTAATCATTGTAAGCTCCAATAGAGTCAATCTCGATCTTGTTACGAATTTCTATATTTTCTTTTTCAAATTTCTATTGTTTTTATTTTTAATGTAGTTGATATATAATTGTCTATTATTTTTATTTCAGTTTTTTTTGTTGATATGAACTCTTTTTCTAATCTTGTAATAGTTAATATGGACTCATTTTCTATTATTTTTATGCCGAATTTTATTTATTTTATATTTTAATTGTAGTTGATATGTACTCTTTTTCTAGTTTTTTGTTGATACATCGGACTTGTTTTCTATTTTTTATTCAGAGTTTTATTTTTTATTTCTTATTTTAGTTGATATGGGCGCTTTTTTAGTCTTTAGTTGATAAGGGCTCTTTTTTCTATTATTTTTATTCCGAATTTAAATTGCTTCAATTTATTATTGTAGTCGATATGGACTCTTTTTTTTTTTTAATCTAAGCCATTATATTCTGGTCCCACTATAATCGATGGTGTAGATATTTTTCTCTCTAATTTATGTGGGAATTCTCCGATTAACGTGGTGGCTCTGTTGGCTCCTGTTTTAATTACATAGTAGATAGATAGATAGATTCTGGTGACTTAGCTGAAAGCATGATTTACTTGTTGGCTAGATGCTACGACTGGATCATGAACTCATGATCATCTTATAATGCCCACCTTTTGCCACTCTTTAAGTGCTTCAGTGATATGGTTCCTACTTCCTGATGATGTATGACTGACAGACTGATATCTCTGTGCTCAGTTACACTACTGAAATTACAGTCTCCTTTCTTGCATGAGTAACAGGCATTTAGGATGGTGGACAAGAACGATGGATCTGAAGGGCTCAAATTCAACACGTCGCACTTGATGCAAACAACTGAAGAAGTTGCAAGAGCATTTATTGCTGCAGCTTCAGCTGCCACTGTACAGTCCACACGGCCTTCCGTGGTGTATTCGTCCAAAGAAGAGGGTGGCAGCCCGATGCAGAAGCTGCAGCAGCAATTTTCAAAAATTATGAAAGGGTTTTCAAACTCACCTGAATTGTCCGGACCATACAATCCAGAAATTCTCACGACACAAAAGCGGCAGTGGTCGAGATTCCAGCTGAAGTCATTGGTATGAATCTCTCTACGGCTCTACCTATGGGGCATTTTGTGTCTGCCTGGTGTGCTCTGTTTGGTGTAATATATACCCTACAAATTAACTAAGGCATAATCTGGGCTCTTTGAGTTATGAATGATTGATGTGATACCTAGCACTTCGAAGTTCTAACTTCTAGGAAGAATGCAACAAGTCTCAATTAATATGTCATTTCGATATTAATTGTTTGATTAACTTAGATTCTCATATCATCTTCATAGTTGTCCAAGCATAATACTCGAGCTTGCAGTTCATCATAGGGATGCCTTTTTTTCTTTTTTTCTTAATTCTCTTCTGGTATATATATATGGTGTAGCATAGTCACACAACACAATGACATTTGCTTTGATGTCTGTTGTTCTAATGCCCCAAACTCACTTAGTTTCGTCTTCTATGTCAGCCATTTCCTTTTACTGTCTGTGGTTTGATTAGCTTTGTTTTATCTAATATCAACAATCACATAATGACACTTGTAAGGCCCAGTGAACAGTCCAACTTCATTTGCAATGTTTCTCAAGTTTATATGCGTGGGACAAGTTCACCTTGCACAGGAGCCAATCATGACTGATCAAATAGCGTTAAATTACTTAAAAAGTTAATACTGTTAATGAGTTTTTTTTTTTGCTTGGGGTAAGAGGTTTGCACCAGTCTGATTTGTGACGGCAATTTTGCCATTGGGATGATCTTTTTAGTCTTCTTGTGGAAAGGTCTCATATTTTTGGTATTGCAAAGCAATTATCTTTGTCCTCTTAGAAACCCTCAAATCCGTAGACAATGATTCTGATTCGAGTGCAAATGATGAACTTAGGAATCCAATGTATGCGCGTACTAATATTTGGATGACCACTCCAGGTTGTGACCTAGCATTTTGAAAATGGTTAGACTGATTGGGAAGTTGTGGCAAATGCTCTAGAGTTTAGATGCATTCTGATTGATCATAGATGATAATTTTGAATGAGTCAATCCCATTCAGCATGCATGCATCAGTAGAGCTGTTTCTCAAAAGTATTTTTAAGTTTATGCAGTTGTCTTCTCATTTCTGTGCTTAAATTCCTTATGTTATTATTAGTGAATGGTTTAGAATGCAGCATGTATGTCTCAGAAGTTAATTTTTGCAACAGGGAAATAGGTGCATCAGAGATCCATCACATCTCTTTGAGAGCATTGTAATTGTTGGACTTCCTCCTCAGGCAGATATCCATGAGCTAGAGAACATTGCACTAGGAAGAAATGATGAAGATGGAAAAAAATCAAGAAATATATTTAGCAACAACCACCACCAAGTTCATGCTATATCGAATTTGGAACCTCAGGTTGTTACTCACCTCATCTATTTGTTGTTGTTGCATGTTCTTTAATCTGATGAGTAATACATTCAGGAAGGGGCCTCCTTTACCATCGTTTTGTCCACCCAAAAAAATCCTATTGTTGCCTTCTTTCATGCGCTTGAAGCCTTGAACATTCTTTTCTTCTTCTCCTTTTTTTAAAAATACCTTCTGCTGATTATTTCCTGTTTGTTGTTAGGTCCTTTTTGCATACCCTCCAGAGAAGCATCTTCCACTCAAATACAAGGATATCCTCTCTTTCTGCCTTCCTGGGGGTGTACAGGTCTGCCTGTGTTTGTGCTACACACCGCTTATAGTTTCAGTTCGTGTGTAGTAATAGTTTGCAACCAGAATACATGAAGATTAATTTTTACCAACTGTCATGGTGCGCCTTGCATAGGTCACCTTTTGTTTAACCAAGCTGAAACGTTGTTACATTGGTTTGGTTCAGTTCATAAACACGATAACATAACATAATAGCAGTCATTTACATAGGCATGCTTACAAGACAAAATAAATTAGGGAAATAGCGAACTGATTTGGGTACAAAAACTGGTCAGTACACATAAATTCGAGCATAGATAAACATAGATAAACAAAGTCCTTGTGTACATGAGATTTTGCAATAGTTATTGACAACAATAGTTGGAATCAGGTCTTCGTACATTTTATTTTGCTATGAGGGAGCTGATGATAATGTATTGCCAACTAACTATGCAATCAGAACAGGCAGTACCAGAAAATTTAGACAATAACAACAGTGAATCTAGAACTACTCATTAAGACATAACCAGAATCAAGTGGATGCTATATTCCTTTAATTTTTTTAAAAGCCTCAATTCATCCTTACAATGTTCTTTTTTATCAGCTCTTGCTGGTTGAACCATCAAACAATTTACCTATTCTTACATCTTTATTAGGTCCATGCTGTTGAACGGACTCCTTCATTCAGTGAGCTGAATGAAATTCTCCTAGGGCAGGTGACTGTTTTTCAGCTTTGTTTGTGTCTTATTTTTCCTTTATTCAATAGATGTACTCCTTTTAGTTGACAACTTGATCAAGTGCTCCTAAAACCATAATGGAACCATGCCACTAAGATTTTAAAACTTCTGTCACAGCATCCATTTCCTTTGTTTAGCACTACTTGCAAGTGAGCCTAGCTAGTCTTTTCGTGGTTTTGGTTTGTGAATCTTGTATTCTATCTTGCTTATTTCAGGAACAGCTCAAAGAAAGCAATCAATCTTTCGTATTCCGTTTACAGGTATATTTACATCTTTCTCCACTATATCATTTCGCTACCAGGATGCTGATCATTGAGAGATAGCAGGTTGCTGATGATTCCACATTATATGGATGCTGCGTATTGGTTGAAGAGATTGTACAGAGAACTTCAAAGCTGGTTTCCATGCTCACAAATGAAAATCCCATCTTTCCACGCCGAAGCCGTTATGTAATAACTACTCCCCGGTGTTATTGCATCCTGTCTAGGCTCCCGTTCTTTGAACTGCATTTTGGGGTGCTGCAGAGGTAGCATATAGTGCTCACCATCATCGCATGTTATCTTACGCATTCTTTATACCTAACTCTCTTTTCAGATCATGCTATCCTTTGTCTTTTGCTTTGTCATTTCTTAGTAGTAGAAGTGGAGTCATATTCCTAGTGTGTAATGCTTATGAATTCTGCTTTTACCCAAGAGTTTTTGTTTAGAAGTTATCTTGGCTTCCCCTTCGGCGCACATTGTTGTTGAGAGCTTTTTATTGCACGAAATGTTGTATATTAGTTCCCAGGTTTCTGTTTATAAATTTAAAGCTTGACATTTGTATGAATCATGCACTTTGCATTTACATGTATTATTCGGATTAGATTGTTTTCTTCATGTGGTTCTTAAGCCAAAGCACGTCAAGGTCTTAGTTTGGGTACATACTGGTGCAAATTTTAAAGTTTTTAATTTAGGGGCATCACAATAAGTTTTACATCCCAAAAGCTTTTGTAATCGGATTGATTTATCTTGCTCTCTTTGTCAGATTGTCTTATACTTATTTGTTTGATGCTATCCCACCCAAAATTGGTATTCTACTCTGATGTTGCTTCTCTTGTATCTGCATCTCGTAATTAGCTGCCATGTTTATTATGCAGTATTCTTATGGAAGAACGGCTTGAATGGCTTACAGATGGTGTTAGCATGCTGACATCATTATCACCTGAGGAAACCTGTCAAGATGATCATATTTGTGAAGGAACTGGAGTTACAACAGAGAAACAGTATTTTGATGGTAACACAGTATGTCTGGAAAAATCCTCTGAATCAAGTATGGAAGTCTCTTCAAAGGAGCTGCCTGACATGGACAACAATTCTGGGTTTAGAGAGAGCCAACTGGACTTCATTTCTAAAAATGCCCGACAGGAAAATGGTTTTCATGCCAATGAAGAACAAAATTATCTTGTAACAGGAATGGCTACTCAGTGTGATACTCCCGAAGGGTCAGATATTAATTCTCATGTCAACGAAGAACAAAACGATGTTGTAATAGGAACAGTTGCTCTGCGTGATACTCCAGAAGGTTCTGACAGTTGTGTTTCAGAAGATGCAGCAACGAATCAATCTGGAGTTAAGCTTCATGAACTGGATTATACTCCAGAAGGTTCTGATAGTTGTGTTTCAGAAGATGCAGCAATTGATCAATCTGGAGTTAATCTTCATGAACTGGATTCTATAGCGGTTATCGAGAATAAATCTGTTTCCAAGAAAGATTATGGTGATTCTTCACATGAAAGTGTAGATGATGAACAGCTTGATATCTTTGTTAATGATACTATTTTGCCTCTTATTAGATCTCGCCTTTGTGAAGGTTCTGAATCATCTCCAAGGTATGCATCCTCAACATAAATTGGCTACTAGCAAGCATACTATTTACCGCAACTCACTGGAAAAAAAATCCTTACTTTTGTTAGGAGGATGTGGATTATGTTATTTTGACTTCTTTTTTCAAATGTAACTATCAGCCTAATTGCTATCCTTGGTTCTATGAATACTCTTAAAACATATAGTCTATAGCTGTTAAACTCCAATAAAAGTTGGCAGAGAAACTGCCCCGCTGCTCCTTAGTTTTGAATTCACTTGAAATCATCTTGTACCTCTCTTGTTAACTGTTGAGACATTGTAACCGTGGAGTGTTGAAAAGTTATTTGCAAATCTCATTTTTAAATGAACATTAGTGCCTGATTAGAATCATAAAAAGGTTGCCACCGTTTACTGCAGTTCCCAGGATTCTCCTTCTGAAGGTGTAAATTTCAGAAGTGATACCCATGAATTGGATTTGGAGGAGCCATCTTCCATCGGGCATGGGGACTTAGTTGAGCACAACAGTATATTTCAATGGGCTAAGGTTTCATATGCAGAAAATTATGCAAAATTATGCTTCCTTTTCTCTATTTGTGGATTTATTTGTAACTTAATGTTTTGTCCAGGCAAAAAAATATGGATCTCTGCAAGTTATTTGTCAATACTACCAGTTGCAGTGTCCTGCCAGGGGTTCATCACTTACCTTTCATCCTTTGGAGCACTTGCATCCTTTGAGGTTTCACCGGCCAGGTGAAACAGTTCTTCATATTGCTGGTTCTACTATTGATCTTCGGTCATGTGATACAAGCTTAGAGGTGGCTGAGGTAATTTATGCTGATGCATTGCCAGATTATCCATTTATCATCCGTACTTTAGTGTGGTGATGTATGACTATCATATAAAGCGTCATGAAATTTATGAATGATTTGCCTGAATGTGATACTATTCCCTTTTTAGATGCGTAATGCACTCTTTGCTGAGGAGGAATCAACTGCTTTATCTACATGGGCTGTGGCATCCATATGTGGATGCCTCAGGTTGGAACATGTAAGTATCCCTGACTTGTTCCTGAGAGGCTGAGACAATTGTTTCCTTTGCAGAACCTAATTATTTTTTAAAGTTTTAACACTCATGATTGCTGGATGCAGTCTTTGGAAGACTTCCAAAAATGCTAAAGTACTTGTATCCAATAAATTATCTGCTCTTATTTTTGAACCTTTACTGCAAATTATCTGCAAGTGTCTAAAGTGCTTGTTTGGTGTACAAGTCTGTCAGATAATATCTGAACAATACATTCAGTGTCGCATTAGCAGAATAAAAGCATTAATACTTCAATATCTATTGGCTGTGCTGTAAGAACATAATGTAACCTTGTTACTGCAGAATCGGTTTTGTGTGTTTTTTTAAAAGAATCAGAGGGCAAGATGCAATTATAATTGGTTGCTGTGATACATTTTTGGCATTTGGCAACATGAAATTTTTATGTGTTTTTGCGGTATGAGCTATTGCCTTCTTTGTTTCGCTATCTTGTTCCTTGGCAGCAATTCTGTTATAAAATCCACTATAATTCCTTTCATTATGACTTAACTTTTGCACTAGATCAATGTCAAGTCTTTTTTATGTGATGAATAGATTCTTTTACATCCGTGTGCGTGTATTTTTACCTCTCTAGGCACAAAATTAAAACTAACTATAAATTGCTTTGGATCTTTTAACATTTACCTGTAATTAAATTAAAATATTAAAATAATATTGTTTGCAGGTAATGACACTTTTTGCTGCAGCACTCCTCGAGAAGCAGATTGTTATTGTCTGTTCTAATTTGGTATGGTTCCAAGCCTTATAGATTTCAGCATTTGTTACTTCACTTTTGTATTGATGATACATGGATGACTATTTAGGCCCTGTTCTTTTGGGCTTATGAGCTGTGACTTATCTGACTTATCTCGAACTTCGAGAATTTTCCGAGGTGGCCTCGAGAGTCGGATGGCCTTGATTTTTAGGATTTAGGGAGACGAGATAAAAATAAAACGGATTCAAAAAGTAATAAAACAAGTCAGATAAGTCAATATTAGTCAGATAAGTCACGAAATTTTGCTGACTTATCTGACTAATATTGACTTATCTGACTTTTTTTTATTACTTTTTGAATCCGTTTTATTTTTATCTCGTAGGCGTGTCTAAAAGCTCCCTAAATCCTAAAAATCAAGGCCATCCGACTCTCGAGGCCACCTCAGGAAATTCTTAAAGTTCGAGATAAGTCACAGCTCATAAGCCCAAAAGAACACCCCCTTAATCTGATACTTATCTTGATCTATGTATTAACTAAGCATTTTTTGTGATGAAATAGAACTACCATAGATGAGTTATTACTGAATAATAACATTAAAATACTGACTATTGCTATTTAGTGCATGTGTGTTAGCTATAGCCTATAGCAATACATAAATGTTTCTTTGACTAGTTTACCTATTATATTATAAAGAGTGAATGTTGGGAAGATGGTTATATGTAGCTACACGCCTTCCAAGTAATTTTAATGCATTAAGTGTGTTCCTTCAAGTTATTTTTTTTTTGAATATTGGTAGAATATTGGTTGTCTATTTGCTGATGAAAAAACAACTATTTATCATTGATGATAGTTGCTGTAGATGCTCTGATTAATTTTTAATGACCAGGGATTGCTTTCAGCTTCAGTTTTGTCTATCATACCTCTAATACGCCCTTATCAGTGGCAGAGTCTACTCATACCGGTAATTTGATTCTGTACCTTTGTAGAGCTCAGATTTGAACTTCACTGCTGCACATTGTATTCACTCTTCATGTTCTGCTCTGCTGCATCATTAATTTCCAGGTTTTGCCGAATGACATGATGGATTTTCTGGATGCACCTGTTCCATACATAGTGAGTTCCCAAGCTTATTGACAACATTTTGTTTTGAGAACATTGAAAAAAAAGCTAGATATTAGAGATCTGTTTTTAGTGTGCATGCTTAATGGAGAGGGTTTAGAAGTGGGTAACTATTTTGTGGGGACAGGTCTGAGGAGGGAGTAGGGTTCACAATTGTACCGAACTGATTAAACCATCATGAAAAGACCAAACCGTACCAGTCAATTTGGTTGACCAGTATTTGGTACGGCGTGCAACATAACGTAGTCTTTAGTGATTCAGTTTTTCCAGGAAAAACCAGCTGAAACAGAACAACCGAATCCTAGGAACCCTTCTGCGAGTCCATATCCATTGCAGCAAGCTATGCTGCTGTTGGTCCAGCTTCTTTGCTTGGCCAATGACTGAGGCCAGTCCACTGTGTCTGTGTTGCCCCCTGGCTCCCAACCCATTGCAGCTATTACTTATTTTCTTGACCAAGGGGCTGGCTGCTTGTTTCCTCTTTCCTGTATGTGTGTATTTTTTGTTATTTTATTAGCTTCTAGCGGCCAGCTAGTAGTATGTTGTTCATAAATTTGTCTGCTTGTTGCTGGCTATCATCGTTAATATATTATCATGCTAAAATGTCAGCATAGTGTTTTGCAATTCCATCAACTTTGGCAAATATTGCCTTTACAGATACCATACCAAAGAATTGGTATTTGCTGATACCAAACTGCATTTTCCAAAAAATACCATATTTACCAAAAAAAAACCCGAATGAACAGCCCTGGGAGGGACAGATATGTCACATTAACTGAACAATGAACATGTGGATATTGGTACATTTGATTGTTATTTGGCAACTCACCAACTATTGGAAATATGTGCTGTCTGGTCCACAGTTAACCACTGTTACCATCTTTAGGTTGGTGTGCAGAGCAAGTCATCTGATATACAGTTCAGGCTATCAAACGCTGTGGTCATTGACGCCAACAAGAATCAGGTGCCTGAAAAGTTAGCAAACTTTATTTGTGGCTTTCTGGATATCAATTATGTGCACTAGTGGTGTGAATAGGTGTTATCACTATGCAGTTCTCAGAAATGTTAAGTCTCACTCAACAAATCTGGCTGGTTTGGAGACTTCTTGTTGATGACTGTGTTTTCTCAACCATTTACTTCGTTTTTTTTTTTAAAAAAAAGGCACATAATGCCGTAGCACCATTTGTTACTCAATGATGTGAATAATGTGACAAGCTGTTTCTGACACACAAATTCGTGGTGGCATGCAGATTAAGTCTGCTTCAGTCCCGCAACTGCCGCAACAGCAGGAGTTGCTTTCTGCCTTGCGCCTGTATCACTCCAGGCTCGTGGGGGAAAGTTATCTTGCAAGAAAGCGTCCTATTTATGAATGCACAGATGTGCAGGTAGTTTCTTAATTTCACCTAGGTTGCTATAATTTCTTTGTTTTCCTTCATCTTATTTCATATGTAGTTGCACTTCTCAACTTAAGAGTGTGCAGTTTGCTATTGTTCCACATATTATTGTGTTTCCTTCAGATTTCACATATTTCCTCCGGGATATGACATGAAGTTTGTTTTGTCTTGTCTTGCAAGTACAGATTACATGATCCATGAACCTATGCTTTACCGGTTTCATGAAATATTGCTTTACTGTGGCAAATGACATAAATTATTGGGCATGTTTATTTTCACTTTGCCTGGTTGTGCAAGTACAGAATGTGTGAGCTTATGATCCACTGACTTCATAAAATATTTACCTTGGCTTCACATTGGCCACTGTTCACTGCAATCTATTGTTTTTTGGTTAAGCGATAGGATTTTTTGGTTGGAGAATATATGTTAATGCATTCTGGAACTTTCATTTTTAGTCATGGCCATAACTTGTATCTCGTATTCTGAGCATATAGGTGGAAGCGGCCAAAGGTTTCTTGGCAGTACTTAGATCCTACCTTGATTCTCTGTGCTCCAACTTGAGATCTCATACAATTACCAATGTGCAATCCAACAATGACAAGGTTCGTTATTATAGAAATGCTTGCTCTGGATATTTTGTGCGCCATATTTTTGTCATTTTTGTTGGAAAAACTTGAACAAGTTGTCTTGTGATATAGTGTTGCTAGACAAGATTGTATCAGCATGGTTGAACACAAGTTGTTAATTGTTTTTTTTTGTGCTTGCAATTTTGTGTAGGTTTCATTACTTTTAAGAGAGAGCTTCATTGGTTCTTTCCCAACCCGGGATAGGCCGTTTATGAAGGTAT
The DNA here is from genome assembly GCA_036346145.1 of Olyra latifolia. NCBI lineage: Eukaryota > Viridiplantae > Streptophyta > Magnoliopsida > Poales > Poaceae > Olyra > Olyra latifolia. The sequence continues at coordinate 4,974,980 of CM070524.1, forward strand.
TGAATTGCAATCTTCCCTTTTTCATTGCCTTCAATGGAATTTCTGAGTGTAATATTTGGACAGCACCTGTAAATCTTTATGTTCAACTCAGCTTAAACAGTCCTATAATCTCTCTTTTTGGTTGAGTTGGTATTATTTTCTTCAGGGATCTTTTTTTGGCATCTACATATACATTGCTTTGCACAGACTAATGCACATGTCACCTCTGTTTTTGCAGCTTTTTGTGGACACACAATTATTCTCGGTACACACAGACCTGGTCCTCTCCTTTTATCAGAAGGACTAAGTCTCTGTTAAGGATTTGACTCACACAAGTGGCATGATTTTTCCAAGGTGCAAAACTATATGCTTTTCTCTCTGTTTTATATCTTATGTATCGCTAATCTACTAGTGTATTATATCTGGAAATGCAATTGAGTGCCACTCTGTCCCTACTAATTAAAACTTAGTTACTGGTTAGAAGCGGCCAAGTAGATGGGCAGGATGGCCATAGGTACAGGACCAGAACTTTAATAGGCGTGAGGGCTGTAATCGGATTTGGGATATTTTCGGATACCTGCTTACCGAATCCGAAAACTAGCCAATTTGATATTGATTTAGGCGACCATTTAGTATTTCGGATTCGGATATTATCCGAAATGGTAATTTCAGATATAATTTGAGATTTAGTCGGATATTTCGGATTCAGATTCGGATAATTCAAAGTATCCGAAAATTTTGAAATGTGTTCTTTTGTTTCATACACGACTGATTGATATTCTTACAAACAACTACAATTATAAATGATGAAATTGAATGATGCGGTATTGTTAGTTTATCTTATTTCCTTTTAGTACAAATGAAGGTCTCATTTAAAACCAAAAAAATGACAGGCAATCATCATTTCCTAGCTATCTATCTGATTGGAATGCATTATCCATATCCGCTCGGATTAAATAAATATCTGATTTGACTCTGAATCCGAAAATTATCTGATCCGACTCCAAATCCAAAAATTATCCGATCTGAATTCTGAAAAAAGTTAAACGAAGCTGGATACGATTTAGTTGATATCGAATATAAATCCGATCCGATTACATCCTTTAGGCGATGTATGTAGCTTTTCGTTCATCCATTCCAGAAACACATACTCTGTGTCTTCAATCAACTAAGAAAGCCCGTGCTAACTTTGCGCGTATCAGTTTTAGTGCTTTTTTAAAATCTGTGTTTAACTGTCTTTTACCAGCTTTAAAGATAAAATTCTATTGCATGGGATGTATTGAAATTCTGGTTATCTGTTGCATTACAGCCTTTAGAAGTTGAGCTCAACTGTACATACCGATCCAGAAAAGATGAGCTGCCTTATATTACTTCGGCAGCTCAAAGTTGGGTTAGGAAGCTGCAAGCGACAACCCATATACCGCTGAAGAAATGGTACGTTATTGTGATCCAGGTATGGATATTAAACTGCAATGCCCTTCTAGTTGTTGTAAATTAGTTTGGGATGGCTGCGCGGCTGTGCCTCGCCATCTGAGATTTTGTAGGCAGTAGTAGTCGCCCGTAAGAGAAACCTATCTGGTTTGCTCTACCTTCACCGCCTGTACTTAAACGAAACAATGTGTGCGGCGAAATCTCGAGACATGTTTAGAGATCCCAATGTTCAGTATGCAGCTAGTTTGTAGCAAGGAGAAAACTGATGCAGTGCCAATGTGCTACTTGTATTACGAACTGTTGTGTTGTGACAATTTGCGTGGAAATAGCCTGGAGTGTCATTTATTATGGAGTATTTTCATCAAGACGTTGCTATTGTGTTCAGATGCCTGTAGTAGGATAGTATCGCGGGCATCGGTCTTAGAGTGGGTTCTTTTCAGCTTTTCTTATCTACTTATCTTGTGTAACCTCGTCACTTCGAGAATTTTTCGAGATAGCCTCGAGAGCCGGTTGGCCTCCAATTTTGGGGTTTAGAGAGCTTATAGCCATGTCTACGAGATAAAAAAAAATCGACTCAAAAAGTAATAAAAAAAAGTGAGATAAGTCAAATAAGACACGAGATAAGTAGGATAAGCCGATTTTTTTTTATCTCGTAGACGTGTCTATAAGCTCTCTAAACCCTAAAATTGGAGGCCAACCGGTTCTCGAGGTTATCTCGAAAAATTCTCGAAGTGACAAATAAGTAGGTAAATAAGTAGCCAAATAAGCTGAAGAGAAGGGGCCTTAACCTTAACCTTTGTCAGATATTATGTTCGGTTGGTCACCTGACCATTTTGAAGTCTGATGTGAACTTCAACAACGTGCTTGAGGGCAGGAGACGGTCGAATCCTGTCATGGAACATATATCTGATTAAAAAACCTACATTCCAATGGCATCCCTTGTCGGCGAAGTTAATTTGCTGACATATCTTGTCGCTGTTGTAGGTCTTGCATGTTTGGGCTTATTAGGACTCTTCCTGCGTCCGTTATCAATTTGAGTTACAGCTGTGGGCCAGCATTTTACGGTTGTTTATTGCTTGGATGAGATGACCATTGCTCATATCGTTTTTAACGTTTCAGTCGAAGTGAGAACATAGAAAGAAGAGTTTCAGCTTCTCCCTCTCGAGTCTCGAGACTCGACTCTCGATTCTGATAGCTAGGAAGTGGTACCTGGCCAACCTAAACATGCTGTTTTGCCTTTGCTTCACATCACGGGATTGATTTGAACCCTAAAGCCGTGTAGATGATACGTAAACCCCGTGCCTCTGTTCAACAGGCAGTCCCCACATTGGAGTGCTTTTTCATGCAAAAGCCCAAGATAGACTCGTTCTCTAGTCAGGCCTTCTCTGAACCATATCTTACATGCGCTCCGAAGCTAGCCTGTTTCTTCATCAGTCAGCAGAGGCCATGTTTTGTTCTTGATCTCTCTTCTGTTGTACCACCAAGCCGAGAGAAGGCTCTGTCAAAAAAAGAAAGACGATTAGTCAAAAAAAAAAAAGACGAGAGAAGGCAATGGCATAAAATACTCCCGTCCCAAGTGAAAAGTATGGGGAAGGAATCTGGGCGAAGAATGCTACAGGGTGCGTGTGTGTGTGCAGGGGAAGGACTTTGCCCGTGGGGCGGTAGCAGTGAATGTGCCTGCCACAAGTACCACGGAGCGCTTTCAACCAGTGGTCGTCACTCTGCCGTCCTGCCTGACTCTCGCAGTCTTTCTGACCGCCCTCTCGCCGCTGCATGTGCTGCTCGCCAGGGCGCGCCATGCTGCGCAGGCGCAGCGCTACAAAGCGATGGACACGTCACTCCTCTGTACCATCGCCATTCGCCAGGCAGAGCTAGGGAGAGAGATGCCATGGCACTGGCATGGCATGCCACCGTCTGCTCTTGGAAAGACGCTGCCTCCTGATGCTACTGCTGCGCTGCTCTTGGCTTCCCTCCCAGCGGCCAGAGCCCAGAGCTAAGCCTTTCGCCAGATGTGCCAGGAACCGGCCGGTGCCGGTCAGAGAGAGTGACAGCCGGAGACCACCGGATCTTCTGTGCTGGGATTGTGGCCGCCATGCCAAGCCGATCCTGCCCATCCGTAAGGAGACTGACTGATCATTTCATGTGGATCGAACAGATGGTCCCTGTATTGGCGCCAAGCTACCAGTCTCCACGAAGATCAGTTCATGGCGATCGGCGACGACGGCCGGGAGGAGGAGGGAGAGCATGTCGGCATGATCCCTGCTCCTAGGTCGCCGGCAAGAGTGACCGGATCGAGGCAACGAGCGAGCGAGAGCGAGAGGGATCGAGAGCCTTGACCACCCCCCCCCGCCGGAGCAGACCGGCCTGCCTGCACGGGAGCAATTATTGCGTGCGCGCGCGGGAGCGGTTCCACTGGCCTGCTCCCTCGTGCTGCCTGTCCCGCCGCGCGCGCTTTTACTCCGCAGTCCCACTCCCACTACTCGCCTGGCCCAAGTGCTGACGGAGCTGAGGAATCGTGCGTGCATTTAGCTAGCGCAGTGCGCCCATTTGCTCGTGTGCAATGGTCTCGTGGAGCTCGAAAACACGTCCGATCCGGTGATCACAAGCTAGTGAACGTACGTGCGTCTTCTCCGCAATCATTCTGAAGCAGCAAGGTGATCATACATACACGTACGCCCGGTTCTAACCTAAAATATGCGCCATGTGCACACCGCCAACACTCCCTAAACCCAAACCTGAAATAGAAAAGCCCGTTCCTGCAGATCCCCAAGGGAGCCAGTGAACCCTCCTTCCATTGATACGAGCCACCTACCGGAGCATCTCCCCATTTAACACCGCCGCGCCGCAGGCCGCAGCATGAGCAGACGGGTGGGAATGGAGGCTCTCTGAGAAGATGCCGCTGTCCATCCGCCTGCCTGCATGACAAGCAGCACACGCACTGTCTGACCGCGAAGCATGCATGCAATGCAGCCAGCCTCCCCAGTCCCCAGTCCGTGCACGCTGCCACAGAGAGAGAGAGAGAGCATTGCACTGCACTGCACTACTGCACATATGCCATGCATCTGCGATTCGAATCAGATGGGGAAGAACTGTGCGAGCCTGTGCCCTGGCCATCTATTCTGAATTCCTGACCCGCTTCTTTGACTCATCATGCAGGGGAGAGGAAGGAGAGGCGCCTTCACGACCTTCACTCTCCTGACACACACACTCCTTCCTCCCTGCACCTGCTTGCACTGCATTGGGGGACAGAACATGTGCCGAGTGAGCGAGCAAGCGAGTAATGTGCCTTCTGGCACTGAGGGAGGGTAGTGCCATTGGTAGCTTGGCCTTGGTGGTTTCCTTGTTTGCTGAGAGCATCTCTATAATAGTACTGTTTATCTGACTTTTTAGAAATATAGTAGTAACTACTGGAGGGAAAGAAACTTTTAAAGTGGAGTGTAAAGTGTGAAAAAATTTTAGATAATGGATAGAATATATAGTAAATAGTGTTATACAGTAGAAATGGGAAGTGGCTGCTGGAGCGAGAGTGGAAACGCTGCGAAAGAGATCGGAAAGTGTAGAGTTGGAGGCAGGCACTTAATGTGGATTTGTCGATTTGATAGTAGTTTGTGATTTTCTGACAGGGGAGGATGGTTTCTTCAGAAGAGCAAAGAGTAGTGGCTGCTTTCGGCACCATGATGCGTCCAGGCCACGCATGCTCGAATCATGCGGTGCCAAAACTAGTAGAAGCAGTAGTATATATTTGTACTGTTCTCGTTGATATTTTTCTACCACCAAGAATATCTGCTGCTTTTCAAACCAAGTGGAAGGACCAGAGCATTGTTGGGTGTAAAAGCACCAGTCTCAGTGGTCTCTCCATTTTTACAGCTGCACTGTAGTTTTTCCCTGTTCGTCCTGTATCTTTTAGTTAGATTTACTGTTCTACTGCCTCCCTGGAAAATGGAAACTGGAAGAGAAAAAACAAGCTCCATTTCAATTCTACAAGTAACCCTAAAAAAGTGGATTTTGTAGGGCATGACACATGGTCAAAGGAGCAGAGGAGACTGGGAGAAACCTTGTACTTGTGATTACAGTGGATTCTTGGGGTGATCCGAAAGAGTGCTTTGCAAGTCCCAATCCATGCATGCATGCCCCTGCCTGCCTGCCCTCGCGCTGTCACAGGCTCACAGCCAAAAGAGAGGCCTCATCAGCCATCACCTCCCCTTCCCTGCAGCTGAGCCTGAGCCCCCATCTCTCTGTTCCCCTCTGAGCTGCAGAAAAGAGACAAGAAGAGTGATGTGCATTGGAGAACGAACTCAAAAGAAGGAAGAGAAGCAGTAGAAAAAAATTTGCAGCTACAAGCTTCTGATTGAGCTGAGCTCCAACCCAACCTAGCCTGCTTTTCTCGTCTCTTTTCTCTCATGGGTCAAGGCACATCATCATAAGGAGAGAGTCACTGGTGTTCCTCCTCTGCGTGTGCTGTCTGATAGCCATTGATCACTGGGTCAGTCAGTGGGTTGGATTATCTGAGGAGCCACCAAGGGCTGGCCCACATGGCAGGCAGGCCCATGGGGCCAATGTGTTGGTGTCAGTGGGGATGCCGCCCTTTCCCCCTACTTTGACCAATCAAGTACCAATGGTGGCGCAGCTATGTTTGACGCCTAATTATTTGGGTCCTCTTGCCACCTCCTAATGCTGGTGCTAATCTGCTTTTCGTCTGCAAAACATGAACCTTTTGATCATCATTTATCTTTGTGCTCTGAGCCGGTAAAATAGAATCTTCTCTGTATCTAAATTCTCTCGTCCTCTAGTAAAGTCTCTATTTTAGTCTCTAAAAATAGTGTTTCCTCTCAGCCTTAAATTTGGAGCCTCTCTATATCACTCTCTATAATTTCTATGGATAGAGATTCTGCTAAAGAGGATAAAAATATAAAGAATAATAGTGATGTAGAGAGAGTGTATAGAGATCTGATTTTAGAACAGTGGAGATGTTTTTAGATGAAGCTTCTCTCTGTGCCTGATGCAAATGTTCAGTTTCAGTAATGTGCTTTTACTGAAAGCTTGCTGATCTTTTTAATGGCAATGGAGTTCATAAAAGCACGAGGTAGACTAGGCCATGATAGTTTAAATTTCGTAGCAGCACTTTGTGAGTACTAACTACGAGGTGCAGTAGATTTCTTTTCCTCTGCCGAACATCCAAATCAACTGCTTCAAATTTCTGCTCTATAACACTATTATCTACAGACTCTATTCATTTCTCTAAAATTTCTTCACACTTTACACGGCACTTTAAAAGATTTCTTCCTTCCAGTAACTACTTTATCCTAAAATAAATCAGATAAACAGTGTCTGCTATAGATGCTCAAGACAAACACAAAAGATGAAATCAATCTCTAGCCTTGCCGGCTACCCCCGACATCGCCGTCGCACCAGAAGAACGGTATGCCCTTGGTTTGTTTGTTTCGCTTTTGGTCTGAGAAAAAGAACCCCATTCACATTGGGAGGCAACAGTACGCGCACGGAAAAGGAGAGAAAAATTGGACGAGTAGCAGTAGAAAGAAAAAGAAATATCATTGTCACGAGCTATGAGCTATCACGTCGATGGCTAGAAAAAAAATCCGTGGGCTTTTTATTTAAAATTTACGAATTTAAAATACCGAATCGATGGAGTTAGGTAATTAAAACATCAAACTACAAAGTTATCGGGAGCTCGAACGCTGAATTCGTGAGTTTGGTAGACATGACGCAATATTACCGAATACATCAAACATACATGATTGGTTAGACCATTTCTATTAAACACTTAAAGTTGTCCTTTATAATACTATTTTCTATCCACTCTATCCATCTCTTTATCCATCATCTAAAATTTTTCACACTTTACACTGTATTTTAAAAATTCCTTCTCCACTAGCTCATCTATCCTCCCAAAAGTCATATAAACGGTATCTTTCAGTTAGATACTCTTAGAGCTTTCGTTGTTGTCCAATTGTGTATAGAAGAAAACCAAATAAATGGTGTTAATGGAGGGAGGGATCCCGACGAAGGCTCTATACAAGCAAGTTTATTGATATCCAATCGTGTGGGCAAGAAAACGAAATAAATGCATGGTATTAGTGGAGGGAGGGAGGGGGCCAAACACGGGTTCGGTTGGATCCCGCCGAAAGCTTACCATGCATGTGTGTGTTATTTGATGTATTGAAGTCAGTGACTTCCTTTGTAGTTCAGTCTTTCAAATACCAAACTTTATGTAACAAGTATTTTGAATTCCGAATTTGAAACTGAAATTTGAAATGCTGAATACGAGTTTTTTTTGGAAATATGGATACATATTATATTTTCATACTTTCTATTTTCTTTTATACTATTTAAAAAAATTTCCTTGATTTGTGGCCAATATCTATCAATACTTGTGTTACCAAATTCGGCCTGGATTTGCTACTAACGTTTGACGAAATTTTCTCCTCCGTTAGGAAGGTTCATATTTGTTTTGCCAATCCTTGGGCATGCCAAAGATTGCAAAATATTTATCCTTTGATTGGCTAGTCAAATGTCCAGAAAAAAAACTTTTTGGTAGATTTGACTTAAAACCAAATACACCTGCATGATCGCACACTGCAGCAAGGGAAAGAATGAGAAGGGCGAGCAGGTGTTAAGGTGCTTGATATGAAGCTACTCGAGTTTACACTACTACAAAAATGTTTATGGTAGACTCCTCATTATAGATGACCCCATATAAATATGTCTGTGATACGTTTCGATCCACCCGAAATTGTCTCAGCTCTCAATAAAACCTTATGTGATAAACGGACTGTCGGTGATATTTTTATCCTAGACGGTTCTAATAAAAAACTGCCACAACTTCCGTGCCGTGCGCTGCCGTGACGGTGCACCCGTCCCTCTTCTCCAGCGACAAGGTCCAAATTCCACACTCGATACAAGAACTGGTTCCTCTACTCCCTTCAACGACTTGTGCTTAACTCCTTAATTTGCTCTTCCCGTTCGTGCAGCACGCCAGCTGGAGCGGATCCATGAGGTCGGCGGTGTGCCGAGGCAAATGTTGTGTGTGTATGTCAGATTTTGGTTTAATTCATGAGTTTGTTCTACTTCTAGATCTGGGCCCGTGAGACCACAGCGTGAGTTCTGAACGTTTTAGTATATGATGTAGATTATTTGTTGTTCAATTAGATATGGTCATTTTCTGAAGCGTGATTGGTATTCTTGTTCATGTGTGATTGTGAATCGATCTCTCAAAACTCTTAAAAAAGACTAAAACCATTTGTAATTTGTGATAAATCGACACGATGCTGACCGCGGGCTGAGTGTCTGCAGCTTTTTTTTTAAAAAAATCACGATAACAGACGGTTCCAATTTAGCCCGTTTGTATATGTTTGTTATCATGGACAGTTTTCAAACCGTCTGTGTTGATCCGTGATTATCACTACCATATAATTACTAACAATTCGAAAACTGTCTGTGATGAAGGTTCCAAGCCACCTGTAACGAGGCTTTTTGTGCTAGTGTCAAAGTGCTCGAGACATAAAAAGTCACCAGATCACCGGATCTCCGTAGTAATTAAAAAAATTCTTTTCGCATCTTTTGTCTCCATGGACAATTAGATTATTAGATATGTAAATCGTTTGAGAAGCATGTAAAGATTACGACCAGAAACTGAAGAATCCGTCCACCACGCTCGTTTCGTATGTCAACTAGGCACAACTCGATCATTAATCACAATACCGCTTGATAATCACAATTGTTGTTTTGCCCAAAAATACACAATTGAAAATCGATAAAAAAAATCCTATAAATGTAATATTTTGATATTTAAAATTCATCAATTGGAAAGTCTTTCAAAATTGACTGAACCGATTTTAGACATAAACCAATGCCACCTTCTCTAAACCCTAATAGATATTTGCCCCGTCCTATCCCATCGGACTTCCTCCTAGGTTTGGAACCGACCAGAGTTGGAGTGAGCCAAACCTAGCTCATCTCGGGCTCATTCGAAGTAGCAAGCTAGCTCAGCTCGGCTCACTTAAATGGTCGAGCTAGGAAACAAGCTTGTATGAAGATCGAGCTAGCTCGTGAGGCTCATCAACTTGTTTCCTTGCCAAGTTCCAAGCGCTTGCTCATTAGCGTCCCTCATGTCGTTTCGTTGTTGGACCCAAGCCAAGAGGAGGAGCATCGGGGCTAGCCAAATCCCTACCCGAACCAAAGCTCGATGGTTATCCGAGCTCTACCAAAGAGTCAGTCATATATAAAGGTCATTGCCGCTACCCCACCCTCCCATTACCTCCTCCGACCAGATCTTGAAGAGGAAGGCTTGCCTTTGTCTGAATCTACATTGGCTCCACACAGGAATCACTAGAGATGTAGAGGACAATGGTGATAGGAAAGGGAGAGGCCTAGTGCGTGGGAGGTAGAAGGCTGCAAGCAATGACGATTGACAATAGAAGGGAGGAGTAAGGTGGAGATAGATGTGGAGCGGGCAGGACATTGGCAGTGCTGGTTATGGTGTCCCAGTTGTGGAGTGGGCTCTTGTGGACCGAGGCGCTAGGGTGGTTGAGTGGGCACTTTGAGCCTACCAAACGTGCCACGAGCAAGGCATGTCCTGCTCGACTTAGGATCATTATCTTTTACGAGCTAGAAAATAGGCTTAGTTTGTGCTTATTTGCAAATGAGCCCGAGCTAAGACAAAGTCTAGTCCAATGCCAAGATAGCCACGGCAAAGTTCTAGCCTTACTCCCTTTCCATCACCACTCTTATCCTATCGGTTCCCCTTCAACGCCCCAACGTGACCCTCCATATCGGCTCCTCCTTCATCCGTTGTAGCACCTCCTTTTCTATTGCTCTCTATTGACAACGGTTTGAACATTTTGACCAAATTGAAAATACTAAATTTCTTGGTTTTGGATATTGAACCCTAGTGATAAGGGTAATAAGGGAGTGACTTGTCATTAGGCGACTGAAAAATTGACATATTTCAGTCAACGTGGGCAGCCGTTGGATATGTTTTGGGTCGGATTCAACGATTCCCCTGATTCCAGATTTGTCTGCTCCGTCCCTTTTTTCTACGGGAGTGACGCACGTATAAGCCATTGATCAGTACATAACTTTCACGTATAATAGTACATAGCTTGATCTTGCAATACAATAGTATATAGCACGTATAAAATTATATACGAGCACGTACAGACCATTGATCTTTCACGTCAGTAGCCTTAAAATTTGTTTGGTCCATCCCTCTATCAATTACTATGTGCACTTTGCATCTCTCGTCACATAAACTTTTTTACAGTTAATTATGCACTTTTTACGTATCCAATTATATGTAAATTCAATTATTTACTAGTGTAAAATCACGTCTATTGAGATTTCGTCTATTTTCGGACGATTGATAAGGAGCAAATCCGGGTAATAATTACGATTCTCAACATTTTGTGAACCTTGCCCATGATACACGAAGCGGCCACATTGCCCATGATATGACGGTGTAGCTCTCTATGGTCCAGCCTCAGTGAGAAGTGCGGAAGCATGACAAACTCGCATGCGTCTTCCACGTTCTAGTTCTAAAAGGAATCCTCTGGCTTTATGAGCTTAAAACACGTTGGGGCGTGACATGATCCAAAACGAGCTACACATCTCAAAATATATCTAGTACTTGTAGGCAGAGTTTGAAAAATCGATTTTATACCAAAAATCGGTCAGGCCTGATTTTTTATCGCGGCAAATCGCCGAAAATCGGTTAAAATTTTAGTTTTGAATTTTAAATCAACCGGAGGTTTAAAAAATCAGAAATCGCTTGTTTTTCGATAAATCGGTCGATTTCTTCGATAAATCGTTTGAAAACAAAAAATGGGTATTGAAATTTCGAAATCTCGAGCCAAACTTCGATAAATCGAAATCGCTTGTTTTTTCGATAAGTCGGTCGATTTCTTCGATAAATCGACCGATTTTTTTGATAAATCGTTTGAAAACAAAAAAATCGGTGTTAGAATTTCGAAATCTCGAGCCAAACTTTGATAAATCGGCCGATTCCTTCAATAAATCATTCTAAACTTATTTTAAATTTTAAATTTAATTCGTGATTTGCCGTTATTGATCCGTCTCGATACGTGGATAACTGAATCCTTGCTTGCAGGTCGATAGTAGCTTGCAAGAGAAAAAAAATACACGTAAGGCGGATACACAGAGAGAGAACACATGGAGCAAAACGGCAGTCGGCATGCATGAACAGTGGCTAAAAGCCTGTGCGTGTGTGAGCGTACGCTGCAAGTTGCGCCCGGCTCTTCTCGTTTTTTTGACAGCTTTACGTCTCCTCTCTCTCTCTCACTCTCTAGCACTTGGCTGGCCTTTACTCCTCTGTATCCTGCTGTGTTTCTTGCTCAGCGAGACGCACGTATACGCACGTAATCTTCTCACTGTCTTCTTTTACCATTTGCTTTTGCTCAGGCACGCAGGCTGCCAGCTTTGCCTTTGAATTGAACGGACACACATGTGTGCACAGTGGCGCAGACCACGGCAGCAAGAGCGAGAGACGCAGTGCGGTGCAGGCCTTTGTTTATGAGTTTCCGTAAAGCTGGCTGTCAGAGACAGCAGCAACAAAAGGTAGAAGAGCACAGCAGCCATGCCGCAGGCTTCAGAGATGGGCGCTGTCCCCCAGCCCCTTCAGGAACAACCAAAAAAAAAACCTAGCGATAGAAAACTCATTTCTGTCCCGAGATTGATTCATTTCTCCAGTATTGCTTTGCTTCCACGAGCTGTTCGATCAGCTCAGTCGAGTTCAAGATTTCAAGTATGCTGAACTTTTGGGTCAGTACTTGATGCGAATCAGAGTGCTCGTCAGCTCGTACTAATGATACATGAAGCTTGGAGACAGTTTAACCAAAGAGTGCTCTCCCTCTCTCTCACCGTCTCCATTCTCCAAGTAGAGATAGTACAGTAAAAAGGGGGTCTGATTTTATACAATGGGTCTCTCGCCACTGGTGAGCAACAGTGCAGTGCGAATTTCTGGTGTTGCAAGAAGAAGAAAATTTTTCTGGGAGTGAGGTGAGGGTCAGGGAGGACTGACGAGAGAGCAAGGTGGGGTGGGTGGTTGCAGTCCATCTGCGTGGGGTGTCAGAGTCTGCCTGTCTCCCTCTCCTCTCTGTAGCTCCGCTGCCATCTGAAGCCTGCACCTCTGCAGTCAATAATAATATTAACAACTATGATAATGATATTCAAGTAGGGTCTCTCCTGCACTGCACCTGGTGGCACCATGCCAGCATCCACCCGCAGGGCGCCTCTGACGCCACCCAGCGTGAAAAACCAAAAGGGGCCTCCCCTGCTACCTGCACCAACTACCATTCACGCAGGCAGCAACTGGTTGGTTCTGAAAAAAACAAATTTGCCAAAAAAAAAAAGGTAAATATGGAAATGACTAAAAAAAAAAATGATATTTGCAGAAATGCCCATCCACCGCGAGTCGGCACCGTAGCAACCTAGTTGCCGCGATGTGGCACTGCAGCAACAGCCTTGCCGTGCTACCGTGCCACGGCAACAGCCCTGCCGCAGCGGCCCACTCCCATGCATTAGCATGCTAATGCCCTGCTAACATGCTAACTAACTAACTAGTAATTGTATTTTGATGTTACATATTTTTTTCTGATTTTTTAAAAAAATTTCATGTCCATAAAAATTATGGTTTTTTGAATTTTCTTAAAAAATCATTAAAAAAATTATGTAACATCAAAATACAACGAAACTTTAAAAAAAAAGTGCCGTAGATTCATGGAAAGGGTTCACAAAAAGTTTTAAATTTTTTTAGAATCTTTATTTTTAAAAATTATTGAATTTAAAAATCATGAATTTATAAAAATATGATTTTCAGAAATATAAAAAATGCAGCGAAACTTGAAAAATGGAACAATAGGTAATAGGTCCATGAAAAGGGTCACAAAATATGTTTTTTTAGAAATTTTTGTCTTCACAATTTTTAAATTTCAATATTTCAAAAAAATTCTAGATTTCTAAAAATAACAAACTTTTTGTAGACCCTTCCTGTGAACCTACGGTTCTATTTTTTTGAGGTTTGTTGCATTTCGATGTTATTTAATTTTTTAAAAATTTGGCAAAGTTTGTTAGTTTTTACATATAATACAACTACTAGTTAGAGCATCTCCAATGGTGCTTAGTCAGCTAGCTATAAGGATGCCAACTCAGTATTTTTGCTTATGTGGGAGAGAGTTAAGGAGGAGAGATAAAAACTATCTACTAACTTATAGTCGGTCTATAACCGATTTTAAGATGCATGCCCTCTATTACATGTGGGACTATAATAATTTTATAGACCATGCTATAGCTAGTTTATTGGAGAGGTTGACTATATGCTATCTATAGATAACATGTCTATTTCTTAGAGCTAATGGTTGGCTATACCATTAGAGATGCTCTTAGTTAGTTAGCAGGACATTAGCATGCGAATACATGTGAGTTAGCCGCTGCCTGCGCGGCACAGCAGCGCGGCAAGGTCATTGTCACAGTGCCACATCGTGGCAACCGAGTTGCCGTGGTGCCTAGTCGGCGGATGGGCATTTCTGCAAATACCACCTTTTGGTGGCCATTTCCATATTTACCTTTTTTGTTTGGCAAAAAAAAAAATTTTCCCTCGTTGGTTCTACACGGTTAACACTATTCTTGAAAAATACATACGCTGGGAAAAATTCTTTCTGGGTTATGTAGAAAGGAAAAGAAGTATGTTACTGCTTACTTTTGTGGCTCAAACTTAGCGTCTGTTTGACAATAAAGTATTTTTATAATTTTGAGATAGAACAATGACTTTAAAGTACCATGTTTTTAAAATCATGAGACATTTAGATGATTAAAAAAATACTCTATTCCAAAATCATGGTTTAGCAGAAGCTATGATATTTTTTAAGTATTTTAAACTCTACTCTTAGCTAAAGTTTTTATGATTTGGTTCTCACTATCTCTTTTGTTTGGTCAAGCTTACCATCTAAAAACCATATATCCAAACAAATGATAGTTCCAATGAATACTAGAGTTTAATGGAGTTTGGTGAAATCATGGTTTCATATGTACACAATTGTAAACTCTATGTATTATAAAACCCTGTATCCAAACAAGCCCTTATTTATTAATTTTATTAATATAGACTTTGAGAGTTTTAAAGGTGTCCTTTGACTGGTTTTTTAAAAAGCTTTGAAACGTTTCTTTAGACTTGGTTTTTTAGGGTTTTCATTAGCGGTTTGGCGATTTTTTAGAAACAAGATCGAGTACACAAAATGTTTGCCTTTTTAAACATAATCGACCTATTATCTCAAGCTAATAAGATATTTGGTTTCATTTAAAACTTTCTATTTTAGTTCGGGTCAGCAAGACTGTCTTGTTATGATTTGATCTTTTCCTCGAGTTGACCCTAATATTCGGTCTTTCTATAAGACTGGGTGGAACTGAGCCGAGTTTGAGCGAGTGAGGCTTGTTCGGGCTTAGGCTCGTTTTGCGATTGAGTTGGCTCGGCTTGGATCGGCTCGCTCGAATAGCCGAGATAGGAAGTATGCTCGGGCCATGCTCGATAAAGCTCGCGAGTGCTCGTAGCTCATTGACTCGCCAAGATTAGTTCTAGGAAGGGGAACACCTGGATGTCACACCGACCGAGCGCCATCGGCTGCCGCTCGGCATAGGTTGACCTTCTCCTATCGCCTTGCACTACCTCGTCCGCGAAGAGGAGGAGGAAAGAGGTAGCGCCGACCTCCTCCTGTCCCCAGCGCTGTCGGCTGGGCTAGCCCGTCCTTCTTTAGCCGCCAAGGGCCATCGCGTTTGGGAAGAAGAGAAGGAGGAAAAGGGCAACGATTGTGCACTTGTAGGCTTGTGGCAGCGAAGAAAAGGGAGAGGGGTGATAGTGGTCTGGAGAGTAGAGAGGGAGGGAAAAGTAGAGGGCGGACGGCGGCTTCTGGCAGTTGAGTTGTAGGGGGATCAAGGGTTAGACTGGTTAGGTAGGGCTAAAGGGACGTAGGGTTGTTACATGGGTTTGGGATATTCGGTTCATAAATGAGCCACGGCCCAAACTTGGGTATGCATAGAAGGCACCTATTCATGCCTCCGTATGTGAACGAGCCATGAGTGAGCCAAGCCTGACTCGGCCTGTGCTCATTTTCGAGCGAGGAAGAAAACGTGTTCAGCTGTGCTCGTTTGCAAACAATATGAACCTAAGTCCAAGCTTTTTCTGATCCATGAGTTAAGTTCCAACCCTATCTATAAGGAACTCCTCTATAGATTGTTGGCATAATTGGCTTGGAAAAAATAAGATCTTCGATTAAACCTTAATCCATGTGTAGTCACGTCCTGCAAGATTTGTTTCTCGATACAATTTATCCGTGCGAGATAGATTGATTTCTTTGGAAGAGCCATTACTCAATAGTTTTATATGCTATCATCGGACTGGGTTTCTGCTGATTCTTCTTCCTTCTGTTTTCTCTCTTTTGGTTTTTCTTTTTTTCTTAGGTGTTGAATGTATTTTTAGACACTACGTATATGACTATGAAAACTCCTGTCGTATTCCTCTTTTTTAAAAATAAGTCGAAGAGACAATAGAAATTAAAAAGAGGTAGCATTTTTTTTCAGGCAGAAAAAAAAGGTAGCATTGGATCTAGAAAACAAGTAGACTGATAGCTCTACCGACAACCGAGATAACTCCGGTGGCTGCAAGCAGGCGAGGAACGTATCGTGTCAGGGTAGCAATGGTAGGAAACAGGCAGGGAGCAATAGTCCTTTCCAGTGACTTGAAAGACTGGCAAAGGCAGCTCTGAGCAGGCGGAGGCAGGGCGTGACCGTGGGGAGTGGGGACCTCGCCCCAGCGCATACATGCATGCCTTCTATACCCGTCAGCGATGGCTGGCTACGCCGCGCCGCGCCGACCCGGTTGCCGCTGTCCATCGCCTCGCCAAGCCAGCGGCCTCTTGCCGGCACGAGCAAAAACGCAGTGATACGGGCCGGGTTTTCGGTGCGATTTCCGCGGTGGTTCCGCTTCCGCCCACGGAGCGGTGGCAGCGGCGCGCACAGCAGATTCTGCAGCACGCACTCCGCATCTTGACTGACTGAATGGCCTATCCTCTGTACCTCGCCTTAAATTATGGAGCTACTGAACGTCCGAAATAACAGTGCCTCGCCTCTGACTGCCATTTCGCTTCGCTCACGCGTACGGCTACACCCGCAGGCTCACGAGGGCATGCTTTGGCCGTAGGACCAGCTCGCCTCTAATCTTACCGGTTATTACATTGTCTCAGATCAACGTGACAGATCTAATCAGAAGCTGTTCAACGTAGGCCGGCCGTGCATTATTCTTCCGTAGAATATTTTCTTTCATACCTGTAATTAATCATCCAGAACCCCATACATGGATGGTCAGTGAATGAAACCACCAACCGGCGAAGTGGCCGTACCAAAAATCCCACGCCCAGCTTTGCCGTTTTGGCTTTAGCTCCGCACACAGTCGCAGGCACGTACCCACGTACGTGTTAAATGCACGCGCGGTCACCCGCATCCCTCCGCTTCCGCACCCATTACAAAACCCCCCGAGCTCACAGAGCGCTCGTTCCACTCGCGGCTTGCGACTCCTCTCACCACCACCGCTGCCGCTGCCGCAGCCGCGCTCCGATTTGTGCCGCGCCGAGCGGTGGTAGCTAGGTACCAGCGTAGGTTCGTTGCCGTGACGCGGGGCGCGCGCGAGAGAGTGCAGGGAGGTGGTGCCGTGCGCGGCTGAGATGATGATGATGAACGGTCGCGCGGGCGGCGGCGGGGGCAGCGCGGGGAGGTACGCGTTCACGGCGTCGCAGTGGCAGGAGCTGGAGCACCAGGCGCTTATCTACAAGTACATGGCCTCCGGCACGCCCATCCCGTCCGACCTCATCCTCCCGCTCCGCCGCAGCTTCCTCCTCGACTCCGCCCTCGCCACCTCCCCCTCCCTCGCCTTCCCGCCTCAGCCCTCACGTAAGTACACTCGACTACTACCTTTCACGTACGTACCTAGTAAGGATGGATGCTAATGCTAACTCATGGCGGTGTGCGTGCGTGCAGTGGGGTGGGGGTGCTTCGGCATGGGGTTCGGGAGGAAGGCGGAGGACCCGGAGCCCGGGCGGTGCCGACGGACGGACGGCAAGAAGTGGCGCTGCTCCAAGGAGGCCTACCCGGACTCTAAGTACTGCGAGAAGCACATGCACCGCGGCAAGAACCGTTCAAGAAAGCCTGTGGAAATGTCCTTGGCCACGCCGCCGCCGTCCTCCTCCGCGTCCTCCTCCTCCAACGCCTCCGCCGTCAACGCCGCCACCACCACCTCCTCCCCCGCGCCGTCCTACCACCGCCCCGCCGTGCCCGCGCACGACGCGACTCCCTACCACGCGCTGTACGGCGGCCCCTACGCCTCCGCCGCCCGCCCGCCCGGCGCCGCCGCCTTCCACGGGCAGGTGAGCCCGTTCCACCTCCACCTCGACACCACCCACCCGCACCCGCTGGCGCCGCCCTACTACTCCATGGACCACAAGGACTACGCCTACGGGCACAGCGCTAAGGAAGTGCACGGCGAGCACGCCTTCTTCTCCGACAGCACCGAGAGGGACCACCACGCCGGCCACGGCCAATGGCAGTTCAAGCAGCTCGGCATGGAGCCCAAGCAGAGCGCCACGCCATTCTTCCCGGGCTGCGGCTACGGCAACAACGCGGCGTCCGCGTACGCCATTGATCTTTCCAAAGAAGAAGACGAGGAAAAAGAGAGACGTCAGCAGCAGCAGCACTGCTTCGTGCTCGGCGCCGACCTGAGGCTGGAGAAGCCGGCGGGCCATGACGCCGCCGCGGGAGCGGCACAGAAGCCTCTCCGCCACTTCTTCGACGAGTGGCCGCACGAGAAGAGCAGCAAAGGCTCGTGGATGGGGCTCGAGGGCGAGACCCAGCTCTCCATGTCCATCCCCATGGCCGCCAATGACCTTCCCATCACCACCACCTCCCGCTACCGCAATGGTACGTAAAACATCACCACTGCACTGCAAATTAGTCGGTAATCCATAAAAAAAAAGTTTCCAAGATGCGTTGTGGCGTTGTGCTAATCACCACCTCCCTGTTTCTCTCGCAATCTGCAGATGAGTGATCCCCGCGTTCGTAGCGTCCGTGCTTGATTGCTACAAGAGACTGCACTACGGAGCAGATCATCTGGTTCGTTCTTGGCGTGCTGCATGCCATCGAGCTGGATCTTTTAGCTCGAGGAATGCGCAACTTAATCGTTCATGAAAGGCCGAAACCTACTACGAACTGATCATCTTTCCATATTCATGTTTTTCCTCCTTTTTGTAATGCCCCTTCCGAGTGTTACATTATTTTCCCTTGCAAAGGCCTGAGACGATTAAAGCAATGTCAATTAGTCCAGGTGAGTGGCTAATCTGAGTCATTTAGGAATAGATTTTTTCCCCCGGTTCCTGTGAGCCCCTGTACTATCAGCAGCTAAGCTTGTGAGCCGATCGAGCCACCTGAGCGTGATCGCTTTCGTGGATGCTCTTTTTCTTTGTCCGACTTCCTCTGTCTGTGAGATAGTTTGTCACATCTGTGGATTCTGCTCAAGGCTCAGTAGCGCACCTGCTCCGCAGCTTGCTTTATTATTCTCTCATAAGTTTGCACAGTGGTTGTACTTACTAGGGCACTGTTTTTTTTTTGGAGGGTTGCGTTTGCGTTCGCTTATAAGCTAGAAATTTATTATTTTTGTATAAACCAAATGCTTTGATGTTTGGTAGCTAATTTTTATAGATCTTATTATTTCTTCTTAAAGCTCTTAAAATCATTTTTTCTATAATTTTTTAATCCCTCGTATGTTCTTATCAAGGAGTTACAAATTTCTAGCTTATAAGCAAACGCAAACGCAACTGCCCAAAAAAACAGTGCCTAGAATACAACTATCAAAACATCTTCTATAATAAAGTTGACCACTATCTATCTAAATAGGTATTTAGACAAATTTTCTGATAGACTAGCTATGACATACTCTTAAAATTAAATATACATACTCTTAAAATTAAATATAGGTCCACATGTAATAGTTTTTATTTATCTTAAAAACGTTATACGTTATAGACTGACTTTTGTTTAAGAGCTAGTTCTTGTCTCTCTTCTTCTCTTCTCTTCTTTATATAAGCAAAATGCTAAGTTAAAAATCTTATAGCTAGCTGAGATGGCCTTATTGGAAATACTCTCATACTACTGCCGCACCTAGCCGGTTGGGAACTGTGGCCAGCCGCCAAACCAGCCCCGCTGAGTTTTTTGGAGCCGCCATTTTGAGTCGGGCAAAATTTTAAAATTTGAGTAAAAATTTAAATTTTGAGAAAAATCTGTAAAAATTTCAATAATTGTGTCGATTATCTAGGAACGACGGGCTAAAATGAAATTTGAAGCAAACAAAATTTTTGTTGTTATTTTATGCCATCTTGTGCACAAATAAATGGAAAATTGTTGTTAAAAAGAAAAGGCCAAGCTATGCTTTTTGTTACTATTTTCTTTCGTATTTTCTAGTACTTTTTCTAAGTTTCTACTATCATTTAAATTTTTTAAGAAAGTTCTATTTTCGAAGCATTTCTACATTTTTAACGATTTTTTAAACACTCCTGAAAAATCTATAGAATTTGTTGGCTCGCCGAAGAAACCGACTCGTTAGACGAGAAAACCGACTGGCTAACCGAACCCAAGCTAGTCAACCAAAAAATACCTAGAAACCGTTGGCTAGCCAAGAAATCGACCAGCTAGTCGAACCCCGAGCCGATCAAATTCGGATTCAAATTTATTTGGTTTTTAAACGGTTTTTCGGGTTTCGAGCAGCTAGCTATAGGTGTGATTCTTTTCAGCTTATCTTATCAGCTTATTTGACTTATCTCATAACTTCGAGAATTTTCCGAGGTGTCCTCGAGAGCCGAGTGCTCTTTGTGTTTAGTTTAGGGAGCTTTTACACACCTACGAGATAAAAAAAGAATTAATAAATTAATGAAAAGATAAGTAAAATAAGACACATAAATCTGACTTATTTACATGTCTTATTGACTTATTTCACTTTTTTTATTAAATTTTGAATCTTTTTTATCTCGTAGACGTGTCTAAAAGCTTCCTAAACGCTAAACACAAAGGGCATCCGGCTCTCGATGCTACCTCGAAAAATTATTAAAGTTATAAGATAAGTTAAATAAGCTGATAAGATAAATTGAAAAGAATGCACAGTCAGTTTTAGAAACCAACCTGTTCTCAGTTTTTAGCTGGAAACCGTTTTGTAAACCCTGCACCCGCAGCTGCATACACGCCATCTGCCCCTTACACGTATGCTTCATGAGTCATAATGTCCAGGCGTAAACTTGCTAGCATTCAGAGTTTCGCTGCAAAGAACATACACGGAGCTAGCTGCGCAGAGTCTTTGGCTCTATCGAGCCATTTCCGATCAGCGCAGTACAAGAATCTGGGTGCAGGTCGCAGCAAGGCATTGTGGTTGCAGTTGCAGAGGACGGCTGCTGTCTGGGACTGAGACTGGCGCTGGGTCTCCTCATGAATTCAATGCCAACCGCAGTGCAATTGCTGCGGCAGCCCGGCCGGCCCCTGAGGAGGTGTCAGGGCTGTCAGGCGCTGCGCCCATGGGATTGAATGATCTAGGTCTCAGATTGCTAAGGTGCTAGATGTGATGAAGAAGTTAGAAAAAGAGGAAGATAGAAGTTTGCTACTCATTGACAATGTGGATCCGAAAGATTGAAGAGGTTTAGAAGATTCTAGCTAGTAATTAGGAGTTTTTTTTTTGCTGAATCTGAGAAGATGTACGGTGGTTTGCTGTCCTATGTTATTTTTTTCGTTGGGATTTATAGGGCGTATTACAGATTTGGATTTGTTGTTTAATATAGGGCGCACACGATTTCCAATGTTATTTTAGTGAGATCTTTCCTATAGTACCTTCATTTAAAGCATGCATGCATACATGTGATTAAGTTCGTTTGAAGCATTAATTGTCTCCTCCACCCATTAAGTTCAAGGGTAAATTTGTAACTTGACCAATGTCTTTGGTCTTGGAGCCCATCTCTAACATGCCTTGTAAATCCCAATGGAGGGAGTATTTTGTTTGGGTCTGGGTTTTGTTTTGGCTGGTGTGGTAAGAGAACTATTCTGTTGGTTCGTCTGGACTTGTACTGTTGGTGGGTTGTTCTCTGATGTTTGTAAGTTGAAGATGTTGTCGGTACCTTGGTTTAAACGCTGGTTAGCTGTATTTCCATTAACTATAATGGAAATGGGTCTCATCCCCTTATGCAAAAAAAAAAAAAAAAAAAATCTCAGATTGCTGCTGATCGTTGCTGCATGCTCCCTCTGCTGCATGCATGCATGCGTACTACATACAGTACACAGTGGCTGGCGAGCTGCTGCTAGCTGAGCTAAGCCGTCTGCTACTAGTAGCAGCAGCCTTGAAAGCCTGCTCGTGCTGTCTGCCCAGCCGGCCACCGTGACAGTCTTGCGAGTCATGGGCGCAAGTACCGGTAGTCTTCTCTGAGCTCCGCGGCCTGCCCTGGGCTAGTAGCAGCGTCGCCTGTGAATGACAAGCCTAGTCCGGCCTTCACCTTCAAGTGCTGCCTAGATATGCCAGAAAAATTACTTGTCCCATGTCACACACTCGGGCGCATCGACCAATCCGTATTTTTTTGGAGTCTTTTTTTTTTAACTAGATAGATGTCACTAGACGAACGCCACTTTGAAACATACCAAACACGGCCTGTGAAACTTTTATTTTCATAAAGAGCGCACCCCAACTAAAAAACGAAATTGCAGAAAATATCATCCAATGCCTAGAATACGTCAAACTCTCACAATTAACAACAGGGAATACCCCTAACTATCAGGGACCTGTCATTTCGAGAATTATACTCTCCCGTTTCAAAATATAAGGCATATAAGTTTTTGGCGTGGTCTCCAACATAGAATTTTGACCATAATTAATTTCTTTCACAATATATCATCAACTACAAAATTAACATCATATCAAAGAACTTTCAAATACAAATCTAACTACATCACATTCATAACACTAAATATATATGTTTTTAGCTTCATTATGGATCAAAAGTTTCAAACATTGACTTTTCAAATATATGCACGCTCTATATTTTGGAACGGAGGGAGTAGAAATTTTCATGTTAGTTGGATAAAAATAAAGAAAAAAACTTTTTCCCCCTAAACTCCAAAACCGGTTGACTCGGTTCTCGAATCATCGAAACCAAACATAAATGATCCCTTGCTCGACTCAACGACGGTTCTGACCGGTCAAATGTGGTTTGATCAAAAAGTTATATGTATTTCTATATCAAATACTTTGCAAAATTCAAATTAAACTATATATTTAAGTTTTCTATGATTATCTAATCTCATATAATTTTTTCACATAATTTTTCAAACTTTACCTATTTTGTAGCATTTTGTGATATTTTTATGACTACAAGACAATTTTTAAAAATGGTACAACACAGTAAAATACGGGAAAAAGATTATGAACTTGTAAAATAAATAGAAACTCAAATATACAATTTGTTTGAATTTGGTGATATTTATAGGAAAATTACATAAGTCTCCATGGAGCCTAGGCTTCATGATCCATTATCACTAGATGTTCTTTAAGATTCGTGATGTTTGGTATTTGTATATTTATATACTTACTAAAAAATATTCGAGACGTGAAACTCTGAAAAAATTAAATTTAACTCCATTTTAAACTACTTTTAAATTTAAGATAAATATAGTTCAAACTGAAGATGAATTTAATTTTTTTCCGAAGTTTGGCATCTCAAATATTTTATTTGGTAGGTATGTAAAGATGAACACATCAAACAACACGAATCTCAAGGCACAACATAGAGTATTCGATCATGGAGCCTATGTGTGTGTGTGTATATATATATAGAGAGAGAGAGAGAGATTTGCTAGTGTGCTATGGATAGCACGGATCTTTCCGTGCTATCCACTGAGTTTGCAAATTCTGAGATCAAAATGGATGATCCGAACCGTCCATCTTGTTTATATCAATGAAATCTCGCTACACACCAAATTTCAATTTTTTTTAAATTTTTTACTATTTGTTTCGTATTTTTTAAAACTGGACTTATTGGAGGGTCCACACCTAATTAGATCAGCGATTTTCAAAAATACGAAATAAATAGTAAAAATTCAAAAAATTTTGAAATTTGGTGTGTAGTGAGATTTCATCAAGATGAACAAGATGGACGGTTCGGATCGTCTATTTCGATCTCAGAATGTCCAAATCCCGTGGATAGCACGGATCTCTCCGTGCTATCCATAACACACTATATATATATATATATATATATATATATATATATATAGAGAGAGAGAGAGAGAGAGAGAGAGAGATGGCTAGCGTGCTATGGATAGCACGGATCTCTCCGTGCTATCCACGGGGTTTGGAAATTCTAGATGATTCGAACCGTCCATCTTGTTCATCTCGATGAAATCTCGCTACATACCAAATTTCAATTTTTTACTTTTTTTACTATTTGCTTTGTATTTTTAAAACTAAACTTATTGGAGGTCCACAGCTAATTAGATCAGCGATTTTCAAAAATATGAAACAAATAGTAAAAAATTCAAAAAAATTTGAAATTTAGTGTGTAGTGAGATTTCATCGAGATGAACAAGATGAACGGTTCGGATCATCTATTTCAGTCTCTGAATTTTTAAACCCGTGGATAGCACAGATCTCTCCGTACTATCCATAGCACACTAGCTGTTCTCTATATGAGATGTATATATATATAGAGTTGGGCTACGGTGCTTCGCGAAGCACTGAAGACGCCGTGCTTCGCGTCTAGTTTGAAAAATCCAAGACTCAAATGGCCGATCTGAACGTTCCATCTTAATCTTCTCGTTCAAATCTCTTAGACGACCAAATTTCGTATTTTTTGAATTTTTTTTTTGCTATTTGTTTTGTATTTTGAAAATCACAGATCTAATTAGTTGTGAAGTGTCCAATTTGCTGGTTTTCAAACATACAAAACAAAGAGCAAAAAATTCAAAATACGAAATTTGGTCGTCTAAGAGATTTCATCGAGAAGATTAAGATGGATGGTTCGGATTGACCATTTGAGTCTCGGATTTTTCAAACTAGACGCGAATCACGGTGTCTTCCGTGCTTCACGAAGCACCGTAACCCAACTCTTTCTCTCTATATATAGATTAATGAAAAAATGCCATTTGAACCAAAATGTCCACTTTAACTTCGACTGTGCCTACTGCTGTCCCCACCACCCCAACTCGAGTGACGATCAAGGACCCACCAACATCGATGAAGCCCAAAACTCCAAGAGTCCATGACCAAATCAACATCAAAACTCAAACCACCTGGTGTATCCACTAGCACCCTTTGAAGTCCGAAGCAATCCTCAGAGAAATAGATCAAAACCTCCAAGCCTTACTCCTAGCCAACGCTAAATTGTTGGCTGAGAAGGAGAAGATTGAAAAAAAACCCAACAAAACCAGCTTATGAACCACCAAGACCCACCTACAAATCCCCAAAACCTGCAACCTATGAGCATCACCACAAACGAGGAAGTGATCTCTCCCTTGCGACCAAAAACGAAGCAACTGGCTGAAGCAAGCACAAATTCGATGTGCACACGCCTGAGAAACAAAAAAATGGACAAGCTCGGGGTGTTTCAAGATGCCAAATTTCAAGGCGTGCGGTGGAGAGACAGACCCAAGAGAACTCCTGCGGGTGTCTGAAACAACCATCCAAGCAGCAGGTGGAGGCAATGATGATCTCAAGGCGAAGGGCCTCATCCTCGCAATGTAAGGGATAGCCCTCTCCTAGTACACGTTCATGGCCCTCTCCTAGTGACCTCTTCGCAGTGCAGCAAGAGGAGGGCGAAACACCGTAGAGTTACTTCGAGTGCTTCTCCAAGGACAAGTGCCAGCTTCGGGGCGTGAGCGACACGACAATAATCAACGCCACAAGATATGGCATGAGAAAAGGCCCATTGTCAGAAAGGTGGGCCCGAAGGGAAGTCAAGATGATGCATGAACTCTTTGCAAAAATGAAGGAATACACAGGGTCTTTGGAGGATACAATGTGAAGCAAAGATAAACCTCTATTTCCAGCACTATAGACACCCCCGCCAGATGAGCACCGTACGCTAAAAGACCAAGGCAGAAGGTATGAAGAGAATCAGAGACGTGATGAACAAGATAGGAGGGGCTACAACCACAAAAACAAAGGAAAGAGGGTGAATAACATCAAAGAGCACAATGAATATGGAGAAAGGGGAAGATGCCAAGGTGAATGGAGAGACATGGGAGGCTGAGGGTGAGGCAAAGCCTAGGACTAAGGTAGAGAAGGCAAGCACGAGGATATGAGGGATAGGCGAAGGTACTATTGTGAACACCACGATGAAAATCCTACTCATCATACCACAGTGTGTCGAACCATGGCGGGGCATTGTGAGTACGATGAAAATCGAAGGAACATGGAAAGAGAGAATCGCCATCAGGATGAAGCCCCAAGACATGCGCAATAGGCGAAAGCAGAAGTAAATAACGTAAGAACCATCAATACAATATCAGGAAGATCCCCACTCCAACTGTTGTCGAAGCAATAGCGCCGAGGCTATTCAAGGAAAATTAATCATGTGGTTGTCAATCCAGCCCCTCTTCAACAACTTCGCAATGGTTTTGTGATCTTTGACGAAGAAGACGTGAAGGGGATCCACTTCCCTCACCAAGATGCATTGGTGATCACTGCGAACGTTGCAAACTTTGACGTTATGGGGGTGATGGTATACGAAGGACACTCGCATCTTCCAAGCCTGCCATTGCTCGATAGAGAATGTCTTTTGAAAGACCAGGCTAGGCGGCTAGAATGGGGGTTGAATAGACGCCAAATGGAAATCGACGTTTTCTTCAACAATGCACCCCAAACAACTTAAACATGCAGCGGAAAAACATTTTGGACAGTAGCACATATTCCTAGTAAAAAACTCACGAATAAAATTCCGTGGATCATATGGTCATGGGGATTTTTTCTATGGTGCTTCTGGTTGTTAAGAACCCAACAAAAAAAGAATTAGGTCAAAAGCTACTTTAGATAAAGAGAAACAATTCAAACAAGCTAGACTACTTTCTAGAAAGTAAAAGCAGATTCCAAAAGAAAAGCACTATGATCAAGAGATGTTTTCTCCTATTCTGTTATCCCAATGTTTTTATGATTTTTATCAATAGAGATATATGAGTTACGGATCAAGTCTCCAAATTTCATCTCATAATCAAGTACATAAAAAATCAACCGAAAAGAACAAGAGGTTCTGTCAGAAACTTCGACCAGAAAATTTGGGGCTCGGTATTCACCTCATGGCTCACAAATGGTGTATCAAATGGACTTCAAATTTTTTTACTATGGTTAGATATGTAAGTCTCGCACCTTCTCCAACTAGAATCACTAAAAAAAGGATTTTTCTAGATTTTTATAAAAAATAAATAAGAACTACTGCGCGAAGAAAACTTTCTGGACAGAACTGCAACTAGAAGATAAACTTAATCTCTAGCCTCTCCTAGATTGCAAAAAGGTTCTCAAATCATATTTGCAACCTCAAGGCATCATAGAACAGCAATAAAAAAAGAGTAGAGGTGAATAAACTAGTTGCAAACACAAGAATTAAAGAGACAAGATCAAACACAAGAACTAGAGAAGAACTTGGATGAACATGGCTGATTTCTATTGCATCGGTTTGGGAGTGATACAAAGCCACACCAAGGTGGGCAAAGCACTTCAGAAGTGCACTCTAAACACACCCAAACCTCAGCCACTCCCTCTCACAAATCTGAATGGGAGGCACCCACTCCCCTCCTTTTATAGCCCAAAGGTGGAGTAGCTCTCAAGCCAACTACTCCCTACCTTTGGATGATACATGTATGGCTGAGATTTGTTCACTCTTTACAGCATATAACCCTTGGAATATACTCCACAAATCCTTGGAATATGCCACGCACATTCTCGATACATGCCCCACATGGGCCCACACACCGACGCAATGGGTCCCGACTTAGCCGCTAAGTTTCCATCGCTCGACCCGCCGAGACTCGGATCCTCACGCCGGCTAAGTCCGTCATCTTCATCATCTTTGTGGTCCTCAAGTCCGAGTCCAACCGTCCCACGCAACCTCCTTGTCGTTCTGGACCCACGAACAACCAGTTTGCGTCCCGACACGTTGCTGACCACGGTCCACCAAGACCTGTACCACAAAGATTAGCCAAAACACCAAACTTACCTTCCTTACCTACAAGGTTAATCCATAATCAATTACATCCAAGACATGCACAAGTTTTCCGAAGAACCCATCGAAAAACCGTGCACAATCGGTGCAACCCGCGTCAAGACCCGAAAACCCTGGGAAAACCTGGCGAAGCCTCGATCGCCTCAAAACCTTCGCGTTACGCTCAAAACATTTGTCAATATACTCATCATCAACATGGGGCCACCTCCTCATGGTTTCACATCTTTAAGCAGGCGAAACAAGAGGTGAACTTAAGAAACATGGCGACGAACCCGCCTTAAGCTAGAGTGCTAGACTAAGGGTTGGGAAGGAGCCTTGGCATTTTAGCTGAGGTCTATCCTTTGTTGTTTGAGCATACTTTTTTTGTAGATGGTTTGTTCCTTGTAATATACCTAGACAATCTTTGCCTTCAGTTGTTCAAAACGACTGTGGGCGGAGAAAGCGCCTTAGACATCTTGTTTGCTAGGGCATTTTGTCAAACGATGATTTCAATGGACAGGTTGGGACCAACGGAGGTGCCCCTAGTAGGTTTCGGATGGAACCCAATCGAAACCATCGGTTAGGTGGAGCTACAAATAATGTTCAACGACGAAGTACCCGGCCCTTTTTTACTGTACAAGCAAGGTCGCACAACGAAGAAGAAATCATGAGAAGGAGAACGATGGGGGTGGCAGTGAGGCAAGACCATTTTTTACTGTACAAGCAAAGTCGCACACACGGTTGTGCGTATGGTCTACACACTTTAGGAAATTAAGCCGATATCCATGAGCTCTAGACTAAACACATGTACGTGCTTGAACCCATTCCTAGACCGAGAATAAAATCTGTCGGGATAAGGGGTGAAACACCAGCAAAGATGGCCAAATGGGTTGGCCCATGGCCTGCCACTATAGGCACAGCCCAACCACGGCACGGCTCGACCGGGCCCGATAGACCGTGCCGGCACCTCGGCATGGTCCGACCTGTTTAGGCACGGGCACGATTTGGCACAGCACGCCCCATTTAGCTCGTTTATTTGAAATATAACCGTTTTATAGCTGTTTTTAGCTATTGGAGGCTTAAAAAATAAAAAAAAATCGAAACAATTCCGAAAAATCCGAAATTTTTTTCCTATAAATAGGGTAGCGCCTCCCGTCATTTCCCCACCAGCACACTTCCAATTTCTTCTCTTCATTCTCTTGTGAAATTTCTTGTGCTCTCAGTGATAATTTGCACAATTCAAAATAGTTTTGCCAAAAATAAAAAAATCTGAAATTCGGATTCCGGCTTCTGTCAAGAAAACAAGGAAAGAATATTGATTTAATTTTATTGTTTTGTTTATTTTCAATGATATGAAATTAATAATAGCGCAATTATTTCTTACGATTTTCTTAATGGAGAACCAGGATTTTCCGTCCATCCCATCTTTTGATTTCGGGATTTCATCCGAAGAGCTTCTTGCATCCTATCAAGTTGAAGAAGCTGCAGCACCTGTAACATCCTCAAGCTCTACAAGTGCTGCTGTGTCAGCAAGCGTCAGGGCAAAAAGTTCAAGATACGGTACATCGGGAGTCTGGGAAGATTTCGACAAGATTTTTGAGACATAAGACGGTGTTCAGAACAGGTATGCTATTTGTAAATATTGTAAGCACAAATTAACTGCGAAACCTTTAGGTGGAATAGGGCACTTGAAGAGACATGCCGAGAGCTGTAGAATAAAGTAGGACTGGCTATGAGACAGACGCAGCTGCAATACAACCCCAACGGTATGTTACGTCATTGGGACTACAATCCTGAGGTAGCTCGTGAAGCTGTTTGTCATATAATTGCTTCCTAAGATCTACCTTTGAACTTTGGTGAGTCACAAGCTTTTGAAAACTATGTTAAGACCGCTCATAATCCTAAGTTTTCTTCAATTTCTAGACAAACAACAACTAGAGATTTGATTAAGTACTATAATAATTGTCGTGGTAAACTAAAAGAGCTCTTTAGTTCTTGTACTTTTTCTGTGTCTTTGACATCAGACATATGGAGTGGTAGGGCTAAAGAGAATTATCTTAGTGTAGTTACTTATTTCGTAAACAATGACTGGCAACTAGAGAAGAGAATTATAGGATTCAAATTAATTGATGTAGCACACACTGGTGAAATTATTGTTGATTGTATTGTAAAAGTTGTGGATGATTTTGGCCTCATAGATAAAATTTTTGCAATAACATTAGATAATGCAGCAAACACTTCTGCAATGAATATTCTTACTCCACTTTTTAGTACACACGTCCAATCATTCTTGTCACATCAGCGTTGTGCTTGTCATATTATTAATCTTATAGTTAAATCTGGTTTAAAGAGGTTAAGCACATATATTGAACCTTTTCGTATTGCAATATCTTTCATTAATAATTCTAATGTACAAGTAGGATCATATAAGAACTATTGTCTTGCAACGGGTGTGCGCGGAACTCTACTTTCTTGATGCTTAAGGAACTCATACCCTATAAGGACACACTTTACGAATTATCGTACCCGGGATGGTCAACCGCTACTCACAGAGCAATATTGGCATGTTGCTAATTACTTGCTGTCATTTTTGGAAAATTTTTATGATGCGACTTTGACGGGGGCCTAGGGTGACGTTCGGATAGTCACACGCTAAAAACGCAAAAACAAAACAGCCTCTCCCGAGCAAGGGTCTACTTCAAGGAGTCCTCGCCGGCTCGGGCACGGCCAATCTGCTCGGACCGGGTCCGAGCAGCTCCTTCCCGACCAAGGAAGGATACTGCCCTCTCCCGAGCAAGGGTCTACTTCAAGGAGTCCTCGCCGGGGCTCGGCACGCCAATCTGCTTTGGACCGGTCCGAGCAGCCTTCCCCGACTAAGAAAGGATTCTCCCCGCATTAAATGCTCGACGCTCGAGACAGTTGCAGGGATCGCGCCACCAACCCACGTCTTGTAACATCGCTTCCCACACCGCTTCCCGAAGACGAAGAACGACGACGATGACGCAAGAGGAAGACATGCTTCGACCACCGGACAAAGGAGGGACAACCATCATACCGCTTAGGTAATAGGATTTCACCGCTAGAAAACCGATGACGCCCATGTATAAATAGACTACGTCGCGGCACATCTAGGGGGCGACTACCGTAAAATACACACGCACATCGTGGGAGCTCCACCGCACCATTACGGGCCAAAGCTCATCCCTCCGCCACAAGAAACTCATCCCTTTGTAACCTCTTCGATCCCTCATATAGATACCATCGACGAGGGTCATTACCTCCACTCGAGGGGCCCGAACCACCTAAAAATCATGCGTGCCTTCTATCGATAGCCACTCGATCGAAGTTCGCCTTCTTGAAAAGCCCCGACGCTCATGAAAGAGGCCGGTTGATCCTCACTCAACAAGTAAGCTTCGCACCGGGGCCTCAGACTTAATCGCCGACAACCGGCGCCGTCTGTGGGGACAGAGATCGGCTTCGTGAGCGAAGGTCCTGAAGAATGGCGAACTCTCAGACAACCAAGATATTCGCCGACGACCTCGACGACTTGGACGAATATTGGTCCGATCTCGAGGTCGCCCGGATTGTCGATCCGGAAGGACACACCATGGCGAGTCCTCTCCCCATGGATGTCTGCCGCCCGGTGGATGAGCTGGGTTCGGAGTTCGTTCCCGAACCTCTCCAGCCCGAGAGTTACCGAACAGAGACACCACCATATGTGGAGGTGTCGATTCGCACGAAGGGGTCGATATCCCGACATCCTGCACGACTCCGACCACGAGACAGCCTCTGCGGGATACGGTCATGACACCCTCATGCCCAAAGATTCCGCTGAAGCCCACATGGCGACATCGGCGACGCCCTCGCTCCCGCCTCGGGAGGACGAGTCGCGTCGCCGCTGACGCCGCATGAACTGGCCGGGCCGACTCGACGACCGAGCCTCGGCAACCCATCGCGATGACCCGGCCGAGCGCCCGCCAGCTCTCCGCTCCCCGACCGGGTCGCCACTCGGTCCTTTCCTCCGATCCGACGGTAGAGTCGCCAGCGCCTCCGGGCCGCACACGCAGCGTGACCTCCGACCGATTTCGACCAGCCGCCGAGCTAGGCGAGCTATGGCCGAAAGGTCGAGCAGCTTGGTCGGCGATCTTCCTCGTCTGCGCGACTCGAGTGCTTCCCGAAAGCCGAACCCGGGGTAGTTACTCCGTCCACGACCTCCGTCGGGACCTTGATCGGCGGAGGAATGACCGCACATCTCGCCATCACGGTGGCGTCTCTCGAGCAATGCTCGAAGCGAGCGAGCATCGCCACGACGACGGCTCGGCCGCCCTCCGGCCGAACGGGCCACCCCGAGTCCCGGCTCGAGGGCGCCATGGCGAAGCGCCGACCGCGCCACTGGGGAAACCCTCACCGATACCCCGACGCCGGCGCGACGGCGTCTTCTCGCGCCTCGGTCCCTCCGAGGACGTGAGGGCGTGGCGCTCATGGGAACGACGCTGGTAAACCACGGTGCCCCGCTTTCTCCGCGCCCTCCGGCGGCATGGCCCCCAAATTCAAACCGCCACATAGAGCGATTCGACGGGACCCGTAACCCGGACGAATTCCTCTCGGTATATGCTACCACCGTCGCGCATGGCGGTGATGAAGGGGTAATGGTGAACTATTTCCCGCCGTGTTGGAGGGCCCGCCGACATGGCTCTTCAACCAACGGAAGGCTCCATCCACACCGGGTCCAATCAGGCGAGGCCTCGCGCGCGAATTTCCTGCCGCCCCCGCCAGAAGGCCGCAGACCTCAAACGGTGGTCCAGATGGAGGACGAAGCCTCCGGACTACGCTCGAAGGTTCATCCGCACGCGAACACGATTCAACATCCTGCACGGCGGCTGTCAAGCATTCACCGGCGTCAAAAGAACGCCCGCTTCACCCAGACTCGAGATATACTCGGCTCCTCGGCGGTGAGCTCTTCAAGCGGTACCGAAGGCACATAAACGCCGAGGAGGCCGTGGAGCGAAACGCTTGGGTCCGGCAGCGCCCGCAGCCAAAGTTCGGGATCTTCGGACAAAAAGAAGTCCGACAAGAAGGCCAAGAAGAAAAAGAAAGCGCCAAATTGGTGGCCGCTATCCCTGCAGCCGCTGCTCCACGCACACCGGTTAAAGAAGCCTCGCCTTCCCGAGCAAGGTGGGCGGTCGCGATCGATCGACCGGACGAAGCGTGGACCTCGGGGACCTCGAATCTGCCGCTTCGCTCGCTGCACCAAGTGCACGGCACGACCTCCGCGAATCGCCGCACTGGATCGCTCGCTTGAAGACTTTACAACGGACGGGGCCCATGCTCGCCCTCCCGGACGCCGGAAGGTGGGCCCGACCGAAGTCGAGCCCCGCCCGGACCGAACGGCCAGAGAGCGAAGAATATCATGAGCCGAGTCACCACATTGCGGTGATTCGAGGGTCCGCGGCCTCGCCCCGACGGAGTTGAAGGTCATGCCTTGGCGAGGTCTCCGCCAGCGGACCGAGGCGGCTCGGTTCCCGAGCAACTTAGATGGTCGAAACGACCATCTCCTTCTCCCGGAGGATCGCCCTCGGGAATGACGGCCCCAGAAACTCCCTCGTGCTCGCCCGACCATCAAGAATACAAGGGTCGACGGTGCTTATCGATGGAAGCGCTCGACCTGATCTCGCCGGGTCTTGGGCGAGATGCAAATCCTCGCTCCAAGATCAAAACATCGCTATGCCCTTCCACGGCATCATCCCGCACGCCCATGACCCCGCCGCAGATCGTCTGCCTGCGGACCTTCGGCACCGAGCAACTTCCGGACCGAGTTGGTCACCTTTGAGGTAGTCGACTTGAGTCGGCCTACAACGCCATCCTCGGCAGCCGGCCTCGCCAAGTTCATGGCAGCTCGCACCACGCCAGATCACCGCCTCAAGCTCCCAGGGCGAAAGGGGTGATCACCGTCGGGGCAACCACAAGGCCGCCTGAGTGCGACGAAATGGCGCCGACCCTCGCCGCCGCCTCGAACGCGGCCCGAGCAAAACTCTCACAAGTCCGCTCGGCCCAAGGTTGTCCTCCACCTCGGGAGAGCGCATTTAAAACATCTCGATCTCCGGCGAGGATCCGTCGAAGGTGGTCCACGTCGGGGCCGCTGGATCCAAAATAGGAAGGCGAAGCTCGTCACCTTCCTCCGCAACGCCGACGTCTTCGCATGGGAGCCGTCCGACATGCCCGGGTCCCAAGGAGGTGATCGAGCACAGTCGGGCGGTTCACCGTAAAACCAAGGCGCCAAGCGCCGAGGAGATTCCCGCAATGGAAGGTCGATGTCATCAAAGAGCAACCGACAAGCCGTTGAAGGCCGGCTTGCTCGAGAAGTCGAGCACTCCGACCGTTGGCGAATCCAGCCGTGGTCGAAGAAGAACGGAAAATGGCGATGTCGCCGATCACACCAACATCAACAAATCATGTCCAAAGGACAACTTCCCTTCCCGCATAGATCGCTTAGTCGATGCAACGGCGAAGCACACCGATGAGCTTTTTGGGCGATACTCCGGTACCATCAGTCACTGTCATGGAGGATGAAGAGAAAATCGCCTTCATCACCCCTTCGCACCTTCGCGCTACACGACCATGTCTTTCGGTCTCAAAAACGCGGGGCCACTTTCCAACGCTTGATGCAGAAGACCTTCCCGACCAGATCGGCCGGAACCTAGAAGTCTATGTAGACGACATAGTCGCCAAGAGTGCTTTAGCCGAGGCCCACATCCGGACCTCAAGAAACCTTTCGTAATTTAAGAAAACATCGGATAAAGTCAATCCGGAGAAATGTGTCTTCGGTACACACGGGCATGGTGCTCGGATACGCCATCGGTCGACCGTATCGGTGCCAACTCGAAAAGATCGGCCGTCGAAGGATGCGAGCTCCTTCGAATGTAAAGGAAGTCCATCGCTCATTGGTCGGATGGCGACTTAGCCGCTTCATCTCCCGACTAGGTGAGCGCGACTTCCTTTCTTCAAGCCTTATGCTAGCATCGACGGTTTCGTCTCGACCAAGGAGGCCGACGACGCCTTTAAAAAGCTCAAAGAATATCTATCGAGCCCGCCCGTCCTAGTCACCCCGAGGGGACAGAGCCTTTGTTGCTCTACTTGGCGGCCTCCCCCAAGCGATGGCGCCCGTGCTCAGAGTCGAGCCGCCGAGGAAATCACCGCCTATTTACTACGTGGCGAGGTACTTCATGGACCTAGGGAGGCACTACCGAGGTCCAAACTTCAGACTCCTCCTCATGGCTTCTAAAAACTTCGCCACTATTTCTTGGCTCACCCAATCACGGTCCCGACCACTTTCACCGAGAGAAATCCTCAAAACCCCGACGCCCCAAGACGCTAAATGGGCAATTGAGCTCGGGAATTTGACTCAAGTTCGTCCGCCCGAACGGCGATCAAATCTCGATGTCGGACTTCGTGGTCGAGTGGGCGAATCCCCGATCGAACAAAAGGCCGCACACCGAGGAACCCCATTGGACAATGTTCTTGACGGCTCGCGTTCCTTCGAAGCTCCGGGCCGGAGTTAGGCCGACCTCTCCTCACGGAGAACAACTCAATCGCCATACAATTGCACTTCGCCATTGCGCGAACAACGCGCAGAATATGAAGGCCTCTTGGCCGGCTCCGCATGCTCGCGCTAGTCCGACGACTAACCGTGAAAGGGATTCGCAGCTGGTCGTAAACCGTTTAACAAGGAGTTTCAAGGTTCGATGACTCAATGGCGCTACATTCGCCGAGGCGAGGAAGTTGGAAAGGAACTTCGAAATTTCAAGTCCTTCACGTGCCGGAGAGCAAATACCCGGCCGACCAACTTGCCAAGTTGGGCACCTCGCAAGAACCGGCCCCAACAGGGTGCTCGCTGAGCACCGCTAAAGCCCTCCATTCCTCCGGAGAAGAGGCAAATAGACGCAAAACGACGCGTCTCGCCCTCGAGCAAGGAGCCACTTGATGACGCCATTCATCCACTTCTTGGCACACGGACATTGCTCGAGGACGGCCGAGAAATCCCGCTTATCGAAGAGCTCCACTATACAAGGTTAGTGGAAGGTGCCCTCTGATCAAGAGGCGCGCCGAGTCCTCTCCAAGCGCGCCCTCGTGAAGAAGGAGATTCTGCTAAAGGACTTGCACGAGGGTGCTGTGGAGCTCACTCTCCTACAGAACGCCGCTCGTCGGCAAAGCCTTCAGATGGGCTACTATTGGCCTGGCGTTGGTGGACGCCGAAGATCGCCAAGACATGCCGAGCGTGCCAATTCCATGCCCGGCAGTACACCAACCACCTACACCCTTCAAACTATTCCCTCACCGCCATTCTCACCGGGGCTAGACATACTAGGACCATTCCCCAAAGGGCGAAGGGATGCGATACCTCTTCGCCGCCATTGACACGCTCACTAAATGGATAGAGGCCAACCGTCTCGCATTACTGACCAGCGGCCAAAAATTTTTCCGCAATAACGTGGTCACACGGTTTGGCGCTCCCACCCGACCGATCACGGATAATGGAACCCGCCACCACGGAGCTGTTCCAAGAATATTGCGAGGACGCTAGCACGAAATTTGCCGCCTCTGTGGCTCACCCACAGAGCAACGGGTCGCCGAGCGAGCCAACCGGCAGATCCTCCAAGGAATCAAGAGGCGGGTCTTCGATCGGCTTTCTAAGCTACGACAGGCTGGGTCGACGAGCTCCCTTCCGTTTTGTGGGTCAGTCCGCACCACTCCCAGCAGAGCGACGGCGAAACACCCTTTCGCCAGATATCGCAACCGAGGCCATGCTTCCGACCGAGATAACCTTAAGGTCACCTCGCGTGGACCTCACGGAGGTCAGCCGATGACCACCAAGGCAGTTACTCGACCTCGACCGTCCGAGGAAAAGCGCGAGCAAGCCCTCGTCCGATCGCCACCTACCTCCAGTGCTCTGCAGCAGCACGCCGCCCGATGCGTCCGGCCAAGGGCTCTGCAAAACGGCGACTTGGTTCTCGCGACGGGTCCAGACCTATCACACGCCAACAAGCTAACCCCAAGGTGGAGGGTCCTTTCACGGTCGTCTCGTCTTCACGCCCGGGCTGTCCGCCTCGCCTTCCCCGACGGACGAATTCTCAAGAACTCGTGGAATATCGCCCACCACGCAGTTCCACGCCTAACCTCCCCTTCCTTTCGCCCATCCTCCTTATTTAACTCTCGGATCTTCGAACCACTTCTTCTCGAAATCCCCGAGCATGTTAAATAAAAAGGAATGGTAACCAAAGTTCTTTTCCTTCCGAGGTTTTCGACCTTTTTTTTCATCTGCCCAAGCAAGAGTTCTTGTTCTCTAAACCGATTTCTAAAGCGCCGACGGATCTCGAGAATGCACTCTCAATTCCATTGCTCGGATAAGCCGATAGCACATCGCCCGAAGAAGTTCTCGGCGGTACTCGCAGACTTCGATCCCAAACCCAAATTGAACTCGAGTAGAGTAACTTGAACTCGCGGCTACTTGCAGTGCCCGCCTCTTGCTCGCAACTGTGGGCAAGGACCCGCCACACAAGGGGCCGACATCGCTTATTTCACAAGATCTTCGGATGTCGGCCACTTCGTGCCCGGTCTCTTGCTCGCAACTGTAAGGTGGACTCGCCACACGAGGGGGCCGGACATCGCCCATCCTCGGCCGCCGGCTTATTGCGTGTGCCCGTCTCTTGCTCGCAACCAGTGGGCAAGGACCCGCCACACGAGGGGCCGGACATCGCCGCCACACGAGGGGCCGACATCGCCCATCCTCGGCCGCCTGGCCACTTGCAGTGCCCGGCCTCTTGTTTCGCAACTGTGGGCAAGGACCCGCCACACGAGGGGCCGACATCGCTTATTTCACAGATCTTCGGATGCGGCTACCGTGTGCCCTCTCTTGCTCGCAACCAGGGCAAGGACCCGCCACACGAGGGCCGACATCGCTTATTTCACAAGATCTTCGATGCTCGCCACTTGCAGTGCCCGCCTCTTGCTCGCAACTGTGGGCAAGGACTCGCCACACGAGGGGCCGGACATCGCTTATTTCACGACCCTCGCCTTGCCCGCTGCTTGGTGCCCGGATCCTTGCTCGACGTAGGCTTATAGGGTAGGTATATAGCGAAGAAATAGTAGCATAAACATTTCATAGACGTGAACAAGAGAACATCTTGTATTTAAATTCAAATGTATTACAAACACGTAACACCACGCACACTATTCCCTAGATCTACCCTTCAAAGATTGAAGCTCCGCCCACGCCTTCAAGGCGACTTGGCCGGAGAACCCCGATCTGGGCTTCACGCCCGGCGGATCTCCTAGCAAAGCCGCCACCTTCCTCACTTCCGCCGCCATGCCGCCTCCTCCTCAAGCTCTTTATGACCCGCCGAGCTCCTCCTGACCGGAGCTCTTCTCCACTCGAGCATACCCCAAAGCGTGCTCAAGTTCGTTCCGACCCAGGCGAGCTCCGCTTGGGCCTCCCTAGTTCGAGCGCACCACCTTCACCTTGGCTCGCACCGAGCTTCTATGCTCGCATGACCCGATCATCCACCTCAGCAGATAACCGCAAACGAAGAAGCCAACAAAGAAGATTACAGATAAAGTAGTTCACAAGAAGAAATTACCTCATGGCGGTGACGCCGAACAAAGACCTCACCGCCGAGGGCCGACACGGATGTTCCCCGAGCTTGACGAGCCAAGACCTCGAGCTCGGAGTTCGAACTACTCCGACCTCTTCGCCTCGACAGACCGCCCGAGCATCGCCCACGCCCGGGGTCGAAGGCCCCTACCACTTCTAACCCCATACTGGGCACGGACAACCAAAGCTATGTCGCGACTCGACGCCGCCGGGAGACCCCATGGTCGGGTCGAGACGGCCCAACCACCTCAAGCTCGGAAGATGCGCGACAACGTTTCTGCCACAGACGAAAGCAGAGGGTCGCCGGTACGACCTTCTCCCCAAGGGCTAACGACGACGCCACCCACGCCGTCATTGAAAACCGCCGACCCACTCAAGTAACCGATGGAAGACCAACGTTTGACTTACCTTTTCAAGCACCCCTTGATCGGCCTACCTAAGATTCGCCGGGTAGCCTTTGCTCAGTAACCTTGAGCTCACCAACCTGAAGTCTCGCTCGACTAGCCGCCGCTCGGCTAATCGGCAATGCGTCTCAACGTCTCGAACCTAAAAGGCTCTCTGACGGTTTAAAGAGCTGAGGAGGACCGCCGGCCCACCACTCAAGCTTCGGGGCTAGATGACGGGGGCCTAGGGTGACGCTCGGATAGTCACACGCTAAAAACGCAAAACAAAACAGCCCTCTCCCGAGCAAGGGGTCTACTTCAAGGAGTCCTCGCCGGGGCTCGCACGCCACCAGTCTGCTCGGACCGTCCGAGCAGCCCTTCCCGACCAAGGAAGGATACTGACCCTCTCCCGAGCAAGGGTCTACTTCAAGGAGTCCTCGCCGGCTCGGGCACGCTAATTCTCGCCGGACCGTCCGAGCAAATTCCTCCCCGACTAAGGAAGGATTCTCCCCGCCGCATTAAATGCTCGACGCTCGAGACAGTGCGCAGGGATCGCGCCACCAACCCACGCCTTGTAACATCGCTTCCCACACCGCTTCCCGTAAGACGAAGAACGGCATTTACGATGACGCAAGAGGAAGACATGCTTCGACCACCGGACAAAGGAGGGACAACCATCATACCGCTAGGTAATAGGATTTCACCGCTAGAAAAACCGATGACGCCCATGTATAAATAGACTACGCCGCAAGACATCTAGGGGGCGACTACCGTAAAATACACACGCGACATCGTGGGAGCTCCACCGCACCATTCTCGGGCCAAAGCTCATCCCTCCGCCACAAGAAACTCATCCCTTTGTAACCTCTTCGATCCTCATATAGATACCATCGACGAGGGTCATTACCTCCACTCGAGGGGCCCAACCAGCCTAAAAATCATGCGTGCCTTCTACTGATAGCCACTCGATCGAAGTTCGTCTTCTTGAAAAGCCCCGACGCCCGCGGGAAAGAGGCCGGTTGATCCTCACTCTCAACAAGTAAGCTCGGCACCCGGGGGCCCCGTACTCCCAATCGCCGACAGACTTGTTCTTTATCTGGAGTTTATTACTCAACCTCTCCTTTAATTGTGCATAATATTCTAGAAATTGCTACTCACTTAAAGAACCATGAAAATGATAGTATTTTGCGTGAAATTTTTTTCTATGAAAACTAAAATTTTGAAATATTGGAAAGAAATTCCTATGTTATATGCATTCGCATTTATTTTACATACTAGAGCTAGAATTCGAAGATTTGGTAATGTTCTCTCACTTCTAAGTGATGCGATAGGCACTGATTATTCTAGTTATTTTTCACATGTTCGTGCTAGCTTATGTAAAGTTATGCTAAGTACGATCAGAAGTTTAGTGGAGTTCGCCTATAGCGATCTCCACCACCACCCACAACAGGTAAGAAGAAAACCGCATGGGGAAAGATATGGGGGGCTGATGGCTCTACCTCAAGGAGTTCGAGTACAACAACGTCTAGTTCGGACACAACAACAGGTGGCGGGGAGCTGGCTGCCTTTCTCAACAACGACACTATCAACTACCAAGAGCAGCAAGAAGAGGACTTCAATATTTTGCTGTGGTGGCATGAGCACAAGATAACATATCCGGTGCTTTCCATATTAGCTCGGGATGTGTTAATAGTTCTTGTCTCCACGATTTATTCGGAGTCTGCTCTTAGTCAATCCGAAAGAATATTCGAGGAGAGAAGAACAAATCTGACAAGTGAGATGGTGGAAATACTTCTCACTGTGAAAGATTGGGAACAAGCTAAACAGCGAGCTCAACACATTACAGAAATTGTTGAGCTGACGGCGATGTTTGAAAATCTTTATCTTGGTTAGGAAGAATAATTGTAATCTTCACTTTTTTCCTGTACCACTAAGCTATAGGCTATACTCTCTTTGCCAAGATTTTCTCATGTTGAGTTTTTTACTTGGCAAAGTTTTTAACGAGGTAGCCAAACATCAATAAAGCTCATTATTTAATTCCAATTATTTGTCTCATTTTAGAATTTATTTCATATTTTTAGCTTTTTTTTTTTCTCTCTCTCTCTATATATATAAAGTTTTTCCTACATCCTTTGGGTTTTTCTAATTATTTTAACTTCCCCATTTTTCTTTTTTTCAATTTTCTGTATTTTTTTCATACTTTTTCGATTTTCTAATTTTTCTTTTCTTTTTTTCAAATTTTCTGATTTTTCAAAAATTTGAATTTTTTGAGCGCCAACGGCCTACCCAATTGCTTTTGGCTCGACGGTTCATGAGGCTATCGGGCCGGTTGGCGTGGGTCTGCTTAATACCGAGCCGTTCTTCGTCCGGCACTCCGACACATGGGCTGGCACAACACGACCCGTTTATTAGCCTGGCCTAAATGGGCCGGGCTGGGCTGCCCATTTGGCCACCACTAAACACCGGTGTCCTATCCCAGGATTGAACCAGGTGAGCTGCTAGCTGGAAGCTTGGAATGATGGCCAGCCAAGCGCTTCTGGGTTCTCAAACTTCTCATAGTCCACGTTCTCGTAGCAGCAGTGCAGGCGGTGCTACGCATCTCAACGGCACAAGCTGATTTCTGTGCGTAATCTCAGTACGTATTGTACTGTAGTTTATGTACAGGAAGCAGCTCAAGTGGCCATGCTCTAGTGCTACACCATGCAGTACGCGATCCACAGAATCTTAGGGCCAATCCGCACGCGACACAGCCCCTCGCACTGGGCAAGCCGAATCGGCACGCGTACGTACGAACAGCGACGCTGTAAAAGGGCACCACACGGATTTGTATCCTCCGCCTTTTGCCACAGCAGAAACGGTACCGTTTAAGGATGCTGATTGTTGCAGTATCATTGCTACAGTATCATCGATACAATGCTCTCTGTACTTGCACCACTGTGCGTCTCTGTCTTTGCCGAGGATACGCGTCCGTACCGCACTATCACTCTCTGCGTCGCTGAAACCACCATTTCCTCAGAGCATCCACACTAGAAACTCTATCCCTATTTTTTCTTTTTTCTACTCTATTTTCTCTCTCCATTACTCCAAAATTTCTTCACACTTTACACTACACCTAAAAGATTCCTTCCCTCAACCAGAAACTCTATCTCTAAAACTCTATTTCTATACCCATATAGGGTTTCTGCTACGGATGCTCTTAGCAAAAACGAAACGCGCGCGGAGATGGAGAGGAAGGAACGAACGCACGCATGCATCCGTTCAACGCAACTTTGCAATATTCCATCTACTGCCTTCACCCCTTGCCGTGATCTGGCCATTTCCGTGTAAAGCTTCGCAGGTGGCAGTACGTATTACATTGATATTGGACACTGCTAGTGTCGCTCGTGTTTTTCCTGTTCTGAACGGCGGGTTCAGTACGTGGTATAGGCCGGCACGTGTTGCCGGGACACGGCAGTGGAAAAGGCCAGGGGATCGAAAGCGTGTTTGGTCGGAAGTTCTCTCCAAAGAAAGTTGCTTGTTTAGGTCGTCTATCGAGAGCAAATTCTATAGCGTAGGTACCATGGAGCACCGGTTGCACCCCTCTCATCTCTCTTTATCTGGCTGCACGAAATCTTAAAGCAAACTGAATGAGAGGGAAGGAAGGCGGATGAGGAGGGGTGCCACGCTGGTTTTGTGGCACCCTATGCCACACACCACTTCTTCGTCTATACTCTATCAGCAAGATTAGAAATTTGTGATAAGAATTGTTCTCTTATGTTCTTTTGATCTGATTTGATAAGCTAAACTTCATAGGCTTTCACAAGTGGTTTGGAGGATCAAACCTATTTCAGTTGATTATTTTTCATAGTTTGGACAAGTGGTTTCGAAATAAAAAATGCTAAAAACAAAGCGTTCGGCTTTTTGATACAGAGATAAACCTTAAATAAATCAGGATTGATAAGCTGAGGGCAACATGTTTACGCCAGCTCAGTTACTTGTTAGCCACACGTGTCCGGTGATTAGCTATGTGGAAGTCTGGCAAGGCATTCATGTGTACCATATCAGTATATTAGCATATCTAGCAGTAGCTGGAAAACATTGTTCATCTAACTTTATAGGGATAGATGAGCTGTCAGAGAAAAGAAATCTTTTTAAGTGTAATGCAAAGTGTGAAGAATTTTTGAGGATGCTTAGAGTATATAGAGGATATGAGAGATCAAAGGATTGAAGCATCACACCTTTGCTGTGCGTGCCTGCATGTTTATATATGCCAGGAACAACCCCCGACGTGGTATACAAGGTAAGCAACAATACTTACCCAGATTTAGGAGATCTCTATCCTATTTACAAGGAAACAAACTAATCACAATCATCTATAACAAGGGAACTCCAACCTAGGCAAGATATTGTGCATGTACAAACTATTGACACGCTAACATTCCCCCTCAATCATAACTTTCCTAAGTTAAGATTGTGTCGAAAATCTTGAAGTTTGCTCACCGAGAGAGCCTTGGTAAAACCATCAGCTACCTGATCTTCAGTTGGTATTAGCCGGATATCTAGTAACTTTTGTGTTACTCTTTCTCTGACAAAATGATAATCCACTTCTATATGTTTTGTTCTGGCATGAAAAATTGGATTAGCAGAAAGATATGTTGCTCCAATATTATCACACCATAACCGCAAACAAGTGGACATTGTATTCCCAATTCTTTTAAGAGTGTCGCACCCATATAATTTCAAATGCAGCATTTGCCATAGCCTTATACTCACCTCTCAGACTAGATCGTGACACGTGGCTTGCTTACGTGAACTCCAAGAAATAAGATTCAACCCAAGAATATAGCAAACCCACTAGTGGATCGTCGATCATCAACACAAACGCCTAATCTGCATCCGAAAAACCACTAACAAGCAAGGACACCGACTTTCTCATTTTCGCATCAAGACTTAATGTAAACTTGAGATATCTCAAAATTCTTTTTTCGCTGTCCAATGCAAAGTAGTGGGTGAATGCAAGAATTGGCAGACCTTATTTACTGAGAAAGAGATGTCTGGCCGAGTTAAAGTTAAATATTGCAAAGCTCCAACAACACTTCTAAACCTAGTAGCATCTTCTGGTCCTAGCTTTTCACCACCTTGGACTGAAAGTTTTTCAGATGTTGATAATGGAGTGCTGACTGGTTTACAGTGTTGCATGCCTGCTCGTGTTATAATATCTGAAGCATATTTTGCTTGTGACAAAATAATACCATCACATACCTTTCTTACCTCAATACCCAGGAAGTAATTTAGATCGCCAAGATCCTTTAATGCAAAATCCGCCTTGAGGTCACTAAGAAGTACTTCAACAGCATCTGGTGATGAACTTGCCACAATAATAT
Source organism: Olyra latifolia (assembly GCA_036346145.1). Taxonomy (NCBI): domain Eukaryota; kingdom Viridiplantae; phylum Streptophyta; class Magnoliopsida; order Poales; family Poaceae; genus Olyra; species Olyra latifolia. The sequence goes on from CM070524.1 coordinate 5,019,069, forward strand.
CATCAACATAGACAAGCAAGAAAATTGTTGTTCGGCCTCTACCATAAAAGAACAATGAAGTATCAGCTTTGGAGGCTTGAAAACCAAGATGTTGCAATTTCTGACTCAACCGAGAATACCATGCCCTTGGCGCTTGTTTCAGCCCATACAGCGCTTTGTCCAGTTTACAAACATACTGTAACATAGACTGCTTCTCATATCCTGGTGGTTGTCTCATATACACTTCCTCCTCTAGAATGCCATGGAGAAACACATTCTGAACATCCAGTTGACGAAGACACCAACCCTTTGACACTGCAATAGATAGCACTATTCGTATAGTTGTAGCTTTAACAACTGGGCTAAAAGTATCCTCATAATCAATACCATATCTCTGTTTAAACCCTTTTGTAACTAGGCGAGCTTTGTACCTATCTATAGTGCCATCAGCTTTTCTCTTGATCTTATATACCCATTTACAGTCAATTATATTTTTACCTTTCTCAGGTGGAACTAGGTGCCAAGTTTTATTTTTCATGAGTGCTTGATATTCGCTATCCATAGCAGCTTTCCATTGTTCATGATTCAAAGCTTCATCTAGAGTTTGAGGTTCACCAAGACTTGTAAAATTGCCATACCGACTGCACTGGCCGTAATAAATTTTTGGCTTGCGAATACCTTCTTCAGAACCTTGTTACAGATCTAGTGTTCTCTCCTAGTTCGTGCAAAGGCGGGCTCGTGGCGATCCAAGAGATCGTGTTGATGATCCAGAGATCGCGTTGCAGCCGGGTCGGTGGCCGCCTCTGGTGGCCCGTCCACAGCCCCTCGGTGTTGGAGCGTACTCAAGGCGAGGGCGACACGCCTGCTGAGGCGCTGTTGTTGCAGCGTATGAGCCTCGTGCTCTCATCGCCGATTGCTCCTCTCGATTCCTCGCAAAGATAAAGTCACCACGCCACCAACAACTCGCACCTTTCGATTAGGATTTAGAGGCAAATTAAATGGTACATTCGTCATGTCAAGATCTATTTGGTCATCCCCATGATCGAACGTAGAGATGATGGCAAAAGGAGAATTTCAGAGCGAAGAAGGGCTCCAAAGATTTGGGTGTAACTCAAAGAAAAGGAAAATTTTCCTCATCAAAGACCACATCTCGAGAAATATAGACATGGCCAAGGAGATATCAAGACACTTAAACCCCTTATGAAGATTGCTATAACCAAGGAAGGCACAACGTTTGGAACGGAATTCGAGCTTTTTAGAATTATATGGTCGAAGGTTAGGCCAACAAGCACACCCAAACACTCTAAGTAAGGAGTAATCAGGTGTTTGATTCATCAAGCGTTCCAGTGGTGTAGAGAATTGAAGAACTTTACTGGGCGTTCTATTTATGAGGTAAACCGCAGCAAGGAACGCTTCATCCTAGAATTTCAAAGGCATAGATGCATGAGCAAGAAGGGCGAGACCAACCTCAACAATATGGCGGTGTTTACGCTCAGCCGAACCATTCTGCTGATGAGCATAAGGACAGGAGACATGGTGAGAAATACCAATTTTGGTGAAAAAGGAGTTCAACTTTTCATACTCGCCTCCCCAGTCTGTTTGCATGGAAATAATCTTACGACTGAATTGCCTCTCAACAAGGTTTTGAAAGTCATGGAATTTTTGAAACACCTCAGACTTATGTTTGAGCAAATAAATCCATGTAAATTTGCTAAAATCATCAATGAAACTAACATAGTATTTCTTCCTACCCACAGAGTCAGGAGCAGCACCCCATACATCAGAAAACACAAGTTCCAAAGGAGCAGAAGAAACACTAGTTGATTTTGGATAAGGAAGTTGATGACTCTTAGCTTTCTGACAAGCATCACAAACAGACTGTTTAATGGACTCACTGGAACATGAAAGATTATTCTTGCTAATAACATGTTGGGTGATAGAAAAAGACGGATGGCCTAAACGACTATGCCAAAGAACTGGCGATGGTTTATTGACTCCAAACGCATGCTTCTGAGAATCACTGGATGCTGATGACGGAAGAGGGTACAGACCACCTCTACAACTGCCTCGAAGAAGAGTTTTCTTCGTTCCCTGATCCTTGACAAGAAAGAAATCAGGATGAAATTCCATGAAGGCTTGATTATCAGTGGTAAATCGATGAACAGATAAAAGATTTTTCTTGGCTTTAGGGACATGAAGAATATTATTTAAATGCAGATTACGATCTGGGGTATGAACCATAGAGTGGCCAATATGACTAATGCCCATACCTGCTCCACTTGCTGTATGAATTTGATCGCCACCATGGTACTTGTCACGAACTGTTAATTTTTCCAGTTCGCCTGTGATGTGATCTGTTGCCCCTGAATCAGCATACCAATTTGTGTCTACATAATATGACGATGTAGCAAAGACTAACACTTCTCTCATCAGTACATAATTCTCATCAAACCGATGCCAACAATCAAGAGTAATATGTCCTTCCTTAAAACATACTTGGCACTTGGGTCTATTGTTGTTACCAGATGTGTTGGGAGACCGGTTTCTGTTGTTGAAGTAGTTGTTGTTGTAGCCACCACGTCCACCGCGTCCCCCATTGCTGCGCCCTCTGTTGAGTCCGCGACCGCCGCGCGGTCCTGTGGCGCCTCGTCCGCCACCACGTCCGCGGCCGTGAGAGGCCGCGTTAACAGATGACGATGACCTCCCTTGGAGGAGATCGACGCCGCTTCTAACAAAAGCAATCACAGATACAAATCGTTGACCGAGATCGGTTCAACCCGAGCAAGAACAATGGACACGATTGGATTGTAATCCATGTCGAGGCGATGAGGATGTAGCCCACGAGTTCCTCATCATCTATGGGCTTGCCGGCAGAGGCCATCTCATCGCCAAGCGATTTCATCTTCCCGACGCATTTCGCAATCGCCATGTTGCCCTTTTGAGTCGCCGCCAACGCGATCCGGTATTTACGACCCGTGCACGTGTTTGGGAGGCAACAGATCCTCCAAAGGCCTTCCATACCGATATGCGAAGTGCACTTAGCAACTTGTGTCAACACCTCCGGGAGAGGAAGACACAATATAGTCAACACTTGTTGATCTTGCGCCAACCATTGCGTAGTCCGGATTTGGCACCTTCTTCTTCACTTATCATCTTCAATCTCTGCGCAGCGAGCCGCCTCGCGTCGCCGATGTATTTCATCAATTGGGCGCCGCGGATCGCAGCAGACTGGATCTTCCACAATGGATAGTTGGTCTTCGTGAGACGTTCGGTCCAGATGACCGATCTTTCACAATAGGGACGTTGATGACGAGCTCGCCATGGAAATCAATGGTGACGCGCCTGTAGATGCGATCGGTGTTGCTATCGCTCTCTCTCACCTTTGCTCTTTTTTTTGTGTGTGTGGCTCTGATACCATATGAGAGATCAAAGGATTGAAGCATCACACCTTTGCTGTGCGTGCCTGCATGTTTATATATGCCAGGAACAACCCCCGGCGTGGTATACAAGGTAAGCAACAATACTTGCCCAGATTTAGGACATCTCTGTCCTATTTACAAGGAAACAAACTAATCACAATCATCTATAACAAGGGAACTCCAACCTGGGCAAGATATTGTGCATGTACAAACTATTGACACGCTAACAGAGGATACTGTTATAGAGAAGAAATTTGAAGTGTTTGTGAGAGATGTCTAAAATACCTAGAGTGTTCCCTCTAAAAACACCAAAGGCGTTCGTCACATTCATCTACTGTTAATCCCAGGACTGGTCTGACAGACACATGGACATCCTCGAAGCTTGAGATTTTCATCAGGGGCAACTGAATAAACAATCGTCATGCGCGGTAAGCCTGGGTTAGACATGTTGATTACCCGATAATTCAGTTTTAGTGCCTCGACGAGGCATCTGACATCTCGGGATAGGAGGCCCTGCAACGTGGTCGCAGGCGCAGCAGCTCGTACGAACGAACCCTAAAAAACACCGAGCTAGCGGTCGGTGCAGATTCTTACTGCGTCACTGCGTTTGTTTAAGCTAATTAACCCTACTTTCTTTCTGGGTTAGTTTGGCCTCGAAGGGATCCGATGCAGGGATGTAGTCGCAGGCTCGCAGCAGCAGCGTCGCTTGCTTTCTGTGTTCAGAAATGTCGCAGCTCGCGACAGCATTTCTCGTGTCAGGTGCTTGGCCAGCGTCGCGTTCCAGCATGCAGCATCAGGCCTGGATGCAGGAGGCGGCGATGAGCATCAGCTCACGACCTCAGGTCAGTGGCTCGGTGGCTGAGCAGATGGATCAGGCAATGATCAGCTTCGTTTGCCTGCCGATCGTGTGTCAGCTCCGGCCGTCAGTGGTGTGTGCTCCGGTTTGCCGGAACAGTCCAGTAGCATCCAATCGATAGTACTCCTGGAACGGAGTATAATTCTGGACCAGCCTGAAATTAGGGTGGTGGTGCTAGGGTGACGTCGATCTTGCCATGGTCTTTGCCGCTCCACAAGGCGAGTTTTGGATTGGGTGAAGAGTCTATTGCTTGCTCCATCGTGTCATTAGAGCTAGGATTTTCCCATATGAACATGAATCTTGGAACAGATTTAACGGCTCTCATATATACATGTAATTCTATATACATATGAGATTTATTTTCTGTGCCATTTGCGGTTTCCCTGACCGGATTCCAGAGGCAGTACATTTACCATAGTTCGGTGATCATAAACTCGATCCAAGAGAAAATATAGGTTATGGGAGAAACCTCGCACGGGCTGTTCCAGCAGCACAGAATGGGCCGTGTAAACCCAGGCCATGGTGGGCCAAACCCGTCCGGCGTCCCTCCCTGCGATGGCATTAGGCCCAGAGATCCAAACTCAACACTGACCGATCGAGTCCTAGTCCTGATGGGCCAAGAAACCTCGCCGTTTTGCTTGGTGATTCGCACGCATTAGTTCAGGGGTGTTTCACTGTTCCTCCTCTTCATTGCGATTTCCGAATCAGGATAGAATCGCCCAAGAAACACCTTTCTGAGTCGTGAATCGTGATCGTGATCTTCCTTCGCGTTCTTGGCTCCGATGATGGCCGCCGAGGCTGATCAGAAAGGTTCGCGACTCTCGCCGACGGATTCTGTTGTTCGCTGCCTCGCTATAGATCTTCTTGCTTGCTTCTTTCACCTGCTCTTCTCAAGTTATCTGTTGCTACGGAATCTGCAGTCGTGGTGCACCTGCGCTCGACCGGCGACGCGCCGATACTGAAGCAGGCCAAATTCAAGGTGCGGTTTCCGTTTTGTCGCCCCCGTTTCCCTTGTTTCTGCGTGTAGATCGATTCAGCTCTGCGATTTAAGGTTCGGCCTGGGACGTTTGTAGTAGTCGGATATTGGGGGAAGTTTTTCCACTAGCTAGTAGCTAGTTGGATATTTATTAGATAATTGGTTTGGAAGCGCTTGTGCTGATGGTCAATCCGTGAATGCTCGAGTCAAATCAGGGCATTAGTACCGTCCCAGTTTAGGCAAGGTAAAAATTCTTTTTTTAAAAGAAATAAAAGCTGTTTCAGTTCGTGTTGATACGAAAGTGGACGGGATTAACATACTATGGAAGAAAACGTACTCGGGCTGAATGTTGACTGGTAGAGCAGCCTTGATGGTTGCTTGTAACAGTTTCGTATGTTTGTGGCAATTTAAGAACAGAAGTTTTAGGGCCACATTGTCTTGCAGGATTTTATGATGTGCCGCAAAGATGCGGGAAGCTGAATGCCATAAGTTGGAAGCCTTGCAGCAACCGGTTCTTTGTTCTAGCCAACTAGAGAGAAACTTTCACAAGAAAATAAGTTCTTACCTTATTCCGAAAAAGTCAACAACCTATTCGTTATGTTCTACATCTCAACCTCTGTTAAGATTGATTACTCTAAACCCATATGTGTTCCTAGTGTGTACTAGCTCTTCTGTTGGTTATCATTTGTTTTAGACTCATTGTTGGACACCATGAACTTCATTAACCTGTTGCTGCTGCATGTCCTGCTAGATTTCAGGGCAAGATAAATTTTCAAAGGTCATTGAGTTCCTTCGCCGACAACTTCATCAGGATACACTGGTAGGACTATTGTTGTTAGTTTGATGGGCATTAATCCATGACACACTGGAATTTCATTTGTTGTTCGCTTGTTCTCTGTGTTGGCCACAGTTTGTCTATATCAACAGTTCATTTTCACCAAATCCAGACGAAGTGGTAATTGACTTGTATAATGTAAGATTCTATCTACTTGTAGCTATGTTTCTTGAATTGATCTTTGAAATTTGTACCTCCACATAATTAGTCATTTTATTACAGCATCAACTAGTTCCTGAAATCTTTTACTAATTTATCTCTTCATTTGGCAAACTTAGTAAATCGCAAGATATATTTCTTCGTGCCTGCCATTTAGATTGATATATGTTCCAGAACTTAAGTAGTTCCACAGTTTTTTAGTTGGAGGCTTGGAGCAAGCATTGTGCCACGTTAGCATTGATTTTCAGTTTTCAGATATTTCACAAGTTCATATGACATATAACTAAAGACGAAAACTAACCATCTTCGTATATTAACACTGCAGAATTTTGGAATTGACGGGAAGCTTGTAGTAAATTATGCTTTGTCCACGGCATGGGGCTAAAAGGTTAGTACTAGAAAAAAATCAGGTGGTTTGGGTGTCAAAAACTTACGACACTTCAATATTAGTCTTTTAACCAAGTGGTGGTGGAGGTTAGAACATGAGGATGGGGTGTGGCAGAAGATATTTAGAGTCAGATACCTTAAAAATAACTCTATTTTAGATTTGAAACCCAAGATGTCAGATTCTCCTTTCTGGAAAAATTTACTAAAGGTGAAAAAAACATATTGTGCTATTAGACAAATGGTCGTTGGTAATGGAGAGGGAACGGATTTTTGGAGAGATTGCTGACCATATGACAAACCTATGTGTTACAAATTTCCTGATATTTTTAACCTTTGTGTGGACACAAAAACTATAGTTGCCCGAGCCAGAAACTTGAACTGGAATTTGTCATTTAGAAGATGGTTCTCTCCTACTATGCAAATTCATTGTAATGAAATTTTGCACCGTTGTGACTCTTATTCTTTTTCCAGTAATAGTGATGTTGTGATCTGGAGAGGAAAAGATCATAAAAAGTTTACTGTCAGCAGAATGTATAAACAATTAGAACAGAATCTAGGATATAGCTCTGTTAACAATAATTCTATTATGTGGAAATGTAAAATTCCCTTGAAAATTAAAATTTTCCTGTGGCTTATTGAGAGAGATGCAATTCTTACTAAGGCTAATCTGAGAAAAAGGAAATGGAATGGAAATCCCTCCTGTGTGTTTTGTAATCAACTGGAAACAATCAATCATCTTTTTTTTGATTGTAATATAAGCAGAGTGATTTGGGGTACAATTGGGAGATGTTTTGGAGTGGGGTCTCGACCTCTGGGGTTTGATCAAGTTCTCCTGTGGTGTGAACAAATTTGGCCTAGTAACAAGGATCTCCATCTAGTATGTGTTGCGGCTGTTATTTGGGCCATTTGGAAGTGGAGGAACAGCATCTGCTTTGAACGGAAAACTTTGATTTCACCTATAGATATATTGCAATTGGCTTGTGTTTTTATTAAGTTCTGGACAGGCCTTCAACAGGAGAATGCTAAAGCGATCTTGGAGGAGGGTGTGTCTATCCTTATTCACACGGTGGGGGCTATTTGGAGAATCAATTCTGATGACGAGTGATCCATTCATGGTGGGCTGGACTTATCCTTACATGCTGACTTTTGAAGACAGAGGATGATTTTGCTGTTCTGGAGAGAGACAAGTTGTGAACTTTTTTTTGCTGTAATCTGTGATGCTAAGGGACTTTCCTTCTGTTTGCTGTTAGCTATCTCTACTTGTAGTTAAATGTTAGAGAAGGGTTGTTTTGATCTCTGTCGGACGTTTTTCTTTTTTCTTTTTGGTTCGCTTTCAGCACAAAACTCTCTGTAATTCCGTTTGTTCTCCTAGAAGAAATGGAATTATGGAGATATGTCACCTCCTTCGCAAAAAAAAAAAAAAGGTTGGACTTGCAGGAAAGAATAAGAATTAAACGAAAAGTCCGTGCAAAAATTCTGCCGCGCCTACTTTGTAGAGCCTCGAACTGTAGTTTTAGCCTGTCAATGTAAAGCTCTTGTCACACATGCCAATGACGGAAATATACGAGGTCCATGCTGGCTTTCTGTGCGCTCCGGTGTCTTTCTTCAGAAAGAACAACGCACTGAAATTGTGCTGTGGATGCTACAACAGAATCCTGAGGAATCCCTTGTGCTTGATAACTGTATTGCTTAGAGCATCACCAGCAGCTTCTCTAAATTTGGATCTCTATATCCCTTCTCTAAACCACTATGCATTCCTTATATTTTCATTCTATCTAGTAGAGTCTCTATCCTCGAAACAATATAGAGATAAGAGAGAGAATCTCTAAATATAGAGACTCGGGGAGAGAGTCTCTAAATTTAGAGACTGATATAGAGACTCTGCTGGATGGATATAGAGATCGATGAAGAAGAAGAATGAATGATAGATAGAGCATAGAGATAGAGCACCTGTTGGACTTGCTCTTAGAGTATCACACCAGAAGCTCTATCTCTATTTTCTCTCTCTTCTACTTTATTTTCTCTCTCCATTACTCTAAAATTTCTTCACACTTTACACTACATCCTAAAAAATTCCTTCCCTTCTATTCTATGTCCTAGATCTTTTATCCTTTTACTATGACTCTATGAAGTGCTTGTAGTATGTGGTGCTCGCTGCCAGCTACAAGAGTAAAGTTCCAAACATGAAATCTTTGAATGGGATGGGATAGAGTAAGATTGACACGAGTGATTTAGATTTTTTTTTTTCCAGAAGGGAAGCGCCAGGTGGGTTGGGCCCCTCCGTCCACGGGCCAGCCCACACAATTAATCCTCTCACTATTCTTTATCCAGCCCAGTGAGGCCCCGTTGCACGCGCGGCCTGCGCGCCCGCGGCGTGGTGGCACTTGCAGACGTCCGATGCGCTTGTACGCCGATCTGACGGTCGGTTATTCTGAACAACGTCACTGCCTTGTCTTCCTCAGGAAGGAAGAAGCCTCGACGCCAACAACCAACCGCTTCTCCCTTCAATTCATCGCCATTTCTCTTCAAAAAAAAAAAATCATCGCCATTTCTAACCCGCCCCACCTCGCGAACATTCGAAACTTCAAATCAGTAAGACCACTTCCTTCTCCAATCCTCCTTCCATCGGGGCGCCGCCGCCGACGGCGAGGTTCCCCGTGAATCCGTGTTCCCCGAGCAAGTTGAGGCGGGGGGCGCAAGGAGGCGTCTAGGGATACCGCGGCGATGGCGGCGGCGAGGCTCACGCCCAACGGCGTGCGCGCGGTGCTGGAGGGGGACACCAACCTCAAGCCGATCGTGCAGATCGTCGATCTGCGCGGCGTCAACGTCAACGGCACCGGCGCGTCCCGGAGCGAGAGGTACCGGGCCGTGGTCTCCGACGGCGCTGTCTCCTCCTCCGCGCTCTTCGCCACGCAGCTCAGCGACCTCGCGCGCTCCGGCCTTCTCCGCCGCGGCGCCGTCGTGCAGCTCCTCGAGTACGTCATCAACGACGTCGGGGCCAGAAGGTTCGCTTCCGCAGTTCCACCTTCCCCTCCCCCGCTTAGATCGATGCATGTTCACCTGCACATTTTAGTCGGTTTCGCTTAGGGTCGTTCCTGCGCGGGTGTTCGCATGTGCGTCGCAGTTTGCGTTTGGATGTGATTTGGCGCTTGTCAATATCGTCTATTTCGCGCTTAGATTTTGGGAAAGTGGGTTTCGCTGATACTCATGTTTATGCTTTCGTTGGCACTTGTAGTGAACTAATTTTTTTAGAACAGTAGTTGTGAACTTGTGGTGCATCAAATGTTTTTAGTTCCGATGACCTGTTTGTGACAACATTTGAATTGGTGCTGATTGATTTGTATTCTGCAATCGACTTTTTTAAGATCAGAAGAGGCCTGGCTTCTAATCGGATTGATTAGTTGTGAATTTTGAGCCATATTGGTGCTTTCCAACAGTTAGTTGATCATCTAAAGAAAGTTAGCAATTGAATTTTTTTGTCCTACCGTTCGCATAAGTGTGGCACTGGCATGTGGTTTGGTTCATCTGCCTGTGCAGCTGGTGCTCACTGTTTCTGTCTGGTTAAATGATGAGGTACTATTGTCATCTTGATGATTATTAAAAGTCCCTCATTAGATTTGGTTCTTTAGTTTTGTTATGTAACAAATTATTGCTAGGTAATTGACTATCCTTGGAACAATTAGGTTCCTTACTTACTGATAGAGTGCATCATGAAGTGTGATTTGATCGTTGTAATTTATGTTTTACTCTGCTGCCATGCTCACAGATTCAGATTTCAGGTGTTTTTATTTGATTGGATCAACAAGTAGTTTCTGTATTTCCTCTGTACCCACGCGATTTCAGCTGTGTAGTAGATGGTACAAGTTGGCATTGACCAATTTTTAGCTGATGATCAAATCTGTTTCTTTTCCTTTATTTTGTAGATAGAAGTAGTTTGAAGCATATTTATTTTAGTTGTCAATCTGCGCCATAATTCAAGATAAGTTTTTGTTTGAAGGGTTTGTTTAAATTTTAAAAATATGTATGGTTAGCATTGTGAATCATTAGATTGGTGCTAATTTGCTTTGTACATTCTCATATACAACTTATTTGATCCTTCCCAAAGAAAAACTGTTTGATGGTGAAGTAGTGATGCCTATGATACTTTCTGAGAGCTAATTAGGAATTATTTTTTGCTGCTGAGCTGACTTGCTGCAATATCTGTAGGATTATCGTTATTCTAAACATGGAAGTCCTTATTTCAGAATGTGAAATCATTGGTAATCCAGTAATGCCTTCAGAAACTGGATTTTCTAACCCAAATTCCACGAGAGTGGAGCAACTCAATGGCGCACCTCAATATGGTTTAATGTCAGGAAGCCCAAATCCCACACGGCCCAGCAACAATGCTCCTGTTGTCCAACGTTCGATGGCAGGGAACCCATTGAACACAGCTGCCAGACCCACTGACAAAGTTCCAGCCTTCCAACCAACAGTGCAGCCGTCGTATCGCCCTGCGCCCAGTTACAAGAATCATGGGGCAATTGTGAAAAATGAAGCCCCTGCTAGAATAATCCCCATATCTGCTTTAAATCCTTACCAAGGTCGCTGGGCGCTCAAGGCTAGAGTTACTGCCAAAGCGGACATCCGCCGGTACCACAATGCAAAAGGTGATGGCAAACTGTTCTCCTTTGACCTACTTGATTCTGATGGTGGTGAGATACGGGTGGTATGTTTCGGTGCTCTTGTTGATCGCTTCTATGAAGTTGTGGAAGTTGGTAAGGTCTATGTGGTATCAAAAGGAAGCTTGAAACCTGCACAAAAGAACTTTAACCATCTTAACAATGAGTGGGAGATTTCATTGGAAGCTGGATCAACCGTGGAACTTTGTCCTGATGAGAATAGCTCCATTCCCTCCCAGCGGTTTAACTTCAAACCAATCAATGAAATTGAGGATACGCCGGTCAATGATGTCATCGATGTCGTAGGTGTTGTTATATCTGTCAACCCTTGCACCACAATACAGAAGAAAAATGGCATGGAAACTCAGAAAAGAATTATTAACCTGAAGGATATGTCTGCACGAAGTGTTGAGGTAACCATGTGGGGTGAATTTTGCAACAGAGAAGGCTCGCAGCTGCAAGAAATGGTTGAGTCCGGGATCTTTCCAGTGCTGGCTATAAAAGCTGGAAGAGTGAATTATTTCAATGGCAAGTCTGTTGGCACCATTTCTTCCTCTCAGCTCTTCATAAATCCTGATCTTGATGAAGTTCATAATCTCAGGCAATGGTTTGATGGTGGAGGAAGAGATGCTTCTACTCAGTCCATTTCCAGGGATGCCACTTCTGCAGCATCGAGGAACGAGATCAGAAAGACAATAGCACAAATCAAGGATGAAGGCCTTGGAATGGGGGACAAAGCTGATTGGGTTACGGTGAAGGCCACTGTGATATTCTTCAAGAATGACAGCTTCTGTTACACAGCCTGCCCTAACATGATCGGCGACAGGCAATGCAATAAGAAGGTGACGAAGTCGAGTTCTGGCAACTGGTACTGCGACAAATGCGATAAGGAATTCCCAGAGTGCGACTACAGGTATCTTCTACAATTACAGATTCAAGATCACTCGGGAACAACTTGGGTGACAGCATTTCAAGAGTCTGGGCAGGAGCTACTCGGTTGCTCTGCGCGAGAGCTGCACATGCTCAGAGAGAACGAAGATCCTCGTTTTGCAGAGATCATGCTCAGCTGTTTGTTTCAGGATTATCTGCTGAGACTGAAGGTCAAAGAAGAAACCTACGGCGATGATCGAAGAGTGAAAAACACCTTGACCAAAGTGGAGAGGGTTGATCCTTCAGGCGAAAGCAAATATCTGCTTGATTTAATTTCAGGGTCGGCGACAATATATTAATAATTAGTGGCTACTAGTCCTGAATTGCAGCCCCAAGCGGCCGGCTCGCCCGCCTGCCTTGTTAAAATGCTTCAGTAATGAGATATTTCCTTTGTTGTGCCAACCACTTCCGAACTAAAGCATATGCTAATGCCTCAGCTCATAGTATTTTCCCCCTCCTAATCGTGAGCAATGAAGTTGTAATGTCTGTGGTAGTCACATTTTGTACAGCACCTCTTAGCTTAACGCTGCGGTGAATGACTATTTCTTCCCCGCTGTTTTATGGAATCGAACATTCGCCTACTTCCCTTCCGTAAATGGGCTTATGGACCCCACTGCATGACTGCAGCTTTTTTAGACAGTACTGTACATGTTTTGGAGGGGATAATTGGTTGAACTGACGGCCGGGAAAACGGTTCCAAATCATCCTCTAGTTTCAGCTTCCGCATATTCTTATCGAGAAGCTCTCTCTCTCTCTCGCTCGCTCTCTCTCCCGCTCCCGCTCTCGCTCTCGCTCTCCCTCCCTCCCTCCCTCCCTCTCTCTCTGTGGCGTGGCGTCTGCACTCTTTCACCATCTCTCTCTCTCCCTGGCGTCTGCACTCTTTCACCATGTACCACAGCGTGCAGCCATGAGCTAAGCATCCGCCTGACAATGCTCTCCGGACATCTAATTACAGGCTGCAGGTGTGAAGGCAAATGAATTTACAGGAGAAACCAGAAGATAAAAATGCATTGCATGCGTGGATATTATTTACTTTGCACGCGGAGAACGCGATCACAACTTTGTTGTAACAATATGCAGTGTTATCATCGTCCAAAAGCGTACATCTATCTCAAGTAGTTTTTCTCTATTTGCATGCAGTACATGTATCACAAAAACCCCGACCCTTTTCCCTGTACAACCTTACTGCTCTGCCCTGGGAACCTGATTGGCATTGCAAAGTCGCCCGCCTGTGACTGCAGCTCAGCTAGTTCTTTCACTCGTAACAAAATGGAAGGTGGTATTGGTATTGTAGAAGGATTACTTTTTCGCGGACAACCACCCTGCCCAGCCGAACAGGAGTGAAGAAAATGAATAAACTAACTAAAAATGGCAGGATGGAAAGAAAAAAAGGTGCTCGTGTGAGTTGAAGAGGAAGTGGTGCTTACATCTTTTTCCGCCTGAAGCTGTGTCTGGCTGGCCCTGATCAGATTTCGCCATTTGTCCTGAATTACAAGCATAATTCATTAGAGAATCAAATTGTAATGAATAAACTGAGTTGTACAAACAATCGCACCTTGAGATCCACAGAAGTTCGATAAGAATATGAGGCGAAGGCTAGTCTTCTAATCTCAGACCATTTGCCAGCCCCGTACTGAGCAACACCATCAACCAACTTCAGAACCTCACATAGTGTCCATGCTCGATGATGTTTCCGCTTCAAACCCCGCTTTATTTTGGGCTTGGCATCAGCAATGCAAAAATCGTTTGCTTGTATGGTCTGAACCTCCATATTATCATTTGATTCTAGAAGCCCTCCTTCCTTCTCAGCATTTTTCTAGTAGCAAGTTGGACAGAACAAATATTTTATTGCATGTAGGGCATTATGTGATCCAATATAACCAGAGGTATATCACTAGTGGAACTTTTATGGTTTTGCTTACATGGTTCCCCTGTTGACCATCTTTCTCCAATATCATCCCAATTGGCATCTGCACCTCAGTAAATTCCGCAGAAGGCTTGTGGTCCTGTTATTTGAGGTGACAAAGAGGATATTTAGGGACCTAGGGTGAGACAATCAAACAATTGTGATAACATATGCTGCAATTTACTAAACCGTTTAGCTGGGCTGACTCTGCATTAAGACAGGTTGCATCAGCTTTCCTATGTCCTAGTATATTAGCATACTGTTCTACATTTTTTCCCATTCAGGTTGTCCACTTGTCTTATTGGTCTAAATTTCTCTAACAGAGCTCTGGACGAAATATGACACATCAAGCATTCCTTACCAATAATGCATTACACCTGCATGTAAGATACTATCGGGATTTGGATGGGGGTAATGTACAGATTAGAGTGAGACCAACATGCTATGCCCTTGAGTAGTATGTCACTCCCCTGTGGTAGCAAGCATATTGAGGTATCAGGAACATGTATGTTGTAGGGGGTTTTGGCCCTGATTTGCCCCAGTAGCCATGGCTGCCAGACCACAAGAGGAAAAAGGAGTGCCAGGGGTAGGCCACACGGGAGACTGACATGGGATGAAGGGGTTAAGGGAATTCAGAGATAACTTCCTTGATTGATTATAAGAGATAGCAAGACTCCCAAAAACAGAGCTCCTAATAATATGGAAACTAATTTATCTTCTAATATTACTTGAGAATCAAGAAACTAACTAATACTGTAATATATAATCCTGTGGTTGTCCAACTACCTGGGTGGCGCACGCCTAGGTCAAAGATGGGTCCAGGTAGAAGATGGGTATAGTGTTGGCCTCACATGACACAGTATCAGTTAATCACTTAACCGAGGTTCAGGGATTTGCCACATTATCTTTGTGAAAATGGCACGAGTGATTGGTAAGACAGCAAAATGGGGTAAGGAGTTAAATGTATAGTGAAAATTACAGAATGTATCAATGAAGTGCTTTGTGCAAGTCTTTATTATTTTGTGAAACAGAGCTAGACTGAGGTTCAGTATCATATGAAATTATTAACAAAAGGTACTTAAAAAAATGAAAGAGAAAAAAGGACATGTGTACCATTGTTTCCTAAATATAGTGATTTAATATCTTCCTCCATTATGCACTAATATTAAAAGATAAACAAACTATTCAAAGCAGTGAAGTAAACGATGCACAAGTATATTACCAAAAATGAAATGAAGTTCCTCCTAGGGCGTCCTCTTCTCATCCTCAAAACATAAGGAACATGTACATTAAATCCTCCAAAGGTATCCCTTCGAGTAGGATAAGTAGTACTCAGTGAATCAATTTTATGGAAATGTGTTGCCCGTGGCTTCAGTAACACCTCATCGTGCACAGGCCTTTTTCCTGGTGAAGAAAGCTTCCCAGGGTAGTCATGAGTCTCAATATCTGAGAGCTCCTCAATATACCTTTTAGTTGGCTTTCTAATTCTCTTAGCAGTGCCTTGCTCAGCCAGGAGAGTTCCTTGTGGTTCATCGTTATCTGTTTGCACTCTTTTTAGTCTCTTGGAGGATCCCTGTTGATCCTCACTATGATAGTAAGAGCTAGATGGTGAATCTCTCTCATTTCCTCGATCCAATGTTTGGTCCCTAATCACAGAAGTAGCTTCAAGCTCAACATTAGGTGTTCCTTCAATGGACAATACCTCTGGTTTGGCATCCTTGACAATAATTTTATAATTTTTAACTACACAACCTGAACTTGGAACATCACAGGAATTGGCCAAACCCATCGTAATCCGTCTTTTCAGCCATAACTTGTCCTTGACAGTAGTTTGGCGCCCAAATGTGGCTCTAAATGCTTCCTGAAGTTCTCTAATTGTAAGATTATCCAAGCAGACTTCTCCTCTTAAAATGGAAAAATCAGGCACTAAGCTAGTAACTCCAGAAACAGATGGTCCTGTAGATGTGTCATTTACAGGTCTTGAGCAGGCATCAGCCTTTTCTTTTTCAGCACTGCAAGAGTCATTTAGCACTGTAGATTTTGTGGTCTCAGTTGAAGCATTGTCCAGCTGAGCAATGTTGTTGTCCCCTTGTTCTGTGTTCAATTTATTTGTCTGCTGATCATGAACTGTACATTTCGAGGGAAGATCAACTGAATCATCTGTTGGCTGTACCCTGTCTTCCTGTGCAATGGTATACGTCTCTTTAAAGTGGTATTGGCTTGAATAAGTAGAATGACATAGATAATGTATGCACAGGAAGGATTTCTAGATGGTTTAAATTTTAAGGCAAATGTCTAATAACAACAGTTTGTCAAACACCCAATATAACAAACATTAGAAAGGAATAACTTGCAGATAATAGCTCACATTTCTAAACAAGTTAAGCGCAATTTCACAACTCACTAAACAAGAGAGCTTAGGCAGCAGTGTACTCACTTATAAGCCAAATGAAAAGATTTTTTTATCTACATCAGTAGAAAGAACCTTTACAGGACTCTCTTCAACAGAGATCAATCTTTCATTACCACAGCTGTGAATGACCTATGGTCAAACAGAAATGTCTTCATTATTTCTTAGTTCAGGGTCCAAAACAATACTTTTCCCTATTATATAATAGGGAAATTTAAGCGTGAATGAAGATGGCACTGCTTGAGTAGGAAACATAAACTTAGGTCTGACTATATGAAAATGATCCTTAATGCTAACTCCAAAGACAACTCTAAGTTCTAACTAAATCTAATGTGGAGTATAAAGTTAAATTTATTGAAGACAAGCAATTAAACTCTGAACTGAGTTTTACAGAATCACATAGTCCATGTCAAAACCATGTCAGAATTAGATTGAAAATATTGACCATGAATCCTTGCAAACGTACTAAGTCAGCAAAACCGAAAAGCCCAGGATCATGGAAGATATTCATGAGCACAACAGATAAGCAATATACCTCTAAGTCAGCATCCAACTTTTGTGTCAAAACTTCAGTAATCTCTAATTTGGAAGACTCCTCTGCGCAAGTGTAGTAAACAGTGAGAATCTTAAGTTGTCGAAGCAATTGAATTAATACAGGAAACATGAAGTTTGTACGGCTACATTTTATTCCAATATCACAGCTTTCTAATGAAGTAGTAATTCAAACTGAATAATGCTACGGACAGCACCTTCCAAGTCAGGCTTCTTCAGTAACATACAATCGTTGGTAAAAAAATCCTCCACATGCCCTACATCTTCCACGGATGGCAGATCAACCTTCTCATCATGAAGAAAATGTTCAAACTGCAAGACTTCGTCCTCTGTAGCAGGAACAAGTGTTCCATCACCTTCAACCTTTTTTCAAAAAAAAAAAGGTGAGTGTTTCTTAAAGGACCAAAGTAAGCAACTGGAAACGTCATGATGAGCTTGCATCTTAAAACAACAGCCGATAAAAGATATAACTAGGAAAGTAAGAATTTACCCGGACTAGCTGGTAAACCACAGGATCAGAGCTGTCATTCTTTTCGAAGTCATTCTCTTCATTCTTCTTCCCCAGAACATCTTGCGAACCACCCACTTCCATGGATCCGTACAAACTTCATCCAATGCATGTACTAATCAAAGCCCATGATGAAACTGTATAATAAGATAAAATCAATGCAGAATTATAATTTATAGGACTAACGAGTAAATATACAATTAAGCAATCCCCAAACAGATGAAGATAAACGGTGAATTAGTGACACAGCACATGCAAATATGCAATGATTAGGAAAGTGCGTCATGGTGAATAGAACTGAGACAAACAAAAGTGTCGGGGTGATTACATACAAGCTATTGCAACATGAAAAAAACATAGTTCTGATTTCATGTGCTCAGCTCAGCTGTTTGATTGTTTGTTAGTTTTAATTATCAGTGATATATACAATTGGCTGAAAGAGTGGTAGAAACAATCAATTCTAGTTCAATGTAGGTTCTACACACATAATCTTGCAACCAAATTGGAATTTAGATGACAATCAAGAGCAAAATTTAGTATCATAATACCACCTTTGATCCAATAAGCTCAACCATATGTCAAATATGGCAACAGTCAAGTAAAATCTCATCCTCACACCGAGTTTGGCGGCTCAAAATTAATCAAGCAATCATCATCAAAAGGGTACACAAACACTTTGCATTAGCACTAATATTTGCTCCGCCCATTACTGGATTGGTAGAGTACTCCAGTTCTTCACATTTTATGCATGTTTGTGGCCACCAGCTAAAATCAAACTACATTCACCAATTTTCGAAATAATAGCATCAGGATTAAGTAAAAAATCACATCCTTTAGGCAATGCTTGGTCCCTTGCATAAATACTCCTCCTTAGAAATAACAACCGGTATCGCATCAAAAGGAGGCCTTCACACACACCTCAATTCATCCAAGTGATCACAGCAAACTCTACCCCCAAATAGCTCTTCGTACTGTTCAACTCGCTCTTCAACCGTGAAATCCACTCTACATCAGCGTAAGAATGCAGCGGTTGAGCAAAGACTCCACACGGTATTTAGTACTTGGTAAATCGAGTGACGCAAGAATAGCAAAAATCCCACAACCGAGCTACGTGCTGATCTAAACGATTCGAGCAACCACACAGCAACAAAGGTGCTCGATTAAAGCTGACAAATTGTTGGGCTTTTGCCCGGGAAAACAAACGGGCCTTTGGGCCTTTGGGGCTGCAGCCCATGCGGCTTGACTCAAAGAGGGCAGCAGCAGCAGCGCTGCTGCGCGTTGGAGCTGGCTCGGCCAGCTGCTAGGGTTTCCAACCCGTGAGGCAATGGGGGCGGCGGCGCCGGGGTTCTCGGCGTCCGTGCTGGCGCGGTGCGACGTGGCTTGGCCTTCAGGCTTCTCGTCGAGTCCGGTGCTCCTCCTTGCCTTTATCTCCTTGGAGTCTCCCGTTTTGGAGGAGGTTTTTCTCTCTAAGTTTGGTTCCCTTTTTGTGCTACTGTTCTCGGTGCCGGTGCGCTCTGGGGCTTGCGGTTTCGCCGGCTTCCCCTGCTCGCCGGAGTGGTGGTGGCGCTGCTGCCCTTCTCCTCTTCGACTCTAGTACTCGGTGGCCACAAGGTGGACACCGGTGCCCCGCGTTGCTTCCTCTGCTCCTCGGTCTTCCATTGTGGCCTCGGCCTTGGTGGGGGAGACGGCATCGTATCTCCGGGCTTCTCGTCGGTGGTTGCGTGTGTAGCACGGCGATTTGGTTTCTAGGACAGCGAGTTACTCGGGCTTTGCCCTGCCTTCTTGCCGGCTCGGTTCCGGTGCACTGTACGCTGTCGGTTCCCCACTTTTATTTGTGAAAATACTGAGCCATCTGAGTTGAATTTGGGGACCTTGTACACTGTACAAGGGGCTAACTCAACTCATTTAGGGAGCAGTATACTGTGGGCTTCGGATTCAATGCTCGATGATGATTGCTTAGATTGAGACTTGTTTAATCTGTTCATTGAAGGAAATTGCTAGACCTAGATTAGTACTGCTCTTAGCTTACCTTTTGGTGACTTATTGTGTATGATTTAGCACTAGAAGTTGAGATAATTGATCAATTTTCTGCTGCACTACTTATATCTAAGTTTTGGAGAACTAGTGTGGTTGCATGAGCTTGATACTAGTTGATATAGTGTGCATTTGTGCTGCTGTTCGGCTCAGTTTTGTGGCTGTTTGAGGACTAGCCGAACTGATATATTGATCTTTTGATTACTAGTGCATTGTGCTACTGCTGTATCATACACTTAGTGCTGTGTTTATTTCAACTATGCAAGAGCAGTGCTGTTCTAGGATAGAAATCCTGAAATTTTCAGATTAGATAACTTGTGAAATTGTCCATCTAGAAGTTGGACGGCTAATTTCAATTAGCAACCCTTCTAGCAATCTGAGAGCAATCAATACAAATAAAATCTGAGTTCTAGTTACTGATTTTATTACTGTTTTCCTTGCTGTTTGTCATGGATACTTGCTGGATAATCACTTTTCTAGTTGCTCTAATGCTGTCTTTAAGAGGAAATGTGATTATATTTAATTCCCATGACATTATATTGCTGTTTACTATATCTGGAATTATTTCTGCTATCATTTTGCTCATTATGCATTGTTTACAACACAAAATACCAAATCCAACCACCGAATACACATAATCGAACTTCCTTTTTGAAAAAAGCTCATGCAAAGTTCGTATCAACACTAATCCAACACCACGCCAAGCACTGTCATAATTACCCTCACATAATGTCTATCACCGCCACGCCGCACTAATCGGAGCGCGAAAGCAGATCGATCAGGCAAAATCCCACGCGTCTGACCGCACAGAGCTCAAATTGCCACGCGCACCACCAAATCTAGCAAGCAAAATCGCAGAAACGCGGAGATCAACCAGATCCGAGCTTATCTCACCGCGATCAGCAGCGGCGGCGGCACGATCCGCGCAGCATTGCTTCTCCGGCCGACCCGACCGGCGGGCGGATGGATCGGATCGCGCCGGAGGGAGGCGAGGCGGAGGAGAACCCCCTGGTGGACCGGTGGTGCAGTCCGCTCCTCGCGTGCTCTGGCGCTTCGTCTCGTTGCGATATACGGGAGGGAATGGAGGAGGAAAAGGTCGGGCTTCCCTACCATTGGAAGGGGGAGGGGAATTCGAGGGGAGGGCTGGGATGGGACGGGCGGCTGGGATCGAGCCCGGATGTGGATCTGACGGCTGGGCGTCGCGCGGCGTCGCGCGACGGCCGACGGGTGGGCACTGGGCACTGGCAGTGGCGCAGCACGGCGAGAAGCTTCTCGAGCACGCAAAGACTGGGGGAGAGAGCAAAGCGAGCGGAGCCGAGCCGAGCTTCCGCGAAAAATTGGAGCCGAGAAACGCGTGCGGCTGGTCGCCGCTAGAGGTGGCCAACGGGCCGTTCGGCCCGGTTGGCCCGGTTTACTATACAAACCGGGCCAACGGGCCGGAGTCTAGGCCCAGGTTTGGTTTGCACAGTGAACTGAAGCGAACCGGACCGACCCGATTTTATATGAGCTGATTTATTTTAATTAAAAATATATAAATGAATTAAGAAAAACCACTATATTTCACACATATGCACTATAAATTGAATAAATACATTACACATTATAAGGAAGTACACATTAAATAAATGTACTACAAGATGCGAAAAAACCGGCCGTTACATTATGCGAACCGAATCAAAGTCAGTTCGACGAGCCGAGGCCTCCTACCAGAGCTCGATTCGGTGAACAAGACGGACCAAATTTTGCCATTCCTGGCCAAACCTACCATTTGGCCACTTTCTAGTCGCCGTCGTCTTCTCTACTGCATCTTGTAGTACTCCCTTCGTTCTAAAATATAAGGCATATAAGTTTTTTGGGTGGTCTCCAACGTAGAATTTTGATCATAATTAATTTTTTTACAATATATTATCAACTACAAAATTAACATCATATCAAAGTACTTTCAAATACGAATCTAACTATATCACATGCATAACACTAAACATATATGTTTTTAGCTTAATTATTAGTTAAAAGTTTCAAACATTAACTTTTTCAAATATATGCACGTGCTATATTTTGGAACGGAGGGAGTAGTATTTGTTTCATCTTAACGAAGCTAAGCACGCTTATAAATTAGCATTAGGTATTTGTTGATGTGATAAAACAAGCAATTGTTTGCGTAGTAGTGGTCAAAATGAAGTGCCGTTGGACTCGTAGGTGCTTACATTTGCTAAAAAAATATAAAATTCCATGTGGAATTTGGAGCGAGTGCTTGACTGCTTAGAGCATCCGTAGCAAGTACTCTATAATATTGTAGTTTGGGATAGAGTAGCTGGTGCAGGGAAGAAATCTTTTAGAGAGTAGTGTAAAGTGTGAAGGAATTTTAAAGTGTTGGATAAAGGGAGTAGTGAATAGTGTTATAGAGTGGAAGGATAGAGTAGCTGATGTGAATGGTCTATTAGAGCAATTCCAGCAGAACCTCTAAAACAGAATCTTTTCCATATTTAGAATCTCTCGTCCCCCAGTAGAGCCTCTATCTCAACCTCTAAATTTAGAGTTTCTCTCTCACAACCTCTAAATTTAGAGGCTCTCTATATCAACCTCTATAATTTTTCTGGATAGAGGCTCTGCCGGAGAGGATAAAAATATAGAGAGCGAATAGTAATTTAGAGGGGATGCATAGAGATCCGATTTTAGAGTTTCTGCTGGAGATGCCCTTACCGTGTTCATGTGGATCGGTGTATTTATCTCAACAAACCGTGGGTTTTCTTTTGTTTTCTTCTTCTTTTCTCTCTGTTCTTTCCCTTTTTTTTTGCCGGCGATGACGGATAAGCTTGGGAGACAGACAGAAGCAGCCTTAACTGGGCTTGCGGGCTGCGGCCCGCGCAAAACTGAAGCCGGGGCGAGGAGGTGTACGCAGGCCACGAACTAGGCCGGCATAACGAGCCAGAAAGCGAAACGACTCTGTTGGACGTGCGATCCGAGCAACGATCACCAGACGAATCATAGAGCGGTGATGAATGATCTAAGGTTTCTTTTGTGGATTTTTCGGGGTTTAAACTTTACACGATGGTGTCGGTATTGGCCTGCACCATCATGAACCGCAGTCACAAAAGCTCTTCGTTTGGATATCTTACAAGGAAAGTAAGTGGCTGTTCATTGCACGTACCCATCAAAGAAAAGGGACGCCGGCGCCTTTCTTTGGTCCGGGATACAGCTTTGGCGCCGCGCGATCGCTTGAAACTCTCACAAATCACCGGTCCGCGGTACCACGGCCGTTTGTCACAGTCGTTTCTCCTCTGTCATTTCAAATTATTGTGTCAGTCTTGTTCAAGTTGTTGTCATCAGGTGACGAGCTGCACAAGTGCAGTACAACACTGTCAGATCTTATGGAAGTAAGTGCTTGGTCGATCAGGTCACGCTGCGCGCAGCGCAGAGCACTCCTGTACGCGTACCCAACGAACCCCATCGTGTGTGTGTTGGGGGGAGGGGCATTCAATTCGTGTGCCCTGGCTAAAATAACATTAATTTTGTTTGTCTTTCATGAAATGACACCGGACACACGAATTTCTTCTGCCGGTGACACGCACAAGGGGTATTTTTAGTTTTTTACCTGTGAGTGTCTCCCATCACTCTCCTCTCTTTCTTCTCCATCTCCGGCGAGTGGAGGCGGCGGCGGCACGGACGTCGGAGAAGGAGGCGGCACGGATGTCGGAGGAGGAGGAAGAGGAGGCGGCTGCGCGGACGTCGGAGGAGGAGGAGGAGGAGGCGGCGGCGGCAACTGTGGAGGAGGAGGAGGGGATGGCGGGGAATGGGAGGAGAGGAGAGAGAGAGAAGAGTGAGTGGGAGGAGAGAAAAGAGATGACAGGTGGGCCCTAGGGGTATTTTGGGTATTTTTCATCGAAAAGTGTTACCGGCAAAAGAAATTCATGTGCCCGATATCATTTCATTAAAGGCAAACGAAATTAATGTTATTTTGGCCGAAGCGCACGAATTGAGTGTCAATCATCGAATTTTCCCCATCGTGGGGGAGAAAAAACAATCCGAAACTCGAGTGCGGACAGTGTCATCCACCCCCCATTTCCACCTGTGCGCGGCATTTTTCAAACCACCCGACACCTCCGCACGAACGCACTCGGCACTCGCACTACTTACTACGTATCGAGCTCGAGCCCACTCCATCGCCTCGATCCCAAGGCCCAACCTCTGCTCCGCGGCCGCGCGCCGCCATGTCTCCACACAGCAGCGGCCGCCTCCCGCAGTCGTGCCTCAACCAGAAGCATCCGTCCTCCTTCTCCGCTGCGCTCCTCGACGCCATCTACCACTCCCTCGACGCCGAAGCCAGAACGCCCACCGACGCCCGCCGAGCGCCGGTGTCCCCGGTAGAGAGGACGCCGCCTTCAGGCCGTCATCGTCCTTCTCCCAGCTTATCGCCGTCCGTTTCATCTGTTCGGTCCCCGCGGCTGCAGAAGCCACCGCGGCCATGCCGCATCCGGCCTGATCCGCAGCCATTCGTACTCATGCCTCCGCCGCCGCCGCCGACGGAGTCAACCGGGGACAGTGACGAGAAGAGGAGGAACAGGCGGAAGAAGACCAAGTCGGCGCCATTTTCGTGCCTTCTGAACGCTCTGCTTTGCAACAGGAAGTCGACCGAGTCAGTCGAGCCGACGACGGCGCTGGCTCTGCCGGCAGTCACGGCGGAGCCGGCATCGGCAAGGTCGATCCTGTCGTCACGAGCTTCCCCGCGGGACTCGGCGAGGTTTCTGACTCGGGGGAGACGGGCAGTGAGGTTCTCTCCGGTGGAAGCTGTGGTGGACGAGGAGTACGGCCCTGACGCCGGGACAGCAAGGCTGCGCGACGCGGAGCCGACGGAAGTGGCGGCGGCAGACGCGGAGAGGAGGATGGAGGAGCTGCTGCGCGCGCTCGGCGTGGCGGAGGAGAAGGAGAAGGAGCGGGCCAAGGAGAGCAGCGACTCCAGCTCGGACCTGTTCGAGCTTGAGATCTTGACGACGTTCGACGAGGCCGAGATGACGCGGGCTAGAGCTGCCGGCGGCGACGTTGGGCTGTCACGGCCACGGCCGCGCGTCTTATGAGAGTTTTATTACGACTTGTTCGGTGATTCACGTGAGCTAGATGCAACGTTGTGCGTTGTCTAGATTGATGTTGGAAATTCGGTATGCAGCTGGTTCCGTTTTATTTATCGGAAATGTCCTACGTAATACTCAAGCTCAAATACAAATCACGACTTGTAATGCACGATATTGCGAATAAAGGAGCATGCCATTTCCCCTTCTGCGGTAACGTGACATAACCCGAGTGAAAAACATGAGCAATAGTATCATTTTCCACTAGACCATCGAAATAATGCACTTTTTACCGCTTGATAGATGTTTCATTGCAAGCAAGTGATCACATCTTTTAATTCTGAATTTTATCACTTGACTCCTTTTATTTTGAGAGAGAACCCTCTGATAATAATTCATAAGTACATGAGAACTTACTACTACATTGAAGATTGAAAACGAACAAATTGTGACCGATAGAATACTTATTTCTTAAATTTTGAAGCCATGCATAGCAGAGAAGAACTCATGCCATTTCACTGGGCCATGCACTAAACTATTTGGGCTATTTAACCAGAGAAAAGCCCATCATTCATTCTTTTAAACCCCCCCCCACACATGTGATGGACCAGGACAAGGAGTATTGGAGTCCAAAGAGTCCACAGAAACCATCATCTCTCCGACGTCACCGTTCCAGCCCGCTTCCATTTACCGGAAGTCATAGACTACTCGCTACGCTACTGGCTACTGCAGTTCTGTTTGCATTTCCCACCACTTGGAACTGAACTCCAGGCTCGCATTGCACGTTACCGAACCCTCCCTCTGCTACGCACACAGTCTGTAGAGGCTTTTGCTCCTCGGTGGCCAGGGCCGGTCCTGGGATTTTGAGGGCCCAGGGCGAAAACTTATATGGAGGTCCCATCCACCTTCTCATATATATATATAGTTTTATAAACACACATCTATGAAGAAATTAATATGCGTTACTTATATAGAACACTTTAAATTTTATGAAATGACAAATGTAAATTATAATCATAAACACTTACTTGGCACTTGAGTCTTAACATCATCTTAAAAAATTTCTTCTAACATTTTGTGATAAAAAGTCATCGATTATACTATTGATATCAATCTCATCCAATAACTTCTTCTCGATGCATAAAGTCGCCAAATCATTTAACCTTTCTTGAGTCATTATTGATCTCAAATAGTTCTTCAATAATTTCAATTTTAAAAAGCTTCTTTCAGCCGATGCAACAGTCACAGGCACAGTAAATAAGATTCGATAAGCAATGGAGACATTAGGATAACAATCCACATCTCTGACATGCTCGAAAATCTCCATAGCAGACAACACGCCATCCGGCAAAGTGAATTTCATAATCTTTAATTCAGAAATAAGATCATGTACCTCAACATCAGATGAACCATCTTGAGAAAAAGTGTCTGCAAATTTAGTGCAACTCTCTTCAAGTTCAATATCATTTAATGACTTCAGGGTGCTTGAGTTCAATAAAAATCCGAATATATCTTTAAACACCATGAGTTCTTCGAATCTGGTCTTCAAAGAAGTGATCGCCATATCAACCAAAACAAAAAAATATTTAACTTCAAAAGCCCTCTCGGACCCTATGATTTCTTCTTGGCAATTACTTTCATCAAATTGTTTCTTCCTCACAGCACGACGCTTTACAGGAAACGATGCCTCTACACCCATATCATTTCCAATACCTTTGGCAATGATCAGACAAGAAGAAAACCTCTGATTTCTGTACTTCTCAAAGTATTCTATTATACCTTGTATTTCCTTCAAAGTAGAGTGAATGCACATGGCTGGCGATTGCAACTTTTTACTCACTTTATTTACAGCATATAAAACGATGGGATGGGATGGGACGAGACGATGGGGAATTCAGGAATTGGCGACGGCGAGTCAATGACCAGTCTTGGCGTCTGCGGCGTGCGCTGTACCAGAAAGCTCACACAGATGCTACGCCTGGACTCCCTGGGGAGCTGCACACCGGGTGGGGGCCCAATGATTTTGGGGGCTCGGGGTGGCCGCCCACCCTGACCCCCCCCCACCCAGGGCCGGCCCTGTCGGTGGCTCCTCTTATGAAGGCGGCGGTGCTATGTTGGTCGGGCTCGGCGGCGTTGCTACGTTGAGGTGGTGGTTTTTCACTGGCTTCCCCAACATGGACGATGACAATGTTGCCTGGGCCAAAAGGGAGCACCAAAGGATCGTAGTGGTTAACTCAGGAGATGGAGAGAGCTTGTAGCCACCTGACCTTTTGGTTCTGGTGTTCGGTGTAAGGCGGAACTACGGTCTGAGCCGAAGTCCTCGTGGATAGCAGCGTCATTCCGGGGGTTCCTCTATAAAACCCAAAGAGCTCGCCGATGCGTCTTATTCGTCCTTCAATCGCCTGCTTCAGCTAGGGTGTTGGGTACCGTGGCACTCCATTTATTAACAGAAGGATAGAAAATTGAGCCAATTGGATTGCATCAACCTCTCCCGCTCGCTACCGTGCAGCAACACGACGGAGGAAGGAACCGTTTTATCTTACATTTACGTCCTATGAGGGTTGTGTTTGTACTTTTCCTTTTATGAGGGACCTAAATGTAAATAGGAGTTGTATTGGTTGCAAAGTTCTTATATAATTCCCTTTCTCAACCAAAAAAAAGGAGTTTCTAGATATAACCTACTTTAAGATTTGTCTTTTTTTTTAAAAAAAAAGTATCCTCTTTAAAATTTGTATTTCAAGATTTGCGCGTGTAACATCCTTATTTTCAAAAACTAAAAATCATCATGCATCATGCAATTGCATTTCAATGAATTTCACTAGAATTTAAAACTTTTGAAAATAAGTATGTTACATTAACTTTGAGCTTATAAATCTAAATAATTTGGTTCCCTCGGTAAAAGAGGAGTTTTAAATGAGACTTTGTTAAGGGTTTAACCCTAACTTTTGAAACAGATTTGCTTGAAAAGATGTTTGTTTCTAAAATGTGATTTTAATATTTTTCAAAAGCAAAAACCTTTAATAAATGATTTATCAAGATTAAAGAATCTATTTGAGTTTTAAAAATACCTTATTTCCCATGAAGGAAATAATTTTGAGTTCATCATTTCCAAATAAAAGCCATAATTAAAAGTTTCTGCTTTACAATGATTAATTGCAAATTATTC
Organism: Olyra latifolia; assembly: GCA_036346145.1. Taxonomy (NCBI): domain Eukaryota; kingdom Viridiplantae; phylum Streptophyta; class Magnoliopsida; order Poales; family Poaceae; genus Olyra; species Olyra latifolia. Next base: position 5,046,913 of record CM070524.1, read on the forward strand.
ACTAAAAACCAACTTGATAATTTGTAAAAGTTGTGATTTTAAATTAGAATCTTGAAGCAACAATTTAAAAACTAGATCCAAAGTAAAATTTGCATTGCAAAATAAGTGATTAATTAAATTAATCATTGGTTTTTCCTATTTAACCCCTACTCATTTTTCTCTCTCTCCCCTTTCTCCCTCCATGACAAGTGGATCCCCCTTGTCATCCTCTCCTATTTTCAGGCCTTTCTCTTTTTGGCCCTTCTCATTTTGGAATATCCTGAATGACCTTTCCCTTTTTGCCTATTTCCCTAATTAACCCTCCCTAATCCTATCTAAAACCCCCTCTCTCCCCACCTCTCCCTCTCTCACAGATAGGACTACCCTGCTTCCTAATCACGCAACCCCCTCTCTCTCTATGAAATCTTTCCTGAACTCTCCTCCCCACACTCCCCTCACTGCCCTCTCCCTCAATCCGCCCGCAGCATCCGTCTCCGGCTAATTCACTCCCCTCTTCTCATTTTTCCAGCCAGCCGCCATGGAGGACACCGCCACCGCCGGAGCCGCCTCTCATCGCCGCCGAGGCTATCAACAGGTAATACTCTTTCCCTTTTTGGTTTTTCCCCTTCCCTAAACCCCTAGGGACTCTTCCTCGTCGCGGGTCTTGTCTTCCTGTCGGAATCGGGCGGCGCCATCGCGCCCTCCGTGTTGCCTTGGCCATGCCATTGCGCCTCCTCGGTCCTCCGCCCATGTTGCCTCTCGAGCCTCCCCACGCCTCCTCTCCTCATGACCCCGGCGGCCGCCTTCCTTCCTTCCTTGCCAGCCACACATACAGAGGCCAGACACTAGCTGCACGCCGCATGGGTCACACAGCCATGCAGCGCTCACAGAAGGCAGCCGCCACACAGCACAGTCCGCCGCCCAGCGTCTTTGCCCCGGATGGGCCGAGCCGCCTTCGGTCCGTCCGTCTGCCCCTTTCTTTTTAATTTATTAATTTATTTTCAATAGCAGAAATTTGTAAAATTGGTATCTTTAAAAATATAAATCCCAAAATTGTGAAATAAATTTTGAAAAACTCACAAAATGTGAGCTTTAGTTTAAAAATATTATTGAAATAATTTAATGCATGTTAATACATGATTTAGTTTTATAAAGGTGAAAACATATATTAATTAACCTTAATTAATTTCGATAAATGAAAATAAATTGATAATTTCTGAAATTGTTATATAGAATAAAATAAACATTTATTTTAAGGAAATTAGCTTATTTTCTACATTTCACAATGAAAAAGAAATATTTTTGCTACATATGTATATTAGTTAAATTCCATGTGAAATAGGATTTCCAAGTGACGGGGGCCTAGGGTGACGTTCGGATAGTCACACGCTAAAAACGCAAAAACAAAACAGCCCTCTCCCGAGCAAGGGGTCTACTTCAAGGGAGTCCTTGCCCGGGGCTCGGGCACGGCCAATTCTGCTCGGACCCGGGTCCGAGCAGCTCCTTCCCGACCAAGGAAGGATACAGCCCTCTCCCGAGCAAGGGGTCTACTTCAAGGGAGTCCTTGCCCGGGGCTCGGGCACGGCCAATTCTGCTCGGACCCGGGTCCGAGCAGCTCCTTCCCCGACCAAGGAAGGATACAGCCCTCTCCCGAGCAAGGGGTCTACTTCAAGGGAGTCCCTGCCCGGGGCTCGGGCACGGCCAATTCTGCTCGGACCCGGGTCCGAGCAGCCCGACCCGACCAAGGAAGGATTCCCCCCCCGCTGCATTAAATGCTCTGACACGTCTGAGACAGGCTGCAGGGGACTGCGGCCACCAACCCACGTCTTGTAACACTGCTCCCACACCGTTTCCCCGTAAGACGAAGAACGACGACGATGACGCAAGAGGAAGACATGCTTCGGACCACCGGACAAAGGAGGGACAACCATCATACCGCTAGGTAATAGGATTTCACTGCTAGAAAAACCGATGACGTCCATGTATAAATAGACTACGTCGCTGCACATCTAGACGGGGCGACTACCAGAAAATACACACGCACATCGTGGGAGCTCCAGCCCGCACCATTCTGGGCCAAAGCTCATCCCTCTGCCACAAGAAACTCATCCCCTTTGTAACCTCTTCGATCCCTCATATAGATACCACTGGACGTAGGGCTGTTACCTCCACTCGAGGGGCCCGAACCAGCCCAAAAATCATGCGTGCCTTCTACTGATAGCCACTCGATCGAAGTTCGTCTTCTTGAAAGCCCCGACGCCCGCGGGAAAGAGGCCGGTTGATCCTCACTCTCAACAAGTAAGCTCGGTACCCGGGGGCCCCGTACTCCCAATCGCCGACAGCTGGCGCCGTCCGTGGGGACAGAGATCAGCTTCTGTGAGCGAAGGTCCTTGAAGAATGGCGAACTCTCAGGACAACCAAGATATTCGCTTCGACGACCTCGACGACTTGGACGAATATTGGTCCGATACCGAGGTCGCCCGGATTGTCGATCCGGAAGGACACACCATGGCGGAGTCCCTCTCCCCCATGGATGTCTGCCGCCCGGTGGATGAGCTGGGTTCGGAGTTCGTTCCCGAACCTCTCCAGTTCCGAGAGTTACCGGAACAGGAGACACCAGCCATATGTGGAGGTGTCGATTCGTACGAAGGGGTCGATATCCCGGACATCCCGTACGACTCCGACCACGAGACAGTCTCCTGCGGGGATACGGTCATGACACCCTCATGCCCAGCATTCCCGCGGGAAGCCCACATGGCGGACACTGGCGACGTCCCTGCTCCCGCGCCTCGGGAGGACGAGTCGCGTCGCCGCTTGGACGCCGCGCGGAACTGGCTGGCCGACTCGATCGACCGAGCCCTGGCAACCCATCGCGATGACCCGGGGCCGAGCGCCCGGCCAGCTCTCCGCTCCCCCCGACCGGGGTCGCCACCTCGGTCCTTTCCCTCCGATCCGATCGGTAGGAGTCGCCAGCGCCTCCGGGCCCTGGCACACGTTGTGCGTGACCTCCGACCTGATTTCGACCAGGCCGCCGAGCTAGGCGTAGCCATGGCCGAAAGGCTGGAGCAGTTGGCCGGCGATCTTCCTCGTGCCGCCGACTCCCGGAGTGCTTCCCGGGAAAGCCGAACCCCGGGGGGTAGTTACTCCCGTCACGACCTCCGTCGGGACCTTGATCGGCGGAGGAATGACCGCACATCTCGCCATCACGGTGGCCGTCTCTCGAGCAATGCTCGGCAAAGCGAGCATCGCCACGACGACGGCTCGGCTCGCCCCTCCGGTCGGGAACGGGGCCACCCCGAGTCCCGGTCTGAGGGCGCTCGCGGCGAGCGCCGACCCCGCGCCACTCGGGGGGAAACCCTACCGGATACCCCCGACGCTCGGCGCGACGGCGTCTTCTCGCGCCTCGGTCCCCTCCGAGGACGAGAGGGGCGTGGCGCTCATGGGAACGACGCGCGGGTAAACCACGGGTGCCCCGCTTTCTCCCGCACCCTCCGAAGCGCGGCATGGCCCCCCAAATTCAAACCGGGCCACATAGAGCGATTCGACGGGACCCAGAACCCGGACGAATTCCTCTCGGTATATGCTACCACCGTCACGGCCGCGGGCGGTGATGAAGGGGTAATGGTGAACTATTTCCCCGCTGTGTTGGAGGGGCCCGCTCGGACATGGCTCTTCAACCAACGGGAAGGCTCCATCCACAGCTGGGTCCAACTGTGCGAGGCCCTGCGGGCGAATTGCCGCAGGACCTCAAACGGGTGGTCCAGATGGAGGACGAAAGCCTCCGGGACTACGTTCGAAGGTTCATCCGGGTACGGAACACGATTCCGAACATCCCAGACGAAGCAGTCGTCGAAGCATTCACCGAAGGCGTCAAGAACGTCCGCTTCACCCAGGACCTCGAGATATACTCCGGCTCCTCGGCCAGTGAGCTCTTCCAAGCGGCGGAGCGTTACATCAACGCCGAGGAGGCCGTGGAGCGGAAACGGCTTCTTGGGTCCGGGCAGGCGCCTCCGCAGCCAGGCCTGGGATCTTCGGACAAAAAGAAGTCCGACAAGAAGGCCAAGAAGAAAAAGAAAGCGGCCAAATTGGTGGCCGCTATCCCAGAGCCGTCGTCTCCACAGACACCGAAGCCAAAGAAGCCTCGGCCTTCCCCGAGCAAGGTGGGCGGTCAGCGGTCGACCGACCCCGGACAGAAGCGTGGACCTCAGGGACCCTCGAACGGTCGCTTCTGTCTGCTGCACCAAGTGCACGGGCACGACCTCCGCAACTGCCGCACCTGGATCGCTCGGCTTGAAGACTTCTACAACGGACGGGGGCCCATGCCCGTCCTCCCGGATGCCGGGAAGGGTGGGCCCGACCGGAAGTCCGAGCCCCGCTCCGGACCGCACGGCCAGGAGAGCGAAGAATACCGCGAGCCGAGTCACCACATTGCGGTGATCTTCGGAGGGTCCGCGGCCTACGCCTCCCGACGAGAGTTGAAGGCCGCGGCGCGCGAGGTCTGCCGCGCGGACCGAGGCGGCTCGGTTCCCGAGCAACTTAGATGGTCGGAAACGACCATCTCCTTCTCCCGGGAGGACTGTCCCTCGGGAATGACGAAGCCCCAGAAACTCCCCCTCGTGCTCTGCCCGACCATCAGTAACACAAGGGTCGCGCGGGTGCTTATCGATGGGGGAAGCGCTCTGGACCTGATCTCCGCCCGGGTCTTGGACGAGATGCAAATCCCTCGTTCCAAGATCAAAAACATCGCTATGCCCTTCCACGGCATCATCCCGGGCACGTCCATGACCCCGCTCGGGCAGATCGTCCTGCCCGTGACCTTCGGCAGCCCGAGCAACTTCCGGACTGAGTTGGTCACCTTTGAGGTAGTCGACTTCGAGTCGGCCTACAACGCCATCCTCGGCAGGCCGGCCCTCGCCAAGTTCATGGCAGCTACGCACCACGCGTATCACTGCCTCAAGCTCCCAGGGCCGAAAGGGGTGATCACCGTCAGGGGCAACCACAAGGCCGCCCTGGAGTGCGACGAAATGGCGCTGACCCTGGTCGGCCAGCTCCCTGAACGCGGGCCCGAGCAAAACTCTCACAAGTCCGCTCGGCCCAAGGTTGTCCTCCAGCCTCAGGAGCAGACGAAAAACATCTCGATCTCCGGCGAGGATCCGTCGAAGGTGGTCCACGTCGGGGCCGCTTTGGATCCAAAATAGGAAGGCGAGCTCGTCACCTTCCTCCGGGCAAACGCCGACGTCTTCGCATGGGAGCCGTCCGACATGCCCGGGGTCCCAAGGGAGGTGATCGAGCACAGGCTGGCGGTTCAGCCTGGTAAAAAACCAGTGCGCCAAGCGCTGAGGAGATTCCCGCAATGGAAGGTCGATGTCATCAAAGAGCAGCTGGACAAGCTGTTGAAGGCCGGCTTCGTTCGAGAAGTCGAGCACTCCGACTGGTTGGCGAATCCAGTCGTGGTCAGGAAGAAGAACGGAAAGTGGCGGATGTGCGTCGATCACACCAACATCAACAGCTCATGTCCAAAGGACAACTTCCCCCTTCCCCGCATAGATCAGTTAGTCGATGCAACGGCGGAAGCACAGCTGATGAGCTTTTTGGACGCATACTCCGGGTACCATCAGGTCAGCCTGTCGCGGGAGGATGAAGAGAAAACTGCCTTCATCACCCCCTTCGGCACCTTCTGCTACACGACCATGTCTTTCGGTCTGAAAAACGCGGGGGCCACTTTCCAACGTTTGATGCAGAAGACCTTCCCCGACCAGATCGGCCGGAACCTAGAAGTCTATGTAGACGACATAGTCGTCAAGAGTGCTTTAGCCGAGGCCCACATCCGGGACCTCGAAGAAACCTTTCGTAATTTAAGAAAACATCGGATAAAGCTGAATCCGGAGAAATGTGTCTTCGGTGTACACACGGGCATGGTGCTCGGATACGTCATCGGGTCGACCGGTATCGGTGCCAACCCGGAAAAGATCGAAGCCGTCGAAAGGATGCGAGCTCCTTCGAATGTAAAGGAAGTCCAGTCGCTCGCTGGTCGGATGGCGGCACTTAGCCGCTTCATCTCCCGACTAGGTGAGCGCGGACTTCCTTTCTTCAAAGCCTTGCGCAAGCACGACGGTTTCGTCTGGACCAAGGAGGCCGACGACGCCTTTAAAAGCTCAAAGAATATCTATCGAGCCCGCCCGTCCTAGTCACCCCGAGGGGACAGGAGCCTTTGTTGCTCTACTTGGCGGCCTCCCCCCAAGCAGTGAGCGCCGTGCTCGTAGCCGAGCGCGAGGGAAATCAGCGGCCTATTTACTACGTAAGCGAGGTACTTCATGGACCTAGGGAGCGTTACCCCGAGGTCCAGAAACTTCTGTACTCCCTCCTCATGGCTTCTAAAAAACTTCGCCACTATTTCTTGGCTCACCCAATCACGGTCCCGACCAGCTTTCCGCTGAGAGAAATCCTCAAAAACCCCGACGCCTCCGGGCGCATCGCCAAATGGGCAATTGAGCTCGGGGAATTTGACCTCAAGTTCGTCGCCCGAACGGCGATCAAATCTCAGATGCTGGCGGACTTCGTGGCCGAGTGGACGAATCCCCCCCCGACCGAACAAAAGGCCGGGCACACCGAGGAACCCCATTGGACAATGTTCTTCGACGGCTCGCGTTCCTTCGAGCGCTCGGGGGCTGGAGTTGTGCTGACCTCTCCTCACGGAGAACAACTCCAGTACGTCATACAATTGCACTTCGCTGCGACGAACAACGCGGCAGAATATGAAGGCCTCTTGGCCGGGCTCCGGGCATGCTCTGCGCTTGGGGTCCGACGACTAACCGTGAAAGGGGATTCGCAGTTGGTCGTAAACCAGGTTAACAAGGAGTTTCAGTGCTCCGATGACTCAATGGCGCGTTACCTGGCCGAGGTGAGGAAGTTGGAAAGGAACTTCAGAAATTTCGAAGTCCTTCACGTGCCCAGGAGAGCAAATACCCTGGCCGACCAACTTGCCAAGTTGGGCACCTCGCAAGAACCAGTCCCAACAGGGGTGCTCGTTGAGCACCTGCTAAAGCCCTCCATTCCCTCCGGAGAAGAGGCAGCCGAGACGCAAAACGACGTCTCCGTCCTCGAGCAAGGAGCCACTTGGATGACGCCATTCATCCAATTCTTGGCACACGGGACATTGCCCGAGGACGAAGCCGAGAAATCCCGGCTTATCAGGAGAGCTCCACTATACAGGTTAGTGGAAGGTGCCCTGTACCGAAGAGGCGCGCTCGGAGTCCTCTCCAAGTGCGTCCCTCAGGAAGAAGGGAGATTCCTGCTAAAGGACTTGCACGAGGGTGCCTGTGGAGCTCACTCCTCCTACAGAACGCTCGTCGGCAAAGCCTTCAGGATGGGCTACTATTGGCCCACGGCGTTGGCTGACGCTCGGAAGATCGTCACCACATGCCGAGCGTGCCAATTCCATGCCCGGCAGGTACACCAACCAGCCTACACCCTTCAAACTATTCCCCTCACCTGGCCATTCTCTACCTGGGGGCTAGACATACTAGGACCATTCCCCAAAGGGGCGAAGGGATGCGCATACCTCTTCGTCGCCATTGACACGTTCACCAAATGGATAGAGGCCGAACCGGTCTCTGGCATTACGGCCCAGGCGGCCAAAAAATTTTTCCGCAATAACGTGGTCACACGGTTTGGCGTTCCCACCCGACTGATCACGGATAATGGAACTCAGTTCACCAGTGAGCTGTTCCAAGAATATTGCGAGGACGTTGGCACGAAAATTTGCTTCGCCTCTGTGGCTCACCCACAGAGCAACGGGGCTGTCGAGCGAGCCAACGGGCAGATCCTCCAAGGAATCAAGAGGCGGGTCTTCGATCGGCTTTCTAAGCTACGACAGGGCTGGGTCGACGAGCTCCCTTCCGTCTTGTGGGCTGTCCGCACCACTCCCAGCAGAGCGACGGGCGAAACACCCTTTCGCCTCGTATACGGCACCGAGGCCATGCTTCCGACCGAGATAACCTTAAGGTCACCTCGCGTGGACCTCACGGAGGCTGCCGATGACCACCAAGGCAGGTTACTCGACCTCGACCTGTCCGAGGAAAAGCGCGAGCAAGCCCTCGTCCGATCAGCAGCCTACCTCCAGGCTCTGCGCAGGCACGCCGCCCGATGCGTCCGGCCAAGGGCTCTGCAAAACGGCGACTTGGTTCTGCGACGGGTCCAGGACCTATCACACGCCAACAAGCTAACCCCAAGGTGGGAGGGTCCTTTCACGGTCGTCTCGTCTTCACGCCCGGGGGCTGTCCGCCTCGCCTTCCCCGACGGACGAATTCTCAGCAACTCGTGGAATATCGCCCAGCTACGCAGGTTCCACGCCTAACCTTCCCCCTTCCTTTCTGGCCCATCCTCCTTATTTAACTCTCGGATCTTCGAACGACTTCTTCTCGAAATCCCCGAGCATGTTAAATAAAAAGGAATGGTAACCAAAGTTCTTTTCCTTCCGAGGTTTTCGACCTTTTTTTTGTCCTGCCCAAGCAAGAGTTCTTGTTCTCTAAACCGATTTCTAAAGCGGCCGACGGATCTGAGAATGCACTCCCCCTGAATTCCATTGCTCGGATAAGCCGATAGCACATCGCCCCGGCAAGTTCTCGGCGGTACCTCGCAGACTTCGATCCCGAAACCCAAATTGAACTCTGGAGTAGAGTAACTTGAACTCGCGGCTACTTCGTGTGCCCGGTCTCTTGCTCGCAACCAGGGGCAAGGACCCGGCCACACAAGGGGGCTGGACATCGCCTATTTCGCGCATCTTCGGATGCCCGGCCACCTCGTGTGCCCGGTCTCTTGCTCGCAACCAGGGGCAAGGACCCGGCCACACGAGGGGGCCGGACATCGCCCATCCTCGGCTGCCCGGCCACTTCGTGTGCCCGGTCTCTTGCTCTCAACCAGGGGCAAGGACCCGGCCACACGAGGGGGCCGGACATCGCCCATCCTCGGCTGCCCGGCTACTTCGTGTGCCCGGTCTCTTGCTCGCAACCAGGGGCAAGGACCCGGCCACACGAGGGGGCCGGACTTCGCCCATCCTCGGCTGCCCGGCCACTTCGTGTGCCCGGTCTCTTGCTCTCAACCAGGGGCAAGGACCCGGCCACACGAGGGGGCCGGACATCGCCCATCCTCGGCTGCCCGGCTACTTCGTGTGCCCGGTCTCTTGCTCGCAACCAGGGGCAAGGACCCGGCCACACGAGGGGCCGGACTTCGCCCATCCTCGGCTGCCCGGCCACTTCGTGTGCCCGGTCTCTTGCTCGCAACCAGGGGCAAGGACCCGGCCACACGAGGGGGCCGGACATCGCCCATCCTCGGCTGCCCGGCTACTTCGTGTGCCCGGTCTCTTGCTCGCAACCAGGGGCAAGGACCCGGCCACACGAGGGGGCCGGACTTCGCCCATCCTCGGCTGCCCGGCCACTTCGTGTGCCCGGTCTCTTGCTCTCAACCAGGGGCAAGGACCCGGCCACACGAGGGGGCCGGACATCGCCCATCCTCGGCTGCCCGGATACTTCGTGTGCCCGGTCTCTTGCTCGCAACCAGGGGCAAGGACCCGGCCACACGAGGGGGCTGGACATCGCCTATTTCGCGCATCTTCGGATGCCCGGCTACTTCGTGTGCCCGGTCTCTTGCTCGCAACCAGGGGCAAGGACCCGGCCACACGAGGGGGCTGGACATCGCCTATTTCGCGCATCTTCGGATGCCCGGCCACTTCGTGTGCCCGGTCTCTTGCTCGCAACCAGGGGCAAGGACTCGGCCACACGAGGGGGCTGGACATCGCCTATTTCGCGCACCCTCGGCTGCCCGGCTACTTCGGGTGCCCGGATCCTTGCCTGGACGTAGGCTTATAGGGTAGGTATATAGCAGCAAATAGTAGCATAAACATTTCATAGACGTGAACAAGAGAACATCTTGTATTTAAATTCAAATGTATTACAAACACGTGTAACACCACGTACACTATTCCCTAGATCTACCCTTCAAAGATTGAAGCTCCGCCTCCACGTCTTCAAGGCGACTTCGAAGCTGGAGAACCCCGATCTGGGCTTCACGCCCCGGCCGGATCTCCTAGCAAAGCTTCGCCACCTTCCCGGTCTCCGCTCGGCTGCGCTGCCGCTCCTCAAGCTCTTTGCGGACCCGCTCGAGCTCCTCCTGGGACCGGGAGCTCCTCTCCAGACCCCGAGCATACCCCAAAGCGTGCTCAAGTTCGTTCCGGACCCAGGCGAGCTCCGTTTGGGCCTCCCTAGCTCGGAGCGCACCGCCTTCACCTTGGCCTGGCACCGAGCTTCTATGCTCGCAGCCCAGTCATCCACCTCAGCAGACAACTGCAAACGAAGAAGCCAACAGCAAGATTACAGACAAAGTAGTTCACAAGAAGAAATTACCTCATGGCGGTGACGCTCGAACAGCACCCTCAGCCCGGGCCGAGGGCCGACACGGATGTTCCCCGAGCTTAACGAGCCAGCACCCCCTGAGCTCGGAGTTCGAACTACTCCGACCTCTTCTGCCTCGACAGGACCGGCCCGAGCATCGTCCACGCCCGGGGGTCGAGCGTCCCCAGCCACTTCTAACCCCATACTCGGGGCACGGACAACCAAAGCCATGTCGCACTCGACGCCCCTCGCCCGGGAGACCCCCATGGTCGGGGGCTGAGACGGCCCAGCCACCTCCAAGCTCGGAAGATGCGCGACAACGTTCTGCGCCGCTGCACGAGCAGGAGGGCTGCTCGGGGTACGACCTTCTCCCCCCAAGGGCTAACTGACGCACGTACGCCACCCACGCCGTCATTGAAAACCGTCGACCCACTCACAAGTAACCGTTGGAAGACCCAACGTTTGGGCTTACCTTTCGGGCGACCCCTTGATCGGCCGACCCTAAGATTCGCTCGGGTAGCCTTTGCTCAGGTAACCTTGAGCTCAGCCAACCCGAAGTCCTGCCCGACTAGCCCCTGCTCGGCTAATCGGGCGATGCGTCCGAACGTCTGGAACCGAAAAGGCTCCCGGTACGGTTTAAAAGAGCTTCGAGGAGGGACCGGCCGGTCCACCACTCGAAGCTCGGGGGCTAGATGACGGGGGCCTAGGGTGACGTTCGGATAGTCACACGCTAAAAACGCAAAAACAAAACAGCCCTCTCCCGAGCAAGGGGTCTACTTCAAGGGAGTCCCTGCCCGGGGCTCGGGCACGGCCAATTCTGCTCGGACCCGGGTCCGAGCAGCTCCTTCCCCGACCAAGGAAGGATACAGCCCTCTCCCGAGCAAGGGTCTACTTCAAGGAAGTCCTTGCCCGGGGCTCGGGCACGGCCAATTCTGCTCGGACCCGGGTCCGAGCGGCTCCTTCCCGACCAAGGAAGGATACAGCCCTCTCCCGAGCAAGGGGTCTACTTCAAGGGAGTCCCTGCCCGGGGCTCGGGCACGGCCAATTCTGCTCGGACCCGGGTCCGAGCAGCTCCTTCCCCGACCAAGGAAGGATTCTCCCCCGCTGCATTAAATGCTCTGACACGTCTGAGACAGGCTGCAGGGGACTGCGGCCACCAACCCACGTCTTGTAACACTGCTCCCACACCGTTTCCCCGTAAGACGAAGAACGACGACGATGACGCAAGAGGAAGACATGCTTCGGACCACCGGACAAAGGAGGGACAACCATCATACCGCTAGGTAATAGGATTTCACTGCTAGAAAAACCGATGACGTCCATGTATAAATAGACTACGTCGCTGCACATCTAGACGGGGCGACTACCAGAAAATACACACGCACATCGTGGGAGCTCCAGCCCGCACCATTCTGGGCCAAAGCTCATCCCTCTGCCACAAGAAACTCATCCCCTTTGTAACCTCTTCGATCCCTCATATAGATACCACTGGACGTAGGGCTGTTACCTCCACTCGAGGGGCCCGAACCAGCCCAAAAATCATGCGTGCCTTCTACTGATAGCCACTCGATCGAAGTTCGTCTTCTTGAAAGCCCCGACGCCCGCGGGAAAGAGGCCGGTTGATCCTCACTCTCAACAAGTAAGCTCGGTACCCGGGGGCCCCGTACTCCCAATCGCCGACACCAAGATTTATAAAAAGAAGTAAAATAAAATTTGCTCAAATTTCAATTTAAAATACCACCCTCATATTTATGCATATCCATTTGCATGCATAATTTATTTTTATTTTATTCGTTGAATTAAATGTGCGTTGTTTGCTATCGTTAGATTCGACCGGGTCCGTGCCGGGAGCCGAAGCTCACAACGGGCAGGAGTACGACTACAGTCATGGCAAGTCATTGTTGACATTTTTCCCAAATACCTTCGACCATATTGAAACCTAGATTTACAAATGTTTTATTAGAAGTTTGATAAATGTGCATAGCTATGTTAAGTAATCATTGTCATATGAGTAGGAATTTAGTTAAGAGCCTAATACACTTTAATTATGCTATTAATCCTGATTTTTGGTAACCTTAGGCTAGTTAATCCATAATTACTTGTCAATCCTTGATTAGCTATTTAATCTTGCTTAGTCATGCTATTAGTCATTAATTGATGATCACCACATGATGAACACTTCACCCCAATTTAATATCTGTTTGAATTCAAAGCATCTCTCTGTTTGCAAAGTGCTTGTTTGATTAGCAGTAGCAGGGTGTGGAAAAATTGTTAGTGCCAGGTGGCGGGTATGTCACCTGGGGGTTTCTGGAAATGTTTGTAAAACTTGATTGGGGTGGCCGGATTGATTGGCTGGTGCAGTAAGCACGAGAATCGGGTCCAGTGTGGGAACCACCCTAGTCCCTAAGGACCGATACCTTGTGATTGTCAAAACTAAGTACAACAGTGTGACCATGAGTGCCTGTATGGGCAGGACCTGGTTAAGTAGCTTTTGAACTCCTAGTTTGGACATCCCGTGTGGTGGAGTAGGCGCGAAGCATTCGTCAACCTACCAGGCTCAAGAGGGGGCTTCAGCCAACTTGGGAGACCAGCACTGCGGTGGAAACCTTAGAGGGGATGCCAAGCTAGGAGCGAGATTGTCAAAGGCCTTGTGGTGATTATTTTCCTTTGGGTGATTCCTAGGAAAAACCACATCTCATAGGTAAAGCGTGTGACCTCTGCAGAGTGTAAAATTTCTAGAAAGCCGTGCCCACTGTCAAGGGCGGACGATGGTGGGTTGATCACAATGGTAGTTTTCTCTCCTCTCTTTCTCAGTGGTTTAAAGAAGAAAACCGGCAGGTGCCGTGTTTTGTTTTGGGAGCCTACGGTGGTTAGCCGTGAGGAGATGACTTCGGTGGTTTAGCCGACGTGTGGTATTATGCATACGGTAGTTAACCGTCGAGAGTTATTGGTCCTTCGGTGGATTAGCCGTAAGGAAAATGCTTTTGGTAAAAACCATGATTTGTACCGTGAGCCAGTCTTTGGGCATGAGCCGGCTGGGGCCGGATGATTTAAAGGTTTTGTCAATTAATTTGATTATTCCATTTCTTTCCTAAATTGCTTTAAAAATCTTAGGCGAACTATTTCAAAATTTGCTTTCCGCAACTGAGCCCTACCTTTCCCTTGTCTAAGGGGGTGTTCTATTGGGCTTATGAGATGTGACTTATCTGTCTTATCTCCAACTTCGAGAATTTCCCGAGGTGGCCTCGAGAGTCGGATGGCCTTGAAATTTAGGATTTAGGGAGTTTTTCGACTTATCCTCGAGATAAAATTGAAGCATATGACTTTTTTATTACTTTTTGAACTGCTTTTATTTTTATCTCGAGGCAGTCTAAAACTCCCTAAATCCTAAATTTCAAGGCCATCCGACTCGAGGCCATCTCAGGAAATTATCGAAGTTAGAGATAAGACAGATAAATCACAGCTTATGAGCCCAATAGAACACCCCCTAAGCCATGCATATGCACATGTCAATTGACTTGCGAGTATTTGCACCAATACTCACCTCGCTTTATCATGGGTCACAGATTCCGACGCCAAGTGCGTGAGTACCAGTGCGATCCCGAAGATGGAGACCCCGAAGCCTACGTCTTCGCCGACGGAGTCCAAGACGAGGAGTTTACTGACACCTAGGGCTGCGTACCTCCAGCTTTGCCTGTGGGGATTGTTTTGGGTTTATTTTCTTTTGGCGTTTCAGTTGTAGAATAAAGACTTTCGCTTTTGTAAGGCCTTCGAGCCAAATTTATGTAACCACGCCATGAGACGCACTTTAACGTAAATTTATGTAAGTTAATCGATATGGTTGTGATCCAAATTCTGTTGTCTGTGTGTGCTAGCTACTGATCCAGGGACTAGCATAGGTAAAGCACAGGTGGGACCTCACCTCCGCCAGAGGGGTCCCGACAGCGCGCAGTCCCACCTCACCGTCAGAAACACATTTGATTTCACATCAACACATGATATAGCCTATAGGGCTTTCAAAGAGTGGCTAATCCTGAATTTTCAAAAAAAAAAAACCTCCCACTAACACATGCGATTCTAGTGGCGATCCGCGTAGCGCCAACCTCCGTAGCCACCGGAGGATCATGGCCGGGGGGCGGAAGCCGACCAACGTGCAACAGCACAATTCTCGTGCACAATTCTCAGGTTTGTACCATCCGCAGCAGCCTCATGTATCGTGAGTATACATCAGCAGGTCCCACCAGCCATTGGTGCCAACGTGGGGATTGGTGTGGCTGCACCAGGACCTCAAGTTGCGGCCTTGCAGCAACCGCGCGCACATATATCGGTACATCGGAATTGGCGGGACAACTTCTTAATTTAGTTCATTAGTTGTGAAATTACTAATTAGATCGTTCAACAGACTTGGAGGGACAGCTTCTGCATTTAGTTTTGAAATTACTAATCAGGGTAAAAACATTATCTTATCTGCACTGAAAATATCCATATAACAGAGAGTATTCTCTTTCATGCAGGTCTTTCCATCAATTTATGTGACTAAGGTGTTCTTTACTACTTATATGCTCATGTACTTATTTGTTTATCCCCTTTTAAAATAAAAACAGTCTGCCTTTGTGAGTCCGTTCTTTTTTTTTTAATCTCAAAGAGTGTCTCAGAGCTCTAAAGTCAAATGATTGCACATTTATCTTGTTCGCATGTTCAGAATTAGCTGGAAGCCTGTAATGGAATGATGAAGCATGTTGTGTACCTTGCAAATTTTCTCTCAATGGAAATTACAAATTTTCAAGGATTATCGGCGTGAGTTTTTTCAAATACCCTCCCTGATTGAAATATTTCAGAATATGACACTCAATTCGTGTGTCTCTTTGGCTGTGTGTATGACATGTGGGACTATCTGAGTCAATGACTATGGACCAGAGTGTCAAATCCTGAAATGTGAATTTTAAAGAGTGTCATATTCTGAAATCTCCCCAGGATGATTATGCTACTTCGTGAAGCCTGTAGCACGCGTGGAGCCCTCAACTCAAAAGCCGATTCTACCATCTCTCTCCGGCATGCATGACCACGACCACGATCACGGATTCACGGTGGCTTTTGGGCTTGCACCGGTGGGCAGCAATGCCCAATTTGGCGTTGTATATTTGCAGGGTTCTCCATTACGCGAGAGCAAGTTGTGCCGGGCGACGGATGGGCGCTTGGGCAGCGGATACCGCACGGCTGCACTGCACACTCTCCTTTGGCACGGGGAGAGGGCACCTCTCGGGGGAGTGAGCTGCCTGAATGATGCCTATGCTTGGTGGCTGAAACCATTGGCGCTGCGTCAAGAGGTGTAGACGATTCTTATGGTCGTTGGCTTGTCGCTGTCATCTGCGTCGAAGAAATTTCGCCGTTTCGAGACTCCCCGCTGCCCAGGTCCTAGGATTGTCTCTGTTTTAAGGTCGACCATGTGACACACGAATTGAGTGTCATATTCTGAAATATTTCAATCAGGGAGGGTATTCTATGGCGCCTCGCTAAGACGCCGGGGGAAGAGAGGCCAGTGCCATCCTCATTTGGCGAGCTCCTAGCTGCTGCCATTCGGATACGCCCAACGTAGCCACACCAACGCTTAGCCCTGACGGCAACGCAAGTAGTGGAGACGGAGGCCTAGGAGGCGGAGGCAAAGACAGGGTCCATGCTAGAGGCGGTAGGGAAGGCTAAGAAGGGGCGAAAGTGGCAACGTTGTGCCATTTGATAGAACCGGCCGCTGGAAGCAAAGATGGAAGAACCAAATTCGGACGACATCGGTGGAAGGAAAGCCATTCAAAACGGAAGGGCCCCGGGAGGGGCGGAGTTGGAGAATAGGGGGAGACGAGCGACATTGATTTTATAGCCCCTTATCAGAATCGTGAGTGTCACGGCTACTCCTCCTCGGGACACCGCTACATTCACTCCGACGTTCGGTCTTCCATATGAGCGCGGGAAAGATTGACGGTTGCCGCGCGTGGACTCGAAACAAGGATAGTGAGACCAATATGGCCAACCTCTTCCCTCTTGCCAGTGAGCTCACTGTGGATAGTGAGGCCACTGGAGCCATGCACAACTCACTATAGGAGTCCTTCTCTCACTAACCTAAATAGTGATACTAGAATTGATAGCGCGCCGGTGCGCGCGTCTCGGTTCTTGTGGTGTCCACGAACTGTTTGGTTGGATTAAAGTAGAAAGGAACTATTTGTGATCATAATATATAGGTAAATAAGCCGAACACAATGTGTTTTTTGTTTTGACATACCAGCATTATGACATATTAATCCATGCGAGGTATTGAGGACAACATTAATACAGACTAAAGAGGACAAATAAGTGTTGAATTGAAAGGAGGAAGAGCATAATATCTAGCTTCATATGGAAATATGTGAAGAAATGCAGACTTTACTTGTCCCTTTTGCCTATTCCAGCCACATGATTGAAATACCATACCTGCAGTTTAATGAACTCAGAAAGCTTATGCTCCCTCTTGAGTGTGTCAATGCGGAACCCTGGCAACATCGGTAGATACTGGCTGTGGTATGTAGCGTACCATTTCAATATTGTACTGTGGATGCTGTGTCGAGGATAATAGCTGGTTGGCTGGATGTTCGGTTGTGTCTTGTACTGTATGAGGCTGGGCGATGTTGGTTTCTTCGAAGTCCTTATCTGGAGCACAGCTTACATGCAACAATGGAAACACAACAACGATAAACTTGTTGTCAGAACCATTCTCGGTATAGCATATATGCACCTTTGCATACTTTTTTCCAAGGACATAGTAGTTCTGGAACCATTTGCTTATTTCAACCTGGAAATGAAATCTATCAGTCGGAGGAAAAAAAGGAAATAGCTCGGCATAATGTAGAGTTGAAAGCATGTGACAGCTCATAACTAAAGATAAGTCCATAACTGTAAACAAATCACCAACTATCATACAACACTAAGACAGTAAAAACATATTCTGATAGCATTAAGCTGATCCCACCATGGCATTACCCATTACGAATTTAGGAATGAAGCCAACAAAGTAACAATACATTATTTGCCAAAGTTTTTTTTTTGTCATCTAACAGGCCAGAATAATGTCGATAAAAAGGTAAAACAAAGTTTAGTGAGCTCATACCATATCAGCATAAGTGGAGGACCAAACTGTTGTTAGGTATGGACCAACATTTGCCTCATAGTTACCGACCGTCAAAACTCTTGGATATCTTGGATGGAATATGCAAGACTGATATTCGTTCCCATGAGATCTTAACTCATCAATGCATGTGGCTGACGCAACCGAGCAGACTTTGACAGTATCCTTTCTTACAGAGGTCAGATGTTCACCATTTTCATCCCAATAGGCGCAGCTTACCTCACTTGAACCTAAATCAAACAAATAAATCAATGATTGATTACCCTTGCATAGAGAAACCTACACAGGGCTAAGCATCTGATGCATAATTGATTACCTTAGATAGTGAATGTAAAGTCGTGTCCTTTTCAACATCAATAATACTGACCATGCTTGTAGCTGCCACAGCAAGGTACTGCCCAACTGAAGGTTAAAACCTGAGTCTACCAGTACCACCCTGTTTTTTTTGTGGTGATGCAAAGTATAATCAGTGAATGATTCATGAATTGACGGTTGATTCAAGAATCGATGGTTCACAAATCTTAAAAAGATGAGGCACGAAGGACCAACCGTGGAGATACGCGAAAGCGAATTTTGATCAACTGTCTAGAAGCGAATTCTGTACCATTTGGCTGTCAACAATCAGCAAGATCAGGCAGATCAAATGCACTTACTTGATCCAATCGAAAATGCCTATATGCAACCATTAGCACTAAAGCATACAAAAGAACTAAAAAGAGCTTATTATGTGGCTATAACTATTAAAAAATTGAATTCAGCATGGTATAGAATGCAGCAAGCGATGTGTTTATTTGCAACGTTCCTGCAGTAAAAATTGCAAACTAAATACAGGACGAAGTATGTAAGATACACTATCTATGCTTCGGCGTCGCAAAGTGATCTCATTGCAAATTATCAAGCGGGATATTGGCATGGACATTAATAGAGCCTGTAGATCCAGGGGCGGAGGGCGTCTTCGGCAGTGGCATGAAACGAATCTATGGCCATCAGCGACGGAAAGGAAAAATCAGGAACATGACAAGCAAAGAGATGAAAATGAAGATCTCTGAGACAGGTCAAACATTTCCTCGTTTCAAAGTCATTCCAGAACCGGGGCAATAATGCCACCCTCAATAAATGGCTTCGCTAAAATGCCACTCTGACCCACTGTCATAGACACATATGGTCCCATATGTCATTGAGAGTAGGGTGGCATTTTAGCGAAGCCACTTGTTGAAGAGTGGCATTTGGACAATTTTCTGTTCCAAAACCTATAGAAACAGAGAAAAAAACTTGTCTCTTTAGCTGATTTCTCCCCATAATGTAACACACCCTGCAGTGGAGATGTTAGAGGTGTTGTAGGAGCTTGAGACATATGGCAGCCATCCTAGGCGGATTCATGGCGTCCACGTCTGTAGAGGCCAGATCCAGCACGTGCGGTGGCTCTACACGCCGGATCCGATGGGTGGTCATTGGTCAAGGAGGAGAGGGGGAGCGGCAGCGGCAGCGGTGGGGCAGGGAGGCGGAGCAGTAGAGCGGGGATCGAGGGCAGAGGTAGAGGGACGCAGCTAGGTGTGGGCTCGGAGGAGGAGGATAGAAGGAGGGCCATTCAATCTTGTGAACTAATCGAGAACTGAAACATCTTAATAGCCAGAGGAAAAGAAAGCAAAAGCGGCTCCTCCCTTCTGTACATAGTACTAAGCGAAATAATCTAATAATAAAAGGTGGATGGATGCAGGAGAAGAAGAGGAGCTGACAGCGAAAGCATAGAGGAGAGCACCGGCGGGAGGGAGAAGAAGCAACGTACCTAGAGAGGAGGGCGACGCGAGGGCAGCCGTATCAGCGAGAGGAGGCGGAGGCGGTGCCGTGGCCGGAGAGGGGGAGGAAGGGTGCATCTGACACTGGCTGGGCCGTGAGGAAGAGGAGGTGGCGCCTTGGCCAGAGAAGAGAGCGGCGAGGGTTCAAACCCTAGCCTTCTCCATGTGGCGAGAGGCGGCAGGGCCCGAGGACAAGGGCGGTGACACGGGCGAGGGAGGGGGATTCCAGAGCGCTGGGTTACTGCGCTAGGGTTTGGACGGGCGGGAGGACGGTGGGTTGAGTACTAAAAAGCTGAGGGGGCTAAACACAAAAACGACGAAGTGAGGGCCGCTTGATCGGCTGATCGGACGGCTATGAAGATCCGAGGACGCGCACGCAAAATCAAAAGGCCGAAGGGTCTTTTTGCATTAGCAATCCGGTGTGGCAGGCTGGGCAGCGAATCGACGGACGGATCGAGCCGGACGAGCAGATTGGACGGCGGAGCTTTTTTGGCCAAAGTGGATGTATCGATTGCAGCATTTGATAAGGGCTTTATAAAGAAGATGATAATTACTGAAGATGGTATTACTCGTCTGCTGGCTTTGTCGCAGCATGCGACTATGTGAGCACCATGAGAAGTACAGTACGAGTAGCATCGAGATGCGGGCCAGGATGCTTTGTTTCCACGGAAATTTGACTTGTCAAAACATTAGCGTCATCCTAGTTGCAGCGATGGAAAGTCGGTACCCATAATTCTACATCATGCTACCGTCGCATACAATAGGGGCACAAATTGAAAATATTAATTGCCCTGTTGTTATTCTTTTATAGGTTGTCATGTCACTCTACATCAGTGAGGTGCTCCCTCCGTGTCACAACTCGCGAGTAATTGTTGTTCTAAATACGTGTAAGTTAATTTTAAAATTTAGATATGAATATCTTTTCAACTATTTAGATTAAGTTCATAAAATATAAATATATGTTAGTATAAACATGCTTTTATAATATTGCAATTTTGGTTTGTAATTGGAGGATGTACTAGCTAGTTAACCATTTAAGATAGACGACTAGCATCTAATACATGGGAAGCAGGAAACATTACACCTGAATGCTATGCAATGCTCTTCCTCCGTAGGAAGTACTAGAATTGATCGCGCGCGTCCGCGCGCACGACCCGTTTGTTCCAATGGACGTGAATTGTGTTGTTTAGTTAAAGAATAAAATGAACTGAACAAAAGAATCTGAAGTTTTAATCAACATGATTAGATCATTGGATGAAATAGAGTAAATATTTTTTTTACAGAGTTGATTTATATATATTAACAGAGAAGAAAGTTAGAATGCAATCCTTTTTCCTTGTACTGGATAGCCTGAAGAAGCTGACATGTATGAACATTCAAGAAAAGTAAAAAATCACTTTAGTTATTACCTTGAAGATGTGCATACGTCATAAAATAGAGAAAGAACATGATGTCCTGAATTCAGTTTCTGTTTAATTTTGATAATGAGTAGGGACTTTTGAAATCGACAGGCTATATATGATGAACAGTGGCTGAGCAGAATTAACATGGTTAACAAAAGCTAAGCAGACCTCATTATTTAACATTGCATCAGGTTCTTTCGCACTAACCCAGCAACCCTTTTTCATGATAAATCTATCTGATCAGCGAATAAAATTGAGAAAAGTGAAGACAAATAGATATCCCAACTATTTATTCAAAGCATGAAGATCTAACATTAATTACAAACACGGCAAAATTATCTATTGAAAGCATGAAGACTTAACATTAATTGCAAACACGGCAAAATGAGCTTCCTATAAGTCGACATTACATACAAAATAAAAAGGAAAGCATGCACCCTGTTCCCTACCCTGTACCTGAGTTTTTTTTACCCTTTCCAATCTATGCAACATATTTGTCAACTTTGAGAACTTTTTGCATATAATGGTTGTGTTATAGATATCCCTGTATTAGAAAGGGTGTAAAAGAGGTCAAAGTAATTACTTGAAACAGCAAGAAGCTACTACAGAAAACACAGAAAAATAATTTGAGGTAAATAATTGCATAAGTTATCTCTAAAACAAATACCATAGAAAAGTAATTTGAGGTTAATTATGACATAAGCTGTCTCAAACAGTACGTAACTATAAAGCAAGGAAAAAGGGAAAATGTTTAAAAAAGAATGAATTAACAACCTTGACCATTTACACCATGAATTTGCACACTCCAAGAAGGTATCATGCAATTGAGCCAAAGTTGAACATGAGAGGCGAAACAAAGAGATATTGCATTTTCCGAAGTAATGGTAGGCAGGTCAGCACATAACAGAAGAAGAAGACGCCATTGAAACAGCAAATAAATATCATAAAAAAGAAAAAGGATAGCAAAAGACTGCATCAAGTATTTATCTAGCAGCACATCAGTACCATTCAGAATACAACATAAGAGCAAAATACGGAGTATTTGTAGAACCCAACTGGAAACATATGAATAGCCTGAAGTTTAAACCTACGGGAGAAAAAGATTGAGATGTTACACTGAAGATTGCCACAATGCCTATAATAAGTACCAAGATATAGTGTATTTTAACCTTTGATGAGGCCAAACCTATTCAGTAGATCCTACGCAAAAATATTCAGTGTTGGTAAACGAAGGTCCATTGCATGTAACCAACAAAGATAGGAGCTGCCTTGATTACCTGAAAGTATGCAGACGTACCTCCAAGCTGATTATTTGAATTTCCTTATTATCACTTGTCTCTGCTATTTCATAATCAACCTTGTCATGTCCTTTTCCAAGTATAATCAAGTTCACCACCCTGAAGCAAAGAAAACCAATAACAGAAATATGTCATGACTGTACATCCATATAGCTGAAAATTAATACCTAGGCTTCAAAAAAACATAAAGGAGTGAAAGATATATAGATATGTAAAGATTTAAGTTACTATGAGTTGTTCCAAAGTATTTAGATGAACTGCTCATAAGCAATGCAGAAAAGAGGTGGAATTATTTAATACCCTTGGATGCACTCTGCCAAAAAAGCATAGCTAAAGTGTTCAGTTCCAGATGCTCGGATTGTTGCTGCTGCCTCATGTTAGCATTGAGATAGAATGCAAAGAATTGTTTAATCTGAAAAGCAAAGGAAAATGGACTTCCATAATGAAATGGATAAGAAAATTTCGTTGTTATAGGAAAGTAAATAAAAAACTGTCTAGAGGGAAAAAGAAGCAGAGCAAAAGGCCATCACTTTTAGTCAACAAACATTCTTGGCAGAACAAACCGAGCTGAGTCAATATAGTGCACTAAACATGAATAAAGTTACTGTCAATAACTGAAATATGACATGACTGTACATCCATATAGCCGAAATTTAATACCTACGCTTCAAAAAAACATAAAGGAGTGAAAGATATATAGATATGTAAAGATCTAAGTTACTATGAGTTGCTGCAAAGTATTTAGATGAACTGCTCATAAGCAATGCAGAAAAGAGGTGGAATTATTTAATACCCTTCGATGCACTTTGCCGAAAAAGCACAGCTAGCATACAAACTACGAAGTACAACTGTAAGCTGCATCATGAACAGATGAAATGCAGTAAAACCCAAAACTGGTGAGCTATATCATGCCATATACTACGATCCCTAGAAACAGATGTTACAGAAGTGCACAATGCAATCCAGGTTGTGTGACCTGCAACCTGAGCTTGAGCTCTCTGATCATATGGAAGAGGAAATACGAATATGCTATTGTTGTCTGCTAAAATTAAGATATATGATTAATGAATGTAGCGAGATATCTAATCAATGAACAGACATGTGAGCAACAGAGCACAAATATTATCCAATACTGATACATGAAAAGAAAACAACGAAGATGTGAATAAATGTAATACATAGTTAAGTATAAAGTGATTAGAAGTAACGAATGCATAAGATGCATAATTAATAGCTCATAAAGAGTAAGCAGCAAGTACACTTATCTAAGTAAAACTTCGTAGATTTGTAAAACGAACGGCGAAAGATGAAGCGATCCAGAAATATAGCCATGGCCTACAATCCAGTTGGGAAATATTATGAATACCATTTCATATCAAAGTAATATTAGTTTAATTAAAGGGATTACAAATGAACCAATGCTTGGAATTGTGCATTGGCGGTGGCGACCTTAGCATCAGGAGCGGCGGCGGGGACCAAAGCCGAGCGTGGGGGAGGCGGCTAGGAGGAGGAAGAGGAGGGCCGGGGGAGGGCACGCACGCTGTTGAGGCCGAAGGACGGTGGTGGCGCCGTCGGAGCTCCGTGAGGCGGCGATGTCGGAGACCGGGGGCGTGCGAGGAGGGAGCGGCGACGCCTAGTCCCGTGAGCACCACGCAGCGGCCGACGGCAGCGCGAGGCGGCGGTAGACCCGCCTCCGAGAAGAAGCCCCGGTGGCAGATTTGGACCGGAAGGAGGGGAGCGGGGTGTGGCGGCGGAGGCGGAGCTGCCGACGGTGGAGAAAGAAAGTTGGAGAGAGGAGAGGAAAGGAAGAGGAGGGGATCCAATCTGGTGTCGGCGACCGGCGACGGGGAGGGAGGAGACCGACGCCAGGGCGGCGAGACGGAATGGGCGGAGAAGAGGCGAAGGCGGGGGGAGGAGAGGAAAGGAAGAGGAGGGGATCCGATCTGGTGTCGGCGACCGGCGATGGGGAGGGAGGAGACCGACGCGAGCGCGGCGAGGCGGAACGAGCGGAGAAGAGGCGGAGGCGGGGGGAGGAGGCCGGGGGAGGCCGAGATGTGGAGGATGGCTCGGAGGCAGAGACGGGGAGAAGGGGCGGGGACTGGGGCGGCGCCGCACGAGAGAGGTGGAAGCAGGCGGCGACGGGGGATACGCCATGGAGAGTGGGCTGGGTAGCGAGGCAGTGGCGGTGGCGGTGGTGGTGAAGAACATCATGGCGGGACGGGGCGAGGGGCATGGAGGGGGAGGAGAGAGACCGTGAGGGAGAAGGAGAGGGAGCGGCGGGCGGCGGCGGGGCGGCGGAGCAATGGCTCTTGGAAACACCGAGCGAGGCTAGGGTTGGGAACAGGAGCGGTGGAAGGACCGCGGGTTGACCCCGGCGGTAATGGAAGGGTGCAAACGAAAAATGCCGCCTATGGACAACCACTGTGGAAGGACTCTGATGCGAATCTGTGAGGACCTCTACGCGAAATCACGGAGTCGAAGGGTTTTTTTGCATCAGCAATCCTTTTTTTCATTCTGTGGCGCGAGCTGGACCGACGGGCAAGATGCCCTGAACGACGCGATCGAACGGTGGCGGATTTTCTGCCGACGTGGACGTCGCGGCTTTGCAGCATTGGTGGACGTCGGATTGAGGCCGACGGAAAGATCAGACGACCAGTTTTTTCCCACCGGCACGATCGAACGATCTCGGATTTTTCGGGGACGTGGATGGGCCGGTTGGCCGGGAATGATTAAAAGGCGACGTGGATAGCACCAGAAGGCAGCGTTGCTCCCCCTATAGGAGATAGATAATATAGAGGCACCACGTTAATTAAAGAAATATATACTTAAATATAGAAAAAAGATCTACATGATCAATTATAGCGGGCCAGTTTAGATTAAAGAAAGAGTCCATATCAATCACAATAAAAAAATAAATTTTTAAAAAATAGAGGTCCATCTCAATTAAAAAACTAGGAAAAAATCAATACCAATTACAGTAAATAATTTTAAAATAAAATTCATAATAAAATAATAGAAAAAGGTGTCCATAGCAAATACAAGACAAGAAAAAGAGTTCATATCTACTGCATTAAAATAATAAAATAGATAAATTTTAAAATAAAACTAACAAATAAAAAAGAGTTTATATCAACTACAAGACTGGAAAAAGAGTCCATATCAACTAAAAAAACTAAGGGCCCCTTCTTTTGAGCTTATCTTATCTACTTATTCTTTGTATACGTCACTTGAGAATTTTTGAGATAGCCTCGAGAGTCTTATATTGGCCTTCAATTTTGGGATTTAGAGGCTTATAGACACACCTACGAGATAAAAAAATCCTCAAAAAGTAATTAAAAAAGTGAGATAAGTCAAATAAGACCTCAGAAATAAGTAGGATAAGTCTTATATCTGGTGAATAAGTAGATAAGATAAGCTCAAAAGAACCCACCCTAAAACTAAAATAAAAAGAGGTAAATCCCCATATTGCCGATGCAAATTACCTCAATCACGTATATATAGGGGATTGGGATTTTCTGCAGTGGCATGCAAGGAACTGCTAGTAAAAAACAAAAATGATGGGAAATGAGTCTATATCAACTGCAATAAAAAATAAAAATCTTATATTTGAAATAAAAAATAGTAATATATCCATCTATTAATTATATTATTAAATGGGAGCCAACAGAACTACCACATATGAGAGTTAAAGGAGAAGACTAGGTGCTAGAGTTGTGTCTAGCATGAGTTGACTTCAGCACCAAAACATGATGGGAGGCCAATGTTAAGGTAGATATCAAGATAGCTATAACAATAGTGCTAATATAATAGTGTACATCTAATTAGATTGGAGTTATTGTTGAACTAGACTTTAATTATATTAAAGCTTACTATGATCTATATGGCTAATATCGGAAAAAATTATCCTTTTGATTGGACATGCACTATATTAGAGCTTACATATATAAAAGGTCTTTTAAATTTTGACACAAATATAGTTGCAAAAATGTACGAGACACACTGGTCGTTTCCAATGTGTACCACTACATGGAAGGCCACCTTAAAGCATCTTCAGCAGTAGCTTAAAAATATTGTTTATTTGACTTTTTAGGGATAGAGGAGCCGCTGGATGGAAGGATTCTTTTAGAGTGTAGTATAAAGTGTGAAGAAATTTTAAAGGATGAATAGAGTGTATAGGAAATAGTGATATAGAGGAGAAATTTGAAGTGTTTGCTGGAGATGGTCTTAAACAGCTCAAACTCACACTGCCATGGGCCCATGGCCAAACCTGTAGAGCCCTATGCGTGTCCATAAAACATTCACACTTTTGTATTAACTAGTTGAATGCCCGTGCGTTGTTACGAAAACATAAATAGTAAAAAAATATTAGAATCTATCATATACAATGTCAACTGCCTAATAATTTTCCTAGTTATGAAGTATTATGTTTTTTCAAGCAATTAAATATTGTCTTCTTATTTTAGGCAATTTTCTTGGCTTAGATGGTTTTTATTACATTTTTATATTTTTAAAATATTGGATCAAAACGAAGTAAATACCCATTTCGAGAATGATTTCAAAATATTGTCTCTCCACCAGCGGTGATTTCAAATTTTGAATAGACGAGGGAGGTAGTGGGGCTAGGTATATGTGTAGTTAATGCAAGAACGAATGATAGAATGATTCAGTAAAACTGGATCATTACTTATCATCACTCACTACAAAATGTTTTTAAGTACAGTAGTAGAGATGATTGAATGTTACTGTAGATAGCACTCGCCTGTATAAATTATTGGGGCTTATGGCGTGTTTGGTTCGTGACCTTCAGTTGCCTTGCCAATCATTGGCATGCCTTCGTGATTTGGTCTTCGTTTGGTTCGCAGCCAACGAATGGCGTGCCCACGAAAAATTTGGCTCGCCAAATTTTTTTCACGTAAAACGTAGCCAATGCAACAGCGCCAGAAATGAGCGCCATTCATTGGCGTGCTTCTTGCCAACACGAGGGCCCCACCTGCAGAGAGTCACCAGCGCTGCTAGCAGAAGCTACTAAGCTAACAAGTTAACTTGTGTTTTTTTTTTCAAACGATTTTATTTTCCGATTTTCGTATTAATTTCATACAGTGTCCAAATTGCATGAAATAAATTTCATAATTAATCTAAAATAATAAGCAACCCATTTTAAATACTTTTCAATTTTTTGAAATTTTGAAATATTTTTTATTTTCTATTGGTCATTCTTCGTTGGCTTTAAACCAAACACCTAAAATTTTACCTTTAAAAGGTCATGCCCTGGATTGGCGCGACCTTTGCATTGGCATGATTATTCAGGGTTACAAACCAAACATGCCCTTAGGGCATCTCCAGCAGACGCCCTATTTTGGGGCTGTCCATCCCTATTCACGTGCCACCTCAGCAAACGGGACTGTCCCATCCCTATTCACCTCTCCAACAACTGCCCCATCACTATTCATACACTCTACTTTTCCTATTCATGCCCCATCACTGTTGCTACAGTGATAGGGTTTGGGCATGGACCATCCACCGCTGGAGATGGCCTTATTACCCGTCCATGGAAGCAGCGGCCCTCTTCCGGGATGCATTGGATGCTTCCCCAACAAACCAACGGTGACCTCATGGGTGGGCCATGGCTTGACGTCGCCAATTGGAAATTTTGGCAAACCTTGGAGTCTAGTGCCGTATTCTATCTTTAATCACTCTGAGGTGGCATGATAACCATAATGCTTGTTGCTACGGGTACATGGACTTCGTTACTTTCTCGGTTTTTCATGAAAAGGGGTCGTGGGAGGGTGGTTTTGCTTTAAATTAGCAGAAAAAATGATTATAGCGACTCTCCTGGCAACTGTGAGAGGAGATAATTAATTTTAACTTTAAATTCACACTAGATTCTACCTTATAAACTATATGAGATGATGATGAATTAAGGTGTTTTCTATATGCGAGTGGTTTGAATATATGCTGTCAGAGTAATGATCATATGTAGTGTCAAGGTTTGAATATATGCTGTCAGAGTAATCATCATATGTAGTGTCAATATACTATATCACGAACACTATATTTTAGGAGAAAAGTAGACTCCATTGCAAAATGTCATCACGCCACTACTGTGCCATGCGCATTAAATCTAGCAATTTCCAATCCATCGGTTACTTTCTCGTATCACAAGCTCTATGAACTATCCTCGCGAATAACAACGTTAATACATCTAGAATTTAGGTACAAATTGGTCCCCTTCATTAATAAAGTCATAAAACCATTATTATTTAGAAAAACAACCAAAACACCTCGTGTAGAACTGAAATTACAAACTTTGAATTTTGCTTCGAGGATGCCAAACTATTTGCAACTTTTTTTATTGACATTATTTGTTCTTGCCCCCACTTGCCACAATACTATACTGGCGCACCAGATGTACACATCGAAAAATGCAACAAAACAAGAGCTGCGGGGGCCTGGGGGGTTCCTTGGAACGAGGGGGATAAAAGAACAGCCCAAGTGGGAATGATGCAGTCGAGGGGGCCAGAGGAGGAAGGGACGGCGGGCAGGAGGCAGGCGCTGTGGAGGAGCTCTGCGGGGCGGAGGCACCGAGGGAGGTTCGTGTGGAAGCCATGCTTCTCCCGTCTTCGTCTTCCTCCTACGGTTCCAAAGGTTTCTCCATCTCTCCCACTCCTGAACTAGCTAGTTGCTAGCCTTCGATTCTTGCTTCGACCTCCATCATGTATGAGTCCTTGTGCTGCTCTGGTACTCTCGCTTTCTTGGAGATTGTTTCTTCTCGCATGTGTTCTTGATCTTCCAAGTAGTCTTGTTGCATGCCCCTCTAGCCTGTAGTTAAAACACGAATCTTTTAGGATCTTTTTGGTTTTCTTGGAGCATCTTGTATGATGCAGACTATTGCAGAGGCGTCTGTGTAGGTGGGTTTGCATGTCCTTTTGCACCGGAATTGATGGCAAGAAGATGGTTGACTAGGTCTTGTGGACTTGTAACGCTGCTATTGGATGTCTTTAGGATTGTGGTGTGGAGGATCTAGCGCATAGTGTTTAACTCCATGGCATGTAATGGTGGTTCTTGTCTTCCTTTTTTTTTGAATTGATTGTCTTCCTTCTCATATCTTGTTGACTTGTCTTGTGCTACCTGTGTAGTACATGCATGTCATTGGGAATTGGGATTATATCATCCGCATACTCTTAACTATTGTTATTGCTTGGTGGTATCTTTCACTAGACCAGAACTGATGACTGATGTGCTATACTCTGACTAGAAATTAAGGTAGCTCTCGCCTTCATTTCTAGGATTAGTCTTCACATTTATTTTTCTGTTTAGATCGTGTGGTACTATGATGCTATAGATATGTATTGCTTGAGTTGCATTTTCCACGTGTGTAAGTTCTCAGGCTAGTGATAGCCTTGCTTTGCATGCAGGAGAAAGTTTTGATATGTTGATCATTACCTCAGAAACCTTATAGGTCTCTGGCCATGTAAAGCTGGGAAGGAACCTTCCCTTCGTAATTTGGAGATTGGAAGTCTTCCTACATGTTAGCTCTTTGACTAACGTGGTAAATGTACTAGCTACATGCTGACCGAGCTTCCATAATCCATGAAGTAGATTCCCCATTATGTTTCAAAATTTAAATGACAGATCAAAGATACCATTTTTTGTTGTATAGAGTCTTTGTGCCAGGAAGCCAAACTTTGGCATCACATGATGCACATTTAATAAAAAGAATTTTTCATTGAACAGTCACTTATCTATCTTGCAGATTAATTCATGCGAGGTAGGAAATTATTAGCTGGTCTTCTTTGCGGACCATTCCCATTAACCAGCATGCGATTCAACATTAGCACAAGTACTCCCTCTAGTTACAAAAGAACAATGATTCCCTCGGATCCGTGATTTTGAAATGTTTAAAATATCTTTTACTAGAAACTCCCTCCAGTCTTTAAAGGAAGTCGTTTCTATTTTTTTAAGTTCACAAGGTGCCACTTTGAGCCTCTAAATTTTATCATCGTATTTGTGTAAAAGGTTTCGAAAGTATATTTCATCACAAATTTAGTTGTACCATTTTTGTATATACAAACTACATATGTTATATATTATCTTTAGTTAAAATTGATAGATGCGATTTGACTGCACACATTATGGAGCAAATTCCTTTTTCCAATGGAGGGAGTAGTAAGAAGCTTGCTTGTGAACATGCAATATTCAACAATTCCTTTATTTGGGCTGCCCTGGCTGATTCACTAACCATATTAATTGCAATAACTTTCAAGCAGCAGCTGCATGTGTGTTCCTGACACACTTGTTGGAAAGTATAAGATAGTACTGAGACAAATTTGTAAGATCAATTTAGATTACTCAGTTAGCATGATAAATATTGAAGTAAGTGTTATACAGTTTGGCGGATATTACTTCTGTTTTGCTGTTTATTTGGATTGCATGGTATTCTTACTATGTAACATCATGATTTTTTGGTTTCATATAATAAATGATATACATCTGAAACCCAACCTAACATATAAAGAATGAATATTTATCGGTAATGCTCAGGAAGAAAGAAGGAGTCATCTATCCTTCGGTAATTTGACATTCTACAACACTGCTTACCTTCTAAATTCATCAGGTGACTCTTTTGGGAAAATGGCTGATGATCATACAAGGTCAATTTTGACTTTTAGGCAATCTATATCTGCAAGTCAAAACATTGACTATGGCCAGCCAATAGTAAGATCTCATGAGTAAAACTTCTATTTTGATATCACCATTGAAGTCAGTTGAACCTATTCTTTGCACGGGGCTGTGCGACTAATATTTATGTTTCAGGCTTGCATTTCATATCCATACAATGATTCTGGTTCAGGAGGAGTTTGGGCAGCCTATGGATCAAGCGCTGTGGTATGTCCTAACAATTTGCTGTACTCTCTCAACTCCCAATGGTTTGAACTTCAGCACTAAGGAGCTTATAAACTTATAACAATGTTTATTAACATATATATTAATTTGGGGATACTACTAGTGTTCAATTCATTTTGAGTGGATTCCATTATTTAGCACTGAACGATTGATCTTGAAGCAATTTATTGTAGAAGCTTAAAATAGGTTAGTAGTTTACACATTTTCCATTTCAAGTAGGCAATGCGTAACTGCCTGTTTTTTTAAACATATGTAACTGCCTGGTTTGATATTCACATAAGCATGCATGATTTATCAACTTACAATCTTGATCAAAGTTTCTTCATTGTGAAACTCTAATGGCAGCAGGTTTGTGTATAACCAAGATACTGCTAGCAATGGAACAGTAAAAAATGCAATTATATGTGGGTCATTATTGGGGCAATTGGTACACTGCGGGGTCGTTCTTGGTATCAAGCTAGTTGCATCTGCTTCTTGAATTCTCAATTGATGACTAGTATATTGTAGTGGTCCTAGATAGGAATACGGAGTTATGGTCTATGCCACTGTCTTGGGCCAGATTTCACTCTCTTGCCCATGCAGATATGAGAGTTCATTAATCAAGTTATTAACTATTAGAACCATGAAAAGAATAATTATCCATTGCTTCTATTAGTTTTTGTTGTAAACCTGCCTAAACTGTTTGGTTATTGGCAGGGGGTAATTTTAGGATCAGGGTTGAAAAAACTAATTGACTGGAAGTTAATTGAGTGTACTGGGAAGTGGTAGTGTGGTACCATTGTGTAGGTAATTCCCAGGTCCAGTACAGTTTTCAGAATATTGATTATAGCTGTTGCTGGAAGGCTAGCTTTCCAGGACCAGACTGTGCTTTCTTTACCATATATATGGCCAGCGCAGTACTAGTACTAATTCCCTGGCACACATGTGGTATCCTGCTAGCTAATTTATTATTGATAAGTAGTTGCAATAACAGAAATTGATTTGTGAAGTATAATGATCTGCCAGATCAACCTTGTTGCTAGGATTATTATATGTCGATGTTTATTCAATCATGTCCAATTTTGAGTGCTCAGTTGTAGTTTTTGGAGATTTCTGGACAGGTAGTTTCAAGAATCATGAGAGAAGGGAAAAAAAACACATTATTACAGGAAAAAAAGATTGTCTGATAGACTTACACAGATAGTATTCTTCAGTCTTACCACTTTATCTTTATATTTTTTTAGATAAAGTACCACTTTGTCTTTATATGGTACAGAAAACAACTTTTTGAGCATTTTTCTAGATTTTATAAAAGTCAAAACTACAGTACACGCATAGTATAGGTCGATACACCACCGATTAGATTAGTGAAATGGACATGGTGTCTATTTGATTGTTGCAGTCACACACAGTTCATAAAATTTTTAGGACTACTTGGTATATGCTAGTATGCTTCCACTAAATCAATACTATTATGCTGTATGTCAGGCAGTCAGGGAAACATGCATTATCTATGCAAGCATAAGGCATGGGCTGATCGGCATTCCCATCTCTCTAGGCATTCATGCATCACACAACTTATTTTATCTGTACTTTAATGGGTGTTTTCATCTACACTATTTGGAACGTTTGGAAAGAGAGAAATCGGCGTATCTTTCAATAGTCCTCCCTCCCTTATTCTCTTATTGCTTCCATGATTAGAGAGGACATCCAAACTTGGAAGCATGTTACCTTGACAATCACTGACGCATAGCGATGTCTGTTTGTAGCCTGCCACCCCTTCTCTCTCGCTTGCTCTTCTTTCCCTTTTTTCGCTGTAATTATATAAAGTTGCTTTCATCTTAATAAAATGGCAGTGCTCCTGCCTGTTTGCTTGAAAAAATTGGGTATTGTCTCTAACCAGCTGTACTTAAAACAGTTTCATCCCCAAATTACTGGAGGGCGGACATCCACAACCACAAGAGTTCCCTTGCCTCTAGAATTAGCAGAGGATGAGCCCATATATGTCAATCCTAAACAATATCGTGGGATTCTTCGCAGAAGGCAGCTGCGTGCGAAGTTAGAGGCACAGAATAAACTTGTCAAAACCCGAAAGGTTATCTTCAGTTGCCCCCTTGTTTTACTTTCGCCTGGCTATTTTTTATATGTTTTCTGGTATACTAAAATGAACAGAGGCCGTGCATTGCTTTTGATTTAACAGTTTAGGTTACTTTAATTTTTCGTATACTACACGTGTAATAGAATTATGTGCATAACCACCTAAATGAACAGTTAAATCTAAAATATAATGTCACCAACCGTTGTGTAGTGTGTACCATAAAACTGCTCTAACTTTTTTTTTCCACTTACAGCTCAAGAAGCTCATGTATCGTTCATGTTATGTGAAATAAAATCTCTTCGGCTTGTCCTAATTAATATTGAATGCAATCTCCACATGCAGCCTTACCTTCATGAGTCTCGGCATCTTCACGCAATGAAGAGGGCAAGAGGTTCCGGTGGGCGTTTCCTCAATACTAAGCAGCTCCAGCAGCAGCAGCACTCTCGCGCGCTCTCCGCCAAGGCCACCGCAGATGGTACAAAGCCGTCAGGTTCAGCCCACCTACGGCTAGGTGGTGGCGCACCTGGAGATCGAACAGTGGCCTCACAAGAGAACAGCAAAAGAGTCGCTGCCTCTGCTGCTGCCTTCACCGTGACTCCTATGGCGCACGGCGACGGCGCCAGCTTCTTCCAGCACCACGGCCACCATCTCAGCTTCTCCGGCCAGATGAGCGCGCAAGGCGGTGTCTTCGGCGCCGGCGCCGGCGCCATCCTTAACGGGACTAAGCAGAGGGTTCCCGCTATGCGATGATGCAGCGTTCGCGAACCGTACGTACGTAGCTGGTGATCTGGGCTTCTTGGGGTCCTCGTGTCCGGTGTAGTCTTGGTCTCTCAGGCAATTCATCCTTGGCTAAATTTCGCTGGGGTGTAACAGTGTGTGTGTCAGTGTTAGGACTCGAGAAATGTTTCATACCGTTGTTGTTGTTCTGCAGAGTCCACAAGTCAGGGCTCCATGGTTATGTGATATCCAAGTGTTGTTTTGATGTGTGTGTGTGTTAGAACTTAGAATAAACATTTCCTGGTTATAGGACGATTGTGTTGGCCCAATCATGTCTTTCCTGCAGGCGAATCATACGTCAGTAATAACTGAAGTAGAACGTTGGACGTGTCAGACGCATGATCTGGCTTTACAAAAAAAAATACTAGCACATATCATCGCAATGGCTCCGGACGTTAATTACTCGATTTATTTCGCTGCTGTAATGGCCATTACTCTTGAGCATTCAAAGTTGCACAATCTCGCCTTGTTTTAAGTTGTACAAGCGACTCCTGCCATCCATCTAGGGATACAAGTGGACACGGGCTAATATTGACTCATCTGACTTTTTTATTACTTTTGAATCCGGTTTATTTTTATCTTGTAGGCGAGTCTAAAAGCTCCCTAAATCCTAAATTTCATGGCCATCCGACTCTCGAGGCCACCTCAGGAAATTCTCGAAGTTAGAGATAAGACAGATAAGTCAGATTAGATAAGCCTAAAAGAACATGGCTTTAATTTAACCATGAAGTGGGCTCGCGGTTATCAGCTAACTAAATAAGTGGGTATGCCCGCCAAACCCATCGAGCCCCAGCGAGACCGTTTGTCCTGCACTGATTTAGCCTTAGCATGGTGCTTTACTGTTCCTGACACTCCTCACAAGAGCGCGCTTTTTTACCAAGTGCGCCGCCATGACCGCTCCTTACACGCAGCCGCTGCCACTGCTCCTAGATCTCCGTCGCTCCTACACACCGCAGCTGCTTGTGGCATGTCGCTTCTCCCACAAGTGTGCCACTGTCGCTGCTTCTCAGGCGCCGTTGCTCCTACGCGTGTCGTCATGGATGCTCCTCGCACGCTGCCGCTATCGTTGCTTCTCGTCTTCAGCGCCGACGCGCGCTGCTGGCTGCTACTCCTCCTTGCACGCCGTTGCAGCTGCATCTCACGCGCCGAGCAGCACTAACGCGCGTGGCTCCTCCTTATATTGCACCACTGCCGCACGCTGCCATACACCTCCTCGTGCACTGCTCCAACACGCCCTGTCCGGTTGACAATGACAGTGCCTCGGCTTGTGATTATGAATTCAATGCCATGCAAAATCTAGACGACACTAGAAAACATGATGTTTGGTAACGCAGTTTGGCATGACTACCGACGTCTGCGGGACATGATTACGGATGTTCCTCCTAAAAAACATAAGCACACTAGGCCACCCGGTTCACGGCCACAGGTCTGCCACTGATCTCTTGCTCGCCCTACGCTACAGCTACATCATCATGATGGATTGATGGATTACAAAGGCAGTGCCCCATTTATATAGGGCTCAGGGTACAAACTCCGACTCTAACTCTATCCTTACCCTACCTATTACAACTTAGAATCCACGTAACCCTATAGGTACGCATATTCGATAGAAACTATTACAAACTTCATCTTGACGAATATGACTTCACCACCAAGAAGCATGAAATTGTCATGTGCGAACATCCATGTAGACAGACTCGGGTTGAGACTTTGCAGCTTACTGAGAGCCGCCCGACAAGTCTGACTTGGTCTCAGACCCGCTGCCTCCCGGGACGAACATTGCTAACCCTGCAACACCTGCTTTAGTGACTCCACCTGCAACAGTACTCTCTGGACCTGGAATTGAACTTCCTCGTAGCCTGTACAGATACGAAACCGTCCTCTCCTCGATCATCACAGTCTCACCACCTTTCGTGATCCTGATAGTCCTTCCACTTGCATTAGTTGGGAATATCATTTCATCTTTATGTAAGGTCCCAAGTGAAATTAGATTCCTCTTTAGCTCTGGCACATACTTTACATCCTGAAGTACCCGCTCAACTTCATCATACATCTTGATCTTAATGTCACTCACTCCAATGGCACGGTAAACCGTGTCATCTCCTAAGTAGACTAAACCAAAATCCTCATATTTGTATGAAGAAAACCACTTCCTTTTTTTTGTGTCACATGATAGGAACTAGTTGAATCCAACGTTCACGCTTCACTTGATGGCATATTTGATACCAAGAGAAACTTACCGTCGCTATCCAAGTCAGCTTTAGTCAATGCCACATTAGCACTTGTTCCCTTCCTCAGAAAGTCTTTTTTCATATGTCCCCACTCCTTACACTCGAAGCATCGCACTCTTTTCATCTTGCCCTTCTTCTCCATTCCTTTCCCACTATATTCACCTTTGACTCACAAAGCATTACCAAGAGAAACCTCCATCGCATTGTTTTTTCTCCTTTGTTTTTGAGCTAGTAACACCGCAATAATATCCTCAGTGCTGATACTATCCTAACCATACGTCAAAGTTGTGACGAGATGCTCATAGGATGGTGGTAACGAGCAAAGAAGAACTATGACCTTGTCTTTATCTTTAATCGTCACATCCAGTTTTGCTAGATCTGCAACTAATTGATTGAACATGTTCACATGCTTCATGAGATTAGACCCCTCCTGCATCCTCAGCCCATACATCTTGTACTTCAGATACAACTTATTGGTTAGAGTCTTAGATAAGAATTGACTGGACAATTTATCCCAGATTTCCTTTGGTGTGTTTAGGTCCATCACGTGGTACATGACCTGATTGGACAAACACAACTTGATAGTTGCGGATGCACGCAGCTACGTCTCCTCTCAATCGTCATCCTCCACCTTATCCGGTTTCCTAGCCAAAAGAGCCTTCAAGATTACCTATTGTGTCAACAGATCTTTAATTCTCGTCTGCCATAAACGGAAATTACCGGTACCATCGAACTTCACCAAATTGAAACTGGCATGACAACATCCTGCTGACACGTGGTTTGACCGACTTGATGACTGGTTTGCTTCCAGATCCTCCCGACTTGGACGGACCACTGCTAACCTCATCATTGGTTTTACCGCCCAACCTATCCGTTGCCTTGGACAGATCTGCGCTAACTTCGTCGTCAGCCAGCCTGACCTCCTGTCAGACCATCTTTCAGCCTCCTTGAGCACCTCCCTTTAGAACCCACATGGCTGCGTTGCTCTGAAAACTGCGCTCAAAATTACTCTCTTTGGCTACAGATCTGAGTTCTTTGAATCTCTCAAAACTCTTTTCTGCTTTTTTTTTATTTTAGGCTCCCGTGGATCTGATTTATATATTATTGAGGGGACTTCTATCCGTCTCAAACTTGAAGACATAAGACACGACTTCCTTTTTCGACTCGGACTATGCGTCCTCTTCTTTTTCTCGGTCTCGGTCTTCGTGCCTGCTACACACTAGCACGCTTGCATCTCCAACTCGTCCCCGTCTGGCTTCACATGGCCCATCTACCGTGCAGCTGCACCCGGTCCCACGCGCTCGAGCCGAGCCATGCGAGCCGCCTTCCTACTCGATTCGCTCGCCGTACGCGTGTAACACCCACAGCACAGGACGCCACCAGTCCTGTTTCGCACTCCACCTTCAGATCTAACCACGAGCCCTTCTGCATACTATCTACACACTGCCTCACATCTCGTCGTGCATGATCTCATGCCACACCTTGGTCACCCACATCACCGACGCAAAATTACCCTTAGTGCCATGATGGTGTCCAGTGCTGCATGTACGTGGTCACATTATCGCCTGCGATGCTTCCACAGCTCCAATTTATTGGGTAGCCCGCCACTTTAGGGCCCTTGCTAGTCTGATCCCGAGCCGGAGTCTCCGTCGCCGCTGCGTCGACTCCCCAGCCACTTTGTCAGTCTGATCGCCATGTTTGGCTGATCCTCACCAATTACAGTCCATCAAATAGTTCAAGTCGCCTGCCCGAAGTGTTTGACCCGATCGAATCATCGATCGCCACCATGCTCCACCTTGCGTCACAAGGCATTATCGG
The DNA here is from genome assembly GCA_036346145.1 of Olyra latifolia. NCBI lineage: Eukaryota > Viridiplantae > Streptophyta > Magnoliopsida > Poales > Poaceae > Olyra > Olyra latifolia. The sequence goes on from CM070524.1 coordinate 5,084,734, forward strand.
ATGCCATGTAGATACATGATCCTCGCGCCTCTATCGAGATCTTCCACATATCCAACTTTGCTTTGATACCACTTGTTATGAATTCAACGGCATGCAAGATCTATACAATACTGGAAGCACAATGTTTGGAAACACAGTTCGGCACGACTGCCTATATCTGCAGAACACGATTACGGGCGCTTCTCTCCAAAAGCACAAGCATACCAAGCTACCCAGGTCATGGCCACAAGTCTACCGTTGACCCCCTGTGCGGCCTATGCTACAACTATGTTGTTATGATGGGTTACAAAGGCAATACCCTCTTTACATAGGGCCTAGGGTACATAGCCCGACTCTAACTCTATCCTCCTCCTACCTATTACAATTTAGAGTCCACGTAATCCTATACATACACATATTTGACACATACTCTTACACTTGCCCATCCTCCTTGCATTCCACTCATGTTTCTTGCTTATCTTTGGGTGCATATGTAACATCAAGATCATGGCTGCCACCATTTCCTTCCAATCTGGTGGTTCTCTTCCAAATACACTCACTTTTAGACTCCCAGGATCATTTCTCAACGATCCATCTAGTTGTTTCTTGTCAGTATCCATCAACAACACTTCTCCAACTTTGGCAAGAATTGCTGCCAGCGTCGACCATGCGTGCGCCACCAAGATGATGACGGTGTACTACCCGCTCACTGGGGAGGTTGTGGCCAACAGCGAGGGTGAGTCACAAGTGCCATGCAGCTGCCGTGGAGTGGACTTTTGCAAGGTGAGCTACGAACGCCCACAGCGCCGAGCTATGGAAGCTCCGGTTGGGCATGGTGGACGAGGGAGCCTAGCGTGTGGGCACAGGTGATGTATAACTCACGCAATCCTTTTTATACGGCATTAATTTGAAACCACGTGCATTTAAAGCTCCCTTTACTAAAATCAATGGTCACCGGCTAGCTGTAGTCCCGATTCAACTTTCACGGATAATATGGACAGAGATAGATTGCCCAATAGACGTCCCACTGCATCCTGACATCCATCAGGACCCACGTAAATTAAAGCAATTTCAGAGGCAATGGTCACAATATCGATCAATCGGATCATCCACTATGTAGAAAACGCACGCCTCCATCAGATCTAGGCTCAGAATCCAGGTACCATGAGGACCAGCCATGGAAATGGAATACCGCTCCTCGTCGCTACCCTTGTCGTACTATCGTCAGCTATCTTAAGATGCTTATCCTAACAAGATCAGCCGTTCGTTTTCGATCAGACGGTGATCTTGTGGTCTTCCTCTCTCGGTCTTGGCGGCTCTTGCAGAGATCATCTCTACGGGGATAGCGGCAAGGGAGGAGGACGGCCGTTTCCACTGGCGGTGATGTGCACCAAGGTCATCAACTCCGGCAGCTGCGACCCCTCGAAGTGCAGCGACGGTTGCTCTCAAATGCCCAGCAGCATCTACTGCCAGTGCGGCGGCGCGGGCTGCATGTGCATCTACTACTGCGATCCGCCTCCTGCTGCCAACTGATAGGCTAGCCAGCCGGACTCGATCGCTCTTGCCAATGTAGGCCCTGTTTGGCAACAAAGAATTTTCATAGTTTCTAGGCAAAACCATGGTTTTGGAGAATACCATGGTTTCTAAAGCCATGAGGTGTTTGGTAACTCTGCAAAAAACATTGCTTTAAAAACCATGGTTTTGCTAAAATCATGGTATTTTTGGAGTTTTGGAAACTCCAATTTGAGCTAAGTTTTGGCTCATTGCTATCACTATACACAGGAAATAACTTTGTAACCAAACACTTTGTAGTTCCAAGAAATACCATGATTTTGTGGAGGTTGACAAAACCATGGTATTTTTGTATATAACACTTATAAACCATGGTATGTCAAAACCACGGTTTTTTAAAACTTTGCTTCCAAACAGGGCCGTAATGTGTTGCCGTACTGGTAGCTTTGTTACCGGAATAAAGTTGGATAAAAATTTTTCCCTTGTGTTTCTCTATCTTGCTCATTAAATTGATCCCGAGTTATATTCTAGTAGGTTTGGTCGGATGCGCCACATCCTTAGCTTGAGCGGGAATGGATGCTGCCCTGTATCTTGACAGAACAGGAGACGCTGATGATCATTTGTGTTCTCAAGTTAATTGTCAATTGGTCATTACCCATGTGTGCTCTATATCCTGTTCTTGATGTGCACACAACATCAGTCTTTGATTGCAATTGATTATGTACAGCCCAGTAGTGAATCCTAGAAAATAAGGCGATTTTGCATGAACAAGATACATCGTTCCTGCGTTCCTAGAGATGGCAATGGGGACCCATTCCCCGTTCCCCGTGGGGAATTCACCCATTAGGGGACGGGGATGGGGAGGTTTTGTTCCACGCGGGGATGGATATGGGGGGAAATCTATTCCCCGTCGGGGATGCGGGGACGGGGATGGTGATGGGGTTTTCCCGCAGGGATCCGTATATGGACCCGAACTATATATTTGTCATAGATATAATGTGTTGAAACTATTTTTGTATATTCATTGGTGATGTGCTAAACTATTTCATATGTTGTATGTAAGAATATTCATATGTTTTTAGCTTAGAACTTGGAGAATTATTTTTTTAACCCATTCATTTGCTAACATCAATTTAGAATAGTGTAATGTAATGAAGACTAAACGGACATATTTCCCGCGAGGTCCTCATATACCTAAACGGGGACGGGGACAGGGAAATTTTTCCACCGTGTGCAGGAATAGGGATAACCGCGGAGGATTTTTACCTTCGCGGGGACGGGGATGGGGAGACGATCCCCGGCGGGGATAGCCCCGTTGCCATCTCTATGCGTTCCATTGCAAATTAAACCCATTCCAGAAGTAACACGAGCAATCATCGAAAGTAACATTACCAATGAATCGCTTCCAAAGTATAAATATAATTAGGCAATATCAGACGCAGATCAAAGTGTTTCCAAAATTCAAAACTATCACACCATCCACTACAAAAAAAATCTGCGCAAGGCGTGCATCATCGCCAGCAAACAAGCAAAAAGCCCATAAATATGTATAGTTTGCAGTATTGTTACTAAATATGAAATGGCCGAAACGAGAAATTTAGCAAATTTTTTCCCGTGGTATATATCTCTTAAAAAAAAAGAATAATCTCCAGCTTCGATTTGTCGGATAACTGGCAAAGTATTATAGGGCAGTTAAATCTTATTATCATTTTTTTATACGAAAAAGTTAAGAAAGTGTAATGTCATGAAAAATATTTTTTCGAGACAAATCTTACTCATGCCATTATCATATATTTCAATTACATATTTTCAATAATATCTTCAGTCAAAATTGATACTAATTTGACTGCATGTATTCCAACTTGGCTTACTCCTGTTACCTGAGAGAGTAAAAATATTATCTTGGCCAATCATAATCGTCTATCACTGTCACGGAATCAACACTTACAACTAATACCACCATATACAGCTAACTGTACCAAGAAGAAAACGAAACGAAGGACAATTAGTTTCTCGTGAAGGAGGCCACATGCAAAGGCCCAAAGTCCAGTCTCTGCTTGATTTTTCTTCACACAAATGAGGCCTCCAAAGGCACAGCTGGTAGCTCCACTCCTCTCTAGTTTAGTACCACACCGCTTATCCACAGAACATAACACCAACTTAAATATCTAGTTCATGCCTTCTTTCTCGCCGAGCTGGGTAGCGCTGGTTTGTAACCCGAGCGGGGTATTAAGGTGGTGTGGATGCCTAGTTGTGGCCGTTGGCTTACCTCAATAGTTGTGGCCCGTCGTCCCGTGCCCTGTGGGAGTGTCAATGTGGTAGGATCGCAAGGACGCATATCTCGTAACCGTATCACCGCAAAAGTGGAAAACAAAAAGAAATAAACTGTAAAAGAAATTTTTGGAAAACAAAAAGAAATAAACTGCTTAAACAAAAAGAAATAAACTGCAAAAGGAGGCCACGCTATTCGTGTAGGTGTTGTCGGTACGCATATCTCGTAACCGAAATTTTTGGAAAACAAAAAGAAATAAACTGAACCGAAATTTTTGGAAAACAAAAAGAAATAAACTGCAAAAGGAGGCCACGCTATTCGTGTAGGTGTTGTCGGTACGCATATCTCGTAACCGATTCTGAATTTTTGGAAAACGCATATCTCGTAACCAATTCTGAATTTTTGGAAAACAAAAAGAAATAAACTGCAAAAGGAAGCCACGCTATTCGCGTAGGTGTTGTCGGTACGCATATCTCGTAACCGATTCTGAATTTTCAGAAAACAAAAAGAAATAAACTGCAAAAGGAGGCCACGCTATTCGCGTAGATGTTGTCGTATATCTCTGCAAAAGTGGAAAACAAAGAGAAATAAACTGCAAAAGGAATTTTTAGAAAACAAAAAGAAATAAACTGTAAAAGGAGGCCACGCTATTCGCGTAGGTGTTGTCGCATATCTCTGCAAAAGGAGTCTGAATTTTTGGAAAACAAAAAGAAATAAACTGCAAAAGGAGGCCACGCTATTCGTGTAGGTGTTGTCGCATATCTCGTAACCGATTCCGAATTTTTAGAAAACAAAAAGAAATAAACTGCAAAAGGAGGCCACGCTATTCGCGTAGGTGTTGTGCACCGGCCCTAGCCCAGCGAGGTGAGACAAGCGCGCACGTGTGTTCTTCTCTTTTTTCTTTCCCACATGAGCTATCGGGGTGGAGCACACTACACTATTTAATTCGGTGTCTACCTACCTCAACTAGCAATATGGTAGTAAAGAGTTCCCACACTCCCTTCCATATATAAGCCATTCAGAATTTCAGGTTTTATTCTCAAATAAATGAACCAAGCCCATATATTCCAACAATTCCCCACCAGATCTTAAAATTCTACTAAGATTTGCATGTTCCAAAAACTTTTTGATATACTAGTGTTTCGATAGAGGCTTGTTAGGGTTGAACATCCACCTGGAGCTCCAAGCTACACTCATCTATAACTTGAACAATGGACCAATCCTTCAATTGTAAGTTTTGTGCGAACAAGTTTCACTTAAAGTCATATTACTGATACTTGGCTGCCAATAAACTATCCCTTGGGTGGAGCATATAAGTCGTACTCCTTGGTCTCTTAATAAGCTTACTAGAAATTACTCAGGTCTCATAAACTGCGACCAATAGTCAGGCTCACATAGGTGTGTTGTATCTTCATTAATTAAAGCCAACATAACATATTAAGACAATAGTCAATCCGCCTTACAGATTCAGAGAGTATTGCATCTTCATTGGAGTGGGTTGGAAAATATTCTTTTAGTTAACCAATGGCGTGTTCTTCGAATACCCTAATTCACGAGATCTCCGATCATATAGGTTGGGTTACCGCTATATTATAACTCATGTGGCATGTCCATCTCCTTCGATGCATTATCTGTCGCATTCCGTGATAACCCCTTTGTAAAGGGGTCTACCAGGTTCTTAGCTGTTTGGATACAATTCAAAGCTATTACTCTAGAGTTTCTCGATTTTTCGATAGACTTCAAACGTCTTTTGACATGTCCTGAGAACTTTATGTTTTCTTAGAACTGTTTACTTTGGCAATAACCGTTTAATTGTCATAATCTATATGGATAGCCAGAATTAGCTTTTCAACTACTGGAAGATCCATCAAGAGCTCACGCAACCTTTGGACCAAGATTGTGCTTTTTAGTTATTGGTACGTTGACTTTCGCCAAACACCCCCAAGTGCAAAAGTAAGAAAGTGAAGGTTTTCCTCTTTCCTATTTCTCAAATGAGGTTTTCTCCTTATTCTTTGAAGAATCTTTATTCATGACATGACACGCAGTAAACAGAGTCTCCCCCACCATGCCTTACATAATCCTACGGTGTCTAACATGACATTGACCAAATCAGTTAGAATGCGGTTGTTTCTTTCGTCAACCCCGTTTGATTGGCGTGAATAGGGAGACGTACTCTCATGAATAATCATATGTTCCTTACCGAATAAGTCTAAATCACTAAAGAAATACTCTTCACCACGATCTGATCTAAGTCTTTTGATTTTTCTTTCCAATTGATTTTTAACTTCTGCTTTATAGATTTTAAGGTAATCTAGTGTCTCATCTTTGGTTTTTAATAGATATACATAGCAAAATATATAAGCATCATCAATGAAAGTCACAAAATATCTTTTTCCACGCTTTGTCAGCATACCATTTATTTCACAAGCATCTGAATGTATGAGTTATAGAGATACCAAATTTCTCTCCCCTGCTGTCTTGTGAGACTTACGATGTTATTTTGATTGCACACAACTTTGGCATTTAGAATCTTTGACGGTAGGAATATTCAGGATTAAATTCATACTAGCAGTGTCGCATGCAATTGGTACCTGGTCAGTTATATAATCCTAAAGATTGAGCTCATTGAAGTGATTCCACAAACGAGGAGCAATAATATCCATGCAAATTGCTATAGTAATAAAAGCACAAAGCTAAAGCTATCCCAGGCCAGCTAGGAGCTAGCAATCCATATGAACATGCTCTTATGACCATATCCATCCAACTTAACCTGATTCCAAAAATAACAGGACGACTCCAAAAATAACAGGACGGGCATCACTGTAAAAAACCCCTCCCGGGCGATCCATAGGTGCACCATCACAAACAAAATTGCAGTACCAGTCATCTGCAGATTGTGCACTATTCCTGAGTCCTGACAATCAGACAGCACTCAGCAGAGATGGAGGCTATCCACATGGCACTGCTCGTGACCATCGTGCTCGTCGTATCACCATCAGGTAGCCATTTGCCCATTTCAGCTTCGATTTCTCTGCATGCTAGTACTACTTTCCTGAGCTGTGTTGAGATCTACAGGCGGCATGGCGGCCAAGCTTGGCCCCAACTACTTCCAGGACACCTGCGCGGTGGTGATCTCTCCGGGTCCGACGTGCGATCGCGGCAAGTGCTCCGCCGACTGCGCTCGGCAGTTCAGAGGCGGGGTGGGCGTCTGCGACCCCGCGGGATGCCGCTGCGTCTACACCTGCCCCTCGCCGCCGCCGGCGACGAACTGATGTGCCGTATGTGCATGTGAGGCGCGGCGCATCTGTAGGCTCATGCGTGTTCTTGGTGTCTCGGTCGATCGATCGAGCTAGGGATTGTTATGCTTTCTCGTGACGGTTTTGTTATGCTTGGGATTGTTGATGGCTGAATAAATGGATTTGGTTTGGATGCCATGTCACATGTGTGTGATAGCCCGGCCCACTCCACAGGGTACGTGCATTAATTGCTCTCTTTGATGTTGTACAGACTACCAGACGACTACTGCTCCGACAGCATTACAGCAACATGGAAGTAAATTTGTTTGCACAAAATACGCTTCTATTTCTTTAGAAGCGTAATGTAGATGGATCAATTCATCAATCCAGGCGTCCATTCCAGGCGCGCATCGTTGACATCACCAGTCCGTCGTGCAGTTTCAGCCAACCAACATCGGATCGGAAGTCGAGTTCGAAATCGAATGGAACAGGGCTTGCAACCGCTTACCCCTGAAACGATCCATGCGCGGAGCCCTATAAATTGCGTGCCAGCCTCTCTTGCCGCCGCATCAACCAACTTCTGGCGATGGATCGGGAGACGGTGTGCGGGGAGGCCATAAGCGGCAAGACGGCGGAATGCATGGCCCCCGCGCAGGGCGGCAGGAGGATGCTGGAGGTGCCCACGCCGCCGGCCGACGAGTTTGACTCCTCGGAAGCGGGCGCCAGGTTCGACGGCGGCGTTCTTGAACCGCTGGCTTCGGGCGACGGCGAGGAAGACTCGGTTCTTGGCGAGGAAGAAGAAGAGCTCGCCGACGAGCCACTTAGTGCCGACGAGTACGTGGAGGCTTACGACATCAATGAAGACGACGACGATAGCGACAGCGAGTACGAAGAGCCGGTGCTGGAGTCCGGGGACGGCGAAGCGGCCGGGAACGATGACTTGGTGGCGGCGGCAGTACAGTTCCTTGGGCGGCCGACGCGGTTCGCCTCCGTCCAGAGCACGGCCGGCTTCATGCGGCTTGCCGCCGCGGAGGCAGCGCCGGGCCAGCACGGCGGCGGCGGTGAGATCCTCGTGCACTACCGCTACACCCGCTTCTCGAGGGCCCGGAGCGGGGCGCATGCAGTCGACGTGCGCGGCGGGGGACCGAAGTTGCACCGTGTCCGGTTCCTTGTCCCCTCCCACGCCGCAACCGATCCAACGAACTCGCTGCGGCTGGCCGGCGCAGCTTTGGCGCCCCTGGTCTACCCAGGTCGTCTCTACGAGCAGCTCCAGGCGCTGTGGTCGGGCCTGGTCGCGGCGTCGTCGGTTCGCGTCCCGCCGCGGGTCACGCGTCTCAAGGTGACCGTCGACGTGGGTATCCTCCGGCGCGGGGACCGCACGCCTGAGCGCATGGCATGCATGCGCGCGGCGCTGGAGGCCGTGGCTCGCCAGGCCGACTCTGCGCCCGCACGCTACGGCATGGAGCAGCACCTGCCGGCGCCGGTGCCGGTGCGCTGCGACGAGGAGGACGGAACGAGGCCGACAAAACGCCGCAGGAGGTTCGCTGGCGAGGAGTGCGCCATCTGCTATGAGGTGCTGGAGAGCGACGTCGCAGCGTGGCCCAGGTGCTCGCACGTCTTCCATGGCGGGTGCTTGAAGCAGCTCCTTCTCAAGGGGATTCAGAGGTGCCCTATGTGCAGGAGTACACTGTCAGAGGATTACTTGCAGTAGCTGTATATCTGCTCTGTATAAGCCTTCCTTGTATCAAACTATGAGATGGTGTAACTATAAAACGAAGGAAAACTTAGCTGTGAAAAACTACAAATTATATGATTTTTTTGAGGAATTATATGTATTTACTAATTGAGTTATTGTCATGTGGCTATAGGGCCCATATGTAACTGACACATTGAGTGTTCTATATTAATGGTAAAATATCTGCTGTGTTCTAGCGCCAATTGCCTCAACGATGATCGATGAAGGGGGTGTGGCCAGAGAGAATTCTTGGTCTTCATCACAATGATATAGTATTCATTATATTTGCTCTGTTTTAGCAGTTCACTATGGCAAAGGATTGTTGTATAAACTACAACGAGCAGGGTGTCCCGCACATTTACCTACTAGATTTGTGTCAAATTTTAAAAGAAAATTGTATATATAAAGATTCATACTCGTATTGATTGTGATAAGCTCTAATAGAGTCAACCTCGATCTCATTACAAATTTCTAATTTTTCAATTTTTGTTGTTTTGATTTTTAATATAGTTAATATATACTTTTTATTTTGTTCTTTCTCATTATAGACTCGTTTTCTATTTTTTTATTCTAAAATTTTATTTATTTTTTATTGCGGTTGATATGGACTTCTTTTCTAACCTTGTAGTTGATACAAGGGCAAGCTCTTTTTTATTATTTTTATTCTAAATTCAAATTTCTTTTATATAAACTCTTAAGTTGCTATAATTTGGTTCCACTATAATCGATGGTGTATATATTTTCTTTTTTCTCTAATTTATGTGAGAATTTCTCCATGTGGTGGCTCAAATTTCTTCTTCTTCTGCCGCCACCGCCGCCGCTATTGCTGCTATTATCATTACCATTACTACTACTACTACTACTACTACTACTACTACTACTACTACTACGACAACGACCACCACCATCATCATCATCCTTTTAATTTCATACGTTTTATATTTTTATTTTAGTTGATATGGATTCCTTTTCTAGTGTTACAGTTGGCAAGAACTCTTTTTTTTGTCTTGCAGTTAATATGGATTCCTTATTTTTTATTATATAATTTAGTTATTTTATTTTTTATTGTTGTTGATATGGGCTCTTTTTTCTAATTCTGTAGTTAATATGAACTCCTTTTCTATTATTTTTATTTTAAATTTTTATTATTTTTTCTTGTAGTTTATATGGACTATTTTTCTAGTTTTGTAGTTGACATGAACCTGTTTTTCTATTATTTTCATTTTAAATTTATTTTTTAAGTTGATACAAACCTTTCTTTTAATCCGATATGGACTCTTATCTCTATTTTTTATTCTAAATTTATTTATATATTTTTTATTTTAACTGATATTAACTCTTATTTTTGTCTATTCCAAAATTTCTATTATTTTTATTTTGAATTTATGCAATATGTTTTCTATTGTAGCCAATATGAACTCTTTCTTTTAATTTAACAAAGACTCTTATTTCTATTAATTTTTAATCTAAATTTCTTTATTTTTATTTTTGTTATAACTGATACAAATTCTTTTTTAATCTGACATGGACTTATTTTTATTTCAAATTTATGTTATTCTTTTTGTAGTTGATACAAATAGGGCTGTCCAAAAGCTCGGGCTCGAGGAGCTATTCGAGATTGGACCAAGCTCGCTCGAAAGCTAAACGAGTCGATCTCAAGCCTAGGCCTGAACTCGAGTCTGATTCAAGCTGAGCTTGAGCTCGAGCCCGAGCTCTCATCGAGCCTAATCGAGCCTATCAAACATTATTATACCAGCTATCTTTATCTCTAAATCAGTTAGTTCAACCAATTCAAGTCAAGCTCGAACTCGAGCCCAACCGAGTCCATATAGCCCTCTCTCCTTCCTTATCCTAGTATTGACCCTCTTATTTGAGCTCAAACTGAGCCGACCTCGAGTCTAACTGAGCTTCCACCGAGCCTGACCCTAAACTCGATAAGCCGAGCCCAGATAGGCTAAGCTCGCTCAGGAGCGACTTGAATCTAGCCCTAGATACAAACTCTTTCTTTTAATCCGATATGGACTCTTATTTCTATTATATTTCATTCCAAATTTATGTATTTTTATTTTGTTATTTTAGCTGATATTAACTCTTTCTTTTAATCTGTCATGTACTCTTATTTCTATTACATGTATTCCGAATTTATACAATTTTTGTTTTTTATTGTAGCTAATATGAACTCTTTCTTTTAATTTGATTTAATTTGACATGAACTATTATTTCTATTATTTTTATTTCAAATTTCTTTTTTAAGCTGATACAAACTCTTTTTTTAATTTGACATGGACTCTTATTTCTATTTTTTATTCTGAATTTATATTATTTTTATATTTTTGTTGTAGCTGATATGAATTCTTTTTTCTAATCTAACCCGTTATAATTTGGCCCACTGTAATCAATAATATAGATCATATCTTTTTTCTCCGATTAACATGAGAATTTCTAATATTTTTGATTAACGTGGGAATTTCTACTATTTTAGGGTTAACTTGGTGGTTCTGTTGGGATCTGCTTTATATATATGAATAGATAGATAGTAACTACTAGCCAAAGTTATATTTTGAAGACCGTGTCAATATGTAAAACTTTAAATTTCTATGATATGAAGAGAGTATAAAAGAGCCCCTTCGCATTTCATTAGCTTGCAACAGAGATACCAACACCACCGCCAGTAACACATCCCCAACAAATCAGACCCTCGCCCTACTAATGCTTTCCCCAGGTCTATAGATCGATCGATGCATACATGTTATTGCACACCTATCTCAGTCCATGCCATGTATAGCACGAATGAAAAATGCACTAAACGCTCCGTCGTTTACTCGTTTTCCCTGCGTACATGGGATGGCAATGCCCCATTCCCCGTTCCCTGGCGGGGAATTCCTTTATTAGGTGATGGGAATGGAGAGGTTTTATTCTCTGCGGGGATGGATATGGGAAAAATCCATTCTCCGTCGGGGATGGCGGGGATGGGGACAGGGACAGAGCGGTTTTTTCCCCGCGGGGACCCGAAATGTATATTTGCTAATCTAATTTATAAAGCCCGAAGATAATGTGTTGAAACTACTTTTATGTATTTATTGTTGTTGTGTTGAACTATTTTCTATATTGTATCTAAAAATGTTCATGTGCTTTTAGCTTGAAACTTGGAAGATTAATTTTTTTAATCCATTTATTAACTGACACAACTTAGAATAGTGCAATATATAATCAGGTACTAAACTGAGATTTTTCTCTGCGGGGTCCCTGCGTACCTTAATGGGGAAGGGAAAAACAGTCTCGTGACCGGAGACAGAAACAGAGAACAGGGAATTTTATGTCTTGCGGGGACGGGGAGGTATTCCCCCCGGGGAATTTCCCGTTGCCATCCCTGGGGTACATCTGCAGTTGCGGCGAACTCAGATGGATTGCGCGAGTTCCATCGAGAAAAGGCCCGTATAGCGTGTAGGCGTAGGTACAACGAGTGCGCCAATCAGCGAGTTCAATGGATCCGGGCCATCCGGCACGTGCGTTCCCGGGCCCGGGGATGCAAGTTTACATTTTTTTTTTGACGCCATCATGAGTAGCTAGTCAACAGGCAGTACAGCCCAATTTGCCAGATACTCTTCCCACTTGCTAGCTTCTGGGCCTCACCGGTGAACTCAGGCCCAGTAGGTTCTCGGGAAAAGGCCGATCCGTTTCAGGATCTTGAAGAGGCTGGCTACCGCGGGTGCGGACATGAAGGATTAGACGTTTCTAGTTTAGTACCACCTCGCGTAGCGGAAGGGGAGGCTGAGAGTGGCGATGCTATAAGATGGAGGGGGTGGCGCTCCTGAAAACTCATACCTTTCTCGGCCTTTTGGCTAAGATCAAGTGTAGTATCTGTTCTTATCAGTTTAATATCTGATATGTGGGCCATGCGCCCACTTCGATATTAAATTTATTTTTTGTGGGTGAGGTCCCACCACGGCAGCTTGCTGTCGGGGTCCTCGCGCGTCGCTCAGGCGTTGCACTACTGCCTGGGCCTGGCGCACCCCAACCAAATCAAATTTAAACTTTTTCTGTGTTATTTCATCTTTTTTGTCTCTGATTTCTGAAAAAATTATCAAATCAAAATTTGAACTCTATGGTATTTTGTTCTGTTTGGAAAAAAAATCAAATCAAGTATATTTTCATTTTCTTGGCCTTCTATATCTAAAAAAAAGATATCGGGCTTTAATTCAGATGCCTGTTTGATATTCTGAGCCATCCTAATGTATAGGAAGGGTCATTATATGATTAGGATAGCGATTTTGTTTTTTAGTTATGAATTTTGGCAGTAGATGGGTTTTACTAAATCAAAATTGTGATTCTTTAGTTATTTATTTTAAATTTGAAATTCTAAGAATTTTGACTCATTCTAAGTATTTCTTAACGCCGAGCCATAGTAATTGCACCTATGAAAGAAACGAGAGAAATTATGGAAATGAGTTCAAACGGAAGATAACAATCAGTTGCTAAATTTCAAACGGAAGATAACAATCAATTGCTAAATGAATTGCAATTTGTTGAACGTTATTTATGAGACCCTGTTCTATTATTTGGTTCGATCTTAGCCTCGTAGACAAAGAATACAAAAATCTTGGACAAGCGTAACGGATCATATATGGTATTTGGTATTCCAATAGGAGTAATAAGGAATGAGGATTTTCAATTAAACAAGTACTAATAAGTAATATTTTTCATCTATAGATTGGTGTCTTTTAGGCTTGGGGCTTACAATGAGTGTTACAACGCCGACTCAAAAAATTTCGAAGGATTTTATCTTTTAAGTCTATTAGTCAAAACTAATATGCATGAGGAAGCTGTACATTTAGATGAACAACGTGTTGCCTCCTTGGCCCTACATCCACCTTACCAAGTTATATCCTAAGTTTGATGTGAATGCATCCATCAGTCGGTCGTATGACCATCCCACCCTCTCTCTCCGGTGAGACCTAGTGAGCTCCTAGACATAGGTGTCCAATTCCATGAGTCGACGATGGTGCTTCTAGCTTTGCATCGACTCGTAAGGTGAGAAGGAAACCAAAATTGATCCACTCTGCTTTGATTTTCCCAAGCTTTAGCCGGTCCCCAAGCTAATTTCCCTAGGGTAGCGGGGCGCTTCGCTTGAACGAACTGGTGTGGAAAAGAGGGCAATGCTTGAGCGTTTGCTGTCAGGGATGTTGTGATGCGCAAACATACTATCATTCATCACCATAACAGTCCTTTTAGTAGCAGACACTAGGGAAATTCATTGTTCCTTGCAAAATTCCTCCTTTTTTTGATGATGATATTGCATGTTGCAGTGTAAAGATCACCTATGCTATTCTTTACCGCTTATTTACTTATGTATTTATCTATTTATTTGGTTATCTCCTAAATTTCAAAACATTCCCCGTGTGGCCTTGAGTATGATCGAGTTTGTTTGACTTGATTTTTTTTTTACTTTGAGACATGCATTTGAGAAAAAAAATTTAAACCAAAACATTTGTATTTTAAAAACAATAGTAAGTAAATAAGTAAAAGCCTTAAAGAACGGCCTACACATTCATAGCCTCACAAGGGACGCCTTGTGCTGAGTTTATGGCCTATGGGTTATGGCTTTGTGGGTGTAGGCTAGGTAAGCTGAGACCCCACAGAATCACGTCCCGATACTTAAGTTTGAAATTTAACTCGTGCTTGGTTTTGGGTTATCCCATGAACATAGGGACATTTTCATCTGTTCAGGTGAAAAAGATAATAAAATAGAGAATGACTGGAATGTCATGACACGAAGAAATCTGTATCCACAGTGTTACGTTGAAAGGCATACCAATCAAGTGTCATTTGGCATGAGATATGCCCATTTAGTGTTATAAACTGAATTCCCCACTAGGCGCATGCACATCTTACCTAGGCCAAATAAATCACCACCCTTCCTGTCCTTCTCCTGTGCCGCCTCCACAACCTAGCTCACTGCCACCGCTACTGCCTCCCCTCCCACGTTGTCTCCTCCTCTTTTCCCCTACTCCGCCTACACCATGCCCTACCACAGTGCAACACCGCCCCGTGCCCCATTCTTCCCTGGCGCCGCCCCTTACCCTTCTTTCCCATGAAGTGCGACCCACCCTCATCTCCCCCACTGCTGTCTCTGCCCTTCCTCCTGCGCCATCGCACTCCCCTTCTTCCTCCCTCTGTTGCGAATTTCCCAAATCTAGGTAGTCCTTGTGCAGCAGGGAGCAATAACACATATAGATGGATGTCCAGGATGAGGAAAACCAACCAAATACCATGCAAAAATGGATGCATGTATTACCATCTCATTTTCCTCACCATCCTATTTAAGATGATCCTGCATGGCTCAACCAAATAGTACCTTATTGAATCACCATTGCCATGAGGAATCATCTGTTTTTTTGGTAGCGTCGTTACAATTGTTCTGTGAAACACCTTGCAGAAAAAGAATAGAATGATATCTGATTAATAGCTTGGTACATAATGTTATCTTCCAATCTAAACTGAAACTATAATCTTCCCCAAAAGAAATCAATACTCAATCTTATCAACACACAAGAAATTTTTTAGAGTGTAGTATAAAGTGTAAAGTAATTTTAGAGGATGGATAGAGTGTGTAGAGAATAATGTTATAGAGGAAAAATTTAAAGTGGCTGTTGGAGATGCTCTTAGGGCTCGGTTACCGGCCTATCTAGCCCATGTGTAGACTTTTTTTAACAAACTAAATTATCTTAACTTAATAATAAAAGTTACACAACAAACTAAAATAAAACCAATGAATCTCAACGGTAAGAACCACCAACTCCTACGAAAAGTAATAAAAAAGTATGATCTTGTAACCTAGTAGCCTCAAAAAAGTTTGCATGGCGTATGTAACACCTTGTCATCTTCTTTTGTAAAAGAGTGTTACAAGAAATTTTAACACTAATATCGGAGGTAAGCTTCTCACAAGACAGAAAAACATGACCACTCGACGTACGCTTCTTCACTAGCGTGCTGATGAATTGCAGTATGAAATGTAGGATTTGTGCATCCGGTTCTTGACACATCTAACTAATAAAGCTATCAAAAAACATAAAAAAGACTCTGCTTGTCTTTCTTATCAGGATCTTGTTCTTGTTTGAGGTTATGATGATCGTCCAATGAGTAGGTAGATCTAATCCACACACCACAACAATGCCACTAGCAGATCCAATGCCGAAGATCTAGTCTTGCATGACCACTCCATCGGAGATAACGCTACCGCAGCCCGCCGAGTAGCAGCTGCCAAAGAAAGCTCGCCTGATGCAGCTCCTCGCCGATAGGAGAAAAACCCTTATTACAAACCTTAAACCACTACTATTACTAACTCCACCTACTGCATATCCGGCAACGTCTTCCCCACAGACTGTCTAGAGGCTGTCGGTAAAGAGAACGATGAACAGATCTATGACGACGTTTGGATGTCTCCTCTTTTCTTTTCGTGCAGAGCGGCTTAGAACCTTAACTCTTATTACGCCAGTTTGGCCCATGTGTCGTCTGCAAGTGGTACTATTGCTGTACGGGCTGAATGATGAAATGGGCAAAAGGCCTTTGCTAAACACAGTGACGCTTTGTCGATCGCCGAGAGAATTTTTTTTACATTTTTTATTCAAAATTTTAAAATGCCACCGACCCATGAAATTACAAGTTTAGCGCCCGTCGCCTGTGGGTCGGGCGATCGCTCGTGGCTCGGGCGACGGGCGGCTGGCGCACACGGCGTGGCTAGCCGTTGAGGCGAGCTGCCGTTGGCGACATCACGGCCATGCGCGCTTGGCCGCCCATCCCACGAGCGATCGCCTAGCCCATGGGCGACCGGCGACGATATTTAGCTGCAGCCAGGTCCCTGGCGGGCACTGACAGAGAGCGAAGAAGAAAGAAGAGAGAGGAGAGAAAGGAAAGAAGAGGAGAGGAGAGAAAGGAAAGAAGAGAAGAGAGGAAAAGAGAAGAGAGGAAAAGAGAAGAGAGGAGAAAAGAAAGAAAAGAAAAAGAGGAAAAAGAAGAGAAAAAAATTTAGATCACGCGGATCGACATTTGTAAGTTAATTTCTTAAGTAATTTAGTAGTGTAATTATGTAATTAATTTTATGATTAAAAACATGGTAGGATAGTCACATATTAATAAATATAATGTTGATATAGAAAGTTGATATTATCATTGATTTAGAAAGTTGATGTTGATATAATGTTGATATAGAAAGTTGATATAGGATAGTCACATATTAATAAATATAATGTTGATATAATGTAAATATGCATAATAAAAATTTATCATTGATTTAGAAAGTTGATATTATGATTAAGAATGTATTATTGATTAAATTTAATATTGAATTAGATAGTTGATATAAATACGTATAAATAAAATTTTTATTCAAAACATGGTAGGATAGTCACACGTTGAATATACGTAAATAATTTTGTTATTTACGCGCATGGCTGATATAAATATGTGTAATTTTAAAATTGTAATTGAAGACACGTTAGGATGGTCACACATTAAATAGTTATATATCTTTGTTATTTACGCGCATAGTTGACATAGTTGACATAAATATGTGTAATTTAATTTGAACATTGGAAAAATGGTAGAATAGTGACACATGAAATATGTCACTAATTTTGTTATTCATGGATGTAGGTACCGTTAAAATTTTTATTAGAGTATAGAAAAAATATAAAATCATGAAAATAGGGTTATTTCAAAAAATGGAGTTAAGTTAGACATAAATAGATGTAATTTATATATTAATTGAAGACATGTTAGGATAGGCACACGATGTATAATATAAATTTGATGTTATAGATGTAATTTATATATTAAATAGATAATTTTGCTTGCGTTCTTGTTATGGTAAATATTACATAATATTATTTTTGATAATGAAATATACACTAACTAATAGTACGGTTCATCATATGTTATAGGCGAAATGTCAGAAAAATTATATTTCCAAATATTTTACGGAGATGGAGAGATAGCAGAAGGGCCAAATGGAGTGGATCTATCGGTATTTCCCTCTGTAATGCGTGGTATATCTAGGCCGAGCAAGAGGACATACCGGTGGATAATAGAATGGTTGTTTCGGTTGTTCGGCCTGGATGCACATACATGTCGGTTGCGTGTAAGAGCCGTGGTGAGTCGTGCCCATGAAGGTTTTTTTGGAGAGTTGTTTCCTATAAAAGGAACACACAATTGGAGAAGGTACGTAGAAAATGCAATGCAGCGTGGTTGGCCTCTTATGCTACTGGTTCAATGTTACCATATAGTAAACCCAGCCGTGCCCGAACTGCAAGATGAGGAGGTGGACACAATGGAGGACCATGGCACAAGCATGGGAGATTGTAGTGGAGAGGGTGGCGATGGGGATGAGGCGCAGGAGGGACTACCAGACGAGGCGCAGGAGGAGGGTGGTGCAGGCGTAGAGGCGAGGGGGGTGGCAGACGAAGGTGAAGAGGTGGAGATCATAGTGAATATGATGGAGGCGGAGGACCGAGAGGATGAAAAGTTGCCGGATGATGACCAGTCCGACGAGGAGGTTAATGTCCCTGATGTCCCTACCCCGAGCACATGGAGCAGTTACAACTTTGAGCGATTAACGATGAATGAAGGGAGCCATGGCGCATGGGAGTACCATGCTAACGAGGTCACGCAGGAGCCATATACAAGGATAAGGAATCATTCTTGAATGCAAGGTGAAGCATTGGGCAATGTCTATCGCCGTCGTTCAAGGTGGTGAAGTCCAAAGAAGAAGGAGTACGACGTGAAATGCGTGAATGACAAGCGCCCTGGCGGGTGCATGCATCTGAGAGGAAGTGGAAGGACTCTCGGGAGTGCTCCATAGTGGTGCAACAAGAGTGTATACTGGAGGAAGCTGACCAAGTGCACCGCAACCTTTCGTCAACTTGGGTGGCTAATGTTCTATATGGAGAGATTGTGGGTAATCCTCAAATGCCAGCTAAAGATATCATTCGAGCCGTGGAGAAGAGATATCAGTACACTATGGACTACGGGAAGGCTTGGAGGGCAAAGAAAAAGGCGTTGGAGATTAGGTTCGGGACGTCGAGGCATCGTGACGAGAACGTGGTTCACATGCTCGTGGCAATAGCATTCAGGAACCCCGAACGCATATAGACATGAAAGAGTATCCAGCTAGTGGTGTCCATGAGGGCAAGTGGGTCTTTGCGGCGTGCATTTTTCGCTACCGAGCTTGCATAAATGCCTTCAGCACCGCAGCCGATAATCTGTATGGGCGGCACCTTCGACGGGTAAATACAAAGGATGAATCTTGACGCAATTGCTGTGGACGCGAACAACCAGGTGTTGCCAGTCGCAGTTGCTATTGTGGAGGGAAAAACACAGATAGCTGGTATTGGTTCTTGGAGCGAGTTAAGCATGGAGTGGTGCTCGCTAGGCCGAACGTGTGCATCATACACGATTGGCACGCGGGTTTGATGAAGGCTATTGTTGATATGCAAGAAGGTTCAGCCGTTGTGGGACCACCGAAGTGGCCAGACTTGACTAGTAGGTGGTGCATGAGACATATGGGAGCAAATTTCTTCCGTCAGTTCAAGAACAAGACGTTGATGAACATGTTCAAGAGGTTGTGCCAAACAAACCAGCCGGCCAAGTTCGAAGCGCTCTGGAAGACCTTAGATGAAATGACAAGGAAGCAGACGGCCCAACCAGCCGGCCCACCAACTTCATCTGGAAATCCCATGCTTTATCATGTCGACGGCGATGATCCGACTGCTCTATGTGCGCTTCCTACGGACTCCAGAAACATCCGTAGAAAGGCGGGCACAGATATTAAAAGTTTCTCGGACTGGATATGTCACGAGCCAAAGGAGAAATGGTCGCTCCTACATGACACCGGAGGTGCACGGTATGGCATTATGACCACGAACATAGCCGAGGTGTACAACTGGGTAATGAAAGAAACGAGATGTCTTCCTCTTATCGGAATTGTTGAAGGTGTCCTGCATGGGTCCAAAAGTACTTCATCGACCGGGTGCAAAAAGCTGCTTCAGCTATGGCCGACAGGCATCTTGTCTATTCAACCCTTATTAGTGAATACATGGAGAAGAAAACAAGAAAGACCCAGATGCATCGTGTGACTCCACAGAGTGGCACCGTCCGTCGGTTTCATGTCCACTGTGCTGAGCGTGGTCGTCGAGGTACCCACCGGGCGACAAGGACGCATCTCTGCACCATCACGGGGGCCCAATGTGAGTGCACCTGCCAGAAGCCAAAGCTCCTTCACCTCCCGTGCTCTCACATTATAGCCTCTTCCGCCGTCTGTAATGAATCAACCTGCTCCTTCGTGTCGCCTTACTACCTGAAGAAAAGTGTTTGGGACACATGGAATTATGAGGTCTACGGGTACAGAATCGACGGGTCCTTCACGGAAAATCCTCCTGCAGGCTACCGCTGGGTGCCAGATATGAGTAGGCTGAGATAGAAGCCTGGCCGTCGGAGGACCCGCCGTATCCGCAATGACATGGACGAGGCCGAAGGTGGGCGTCGGTCATCGGCGGGTCAAGCTGGGACATCGGGTTCACGCACCGGGAGAGGATGAGCGTTCCTGAGCAATGTATCGCTACAATGTAATATGTTTATCTTACTTAATGTAATATGTTTATCTTACTGGTTGTAATAAGTTTAATTGACGATGTAATGCAATGTAATGTTTGTATTTTCATAACATTTGTTTGGTATTGTAACAGTTATCACGGACTCTATCGTTGTAATTGATTTTGCAATAAAAAGTCTTGCCATGAAATGCATGTTTTATTTTGTTTTGTACGACTTTACCTGCAGGACCGAGTGACCATGGCCGGTGCTGGACCTAGTCGGGGGGGCACACCTGAGTTGTTCGACCATAACATAGATCACAAGCACAGGTCAAGATTGTCAGCACAGGAGGACAAGAAGCTGTACACACTGCGCCCTCGTGTTCCCGACCGGTTGCTGCGTATCGACGAGCGATGGGTTGGCAGGTACGAATTCAATTTATTTTTCGCATGCACTTCCATGTTTTATATGTAACCGTACCGATGACTCCACTTTGCAGGTTGCGAGCAGCAGGTCTTCTTCCACTTTGCAGGCTGGTGGAGCTCTCGACGGCGGAGGATCGACGGTTCACGTACGACCGTTCCCTCCTAGCTGCACTCGTCGACCGGTGGCGACCAGAGACGCACACGTTCCACCTCCCCGTTGGGAAGATGGCATCCACACTGCAGGACGTGTCGTACCTCTTGGGTCTGCCTTGCACGGGTTCTGCATTTGTACCGGAGGACGCGTCTGCCGACTGGCTTGACGACCTGTCGGACCGCTTCGACGCGCTACCACGACACCCAGCCGGCGGGGCGTACGAGCCTTTGAGGCGGAGCGAGCGGCACGGACCGACGCGTGCTTGGCTGCTACAGTTCACGGTACGCAACCTTATAAATTTCATAACTGTGTTTTCCCATATATTGATTTCAAACTAACATGGTCACGAAATACTACAGGCCGATCTGATACACCCGATGGCGGATGACAATCTGATTTGAGTCACACAGGCGTACTTGCTCTGTTGTTGGTGGGTGATGTTCCCGTCCACCCACGGGGACACAGTTGACAGGCATCTGATCCAGTTTGCGCGCTACAT
Organism: Olyra latifolia; assembly: GCA_036346145.1. NCBI lineage: Eukaryota > Viridiplantae > Streptophyta > Magnoliopsida > Poales > Poaceae > Olyra > Olyra latifolia. Next base: position 5,106,132 of record CM070524.1, read on the forward strand.
CGCTGACACTCCGGAGTACGAGGTGAGCTAACATGGTACCGAAATGATCCCTGATGACTTTCTGACATGCTTTTTCACGCAGATGGAGTAGTACTCTTGGGCCTCCGCGGTTCTTGCTGGCACTTACCAGGGCCTCTGCGACGCTGTCTTTCGGACGACGAAGGACGCAACCTGCGATGGTTGCGTCCTACTCCTGGAGCTTTGGTCGTGGGAGCGGTTCCCTGTGGGGCGGCCACAGGTGGATCGCGATCCGTACCCTCCCTCACTGTACACGGGGCCTCACACAGATTGGCCCACCATGGGCCACTACTGGGTCCGACGACAGGTGAGTCCTTTTGTCAGGTTACTCCAAGATCCATCCATTTGTACTAACTTGTTCATGTCCTTTGTTTCGCAGCGTTTTTACAGCGCCGGCGAATCCATCGGGTGTCTGAAGAGTTCAGCGCCCGATTCGATTACCTACACGACGACGAGGTCGTTTGGACACCGTACGACACGTACCATGTGCAGGCACGCGCACCCTACGGCCTCTCCTTGATGTGTACCAGGGACATGGAATACTGGCTTACACGGAAGTCCTTAGTTTTCGACATTTTCGTCGAGAACTACTGTCCACACCGGGTTTTGCGACAGTTCGGGTTGTACCAGGAGATCCCCCCTCAGCCTCAGATGGTTATTCCATCAGCCGCGCACAAGTAAGATCCATTTATTCACAGTTCGCTTAGTGCCCTCTATGATTATGTAACATGCTATTTCGTAATATGTTATGTCCTCCATATTGCAGGCTTACCCGGATGGGCATTCGTGGAGGACCCGTTCTCGTCGGATGCGAGACTTGGAGGGCGCAGTGGGACGAGGCACTCGAGGACCGAGTCACGGAGTACCGCCCTTACGACCCTGACTCGTACGACGCGTACATGAGATGGTACGCCCCTCGGACTTGCCTTCGTGTGGGCTACTCACTGACCGACGACGTCACCCACGAGACCTCGGTGGAGGAGCTGTACCCGCACCATCAGGCGCAGAGGTCCTACACCGCGGTAAGAGTCCCATTTGGTTTTGTCATCCACACGTACTTAACCCATTACATCCTCTCACATTTTCTCCGAATTGCAAAGGCTGATTTGTCGCAGGAGCTTAGGGCGGACGCCTAGTCCGTGATGTCCCGTTTGAGGGCGGGTGCAGAGCTGATGCCGGCTGAGAACAAATCCTTGTGGTCGAGGATGCTACGCAAGGCGACCCAGTTGTGCCGCCTGACGTCGTGCCAGCGGGTCCCCGACGTTGTCCCCCGTGGTGGGGCACCGCCGCTTACTACACCCTTTCCACGTGGGCCGCAGCAGACTCCGGGACTTCGCCCACGGCAGACCTCGGGCCTTCGCCCGAGCCACACTCTGGCGGCGCCCGGCTCTTCGCGTCTTGCACCACCCAGCAGCAGGTGGGGAGGTTCTGCAGCGGGCCGGGAGGTTGGGATGGGCGGCGCCGGCTCTTCGCGTCTTGCACCACCCAGCCAGCGGTGGGAGCTTGGCCCACCGAGTCGACCAGCCAGTCCCTTCTACTCGGACTAGCGGGGAGGTGAGCAATGATAACACTGCTATATAATGTTTTAAATGCGTCTGCGTTGCAACGTCTTACTGATTGTCATGTGTTTCCTTCAATGCAGGGAGTACGTCTTACGGCGACGACGCCGACGATGCTGGGCAGCAGGACCTAGATCAGTGGCTCTCGCAGGACCTCCTCGGCCTGTCGCAGTTGCCTGGGGCTCCACTCGCCCCTACTCAGCCGTCACACCACGAGGATCCCTCGACACCGGTAGACCACGGCAGGCCCAGGAGGGATGTCCATCCTCCCGACCAGTTCACATACCCCGAGGACCAGATTAGGAAGCGCACACGTCAGTGACCGGCATGTATGTTGTACTTGGACTAGACTTTGTACTGCACTTGTCCCCTGACTTCTTTTCTTTTTTTTTACGATGTACTGCACTACTTTGTATACTTCTATAATGGATGTCAGGCATAATTTCTAGCCTTGCGTTTTTCTTCTTCCTGAAAAATATCAAATATAATTTCTAACTTTGCAGTCCCCGGTCACATCAAGTGCAGCAGCCATCAATTATTTCACTGCACTGCTGGCCAACAGTCCCCCTTTCCACCGTCCAGTCACATCAACTGCAGCATCCATCAAGATCTTGGTCGTCGCGATCTTTGCAACCATCCGCTTTGCACCGCCCGGTCACATCAACCGCAGCGGCCATCAATTATTTCACCGCGACTGCCGCCATGATCCCGCTTTCCACCGTCCAGTCACATCAACTGCAGCATCAGACATCGCGAGGGACGCGTACGCTTCCATGAACTCCGTCCATGCACCTGCCAGACTTCGCTATAAAAACCCTTCTACCTTTGGGTCCTCTGCGCTACATCTTTCCTGAGAGCTTACTGCTTTATAGTTCATGGCGAGTTGGGGAGCCTCTTCACGGCCATATATGTCTGATGCATGGTGGGAGTCTTATGGGCCTGGAGAGCATACTCGTCCTCCTTCGGACGATATGCATGTCATACATTATGCAGACTGGAGAGACGGCCCTCCTTTGCTACGAGATCGTCACTTCGCGTCCATTTTTGACTGGCCGACATGCGAATGTGGGAACCCAGCCGTTGTGCAGTGGTTTGACCATGTGCACGAGGGGTTTACTGGTCGCAGGTTCTACCGATGTCCAGATTACAACGTAAGTTCCTTCCCTCTGCGATATGCTACCGCAAATACAAGTTACTTACCAGTTCTCTTATTTCCAGTTACCAGACATCACGTGCGGTTGGACTTGCTGGATGGATGAGCCATACCCGGCAGCAGCGTACACCTATATAACATACCTGCACGCAAGAATCGATCGCTTGCAGGCTATAGTGGATGCTACAGGAGGGCAGGCGCAGTCAGAAGGCCGGCGGAGGTCCGCGCGGGCTTCCCGGCCTCCTAGGCAATCCATGCCGCCACGTCAATCGCACAACCAGGCAGTGCTGGACCAATACTATCAACCGAATCGATCATGTCAGGACCATACATGTCTATGCGGATGCCACTACCCCGGCACACCCAACGCTGAAGTCCTACGTCGAAGAGCCATCATGCAAGAAACCTACCCGGTATACTATGACATGGAATGGGAAGCGACTACCCGGTGTGCGGCCACTTGGTGTTCATGCTAATGCCACAACCCTTTCACCGGTCCATGGTGACCACCCATGTATGCCGGGTGAAGGTGGCCGACCTGATGCTACCAGTAATGGAAAATATCCCCAATATACTCAGTACGAACTACCGTGTAATGCTAATGTTGGCAATAAAAATTTTCTGAGAGCACTCTATTTTAAACGCTATAACTGCTGTCATGCGAGGAATACTTTGTGACAAGAGGAACATTTATTTTTATAATTCTAATAATACAAATGATGAAAATTAAAATTATGGGCCCTTTTCAGAAAAAATAACAAAATTTTCTCCTTTCCTAAACCCTAATTTCCAACCACGCAGATTCGGTAGACCCTATATATAATATACACTATTCATATGTTCTATACGTACATAAATATTATATATAATATATACTTTTATTTATATTACATATGTTATAATATAACATATCATATAATAGTTATATGTTATAATATATATTGATAATATTTTTATTTTATATGTTATAACTGTTATATATATATAACATATTATTTAAATTAGGTGTCGGCTCCGGTCGCCCGTGGGCTGGGCGATTGCCCATGGGCCGGGCGACCGGAGCGTTGCCCCCCAGCAAGCAACGCCGTTGGATTGGCGTCGAAGGCGGCGGCAGAGAGCGGCGTGGCGCCCATCGCCCATGGCATGGGCGATCGCCCGACCACGAGCGACGGCGCCAAAATGCGATTCATGACAGGCGGACATTTCAAAAATTTTGAATAAAAAAATATATAAAAAAAAATTCCGACTGCTGAGTGTATGGGTTATGGGCCTTATGGCCCTATAGGAATGGACCATGTGACACACGAATAAATAAACAAATAAAATAATGTTTTGTTAATATTTTTCAACTAAACAAATTTAATCTTGTAGTCATACTATAAAAATAATAATAATAACTAAATAAAAACGCTTTAATTTAAAATTATATCTGCTCACACTTCCCAACCATTCTCACATGTAGGTGTATTAAAAAGAAACAACTTAATTCGAAATTCCAGATATTTACATTTCCGATTCTCCAAAAATTTATACTACAAAGAAATTGCATTATTTAAAATTCCATTGCTTACATTTTCAATTTCTCATAAAATTAATATTACAAGAAAAACCCCTATCTTTCTTTCCTTTTCTTTTGTTTTTCACCCTCCACATTATCCGCAGCCAGCCAAGCCCTGCGTGGCAGCTCAGCCTTGACGTGGCCGCCATGCATCTTGCCTGCGTTGGCCGCCGGCCATTGAGCCACGTACGGGAGGCACTCTCCCCACGAGCACCTGCAAAAATCCTAGCAGCTAGCCCACCCTCCACTCTGCAGCCGAAGCACCCAAAACCCAAAAATCCCAGCAGCCAGCCGTTGTCATTGTGTCCCCAAGGACATCGCTGTCGGTTGCCGAGGTAGCTGCGCCCTCTTCCCGCCGAACCCGCCGCCTTGCTGTGCCGCCCGCCGTGGTGGGACGCCGCCGCCGCTGCGCTCCTGCATAGCTGCTGCCGCACGCGTCCTTGCCTTGCACGCCGTCCCAGCTCCTCCTCCACCACGCCCTGCGCCGCCGTCTCCTAGCACCATCGCGCCGCCCGTCGCCGTGGCTAAGATCCGCGAGTCCTCTCTTCACCACCGCCGCCGCCCGACCTCATGGCCGTGCGTCGCTTTTGCCGACGCCGAAGCGCCAGATTCTGCCGGAGACTCGCACCGCTTAGCGCCGCTCGCCCACCAAAGACGCCGCCGCCTCCTCAGCGCCGTCGCTACCCTCCTGCTTGCCTTGCACCGCGCCGCCTCCTAGCGCCGTGCCGCCCGCCCCATGATGGCCGTCGCCACCGCCGCCGACCTCGCCATTGGCGAGCCTCAGCCCGCAACCCAATCCTGCCGTCCTCTTCTTCCTCCTTCTTCCCCTTTTCCTCTCTCTCCCTCTCTTCCTTTCTCTTTCTCTATTGCTCTCTCTAACTCTCTCACCCGCCCTGCTCTTATCCGGTGGAGGACCCAGTTAGTTCAGCTGATAGTGGGCTGCAAGCTACAGTTTTTTTAAAATTTATTTCCTAGAATTTCCATTAGCCTCAAACTTCAATCTTTCGTATCAGATTCATCCGAACTCCGATTCCGGCGATTCAAATTTCTAAAAATCCAGAAAAATCATATCTACCTACTTTAGTTTTTGTATAATTTCTAAAAATTATATTGCAATGCATATTATTTATTGGTTGTTTTTCTTCGTTTTGCGTGCGATAGATCATTCGGGCGCTGAAGGAGATTTTCTCGACGCCGTCGACGCACCGGAAGAGCCCGACTACCCCGAAGGCAAGTCTTTCCCTTAGAATTCCCAATTTTATAGCTTTACCCGAAAATGATTATGTTGATTAAAACGGCGTATGCGTATGAATGAGTAGTGTTACCTAATGCATGTGTTCATTCAATATATGCATCTACTGATAAACCCTTATCCCTAGGGTAACTTATGTTCATATCACCCATTGTTTCAAATAATAGATGCTTAATATTGCTCAGTTAGATATTCGGGGATCCAATCCCAAATATTGAACTTAGCTAGGAATGAAATCAAGAGACTTGATGAGTCGCTTGTGTTGGGATTGGGAATTCGATTAATTCATTTTAATTAAAATTTGACAAACTAATAAATGGGATCGGGAGCGGATGGATTGTAAGGTGGGTGCATTTGAGCACGAGAGTCGGGTTTGTGTTGGTTGCCGCTCCGAGAATAAGGACCGAGCCATGTGATTACTTTATTGAGTATTTACCATGCGACCGCAAGCCCGGTATGGGACGGGCCTAATCTAGAAGAAGAGAAATGTCGGGGTTACTCACTGTCCTTGCACGGTGGATGAGTACAGAGAGAAACATCACCAGGGTATTGACAGAGACTTGTGCGGAATCATTTCTCTGGGTACCTGTGTGAAGCAGGTACGACCGTGTTAAGCCCGAGGTTAATTTTCTGAAGGGTTTTGTTATAATATCCTTTGACGGGAGGATATCGTATCTTGCGGGTAAAACGTACAACTTCTGCAGAGTAAAACCTTTTGAATGGCCGTGCCCACGGTTAAGGGCAGACAAGGTGGGTTTCACATTGTAGCATCATCATTCTTAATATGACATGGGTAAGGTTATTCCGGCGTAAGTGCCGTTGCTAGATGAGAATCATGAGTTTGATATATTAGAATTGAGATTTGAGAATTGAGGGATGAGATTATGAGCTGAGAATTATGAGATTGAGAACTTGAAATCTGAGGATGGAAATTTTATGATATTACTGTGATTTTGAGACATTATATTTATTTATATATGTTTCTTAAATGCTTTCACAATTTTAGGTGAAATGCTTTTATGCAAATTAACCATCAGCTTTCTAGTATGAGCCTTAACGTAGCCCTTCCCAGGAGGGACTTGCTAGCAGTCATATGCTAACCCCGCTTGTTATGCAGGGCTGTTCATTCAATGAGCAGGTCAAGAATACGAGGACACGCAGGATAACGTTGAGTTCTTCCCGGATGATGCTTCGGACTACTAGCCGTTTCCTACTCAGCGTGTTCCTGTGGCCGTGATGGGACACTACTTTTGGTTATGATCTTTTGCTTTGCTTAAACAATGTTTTGTATTTCTAAGCTAATGTAATATAATACTCCGCCGCACTCTGAACTACTTTATTAGCTAATGCAGCTCTGTTTTGGTATCATGATTCTGTTTCACTGTGGGTACACTGATCCTTGGGATTCATACCAGTAACACAGAGAGGTCCGGTTTGGTAAAAACCGAGGTCCCGTAGACCAGGGTGTCACTAATCGGATAGTGGTCTTTCCAAATAGATTCGAATATTCATCAATTTGAATACTTCCAAAAAGATTTGAATATTCATCGATTCGAATACTTTCAAATACAAATACAGGCATCACTCAATTATTCAAAAAAAGTCTATTTTACGGTACAAACTACATTTAACAGCCCTATCTATCTTTAACAGGTCATTTAACACACTTAATGATTTTGATGATGTGGCATTTGGTTTTATCCATGTCACCCGCATACATGCCATAGTTAGTGATTTTCAGACAACAGAAATTTTAAAAAAGACTTTGGTGCGTAAGGATCACAAAAAATAATTTTAGAAATTTTAATTTAAATATCCTAAACTACAATTTTTAAATTAATTCAAGAAAAAAATTTTGAAACTTATTTTGAAAGCATTAAACTTTTAAAACATGATAGTGCGGGTACTAAAATATTAATTCACCTGTATTAATTTGGTTTCAAATTAGATGACCGGAGTAGTACAGGGTAGCCGGTGGGTGAACAGTGCATTCATGCCGGGTTGGTGTCGTGTTCGCTATAGGCTGAGTTGGCGACGTAGTGCCATAGTGAGGGTGATGACCGATGTAGTGTAGGGTGGCTGGTCGGTTGAATGCAATCACACCGGATTGGCGACATGTTCGGCTATAAGATGAGTTTGCAGCATAGCGTCTAGGTGTGCTTGGTGCATTGCATTATTTTTTGACTGTATTTACTTTTTTAAATGGAATGACAAATCTCTTGCCCTTTTACTTAAAAATATATTTATAGGTTGCATACCTATTATTGTGGTCAGGCTATGACCTATAAATAGTTTTCGTATTTATATTTTCTTGTTTCATCAAGAAAAAAATCACAGCCATCAAAGGCACCTAGCACATTGATTTTTTGGATCACCCCAAACACAAAGTTTTTGGGACATTTGACAATATGCCCCAAAATACTATTCAGGCCCACCTGTCATAGACACATAAATGGGGCATATTATCAATTTTCACTCAACTTTGGGGGTATACTGTCAATTTTTCCTAAAACGCTTTAGGATGCATGATCCAATTGATACGAAAAATCAATTCGCATTAAACGGTATGACTCAAAAAACATGTGTATTGTAAAGTGATTCCAAAAATATTGTCATGACATCCACTGTAAAACACTAGCATTGCAATTGCTAGCTCCCCAACACATTGCAAACACATAAATCTTTAGGATGCATTGTCCAACTGATTTGCATATCAATGAAAATTAATTCCCATTAAATGGTGTGACTCAAATACCATGAGTATTGTAAAGTGATTCTAAAAATAGCGTCAACTTCGGTTGTGAAGGAAGCAATTAATATCCAAGATCAGGATAAACAAACAAGGTCATGTGCTGGCACAAATAGATTCTAGAAACAATGGTTACAAATTCAATCAGCTACCTTTACCGTATCCAAAAATAAATCTGAAAAAAACTCACCAAACTAAGAGAAATCACTGTTGACATGAGTGTGTAACATCTTGATGAGTTTGACACCGCCTAGCGCTGACAGGCGAGCTAGCGTACCTGTCGAACCCCTGGGACGTCGCTCACGAAACTCGGGTGTCGGATGGTGAGCAACCAACCGTGTACGCACATTGGCCACCGCACTTCAGAGGTGGTCAGATACTCAAGTGTTTGTTGGCCATGGGTAGCCTATAGTTCAAACTCGGATTCAAATAGGAGGTGTACGTTCATGCTACAGTACCTTGGATGATCCACATTTTCGGATGAGACGCTGATAAGCATTAATGGACTTTGAGTTTCGATACTTAAAAAGTCTCTCATAGTGATAATGGATGGGTTGGAAACTTGAAGTACCTTATGTTTATGTGGGCAAATCAGACATTAGCAAGAGGTTAGAGGTGTTGGATGATCCAGATAAATGATAACTACGTCACCACTATAACTATGCACTTTCTAATGGTAAAGATAAACTGTAACCTATATAAATTAGTCCAATATATTATTTTCATCTAAAGAAATATGAATTCACACTAAATTATAAATATCGGCCCAACTAGTTAGCCATATACTAGAATAAAAATGTGTAATTGCTTAATCAAATTCGAATACAAGTAGTGCGGATAAAATATTATTTTGAATGGCAAAAGTTCGTATCATATCCATATGGGATCCTGATATGGATAGGGGAGAAATCGTTAATCGGATGAATTTTTGCTTCCCGTGTCTTGTACCAACGAGATTCAGATGCCGGATGCGATTGATACCTTTGTAGTATGGACTACATCTGCAAGGCAGGCTTCACATGTTTCTCTTGAGCGTGGTCAGGTTGGAAGCAATTGTTTGGAGATTGTGTCATTTCTTGATAGATTCTTTGCTTAAATCATTTGATCTTCTTTTAAACGCTTTCACTTTTCGAAGCCGTTTATTGAAAATCTCAAGTCACGAGATAAACATTTTCAAATCCAGATTCGATTATTAGGCCCCGTTTGGCACAACTCCAGCTCCACCAAAATTAGTGGAGTTGGCGGAGCACCCTATTTTTAATTCCAAAAATTCATGAAGCTAGAGTTGTGAGTAAATTGAGAATGTTTATGTGAGTCATCTTATTTATATTTTAAACTAAAAATATAAACTTAAGTCACTTTATTTTAACCTATTAGCTCTATATCTGAGGTGAAACTGGGAGCTGGAGCTGGGACAAACGGTACCTTAGTTTTGGCTTGTCATAGCCACTTTCCAAAGCTTTTAAAGTTTAATTTCAATCAATAACAAATAATTTCAGCATCGGAGAAGGCCAGCAAACGCCCTTGTGATTAATTAAGGTATACACCGTTCCGTGCGTTTCCTCGTTTGTTATCCATGAGGTGATTCCAAAAATAACATGTACAACATCACCATATATCCCTACCAGTGACCATACATTTCTTTGCGGGTCAGAATAAAGCACCACCACTATCAAGCAGATATAACAACCAAGATCATGAGGACCAACCACATGGTGAAATTGGCACTTGCCCTTGCGATCATGCTATCCTCAGGTATAGGCTACGACGAATGTATAACGAATTCGACGCTCTTCTCATGGTTTTTCTGATGGATAACTGAGATCTACAACTACAAGGTGTCTCGACCAAGTTGTCCGCGGAGGGCACCCGGTTGCGCCTCGACGAGGTAACCTGCGACACCATCGTCCTCCCGCCGGCGGAGTGTGACACCAAGTCGTGCGCCACGGTTTGCACCAAGGAGCACGGCGGGCGCGGCGTCTGCGACTTCGACGGGTGCGTGTGCACCATCTGCACCGTGCCAGTGCCCCCGGTTTCTTCTCCAGCTAGGCCACGAGTGAATGTCATCGATTTTAGAGATGCTATGTGATAGCCTCCTGATTGATTTGCTAGTTTGCTGATGCAAAAATAATAGGAGCATCATCATGTAATAATGTTGCTTGTTGACTTCCTGAAACGTGAACGCCGAGTTGATTGTTACCTTGCGGGAAATGCTGTCTTCCGATTCAAATTCAGATCATATCTTGCAAATAAAATTCAAATACGAGGATGACACCGGCCTCCTCCTCACCGGAGTCAGAGGCGATCTCCTCCTCCTCCTTGTTGCCCTCGTCGTTGGAGCCTTCGGACGAAGACGACAGCGGCGATAATGGGGAGTGGGGCGGAGACAAGGAGACGGCGACGGGCAAAACGACCATGGAAGTCGGAGATGACGACACCGCGACTAAGGAGATTGAGTGGGCAATGACCACGACTACACAATGGCGACGACCACGGCATATGCGGCGGGGCTACGACGGCGTTAGCGCCGACGACCACAACAAATACGACAGAGACGACAACAATATTTCGACAGCTGAAGTTGGATCAAATAGATTGGCAAAGTTGCGTCGACAGTGGACTGAAGCAAGTATATAGAGTAGTTAGCACATCGGGAATGGCAAAGGGTTTTGTGCGCGAAATACATTGGAGACTAACGTTATTTGTACTAGTTCTAATTAATAACCGACATAAATAAAGATTATCCGTACCAATTCTATTTGTGTTGGTTCGTAATTAAAACTGACATAGATAATTTAAATATTTGTGCTATGCCGATTATTAAATACCGACTAACACATATAGTTGATTATCTTTGTTGGCACAGATGAACTCTTCTCGTTCACTTAAGATATAAACTGGTATATATGACATGATGTATATGATATGTTTTGTTGTAGTGTTGAAATGATGGTCAGATCTGCTAGAGATGGGAACGAAGATGAGCTCAAGATCTAAGAGGCGTGGGTACCGGGAAGGCCGTCACTCATGGGAACTGGGAGCGTGGGACGTCGGGAGGGCGGTGGTCGTGTAGTAGGCTACACTGGACTGGGGCACTGGGCTGCATCCGTGGTGTTTTGTGCTGTGGTAATTAAGCTAGTCGTGGCCAAACCGAGCAGCTCGAGCTTGCCTCATTTCCACTAGAGTTTTAAGGCTGCGCTCCAGTTTTCCATCCAGCCCTATCTATGGTTCCAAGTTCCAACTCCATGGAGAGCAATGTGGGTCTGTGTTTGAAGTATGACAACTAGTGCAATGTGCTTATGCATATGTGCTTAACAAGATAGAGCATATCACATTACTAAGCATCTATATATAAAAAAAATCTCTCTCTCAATGCAAAGAAGCTAATGTTACAACCTCTTCTAAGCACCTATGAAGCATAGATGCTTGCATTGGTCTTTTCAGCTTAAATTAAAATTAAAAGTTACAACCGGAAATTTATCATTTTTATGCAATTGGAATTTATCATTTTTATCACTTTGTAGCATTTATTAAGACTTTTAATGGTTTTTCTCAAAACTTCAAAAACTTTTTTAATAATTTTTTAGGCTCTCCAAATCTCCAATCGAGGGTCCACAACCTTTTTAAATTATAATCTACGTCTGAATTAAGTTGAACAATAAGGCCTTAAAAAATCATTTTGAGAGTTTTGAGAAAAACCACTAAAAGGCCTAAAAAATGGCTACAACGTACTACAACGCTTGATTAATACAAAAATAAGAAAATTTCAACTATATCTTTTAATTTTAATTTAAGTGCAAGCACCTCCATAGCTAAGCACTTATCCACCATACGTGACATAAAAACTGATTTTTTTTCCTAAGCATCTCTCTAAGCACACTATATTGTACATGACCTTATGCACTATCATCGCAGATGCATCTGAATTATTCCACGGCCATCATGGTTTTAAAGAAAAGATATCCACAGCCATGAAAGCCACCTAGCACATTGATTTTTAGATCACCCCTACACATAAATCTTTAGATGCATGATCCAATCGATTTGCATATCAAGCAAAATTAATTACCATTAAACGGTATGACTAATAGCATACGTAATGTAAAGTGATTCTGAAAATAGTGTCCACTATAAAACCACCGGCATTGCAATCGCTAGCTCTCCCCCAAATTGCAAGCAGCCATTACCGTCAACAACAAACACTCTTATCAGAGTCTTGTTACTGTCTGACATCAGAACAAACAGAGATCGATGAGGACTACTCGTTGCCTGCTAGTTGCCATTGCCTTCCTCGTGCTATCATCAGGTACTTCTATCCGAACTGCAATGTATGCTTCTTCTCTATGTAAGTTCAGCAAAAGATTAGAACTCCTAATGATTCTTTTGATATCCATAGGAATGATGGGGAAGGCTTCTGCAGCCCTAGGCCCGGGTTGTAGTTCGATAATCATGTATCCAGGCAAGCCATGCAACCCCTAGAAGTGGGGAAATTTCGTCGATGGACACCCAATTGGATAGCCAGTTTAGGAACAACACTCAATTCATCTCAGTTCCATAAAATACCATCTGGCTATCCAATTTCCTCAAGATTTGACACTTAATTTGGTCATTTTTCCTCGGTTTTTCTAAAAAGGACTAGATTGCCCTCAGTGGGCCCGCATGTCAGCCACCTCGACATGCCAGATCTACCAGCTCGCGCTACTGCTGGCCGACTCTGCAGGCTCGGCCCCTTCGACGCCAACGTGCAGGACCTCGACGCCGACGTGTAGGTACACGGACCGCACGACCCTCCCGGCTGCCATAGACGCCGCCGTCGCGCCGCGCCGCGCCGCCTTCCGCCGCCGTCGCACCACCACCATGCCCTCGCCCGAGCCATGCCGCCGAAACACCGCCGCCGAGTCCGCCTCCGCGCGTCGACCACCAGAGGTCCATGCCCTGCAGCCCGCCATCAAGTCGTCCGCCTCCCGGCGGCGACGGTCGACGCCACTAGCTTCGGGCTGCAGGCGCGTAGGCCTCGCGGGCGCTCATCTGGGAGCACGCAGGCGTAAGCGCTCCCCGTCGCGTCGCGGCGGCGGCGAAGCACGGCTAGTGGCGCCGGGCGGCCGAGCCGTGGTCTTCGCCAGAAATCGAAACCTCCGACGCCTCGACGACGAGCCGCGCATTCCACCCGCCGGCCATCGTGGAGACGAGCTCGGCGACGCCCGCCGACCCGGCGAGGTCGTGGTCGGCCTCGGCGATCGCCCGGACGCCGTCGATGTAGGCCTTGGACGCCGTCTCCGGGCACGACACGAGCTTCTCTTGGCGCCTCCTCCCCGGAAGGAAAGAAGACGACTTGGAGCAGATACAAGTATGCATCGGTGTTGACAATGGGGGAGCTGGGGGCGCGGTGGATGCTCCCTTCCTCTGACGAGCAGGCCCCATAGGGGTAGTTTGGGGATTTATGAAAAAAGCTAGGCAAAATGTCAAAACTTAAAGAAATTGGATAGCCAGATGGCATTTATGGAATTGAGGTGGATTAGATGTTATTTCTAAACTGGCTATCGAATTGGGTGTCAATCCGCGAAATTTCCCCCAGAAGTGTGCAGCGGATTGCTTCCAGCAGTATCACGGCATCGGAAGGTGCTTTAATCCTCCTATTGGATGTGACTGCGAGGCTTTCCGGCTCCCTCGCCCTCCTCCACCACCAAACTAGATGAACTAGCTAGCTAGGATTTTTTTTCGCCTCATCATGCATGGCTACTCAAAATAATAACAGCGATATAATGGTACGGTGTAGCGGCAAGATGGTTTAAAGCATAACAATGATACAAGAATTCACTGGTGTTTCTATTGTTACAAGATCTATTTTATACCTTTTTACTTCTCTGAAAGAATCGTGGAAAGAGACTAATAGGCAGACGCTATGAATTCCATTAATACTGGATATTAAATAGGAAACAGTAAATACTAAATATTGATTAGCAGGTATCGACCTCGTTGTGAAGGAGGCAATTAATCTCCAAGGTCAGGATACATGAACAAGGTCATTTGCTGGCATGCATGAATGGATTCTACAAAAATAAGTTTTCCCCCAAAAATCTACCAAACTAAGAGAAATAGCTGTTGACATTCAGGTCAGTTAGTAATAGTATCCCTTTTCCAATGAGAACAAGCAAGCGTAAATCGAGAACACTGATCGGCGTTGGCGAACGCGCCAGGCGCTAGCGTACCAGTCGGATCCCCCGGACGACGCTCGCCCATCTCGTGACTTGGAGCTTCTCTTCAGCTTAAATTAATATTAAAATCTACCGTCATAAACCATACGTTTTCGCATTTTATAACTGGTATTTAAAAATCTTATTATTCCTTCTCAAAGATCTTAAAATCAGTTTTTAACAAAATTTCTAGCTTAAACTCATAACTTTTCAGATTTTAAAATTTACGGCTAGGTTGGATCATCTCCGATCATATTTCCTTCATTTTGTTCCATTCTCCATTCCCTATCTCTTATTCTTTCTCTACATTTTTCATCATTTCCAACCCATCCTTTTAAATGGAATGATACAAGAAAAAGGGGAGCGAATTCCTTTTTAAAATGAATGGAAGAGAGAATCTCTTTCAAAATAGAAAATTTGTTAGAGTGTTGAAAAGAACCGGAGATTCTATGTGTGAAGGGGAAGAGGGAGAATAAAACGGTTGCACATGGTCACAAAGCTAGAGCAAACAAGGAGTCCGCACTCCAGATGTGGCAGGTTGTTTGATGGCCATGGGCAGCCCATACGGCCATATATTAATGGACTTAAAGTTTCTTGATATTGGATGGGTCTAAACTTGAAATTATTTGTGGGCTAAGCAGGCATTAGTGAGAGATGGATCGTACCGTACGCTTTATATTAGGCTTGTAATCAGGCCTTGCCCAAGGCCCAAAATCACCCTCTTCTTTGTTTTTTTTTTTAAAAAGAAACTTTATCCGTGGCATTTGCTTTGTTCAGCAAGGATGGAGGTGGACATCCAGAATTCCAGACCATTGAAGATTTTGTTAGAAAGACCGCAGGGATTTTCCACAATCATATATTACTTTAAAAATATATACACAAGGTATAAGTCGTGAAAACCGAAAGAAACAAACAAAAGGGGAGATAAAAAGGAAGAAACAATTGAAGCTTAGTTTGGCTCCAATGTACAAAGCCATTGATTAATGGCTTCCCTAAAGGATCCACTCCCTCTCGCACGGAGAAGCCACAACAACGAGCAAACCTTTGAGATGGTAACTGTCGTAAGTTAAAAGTTCGATATGAAGATCTTGTCCAACAAATAAAAGATGAGAGCTCCTTATTGAAAGGTCAAACCTTAGAATTACCTCGAGGAAAAGCTCAAATCATAACAAGTCGGTCTTGTGACAACACCGAAATAGGCTTAAGATAAGATTAGACCGCTTCTACAACAGAGCATTGGATGTATAGACAGAGAAAAGTGTCTTCCATATTTAACTGACAGAGAGAACAAACCAAGAGAGATGAAGAAATCACATTGTGATAATAAATCGGCAATCAATTCCAGTGATAAACTAGATGGTGAGATGCTAAAACCAATGTATGTGAAGTCCGGTGAACAATTAGCTTATTATTTTACTAAAGGGTCACGTCCTAACAAGAGAGATGTTTTTTATAGGATGGACATGATTAATATTTTTTTACCTATATTAAGAGACTGCCGAAGATAAGCGGAGATAATATTACTTATCGGCAGTTAGAGATAGAGTTAGAGAGAAGATAAGATTAGCTACTAAATATAGAATTGTGTTTTATGTCTACAAATGAAGAGGTGCAGACTGGATTCCAATATCATATATCATCTCCAGAGCCATCATGTTAAAAAAAAAAGCTCAGAAACCACTGCTTGCACATTATTTTTAGAATCACTTAACGCACTAGTGTTTAGGATGCATGAACCAAATTAATTTACATCAAACAATGCCACTTAAATAGCATGGGTGTTGGAAAGTGATTCCAAATATAGTGTGGCCTCTTCCACTATAAAACTACCGGCCTTGCAATTGCTAGCCTTAGTCAACATTGCAAGCAAGCATCATTGTCAACAGCGAACAGCTGAGAGTTGTTACCGTCGACGTGATAACAGACGATGAGGACTACTCATATGCTGCTGGTTGCCATCGCCATGCTGCTGGTGCTATCTTCAGGTACCAATTCTCTCCGTACCAATGTACGCATGCTTCCCTCCGTAGCTAGAGTTTGCCAAAAACTTTGGAACTCCTAATGATTCTTTTGAGATCAACAGGTATGGTGTGAAAGACTTCGGCAGGCATATTTCCATGTATCCGATACGGCCTGCTCGGTACCCTCCCGTGTGATCTCAAGAAGTGTGTAGCGAGTTGTTCCCAAAAGCATCCTGGCTCCGTTGGCCAATGCTTCGAACCTGTTTATGGATGTATCTGCTCGATTTGCAATGCACCGTCACCTTCCTCCTCTACCATATCGGATGAACTAGCTAGCTAAGTTTTTTTTTTTGCCATCTTGCATGCATGGCTACTCAAAATAATAACAGCCATGTGATCGTGCGGTGTATCAAGGAAAACCGTTTATTCAAAGCGTAATAATGATGCAAGAATTCGGTAGTGTTTTTTGGTTACTTTATGAAACGGGGTCTATTTCATACTGTTTTCTTCCCAAAAGAATCGTGTAAAGAGACTAATATTTCAAAATAGGCAAATGTTATGAATCTTAATAATATTGAATATAAAATAGGAAGCAATAAATTAGTATTTCCAACCCTACTCGACCGTTTCGTTTGGTAAGCTAAAAATAAATTTCTTTTAAAAAAAAACTAAGAGAACGATGTTGATGATCAGGCTAAGGGGTCAGTAACATTATTCTTTTTCAGTATAGAGCGAGGAAGAAGCATGTAACATTTCGATGAGTTTGACTATGCTTACTCGAGGTCAAGGACATCGCCCGACATTAACGAGCGTGCTAACATACCAACGGATCCATCGGACAGCGCTTGCCCACGCGCAGCATGCTGAACTCGAGGGATTGGCGGCTAACCGCGAACAACGTATGTAGGGGTGGCATTCAAGCGACTTTGAGTGGGTTTGGCTTGCCTCTGCTCATTGAGTGAAGATCTTCTAGAAGATCTTAAAATCAATTTTTAGCAATTTTTTCGTGTCTTTCGAAGCTGCCTAAAATAAATCCATAACTTTTCAGATTTTAAAATCTACTGCTGGGTTGAAGCTGTAGCAAAAGAGGAATCCGCACTTCAGATGTGGCAGGTAGCTTGATGGCCATGCGGTAGCCCATTTATTAATGGATTTAGGAGTTTCGACACTCAAAACATTTCTATAATGCTGGATAAGTTGGAAACTTGAAATTATTTATGTGGGCTGAGCAGGCATTAGTGAGAGATTGATCGCACCGTTTCCTTTATATTGGGCTTGTAATCAGGCCTTGCCTAAGGCCGAAAATCACCCTCTTCTCATTTTTTTTTACAAGAAACTTGTCAAGTGCCATGGCATTCACTTTGTTCAGTAAGGATGGAGTGGACATCCGGATCATCCAAGTTTTTTTTAGGAGAAAGACCGCAGGGATTTCCCACGGTGGTCATATATTACTTTAAAATATATCTATACATGGTATATGATAGAAAAATCAAAAGAAATAAACAAAAGGAGAGATAAAAAAAGATGAAGAACAATTGAAGCTTAGTTTGGCTCCAACGCACAAGCATCGAGTAATAGCTCCCACAAATGATTCACTTCCTCTTACACAGAAAAGCCACAACTACAAGCAAACCTTTAAGGTCATAACTGTTGAAGGTTAAAAGTTTGAGATGAAGATCTTGTTGGTTCTCCAAAGCCAAATGTACCAACAAATAAGAGAGGAGGGCTCCTTATAAAAAGGTTGAACCTTAAGATTAGCTCGAAAGAAAACTCAAATCATAATAAGTCAGTTTTGTGACACTATCAGGATAGGCTTGAGGAGAGATCAGACCACTTCTATCACAAAGCATTGGTTGTAGAGATGGAGAAAAGTTTCTTCCTAATTTGACTGAAAAAGAGGACAACCCAGAAGAGATGAAGAGATCGCATTGTGATAATAAATTGTCAATCAATTCCGGTGAGATGCTACAATCAGAGTATGTCAAGCCCGGTGAACAATTAGCTTATTATTTCACTAAAGGGTTACTTCCTTGCAAGAGTGTCACCCTGGGCCAAATTCGCTTAAAGCCAGCTCACATAACGGGCTAGCCCACACATGCATAGCATCACTCTTGGGCTTTCGGTTTCACTTTGCCCAAAAGGGTTAACATGGGGTGCTATGGTTAGGTTTATCAGACATTATATATCGTGCAACTCTCTTTAAATTAGCAAGGTGCTACTTTATTATGAGGATGCCATTATGAAAAGTGGTGGTGATACTAATCCACCACCACCAATCTACATGGGCCACACGGGCCAAAACATTACAACGGGCCGAGGTATTGCACTCACTCCCTTGATGGGTTGATGTCCTCGTCAACACACTGCATATGCGACAAATGTCTATAATCTCTTCTCGGTATGCGACAGCGTGTCCAGTGCCAGTCCATATGCCATATCGTGTGGTCACTCCGGGCCCACACATGTTATGCGCCATATGTCCACGCTACTAAACCCACACGCGCCTGCACATCGAGGGTTGATACTTTGATACCATCTATAACACCTTTGCCCAAATTCGCTTAGAGCTCAGCCCACCTAAGGGCTGGCCACGCATGCATAGCACCAATCTTGAGCTTTCGGCATCGCTTTGCCTAAAAGGGTTAACTTGGGGTGCTATGTTTAGATCCATCAGGCATTATATGCTACTGCAACTTTTTTAGACTATCAAGGTAGTACTATTCCACCACAATCAATCCATATAGGCCATGCACACCTCACATCATAACGAGCCAGGGTATTATACTTACCCCCTAATGGGTTGACGTTCTTGTCAGTACACCGCATACATGACAAATGTCTAGAATCGTCGACCATCATAACAGGCTAGGATGTGAGGTACCACCTTACTAGTCTAGAGAGGTTGTACTAGCATATAATGCCTGATAGACCTAAATATAACACTCCGGATTAAGCCTTTTGGGTAATGCGAGGTTGAAAGCCCAAGAGTGGTGCTATGCATACGTGGGCCAGCCCCTTAGGTAGGTTGGGCTCTAAGCGAATTTGGGATAAGGTGTTACAAAGAGTGATTTTTTTTTAGCATGATGGAGATGATTAATACTTTTGACCTATACTAAGAGAAAATGCTGAAGATAATGGGAGATAAGATTGGTTATTGGTAGTTAGAGATAGATTTGAATTAGAGAGAAGATAAGATTAGCTACTAAATATAGAGTTGTATTAGAAATAAGATTTATGTCTACAAATGAAGAGGTGTGGACTGGATTCCAATATCATGTATCATCTCCAGAGTCATCATGTTAAAAAAAAAAGCTCAGAAACCATAGAAACCGCTGCTTGCACATTATTTTTAGAATCATTTAACACATCAATGTTTAGGATGTGAGCCAAGCTAATTTCCACTAAACATTGTGACTTAAATAGCATGTGTGCTGTAAAGCGATTCCAAATATAGCGTGGTCTCTTCCACTACAAAACTACCGGCCCTTGCAATTGCTGCTCTCGTCAACATTGCAGGCAACCATCATTGTCAACAAGAAATAGCTCATTCGAATCTTGTTACCGTCGACGTGATAAAAAACGATGAGGACTACTCATGTGCTGCCGGTTGCCATCGCTATCCTGCTGGTGCTATCTTCAGGTACTAATTCTCTCCGTACCAATGTATGCATGCTTTCCTCCGTAGCTAGTTTGCCAAAACTTAAGAACTCCTAATGATTCTCTTGAGATCAACAGGTATGGTGGGAAAGACTTCGGCAGGCATATTTCCATGTATCCGACACGCCCTGCACGATACCCTCCCATGTGATCCCAAGAAGTGTGCAGCGAGTTGTTCCCAAAAGTATCCTGGCTCCTCCGCCCAATGCTACCAACAAGTTTATGGATGTATCTGCTCGATTTGCAATGCGCCGTCTCCTTCCTCCTCTACCAAACCGGATGAACTAGCTAGCTAGGTTTTTTTTTTGCCATCATGCATGCATGGCTACTTAAAATAATAACAGCCAAGTGATGGAGCTGTGTATCAAAAAAACCTTTTGTTCAGAGCATAACAACGATGCAAGAATTCGGTGGTGTTTTTCTGGTTACTTCATGAAACGGGATCTATTTTATACGTTTTCTTCTCAATAAGAATCACGTAAAAATACGTTAAAAAAAGAATCACGCAAAAAGACTGATAATTTAAAATAGGTAAATTTTATGAATTCAAATAATCTCTACTAATAAAACCGCTTGTAGCAAGTGACGGTAAGTTCGCTTCAAAATTTGAAATCCCACCGGTTAGCATGCTGCAGTCGGTGGTCGAAACAACCTATCCTACAATTGCGGCGCTTCCCGTTCTCGACTCCGCCTCCACTCACGCCTCCAACTCCCACGCAGCTGCTCCCGTACTGATCCTAATATTGTGGCGCTTCCCGTCATCGACTCTGCCTACGCGTCCACTCGCCTCCCAGCTGGACGGACATACCGCTGCCCGGGCCTCCCTCCCTTATCTTCGCCTCACCAGCCATCCGGGGATCCCGCGGCCGTCCATGCGTCGGCCATCCGGGGACTGTGGTGCCGGCGCCACCAGTTGTCGTCGCGACGCCTACTCTGCCGCGGCAGACGACGATCCTAAGTGTAAGCCCTTCTGCTCCCTGTCCCACCGGCTACTTCTCTCTGTGCTCGCATGCATGGTGTTCATGGAATGTGCTATAGTTATCCGTCCTCTTGCTCCCATCCGCTGCCTCTCCTATTCTGTTCTAAATTTGGGTTACAAGTGTAACAAAAGGTAAAACTAAAAATGTCCTATTCTACTTGTAACAAGTTGTGCTGCAGGATTTCTACCTCAACCTAACGCGATATTGCAAAGCATAATTCAGAAAATTGTGAGATCCATATGCCACAAGCTGTATTATAGCTGACTTTTTTTTCTCGCAAAACTAAAGCAATTTAATTATGAGATGCTTTGTTTGTAATGGGCAGGACCAGCAACATTGAGCAGGCATCTATTTTTTACGTATTTGAATGCCTGATAGGCTGAACACCACTTAGATATTTGGAGCACAGTTCCTGTACAAACAGTTGTGCATCTCCTGGTGAGAGAGCATCCGTTTCCTACAATATGTCGAACATAGGATACATTGGCAAAAATTTATCATGACTGAAAAGGACATGGAACCAAGTTGAAATATCCTTGATGTTTTTTTGATCATCTGCAGTATTGAAATCAAAACATCTCTAGCATACAGAAATTAAGACATGACAACATACCTGAACTCTTTGAATCCGTAGCAAATAAAAAATTCGAAGAAATGATCCACTTCTATGAGCCTCCTTTAATTTGTTGCGTGAAAATAAAAAAAAGTTGGAAATGAGCTGTTGAACAACGTGGAGCCAAAGCACAACATATATCCAAAGAAAGGTAGAAAAGGACAAATACAGATGAGCTAAATTTATCAAAGGGTTGATCCTGATACACAGACTGACAGACATGTACCCCTAAAAAAAGTGTATGAAAAACTTACATTCTCGAATTCGATTAAAAAAAACTTTATGTTCTTTCCAAGTTAGAGGGAGAAAGATATTAATCCAAATTTATAAAAGATGTAAACAATAAGATCCATTAATTAGTTGGTGATATTGAGGCAATCTTCATCATTAAGCACTGATAATGACATTAGGAAAAGTGTCATTGCGTTAATAATATAATATAATCTACACTGTGACGTCGACTTGCTGCTCCTACGCCCCCCCAACTTGCGGCGATGACGACAACGACTACCGCCGCACCCACTCGTTGCTCCGGCAACAACGACAAACCGCGACCTTCGCCAAGACATTGAAGCTCGGTGACAGGAGCGAGAAGAAGATGAGAGACGTTACCATGATGACGATAAAAGAGGTTTCGGTCGAAACCGTGACAGCCGATTTTCTAGGCCAGCTTCTCGCGCGCACGACGCCGAGGATAGCCGCGCCGACTTCCTAGGCCAGCTTCTCGCTAGCACACCGAGTGCATTATATGGCTCGGCTGTATGCCTACGTCAACTCAGCACGGCTTCACACCAACGTCAGCGCCCTGAGCGCAACTTTCGGCACGGCTGCATATCTACACCAGCACCCCAAGTGCATTATACGGCTCGGCTGCATGCCTGCGTCAACTTCGGCATGGCTATATGCCAACGCCATCCGTCGAGAGCAATCAGGGGTCGGCGCGAGGCCATGAGCTCTCACATCGGCGCACCCATTGTGCGCTCTCACGCGCCATCCGCAAAAACAATACAGTGAGTAAGCATGCCTCATGTTAGGCCACTAGTTGGTGATCACCAAGGGAAATCAGATGCTGAAAGCTATTAAGGGTTCAGGTTCCGAGGATACGCTCATTGAGCTGCTTGCCCTACACCATTAGTTATGGGTGCACTCGGTTAAACCTAATCCTGTGATATGCCTCATGCTAGGTCAATTGTTGCCTCATGTCAGGTCAATTGCCGGTTACTGCACAAGTCAGAATTGGATATCACGAACGGGTTTCGAGATGACCACTAGGCTAAGCCCTAGGTATGCTCTCCATGAGCCACAAGCCGGATCCGACATACTGGGCCGGGTACTGCCATATACCGGTACACCCTCCGGGGTCAATTGCCATATTTAATACACTTAGTCTGGGTACCACAAGAAAACTAAAAAGAGATTCGAATGGGTCTCCCAACTTGGCACGGCTGCACGTCTACGCCAGCACCCCGAGTGCATTATACAGCTCGGCTGCATGCCTACGTCAACTCGACACGGCTTCACGCCAACGCCAGCGCCGGCGCAACCTTTGCACGGCAGTACGCGTCTCGCCAAAGACACCGAGTGCATCATACGGCTCATTGCATGCCTCGTCAAACTTCGGCGCGACCAGCGCCAACGCCAGCGCTCGGCGCAACCTTGACTGCAGTACAAGCGCCTCGCTAGCACCGAGTGCATCATACGACTTCATTGCATGCCTCGTCAAACTTCGGCGCGACTTCACGCTAACGCCAGGCGCCCGGCGCAACCTTTGCACGTTGCCGTCTCTCACGGCACCGAGTGCATTACGGCTCATTGCATGCCTCGTCAACTTCGGCACGGCTTCACGCCAACGCCAGCGCCGGCGCAACCTTTGCACGCAGTACGCGTCTCGCCCGGCACCGAGTGCATCATACGGCTCGGCTGCATGCCTACGTCAAACTCGGCACGGCTTCATGCCAACGCCAACGCCCCGAGCGCAACCTTCGGCATGGCTGCACGCCTACACTAGCACCCGAGTGCATCATACGGCTCGGCCGCATGCCTACGTCAAACTCGGCATGGCTTCACGTTAACGCCAGCGCCCCGAGCGCAACCTTTGGTACGGTTGCACGTCTACGGCAGCACCCCGAGTGTATTATACGGCTCGGCTGCATGCCTACGTCAACTCGGCACGGCTTCACGCCAACGCCACCGTCCCAAGCGCAACCTTTAGCGCGGTACGCGTCTCGCCCGGCACCGAGTGCATTATCGGCTCATTGCATGCCTACGTCAAACTCGGCACGGCTTCACGCCAACGCCAGCGTCCCGAGTGCAAACTTCGGCACGGCTACAAGCCCACATCTGCGCTTCAAGCCTACAAGGTGATACGCCCGGGGGCTAAAAGCTCAAAAACAAGGACGACATCATCTTCTGCAAAGCAGCTAAGTTTTTCATCATCATAATCTTTTCACATATAAACTCGTGTTATTTCTTGACTTACTACTTGGTTGAATTCCAACAAAGCAGTAAGTCGGGGGCTACATATAATTGTATGCACTTGCGTGCACCCATCTTTTCTATAGTTATTTTTTGCTTTTATTACTTAGTGATTTAAGTGAAATCCGAGTGTGCTATAATTCTGAGTAGTGAAGCTCTGAACCTATAACACGACGAACTCTACGTCACCCAAACGCGTGGCTAGGATAAAAAGCCATGTACCAACTCCCTACACTCGGGGGCTAGACTAGTCGGGCAGAGTGCATAACAAAAGGAAGAAAAACGACTCGGACTAACAAAAATCATCAAGTAAGAAAAATAAAAAATGGCTATTTCGCACATAAAGATAGTCGGATTTTATATCCGACCAAATGTTTTTCAGATACTGCCTAAATCCTACATGTACATGTTACAGGGGGTTCAAGGAAGTGTTTACGCTACAAGCACCGACCATGGCACAGTTACGTGTCAACACTCGCGTCCCGAGCGCAATATACGGCATGGCTCCACGCCTACGCCAACTTTGGTACGGCTGCACGCCTACACCAGCACCCTGAGTGCATTATATGGTTCAGCTGCATGCCTACGCTAGCGCCCCAAGTGCAAACTACGGCTCGACTTCTCGCGCACTGCGCCGTGGACAGCCACGCCGACTCCTACGCCGACTCGCTGCTCCGGCAACGACGAGGACGGCCACCCCAACTTGCGGCTTCTCGCGCACTGCGCTAAGGACAACCGCGCCGCTTACTACGCCGGGTTCTCGCGCATTGCGCCGAGGACAGCCGCGCCGATTACTTACGCCTTCTCACATGCTGCTGGCGAGGGCGATTCGCGTCGACATTATACTCACGCCGCGACGTCAACCATCGCGCCAACTTTTAGGACTCCAAGAAATTGGGTTGGGAGTCACTCGGAGATTTCAACGTGCAAAGCTCTCTTGAGCCCTTCACAGCCTCCTTGCATGCCAATGGAGCACTCGGCATAGAGAAGGTTCCAGTCGGAGTACTCGACTTGAAGTATGACTCGGTCGACACACATCCGAGAAGGCATCAACTCAGCTGTAAAGCACTCAGGGGCTACTGTGGATAACATGGTCCCCGGTATCCTCACGGAAACAAATTAGACGGACCACCTCACGGAGCAGGGTCACGCCTACCATCGAGAAGACAGGCCTGTCCGGCATGAAGACCCAACTTGTATCACAAGAAAGGCACAGTTGTAATCCGGTACTTACGTACTCGGCAAGAAAGGATAGAGATAGACTTCCTATCTCTATCCCCAGTTTCCATAACCAACTAGGATACTTATCTGTAACCCTACCTCCCTCCACTATATAAAGGAAGGCAGGGGCCCCTAGTTCGTGAGGACAAGAGGAGAGGGGAGGAGAGATCACATCGATCCATAGCCATCCTCAACATTGATATATCGAGATCAACCCCAATACAATCCACGAGCATAGGAGAAGGGTATTAACTCCACCGCAGAGGGTCCGAACCTGTATAAATCTGTCTCCTATGTTACCATCGGGTTTCGGTCTTACGCATAGCCCATAAAGTATATTGCCGACATAATTCGTCGATAGTATCTACTCATTGACAAAAAGTAGATGCGGACATGTATACCTATTTCTAGGGGACGTCCAAAGAAAGAAAAGAGAAAAAGTGCATCCTACCTCAACAAACAAAATAAAGAAGAAACCACCCACGCTGAATTTCCTTGCTATCCCGAGAGCCTCCTCAGGTTCAAGCTCTTGAGCTATTTTTCTACTCTGGCTAGAATAAATTGTAACTATGAGATCATGTGATGAGGTATTGACATATTTTTTTTTATGTTTGACCTTGTGTTTATTGATCCATGCATGTTTGCAAGTTTTAACTTATAGGGCATTTGAATAAAAATTAGAATTTCTAGAGGAGTGATGCAACCTGAGGTCCGGCGCGATGTGTTGAGGCAGACCGGGTGCGGTCCGGCACAGTGCTATGGCGGACAAGGGCTCTCTGGACCATGGTTCAGCGGGTGCAGTTCATGGTGGACCGGGTGGCGGACCAGACACCTCCCTGGTCCGGCGAGGTGAGTCTGGTTCGGCTCCCCATACATGCAGTCCAGCATGTGTGTGGTTGAGCTGGACCAAGGTATTTTGTGCTGATCGGGGCATGCAGCTTGCGGTTTTCTATATTTTTTAAGGTCTTTTCATACTTGAAAAATTAAGTGTTATATATAAAAGTTGTAGAGAATTTCATGATACATCTTTCTCATGTGGACAACTTTTCCATTTGAGCAACAAAAAATTCATAAAAAATGTTGAAGCGCATTGTTGTGTAAGGACTTATGAGTTTGTGGTCATTTGTGTTAGTATTGCTAAGTGCTTTGGTTTGCATGTGCTTTATGTCATTTTCATGATGGTTTGATGCAGTGTAGGTGTTTATGGGCTAATGTGGATCAAGTTGAGAGATACTTGTTTCCGGAAAAATGGTTTGCTCGTTTTATGTGCGCAGGTGCCTAGAGTGGATTGACGTCGGCGAAGGGCATCGAGCATGTGGATGGGTGATTCTCGGTCTAGGTAATCAAGTGTTCGTGTGAGTAGATCGGAGAGGGGTCTAGGCACATGGACGAAGGAGATTGGACGTGAAGACTTCGAGGTGCGCAAGCTGAAGCGGTCTAAGGGGAATTGGATGCGTGGCAGACTTGGCGGGCAAGGAAGTGGAGAACAGCGGTTTTGGAGAAACCGTGACGCAATGGATAAGTGGTTTAGGTTTGTTTCAGCTT
Organism: Olyra latifolia; assembly: GCA_036346145.1. NCBI lineage: Eukaryota > Viridiplantae > Streptophyta > Magnoliopsida > Poales > Poaceae > Olyra > Olyra latifolia. The sequence goes on from CM070524.1 coordinate 5,133,067, forward strand.
GAAGAGGAAATTGGATCGAAACGACTTACTGGGTGTCATGTACGACCCGCTTTGAGAAGCGTGCCATAAGAGAGAGAAATCGGTGTCTCATCGGGTTTCGTGTGAGCCCATGTGTAATGAGAAAAATCCTAAGTGGGATGGCTGGTCAAGCCTCCACTATATAAGAGGCTCATGAGAGGCTTTTGTTCAGGCTCGAAGGAAATAGGTTTAGACAAATCACTCAAAGTTTGTTGGAGATGGGTTTGTATTGATCCTCTCCAATCATTCCTCTATAATCATTTCTCATTAATCATCAAAAGGCTTCAACTCATGGTTTGAATTTCGTGGTCTTTTATCTCCGGTTTGTTTAGGTCTTGTTCTTGAGTGTTCTTGACTTGAATCCTTGGAAATCTTGTTCCTCTTATTTTGAATGAGTTTCTTCTATGCTTTAACATCACAATACGTATAGAAACACATATAGAATCAACTCATCCAAGTAGCCTACACAGTTTAGCCATGGATTAAAAAATTACATTTTTTCCTGATTTATGACCTAGGCTTTCAAAAACACAAAAAGGTTGAGTTTTTAGGACCTATAGATTTGATTGTTGGGTGGAATAGGTATTAGACATTCTAAGGAAGTTATGTTTCAAATTTGTGCTTAATCAGACGTTCCAATCAAGAATTACATGAAATTTCGTTTTATCTCAGTCTGTAAATAGTGCACGGTCCGGCACAAACCCTCTCTTGTCCAGCACAACACTAGGCCTGGTTAGGCACGGGTTCCGAAACGAGAGAGAGGGAGGGAAGGCTAGTTTCTAATTTCGATTCAATCTCTAGATGATTTATTCTTGTTAGTTTGGTTCAAGTTTGATTTGGTACTTGATAATTGAGACTTGAAAGTTGCTTAAAATTTATGAATGTTTGGATTTTGAGGACGTGTTGTGAAGAAAGGGTCGAAATTAATTTGGCTCCTATTCACCCCCCCCCCCCCCGGTCGCCTATCCGGTCCTTCATTAACCCATAAACCTATCTAGCACATCTTCACAACATTTCAATTTAGAACACCAATACACCATGCATGCTGAAAGCTAGAGAACATTTAGCAACATGAGAAGAAAGAAAGTCCATTTTTCATGTCATCGGCACTGCTCTATGCCCTCTTGCACTGAACTCGATCTGTGGAGCAACCAGAGCCTAAGTCAATACAATCATAGAAACAGAGAGAAGGAATACTAACTATGGTGACCAACTTGGGAGACTAGATGTTGTCGATGAAGGAGCCAGGCATAGAGATACTCAATGTTGGCTTCTGCTTTGGATTAGTCTTTTCCAACTCCTTATCCTCCTTTTGCATTTTTCTTTCTTGTCCTCCACAATCCATGCTCATGCTCTGCTTGACAACGAGCGAGAGCAACAACTGGGCATTCGGAGTATTAGCAAATCGAGAGGGGACGAGGCATGAGATTAGAGGCAGACGAAAGCCCCCTAAAAAGGAGATGAGCTTACATCTATTAGGTACCTGAGGCAAACAAAAGCAACCTATTCTTCTAGATTTGTGAGGTACCTTGGTGAGGTCGCCGCCGCCGCTGCTCTATAGGGCATCCATGGATTGCGAGGGCCGAGAACCTCGACCGTGTCCCCCTTAATCGCGTAGAAGAGGCTGATTGGAGGTAGGCTCGATGGGACAAACACCAGATTGGGGCATTGGGACCAGTAGCGGGGCAAGCAACCAAGGAGGTGAGGAAGCAATCGATGGAGGCAGGACCCAGGGCGGATGAGGGGCAGGGCTAGCACGAGAGGAGGATGGAGAGGGATAGGACCAGTGAAAGGAGGGGCAACGCCATGGGTGTGGTCGTTAGTGGGGAGAGGAAGTGATGACTAGTGCATGGGAGAAGGAAGAGAGTAGCAACGTGTTGACTTGGAGAGGAAGGGTTACGGGCGGAGTTGTCGTGTGGGGATGAGGAGGAGGGGAGGCTAGGGTTTGGAGTCAGCAGAATGATCGATCACCATGGTAGAGCGTAGGAGCCCAGGACGGTAGTGCCAGCAGAGGGAACAGTGCAAGAGGCTGTAGATCTAAGGGGCAAGGGATGAGAGGGGCAGCAAGGTGACGAGAAGGCGGCGCCGCCGCTGAGAGAGGAAGGGGAGGAGAGCAGGCTCAAGAAGTGTGTGGGGAGGGCGGAGGTAGGAGCACGTGGAGGCAGTGAATCCTGGATAGCCGAAGATGCTGAGCAACCTCAAGCTGTATATAGAGTAGTTAGCACATCAGGAATGGCAAGGGTTTTGTGCACGAAACACATTGGAGACGAACGTTATTTGTACTAGTTCTAGTTAATAACCGACATAAATAAAGATTATCGGTGCCAATTCTATTTGTGTTAGTTCCTAATTAGAACTGACATAGATAATTTGAATATTCGTGCTATGCCGATTATTAAATACCGACCAACACATATAATTGATTATCTTTGTTGGCACAGATGAACTTCTCTCCTTGCTCACTTAAGATATAAACTGGCAGTACATATGACTTGTTGTATATGATATGTTTTGTTGTAGCGTTGAAATGATGGTCAGATCGATCTGCTGGAGATGTAGCGTTGAAATGATGGTCAGATCGATCTGCTGGAGATGGGAACGAAGATGAGCTCAAGATCTACGAGGCGCGGGTACCGGGAAGGCCGTCACTTATGGGAACTGGGAGCGTGGGACGTCGGGAGGGCGGTGATCTACACTGGCCTGGGCTGCATCCGTGGTGTTTTGTGCTGTGGTAATTAAGCTAGTCGTGGCCAAACCGAGCAGCTCGAGCTTGCCTCATTTCCACTCGAGTTTTAAGGCTAGCTGCGCTCCAGTTTTCCATCCAGCCCAATCTATGGTTCCAAGTTCCAACTCCATGGAGAGCAATGTGGGTCTGTGTTTGAAGTATGACAACTAGTGCAATGTGCTTATATGCATATGTGCTTAACAAGATAGAGCATATCACATTACTAAGCATCTATATAAAAAAAATCTCTCTTTCAATGCAAAGAATGTTACAACCTCCCCTAAGCACCTATTAAGCATAGATGCTTGCATTGGTCTTTTCAGCTTAAATTAAAATTAAAAGTTACAACCGGAAATTTATCATTTTTATACAATTGGAAATTTATCATTTTTATCACTTTGTAGCATTTTTAAGGCTTTTAATGGTTCTTCTCAAAGCTCCAAAAACTTTTTTTTATAATTTTTTAGACTCTCCAAGCCCCCAATCAAGGGTCCACAACCTTTTTAGATTATAATCTACGACTGAATTAAGTTGAAAAAAACAAGGCCTTAAAAAAAATGGTTTTGAGAATTTTGAGAAGAACCACTAAAAGGGTTAAAAAATGGCTACAGCGTACTACAACGTTTGACTAATACAAAAATAAGAAATTTTCAACTATATCTTTTAATTTTAATTTAAGTTGCAAGCACCTCCCTAGCTAAGCACTTATCCATCCTACATGACATAAAAACTGAATTTTTTTTCCTAAGCATCTCTCTAAGCACACTATATTGTACGTGACCTTATGCACTGTCAGCGCAGATGCATCTGAATTATTCCATGGCCATCATGGTTTTAAAGAAAAGATATCCACAGCCATGAAAGCCACCTAGCACATTGATTTTTAGATCACCCCTACACATAAATCTTTAGATGCATGATCCAATCGATTTGCATATCAAGCATTATTTACCATTAAACGGTATGACTAATAGCATACGTAATGTAAAGTGATTCTGAAAATAGTGTCCACTATAAAACCACCGGCATTGCAATCGCTAGCTCTCCCCCAAATTGCAAGCAGCCATTACCGTCAACAACAAACACTCTTATCAGAGACTTGTTACTTTCTGACATCACAACAAACAGAGATCGATGAGGACTACTCGTGCCCTGCTAGTTGCCATTGCCTTCCTCGTGCTATCATCAGGTACTTCTATCCGAACTGCAATGTATGCTTCTTCTCTATGTAAGTTCAGCAAAAGATTAGAACTCCTAATGATTCTTTTGATATCCATAGGAATGACGGGGAAGGCTTCTGCAGCCCTAGGCCCGGGTTGTAGTTCGATAATCATGTATCCAGGCAAGCCATGCAACCCCCAGAAGTGTGCAGCGGATTGCTTCCAGCAGTATCACGGCATCGGAAGGTGCTTTAATCCTCCTATTGGATGTGACTGCGAGGCTTGTCCGGCTCCCTCGCCGCCCTCCTCCACCAAACTAGATGAACTAGCTAGCTAAGATTTTTTTTCGCCTCATCATGCATGGCTACTCTAAATAATAACAGCGATATAATGGTACGGTGCAGCTAGCGGCAAGATGGTTTCATAACAATGATACAAGTACTCACCGGTGTTTCTATTGTTATGAGACCTATTTTATACCTTTTTACTTCTCTGAAAGAATAGTGGAAAGAGACTAAGAATAAGAATTCATAATAGGCAGACGCTATGAATTCCATTAATACTGGATATAAAATAGGAAACAGTAAATACTAAATGTTGATTAGTAGATATCGACCTCGTTGTGAAGGAGGCAAGGTCATTTGCTGGCATTTGCTGGCATGCATGAATGGATTCTACAAAAATAAGTTTTCCCCAAAATCTACCAAACTAAGAGAAATCGCTGTTGACAATCAGGTCAGTTAGTAATAGTATCCCTTTTCCAATGAGAACAAGCAAGCGTAAATCGAGAACACTGATCGGCGTTGGCGAACGCGCCAGGCGCTAGCGTACCGGTCGGATCCCCCGGACGATGCTCGCCCAGCTCGCGACTTGGAGCTTCTCTTCAGCTTAAATTAATATTAAAATCTACCGTCATAAACCATACGTTTTCGCGTTTTATAACTGGTATTTAAAAATCTAATTATTCCTTCTCAAAGATCTCAAAATCAGTTTTTAACAAAATTTCTAGCTTAAACTCACAACTTTCCATATTTTAAAATTTACGGCTAGATTGAATCATCTCCGATCATATTTCCTTCATTTTGTTCCATTCTCCATTCCCTATCTCTTATTCTTTCTCTATATTTTTCATCATTTCCAACCCATCCTTTTAAATGGAATGATACAAGACAAAGGGGAGCGAATTCCTTTTTAAAATGAATGGAAGAGAGAATCTCTTTCAAAATAGAAAATTTGTTAGAGTGTTGAAAAGAACCAGAGATTCTATGTGTGAAGGGAAAGAGGGAGAATAAAACGGTTGCGCATGGTCACAAAGCTAGAGCAAACAGGGAGTCCGCACTCCAGATGTGGCAGGTCATTTGATGGCCATGGGCAGCCCATACGGCCATATATTAATAGACTTAAAGTTTCTTGATATTGGATGGGTCTAAACTTGAAATTATTTGTGGGCTAAGCAGGCATTAGTGAGAGATGGATCGTACCGTACGCTTTATATTAGGCTTGTAATCAGGCCTTGCCCAAGGCCCAAAATCACCCTCTTCTCTGTTTTTTTTTTAAAAAAGAAACTTTATCCGTGGCATTTGCTTTGTTCAGCAAGGATGGAGGTGGACATCCAGAATTCCGGACCATCGAAGATTTTGTTAGAAAGACCGCAGGGATTTTCCACAATCATATATTACTTTAAAAATATATACACAAGGTATAAGTCATGAAAACCGAAAGAAACAAACAAAAGAGGAGATAAAAAGGAAGAAACAATTGAAGCTTAGTTTGGCTCCAATGTACAAAGCCATTGATTAATGGCTTCCCTAAAGGATCCACTCCCTCTCGCATGGAGAAGCCACAACAACGAGCAAATCTTTGAGATGGTAACGGTCGTAAGTTAAAAGTTCGATATGAAGATCTTGTCCGACAAATAAAAGATGAGAGCTTCTTATTGAAAGGTCGAACCTTAGAATTACCTAGAAGAAAAGCTCAAATCATAACAAGTCGGTCTTGTGACAACACCGAAATAGGCTTAAGATAAGATTAGACCGCTTCTACAACAGAGCATTGGATGTATAGACAGAGAAAAGTGTCTTCCATATTTAACTGACAGAGAGAACAAACCAAGAGAGATGAAGAAATGACATTGTGATAATAAATCGGCAATCAATTCCAGTGATAAACTAGATGGTGAGATGCTAAAACCAATGTATGTGAAGTCTGGTGGACAATTAGCTTATTATTTTACTAAAGGGTCACGTCCTAATAAGAGAGATGTTTTTTACAGGATGGACATGATTAATATTTTTTTACCTATATTAAGAGACTGCTGAAGATAAGCGGAGATAAGATTACTTATCGGCAGTTAGAGATAGAGTTAGAGAGAAGATAAGATTAGCTACTAAATATAGAGTTGTGTTAGAAATAAGATTTATGTCTACAAATGAAGAGGTGCAGACTGGATTCCAATGTCATATATCATCTCTAGAGCCATCATGTTAAAAAAAAAGCTCAGAAACCATAGAAACCACTGCTTGCACATTATTTTTAGAATCACTTAACCCACTAGTGTTTAGGATGCATGACCAAATTAATTTACATCAAACAATGCCACTTAAATAGCATGGGTGTTGGAAAGTGATTCCAAATATAGTGTGGCCTCTTCCACTATAAAACTACCGGCCTTGCAATTGCTAGCCTTAGTCAACATTGCAAGCAAGCATCATTGTCAACAGCGAACAGCCGAGAGTTGTTACCGTCGACGTGATAACAGACGATGAGGACTACTCATGTGCTGCTGGTTGCCATCGCCATGCTGCTGGTGCTATCTTCAGGTACCAATTCTCTCCGTACCAATGTACGCATGCTTCCCTCCGTAGCTAGAGTTTGCCAAAACTTTGGAACTCCTAATGATTCTTTCGAGATCAACAGGTATGGTGGGAAAGACTTCGGCAGGCATATTTCCATGTATCCGATACGGCCTGCCCGATACCCTCCCGTGTGATCTCAAGAAGTGTGTAGCGAGTTGTTCCCAAAAGCATCCTGGCTCCATTGGCCAATGCTTCGAACCTGTTTATGGATGTATCTGCTCGATTTGCAATGCGCCGTCACCTTCCTCCTCTACCATATCGGATGAACTAGCTAGCTAAGTTTTTTTTTTTGCCATCATGCATGCATGGCTACTCAAAATAATAACAGCCATGTGATGGTGCGGTGTATCAAGGAAAACCGTTTATTCAAAGCGTAATAATGATGCAAGAATTCGGTGGTGTTTTTTTGGTTACTTTATGAAACGGGGTCTATTTCATACGTTTTCTTCCCAAAAAGAATCATGTAAAGAGACTAATATTTCAAAATAAGCAAATGTTATGAATCTTAATAATATTGAATATAAAATAGGAAGCAATAAATTAGTATTTCCAACCCTACTCGACCGTTTCGTTTGGTAAGCTAAAAATAAATTTCTTTAAAAAAACAAACTAAGAGAACGATGTTGACGATCAGGCTAAGGGGTCAGTAACATTATTCTTTTTCAGTATAGAGCGAGGAAGAAGCATGTAACATTTCGATGAGTTTGACTATGCTTACTCGAGGTCGAGGACATCGTCCGACATTAACGAGCGCGCTAACATACCAACGGATCCATCAGACAGCGCTTGCCCACGCGCAGCATGCTGAACTCGATGGATTGGCGGCTAACCGCGAACAACGTATGCAGGGGTGGCATTCAAGCGACTTTGAGTGGGTTTGGCTTGCTTCTGCTCATTGAGTGAACGAGTTAGGGCCAGAGAGGGGAAGATGCGACTGGGGCTTTGGGTGAGAATCTAGCAGAAGATAGAGGCGGGGCGACAGTCTAGCTGGGAGAGAGGAGGATAGAGGTGGTGCGGATCTTGAGTAGCCTAAAGGGAGGAGAATAGAGACGGGGCAACGACCGATCGGGAGGACGTTGGAGGTGGGGTGGCGATTCGGCTGCGAGGAAGGAGGATAGAGGTAGTGTGGTTTTAGAGTGGCTAGGAGGGAGGGCGAGCGAGGCACTGTGGATAGAGGAGACAGGTGTGCGCTGTGCTCCTGCGCGTGAGGGGCGATGGGCGTCTGCGTGAGATCCTGAGAGATGAGCCAAGTGAGTGGGTACAACTATGCATATAGGGCAAGGATTAGGGTTTGGTGGTGCCACCGTGGGGCACTTGGCTAGGCAGTTGGGCCCCACGACCCATGTAAACGAGCCCAATGAACGAGCCACGAGCTATCTAGTTCCTGACTCGGCTCAGTTTTCGACTGAGCTAGAAAAAAAGCACGTGCTCGAGCTTGTTATCTATGAGCCAAGTTCGAGCCGATCTGCTCGTGAGTTGCGAGCTAAATTGCCAACCCTCGACATATGTGCATCATCGACTCTAGCACGGATGGACGGGGGTAGGAGGAGCATGTGAGGTTAGATACGGATTCCAGACGTCCCGGACTTTGGCAGGCTATTGCCTGTGGACGATGGGTGAATTTTTGCTTCAAATATATTTTAATTTATTCGAAATTCCAGAAGTGCTAGTCCGAACTGCGATTTTGCACTTTTGGGCCCCCGTCGTCCGGGCTTTGGGCGATCGCCCATTTATCGGGCGATAGGAGGCCACCACCGTTAGCACCACCGTTAGCCGTTTGCCTTCTTTTTTGATGACGTCACCTATCGCCCGAGATTGGGGCGATAGCCTGAGATTAGGGCGATAGGTGACATGGCGGCCAGAAATCGCCCACACGTGGGGCGATCGCCCCTTCTCCGGGCGATAGGGGTTCAAAAATCGAGGAACGGTCGTTCCGATCGTTGCGCACGTTAGCGTCCTATCACCCGATAAATGGGCGATCGCCCAAAGCCCGGGCGACGGGGGCCCAAATGTGCAAAATCGCAGTTCGGACTAGCACTTCTGGAATTTCGAATAAATTAAAATATATTTGAAGCAAAAATTCGACGATGGGTAGCCCGTGGAATAACGGGCTTTTGTTATTGGCACAAAAAGTATTTATCCATCGTGCATGGGTTGGAAAGTTGGAATTGTTGATGTGGGCTAAGCTGGCCATAGAGAGCGGTTGTTCCTACCATTTTGTTGATATTAGGCTTATGTTAAAGCATTGCCCAATGCCCTGCCTCTCTCTTTTTTTATAAGAGCTGTGGTATTCGCTCCATTTCAATTTTCAAAGATGGGATATTTTTCAAACTGAACTCTCCGACGGTTCAAAAAGGCGAAACTGATATTCAAAGTCAGATTTAAGAAAGTTTATCTTATAACTTCAAGATTTTTAAAAAGTAGCGTTAAAAGTCAAAGTGATTAAAAATATAATCAAATAATTTGAGAAAAAATTTGTCAAGAACATGTTGGAGCAGTGTAAAGTCATATATGGATTCTTCATCTATAGGTAAGGTAAAAAAACAGTACAAACACACGGAGCAACTGGACCGGGGACAAAGACCGGGACCAAAGTTGTGATTAGCAAACATTCATTGCATAATAATCAGTTGCGACTTGCGTAGCTAGATCGGTCGGTCTTGCGCCTGCTTCACTGTACGTACGGGCGCTGCCTGCCGCGCCTAGAAAACCGGATGCTCTTCGTGATGTTTTCTCGGGGCACTTTGCTGCTTAGCACAGGAAGCCAGTAAGCAATGGTCCCGGCACTGGATTGGACTAAGTGGGTGTGTTTGTATCACTCTCGCTGACTAGAAAAAGAGTTATTATCAACTATAATATAAAAAATAAAATTTAAAATAAAAAAAAGAAGATGAGTCGATACTATAAGACTAGAATAAAGAATCCATATCAAATACGATAAGAAAAAAATAAAGTTCACAATAAAATAATAAAAAAGAGTATTTATTAACTACTAAGAGACTAGGAAAAAGAGTCCATACACACTACAATAAAAAATAAAAATAATAGAAGGTGAGTACATATCAACTATAATAACAAAATAAAAACTACACAAATTTGAAATAAAAAAAATTACAAAATCGTAATGATATCAAGGTTGACCCTATTATCAAATAGTTAAAAAAGTCAACCATGTTAATATAAAATAATAGAAATTCTCATGTTAATCTGAGAAAAAAAAAGGAAAATCTACACCGTTAATTAATGGGTCCGAATTATAACAACTTAGATAAAAAAAAAAAGAGCTCGTATCGAGTACAATACTATAATAAAAGCAATTGAATTTGGAATGAAAAGCAACAGAAAATGAGTCCATATCAACTATTGCGAGACTAGAAAAAGAGCTTATGTCAACTACAATAAATATAAAATTAGAAATAAAAATAATAGAAAATGAGTGTATATCAACTACTACTAGAATAAAAAAAAGAGTCCATATAAGTTACTATATCGACTAATAAAAGACTAGAAAAGGAGTCAATATAAACTACAACAAAATTTAAAAATTAAAAACCAAAATAATAGAAAAGGGGTACATATGAACTATTATTAAAATAAAAACAATAACAATTTGAAATAAAATAATAGAAAATCATAATGAGATCCAGATTGACTCTATTAGAGCTCACCATGATCAATATAAGTATGAACCTTTATCTATAAAGTTTTATTTAAAGTTTGACACAAATCTAGCCGTGTAAAAGTGCAGGTCCTTTTTTACAAAGCAAACGTTTAGACACTTTATACTGGTTTTTTGAAGATCTCAGTGGTTGTTTCATGAAGCTCTTAAAACCATTTTTATATATTTTTTCGGTCTCTCGAAGCTACCTAACAGAAGTCTGCAACTTTTTAGATTAAAATCTACAATTGAAATAAAGTTGTAGCAAACAAGACAACTTATTATACCATTTGGCAATGAAAAATTTAAAATCTATTGTCATGAACCAAACGTTTTAGCGTTTTATAACCGTTATTTGAAAATATTAGTGATTCTTCTAGAACATCTTAAAATCAATTTTTAGCAATTTTTTCGTGTCTTTCGAAGCCGCCTAAAATAAATCCATAACTTTTTAGATTTTAAAATATACTGTTGGGTTGAAGCTGTAGCAAAAGGGGAATCCGCACTTCAGATGTGGCAGGTAGCTTGATGGCCATGCGGTAGCCCATTTATTAATGGATTTAGGAGTTTCGACACTCAAAACATTTCTATAATGCTGGATAAGTTGGAAACTTGAAATTATTTATGTGGGCTGAGCAGGCATTAGTGAGAGATTGATCGTATCGTTTCCTTTATATTGGGCTTGTAATCAGGCCTTGCCTAAGGCCGAAAATCACCCTCTTCTCATTTTTTTACAAGAAACTTGTCAAGTGCCATGGCATTCACTTTGTTCAGTAAGGATGGAGTGGACATCCAGATCATCCAAGTTTTTTTTAGGAGAAAGACCGCAGGGATTTCCCACGGTGGTCATATATTACTTTAAAATATATCTATACATGGTATATGATAGAAAAATCGAAAGAAATAAACAAAAGGAGAGATAACAAAAGATGAAGAACAATTGAAGCTTAGTTTGGCTCCAATGCACAAGCATTGAGTAATAGCTGCCCCAAATGATTCACTTCCTCTTACACAGAGAAGCCACAACTACAAGCAAACCTTTAAGGTCGTAACTGTTGAAGGTTAAAAGTTTGAGATGAAGATCTTGTTGGTTCTCCAAAGCCAAATGTACCAACAAATAAGAGAGGAGGGCTCTTTATAAAAAGGTTGAACCTTAAGATTAGCTCGAAAAAAAACTCAAATCATAATAAGTCAATTTTGTGACACTATCAGGATAGGCTTGAGGAGAGATCAGACCACTTCTATCGCAAAGCATTGGTTGTAGAGATGGAGAAAAGTTTCTTCCTAATTTGACTGAAAAAGAGGACAACCCAGAAGAGATGAAGAGATTGCATTGTGATAATAAATTGTCAATCAATTCCGGTGAGATGCTACAATCAGAGTATGTCAAGCCCGGTGAACAATTAGCTTATTATTTCACTAAAGGGTTACGTCCTTGCAAGAGTATCACCCTTGGCCAAATTCGCTTAAAGCCAGCTCACATAACGGGCTAGCCCACACATGCATAGCACCACTCTTGGGCTTTCGGTTTTACTTTGCCTAAAAGGGTTAACATGGGGTGCTATGTTTAGGTTTATCAGACATTATATACCGTGCAACTCTCTTTAAATTAGCAAGGTGCTACTTTATTATGAGGATTCCATTATGAAAAGTGGTGGTGATACTAATCCACCACTACCAATCTACATGGGCCACACGGGCCCAAACATTACAATGGGCCGAAGTATTGCACTCACCCCCTTAATGGGTTGATGTCCTCGTCAACACACTGCATATGCGACAAATGTCTATAATCTCTTCTCGATATGCGACAGCATGTCTAGTGCCAGCCCATGTGCCATATCGTGTGGTCACTCCAGGCCCACACGCGTTATGCGCCATATGTCCACGCCACTAAACTCACACGCGCCTGCACATCGAGGGTTGATACTTTGATACCATCTATAACACCTTTGCCCAAATTCGCTTAGAGCTCAGCCCACCTAAGAGCTGGCCCACGCATGCATAGCACCAATCTTGAGCTTTCGGCATCGCTTTGCCCAAAAGAATTAACTTGGGGTGCTATGTTTAGATCCATCAGGCATTATATGCTAGTGCAACTTTTTTTAGACTATCAAGGTAGTACTATTCCACCACAATCAATCCATATAGGCCATGCACACCTCACATCATAACGAGCCAGGGTATTATACTTACCCCCTAATGGGTTGACGTTCTTGTCAGTACAACGCATACATGACAAATGTCCAGAATCGTCGGCCATCATAACAGGCTAGGATGTGAGGTACCACCTTATTAGTCTAGAGAGGTTGTACTAGCATATAATGCCCGATACACCTAAATATAACACTCCGGATTAACACTTTTGGGTAATGCGAGGTTGAAAGCCCAAGAGTGGTGTTATGCATACGTGGGCCAGCCCCTTAGGTAGGCTGGGCTCTAAGCGAATTTGGGATAAGGTGTTACAAAGAGTGACTTTTTTTTAACATGATGGAGATGATTAATACTTTTGACCTATACTAAGAGAAAGTGCTGAAGATAATGGGAGATAAGATTGGTTATTGGTAGTTAGAGATAGATTTGAATTAGAGAAAAGATAAGATTAGCTACTAAATATAGAGATGTATTAGAAATAAGATTAATGTCTACAAATGAAGAGGTGCGGACTGGATTCCAATATCATGTATCATCTCCAGAGTCATCATGTTAAAAAAAAAAGCTCAGAAACCATAGAAACTACTGCTTGCACATTATTTTTAGAATCATTTAACACATCAGTGTTTAGGATGTGAGCCAAACTAATTTCCACTAAACATTGTGACTTAAATAGCATGTGTGCTGTAAAGCGATTCCAAATATAGCGTGGTCTCTTCCACTATAAAACTACCGGCCCTTGCAATTGCTGCTCTCGTCAACATTGCAGGCAACCATCATTGTCAACAAGAAACAGCTCATTCGAGTCTTGTTACCGTCGACGTGATAAAAAACGATGAGGACTACTCATGTGCTGCCGGTTGCCATCACCATCCTGCTGGTGCTATCTTCAGGTACAAATTCTCTCCGTACCAATGTATGCATGCTTTCCTCCGTAGCTAGTTTGCCAAAACTTAAGAACTCCTAATGATTCTTTCGAGATCAACAGGTATGGTGGGAAAGACTTCAGCAGGCATATTTCCATGTATCTGACACGCCCTGCACGATACCCTCCCATGTGATCCCAAGAAGTGTGCAGCGAGTTGTTCCCAAAAGTATCCTGGCTCCTCCGCCCAATGCTACCAACAAGTTTATGGATGTATCTGCTCGATTTGCAATGCGCCGTCTCCTTCCTCCTCTACCAAACCAGATGAACTAGCTAGCTAAGTTTTTTTTTTGCCATCATGCATGCATGGCTACTTAAAATAATAAAAGCCAAGTGATGGAGCTGTGTATCAAAAAAAACCTTTTGTTCAGAGCATAACAACGATGCAAGAATTCGGTGGTGTTTTTCTGGTTACTTCATGAAACGGGATCTATTTTATATGTTTTCTTCTCAATAAGAATCACGTAAAAATACGTTAAAAAAGAATAACGCAAAAAGACTGATATTTTAAAATAGGCAAATTTTTTAATTTCAAATAATCTCTACTAATAAAACCTCTTGTAGCAAGTGACGGTAAGTTCGCTTCAAAATTTGAAATCCCATCGGTTAGCATGCTGCAGTCGGTGGTCGAAACAACCTATCCTACAATTGTGGCGCTTCCCGTTCTCGACTCCGCCTCCACTCACGCCTCCAACTCCCACGCAGCTGCTCCCGTACTGATCCTAATATTGTGGCGCTTCCTGTCATCGACTCTGCCTACGCGTCCACTCGCCTCCCAGCTGGACGGACATACCGCTGCCCCAGACTCCCTCCCTTATCTTCGCCTTACCAGCCATCCGGGGATCCCGCGGCCGTCCATGCGTCGGCCATCCAGGGACTGTGGTGCCAGCGCCACCAGTTGTCGTCGCGACGCCTACTCTGTCGCGGCAGATGACGATCCTAAGTGTAAGCCCTCCTGCTCCCTGTCCCACCGGCTACATCTCTCTGTGCTCGCATGCATGGTGTTCATGGAATGTGCTATAGTTATCTGTCCTCTTGCTCCCATCCGTTGCCTCTCCTATTTTGTTCTAAATTTGGGTTACAAGTGAAGACGCTCAAGATCGTGGATGGCATCCTCTTACAGTTTGACCTTGCCCGCATTTTAGCTGAATTTGGGGGTGGATTGGATACATTTGGGTTGGAAGAGGTGTTGGCATTGTGCGGATCTGGTGACTTGCACTGATTCCTTGTCAAATTATTGTGATTAGTATGGGTTCAAATTTGCTATGGTATATTATAATTAGGTTCAACGCTCATGTCATTGAAACAAATATGATTTTTTTCGTTGGCAAGGAAAGAATATCATACCACTGATAAACTCCTGTTTGATGCAGTGACTATTAACTAGCAAGGTCAGCACGCTCATGGTGCGCCGTTTTGTGAGACAGAATATGTTGCATCGATGCATGACACAGATCAAGGTATGAACAGGAATGTTCATGTGCAGAGATTAAAAGTAAAGGTAGCATGGTAATACTCACATATTACACGTATAATAATATTAAAACCAAAAGAATGCCTAAGCTATGCGCAAAAAAAAGGCTTATCTCAATTACAAAAGGTAAAACTAAAAATGTCCTATTCTACTTGTAACAAGTTGTGCTGCAGGATTTCCACCTCAACCTAAAGCAATATTGCAAAGCATAATTCAGAAAATTGTGAGATCCATATGCCACAAGCTGTATTATAGCTGAATTTTTTTCTCGCAAAACCAAAGCAATTTAATTATGAGATGCTTTGTTTGTAATGGGCAGGACCAGCAACATTGAGCAGGCTTCTATTTCTTACGTATTTGAATGCCTGATAGGCTGAACACCACTTAGATATTTGGATCACAGTTCCTGTACAAACAGTTGTGCATCTCCTGGTGAGAGAGCATCCGTTTCCTACAATATGTCAAACATAGGATACATTGGCAAAAATTTATCATGACTGAAAAGGACATGGAACCAAGTTGAAATATCCATGATGTTTTTTTGATGATCTGCAGTATTGAAATCAAAACATCTCTAGCACACAGAAATTAAGACATGACAACATACCTGAACTCTTCGAATCCGTAGCAAATAAAAAATTCGAAGAAATGATCCACTTCTATGAGCCTCCTTTAATTTGTTGTGCGAAAATAAAAATAAGTTGGAAATGAGCTATTGAACAACGTGGAGCCGAAGCACAGCATATATCCAAAGAAAGGTAGAAAAGGCCAGAGACTACAGTTAGACAACATGTTGTATGCTGAAGACTGAAGAATACAGATGAGCTAAACTTGTCAAAGGGTTGATCCTGATACACAGATTGACAGACATGTACCCTAAAAAAGGTGTATGAAAAAACTTACATTCTCGAATTTGATTAAAAAAAACTTTATGTTCTTTCCAAGTTGGAGGGAGAAAGATATTAATCCAAATTTATAAAGATGTAAACAATAAGATCCATTAATTAGTTGGTGATATTGAGGCAATCTTCATTGTTAAGCACTGATAATGACATTAGAAAAAGTGTCATTGCGTTAATAATATAATATACTCTACACAGTTCTTATGTAGTCACTTTGTACACCAGGTAAATAAGGCGTGAATCAACCGGATAAACATACGACTTGCATGAATTAACTACTGGATATGCAATTACCTATATATAAGGCACTGTCCACTATTACAAAAAAAAAAATGGAGCATAGAAGTGGGAATGCCATTGGTATAATTGAAACTAATGATGTGTTGAGATAGCTTTTTTTTATCCTGGAAACACTCTTATCATGGGGATATGAACCTAAAATTGCTATAAGCTTGTAATAAAAATTCCTATAAGCATTTATATGCCTATTTTAGGAATCCATTAGATAGAGGGGCATGGAGTCATTTCATTAGGGAAACCATCTATCTATCTAGAAATGTAATGAAGCATACCTTCCAGGACTTGAGATCATGCCCAGAAAATATATTGGTATCGTAAGATGGGAAAGGGCATTTGTTTCTATAAAACTTGTTGAGAACATAAAAAAATAAATAGCTGAAATAAGTCAGCACTCAGCAGATTGGTTGGACATCACATGTGTTATTGGACTGAAGCAACTAAGCTCTTGATGATGGCGTTGTTTCAGGGAAATTAACACCTAGCATGTCATCCTTTTGTAGCTACAGTTACAGATTCGTATACAAAAACATATGTTGTAAAATATGACTGATTGACTAAGTGTGGAATCCCCTGTCTATTCCAGTGACCTAATGCAACCAGGAAGAAACTAATTGCTGCCAGTAAGTACAAAGGGATCTCGGATGAACCGTTGCTGAGCTACCAAAACAATTTCCAGGATTGATATTAATTTTGCTCAACTTGGTATTAAATTACCAAAGATTGTAAGAACATCATGTATATAAAATCAGCAATAGTATCTACTCATTGACAAAAAAAGTAGATGCGGACATGTATACCTATTTCTAGGGGATGTCCAAAGAAAGAAAAGAGAAAAAGTGCATACTACCTCAACAAACAAAAGAAAGAAGAAACCACCCACGCTGAATTTCTTTGCTATCCTAAGAGCCTCCTCAGGTTCAAGCTCTTGAGCTATTTTTCTACTCTGGCTAGAATAAATTGTAACTATGAGATCATGTGATGAGGATGTGATGAGGTATTGACATATTTTTTATGTTTGACCTTGTGTTTATTGATCCATGCATCTTTGCAAGTTTTAACTTATAGGGCATTTGAATAAAAATTAGAATTTCTAGAGGAGTGATGCAACCTGAGGTCCGGCGCGATGTGCTAAGGCAGACCGGGTGCGGTCCGGCACAGTGCTATGGTGGATCAGGGCTCTCTAGACCTTGGTTCAGCGGGTGCAGTTCATGGTGGACCGGGTGGCGGACCAGACACCTCCCTGGTCCGACGAGGTGAGTCTGGTCCGGCTCCCCATACATGCGGTCCAGCATGTGTGCGGTTGAGCTGGACCGGGGTATTTTGTGCTGATCCGGGCACGCAGCTTGCGGTTTTCTATATTTTTTAAGGTCTTTCCATACTTGAAAAATTAAGTGTTATATATAAAAGTTGTAGAGAATTTCATGATACATCTTTCTCATGTGGACAACTTTTCCATTTGAGCAACAAAAAATTCATAAAAAATGTTGAAGTGCATTGTTGTGTAAGGACTTATGAGTTTGTGGTCATTTGTGTTAGTATTGCTAAGTGCTTTGGTTTGCATGTGCTTTAAGTTATTTTCATGATGGTTTGATGCAGTGTAGGTGTTTATGGGCTAATGTAGATCAAGTTGAGAGATACTTGTTTCCGGAAAAATGGTTTGCTCGTTTTATGTGCGCAGGTGCCTGGAGTGGATTGACGTGCGAAGGGCATCGAGCATGTGGATGGGTGATTCACGGTCCAGGTAATCAAGTGTTCATGTGAGTCGATCGGAGAGGGGTCTAGGCACATGGACGAAGGAGATTGGACGTGAAGACTTCGAGGTGCGCAAGCTGAAGCGGTCTAAGGGGAATTGGACACGTGGCAGACTTGGCGGCCACGGAAGAGGAGAACAGCGGTTTTGGAGAAACCGTAACGCAATGGATAAGTGGTTTAGGTTTGTTTCAGCTTGGAGAGGAAATTGGATCGAAACGAGTTACTAGGTGTCATGTACGACCCGCTTTGAGAAGCGTGCCATGAGAGAGAGAAATCGATGTCTCATCAGGTTTCGTGTGAGCCCATGTGTAATGAGAAAAATCCTAAGTGGGATGGCTGGTCAAGCCTCCACTATATAAGAGGCTCATGAGAGGCTTTTGTTCAAGCTCGAAGGAAATAGGTTTAGACAAATCACTCAAAGTTTGTTGGAGATGGGTTTGTATTGATCCTCTCCAATCATTCCTCTATAATCATTTCTCGTTAATCATCAAAAGGCTTCAACTCATGGTTTGAATTTCATGGTCTTTTATCTCCAGTTTGTTTAGGTCTTGTTCTTGAGTGTTCTTGACTTGAATCCTTGGAAATCTTGTTCCTCTTATTTTGACTGAGTTTCTTCTATGCTTTAGCATCATAATACGTATAGAAACACATATAGAATCAACTCATCCAAGTAGCCTACACGGTTTAGCCATGGATTAAAAAATTACATTTTTGCCCGATTTATGACCTAGGCTTTCAAAAACACAAAAAGGTTGAGTTTTTAGGACCTATAGATTTGATTGTTGGGTGGAATAGATATTAGACATTCTAAGAAAGTTATGTTTCAAATTTGAGCTTAATCAGACGTTCCAATCAAGAATTACATGAAATTTCGTTTTATCTCAGTCTGTAAATAGTGCACGGTCCGGCACGAACCCTCTCTTGTCCAGCACAACACTAGGCCTGGTCAGGCACGGGTTCCGAAACGAGAGAGAGGGAGGGAAGGCTAATTTCTAATTTCGATTCAATCTCTAGATGATTTATTCTTGTTAGTTTGGTTGAAGTTTGATTTGGTACTTGATAATTGAGACTTGAAAGTTGCTTAAAATTTATGAATGTTTGGATTTTGAGGATGTGTTGTGAAGAAAGGGTCGAAATTAATTTGGCTCCTATTCAACCCCCCCCCCCCCTCCAGTCGCCTATCCGGTCCTTCATTAACCCATAAACCTATCTAGCACATCTTCACAACATTTCAATTTAGAACACCAATACACCATGCATGCTGAAAGCTAGAGAACATTTAGCAACATGAGAAGAAAGAAAGTCCATTTTTCATGTCATCGGCACTGCTCTATGCCCTCTTGCACTGAACTCGATCTGTGGAGCAACCAGAGCCTAAGTCAATACAATCATAGAAACAGAGAGAAGGAATACGAACTATGGTGACCAACTTGGGAGACTAGATGTTGTCGATGATTGAGCCAGGCACAGAGATACTCAATGCTGGCTTCTGCTTTGGATTAGTCTTTTCCAAATCCTTATCCTCCTTTTGCATTTTTCTTTCTTGTCCTCCACAATCCATGCTCATGCTCTGCTTGACAACGAGCGAGAGCAACAACTGGGCATTCGGAGTATTAGCAAATCGAGAGGGGACAAGGCATGAGATTAGAGGCAGACGAAAGCCCCCTAAAAAGGAGATGAGCTTACATCTATTAGGTACCTAAGGCAAACAAAAGCAACCTATTATGCTATATTTGTGAGGTACCTTGGTGAGGTCGCCGCCGCCGCTGCTCTATAGGGCATCCGTGGATTGCGAGGGCCGAGAACCTCGACCGTGTCCCCCTTAATCACGTAGAAGAGGCTGATTGGAGGTAGGCTCGATGGGACAAACACCAGATTTGGGCATTGGGACCAGTAGCGGGCAAGCAACCGAGGAGGTGAGGAAGCAATCGATGGAGGCAGGACCCGGGGCGGATGAGGGGCAGGGCTGGCACGAGAGGAGGATGGGGAGGGATAAGACTGGTGAAAGGAGGGGCAATGCCATGGGTGTGGTCGTTAGTGGGGAGAGGAAGTGATGACTAGTGCACGGGAGAAGGAAGAGAGTGGCAACGCGTTGACTTGGAGAGGAAGGGTTACGGGCGGAGTTGTCGTGTGGGGAGGAGGAGGAGGGGAGGCTAGGGTTCGGAGTCAGCATAATGATCGATCACCATGGTAGAGGGTAGGAGCCCAGGACGGTAGTGCCAGCGGAGGGAACAGTGCAAGAGGCTGTAGATCTAAGGGGCAAGGGATGAGAGGGGCAGCAGGGTGACGAGAAGGAGGCACCATCGCTGAGAGAGGAAGGGGAGGAGAGCAGGCTCAAGAGGTGCATGGGGAGGGCGGAGGTAGGAGCACGTGGAGGCGGTGAATCCTAGATAGCCGAAGATGCTGAGCAACCTCAAGCCATATATAGGAAGAGAAGACGTGGATCTAGGTCGAACCGATGCGGTGGCACGAAGGCAACCAAACATGGTAGAGGACAGGGAGGGACAAGGGTGGCCGGCACCGGTGGGAGGAAGGGGAGATGGCGCCATGGCCAATGAGAAGAGGAGTGGCTAGGGTTCAAACCCTAGCCCTCCCATTGCGGTTGCGAGAGAAGAGCAGGGGTGGGGCATGGGGCGGCAAGCTAGGGTTGGGAGCCAGACGATGGGTTGATAGTTGAACTTGCATGGGTCTAAGAGAAAAATATAAGTAGCGAGAATCGCTCGATGACTCGATAGGATGGTCCGACGGTCTAGGATATGGATTTAAAGTCAGAAAGGTAAAGGGTTTTTTGCAAAAGCGTTTGGATACTATTTTGATAGCCGGATCGGCTCTAGCGCGCGCGATCGAATGGCTCTAGCTATTCGAGACGACGTGGCTCAACCTGGTGGCTGCGGGTCTTGCTAAATGTACACATGAATTGATATGTGTAACACTTTCAGGTGATTATTCTAGGTTATAGATGATTGTACCATTTATGATGATGAGATTTTTACACAAAATTGGTAGCTAATCGAACTCACTACAAGTATAATTCTTTTGTAAGTTACTAAAAATTGTCTTACATTAGTAAAGTTTCAAGTCCAAACTCTAGAGTTTTTGGCAGATTTATTGAGTTTGTATAATTGTTTTGCTCAAAAAGTTTTTGTAATTGTGTAAATGTTACGTTCGAGCTTTACGCTGAGTCAGCGATATTGAGGGATCCCCACGAGGATTTAGAGAGCTAGCTGGACTGGAGGGAGTGGATCTGCTTAAAGGCATCGTTGGCTTCTTTTCCTCAAACTAGAACTTCAAGAGCAGTGAAGGAGTTCTGAATTATGTGAACAATCTGTTAGCTAAGTCTGCTCCGAAGATCGGAGAGGAATTTAGGCAACTGATGAGTACGTATAGGTAAGATACCCAATTCTTATTGGACACCCACATCTAAACTATCTCCATTTTTACTGCTCCTACACCAGTAAAAATTAGTTAATACATGATGTTTTATCTGATAATTTAGCAAACCTATTGAACCAGATCGCCTCTTCGATTGTCTTCCCAAGTCTCTGCAGCCATCAAGGAACGATCCTGAGGCTGATCGAGAGAATGCTAGCCACTTTGAGCATCCATCTATAAACTTGGAGGCTCCTATATACATGACTCCAGCACTTATTCCTCCAAGAATATTGCCACTTATGAGTGGCATAGCTCAACAGTTGGTTCATGATGGAAATCAGAAGATAAGCTTTAAAATATATAGGTACGTTTGGTTTATTGTTCCACATATGTTTCTCCCTTTTCTACATCCCTTATCAATTTTTGTCCACATCTCTCCAGAATTATTATTTAACACCATAACTATGCACAAGTCAAGCTAAATTTGTCTCTTTCTTTAGAGACTCGTGGTTCAGCACTGGAAATGAGCCTTCAGAAGCTGGGAGTAGAAAAGCTTAGTAAATATGATGTACAAAAGATGCAATGGGAGGCTTTGGAAGCTAAAATTGGTAACTGGATCCACTTTATGCAGATTGCAGTAAGCATGCTTCTGAAAATATGTCCATTTTTGTGTATGTTCAGTTCAAACTTAAGAATTAAGTTAGCTTATTATGCTTTTCAAACAGGTGAAACTACTACTAGCAAGAGAGAGAATTTTGCAATCAGATTTTGATGGTGTCAACTTTAACAAGGACAAATGTTTTCCGGCATTGGCAGCAAATAGTATTGTGACTCTTCTCAGTTTTGGCGATGCTGTTGCTAAAAGCAAAAAGTCCTGTCATGACCGGCCAACCCTATAGACGGCGCCGGCACATGACCCAGCCGGCCTAGCCAGACGCTGAGCCTAAGAAAGGCCCCTGAAGTGGGCAGCAAGTCAGGAATCCGGCGTAATTTTGAAGTATAAATAGGATCAGATTTTAGTTATTTCTTTCCTAGCAAGTGTAAGCCGTACACGTTACATAAGTGTACGTGGGCATATGAATAAAGCAAGCAAATTAGATCTAATCTATCTTTGCTCATCTTCTTCTCCCATGCGCAGGCAGCACCCCGCTGCTGCCGCTACCACCAACAACCGGATGGCTCCTCGCCGGCCATCACCCCCCTCCACACCGTCACAACTAAAGCCTAATTAAGTCGAGATCATACCAATTTGGTATCAGAGCCCTTCACTAGTAGAGGCCATGGCCAGCAGTGAGCATCCGGACCCGAGGCCAGCCAAGACCATCGAGGATGTCCTAGCTGCGTTAGACATCCAGAACGCCACCATGAGCAACATGCAGGCTGCGTTGGACATCCAGAACGCCTCCATGAACACCATGCAGGCGCAACTTGCCTCGATCAACAATCGGCTCGACTGCCACGACCAGCGACTCGCCATCCTGGAAGATCCCAGTGGAGCCCTAGCCGCAAGGCGAAAGGGGAAGGCTGTCATGGAGGAAGAAGGCGCCCAGGCCCATGGCTCCGAAGTACAACCGAATGGTCTTGGCGACAAAAGGGTTCAGAAATAGCGCAAGAGAGAGACCCGCTAGCTTGGTTGAATCGCTACGACCAATTTTTTTGTGCGCAACGGACGCCAGTCAATGAGAAGGTACCCACTGCATCTTATCACCTCGTTGATGATGCACAAGGTTGGTGCTCCATGACAGGAAGACGAAGGCCTGCCCTCATGGAGCCGCTTCAAGGAGATGTTGCACCTACGCTTCGGGCCACCAACACATCGCAACGAGCTGCGTGAGATCAAGGAGCTACACCAAACGGGACGGTCGTAAACTACCAAAAGGCCTTTCAGGTATTGCTGTCCGCGCAGACCTTCAGCCCGATCAACAGATCGAGCTTTTCACGGCAAGGCTAACTGGCACCCTCGGCCGAGATGTGGAGGTGGCCAAACCGGCCGCACTGGCGGACGCCATGAGCCTAGCTTGGGTGTTCGAGGAAGGACAACAGTTCATGCGCAAGGAAACAGAGGCCATCATCGCTAAGGTGATGCAGCGGCCGGCGACCGCAGCTCGGGGCGCCCCGGTGGCAATCGCGCCCGCAACAGCAGCTACCACGTCCCCTCCCTCCTGTAGCCGCACCGACAGTGACCCTACCACCAGCCCCCGCTCGCCCCGTCCCACGCTTAATCAAGCAGCTCAGTCGCGCTCAGATGGTGGAGCGTAAGCTGCTGGGCCTGTGTTACAATTGCGACGAGAAGTGGGTCACCGGCCATGTCTGCAAAAAAAATTTCTTCCTTGAACTTACCGTTGAGGAGGAAGAAGCAGCAGAAAAGGAGAAAGAGCAGGAGATATCTCTCCATGCTCTGACCGGCATTCATTCTGGACAAACCTGTAAGGCCTAATCGCATGACCTTAACCAAAATCGTCATAGCCTAATCGCATGAACACCTATAAACATTAGATTAGAGGGGATCGGTTTACCATTAGTAGAAGCCATCTCCGGTGTTTAGGCCTATTAAGCCTGCCTGGTGATGAATCGGTGCAGATGAGCTGTAGAGGACGCAGGCAGTCGGTAGCAGCGCGAACGGCGATGTCCTTGAGTGGCGACGGCCTTCCCAAATCACTGCAGCGCTCCCTTTGATTGGTTAGGGTTTTGGTGTTGGGACGGCAGAGCTGTCGAGAGAACGTTGGTTCTCTCAGTGCCAGATCTCCTCATTCTTATAGCGCTGTGTGATGGGCCCGTGACCAATGGAGTTGATTACGCCTCCAATCAAGGCGATTATTAAATGTGGTAAATCAAATCACTCCTTGAAAATCAGGAAAGGTGATTAGAAACACCCTAAAAATTAGGATCGGGTTGTTAGCCCAAATCACACTAACAAAACCATGCGCCCGGCAATGACGGTGCACAGACAATAGCTCCACGCGTTGGTGGACTCGGAATCCACACACAATTTCACCAGTAAGTCGATGCGGGAGTTTGTACAAGTGGTGTGCTGTGTCATAGGAGTCCAGTGGCTCCTCACTTTTGTTCTCTCTTTCTTTTTCGTTTTTTGGTTTTTCTGTTAACTGTGTTTTTGCGTTTTTACTCTCTAAATGAATAGGCAGAACCCTGCCATTTTATTAAAAAAAAAAAAAAGTCGATGCGGGAGCCGAGCAGCTGAGGCTATCCATGGAGGCCACCGGTAGGGCTGCAGGTGGCAGTGTTAAACAGTGAGCAGACCAGGAGCGCGAGACGATGCCGGCACGTCCCAGTGGAACTCGCAGATGCACGGTTCCAACTTCCAAGTCGACTGCTACTCCAATCCTCTCCCAGGGTTCAATATGATACTGGGGGTTCAATGGCTACTAATCAAGTGACCCAAATGCAGACATAATTAATCACACGAGAGGTGAAATGGACCCGGTATCTATTTCTGTTGACAAATTGTTCATGATTTTTGTTATAAGATGAATGAAGTGGCATGATCTTGTGGACATAATATTCTGGTGGATTTAGGTTCCATTACATCATCCCCAAGACATCTTGGCATAGGAGAGCTTTTTTTTCCTGTACACAGAGAATTGAAAACGACAAACGAAGTCTTTGGAGGATCTTGGCTTTTCCTATAGGCAGGTTTTTGCGATAAATAAATTTATCAGAGCTCATTATTACTGGTTTAGATGTAACTAAGGTTTTACAGCTATACACTAGCAAAATTCAATTGATTTATTCACCTTCCATATTCATTGCAATTTCAGAATGTCACCTTCAGTCGTTGTCGGTTGCTAAACGCTCACCTTTTTTTAAAGGTCAGTCGATGGTGAATAGCTGGTCTTGAGTCTTGACCAAGATTTTCACTACAATCACGTATTCACGTTTAAGAAGAAAAAACTACTCTAGGAAACAACTCTCACTCGTATTTCTAATCTCTTTGAAGTGAGAAATCTAACCATCTTGCATTAAACCATGCTTATTTTGGCACTAAAGCCTTATGCTAATTTTGGTGGCAGGATTTTTCAAAGTATGAAATAAATTAATTCAACTGCTGAGTGACCATGTGAATCACCTGTTAAAATTTGAAGGAGAAGCTGCTAATAGAGAAAACAAGGCTTTTTTTTGTTTCTGCCCAGTGTAAATAATGTGATTGGGCTGTACTGAAATGTGACCAGAACGCTATCGAGTAGAGTAGCTTTAAAACATGGCAAGTTTCTCCAGTCATGTGAAAGTATTGTCGAATATATAGGTAGCCGAGTTAAACATTTCTCCTATCATGTGAAAGTATATATAGTTGTTGTTATGAGCAATTGAACGGTGAATAGGTAATTTTACTAGCTTCTTTCTTGGTTTCGGAGGAGTATCACCCCACAAGAGTTAGGCCCTAAGGCGATTTTGATTCGGTGATCTTATAATTTATGGTGTCAAATTTCGGCAACAATGTCTACTAGGATGTTTTAAGTCTTCTCTCTCACAAAACAGACTTGAGAAGTTAAGAAGCTGTTCAATTGTTGATGGTACCAATAACCAGGGGAAATGTTCAAACTTCTTAGGGCGTATGGTAGTTTTGCAGCTTTTCTTTTTCTAGGAACAGTTTCATCATCGAAAATTTTGATAGTACGATACAGAATAGTGCGCTGTTTGCCATTGGCATGATTGCATTGTTGCAACTACCTTGGTTGGCTTCTAGACTACAAATTCCAGCAGTTGGTAACTTGGTACAAGATGATCAATATCAAGATAATTCATCACGATTTGGAGACAACTCCGCTTGGTCATAGAATGAGTCATCTTGATGTGTTCTCAACTAAAGGTTGAGGCGCAGGTTTTTGCCTTACATTCTCTGTTGGTTTCACATGTCCATGTACTTAAGTTAACCAGTTGACTTTTCTTGTTTTCTTACTTCCTTTAAAGAGACTGTTGTACCGGTCTATTATTGGTACATTATGCCACACCTACTGTTATACCTGTCACCTTATTATGGAGTTCTGTTTATTACTACAGAAATGCTCATCCCTGACCCTTCATCACTGGCGAATTCATCTAGAACTGTCAGTGATATGACATGCCCCGCTCCGTCTCGCCCAGGAACCTGAAAAAACCGCCAGTGATACCGAACCGCCAGTGATAATGAATCTATCACTGGTGGTTCTATAAGAAAACCGATAGTAAAAGTATCACTGGCGGTTCTATAACAAACCGCCAGTAAAAGTGTCACTGGCGGTTCAATCCTAGAACAGCCAGTGATAGTGAAAGTATCACTGGCGGTTCTTTTGAGACTTGCCAGTGATGGTAGTATCACTGGCGGTTCTGGTTCTCAAAAGAACCGCCAGTGAAAAGTAATTTTCAGAATTTTTAAATCTTCTGAGTTTCATAACTTTTTCATACGAACTCGGATAAAATAAACTTTATATGTAAATTGTAGCTCTCGACGAGATCTAAAACTTTGTAGTTGATATGTTTTCCATTTGAAGCAATATAGATGTCTAAATAATCATTACAATTTTAAAAAAATTTATAACATTCAAATAAAGTCGGATAGAAACAATCTTTACATAAAAACTGTAGCCTTCAACAAGATATACAACTTTGTAGTTGAAAACTTTTCTATTTAAAGTCATTTGTATAGTCAAAAAGTTATTAAAAAATTCAGAAAACAAGGCTTAAATAATATGCATATCCTATATGTGTTAAAGGTGCTAATGGGTGAGATAGTTAGGAGGGCTGGGTTAGAGGCAAGAGGTCCGGAGTTCGGTTTAAATTTTGCATGAAAAAGATAGTAAGGTTATATACGCGGTGGTAGATGGTGCAGGGGTGCTATTCGGATCAAAATAATATTTTTTAGTCAAATTTTACTGTCTAAAATCGTATTTTCGAACATCCTCATCACTGGCGGTTCACTTAAGAACCGCTAGTGATACTACTATTACTGGCGGTTCGAGAACCTCCAGTGACATAATCACTGTCGGTTCGAGAATCGCCAGTGATGTGAGTTCAGAACCGCCAGCGATGACGTTTTCTGCACTAGTGGTTGCAACGCATGGACACCCAACTAGTATCTATTATCTATATAAAACAGGTCACAATAGAGCCACCACATTAATCTTAAAGTACTAGAATTCCTACATTAATCTTAAAATATTATAAATTCTCACGTTAATCAGAGAAAAAAAAAAAGATCTTTGATTATAGTGGATCCAAATTATAACGATGCCGATCTAACGAGATTGGAGATAGAAGATAAATTATAATATTATAGCTTACCATAGCTAATAGGACAGAATCCACCATCACCGGCCACCTTTGGAAAAGAAGCTCGCGCAGAACAACTTATTCTAGGATCTACATGTCAGGAAAACTCTACAACATGCACATGTTCAGTCGTGTAATTAAAAGATGGAATTAAATAACCATATATGGTGTTGGAGTCATATAACACGTTTGTTATATATCATGTAGGAGTATTCATGTCTTCATGTACAAGCATTAAGATGCCTAAATCGGAGATCAAATAATCACTACTACAAAAACCCTAATAGGAGACTAGGAGCTTGAACAAACGGGACGGTGGCCAGCTTGACCTGTGATAAGAGAAGCAACTTGCAACCAACTCATATATAAGATCAGTTTTGGTAGAATGTTCGATAGTAAAAAAATTAATATAATGCTTAAAAGAGTTTGAATGTGATAAGATTAGAAGATAAATTATCTGTAGGCTTCTAATTGAATTAGAGTTCATCTCTATATATACTATCAGCTCTGTATAAATAACCCTGCCCATCCCTCAAGAATTGACGGATGGGAATGCCGAAAGAGAGATGCCTTGGCGCTGCTGCATCGAAACGCTCTGAAGATTGAAGATTAGAAGAAGTTCATATCAGGAACATTGAGACCCTGCAATGTGTCATACCACGTCACGGCTGTTGCAGTGTCACAACATGCGAGATACGACGAGCATGAATACTGAACGTTTGCTTATTGATTAGATCGATGGTCGAACATCACCGACTCATCATGGACACCTCGGCCATGTTGCTCCGCCTCTCGCGTTTACCCACAATTGTCATATAACGTCACCACATAGGAAAGTGTTACTGTGCCTCAATTGATAGGAAGGCGCGCGGACCCTTGTTGCTCTTCATCTAGCTAAGGAAAAACAATATGAAAAAGGAAAAGGATGCAGGAGCTCCAAAGTACGTGTCAAAATAAGAGAAAGATCAATATATTTCTTTTGCATTTTCGATTCCTTGAGGATAAAATTTCCCACATAAATTGGAGAAAAAAAGAAAAAAAATCTACATTTTGATGTTGTAGATCTTAAATAGTTTTTAGTTGAATCTAACATACTATACTGAATCAACCTACAAACCAACAAATCTAGCTAGCTGTGTAAGTGCGCTGGATTACAACGATGTAGATCTCAAATATGTTTTTAATTCACTCTAATAGGAAATTCATACCATCAAATGCAATGGATCTAGATTATAATGGTTGAGATCATAAATATGTTTTTAGTTGAATTTAAAAGATTGTAGCAAATTTAACTACAAACAAGCAAATATAGACGTGCAAGTGCACGGGTCATCGTGCTAGTTGAATATAAAATATGAAGCGGTAAGTTAATATTTCCACCCCCACTCAACCGTTTTGTTTGGTAAGCTAAAAAATAAATTTCCTAAAAAATACCAAACTAAGAGAGATCGATGCTGACGATCAAGCTGAGGGGTCAGTAACATTATTCTTTTTCAGCGTAGAGTGAGGAAGCATGTAACATCTTGACGAGTTTGACTATGCTCACTCGAGGTCGAGGACATAGCCCGGCATTGACAAGCGCGCTAACATACCAACGGATCCACCGGACAGCGCTCGCCCATAGACGGTGTGTACCCCGTAGATTAATGGCTTTTGTTTTGGCACAAAAATATTTATCCAGTGGATGGGTTGGAAACTTGGAATTCTTGATGTGGGCTGAGCAGGCCATAGAGAGAAGGTGCTCCCACCGTTCACCTATACTGGGCTTGTGTTAAGCGTTGCCCAATGCTCAGCCCCTCTCTCTTTTTTTTTAAAAAAAAGTTGTGACATTCACTCCATTCCAATTTCCAAAGACTAGAGGGTGTTTCTGATTATTTGCTAAAATTGAATTTATTTGATTATTTGTTAAAATTGAATTTCGAGGGTTTTAAAAAGCCGAAACTGATAATCAAAGCCAGATTTGAGAAGCGTTTATCTTGTGACTTTGAAATTTTCAAGAAGTAGCGTTAATAAGTGAAAGCATTTAAAAAGATAATAAAATAATTTAAGAAAAAAGTTGTCAAGAACATGCTGGAGCAGTGTTAAGTCGTGTATGGATTCTTCATCTATTGGTAAGGTTAAAAACAGTACAAAAACTCGGAGCAACTGGACCGGGGACAAAGACCGGGACTAATTTGGGATTAGCATTCATTCATTCATTGCATAATAATCAGCTGCGACTTGCGTAGCTAGATCGGTCGGTCTTGCGCCTGCTTCGCTGTACGTACGGGCGCAGAAAACCGGATGCCCTTCGTGATGCTTCTCGGGGTACTTTGCTGTTTAGCGCAGGAAGCAATGGTCCCGGCACTGGATTGGACTAGTGTGTGCGTTTGTGATCACTGTCACTGACCAGAATCACCAACCACATCCTCCTCCCTCTGAATTCCAGCGAGGTGCTCTAATGGCATGCATGTTGGGGTAGAGACACTAGTGTACTGCGGTTGCAGCTGCATACACGTGCTAGCCTACTGACAGGTAGGTCTATTTTGGGGAGTCAGGCCCAAATCAAGTCCTGGCTGCTGGGCTCTTGTCGAGTGAAATTTCCAAATTTTTTGGGTAAAAAAACCGTGTCTTTTTTAGTTTTTCTTCCTGAGATCTGCCGATGCGAACAACACAGGCTTTGCCACAGTCAAGCATACATATGCATGATATATACATGGATGTCTGAAACCCTGAAAGCCTCCATGCATGCTGGTTGCCCTCAGTTGCTGCGATCTTGACGCGATATGCCTTCCCGATCGGGACAGCGATCTGCCATTACTCCGCACCTTTTGCTCTCTCCCTCTCCCCCTCCACTTGTCGCGAACGGCGACGTTGTTGCGGGGTGCAAACGCGATTGATTCCTCGACCCCGAGCAAGAGCTGTGCCTTTCAGGCAAAAACTCAACGTATGCCGCACAGCGAGCCACGCCGGCGGCGCGACGCGGCTTCGTTTTCCGTACCTTTCCGACGCTACGCGCGCTCGATGATGATGCCGCCCCACGGCGTGCGGCCCCGGAGACGCCACACGCAGCGGCATCATGGCCGGACGTACGGCGACCGGCCGGCCTGCACTGGCGAGCAAGCAGATCCAGGAAAGACAAACCTGCAATATTTATGGTATCAGTACGTCGATCGATCTACTAGCGAGCTGCTCCTTTTTCCTTTAAATTTTTTCCCATCTTTGGCGAAAGCAGCTGGCGCGATCGACAAACCCATGCTACTGCTTCTGAAAGGATCGGGGTTTGTATGCTCCTGGACTGTCATATCAGCGTCGGCCTACAGGGGAATACATATCTGACAAAATTATTAGGCGTTAATGATCGGACAAGATGGTCCATCAGTGGTGCAGTTGAGCTAGAACCATCTCACCAGCAGCGAACGATCATGCAGTGGCATCCAATCGGAGTGTGCATGGCCGCTTGATGTTGATGAAGAGGCTTAGAGTACTGGGTTAGCGAGGACACAAGGCGCATCAAGCACCTAACCACGCCATCAATCGCTGCAGTACTCGCGCATTATTATTGGCCCGGCCATGTTCGCGGAAGAGGAAGCTTGCTTGCATTAGCTAAGGTGTCGCTCTCACGCAACAAAACGGATGGTTGTCATTGGCGGCACACTGTGCACTGTGCAGCAGTCCGAACTCAAAGATGCCAAGGTCTTATTGAATTAATACTTCCGCACAGTACAGGAGAGAGGATAAGGGCATGTACAAAGGCATTAATTAGCTAGTCCCTTAGTGCTGATTTGGCAAAAAAAGTGATGAGGTGGCAGAAGCGACAAGAGAAAACGGAAGAGCCGACTCTTCCTCAGGAGACGGTTCCAGGCGCGTGCTCCGATGCCATAGGGATGGACTCTCTCCCGTTGTACGCGTCCTCTGTGTCTCTTCCTCATCCCCCCCAAATCCTCAAGATCCGATGACGCAGGGGCTTGTTCGCGCCAAATCAAAGCCCCAGGCGCGGCTTTGCGCCTCGCGTAGAGTTGTCCCCGTCGCCGCGGAGAAATAGCAGCGAGGAGACCGGAGGATCGCCTCTTTCCTCGCCGAACCGCCGCCGCCGCCGTCGCCTCTCCTCCTCCGCCGCCGCTGTCGCCTCCTCCGCCGCCGCCGTGTTTCTCCACCACCGCCTTGACCCTCCAGATCCGCCGCCGCCCATTCCCATCCAATGCCACCGACGCCTTGACCCGTCCTTGTTCGCCATCATTGCCCATTCGCCATCCACAGCCGCCATCGCCGCGATTTCCCATCGACAACCGCGGCGGCTTCGGATCGGCCCTTCCTGGCAACATGGGCTTGGCCCTCCACGGCGGCGCGCACAAGGATACCCATTGTCCACCTTCGGCCCTCTGCATCGGCGTCGGCCATGGCTCCTCTGCGTCCTCTGGCATGCTACATAGGTAAATTTTAAATCCAAACAGAGCTTCAACAAAATGATTTTAAATCTTGCTAGGCCTGTCACAATATCTTACATTGATTTTGTTAGTTTCAGCTGTTAATGAAGATTACTCCTTTACATACTTTTGATTTTAGTTTCCTGTGATTTTGATTGCCAAAATGGAGTACATATTTGTCTAAACCAAATCACCTTCGCACAATTAAACAATGAAATAAAATCATCCAAGAATTGAGTTCTAAATAATTTGGGAGTTTATTGAATTCCCACCCACATCATATGCAGCCTGACAACATATTTTTCAATAATCAACTGTATGAGAAATCCAGATATGACAGCTAATAAGTATAGTTAAAAGTTTGATAAATGTGTACCTTCATAATCATGTCTGTATTTTTCATACGTTTGTCCTGAAGTCCATAAGCCATGAAAGCCTGTTATATTTCAGAAAGCCTTGCAAGTTAGACATTTGAGATTAACAGTGAACATAAATAGCTGTTATCGATCTTGAACATACATGCATCACTAAAGCATTGTGGATGTTGATCCAAAACAGAGCTGCTCTTCATGTGCCATCTTTGTAGGGTCAATTTTCTCAAGCCGTTTTATCAATGCTCAAAAAACAAAATGAGTGTCTGCACTGACAAAAGTTCTTTTCGTGTTCTTTTCTTTTCTTTTCGAATCGCTTACGATAGTATCTAGCATTTTAGAGGCATAATCAAACTTGTTAGATATTCTCTGAAATAGAGAGGTAAAAGCGGCACTCGTTTTGAGATTAATCTGCCTAGCTTGGCGGTGAATTCGAAAGTATGGAGAAGAAATATCATTCATACGTTTAGAATCTGAAATTGTTGGCAAGTTGTAGGATGCAGACTCCTTGATTTCTCTCAACCGGAGGGCACCTTCATCGACTTTTTTCTGCTTTGCATTGACGGTTTAGTTCTTGATTGACTGAACAAAACTTTAGCCTCGAACATTGTGCGCTCACTGAATTTATTTTCAGTACAAACTCTAAACATCTATCCATCCAAGTTAACAAGGTGTGTTTATTTTCAGCTCCGGGGGATTCCTTAATCTTTTGAACGGTCAAAATGCTCACTTTGTTGGAGGACTGCCCTACTTTGCACCTGTGAATGAGCCACAGGACAAACAAGCTTCACCATCAATTCCAGAGAGTAAGTTTGTCCAAATTGATAGTAACGATGGAAATGAAGATGTTAGGAGTGATAAGACCGACAAGCGAATACTCTGGACACAAGAAGAGGATGTTAGAGTGGTATGTATTTCTATAAAAGATAACCTTTTTACATAACTTTTGTTCTAGCTTGTTATTAAATATTAATCACATGCCAACTTAATGTTAATATCTAATGCATGGTTATGATCAATATGTACAGATGAGTGCTTGGCTAAAACACTCCGTGGACTCTCTGTATAAGTCATCTTGCTGTGCCATTGCTGAGAATTGTGAATGGTGGCCAAGAAATTGGCCGGCTGTCCTATTTTCCTATTCTGAAGGAACCTGGCCTTTTCATGTGGTGAAAATGAACTATGTTGATGATAGTTGACTATAATCTTCCAAGCATCTCACGTGTTGTCAGCAGCGTTTTGTCCTGTTTAGTATTGAGGAACACCTTTGAACTTAGGATGATTCATTTACAGGGAATTTTTGCTTACCTTCTGGTTATGCTCGTTCTTTGTCACCGTTGTAACCATTATATGAAGTTTCTAAAAGAAAGTTTATACACTTGACAGGGAAATTTTGCATAGAGTTTAGATGCCATGGAGTGGTGGTTTTTCTAAATCTATCTCTGCAATCGAGAATGAATCTGAAACATATAAGCTCATACCTAAAATTAGATCTAAAATGAACTCAAAACGATAACTTTCAGCACCTGTTGATTTAATTCTCTAAACGTTGTGTATGAAACTTTGATTTAAATTTCAGCACACGTGTGTTTTATATAAAACAAGCAACATGGATGTGTGCACATTTGATCAAGTATCAAATACAAGAACTTAATTGCATCTCATTACTAAGGGACAATGGTTAGAGACACCCC
This sequence comes from Olyra latifolia, assembly GCA_036346145.1. Taxonomy (NCBI): domain Eukaryota; kingdom Viridiplantae; phylum Streptophyta; class Magnoliopsida; order Poales; family Poaceae; genus Olyra; species Olyra latifolia. The sequence continues at coordinate 5,167,097 of CM070524.1, forward strand.
ATTGTATGAGCTATATTTAATGTTGTCTCTTAGCTTAGATGGTTGTGCTAAGAGACACCTAATGGTCTCTCCTTTGTACATGCCCTAAGGATGGGTGCCTATGCATTCATGGCGGTGTGTAGTACGCTAGTTTTATTAATAATGAAATTACATTTCGGCCTCTGTGATTCAAAAGTAGGTAGATCGGCCTAGTGTTTTACCATGTCTCACTGCTAGAAAAACGGGCTTTAGTCTTGGTTGGGAACGGATTTTAGTTCCGGTTTCCGAACCGGGACAGGCCATCCAGGACTAAAGGTCACATACCTAACCGATACTAAAACGTAGAAAATATCTAAAAAATAAGATGAACCCAAGACCTCATGCCACCACATGACTCTCCACTCACTCTTCTAACTAACCCACCCACCCACGCATATTTAATAGACTAGGATATGCATTCCTTTTGAAGTATGCTAGAATGAGCCTTTAATACCGGTTCATAACACAAACCGGGACTAATTTATGTCTATGCCAGCTAGCATGTACCCGCTTGCCAAAGTCACCTTTAATACCGGTTCGTGTTACGAACCGGGACTAATGTGAGCCACGAACCGGTACTAATCGTGCTTTTAGCCCCGTAGCCACGAACCGGGACTATTGCTACATCAGTCCCGGTTTGTGGCCAATCGAGACTGATGTATCGTTATGGAAGGTCATTTCTCTAGTAGTGTCTTAAAAAAAACTGTATAACAAAGTTTGAAATAACAACGTAAAACAACAGACAACCTATTATTAGCCCTTTAGCCAAAACGATTATTGAATAAACTAATATATATATATATGACTTCTTATGTAGTACGCTAGTACGTTCTACGATTAACCTGTTGGAATATATGGGCTTTGGCCTATTTATTTGAGAATAAATTTCTAAAAATCTCAAAGGCCCAGATATGGAAAGGGGTGTGCAAACTTTTTAGTACCATATTGCTAGTTTAGGTAGGGAGACATCAATTTAAATAGTAGAGTGTGCCCCACCTCACTAGCACATGTGGGAGAGAGAAAGAGAAGAACACACGCGCTCGCTCACCGGGCCAAGGCGGCGCTAGTGCACGGCACTTGCATGAATGATCCGCCGAAATCGGGTCCAATTGCTTGCGCAGGCACAGCCTTATTTTGCCTTTTTTTTCCTCTGAAAAATTCGGAATTCAGAATTGGTTACAGATATGGAGATCGTGCGAGTCCGATCGTGGCACGTCTCGTGACTGTTGCACTGGCGTGCACCGGTCATCGGGAGAGCAGGTCTCTGAAACCTGTCGTCCTTGCGATCCTGCACCAGGAGAGGGCAAATAAGATTTTTGGGAAGCGCATGGTGGGACTGATTGCGATCTGCTTCCTCTACATCATAGCCATGATCTGCTTGACAGGTCATCTTCTTCTGTTCTCGATTTTACCTCTCAGGAAGATCGGTACATACTGCATTCTTTAATGTCAATTATCTTATTGCTTCTGAGCATAAGTACATCAGAGGGATATTCGTGGACATCTAGTACATACATGTCTATAGTATACTCATGTTGCATGTTTCTGCTAGTTAATCAGTTTATGTTCATGATTTATTTGATTAAATTAAATCTGAAAGTGATGATTTATCCAACAATCCAAAAACTTTATATCAGGCACTTTGGTTTAACAATGGCTGAATTTGCCGATGCACTAAGGCCGGATAAATTTAACGGTGTGCACTTTAAGAGATGGCAGATCAAAGTCACTTTGTGGCTAATAGCTATGAACGTCTACTGGGTTGCAGCTAGCAAACTTGAAGGAACATTTACTCCTAAACAGGAGAAAGCATTCGCGGATGCCACCACACTCTTTGTAAGAGTCGTTCTTAGTATTTTTGCATACCGTCTTTGCAGGGGCGGATTTTGGCCTATGGCTAGGTGGCTCTGACAGGAAGCTTGATATATATATATATATATATATATATATATATATATATATATATATATATATATATATATATATATATATATATATATATATATATATATATATATATATATATATATATATATATATATATATATATGAAAACGATTAAGCCCAATATATAAGCTTTGCAGCCCAACCTAGGTCCTGGTGATTGTTTTTTGGGCTGCTGCTGACCTCTCTCTCTCTCTCTCTCTCTCTCTTTCTATTCCTCGTCTCTACTCTCCTGACCGTCTCATCTAGCGAGTTTGGCGGCTGGATCAAGTGAGCACGACATCGGGGCCTCGCCGGAATTAGAGAAGATAGCCGGATTTAGAGAGGATTCATTCTCGATCTAGAGAAGAGGTTGCATGGAAGCTAGATGAGGAAGATGTATTGCATTTTGGCTTGAAACATGACCCTGGTATATATGAAACATAGATTTTGCTCTGTTGAAACATGGATTTGCTCTATTGAAACACGCTTAAAAAATCTCTTTGTGAAACCGGTGTTTTGCTCTTCTAAAACATTTGGTTTTAACCGTTGAAACATTAATTTTGCTTTTGTGAAACATGGTGCTTGCTCTCGCGAAACATTTGGTTGTATAAAGTGAAACATGTGTGTATAACTGCAGGAACATTTGCTTCGACAATGTTTCATCAATACTTTGCCCATGTTTCACTAGTTATTCGATCATGTTTCATCAGTACTTCGTTCATGTTTCATCAGAACATTGCTTCGATAACGTCATGTTGCGGTGTTTCATCAATATATGCATCATGTTTCATCAAGCAAAATCAAATGCTTTATCAGTATTTCACTCATATTTCATCAGAACGTTGCCCATATTTCGGAACAAGTGTCTGATTTTTTACATGGGATCAAACATCCGATCCCTAGCATCACCTCTAGAAAATAGAAAATAGTATGTTTTTGACTTACATGCGTGGCCATGTATCCTATTAATTCTTAATTGCTTTGAGGCAATCTACGCAAGCAACCTGCAATGGTTAGAGACAACCTCTTAATGCTCTTTCTCCTATTTGGAGGTTGAACTGTGGATGCTATTTAAAACATATAATATACAACGACAAAATTTGGCATTCTGTCGATAAGTTTTATTTTAAAAAAGAAAATAGTAAAGTACACAAAAGCCCCTAAATTGACGAATCAGTATTTGGATAATTGGATCATGTATATAATTGACGCATTTAGCCCCCATTTGGAATGCGAGGTTTTATTCCATGTTGAATCGTTCCCTATGAAATTTTGTGGTCCACGCGGTCGAGGCTGTTAGGAAATCCTAAAAGCCCACAAAGGGTTCATAATGAACTTTTTGGCTAAACCCTAATCAAAGCACTATATAAAATGAGGGATACCCCATTGTAACAAATCTGATAAAAAAAAAATAAAGAATCATCCTCTCTATATCTCTATGTTCATGTTCTTGTTTGTATCCCTGAGCGCATAAGCTGGGAACGTCCATGGACAACATCTGATGACAAGGGTTCCTCAACACGTTATCAACATGAAGGACCGATAACGAGAGACTGATCAGGCAAGCGACGAACGCAAGGAGGAGATCAGAACCGCGAAGACGATCCGCAAGCAACAACCGTGAGGAGGAGATCAGAACCGAATGAACCTTGTTGTCGGCATCGATCCGTCATCAAGCCGGCAAGTCCTATGGCCCAGCCGAACTGTCCTACACGACATGCTTTGAATCCCTAGCACTTCGAATTCCTAGCACGAACAATCTACCCACGATCCAAAGGTAGTAACTGGTTTCAATCCTGGATGAATTAGAATATCCACATCGCTTTGGGAGTTTTTGTTTCCAATCTATTATGAAAATTGGCAACATCGGCACAAAGTAGAAGCCACCGTCGTCATTGACGATGAATCAGTCGCCGACCCCGGCCATGCACGAAACGTATCTGCCGCGCGCCGTTGCCATTGGCCCCGACCTTGAAGCTTTATTTTACAAAAGAAAAGAGTAAAGTACACAAATGTCTCTAAATTTGGACAAACCCATATTTGGATAATTGGATCCATATATATAATTGACACATTAGCCCCCATTTGGAATACGAGGTTTTATTCCATGTTAAATCGTTCCCTCCCTATGAAATTTTGTGGCCCAAGCGGTCGGGGCCTCCTACACTCGTAACTTTGTGTGATTTGTATTCCTTGCCCTTGGACACATACACGGCACTTTGATCCTGTGTTATAAGCTAAATTAATATGTCCACGTGCTTCGATATGTGAGTATATTAATGGTAAGTACGTTGTAGATTTTTTTCTAAACAATATAAAAAGTTCATTTTAAATCCAAAGTACGTACGTTACTTTTGCATTGAGCTCGCTTTCGCAATCATGTGATCAAGTATGATTTGAATCGCGGAAGGTATGTGTTCGGTCATCTCTAGCTAATAAGCTAACCCCGTTTGCGCAAACATACAAAGCTAAGGAGGAAAATTAGAAACTTCAAGCAACACATTTGTCAAAATTTAGGTAACTACATATGGCTGTACTTCAAAAATTCTCTACATGGGATGTACTAAGAGTTCTCTATACAGTTAGATCAAAGCATAGATTACCCATTGAGCATACAGTTAGATCTTAGAGGTAAGATGTCACTAGACCATTTGATCAAACAAAATGAGTGGTTCACATTGATTTGGTCGTGTCTTTAAAAAAATCCACTTAAAAAACTTGCAAGACAAGGATGCAAGGATGTGTGAGACACGTTTATATAGTACGTGTGGCCATAGCACCTCCGTGAAGCACTAATAATGATCTAGTGCGCGCAACAGTGCACATAAGACTGCACCCTCAGACATGCAGCAGCAACAAGTACAAACAACTTAACACATGCTTCGGTCATCACTCGCTGGAGCTGGTTCCACGTACAGTACCCAAAGCCCTAAACACGAACTGAGAATATAGATCAGATCGAACCATCGATTATATACATCCTACGAACATACTTGCATGCATGCCTACCGGCGTACCGCATTGTCCGCATCCGACACATTCACAGCTCGCGACGACACCAGTTTCCATCCTATTAACTCGCGGTGGTTCGCGCCACATGCGCCCACGAGCTAGCTAGCGCGCCCCCACGGATACTACGCGCGCGCGCGGCAACGGCGCCCCGACCCACACCACGCGACGCGATCCAATTCAACGTGGTAGCTCGGTGAAGTTACAGCGGTTCGCACGCGAATTCCTGGACGCGCGCCCGCACCTACGTGCTAGCTAGAGCGTACGTAGCAGCAGCAGCGCGCGCGCGACATCACGGTACAGTACTCGCTACGGCCGGCGCGTGCAGTGTCGCGGGCTGGCGCGCGCGCACGGGACCATCTCGCTCGATCCATCGGCCTCAGTGCGTGCATGTGTCGCGTGCACGGCGGATCAGACGTAGCGACTCATCGGTGAACCTAATATGGATACATGGCATGGTTGGTGGCTTGGTGCCGCGCGACTGTGCCCGCGCGAGACGTGCCTAGTGCCGTTGATGTGAGCGGTGTCCCCTACCGGCCGGAGGCCGGTAGGGCAAGGCCACTACACGTACGCACTCGTCCATGCATCGAGCCGAGCGAGAGGCGTTGCATGCATGCCATGGCATGTCATGGTCCAAGCCTCCACGGCGCGTGCGTACGTACGTACGTGCCGCCGGGTCCATCCGGGCGCGTCGTCTCGTCGCCTGTACTGGCACTCGATGGACGTGCCGATCGGCTGGACAAACGAACCAACGTCCGGTCGCAGATTCAAGGGGGAAAATGATGGTGTTGAGCTGCGATGCTAGCCGGGTTCACGACCGATGCGTTTCAATTGGTTGCCAACGGCGGATGGGGTACGGTTTTTGTCTCGAGAGTGCTCTCAGCTGGTACGAGCGATTGGGTGCGCCTGCGAGAGAATTTACACGAGCCACTCTGGCTCCGTGCTGGAAGGAGGGAGCGAAGACTCGTCTTAAACTTAAAAATGCTGATTTTAAGAACAATGATCTTCCTTCTTCAACCTTTACTACCCAACTGGAGAGTGGACAGATAATCTATTTTACTTATTGAACATGTTCTATGATTGGTTCGTAACCTCTTGACATTAAAGACATCCTTGGATGATCTCATAGTTTCTGCGGAGTGGAGAGAATAGGGTCGGTCTATAAATTTTCTTTTCTTTTGCCACATTTCGTTTAAAGGGTTAAAGGGAGACAGTGCATCAAGTTATTTAGAAGGGTTTCTAAATTTAACTAAGGCGTGATTAAAGCAATGACTTGGATATCTCTCAGAAGTCAGAGGGTGTGTTTGGTTCATCACCAAATTCTTCTTGCAACTTAATCTTGAATTGAATGGCAAGGCCAATTGAAAGGTTAACATTTTTGGTAATGAATTGGTGGTAATGTAACAAAATGAATAGGATGGCAAAAGTTGCCAATGGGAGAGAGAATCTTTTATTCGATGGTTGAATCCAAACATGGCCAAATTTGATCAAAGTTCTTAACAATTGGTATAATGATATTAGGCATGCATTACCATAAACCAAACACACCCAGAACATGCTTCCCTGCTTTCGAACGCAGAATTGCATGCATCAAACACATGATTACAGGAGTAGAGAATCTGATTTTGATTGCTCGCAGCTGGCAGGTGAACAGCATGCGTTTCCAATCTCTCCATGGCTCCATTTTCAATTGCTAGTCTAGACTGTCAGCGTCGCTCATGTACTCTGGTCAGACGGCACAGGAGTATTCCATACTACTTTGGAATGCTACCATGGTACGCTCCTACTAATCAGGCATGCAATTCTAACAGCAAAAACATATACTGCTACTACTAGTAGTGTCATTGAAGGCAACTTTCTACCCCATCCCGTGTCTTGTGTGGCTCTTCCCAACCAATCGAAGCCGAAGAATTAAATATCTCCAACTCTTGCTCCATGGATCATGTGATCAGCAGTACGAGCCCACAACACCCACCACCTCTTACCAGTTGAATCTTTCCTCTGGTGTGCAGCCTCTGAGCCTGAGGCTGAGGTGGAGATGGGGCTGAAGGCTGAGCCACTGTGGTGGTCCTAGGTAGGAGGAGGAGATCTCCCTCCCGACAACAAGATCAGACCCGTATTTATGCTTTGAGGAGAACACCACCAAAAAGCCTTTGGCAAAGCCCACCCTCCCTCCCTATCTGCATTAACAGCTTGACACTGCCCCCGCAGTTGTCAGCATATGTGCACCACCAGATCCTCTGTGCCAAGAACATTCAGTCAACTGTAGTCATCACACTATGGTAGATAGGGACAGAACGATCGAGAGAATAGCATTATTTCTAGGGAATTTGGTTGATCCACAGCGATTTCATAGTATATGTCATATACGTGTTATGTCGATTTCGTTAAGTTATTGGTATTTGCCTCCTTTTTAATAGTAGAAAAGAAAGAAAGGAAAATGGCTGGCCATATGTGTATGAGCAACTGGGTGTGGGTGCACACGAAAAGAAGGAAAGGGACACATTCTGATTACTGCGTCCAAGGATTAATTGGGCAGGCTGCGATGCATGTTTGGTCCCGAGCAGCAGCATCCAAAGTCTCATGTAAAAGCTAAAGGGGACAGGGAGCTCCATCAATAGAGCTGGAATTTGATGATTGTTTTGGAGTACCGTCTCTGGCTTACTTTAAGTGGAGAGACTTTGGCATATGATGTGATGCAGACAAGTGCTCGGAAAGCTAGCGTCTCATTTAATCAGGCAACGCGTGACCCAAGCAACAAGAGTTCAGCCTGAGAAATTCCGTGGCAGGTAAGATAATCAGGAATAAATTAAAGCCAGCCATCCTCAAGAGTGAGCCTCCCTCGGTTGCGGCGTGGAATCCTGTGCTCTCGAGGATCCGCTTTTGCTGCGAAAAGATGGGTATCGTGCCGTAGTGGGTGGTCGTTTGCAGCTGCTGCCCCAAAACGATGGAAATTGAGCCCCTGCTGTGGAAGGCTTTAGGTCTCCGTATGCTCTTCTCCTTTGGCAATTTTAAGGTATCTTGCTTGTTAGGGATACCTGGCTCTCTCTCTCCTCTCCACGCAGCTTTCACTTTCTTTCCGTTAGACCAATAGATATATCTAAACTATATAAGTAAACCATTCATTGTGTAGAGAGCTCTTACTTTCTAGAGGTTAGACGATGAGTAAACCTAAGTTATATATATTTGATTCAATAATGTAGGGAAGTTTTATTCCTAATATATCGTAGAAGTTCTCGTTACCATTATTCCAGTGCATCGACATCGACTTCTGAAATTGCAGCAGACCAGCAAATCTTTCTCAACCAAGTGATAGAGAGTGACACATAAGCTGGCTGCTAGAAAGGTAAGTAGCCATGAACCCCAAACGATCGAGAAGAAGAGAGAAAAACAGTCAAGTGTGACAGGTTTGCCTTTGCCCAGCCCCGCAACCCTGAATTCCCCAACTAACAACCCACAGCGTACTACTACCTAAAGCTGTGAAGAAAGCTAGCTAGCAGCAGCGACTAGCGAGCCTGTCGTCCTGCGCGGTGAAAGCACGCATACGATCGAGCAACCATGCATGCTAGCCTAGCATCGATGGGCATGCATGCACATGCATGCAGGCATTGATGCATGTGCGATGTGTCCTCTGCTCTGCGCTCTTTGGAAGCAGCGAAAGCGGAAAGGAGAGCGAGAGGGACAGCGATCGATGGTTGGGCTTGGGCAGAGCCGCAGGAGCAGGAGCAGGAGCAGAAGCTCGATCGCTCGCTCGCGCAATTCCTACGGAAAATAACGTGTCATGCCATGTCTTTTTCCGAGAGTTTAATGTCGCCGATGCCGCTACGGCTACTGGTGCAACTTTCCACATGACTCACGCGCGCAAGAGGGGCGTGCGGCCGGGCGCGGTTGGATTGGAAGTTGCCCACGGCAACCGGCAGGGAATCATTGCACCGGCCGCGGATGCATTGGCGAAATACCAGTAATTCTATCTATCGGTGGCTTCGACCCTACGACTTTATCATGTTGCCAATACAAATATTTAGCTTTGTTAAAATGATGCTGAAAAAAAAGATAAAAGGAAGAACAAACTAAAGACGCATGGACGGAGATTTTGTAATAGGGTTAATGATCTTTATGACGTGGGTTTTAGCTTTATGATCTTTGTTAAGACTCTGTTCATCGTGTGACTCACACGTAGAAGCCGGAACGATTTTTTTTAAAAAAAAAAACATACAGCAATCAGCAATCAATCGTACCGTGATTAGCGACGCCGTCGTGTGGTCAGATCTATAATCCGGCGTGACCGCTTTAGCCTTGAGAAAAACGCGTGAGTAGAAATTGGAAGTCCATGTCCGTGCATCTCGCTCGAGAATATTTGGCGGATCGCGCAAAATCTGAGGGGTGGGGCACTCGCGGCCGGCAAGCCGAGTGGCAGCGCGGCCACGACGTCGCCGTGAAAGCGGCGCGCACCAACCTGCAGGGATCGGGTCGCCGTCGGCAAGCTGTAGCTACAACTGTAGCCTACCACCAGGTACTACTGCTGGTACTTGCAAGGCAAGGCCGGCATGCCCAGGTGCACGTCGGTCTACATAAATGTTGCCACTTTTGTGTGTCGCATCAACCGTTTGTTTGTACTCTTCGTCTGCCTTTTCAATTTTTTTTTTCAAGACGCCTTCTTCAATATCGTTCGTTATGCTATGGCGCTATGGCTGACATTTCCGATCGACTCAATTTCAATTTGAAGTAATTACTGATCCTGAACTTCAAGTACCAGCAAGCCGATCGGCTAGACATTTCCCATGTAACACTGTTAGTTTCTATTTCACACTGCTCTATTGCACTTGGTAATCTATAAAATTATGTATTATGTCTCTCCAAGTATTGAGAGGTGTGTTTAATCCCTATAGCGGTTTTGTCACCTAAGCAGTACACATGACATTTTCTTTTCTTTTTAATTGTTTTCAACTGGCCCCACGTGTCATGTTCTTCTTCCCCCTCTTTTCATCCCCCATTACTCGACTGTGCTAGATTCGCCTTCCCACTACTAACTATGCGGCCTCCTCTCTCTCTCCCCGATGGTTTTGCCTCCTCTCCCACGGTCCCACCTCCGGTGGTGCTCAAGCCTCCCTCCCTCGGCGCACATCCAGCATAGTCAAAACCAAACCTTCGGCAATTGGCGGAAGGCGACATCCATTGGACCAACGGCATTGCGCTAAATGCAACGGTGCTACCCTTGAGACGAAGGAGAAGGAGCTCTAGATCTGGCTGAGGATGAGCTTTGCAACAAGCCAAGCGCAACGCGGCTCGTCGTCAAGGGCGTGCAGCTGCTCAAGACACTGGTGGAGGCCGCGTCGGAGCAAGAACCATAGCTAGTGAAGCGCGTGTCAAGCATGCACAACCTCCACCTGCTGTCCTTCTCACCACTGCATCTCTGCCTCATCGATGGCCTCTCCACCTTGCAGGCATACCGCTGCCTAGGTAGCCTAGCCTCACCTCCACTAAATGCCATGTAGGACGAAGGAGGAGGAGGATGCAGTGCCATCAGAGGAGAGGAGGCAGGGCGGATCCATGGACAAGGACGGCATCCACTGCCTAAAGGAGGAATGATGAGGTAGGAGGGCAGAGGAGGCGGTGCGATGCTATCATGTGAAGGAGGCCGCCAGGAGGGAGAGGGGAGAGATAAAAGTAGGGGCTGACATGTAGGCCCATATATTAAAAATAAGTTTTAAGGGAAAAAGAAAGCCACGTGTGCATTTTATGAGGCAAAAATATCCATGTGGACATCACACATGGTAAAACCACACTAAGCAAAACCGTCTTCGGGGATTTTTTTTTAGAATAATAGAATTTCCATTAAATCATTAACCGAAGGGTTACAACCATCGAAAGAGCTATTACAACGCAACTTCACCTATAAAACCAACATCAACTAGAAGCAATATTAAGATAAACATGCACTTCTCTCATCCAGATCAAGCATTTGTAGCATACATGGTTTAGTGCTAGCACTAGTAATGTACTGCTAGAAATTTTATGCACATTCTAAACCACATGACTTTTCCTTGCCAGAGATGATGTACGAACACCTCAATTCAACTTCTCTACCGTTCTTTTTCTGATCTGCCTTCGTCGACCGTATTTGCAGATTGGCAAAAGCAACCGACATCGTTCTGGATAGGACCTCTACATAACAACCCGACACAAAACTCCCATCACAGGGTAAGATAAACCCCGATAGCCCACAAATAGATCGGGAACCAAGGATAGCAACCTATCAAAGACGCCGTCGAGGAGGTCGCCGAAGGCAAACAACACATCGAGGAATCTCATAAGGGAGCTTATTACCATACCAAACTGCTCTACCATTGATGTCACCATGGAGGACGAGGCGGACAACAAATTAACCCTAACCCTAGAAAACTAGATCTAACTAAAAACCTAAAGCTTCAAGACGATAAGAGAGTTCCTATCACCTCCCAACTTTGGTGAGATCGCCTGAGTTAGGGGGACGAGGGGGCCTGGTCGCCGTGCTTGAGTTGCCGCCCTCCAACGTCGGCGCTCGAAACGCCTTCATTTTGGGGAATAAATGCACCTGTTCAAGTAGTTAGGGCTAGAATACCTGATTTACTAGGTCAGAGGGTTATATAAGTGCACCAGTATAATAGTTAAAGTGGTGAAGTAGACTTTTTTCTATAACAAATACAAGAAAGAAAGATCACGACTATTCGGGTTGATTAAAAAAGGAATGCACATCGTGGATCAAATCCGTGTCAAGGAAATGAACAGTTGCACTGCTAATGCTAGGCTACTGGTTGGTCCTTAGTTTACTCAATTTGTTTGTACTTATTGAGCCGAATTGATCAAGATATCTCTCAAATTGAAGTGCAATGGAAAATATAACTAACTAAGATTGGAAATTTTCGCCAGGAAGTTCGTCGAAATTTAAGACCAGATGGGACACTAGGTAGTAACGGAAAAGGGCAAAAAAACAGAATTACTAAGTAACAGGCAATTGTTTTCTTTGATCTCACTCGATTTGCTAACCTCACCGATACCGCCGTTTCCTCCTCTCTACTCATCGTCCTCCTCCTCTCCCATCGGGCTTAGGGTTCTAGGTAGGGTTAGGGTTTCAGTTTCACCAAGACCTCCAGCTTAGAGGATGCCAGGGCGACCGAGGCTCAACAGTGGGCAGTGAAAGCAGTGGGGCTGCGAGACGGCGGCGCCACCACCTCGGCCGTGGGAACGGAGGAGGTCGGTGGACGGGGCTGGTTGGGGCATCGATGATATGGCCAGAGATCATTAGGAGGTAGATCTAGCGATGGCATCTCACTGGAGAAGAAGAAAAAGAAGAAGAGAGATAGAGAAGGAGCAGGGAAGAGGCGCAATGGAGGAGGAGCTCCGGTGGCAGTGCATGAGCAGAGACGGCGGCGCCAGCGGCATGCTTAGGTGGGGAGTGAATGGGAGTTATGGTTAGGTGGGTGTGGGTTTTTTATAAGGATGATGGGAGAGATCTGAATCATTGGATTGAGATCTGATGGTCCAGAAGATCGACTGATTTTTAAAGGAAAAATGATTTACTGTGTACTAGTCGGTCCAAAAAAAAATTGTTGTATACACAGGAAAAAGATCAAACCCCAATGTACTTCCATCTATGTTTTGCAGTTTTGCCATACAACCATGGAAAGAAGGCTTGATTGTACGCGGCTGAAAAAAAAATCACAACCACTTATGTAAACCAGCGGATTTTGATCCAACAGCTCTGATCATCCCTCACCCTACCCAAACCCTCCCACGTGCCTCCTTCCACTCTGACTCAACATGGTCAATGCCTCCTGCATCTCACCCTCATTTGCTCTTCTGCACCGGCTCCTCTCTAACCATCGCGCTAGTGTTATTTCTTCTTTCTCCTCTCTGGCGTCGTTGTTTCTTGCTCTTCTTCCCTTCTTCCTCCTTTATGTTGCCCCCACACTGCCCTCCTTCCTCATCTCCAACGGCTCTCGCTGCTGGATCTGCCTCTACTTCAACCTCCTTCTGGCCTCCGTCTCTTAATGATCCTTCTCTCCTTGTCGACCCGCTAGCCAGCACGGCATACCACCCTTCTCTAATTCCATGCCCTACCACCGCCACACCCTATTGTCATGCATGCCTTCGCCGCCCCGGTGTGCCTCTAAATCGAGTGGCATGGTGAACTCAACCCAAACCCTAAATAGGTGAATCTAGCTACTCAAAGACCTCGCTAGAGCTAGGGGTGACAATTTGGTGGGTATCTCCAGCACTACTACAAAAATGGTCATCCGTGCCCCCCAATCACTGCCGATTAGACCAAAACCGGCAGTGATAACTTATCACTGCCGGTTTGTAAGCCTCAGCGGGTTGTGCGCTTGAGAACCGGCAGTGATAAGACTTATCACTGTCGGTTCTTTTCTCAAACCGACAGTGAAAATATCATCGCGGTTTGAGAAAAGAACCGGCAGTGATAAGTCTTTATCACTGTCGGTTCTTTAGGCCTCTCGCCTCCAATTTTCAACCGGCAGTGAAAGAACTTATCACTGCCGGTTCTTTAGGCCTCTCGCCTCCAATTTTCAACCGGCAGTGAAAGAACTTATCACTGCCGGTTCTTGTCAAGAACCGGCACTGATAATGAGTTCCCGCCCCCAATTTTCAAACTGGCAGTGAAAAAACTTATCACTACCGGTTCTTATCAAGAACCGGCACTGATAATGAGTTCCCGCCCCCAATTTTCAAACTGGCGGTGAAAAAACTTATCACTGCCGGTTTTTGGCTAGAACCAGCAGTGATAACCCATTATCAGTGCCGGTTCTTGTCAAAAACCGGCACTAATAAGTAAAGGTTAAAAGGTATGCATATCCTCTATAAGTAAGAACGCGAGATTAGATGGGATGGTTAGAAGGGTGAGGGTAGAGTGGAGAGGTTGCATGTTCGAGTCCTGGGTAACGCAACATTTGTATTTCACGCGAAATGTGTCCTAATAACCTATAGTAGGTGGTAGATGATTAGTGTATAGATTCCGGGCATAAAAAAAATATTTTTTTCTATTTTTTTATACAGCTTGGTAGGGACTATCACTGCCGGTTTTTACTCGAGAACCGGCAGTGATAAGTCTATCATTGTCGGTTCCAAAACCGGCAGTGATAACTGGTTATCATCGCCATTTCTGCAATCTTGGGTTCAAAACCGGCACTAATACCTGTTTCAAACCGGCACTGATGTAGTGTTTTGTAGTAGTGCAGGTACAACAACCTCAGACCTAAACCCAAAACCCTAAAGCCTAACTTAAACCCAAACTTGAAGTCATCCGTGGGCTTAAACATGCGCCCGTACCCAAACCCAATGTGTACATGAACCCAAATGGGTACTCAAACCTGACAATTGAAGAATGAAGATTTGAGTATTCGGTGAGGCAAGGTTAGCCATGCGTCGCGAAGAGGTCAACGTCGAGGCAGCCACACACTAGGAACATGCCGGCGTCAAGTGCCACAATGTGTGGATGAGAGAGTGGCCTCGTGCTAGAAAGACCCTAGCGTCGAGCTTCACTGCACGCCGATGAGAGGAGGAGCTACGAAAAGAAGGAGAGGTACTGACTAGGAGGAGGGGGAGGGCCCGCTATCACCATATGGGAGGAGAGGGGCATCACCGGTGGCGGCGGTTGTGGCAGTGGTTGCCTAGTCAAGTAGAGTGGGTTAGTATATAAGGTTGGTTTGGTGGGGTGGCTAGGTGGGGCAGATGGTAGGGTAGAAGTAGGCGGGGTGGGCTGGTTTGTGTGTGGGGGGAGGGGTGTTGGGTTGGATTAGGGATTCTATTTTTTAATTATTTTTGTATAAATGGCACTCATGCTCATGCATGATCTTTTTTGTTACACAAACCCGAAAATCCGTGAGTCTTAGATATATGAGTTGACTCTGAATCCAGTCTTATCGGTCGAGTACCCATGGGCACCGGACCTAAGGATTTTCCTGCCGTCTCTAGCTGGAGCCCAGGTATAGAATCGTTTGAAATTCAAAGAGTTTTTGGGCGATTGATGCTTAGCAAAAACCATTGATTTTAACCGCGCAATGCATGGATATGAAAGAAAACAAAATAAGTGCACACCAAGCCTGTACCAGCAACGAGATTAAGATGGGGATTTCATCGGTGTCATCATTATGTACTTGTCGTGACACATGCATATGTACTGGCTGATGTTGGTGATGTACTTATCTCCAGACGGGCCCTCTTTAAAGATAACACAAGTTCAAATAGCATCGCGGCTGGCGCACGGTCATTTGCGGCTTTGCGCGCCCTTCAGACTTGAAAATATTGCCGTCCCATCGAAACATCAATGCCCATCACAAGCCGAAGAAACTGGATCGAGTACTGTGCTTAGGGTTTTCGGTTTCTATTGAAACAGCTCGATGGACAACAACGACATTGATCTTTACGGTCGATTCCACTTGGCACGGATAAGGCCAATTAATCCAGAAGCCCAGCAGCATGAGGCCAGAGAAAAACTCACCGAGTGCTACAGCTTTTTACATGCGCCCAATAACTCCAATTACCTCCCTTTTCCAGCCCATTATTAGGCGAAAAATTGCAGCATGGAATTCCGCAAAAGAAAGTTTTGCGAAAGCCTGCACAAAAGAGAGCGAGAGAAGAAAAAAAAAAAGGAACAGACATGGAGTATGCATATGATCAAACTGCAACACTACAGCTAGCCAGCTTTCAATCCTGCAATTAAACATGTGGATCCCAGAGCAAAGCGCCATCGATCGAACACGTACGTGCCCACAATTATATAACCGCGCTGTCAAAAAGAAAAGAAAAAAAAAGGGGGGGGGGGGGTGTGAGAGCTATACACTGTACTCTAGCTTGATCAGTGGCATCGATCGATCTACCATGCAGATGCAGTCATGCATGCAGTCGCACCGCAAAGCTATAAAGAGATAAAAATTTGCATGCACCATGCCTGCGCCACCGGCCGGCATGCAGTAATCATGCAGCAGAGGCAGGAGCAGGAGCAGGAGCGGCAGCGGGTAGCAAGGCAAGCATCGAGCGAGCAAGCAGAATGCAAGCACGTCGCCGTCCCCAGGAGGACCACCTGTGGTCTCTCATGTTCTGAAGAAGCCAACCTCCCATAAAGAACCCTACAGCCAATCCAGAGGGCGCAGAGGAGAGGGGGAGAGCGATGGATAGATGGAGTCACACTACCCATCTCCCCACTTGATGGCCACTGATAGCTACCGATCGATGCATGAAAGCTAGACAGAGAAAATAAAACCCTCCCCCTCTTCTCCTCTAGCTGCGCGTGTGTGTACATATTTGTACTACCCCTAGCTCCCATATTTGCCAAGAAGCCATGGTGTGTGCATGCATGTGAGAGAGATGAGATGAGAGTGAGACGAGCCAGCACTGGCAGCCTAGCTAGCTAGCACCAGCAGGTAGCCAGGGCACAAGCAGCAACTGCAACTGCCACTGCAGCTGCAATTGTACTTGGTGATGAGAGAGGGGGAGCTTTAAGCTTAGTCCCCTCGGCTCTTACATGCATGGTCCCCCTCCCCTCTCCTCCCCGGCCTTATACAACGCCCATCCTCTTAAAACCGCACCAACTCGTAGCCAAATTCTTCAGCGAGAGGCACACATAGCAGCAAGCTTAAGCTGGCTTAGTCTCCAGTCGCCACCACACACGCGAGAGCTGAATCTGAGCTACCTGGGGCGGCGTAGAATTCTTCGGTTCACGCCGTAGCAGCGAGCGAGGGAGAGCCATGGCGAAGCCGCAGGACGTGCATAGCGTCGACTCGTTCTCGCAGCTGCCGTTCATCCGGCCGCCGCCGCCGCAGCAGCAGCGGGACACCATCCGGCTGTTCGGCTGCGAGTTCTCCAACGACCTGCAGCAGCGCAAGGAGACGGCGGCCGCCGGCTCCCCGGACGCGGCCAACGGCAGCACGGTCACGTCCGAGGGCAACGGCGGCGGCAAGAACGGCGGCGGCGGGGCGGCGGCGGAGCGCAAGTTCGAGTGCCACTACTGCTGCCGCAACTTCCCGACGTCGCAGGCGCTGGGCGGGCACCAGAACGCGCACAAGCGCGAGCGGCAGCACGCCAAGCGGGCCCACCTCCAGGCCTCCCTCGCCATGCACCGCTACGTGCCGGGCCACATGTACGGCCTCTTCAACTACCACCACATCGGCCGCTTCGACCAGCCGCCGCCGCCGCCGCCGCCTCCGCCGCCGCCGCACTACCCGATGTGGACGGGCGCTAGCCCGGGAGCCTCTTACGCCGGGCTAGGCTCCATGTCTCAGCCCATCAACGGTAGCCCGGTGCAGGGTCTTTGGAGGGTGCCGCCGTCGTCGACCATGGAGAATTTTGGTACTGCCGGCCGACACGGTGCTGACACGGCGATGGTGGTGGTGCCGGCAGGGGAGGTGACATGCAAGGACGAGAAGGCGGTGATGAGCTTGCTGTCGTCCTCGCCGCCGTTCTCGTCATGCTCGTCCACGTCGCCGGAGAAGCTAGGTAGGTGTGAATTGGGGCAGAAGGAGGCTGTTAGCTTGGACCTCCATTTGTAATTCTTGTTTAATTAGGTTTCTTCTTGTGAATTAGCAGTCGAAAGTGCATGTTAATTCTCATAGCTTAAATAATCTACCTTTTTTTTTGCCGCCTTGAAATCTAAATTTAGCTAGCTAACTAGCTTGTTGCCCTTTTTCCAATGAAGAAAAAGGACTCTTCCTTTAATTTAAGAAAGGAAAATACCCGGTTGCAAAAGATGCACTCTTGCTAATTAATTTTGTTGGGCTCTTGACATGTGAGCTGAAGAACGAACTAGCTACATAATTAATTAGCCTGATCCGTTAATTCTATGGAATAAAGCAAAGTAAAATTTAATTACCTAGAGAAATTGCAGAAGGTAGCTGGTGCAGGCATGGTAGATTTAAAATGTGTGGAGCCAACACTGCCGTACATGGGCCCGTATATATAATGTACATGACCTTTCTTTTTCTCCCCCTGGCCCAATTATACGTCCATCTGAATTGCTTTGTACAGAGATGGCTCTTTCGAGCATGTGCTCTGCCTCTGCCTCAAGCCAGGTATTTCATGTACTTTCTAGCCTTCCTCCTATAGATGAGTAGTAATTTACTAATTGTTGATTGGCACGTGAACAAAAAGGCCAGGGCCTAATCATAGTAAGAGTAAATTTAAATGATAAATCAATTTCCTTTGTTATTATATATGTATGGTTGACATTTTTTTGTATGAAGCTATCAATGCAATAACCTTTTTTACCCATACGTCAAAGAAAGCTTAATCTTGCTTGCAACCCACCAAAGTCATGACAACTGACAATGCCCTGAAAAGTCAAGAAAGAAAAGCACTGATCAGGACATGTTACACCTTAGAGAAGAATATTACTGAGTGGGGTACAAGAACAAACAAATATTAAACCATTTGCTTCATGAGTGTTTCACACTGAGAAAAGTTTGTGAATCTCAAAAGGAAGCATTAATTCATGGGAAATTCTGTACTACTAGATCGATCAACCGTGTTTGGAGTGATTTACAAAGAATAGCTTGAGACCTAGGATCGATGTGAATTGATAATTAATTCCATGCTAGTACTATCCTTAGATCTTCATCCTTGGGCACGTGAATCTGTAGATCTTTCTATTATCTTATTTAAGACAAATGCAAAAGAAGACTCAATAATCATGGCTGATCTAAGGGCTAGCTAAAAATTACCACATTAATAAGAGAAAAAATTCATACCATTAATTGCGGTGGATGGGCCTAGATTATAACAGTGCCATGTGACCATGACTTTGATTCGAGATCGAGCCATTGCAGTTGTATGAGAGATAAAATAACGGTATTTCTATCATAATTAGTAGAGTTCTATAACATGTACAGATCCCTTATATTTTAGACATAAACATATGTATCATATAATATTTACCTAATTCTGGAAGAGGCATATCATCCACAAACTTGATTCTGGTTAATTACCAGTTCCCCACACACACAAAAAAAAAAGGGTGCATTTACTACATGTACGGTTGTACGCGGCTGATACTTGTCAAAATCACGGATTTCCTCGTGATGTTACAGAGGGTTAAACAGATCCAACAATTAACCTCCCTCGAAGGACACACATGTAGACGTCATACATGTTGGAGGACAGCTAAAGATCATTGCGCATTGTACGACCACAGTACTTCCCCGAGAATTCAATTTCGGTCGTCGACGCTGCTTGTCCTCACCCGGTGCTTCGCCGTGCATGCCAACGAAGGCACAGCATCCTGACATATTCTGCAGTGCGTGCCCTCGTCATTTACTACATATGTGTGTGCACGGTAATTAACCATGCATGCTGATGAAACGGAAGCCCATTACGTACTAGCAGTCTAGCAGAGCTAGCTAGCCCAAGTACAGGGGTAAATATATATATATGGTATCAACTATCAAGCTTGCTTCTGCTCGAGCTGAGATGCTGCATGCATAAAGCCCCCTCCCCCGTGTAAAAGTCATGTATTGCCATCAATTCCGCTCAGCTGCATGCCAATCGCGTATGCAAGCTTACAGTACAGATGCGCTTCTTCTTGCTAGGACGACAGCCATAAATTAGGGGACACATGCATCCGGACAGATCGACAGCTGATGCATGCATGCAAAGTCGATACTGTAGCTGCTTTGGCATTAAAGCTAGCATGCAAGCTCGGTCTCACGGACAATTAGGAGTGGATCATCCAACAGGCGCAATTGATTCCTCCGACGAAGAACGTCTTGATTATCGCAATTGATTGCTCATGGCCTTGCATATATATGCAATTGATTCCTCCGACGAAGAACGTCTTGATTACTTTGTGCTGTAGCGAAGTCAATCTCATGCTATGCATGCGTGCTAGTGTCCAGTCTCCACTCTATAGCATAGCAATGCACGGTGCATCATCTGACTGGCCCAAAAGCACTTGAGAGAGATCATCAGCAAGCTCGAGCAATGGATGAAAATTCTAGCTAGGCAGGGACAGCGAAACAAAGCCAAAGACAAACAAACGAAGAGAGGGGCCGGCCTGCGCACTGCATGCATAGCTATCTAACTGGCCTGGTACTACCAGATCGATCGATGCGGCTAGCTATAGGCTATAGCTACAGTGCTAGCTAGCTACTATGCATGCCATTGCCATGGTGTGGTGCATGGTAGCTACACACCAAGAAAGCTACAGGTCACTGCTGGCTGGCCAGCCGGGCGCATGCTGCAGGTGCAGCTAGTACTGCCGCTGCTGCATATCGTCTCCACAGATCTAAACAGGGGGCACTATGTCATGCCAATTGGTTTGCTCTGCAGGCACGACACACATGAGTCCAGCTCTCCAGCGCGGGCCGGTAGTAGTGCAGTACCACCACCACCGCCGCAGCCACCGCGCTGCATGCAGTGGCTGCCGGCCAGGACCAGCGCCAGAAGGCGCAGCTGTACTTGGACAGTGCCAAGCCTTACACAGATCGATGGATCAGTAGCAGTTAAGGTAGCTGCTAGCGTCCACTCATCACCATCATATATCAGCTCAGCGGGATGTGCATGAGCGCAGCAGCAGGGACGATCGAGCGATGTCTATGGAGTATGAACCCCCGTGCTGATCTTTCTTCAATTTCTTCCGCTGTTTGTGCATGTCATCGTGTGTGTGCATGCATGCATGTGCCGGTGCCCCAGCCGTGATCGCCTCGGAATGCGCGTGGGCGCGGCCGCCTCGATCGGCCGGCCGATCCGATCGGTGCATGTAGCGGTAGTGCTAGGCTGCTAGCTTCAGCTTGCCCATGGCTTTATCGGTGCATGGGGTGATGGGGGTAAGCCATCTCAAGGGAGTCCGGGCTGAGTTTTTATCATGAAGAGAATCTCGTTACCTTTAATTTTCTAATAGATTTTCTTCACCTTTTTTTTTTAAAAGATTCTCTTTTCCATTCTTTTTAGAAAAAGATTATCTCTTCTTTCTCTATACCATTTCTTTGAAGTACGTTGTTAGAGATATAGAAAATAAAGAAAACAAATATGAGAAAGAGAATAGAAAAGGTAACAAATGAAGAGAAAATGAAGAGAAAATGGTTGGATATTGTTTAAGGTCAATCCAGTTGCTTCCGACAGCGGCCAGGCCGACATGGGCCGGCCTGCGGCAGGCGTCGATCTAGAGAGAGAGGGACCGAGAGACCCATCGGCTGTTACGTAACGTACGTACTGCCTACTGGCGATTGGATAATGCTGTGTGCGCAGGTGGTCAGATTCAGAGACAGCAGCATGCTGATTGACGGTGTATCTGACATGCATGCATGCAGAACGCCGGCCTGCATGCGTATGTATCCACCCCAAAGGAAGAGCATCCGTAGCAGAAAAGTAGTATAGAAATAGAGTTTTAGAGATCGAGTTTTTGGTAGAAGGAAAAAATCTTTTAGAATGCAGTGTAAATTGTGAAGGAATTTTAGAGTAATAGAGAGAGAAAATAGAATAGAAAAGAGAGAAAATAGGAATAGAGCTTCCGGTGTGAATACTGAGTTACTCACTCCCTCGGTCCTATCTCATCTCCTTTTGCATGCATGCTGTGCATGGCACGCTTTTTAAGGAAATCATGGGCACCCACAGTCCACAGAGATTGTAATTAAGTCAGTCCAAGTGGGCTAATCAGGGAATGATCGAATGATTGGGGCGTTTGCATATGCACCTTTCTTATTAGGCGCAGCACTGTAGCACGGTCCACAGTGACAGTATAGTGACTACTCAACGATTCTTTCTTTCCTCCCTTCGACGGCAGCATGAAAAGTGAGATATTTATAGGGAAATCTTAATATGTGAACTGTTAGCAGCTAATGACAGATATATATACTCTAAGAACTAAGGGCACGGTCGTTATTAATTACATGGGCACTTCTACTATACACCACGGTTAAGAGTTCTTTCCACGTACCGTTGGATCAAACACACATGGTTCAGATGTACTCATCATCACCGTTGGATCAAGAAAAAGAAATGGTTCACAATATATAGTTTGAGCGTGTCTTAAAAAAATCCTAAAAGAAATGCGTCTGCGCTTATACAAGGAGATCTTGGACCTATCTCGGATGTTTGTCACGCACTGAGATATGTGCATAGCCCCTACCTTCTCTCACATGGTCTTTAATTTGAATTTTGGAAGAAAAAAAAAAGTGATATTGTCCTTCTTCTTCCTCCTCTCTCCCTCTCTTCCTCTCCCCTCCGACTTGGAGTGAGCCGGCTGCCCTCTACGCCGCTTGCCGCCGGCAACCACCTCCCCTCCTCGGCCGTGACCACGTCGGCCCCGCTCAAGCCACGCGCACGCACCCACGGATGTCGGGCTCGGCTCAGCCACAACACAGTCATGGCAGATGGTGCAACACGTTGGCTCGAGTGCGGTTGTTGTGGTCGCGGCTAGGGAGGGGAGGTGGTCACTAGCGGTGAGCAGCGTGGAGGACAGCCGGCTCGACTGGGCAGGAAGGAGGAGGAAGAAGAAGGATCCGATTGCTTTGTTCTGAAATTTTAGAGGACTTCTCTCCAAAAGACCATGTAAAAGAGGATAGGGGTTGTGCACGTATCTCGATGCGTGACCAACGGCCAGATAGGCATCTCCTTCTACACAGGCAAACAGTGCACTCAACCTAATTGTATTACTGCATTTGCACCATCACATATATACTCTCGCTATGAAATTCGTGCGGTCAGGTTCTAAGGCTCTTGTCATTGAGATGTATTAGATGTGGTCTCTTCAGATTATCTTATTTGCTTATAAGCTGAATTTCGGGAGCTTCTTGAGGTAGCTTGGAAAGTTCGGTGCATTTCGGTTGACTTGTTTCTAAAAGCTTTATGATGCACCTTGGAGATAAAAAAAAGAACGGACTGCAAAAGCCAAAACATTTGACTTTTTAATTCGAAAATAAGTACATAAGATAAGAAGATAAGCTGAAGAGAACAACCTCTAAACGATATAAATTAAATGTATAAAAATAATATCATAGGATTCACCTAGCAAAATATGTTGCAATCCTACTATAGAAATCACGCGGAAAACTGACCACGCCAAGCTCTCTTGACGGCCAAGAAATGACCGTCGAGTACATGTACCTTTCTCGACAGCCAAGGAGAATCTGTCGAGTATATGAATCTCTCTCGACGGCTGTCAATGAAGCCATCGATAGAGGGTCAGTGACAGCTGAGGGGCGTTCACGGGTGCCAGCCCACGGAGACGGCGTTAACCTCTCTCGACGGTTTACCATTAGCCGTCGAGAATATTTGAGCGCAAAAACGAAATTTGGGCCGGAAGGGTAGCGCGGTAGGGATCTCTCTCGACGGCCAATCACAGCCGTCGAGTACATCTCATTGTCTAGACGGCCAGACACAAGCCGTCGACTAACTATAGTTTTTTTTCCTTTTTTCTAAATTTTACCAAATGCATACATATGGTAATATGAATTACAATCATGAAATTTAGCATTACAATGTCTATGAAATTAGTTATTACAGTTTGCAATCAATTTCTCAATTTTTCTAAGCCGTGAGTACTAAAAAACTAATTTAAATATATTATATAATGATGGACATGGTTTTACGTACATTAACAATAAATGTTTGGATTGTGGAAAATTTAAATAAAAATAAAAGTATTGAACATGTCACCGCGTAGATTTTGATCCGATGTATAGTGTAGCGGTGGGATAGAACTGGCAAAGCTGTTGATCATTATCTCCGAATATCTCTATACACTAAAGCGTATCGGTAACTCGATTAGGGCGATTACATGAAAACCCATAGCTCGGAACATCAAAAAATTTTCAAACTTTTGTTGAGCATGCTAAGTCACATATGGAGTACTATAATCGAAGGTTACAACCAATATCACTAGTACATTTTTTACAAAAATTAAAAGAGCCCGGGTTGACCACCGTTTGCTTAAGAAAGGGGGCCGTCGAATAAGAGATCTATCTCGACAACTTCCTCTAGAACCGTCGAGACGGTTGGGGCTGTCTCGACGGTAGTCAACCGAAGCTATTGAGTATCGAGACAGATGTCTCTTGACGGCCAGGGCCAAAGAAGCGCTCGGGAGAATAAAGGGGCTTTTCTCGACGACATAGGTTGTGACCGTCGAGAGATGCTCCATTGTGGCCTTGCCCTAGAGAGGCCTCTCTTGACGGCCGTTGCCCTAGCCTGAGGTAGGCCTCTCTCGATGACTTATGTTCGACCGTCGAGAGAGGTGGACCATTACCGTGCCCTAGAGAGGCCTCTATGGATAGCCCCACTGCGCAGTCGAGAAAGGTCGACCGTTGCCCTACCTCGATGAAGGCCTATATCGACAGTTGGCCAATAGCTGTCGATAGAGGTAGCCGTGGCCGAGTCCTAGAGAGGCCTCTTTCGATGGCTTAATTGCGGCCGTCAAGAGAGGCAGGCAGTTTTGAACCCACAGGGGCTCGGGACTTAGGCATTCCAAGTCCCGGGCCCCCATCACACGGTCGCCCCCATCACCGCCGTCTGCCCCTGGACTCTCCACCGTCGCGGCCGTCCCCATAGCGACCTCGCCTTTGTCCCATTGCGCCTCCGTTGCGACTTGCCTTCGCCACAAGATCTTTGCACACCACCGCTGCTTCTGCACTTGCAGCCCTCTTCTTTGCTTTGCCGCCATCTGCGCCCATCTCGCCCGGTGCATGCCTGCACGACCTCCCAACGCCCTTCCCGGCCACCGCCCAGTCTCACCTCCCGACGCCGCCCGCCCGGCTTGTTCCATCGCCGCCAGCACACCGCCACCGCTCCTGCTGCTCAAGGCTGCCTCCCGCCGCCACCATCTACGCCCGTCCTGGCCTGACGCCGCTCTGGTCCAGCCTCCCCGAAGCCCTCCTCGACGCCGCCTCAGCCCCACCCCCCAGACGCCGCCTTTGCCCCAACCTACCCTCCCAACACCGCCGCCAGTAACTTGTCAATTTTTTCAAAAAATTTACGTGTTAGTCTCGACGATGGGCACACCGTCGAGACTTAGGATTAGGATTTTAATTAGTATTAGTATTAGGATTAGTCGATAGAAATTAGTAGAAAATAATAAACATTGCTAAAAAGTTATAGAAATTAGCAGAAGATATTAAAAAATACTAAAAATTTTTAGAAATTCCTTCTCTTGGTTTTATTCGCGATTAATTATTATAAATTATTAAAAATTGCTAAAAATTAATATTAATTGGTAATATTAGAAATTAGTAGAAATAATTGCAATTTGTTAAAAATTGATAGAAAATGTCACCTAGTCGTACATCACCTGTTTCGGAACGTCACAGCTCGTAAGGATCTAGGACGGTGATTCGTTCGATTCCATTACGAAAAGTGGAAAGCGTTCCCAAATTGTCCAGTGGACTGTCTCGATTGGCATCCCAGTGGACAGCCTACAAATGTCAGTTTGGTTACGATACATTGTGGTACCTGTGGTTTCCGTGGTGAAATTTCGACGGCATGACCCTATATGGTTCTCTGGTGCATAACATAAGTGTTGAGGCGTCAGGAATGGCACCCAGACCATCGTTGCACCAGGGGAACCATAGGGTTATGCTATCAAAATTTCACCACGGATCCATGGGTGCTACAACGGTTGTAACCAATCTGGCATTCGTGGGTCGGTTTAGAAGCCTCCCTAAGCCTTGTGTACAACAACTTACCTCTGACAACCTGTACTGTATGGATTGAAGAGGAATGGAAGAAGACAGGAGTTGGATGTATGATGGTTGGTGACAAAATGGACAACACACGAATGAATGGTTCTAGAAGGCTGGTGAATTCGTGCGTCATGTTTTCGAGTCGACGCCCAACCCTAACGACGCAAGAGTGCATTGTCCATGCGCTAACTGCTATAACTGTAGGAAGAGATCTTGGGATGAGATGCAGATCTATTTGTGTAAGGTTGGGTCCAAAGCAGCGTATCATATATGGGTCTACCATGGCGAGGGGGTGTGTGTTCCGCCAGCAGCTCCTGTTCAAGGTTTTAATGAAATCGATTGGATGCAGGACATGATAGGGGACTAAGGTCATCATTTAGAGGACGAAGAGTCCCTCACATCTGTGATAGAATTTCTAAACCTTCTGTCGTCCGCACAGGAGCCGTTGCATGAGAAAACCACAGTGACCCAGTTGTCGACAGTGTCACGTATGATGGCGTTGAAGTCTAAATTCAATTTCTCTATCAATTTTTTCGACGAGATTAATTTTAGCTCCATGCTGCTCCATCCTCCCTGAAGGTCACAAGGTGCCATCAAACTGGTATGAGTCAAAGAAACTCCTTAGTGGTCTAGGAATGTCATACGAGAAGATAGACTACTGCCCGAACTACTGCATGTTGTATTACAAGGAACATGATAAAAAGGCCTGGTGCGATCATTGTGGACAGTCAAGATACGTCGAGACGACCAACACAGATGGCAATTGTGGTCAGACGACTGTGGCGAGGAAAGTGTTGCGTTATTTCCCCTTGACAAAGCGCATATAGCGGTATTTCATGAACAAAGGAGACATCGCAGCAGATGAGATAGCATAAGGAGGGAAAATGGCACAAGGCTGATGTTATGGTCCATCCGTCTGATGGAGAAGCTTGAAAGCACTTTGATCAAAAGCATCTGGGTTTCGCGGCAGATCCAAGAAACATGCGTCTCGAACTTGTGACTGATGGGTTCACTCCGTTCAATTTGAACGCCCAATCGTACTCCTGTTGGCCTGTCTTCACGGTCCCTTTGAACCTTCCTCCATCTCTTCTTATGAAGGAAGAGTTCATGTTCCTATCTCTAGTCGTACCTGGTCTGAAAAATCCTGGGAAACACTTGGATCTTTTTTTGAGCCCGTTGGTCCAAGAGCTAAAGGAGCTGTGGGAATAGGGGCAATGACATACGAACGAGGAACGAACAACAATTTCCTCATGAGGGCAGCGTATTTGTGGTTAATCCATGATTTTCCCACCAACGGCAAGTTTTCAGGTTGGAGCACGCACAAAAAACTGTCTTGTCTGATATGCATGGATGATACACAGTGTAACATAACCAAAAATTTACCCATTTTTGCATAAACTTTTTTCACAAAATATTCAATTACAATATTTAATCTCCTTAAAAACCTTTTTAAAACCAATTCTAAGGTTTAAGTATTTTTTTCATTCATTCATTAATTTTTTCTCCTAAAAGAAAGAACTCATCTTAATTTTCTAAATACAAAATCCTATGAAATGATAATTTGAATCTCATCTTTAGTCTCCTCATTTTTCTGAGAATTTAGAAATTTATTTCATAATTTTCTGACTCTCCTATAATTTTCTATAAATTTCTAAATCTCTTCCCTTTCCTTGAAATTAGGAAATACGCTTTCCCTTCTAGGAATACGCCTTTCATTCTCAGCCGAAACCTCACCTGGGCCCAAGGCCCATTTCTGTTTCGGCCCGAACCGGCCTACCAGTGCCTTAAGTGACCACGAACGGCCAGGATCAATTCATCTTGATCCAACGGCCAACAACCATACCGCTTCATCCATTGAATCATATCCACCCAAATCAAATCCAATGGACATGATATGTCCACGTCGCCTCCACTGACTCGAGCCCACGGACTCATCTTCTCCGACGGCCGCCAAGCCGTCCATTTGTTTCACGGAAAACGACAGCATAATCGCCGTTGAAGCTCGCGCCGCCTTGCTGACCTTCCGGACTCCTCTTGACTCCGCGAAGTTCATCCTCCACATCGCCGACTTCATCCGGTTGCCGCGCGCAGCGAATTGCTCGCCGACACGTCGCCAGCGCCGCTGCCGCCAACCTTGCAATTCCGTGGCCATCAAGCCACCCGGCGCCTATAAAAGGCCATCCTCGGCATCGCAACAACGCAAGCCACCTTCTCCGCCACTTCTCCACTCCCAAACCCCGCCGGAGCACCCTCCCCGCCGGAGCCCGAAGCTCCACCGCCGCCTTGTCTCGCCGCCACCCTCTTTCCGTCCACCTCGACCCCAACCAAGCTTACCTAGAGGTAGCCCGCAACTCCCTCTACCCTCCCCGACCACCGGCCACCTCTCTCCGGCCGCCGCTCGCCGCCAGCAATGCCGCCCCGACGAGCCACCCTCCCTGTCCCACTGACAATGGGGCCCGCCTGTTAGGCCGACCTCAAGTCAGGCTGGGCCAAGCCCATCTCAGCTCAGTACAAGCCCATTACTGTTCATTTCATTTCATTTCATTTTCTTTTTCTTTATTCAGAGAAGGTTTCAAAATTGTTTAAAATATCAAAATAACTCCAAAAATTCTGCCAAAATTTTCAAAAATATAAAATAATACAAAGAATTTATATAAATTATTAAATCTGTCATTTTATAATAAAATAATTAATAAAATTTCAAAAACCTTTTTCTTATAAGTTATTTAAAATAGTAAAAAGAATAACTTTTAAAAAAATCCCTTTTTTACCCTCAATTAGCTCTACCTCGGAACTCCAACATGAGAAATGTTGTCGACCCCGATCTCTAGAGCTCAATTGATATAATTTTTAAAATAAACACAAAATTTAAATAACAAATTTTTGCTATCCGGAGGAATTTTCGAAACTCTGCCAAAATTTTTCTTAATATCCCATTTTATAAAGAAAATAATTTTAAAATATAAAATTATAAAATTCATCATTTTTCTATCAATTTAAAAATCATATGCATATTATATTTGAATCTATACCTTTTTGAATCTTTATTATGTTTTTGTTCTTATAGAAAACGACCTAGGACTTCCTGAAATTTCTGAGTCAGATTTCTTGGAAGAGTCTTTCGAATTTGAACCGACAACCGAAGAACGCAGGTTTTCTTATCTTTGATGCATTTTGATATACCTAAATTTCCTACTTATATTTATTGCATATACTTTTTAGTTACTTATTTATACACACCTAGTATAATTTTTATCTAAGCCCCAATTACCCTAAAAAGCAACCTAAAAATATTCAACCTCTGATAAAACCCTAGAATAGGCAAAAATATTAAAATTTGATCATTTCATGTAAAGAATAAAGAATTAATCTGTACAAATAAGTTAGATTAGATAACTTATTTGTTGTGGGAAGAGCTGTAGTTTGGAAGGTTGATTGAATTTATATAGAGCAATTCAGAAATATAACTTTGCTGGCTTGGGCAAGGCACCCCGGGAAAAAGGTGCAACACTCAAGGGCACCAGACTGGGTGTTTGATTGAGTTAAAGTCTGGATTCATTGCTCTATAAAATATAGAAGCAAATTCAAAAATATCTTTATCTTTGCCGGCTTGGGCCATGTCACAGCAAATATGACTGGTGGAAACACTCAAGGGCAGCGAATGATGAGGTCGTTCGTAGATCGTTTGCTTCTATAAAAACTTGGGCTTAATAAATAAGAATGACACAAATTTTTCTCCCATCCATGTAGTAGGCCACTATATGGGTAAAGTTGGGTAGGTTCTGCAGAGCTAAAAATAAATACATCGATGGACCTTACTTCAGGTATATGAAGTTGTGTCAAATGGGTGATGCCTCTCTTATTTATCAAAATCCATGAATTTATTCTATGGAAAATATTGTTTGAATTGTAAATGAATAAGGATGGAGAAAGTTGATAGAATTTGTATTAATATGAAAAATTGTTTTAGAAATAAATAAGACTTTTAAAAATTTAAAATTTGCATGATCACCATAAAGCCTTAACTATTCCTTGAATATTGTCTACATATAATAATACTATTTTCTCAAGAAACCTACTGGTATAATTTTTATACTTACCCATTATTTGGGAACTGTTCATTTAAAATGAACAGATCCTTCTTATACTGCAGATATTGAATTTTCTCAAGAAGAAATGGATCTCTTCGGTCAAGAATATTAAGTTTTCCTGTACACTCAAACAAGATGTAAAATAGGAGAAATAAAACTGTAAATTACTTAGTTTTGGTATTGTAAAAACTCTAATGTAATAAAGTTATTATTATTGTATCAATTCTTAGGTTTTGCAACTTTAGGGTGATTAGTTTTCAATATAAAAAATATTGGAAATTGGTCGCCCACACACAGGCATTCCAATTGGTGAGCGGGGGGCAAGACTAGCTTCTTTGACTGTCACCGGAGCTTTCTGAAGACCAACCATCCCCATTCAGAAAACAGAAAAATGCATTCCGTAAACACACGGTGGTTAAAGAACATAAGCATGGCCGTTTAGGAATAAGGGAAATAAATGATTGGCATAACAGCTTGGTAGAAGGGAACAACGGCGTCTACGAGCGGTACAGGGTCTCATATCATTGGATACATAAGTGCGGATTGTACTCCCTCCCGTATGTCCCAGACCTGCTTCTGCCCCACAACATCGATGTCATGCACCAGGAGAAGAATGTTGTGGAAGCCATATTTGGCACAAACCTTGGCATCGCAGAAAAAACCAAAGACAATCTCAAAGCTCGTCTCAACTATGTGCTGATATGCAATCGACCATCAATGAACCTGATAGAAGGACAAACGAAGAAGCCAAAGGCCCCATATTGTCTCACTAGAGCACAGAGGACAGAGGTTCTACTATGGTTCCAAGATAAGCTTAAATTCCCCGACAGGTATGCGTCAAGCTTTGGTCATGGCATGACCGTGTGAGCATTACTTAAGGAAAGATACATCGCATGAAGAGTCACGACTATCACATCTTCATGAGGGACCTGCTTCCCATCATGTTTCGTGGGTACGTCCCCGAAGATGTCTGGAGAACCCTTGCAGAACTTAGTTTTTTCTACAGGAAATTGTGTGCTAAAGAGATCAAGAAGGGGGAGATGGCGCAGCTCGAGGATGATATAGCTGTGCTCGTCTGCAAGCTCAAAAAGATATTTGTCCCCAGCTTCTTCAATCCAATGCAGTATCTGCTCGTCCATCTGCCTTCCGAAGCAAGGCTCGGAGGCCCCGTGCAGTATTGATTGATGTACCCCTATAGAACGACATTTCAAAAGCGTCCGGACAAATGTGAAAAACAAGGCCCACCTAGAAGGTTCAATAGCAGAGGCTTGCTACATCCAGGAGATCTCCAACTTCACTAACAAATACCTGGCGAGGAAAAACAATGTGAACATACAAATACCGAGGTATAACACCAACGGCCATACGGTCCAATCTCATCTAAATTTATTCGCCGTCCAAGGCACTCCGGTCGGACGGAGTACGAGACGTGAGCTAACACAGAAGGCAAGGGTTGTTGCGCTCTTGTACATATTTAGCAATATGGAAGAAATGGAAGACATGTAACGGCAGTTTGTACAATCCGAATGGAGAGGTAGGAACGGGCCCGATGTAGCTCAGTATTGCAAGCTGATGGACGAGGGTGCAGGACCTGGCCATCCAGAATTCTTACCTTGGTTCTGGAAACACGTAAGTACCTTTGATCTTGATTTTGTGTTCGATGATGTCTTGCATTCGTTTACTAACTCTTTTTCCGGTCTATCACGTAGTGCACTCTTCATGCCAGCATACACAATGATCTTCGGATTATGTCACGTGGATGCAAGCATTTTATGAAAGTGTATGGATGTTACAATGTCAATGGGTTCCGCTATCGGTCTGCAGCAGCCGAGCGTCTTAAGCCTAAATTGTGGTCAGTCAACAACTGCGTCATGTGCCATGGGGATGATGGGGTCTAATACTACGACATCATTCCGGAGATAATTGAACTGGTATTCGATGGAAGCAAAGAGCTAAGCATATGGCGCTGGGATGAGCTTGGCTTAGTCGAGGTAAAACATAGCTCAAGATTAAAAGGATATGATCCCTTCATTCTAGCTAACCAAGTCGAGCAAGTATACTACCTATCGTATCCATGCACTATTAAGAAAGAGTTGGAGGTATGGTAGGTCGTGGACAAAGTTAGACGTCCTGGAAGATTGCTAGTACCGATGGCCGACGACTATGACGGGACGATGCAAGAACAACACTTGCACGGTGGATTTGTGTTCGACATAGGCCTGGGACTAGACGAACTACAAGCCATAGTGGATGATAATGTCGAAGAGGAACACGATGGTCAGACTGAACCTGATAACGTCGAATCGTCAACCGACGATCCTCTTGATGTCGATTCAAATTACTTCTAGTGCATGGTACATTTGCCCTTAAATTTATTTATATATCTAATTGAATTATTTCAATGTATTACTAACTTTCCATTAATGTGTAGGATGAATCGACGCCGCTTCGTCGACCCCCGCCAGGAGGAGGAGATTAACGAGATGGAGGAGGAGTTGCAGGGTTCCGGACAGGGCGGCACCCAGGAGGACTCTGGCCAGCAGTTGGTGCCCACTCAAGGGTCCAGGGCTAACCAGGCGAGTGGGTCTCAGGCCCCTAGGAAGAAGAGGAGCCAGAACCAGGTCCCCAAGGCACCCATGGACACCAGCTCGAGGATCCCTATTCAGATCAATGGGACATGTATGTTTTATCGCTATGCTTCAACCTCGTATTTTTTATTTTTTCAATGTAAAATTGCTAACATTCATTCAATCTCTGCAGCAATGTGTCGATGGTGGATGCCTCGCTGAGAATGCAGCTGGGCTACATGCCGGGGGGGCTTGTCTGCCAGTTTTACCCTGGCATAGTGAACGTGGGCGACGTCATCAGGCCAGCGCATAGCTGGGATGACTACAAGCTTGCCCCCATGGGGACTCAACCGCCGCCGCCCAGTGCGTTCAAGAATTCTGGGTAAATCTATCTAACCTAGTTTACTTTCTGAATTTGTGATCATGACGCTAATCCCCTTGGTTTGTAAAATCTCGGTTCAGGTATCGTCCCCAAGCGGGGTTGACAGAGGTGGATTTCGAGCCCGTCCTTAATAGGAACGTGAAGCAGAAAGTCCAGGACCTGATGTTCAGCGCTCGTGTCACGGCGGTCAAGGAGTACCACAGTTAAGCAACCATCCCTATAATCCTTATAAAATGGTATTTACTTTTTCTACAACAGCGAACTATTCCTATATTTCAGGAGAGAGCACGGAGAGCGGATCACCACCTCTGAGGCCCGTGGGATCTACCTCGACGTGGCCGACTACGCCGGGGTGCCTCCTGAGTGGGCCATGAACCACCCGGAGGCATGGAGGGCTCTTGTAGACAAGTGAACCAGCTAGGAGTTCCGGGACAAGTCCACAAAGGCCAAGCATAACCGGGCCTCTAAGGACTACAAGAAGAGCACGGGGAAGTGGTCCATTCCCCAGCTGGCCAAGAAGCTGGTAAGCTCTAATTTTTCCTTTACTTTTAATTTTTTTTGGCTAGTTAACTTGTCTTTCCCTTCTTGCAGATGGTAAAGACAGGGACCCGCCTTGGTGTGTTTGAGCTATGGAAGCGGGCCCACACACTGAAGGCCGGGCCTAGCACCTAGCCCGAGATGGACCGCCTCGCGCAAGAGAAGATGGTAAGTGCTAACAAAACTTTTTTACCCTTCATAGATTTGTAGTTTTGTTTAGTCTAACTCGAAATAACGCAGGATCGCTACCGGGAGGCCTACACTCAGGTGCACGGCCCAGACAGCTTCTAGGAGGATGCCCCCCTTGACCTAGTAGTGATCCACCAGAATATGGGAGGCAAGGTGCACGAGAGGCTGGCGATCGGAGAGGACCACCTCAGGTGAGCTAATTACTATGTACAATGTCAATTTTTTGAAAATATTGATTTTGTGAACTAACCACGGTCCTTAATTGTAGGTCGGAGTCTTAAATGCCCAAGGTTCGGGCCTCTTAGAGCACCACTAAGAGTCGGCGCTAGTTCGAGGCCCGCATCCTCAGGAAGAGGGAGCAGGAGAGAAGGCAGAGGGAGGTGGAGAGGAAGCTGGAGAGGAGTGAGCGACAGCAGATGATGGAGGCCTTCTAGGTGAGTCTCAAGTTTGCGGAGGAGGACCGGCGGTGGGAGCGCGAGGAGTTCCACGCTAGGCTCCTAGCGTTGGAAACAGCGGCGAGACTTGGCAGGGTAAGACATTATCCACCCCATTTCCTTTCTTTCAAATCTATATGTCTTTAACTAATGCGTCGCGAATGTGTAGGCCTGGCCGAGCGGTTACGAGGGTCATCACCCCTTTCCTCCGCCTGCTGGTTCTGGATCGGTGGCTCCGGCTCAACACGATGATGCCTAGAACGAAAATGACGGGTCTGGGAGCCAGCCGATAGACCTGGTGTCATGTTTGTTTCACTTCGACCTGCCGCCCTGTCCTTGAGTGGTACCGTGGATGTGACATATGAGACTTGTGTAATATATTACATGATTTTACTTCGAATTGTCTTTTTAGTTTTGAAACTGTGAATGTTATATATTATATGATTTTGGTTTGAAATTGTCATTGTGGATGCATTTGTATGAGATGTGGGGATGATGATATATATACGGGGTGTTTTGGGTATGTAGGTACAGCTGCTGCTACTGGGATCGTAGCATCTACTAAATTGGATTTTTTAAAGCCATTTGTCTGGCTGTTTTTTTTCGGAAGTCAAGTACTCTCGACGCCAAGTCTAAGCCGTCGAGAAAGGGGGTTCCAGGAATCCCCGGGAGGCAAGCACTCTCGATGGCTTCATTCCAGCTGTCGATAGAGGTCAAGACGGCCACGTGCCCTGGAGGCCCTCTCTCGACGGTCACCGAGCCGTCAAGAGATGGTTAGACGGCCACGTGGGAGCTGGACGCCAGCTCTATCGACGGCCATGTAGCCGTCAAGAATTGTGAGCCATGAACCAGCCAAACAGTCGTCTGCCTAAATCACTCGACGATTGATTGTCTAGCCGTCGAGAGAAGTTTTATCGACGGCTACGCCATCGAGAGAATGCATCTCTCTCGACCCGGCTAGCCCAACGACCATTTCTCGATAGCGAGCCGTTGAGAGAGAGTACTGTGGACAACATGGACCCCGGGTATTCGGAGATATACGGTTGGACGTACCACCTCCTTGGGCCAAGTCACGTGGATCTTCCAGAAGGCAGGCTTGGAGGATGACGCGGCCCGACTTGCTCTACAAGGAAGCGAATTCGTATTCTACTCGAATACATGGAGATAGACGTGACCATGGAGATAGACGTGACCAACCTGATTATATCTCTATTTCCCTTATACGGATTAGGGAACCTATCTGTAACTCGACCCCTTGCACTATATAAAGGGGTCAGGGGTCCCTAGTTAGATCATCAAATTCATCATCCACATCATTGTCTGTTCTCGTGCCATCTCGATGAGAACATACATTGTAATCGACACCCACAATACAATCCACGAGCACAGGAGTAGGGTATTACCTCTTTGAGAGGACCCGAACCTGTATAAATCCTGTCCCCTGTGCTACCATCGAGTTGTGATCTTTCGCATAGCCCTATAAAATATATTGCCGACACAAATCGTCGACAGGTACTATCAACGGTTTGGCAATCCTTCTTGACGGTTTTAGCCGTTGAGAAATCACGCGTTTCCTACCGTGTATACAGTTGTCTTAATATATTATATTAGAAAATTAATTACTCCCTCCATCCTGAAAAAATGGACGTTTTAGAGATTTGCAAAAGGTGAGAGAAAACTAGTCGTTTTAGATTTTTTAGCCGGTCTTACCCTTTAGTTATTGCTGCTGATGTCTCTTACGTTTCCAATATTCTTGGGGTACGCGGACATTTTTACTCCTCCCAGCTCAATTAACAACCATGCATGTCGGTTCCCATTCTAAGCGCATGCATGTATAAGTACTCAGAGGGAGTACGCTGTACTAGTTTTTGAAACGTACAGGATCGAGTAGGCCTATTTGATCCCATAGAACTAGAGACAAGGATTGATGGAGCCGTCGCCTGAGCTATCGTCTGCGCCGCCACCGGTTCCATTGCCGTCCTTGCCGGTGCGAGTGCCGCTGTGGTCTCCGTCCTCGCCACCGCCGACGCTGCTGCCAGCTCCGTCGCCGTCGCCTGAACCCGATATTGTGGAGGACTCAATGGAACCTGACGTGGTTGAAGAACCAGGTAAAGTCGAAGCATTCAATCCAAGATGCTTGCCTGATGGTTTTGATGAGCTACCGGTTTGGGAGCAAGAAACTGCTAAGGCCATGTACAAGATAATATTTCCCAAATTCTTCTGAAGCATGCAGTACGTATAAGGATCATGCAGTAGTACTCTAATCCTATGTGTTTATGAAATTCCGCCTACTGTAGGAGTATGTTCCAAAAGTTATCCGCTATGTATCAGAAATTATCAAGTTCTCATAAATCAACATGTTCTAGTCAATGCATCCATTCAAAAAACAAATTACACTTAGCACTCCTACATGTTTCCTCCCACGCTAGTTAGCTGCATGGTATGGCAGTACGTAGCTGCATGCATGCTTTGGCCAACTAGTTGGACGTTAACTTTGCAATCTGGGTGGAGAGAATACATGCATGTCTTGTACACATGCTGCCCACGCGCATATACTATATCAATATTCTTCGCTACTTAAGCATGCTTTAGCCTCATTTAGTAGTGAAGAATCACAATTGATTTGCAAAGGAAGCCGCCCTTGCTCTTCTAACATCCCTTTCTTCATGTGTGGAATCTTGAATTTATTTCCTCCTCCAATTTTCATGGTCTCCTCATAACAAGTGGAAGAGTTAGGAAAATTCGATTCGATTTATGTACGAGAATACTCCACGAGGCCTGTTTTAGACAAACAAGGTTAGTTCCATTGGACTAAATTGACGAATCAAGGTTAGTTCCATTGGGCTAAATTGACAAGTATATAAAACTAAGAAAAATACAAGACCTCTTCAACAACAGAACAAGTTCACTATTGTTTTTGTAGTCTTTTATACCGAATTGATTGGATAGCACGAAAGAAACCCAAATCCAAGATATTAAAATCTGGAGAATTAGTCTGGTTGACAAATGAGACGGATATCAAACCCATCTTGTTTAGCGGCTTCACAAAACAATGGGTCCAGAGGCACAATGTGAGGTCTCGCATTGTCTTGTTGGATATAGATAGGCTTGTTCACATCTTCGTGTGGCCACTTAGCTCGAATAGCGTGCAAAACTTTATCAATCAAAAATTTCTAGTGACTTCCTTTGTGACAGATGTGATAGGCTTCATTTCCATTGTCCCACTACCCGATTAACACTTGTTCTCTTAGCTGGTTCATAAGTAACAAGCGGGAAGCACCCAATCTTTCCATCAAAAGTACAATTTCCATCACTATCAAACCTTGGACGAGCAACGACGCATAAGAACATAACTTTAGGGATAAAGTTCTTGCTTTTGCACGCCCTTATGGGCTCATCTTCATCAGAAAGGATATAATACCTCTCTGTTTTTCTTGTTAGATTGAACCATTTTTCATCAATAAAAACAAAATCAAATAATCCTTTGAACATGGGATCATTAGGTGAGCTACGTGGATCAATCATGGACACACACCACCGCAGCCTACTCTTCTTATTTTCATCTCATAAGTATGGCTTTATGCTATTTGAATGACGCCTAATATGACCTTCCTTTTTAAAGACATCAACTTCCACTTACTCACATGTAATTGAGCACATACGCCTTGTATTGTTGTTCGATCCGAAAATGGAATGTTGCGTAGCGCAGATATATCCACTTGAACCCGCTTTCGACCGGACATGTACTTTCTATTAGAAACATCAACCACGGCACCTTGAGTAAGATAGCCTTTACCTTGTTTCCAAATCGTTGAACGATCGATACTCATCGAAAATGATGCGCAATTTCCCCGATTACATGCCGCTTCAACTTTCCGTTGTTGCTTTTTGCTAGCAAGGCTTGAAATATCTCTTTCCTTGTATCATTGGACAAATTCTTCCTACCGATGTGAGCAATAAGCAAATGACAAGTTCAATATATACACCTTAGAGAAAAATGCCACGTGATGCCTAAAATGTGAAAGTTCCATGGATAGGAAAAATGATATTTGAATCTACCAAAATTTTTTTTACCATTTATCACATGGCTAGGACCTTCTTCAAGTGGTTCGCATTCACCTCTGTATTCTCATTACCATCTAGAGATAGAGAAAAATGTTGAATGACAAGATGAGTCAAAATTATCTAAAAGTAGGCTATTGGTTGAGAAAGATTACCATTTTCTTCATGTGGTTCCATGTTCATATCTATCCCATTGCTAAGAACAATATCTTCTTCAGGTGGTTCCACATTCAAATCTATGTTGTTGCTAACATCTAGAGAGAACATTTAAATTTAGAAAAAAAAGTCAAAAACATCTAAAATTTACAAGCAACTGAGTAAGATTAATCACCATTTTCTTCTTGTGGTTCCATGTTTATATCTATTCCATGGCTAGGTGTATCTTCTTCAGAGGTTCCACATTCAAATCTATATTCTTACAAGTAAAATCTAGAGAGAGAAACATTTAAATACTCAAAAATTGTTGAACGACAAGTCAAAAGATATCTAAAAATGACCAAGTAAATGAGAAAATATTTACCATTTTCTTCGTGTGGCGCCATGTTATTATCTCTGCCATACATAGGAACAGGATCTTCTTCATGTGGCACCATATTCAAATTGATACTACCCCCTATTGGTCTTCTACCTGCCATGTTAAGCACCGAACTGTATGAGTATGAGCTTATGAACTTACTGTGGTACTCTATTTAAGCACCTAACTTATCAAAATTTTGGCGGTAGAGCAGGAGAGCTGAACGGACTGGCCTCACGCTGGCTAAAACCTGAAACGCGCGCGAGCAAGCAAGAAAATTCGTTTGCTTAAATGAAAGGGCGCTTAACAAAGCGCGCTAGCCGCTGGGCGCTTAATTCATTTGCTAGAAAAATTTGTTTGCTTGAATGAAAGCGCGCTGGGCTAAAAAAATAAACGCGGCTAAAAAATTTCGCTCACGGCAGAAACGCGCGCACGAGCTCGTTCTCGCTGAAAAAGAAGATATGCGGACAACAGAATTCGAACAGGTGACCTCCCCAATGAGGTAAAAGGAGCCTTACCACCAAGCCATGCAGCCTTCTTGCTCCAAGCTGGGTTCAGCATTTATTAAGGGTATACATGGAAAGAGAACCCTTCATTAACCACGCCTTGGTATCCCCATTGCTCTCTAAAACGTCTATTTTTTCAGGATGGAGGGAGTATATATAGTCTAGAACGTTGTGTCAAGATCGTGAAAAGTCAAAAACCACGACACATATTTGTGCACAGAGAGATTGTTACTATACTATAATTGAAAATCTAGTAAAATCATCGCATCACGGACGTAAAATATCATGAAACAACTGTCATTTATATAGACTGATCGATTAGTTTGGTCGCATGAATGCATCATACGGTGGATCCATACCTCTCATATGCTGAGGCAGAGCCTATAGATAGCTAGGTCTAAGTGCTTCGTTGTTGACGAGTGAATGAATGAATGAGCTAGTGACAAGAAGAGCATCTATTGACCAGCATTCTTGGTTGTACTTGATGTTGCCAAGAAAGGGCCGAGCCTGTAACTGTTTGAGTTCAATCGAGCTGACTCGAGAAATAATATATTCTGCACATAAGAGAAGAGTGATGCTTCACTGCTGCACACAGTAAGCTAGCTATCGCATGCAGTATCGACCTAGCCCTAGTCCTCGAAATTTTGGCGAGAGGATGGAATCATCGGACCCAGAACGCCACAGTTGGTCCTTCTGAGAGGCAAAAGCATCTCTAGTAGCTAGAAAATACTATTTATTTGAAAATACTATTTATTTTTTTTAGGGTAGAGTATCTGTTAGAGAAAATCTATCTTTTATAGTATAGCGTAAAATGTTAAAAAATTTTAGAGAATGGATAAATTATATAGGAAATAGTGTTATAAGGAGAGATTTAAAATATCTGATGAAGATGGTCCAGCGCGCGAGCAACGTGAATTTCTGAAGGCCGCGACAGTACTCTGCATGAATACATGTGGGCATGTGGCAAGTATAGTATCCTGTAAGCACGTACAGTTTCATAACTCGTGGCCACTAGTTGGCAAGCAGCCGTCAGGACTGAGCATTAACTGGTTGCTCTAGGAGATAGGACGCGAACGGGGCAGAGTTGCTGTCTGTTCCTAATTTGCTATCGCAACCAGTGCTCTAGGAGTAGCAGCTGGCTAGCGCTGTGTTCGCTGCCTGATGCTGTAAAGAGGCTTGCTCAGTTACTTTCAGCTTAAATTTATTTATTTTTAATTTACAGCTGGAAATTTATTATTTTATACTAGCTAAATGTTTGAATGCTTTGTAATCATTTTTTAAGATCTTAGTTTTTCTTCAGAAAGCTCTTAAATCAAGTTTCAATAATTTTTTTTTGCACCTCTAAGCCCTCTCTTGAGACCAATCACTTTTCATATTATAACCTATGTCTAGCTTTTAGCTTGAAAAAAATAGGGCAGATACAGTTCGTTCATGGCCTTGGAGTTTTCCTCCACTCAGTTGCAGGCCTTATACTTTTTAGCTTAATCCAAGTATAGATTGTAATATGAAAAAGTCATGGGACTTTGATAAGGAGCTTGAAGAGTTCAAAAAATTGTAAAAAAATAGTTTTGGGCACTTTGAGAAGAACCACTAAAAGTCTTAGAAAAATAGCTACAAAGTGATATAACATTTGTCTTGTATAAAAATGATAAATTTTCAACTATACCTTTTAATTTTAATTCAAGCTGAAAAGGACCAGGCCTAACAACAATAGCGGTATTTCTGCAACTCTGGTGCAGGGCAGAGATCTCTTCCTTTCATTTTTTATTTTTATATTTATTTTTATTCTGAAATAAAAAATTAATATACCGTTTGAAAAAATTAAAAACTAACGGCCGATCCACCCAAGCGGTTTTATATATCTACTTTGTTGGATAGGGGGCTGCTCTGCTAGCGAGAATCCCGCCCGTTGGTTGGGCGACGTTTGAAATAATAAAAACAACCAGCGTCCCTTAAGGATGAGAAAGTGTAACATTCCAATTTTTTTTAAGAAAATAAAACTTAGACTGTATAAATTTTAGAATAAAAGAAATGGATTGTTAAAAATCAAGCAAAGTCTAAATCTAGGAAATTTAATTATTCAAAATATAAAATGGCAAGAAAAATTTGGTTAAAATATAAACTTCACCCTTGGATATAATCCTAGATTTTATAAAATATTTACCACCCCAGACCTATTTTTTAAAAAATAGGATAAATAAAAGAAAAGAGAAAAGAGAAAACAAAAAAAGAAATGAAAAAGAAAATAAAAATCCAGCCCCAGCCCACTCTCTCTCTTCCTCGGCCCGCTTCCTCCTCACGCGCCCTCCTGGCAGCCTCACAAGACTCTCGGCCCAACCATCCTTGCAGATCCCCGCCTCCCTGCTTGGCCCACTGGTCGCGGGAGGCACTGCTGGTCAAGCGCGCCTTGCCTCCCTCGCCTGAAGTCGCGATGCTCAGACCAAGGTGTGTGCACGCCAGCCGAGACAACCCTCGTCGAATCACCTGTCTTGCACGCACGTGACCGTACCGAAGTTCAAGGTAGCCCTTATGTGATTTTAGTAATTAATGATAAACGCTAATTAATGACAATTTTGAGTTATCGATAGAAGGATTGTTTACCATTAAAGGCATATATCTAATCATCCTTATTGAAACTAATATTCGTTCTTTAGTCTCATATTTAGGTCCTTGTTGCATGATCCATGTGGAGGCATGAAAACCATATTCTATATTGTATATCTATCAAATGCTTAATTTAATGCTTGACTCATAGTATTCCTTTTATATATGATAATCTTGTTATGAGACTAATGTATTTATTGCCAAGTTTTCTCTAGTCTCACATTTCTATAAAGGAATCAAATAAATGTAAGATAAAGTATGCAATTTCGGTATCTTTTCCATATTTATTGTTGCATTCCTCTTGTGCAAGTGCACAGTAAGCTCTACGTAATATATTGATTATAATTATGCCTATTGCTTTATATCATATTTATTTACGCATAATTATCCTTTTGAGCTTAATATATGCATTTCGTTTAATTTAGTGAAGTTTAATTTGAATTGAATCACAACTTCACTTTTGCTTTAAATATGAACTATACATGTGTAATTCTTGAATATATCCTTAAGTAAAGTTGTGTTCAAGAAACTAATTAATTGCCATGAATTATTAAATTATCTTTTGGGCAATCATCTCTCTAAGTACGTATAGATCAAATATGTCCTCATCATGGTGCACTTAGTAGAGACCTTTTTATGTCAAGTGTTCCATTTATGTTTGAGCTAATTGTTGAACACTTGTTGTGTTTAAACCTATTTGAGCATCTAACCAATATCTTCCATTGAGCTTTTAGACTAATGTCTTTCATTAGTGGTTTGAAGAGAATTAGGTCCCGGGAGTGTATATGATGACCAATATGTGTTGAAGGATGATGGCCAAGTCAATGTCAACAAGACGAGGGTGTCACCAAGAGTTGAGTACTAAGTTAAGATCGACTTGACGGGATGATCGTCTGGGAGGATGATCAAGTCAAAATCGATAGGACGGGAGAGTCTCATGAGGTGATCAAGTCGAGGTTGACAAGATGAAGACGTCATCAATCGTGTGGTGAAGGTCATCATGTACAAAGCATCAAGGTGTGATGCATGGAGCGTTAAAGTGGACTTGAAGGCGTTGATATAGGACATCAAGTTTCAAGATGGTGCTCAAGGACAAGGTATGGCTAGTATAAGGTTAAGGATGTTTCCTAGTCTTTTACCGGTCTTAGTGGTTGGTTGAAAAACCGGGTTTGTAGGATAGTCGCCGTACTATCAAGAGGGGTCCGGATCATTTTGATCAGATTGGTTTCTAGCTCTCGAGTGATGCACTTTGAGTCCCCTAAACCCTTGTTAAGAGTAGTGAGGTGTCGAGGGTGTTGGAGGAGTGTTGTGCGAGAGAGAGGTCGTGGAGGGTCGGAGAGTGTAAGTTTTGGAGGTGGCTTCGGTTTCCCTGGCTTTTCTGCACTTCTCATTTAGGTTTGAGGTGGTGTGACCTTGTCGAGTAGATATCCCTCATTCTTAGCTTTTCGTAGAGTCCAAGATCACCTAATTCAGACACCTAAGCTAGGAGATATGGCCGTTTTACCGGAGTCTATCCTGTCTGTGTGTGATAGACAGTCCAAAGTGGTGGTGACGGTGCGCCATGTTTGTGGCGGACGGTCCGCCATACGGTCCGCCATGTTGATGGACCGGTCCACGGTCCGCCGTGTGTGTGTGGCGAACGGTCTGCTGTATTGACGGACCGGTCCGCCATG
Source organism: Olyra latifolia (assembly GCA_036346145.1). Classification (NCBI taxonomy): domain Eukaryota; kingdom Viridiplantae; phylum Streptophyta; class Magnoliopsida; order Poales; family Poaceae; genus Olyra; species Olyra latifolia. The sequence goes on from CM070524.1 coordinate 5,210,263, forward strand.
TGCATTTTTTGGCTTGTCATTTTCCTAATGGCTAGCTTTCAAACTTGAGGCTATAAATAGGGGCTGAAGGCCACCTCTTTGGGGCTGCTCGTCCAGGTTGAAGTGTTAGGGTCCGAAAGAGAGTGAGAGGCATTTCTTGAGTGATTCTTAGCCAATCTTTGAGTGGATCGAGCCTAAGTTCGTCGGTGCATCTTGTGGGAGTTGATCGGTGCGATCAACTCATCTTTGTCGAGCTTGTTATTCTTGGGAGAGATTGAGTGATTCCTAGTGCAAGAGTGAGTGGCCAAGTATGTCTTATGTGCATCACTCTTGAGCTTTAATCCGATGCCATCAAAGGGTTCATGCTTGTTACTCTTGGAGCGATTTGTCTCCTAAACGGCGTGGTGGAGTTGACCGTGAGCTTCCAAAGAGGAGCCTCGATCTTCATCTTGTGAGGGGATTTGGGAGTCTTCCACGCCGGAGCGACGCTTTGACTACCTCGAGTGGAAGCTATACTCCTTGAGAGAGGGCTTCAACGTGGACGTAGGGAGCGATCCCGAACCACGGGAAAAACCCCATGAGCATATCTTGAGCCCTTCCTTTACTTTCATGCAAAATTCATTTCCGCTTGTATTTACTATGAGTATGATGAGTGACTTGGCTTTATACTTGATATGTTTGGTGTGTTTTATGATTTCCATCATCTTGCCATGACCTAGAGCTTTTAGGTGTTTTATCCTTTGTATTGTCCCTCTTTATCTAGATTGTTACTTGATTATGTATCTTGCTTGTCTAGTTGTAATTGATTGGATACACCCTACGATAGCTGTCACCTCGGCATATTACTTATTTTCAAAGATTGTATTTTCAGCTTCCGTATTTGCTTAAGCTTTGGACACAAGTGTAAAATTGATTAGAAAGTAAAATATGAAAAGCCCAATTCACTCCCTCTTAGGCATCCGAGATCCTTTCAGCCTCACCTGCCATGGCCGCGCACGCCACGCCGCCGTGTCGTGCCACCCGCCGCGCCATCGCCATAGCCAGCCAGTCTCAAGGCGCCACGGTACCACGCGACATGGCACAACACGCCGTCACATTCGGCCAAGCCATTAATCACCACCCACCACTGCTGAGCTGGCAACTCGCCTGCTCGGCGATTAGGTAATCAATGCCATGGCCCCGCTCACCGGCACTACTGCCCACACGCCTCGCTAACATCTCGGACACGTAGACCTGCTCTCTAGACCGCCGTTTACCTCCCCGACCTCTCATTGAGGCGATAAAACCCCTTACTGCCCCTCCTCGTGTTTTCCTCTTTCGGCCAGTTCTTCCGTCGTGTTCCAGCCTCGTCTCCTACGCACTGTGGTAAGCCATTGGGCTTGAGCCCAAACTCCTAAGGAAGCTCTCCCCTTCTACTCCCCTGCCCTCCCCCTGATCGACCTCTCTTCCTTTGCAGCTCGCCAGAGAGCTCGAGAAGCGCCGCAGGTCAGGATTCGCCCCCTTCTCGATTGCGCCTTCATTGGTGAGTCCCGCTCCAATTTCTTGCTCTAGAAGCATCTCTCAACCATTACGCTCACCCCTCTGCCCTTGCCTTGGCCTAGGACCCGTCGGAGTTCGCTGGCAATGGGAGCTCTGTTCTGACCGCCGCCAACCTCCATGACGCCAGGCCAAACCGAACCCCTCTACCCTCGCCGTCGCCTCAGGTAACCTCCCAGTCCCTCCCAGTAGCTTAGGCGCCTCTCACGCGTGGCGGAGAACCTAGCAATCGCCAGCACCACGGTGAACCATGCCCGCCGCCATTGCCCTTAGCCGCGCCGCCGCTCTAGGCCGCCTCAGGCAATGCCATCGCCGCCAGCAGCATCACCTTGTGCTGCAGGGCCAGTTTCCTAGAGCTCGTCGGCCGGGTTGGCCCGAGTCACCGGCATGCCGCCCTTCTGCCCTGCCCGGTCGCACTCTGCCGGAGAAGGAAGACGCTCCGGTAGGGTCGCTGACCGGTGGGACAGAATGGGTTAGCCATTAATTGGCAGTTAATCGCTGATCTGTGACTGACACGTGGGACCCGCGGTGTTAAACCATCGGGTTAATCCACACAGAGCGCCACTGTCACTGACAGGTAGGGCCTGAGGACCCACCTGTCAGTTTAAGTGGAGGCACACTCCCGGGTTGCGCCTTGTCTGCGTGCCGGCGCCCTAGCGCTGTGGGGTCTATCCTTTGCCCACCACTTGATCTGCACTAGTCCCTAGATCAGTACACTAATACACACCATTCACATAGTCGGATCATTTCATACAAGCGAAAGACTTATATTACATAAAGTGCCTGTATTAAGCCCGGAGGCTATTAAGTATTATAGCATGGCATATTGGCCTAAATAGTTCAAGAACCACAAAAGATCAGAGTGCCATTAAAAGTCCAAAAGGGTCTTCTGCCGGTTATGCCTAAGTAGTCGACCGGAGAGATGCCCTAAGCCTCGCCCTGATCGTCGACGTACTCCTGTTCATTGTCTTCATGGCAGGCATATTGGTCTTGCTCATACTCACCATCTAAAAGAGAGAGTGAGTGCGAGGTCAGTATCATACAAACACTAGCGAGTTAACACCCAACCTAATGCATATAGTGATATAGGTTCCAAAGGAAAGGTTGGGGTTTGTTTATTTGGAGAAAGCAAGTTTTATAATCCAAAACCTATTACTTAGTGATTTTAACCCAAAGTTCTACTAATCAATTATTCAAGTTTCAGTTTCTCATTCCATACCACAATCCATTCCCATCCTAAGCTTCCTCCAAACAACCACCATCTTCTTCCAGGTGTGGTGCACCCGTTGTGGGTCATATTCTTATGAAGTGTCCGGTCTTCCCTAGGGTGAGTTGCCAAGCCCAACCTAGAGTCACGGCTCCTGGCGACTTATGACCTAGATCATCCGTCCAGATGACAACATGAGCCTGTCTTTGCCTCGACTAGGGGTTAACACTGACGCTATCCAGCAAGCCAGCAGGCCCCAAGTCCGCACTACTGCGTGATGGCCATGCGTTGTGCAGGAACCCCAGTGGGCAGCATAAAGCTATGTGAAAACAACTCATGCTCCGACTGGCACAATCGTCCCGGTCGCCCAAAGACGTCTGGAACTTACGTTGTCCAGCAGAACCCGATGGGCGACACACGCCTATGCAAAACAATTGAGCTCGACTAGCACACTGTTGTCCTGGTCGCCCAAAGACCTTCCCGTGGTCTAGCCTTCCTTCTCTCGCTATCGTTCCATCCATGTGTCCTGCACATGTTGTGGCAGGACCACCTTATGGCAACGCTTGGCAGTACGCGTGTTGCCCCGTGCCCCTCTCAGCACCCTATTGGAACTGATAGCCTTCTTCACACCATGTAGCCCAGCTACATCTCACCCTTAACCATAAACCAGAACACATCCATGTTTCCAACCACACACACTGGCATGCCAGGCCCAATTTTCAGTTAACCAAGTTCATTGTGTTATCATGTCCGGTGAATGTCGGTTCACCATTCCGAGGCAGCCTAAAATTAATAATTGGACCTGAGCAATGTCAAAGCAAGATTTTAACTAAGACTTAAGAGTCTAAAACATTTTATTTAACCTAACCAGGTTATCAAGGATGATCATCAAGACAATCTATAATAATGTCAAAGAAGGATGATCTAATCAGGTCAATATCATCATGGTAAAGCAATAACAATTATTAACAGGGCATGATATATCATGATTAAACAAGTAGGCGTAATTACTTAAAGGGCATACAATTTGATACTTTAAATGGAATACTTTCAAAACTTGGTATCAATATGATATAATGAATATTAACTCGCCTTGGTCCTGATAGTGATGAGGGTCTTCCAGCTGCTCTTCGAAGTGCTCCTCACGCTCCTCGGCGTCTAATAACAGAACGTAATCGAAGAACCATAAATAAAGTAATAATATGCAATAAGAAAATATGATGCATGAAATGCAATTTGCTAAAGCTTAGCGATCAGTGACTGACGTTAAGTCTTAACTTAGATATCTAGAAAGTTCCATGAGTCTTCTATTGTACAGTAGTCTACGAAAAGATAACGGTGGTGGGAGGGTTGTTGAATATGACAAGGTTGTGATGCATAATGCTACCCATAATAGTTTGCACATAAATTAGCAAAATGGTTGTACACGGAAGATAGTTTCGTTACAAGTATTTTCTTCATCAACTCTAGATAAAGAACTTTCTGCTTTTGGGTAGGTGTGTTGCTAGTTATAAGCTAGTAATAAATTACATATATTGTAATCTATAGGTCTTATTTACCTAAATTAAATAATTAAATAATCTACCAAGTTTTGTTTAGGTCATATGATTTTAATAAATTCATTAGGGGTTAACAATGTTTCTGTAAAAATTTTAGATTTAATTGAAGTCATTTTGTATTTGAAATAAATCAGATTCTATTTCTTATTTATACATAAGGAAATTGGTAAAATTATCTAACTAATTACCCAATGGATATTGAAGGTCCTAAAATTGTTTAATCGATTTCTTAAATTCCTAAATCACATTTATGTTCTACTAAAATTTTCCCATGATTTTGAGAGCTCACTAACTAATTAAAATAATGGGGAAGCCTATTTATAAATCTCTAAAAGGCGGGTTTGGCTTTATCCCGAGGCCTTAAGTGAAGTTATTATGACAGGCAATAATTTCATTGGACTCAACTTGCTAGATGAGAATTTCCTAAATTTTCTCAGATTTTTATTAAGACATATACCATTTTATTAATTAGTATCCACTTTTCTGTGTTTATTTCTTAAAGGAAAAATCTTTACAATAGAGCTATTAACTTAAACGGTGACATTAATCTCTTACATTGTTCACCTAGTTATTTTTAATAAATTCAATAGGTCATCTAGTATTTATCATAATTTTTCTAGGATTTATGGAAGTGGTTTAACTATTTAAAGAAATATATTTGTATTTATCTAATTTCTAAAAAAATAAAAGCTGGTAAGCCGATTGAACAGTGATGGGCCGCCCCAGCAACGGTGCATCCCGAGAGCGACATGCCGAAGGCGTAGTTCACGGGGACGCTTAGTAATGGTGGAAACGCCATATGAGGGAGACGCCACCACCCAACCTAACAAGTGGGACCCTGGGCCCACATGTCAGCGACACCACGCGGAGCAACGCGACGGCAGCATGAATCTTGGCGCCGGACCAATAGTCACTACCACATCTTCAACCTCCAGCTCGCCGACGGCGCTCCGGGGAAGTTCCAGTGTTATTGCTGCGGCGCTACAGTGCTTCTCCGAGTTGGTTCATGCTTGCAATACCTTCCTAGCTGCGAGACCTAGGTTGTGTCACCGCCGACTGACTGGAGACGACACGGAAACATCGGTGATACGCGCGGGGCAGAAACAAGCTAAGGAATCTAGTGGCTACGGTGAATCATTGGGGATTCTTCCCATGATTTAAGGTCGAGAAGGATCTAGGGGTAGCCAGGAGCCTCACCGAGCAAGGAATGCGACGGAGGCGTCTCGGATTGGGCTGGCGATGAGGAGGTCGGAACTCTTCAGAACAGGGGCGTCGACGCGAGCCAACACCGATGGAGGTCTTGGAAAATTAAATTAGGGGAAATGTTAGTGGTGTTCCATTGATGCTCCCAGTGGAAGGAATCGAAAAAATACTTACCGGGGAAAGAGAAATCGGAAAGGGGGTGATTTGGATCACCGAACAGCGGCGGAGAGGGAAGTTTGGATTCTAGGTGTTTCGACCGATCCCAAGCCGATTGCTTGAAGGGCAGTGGAGTTTGGGGGCTCGTTGCCCTTTGTGTGCAAGCGCAAGGCACGAGGGTCAAGGACGTTGACGAATTTGGGAGCGGGGTGCGGCGGCAGCGGTAAGGCAAAAGAAGGAAAAAGAGAGCAAGGCTCTAACTAGGGTTTTATAGTCCAAGGGTGCTCGAGGTGCGAGAGAGAGATGGAGAAGTGGCTAGACAAATGGCGACAATGGTGGTAGCTGCGTGACAGGAGGTGCAGCGTGGGAGCGGGGCGGCTTGCACGGCAACTCGGCCGCGGGCGACGAGCCGCAATTGAGGGCCAAGCGGCGACGGGACGTCATCGCAGCCACGATGGCGACATGGCGGCAGCAAGAAGCGGCTACCAATGCCCGAGCTCGGCGACGCAGGCTGCTTGGGGCGAGGACAAGGCGCCATGGGGAGGAGGCGCGGCGGAGGGCGGTGTTGCTCCGTCCGCTGGACCAAGAGCAGATTGTCGGTAGAGGCCAGAGAGCAAGAGTTGAGCCGAAAGAAAGAGAAAAGGGGGAGAGCCGAGAGGATGAGCCGGGGCGAGAGAGCTAGGGGGCAAGCCAGGGGAGTGAACCGGGATCACACTCGGCCAGCTCGGCTTGAGAGAGAAGGCTAGACCGAGGGCCTAGCTAGACCAACCGGGTGGTTTAGGCCCAAAAATGGGTTGAGCCCAACCAAGAGAACCCATTCCTGTCCAAAGTTCATAATAGGGAATTTGAATTTAATTGAATTTCGAAAGGGGTTTAAAGAGGGGCCAATGACCAGTGGCTTGGTTCAAAATTAGGGCTTAGACCTCCTAGTTTGCTTAGATTGTATATGAGTTCTGTTTAAGGTTTCCCCAAGGGTAATAAATTATTTAAATGGCTCAAAGATTTGTTAATAAAAATAAATAATATTACCTATATGATGCATGCGGGCTTAAGTATGTGTATATAGCGAGGCTTTCAAGGTTATGACCGAAATAAGGCAAAAATATATGCCATAACTACACTATTATTACAACCATGTCTAAGGCTCCAAAAGATCCACTTTTGGGCTATTACAAGCGCCACGCCGTGTCCGCCCAATTGCATGTTGCATGGGTCAGTCCTTCACGCTATGGCCGAGCCCAAGATCAAGATCGGATTATTCCAGCATTTCCTAATTTAGAAAGCTAGAGAATGAAATGGAATTTCTAAAAATAGCAAAAGACTTCCAAAAATTCTAGGAAAATTCTGTAAAATACTAGACATGCTTCTGGACCTCAGACAAATAATAGACTTTATATTTTAGAAGGATTAAAGGCATTTAGAAATCCAACAAGCCCTCTTGGGTTTAAAAAGGAAATTCCAAAAATGTCAAAAATGTATAATCCCTCTGTTGTATGTTTCCGTGTGCGAGAATTGGATCTGAGGAGTTCGTGGAACCCCCTACTGAAGAAGACTACCCGTATCCGGAGTTCGACCAAGACAAGTCCCCTTGACGCATGTTGAATAAACATTGTCTGATTTAAAGGAATCTGTAGAATTTTAAACTTGCATGCTATCTTTAAAATAAGTAGTTGCTAGTGTTAGCTACAATCGGAAAATATAAAATGATTTTCACACCCTTATCAATTTTGCACCGTAGGGTCAAATGTAAAATACCTCGATACCATACTTACCCTTGGAATAGGATAAAAATGCTTCATACGGATTAAACGCTATGGTTGGTGTTGATAGAGTACTGTAAAGGGATTTTTGGTAAAATGAGGCATTATGAAGAATGCCGAGATTAGGATGTTTTTCCTGTCTCCTCCTTAAATGTTCTGACTAGGGAGGACCCGGTCGTTGTTATGGTACAGGGTACGCACGTTTTCAGGTTGGTGCCTGTATTTCTCCCCTAGTCTAAGGGCTGCTCATCCTATGAACCTTCGAATTCGGCCTTACAGTACAATCTCGGGTTCTGTTATGGGACGGACCTGACCCATTAAGCTTTGATCTCTAGTAGCTACTTGCTGGTGGTGATGTCCTTCATAGACATCTGGGTTGTACGGACGTGGATGGTGTTTCCACGTTCGTCGATGCCTTGGATTGTATTTCCTTGGCCTTCCTGTACAACATGAGGACCAGGAACATTGGGCCGATCCCCCACAGGGTGTTCGGGAACGACTTTGTGGTTCGCGCCATTGGTGTGATATCTTATGAGAGTAAAGTGTACCCACTCTAGAGAGTTAAAACTATCATGATAGCCGTGCTCATAGTTAAGAGCATGCGAAGAGAGTGTTCATATGGTAGACTCTTCTTTTCAAAAGAAAAGGGTTTTAGGAAAAGATTAATTGGTTTTGCAAAGGGCAATACAAATGGATTGAACAAAGGACAGTTCATTGCCGAGGAAATTATATTTCATCACTAGAACAATTTTCTTCTCAAACTTGCCTTTCCACATTTAGGAATAAAACTTGAAAAATTTAGTAGTAGTACTGTTGTGCCCTGTTGTGTGGACCCATGTGTTGTATTTTGCTGAACTCCGATTTGCGGCCCACGTGTCGCCATGTATGTACTGTAACGAGGTTCTGCCCTGTTATGTAATATTTTATTTTCGCTGGTAATGTATCACTCTGTTTGGACTGTGCGTACTAGCTGTTGATCCTTGGGACTAGTACGGCATGCATAGAGAGGTTCGGTCTTTTCGGCTAGGTCCCGACAGAAAGTCCCAAGGGCATATTGGTTGAAAGAGCTGAGTTAGGCGCTCGCTCGCCTGTTGTCGTGGGTTCGAACCTCACCCGACTCCCATTTTTTTTGAAAAATAGATCCCGCTTGTTGGTCGGGCGGGATTTAATCTCGTCTAACCAACGAGCGGGATTTAATCTCGCCTAAAGCAGAGTAGCCGCTCATCTAACGGGTGAGATAAAAACCGTCCAACGGACGAGCGAGATTTATTTCCCACCCGACCGTTGAACGGCGGGCGGTTAGTTATTTAATTTTTTTAAATGGTGTATTAATTTTTTATTTCGGATTTAAATTTTTTTGCATCTCGTTTGCTGTTTCCGGGCTAAGAAATCCAGGGCCGTCCAGGTTAAACAAACCGAACAATACGGGTCCTTTTTGTCTCGGCCCATTTTACCTTCGCTTGCGCCTGGCTCGGAGCACGAAGCCCCACTTCACGGCCTGGTTTCGTTTCGGCCTGGACTCCCGGGTCCGGCCCAGACGTAATATCGAGCCAGTGTGTCTGCCGTGCGTGCCAATGTGCCAACGTACGCGCGAGTTGGAACCAATGCAATCCTTGGACGATACGCAAAGCTTGTGTTTGACACCGAAGGCACGCTGGCAGGCACGGTGGTCTGGCCTGCCGTTATTTTCTGCCTTCTTTGCCCCCACAGGGAGTACTGCTCGCGTGTTTTGCTTCCACTGCACGTCCGTCCCCTCCCCTGCCGAGACTTCGCACGCACGTACGCGCGTACGTACTCGCGGGCTCGCGGCTCGTGAGATGCAGTGCGCCTTTCGCCGAGTTCGCGACACGGCAGCCGGCTACGACGCGATGCAAGTCACGCTCGACAACGACCTGGTTTAGTTGCATTTGCAGCTATAGATCGGGAGATCCATTATTGCGATCACGTTTTCGATGGGTGTCGTGTGCCCGTCAGCTCGCCAGATCGTGCCTGAAACCAAATCCCGGCTGTCGGCGGCACGTACAAGTCAGGCTTCCTGAACGAAATGAAAAGGCGTTTTTGAGTTCGTGTAGTAGACAATCGATGTGATCTTGAAATCAGCCCTGGCCGTCCATTGCTCGATGTCGGAGTCATCGGCTCAAATTCGCGTCTGCTGCACACTGCAGCAACGCACGCGGGGGAGGTCCAACGGGCATTCCGTCCCGTGCCCATGTCGGAAGGTGGGACGGGACGACCGAGCCGGGCTAAGAGTATTCATAGTAGAAACTCTATAATAGTGTAGAAATAGAGTTTTACAGATAGAGTATCTGGTAGAGAAAATAAATCTTTTGGAATGTAATGTAAAGTGTGAAAGAATTTTATGATGAAAGAGAGAGAAAATAGAGATGGAGCTCTTGGTGTGGATGCTCTAAGTGCCGGATCTCGAGGTGACGGGTTGAGCCATGTGATTAAGGGAGGTGGAATGTGGGCGCGGGATTGAATGACAATGCTGGTGCGGGTGGACGGCTAGATGGCCTGTTGGACGGGGTTGGTTGGACCTCCCCTGCACCAACAGCGGCAACACATGTACTTCTAGACATCCATCCCTAACTCATCACATACTTATTCATCTAAAATTCGGTGCTAACGATTTCAAAACATTCCATTTAACGGTAGGAAACCTGTCTGATGCAATTGCTAGACGAGATTCCTATAAAAAAAAACATTATGAACATTTTTAGATCAATATGTCCCCACTTCTTCTTCCATAAGCCTACGTCCTTTTCTGCTCCTCGAGGAATGAAGAGCGAAGTGGATTAGGACATTAGAGCATCTCCAATAAGGCCACCTCAGCTAGCTATAAGGTTTTCTACTTAACATTTTGCTTATATAGAGGAGAGAGACAAAAGCTAGCTCTTAAGTAAGAAACAGTCTATAGCTTTTTTAAGACAAATAAAGACTATTATATGTAGACCTATATTTAATTTTGGGAGTATGCTGTACCTAGCATATTGAAAAGTTTATCTACATTTTATCTATAAATGATATGAAGGTTGTTTATAACTAGTAGTTGACTCTACTATTGGAGATGCTCTTAGGACGTTGTGTTTGGTCAATGATTATTGATTGGCCTACGGATTGGTCCTTTTTGGCCTGGCTTGCTTTTCATTGTTTGATGACGCATAACATTATTATTCAGGGAAAGCAAGCATGCGCCTAGACAATTATCATTATATGTAAGACTCAAGCCACAAGGAATCCCATCTTTTAAACCCCGTGATTGATGGACTGATAGGATACTCTATTGGTGTGGAACGACGCTGAACAAATGATGAATCCAGTCCAACTACTAGTATGTTCGAATTATCTTTCTCGGCGTTGCAAGTGGGAAGGAAATGTTCTGCAGCAGTGCTGCAAAACTAAGGAATTGCAGCACCGTTCCGATTCGTGCCATCTGTCCCCGCACGGGAATCTCAACGCAATGCTCCACTAACGTTCAGCACCAGCCGCGAGTCTGCCAATCCCGCGTAGGGTTCACTTTGGGAAGGAAACCCGCGCATCTGCGGCAACATCGGCACCGGCGGTGGCGACGCGCGCCGATCGGCTCGTCCCGGCGTTTGGTTTCCATCGGCAACGCTTCGCTCGGCTCGTCCCCGCATCATCGGCAGCAGCTACGGCAACCATCGGTAGCGGCGGTGGCGGCCGTCTGCAGGAACCCGCCCACGAACGCGGACGGCGGCGATCATCGGCACGCGGCGGCGTCCCGGCGTTTGGTTTCCATCGGCAACCCTTCGGTCGGCTCGTCCCCGCGTCATCGGCAGCAGCTGCGCGACCATTGGTAGCGGCGGTGGCGTCCGTCACGAACGCGGACGGCGGAGACCATCGGCAGGCGGCGGCGGCGGCGGCCATCGGCATGAGAGGCCACGAACAACGGCGGTGGTGGTGATCAGAAGGACTAGAGAACAAATTTGTATTTATGTACGTTATATCAGATGCTATCTCTAATCTAGTATTAGATGCTACTTTTCTTGATTGAATATAAATTTAATCTAGCCATGGCGGAAGCAACCGGTGAGATCGAGTCAACGTCTGTCCTAGAGATAACCGAATCTATGGAACCACAAAATTCACGAACTGAGGTAACACAGAAGTTACAAATTTAGCCAAACCTAATTTGTCATATTGTAGTACCATCATTTTTTCTTTAATCCTAATGTAATGTAGGTGGATGATACACATGGTCAACTTTTAGTTGTTCCTGAAGTGGGAATGAGTTTCAAATCAGAGAAGGATGCATACGACATGTATAACTCCTATGCAAGGAAGATTGGGTTCAGTATTAGAAAAAGCTACACAAGGCGAAGAGGATCGGATAAAACTATATATCAGAAGCATATTGTTTGCAGTAACGAAGGAGAACGAGGTCCTCATTCATCACATGAAACTTTGAAAGAAAATGCCATTACTAGGACATCTTGCAATGCTCGTGTTCAATTCAGTATTTGTCGAAAGGGAATTTGGACAGTGCAGAAGGTTGTACTCGACCACAATCATTATCTTGCAAGTCCAAATAAAGCGCACAAGTTGAGGTCCCAACGACGTGTTATAGAGGCGGATAAACATCTAATCCGTCAAATAAGAGAAGCCGGAATGAAGGCAGCACAAGTGTATGACTTTTTCAAAACATGGTACGGAGGAGCTGAGAATGTGCCCTTCTCGCGAGTGGATTGCAATAACCAGATTGGTCATGAGCGCAAGAAGTATTTGGCATCCAATGATGCACAAACTCTGTTGGAATACCTGAAGAACAAACAGCGAGAGGATCCTGCTTTCTTCTATGCCATGGAATTAGATAAGGATGATGGTCGGATAGCTAATTTTTTCTGGGCAGATGGTCAAGCTATCATGGATTATGCATGCTTTGGTGACGCCGTGTCATTTGACACCACATTTCAAACTAACAAGTTTGAAATGCCTTTTGCTCCAATCCTTGGAACCAACCATCATAAGCAGACAATTATTTTCGGGGCTGCACTATTATATAATGAGACCATTGAGTCATTTGTTTGGCTTTTTAGGACATTTCTAGTAGCAATGTCCGACAAGCATCCTAGCACAATTTTCACGGATCAGTGTGCTGTCATGGCTGCAGCAATTAGTATTGTATTCCCCAACACACGCCATCGTCTTTGCTTGTGGCACATTTTCCATAATGCTGGTAAACATCTTAGTCATGTAATTGCTGAGGATAAAAAGTTTCTTGCTGAATTTAAGAGATGCGTCTACGAGGAAAGGTCAGTGGCATACTTCAACAAGATATGGGATGAGCTGTTGATTCGTTATAAGCTTCAAGATAACTCTTGGCTGAAAAACCTATATGACTTGCGAGAGCATTGGGTCATTGTCTTTTCGTGACTCATTTACTGCTGATATGACCACAACTCAAAGGAGTGAAGGTATGAATAATATTTTCAAGAATAGGTTTTGACGAAAACTCGGTATTTCAGAACTTCTCGAAGAGTGTGACAAGTGTGCGGCGCTCTTCGGAAAATGAGTTAGATGCGACTATAAGTCACGCCACTCTAACCCGATTACTTATATCCGAGATTTACCCATGTTGAAGACTCCACGACTCATATACAAAGAGGCTATATTTAGAATTTGAGGAGCAATTTAAAGAGCGCTTTAGGTCTCATGCAAATTGTTACAAACCGAGGAACAAAGTGATGACTTACAAGGTTATGCCTATGGAATTTCAAGATGAAGCAATAGTCGTCTTTAACTCTAAGGATGCGACAATAACATGTTCTTGTAGAAGATATGAATGCATTGGTAAGTATACACTTTTTATGATTACACTACATCATAATACGTTTTTCTAAAAAAAGTTTACTTATAGGTCTATTGTGCAAGCATGCTCTCCGAGTATTCAATATCAATGAAGTTTTCATCTTGCCAGACAAGTACATACTAAATAGATGGACAAAGTATGCAAAAAGAGGGTTTCATTATGAGAAACAAAGAATTGAGAAAGGAACTCTAAAAACACATGCTGCGCGAATCTCTCGAAAGGCCACTGCTGTTGCATTGAAGTGCGCAAAATTGAAGGAACTTCTAGAAGATTTGGAGAAAGCTATTGATAAGCTAGACCTAGAGGCAGATAAGTTGCTAAGCCAAATACCTGCAAATTCTTGTGAGGTTTCTCAAAGTTGTAATGAATATGATGGGGACATACTAAAAGGTAAAATATCAATCAGAGTTCCTCAGGTGATGAAAGGTCGAAAGACTAAAAGATTGAAAGTTTTACCTGACAAGAAAAAAGGGAGCAATTCGAGGGCTGCTAAGAAAAAAGGTAATGTAATTCAAAATATTTCAAACTCACGCTACTGAAGTAATATTTATGATTTTCTTTTATATGTGTAATCTATAGGAGAAGATTCAAAGAAATCAACAGACAACGAAGAAGTTGGACAAGATTATAATGAGTTTATTGTAAGAATAATGACCTGGTCTCGTTTTTGTCTTTCAATAATTCTTCTAGTTGCATCTATTCTGAAGAATGCCTTTTTTTCAAAAAAAAAAAGGGATCTTTTGATGCAGTTAATGGTGGTAATATGTATGGGGATTTTTCTACCATAGTTGCTCCTTCGATCCAAGGAGAATATACAAGTCTTTTACTTGGACTTGATCAAGATGGTGGTAATATGTATGGGGATGCATCGGCGGCAAGAAGATTATGTTTTGACGAAGAACCAAATCATGCAATATTTAAGGAGTAGTCATGCTTTTAATCTTGCTACTGTTCTTGCTACTATTCTGGATTATGTTTGGTATCTATGCTTTTAATGTTTTTAGTCTTGCTACTTTTGTAAAAAAAACAAGTGTGTGATATCTATGCAAGTGTATGGAATCTTTATCTATGCAAGAAGCAGCTTGAACAATGATCGAGTTGGCTTGAACAATGATCGAGTTATCGTGTTAGCATCAACAATGATCGTTATCGGCTTGAATAGTATCGGATGGCTTGAACAAGATCGAGTTATCGAGTTAGCATCAACAATGATCGAGTTATCGATTGAATAGTATCGGGATGGCTTGAACGAAGATCGTTGGCATCCAAAAATACAGCTTCATTGTAATGTCAAACACTTGACACTTAGCCTGTATGTTCTCTTCACAAGATATTCACCTTTGTTTTGATTCTTCTTTATCTTTAAGCTCGATCATTTATCCGCCAGCATTTTGTTTTGCCCTTGGGCATGCCTTATTATGGCTATCGGAATATCTGCACTAATTCTTGGTTTATGGCCCATGCATGTGATTTGGACATACTCTGCATTCTCGTGCAGTTTACTGTGAAGTTAAATGAACAAATGCACCCGTAACCTCTTGACATAATGCATAAAAAATTGAAAATCAATTGTACGTGGATGCACCTTCATTCATCAAGATCTGCTCATACAAGTATATCATTTCAGAAAACTGAAACAGAAAAATTTCATACAAACATTCATTCTAACATTCAGTCTAACAAGTTGATACAAGCATGTAAATTGTAAATTACAACACAAAATGGATTCAGGTTAAACCCAATTCTCATATTACAGCCTCATACATCTTAAACACATAGATTGTCAATTACAAACCCAATTCTCATATTACAGCCTCATACACATCTAGCCAAAATTCATCAAATGCTATCGGCCTACTGCTATTTATTGAAATTCAAATGCTATTAATACTATATTGGACTGAAGTTGGACTGAAGTTATGCAACTACACCACCATCTGCATTAGCCAAACTAGCTAGCAACGAAGCTCAACCTCGCCGTCAAAATTTATTCAACTCAAATAGAGGAAGCACTGCAGCGACGATTTATGGCATCGACGCGGCGAGGAAGAACTCGACGGCGGCTTGAGCAACAAGGCGACGGCGGTGAGGAATCATCACTCGACGATGGCTTGGAGCAAAGAAGGTGGCGGCGGCGACGGCAATCGAAGGCTTGGAGCAAAGAACTCGACGGCGGCTTGGAGCAACAAGGCGACGGCGGTGAGGAATCACTCGACGATGGCTTGGAGCAGCAAGGCGACGACGGCGACGAAGCACTGGAAGGCGACGGCGGCGACGAAGCACATGAAGGCGACGGTCGCGAGCGGTGGACAAGCTATGGAGCAGCAAGGCGGTGGCGGCGACGAAGCACTGGAAGGCTTGGAGCAGCAACTCGACGGCGGCAACTCGACGGCGGCTTGGAGCAACAAGGCGACGGCGGCGATGAAGCACTGGAAGGCCACGACCGCGAGCTAGGGATTTGGGATTGGGGAATTGGGGAAGCGACTCTGCTGGGGGAAGCGACTCGCGGCTGGTGCTGAACGTTAGTGGAGCGTTGCGTTGAGATTCCCGCGCGGGGACAGATGGCACGAATCGGAACGGTGCTGCAATTCCTTCGTTTTGCAACACTGCTGCAGAACATTTCCTTCCCTTGCAAGTGTCCCAATCGAACAGATTTTGCATGATACATGATCTCCTAAAATAGTCGCATAGCCTTCAATTCTATTTGATTTGACCGGCAACTTATGGTTTATTATCATTTCTTGGAGCCAAATATTTCATTCCAAAATATATCAAGTCACTTCTCAAATATTTCAAAGGCTAGTTGAACCAAACGTTTTGCCTTCTCAAACTTATCATTCAGCCACAGTTGTACTACCTGCTTAGATCACCATACAACTTATGGCTTTCTTACTGTTTCTTCGAGCCAAATACTTCAATTTCTAGATGTTGTTTCTCTAATATCCGCTACATTTTAAAACTCTCACAGACTGTCGGGACCCGCAAACCGGAGTCGGGTCCCTTCTGTGCATTACGTGTACTAGTTCCTGGATTAGTAGCTAGTACACACAAATTCTAGACATTGGATCATTGCCGTTACAAGTTCGAATAAAAATTACGTCAGAGTACGCTAACTGGCACGAAGGCCTTATACCAGTGGAAGTCTAACATGCAGCGGAGTCTTAACGGTCTTCTATAACTCCAAATGGAAGAGACAAAATACAACAATCAATCCCATAGGCGAGCTGTAGTAGCGTCCTAGGCATTGGGATAGCCCTCGTCTTCAAGTTCTCCACCTTCCGGGTAGTAACACTAAGGATTAGGGTCTGCTCGTTGGAATGAGCAGCCCTGCATGAAAGGCGGGGTTAGCACGCAAATGCTAGCAAGTCTTTCCTGGGAAGGACCAGGTTAAGGCTCATCCTAGGAAAGCTAGGGGTTATCTTGCATAAAAGCATTTAACCTACAAGTATAAAAGCATTTAAGAAAACAATAATAAATAATTAACAATTCTCATAATTAACCAAGAAATAACCAGGTTCTCATTCTCAAACTCAAGTTTCGCATATCTCATAGTTCTCAAGTCATCATCACATATCCTCAAATCTCATATACCAATCTCATTTTCATCTAGCAACGGCACACATGCCGGAAAACCTTACCCGGGTCATATTAATTAAGGTGAAGCTACGTTGTAAAAAGCCATCAAATCGCTCTTAACCAGGAGCACGGCCATTCGAATGGGTTTATACTCTGCAGAGGTTGTACGCTTTACCCGCAAGATATAGTACCCTTCCGTCGGAAGGTACCATAACAAAATCCATTAAAAGCCTAACCCCGGCCTTGCCACGGTAATACCTGATATTACACACAAGTATCCCAGGGGCTTCGACCATATCTGATATTACACACAGGTATACCGAAGTTCCATCCCCGGGCAATACACCGGCGGTGACGCATCCCTCGGGACCTCACCTACGGTGCACGTACCGTGACAAACCCGACGTTATTCTCCCTCTAGATCAGGCCCGTCCCATACCGGGCTTGCGGTCGCACGGGAATATCTTGGTTAAATTCATCACAATCGTCGGTCCTTATTCTCGGAGCGGAAGCCAAACACAAATCCCAAGTCTCGTGCACGAAAGCACCCACCATACATTCCATCCGCTCCCGATCCTAATTATTAGTTGGTCAAATTTTAATTAAAGAGTGATCAAGCCCACCATAATCCAAGTTCACCTGTCTTATTCTCAGATGCACAATTCTCAAAATGAATATAACAATGATACAGCTGCGGGAGATCACTCCCCGATGTCTAACTAAGCAGTGCTAAGCCAATTAATGATGAAAACAGTATGACAGCATTTAATATAACTTATCTTAAGGTTTTTCATGGCAATGGGTGCATAACATATAAATAAACGGCATGCACTAGGAATTTCTAAAATAAATACGCGTATTTTAATTAATTAGCAGTTTTGGTAAAATCTAGAAATTAGGATTATAGGGGAAAGACTTGCCGTGATTGACGTCGTGCGGCTGCCCGGCTTGGTCTTTAGCTTCTGACACGAACATGACCGGATCTAGCGATAACAAACCACACACACATTCAACACATCGCATGAAAATATGCATGCAAAAATAAATAAATGAGTATGCATGAGGATGATAAAGTAATGCTTGCATTGTTTTAAGATTTTTGGAAATCGATTTTACTTTTAAAATGACATAAACTATTAAAAGTAATTAGATAAAACATTTTTCTTTGAATAGAAATTATTGAAAATGCATATAACGATAAGGGCACAAAAATGGAGAATTATTATTTTCTTATTTTGGAAATTTTATTTTATAATTCTAAAATTTTTATTTCATATGAAATGGAAATTAGCTAATAAAGATATATAACATAAATATTTTCTTTTGAATAGAAAATACAGAAAATAACTAATTACATGATAAATGGATAAATTTTGTTTTCACTTTATTTGAGAATTTCGTAAATTTATTTCTATGAAAAAATTAGCTACTAATATAATAATACGATATATTAGTTAAATACAATTAAATAAAATATTTTATTTTGAAATAATATTTATGAAAATAAAATAATTACACAATAATCGAATAAATATTATCGAACTGATTTTTGAAATTTTAAATATAATTTTATCCTAAAAAATAAGGATATACGATTAATGGCAATTAGGAAAATCATTTTCTTTTAACAAAAATTTCTATAAATAAACTAATTACATAATAAACATTATTTTTATGTTTATTTTAGAGGCATGTACAAACAATTAAAGCAATGACAAAATGCACTTTCCTATAGTCCAAAAAATGTAGAAAATAGAATATATTCAGAAAATTACAAAAAAAATTATGGGAGCTAGAATACATCCCCATCTACCCACTGGAATTGGTTTCATCCAAAACGGATGAACACGGAATTTTTGGTGGAGATCGGAAGGAGTGAACAGAGTGGATAGGGGCTGTTCTTGCTGCGGCAGATTCCGGCGAGATCTTCGGCGAACGAAATCGTCGCGCTCGGTCAACCATTATTCAAGTTCTTGGTTGGGATGGATTCGCGATGTAGATAGCAAGGACGTCCTCAGATGGTTTGAGGAGATTCGCAGCGAGACAGCGTTGAGGCGAGGAAAAGCAGAGGCAGCCAAGAATTGAGAGGCAGAGCTTCGGCGTTCGATTCCCGGAGCTACAAGCTCGGATCCAGGAGTTCTTGGGCAAAATAGAATCAAGAGAGGATCCTCTAGAATGTCCTTAAACAGTTTTTGAAACGGAGACTTACCCAAACCGATATTGAGGAAGAAGTGGTGGCCGGACTGGATGAGAAAGGAGAGAGGCAGGGAGGGGCGCGGGTGAGGGATGGTCGTGCTTGGAGAAGAAGGGAGAGGCGCGGGCGGCGGTGGCGAGGCACGGCCGCGGAGGCATGCATGCTGCCTGCAGCACAACAAGCAAGAAGGAGAGGAAGGAAGAGGAAGAAAGAAGAAGAAGAGGAAGAAGAAAAGGAAGGAAGTGGGAGGAGAAGGAAGGAGGAGGAGCTCACCGGCGGCGAAGGGGCGGTGAGGAGGAGGAGGTGGCAGTGGCAATGGCCGGCGGGGATGGAGTGGTGGCTGGCTGGCTGGCTGGTTTGGGGAGGGGGAAGAGACTGGATAAAGGGGGAAGGGAGAGAGGTCGGAGAGAAGACATAGGTAGGGGGAGGGGCAAAAATGGAAAGTGGGAATTTAGAGGGGTAGAAATGGAATTAGAGAGGGGTGGGGAGGGGTAAAAAGAGGATAATTAAATTAATTTCATAAATAGTTTGAAATATTAAACTGTAAATTTATTTTTGTCCAAACTAATTTAATCATGCAATTCATTTTGGAAAATGCAATATTTTTTTAATATGACATGCGAAAACAAAACATTTTAAAATAAGACATGCCAATAGAAGTATTTTAAAACATGACATGCTTATTTTCAAAGTTTTATCATTTTGGAAACGTTTATGCAAATGCAAAATGCAGATGATGAATGGGGTTTTGAATATGAGGATGTCACACAGACTAATGAAACAAATTGTTTAGACTTCTTGAAGCCCCCTACTAAAGCTCTTAGAACTAACATGTCAGCTCAATCATTCAATCATAAGGAAACTAAAATATATGTTTGAGAACAAGGCAGGTCGAGGCACAGAGTCTTCCATCTGCTTGGAAAAATTGAAAATTGGTGATCCTACTTCCTTCTACATAATTTTCGACTCTTCCCCACCGACCCTAAAACATGCCTATAAAATGCATGTCTCTTTCGTCTACTTCCAATGTGTGACAAGTTTTAATAAAGAGTAAATTGCACTGCACGTCCTTAAAGTTGTTCTGCATTTTTGTTTATGTCCGATATTTTCAAACCGGATATTTGGGTATACGAAGTTGTGTTACGGTTTCGATTAGGTCTAAAGTGGTATGGAGAGGGTGGTTTTGATGACATGGGCTACCTACTCGCCGAGCTTACTTCTTGAATAGGGGATCAATCAGGCCCCTTTTCGCAGAGGTTTAACTTTGAGGATGTGGAAAGATACTCAGGATATGGGACAGAAGATAAGGTCGGTTTATCCTTGTTCGGACCTCTCACGGTGGAGATAATGACCTACTCTAGTGCTTGTGTTGTTGTATGCAAATGTTTCTTACAAAAAGGTTCCCTTCCCCTCTCTGGCTGAAGAGCATATTTATACTGCCATACCAGTGTCACAACTCAACGCACTAACTCTGTTATTCATGGATAGTTACAGATAACAATGAAATTAACACGCTCTAAATCCTTGTTAAATGTTGCGCCAGACCTGCGTTGTGGCCAACGGCATGAAGATCGTGGATGACGTGGGTGCTTTCTTCAGAGTGACGATTACGCTTAGGCAGGGAATCCTGGACAAATGTGCTTGGTTGTGTCGCATTCGCATGGTGTATGCCCGTGTACGAGCATGTATGCTCGTACCAAAGCATATATACTCGGAGGATCCCTCAAGCCCGTGCCAGTACAGTAATGCTCGTATAGGCACGACTTTGTCGACCCATGGGGTTCTCCTCGAGCATGACTTTCGAGAGCAATTTTAGGGTATCTCAAGCTATCTGTCCAGGGGCAATTATATAATTTTAATATTTTAGCCAATCCTTGATAGCTAGCCCCCAAGGCTCAAGTGACAAACTACTTAGCCAGACCTTCTCCTTGAGCCTTTTGACTCAATGGAGAGATTGGTAACTTACAACACATCACTGTTGCACTATCTGGGCATGTATGCTCGTATTCGAGCAAGTATGCCCGGGGACGAGCTTGCTTTCAGATGCACGAGCATCCCCTAAGTGCCATGGTCATGGGGTAGCTCGGTACGATCAATTCCCAATGGTTACTTTGGAAGAAATCCGCCCGTTATAGGGTACTTCAGGGTAGTAAGCTTTGATTGGACAGTTTTGAAAACTATGTTGTCATGCATCGTTTTGTGAACGGGCGAAGGCGGTTCCAGGCTCTGTCCAGCGCGTCCCTTCGTTTTCTTTTTATCCCATATATAAGGATCTTCGACGCGGGATAAACTCCACACTTGTCTTTGCATCTAAGTCCTAGGAACACTTGACACCCAATTTCCCCAAATCTCCAAATTGTTTCTTGCTTTCTTGCCCTCGCCGCCTTTGCGTCGGACCCCGTGGCGGAACTTGGAGTGAGCAAGACCAGCGAGGCACGTCTCAAGGTGCTAGAGGAGTTGGGGCTCATTGACTTTGACTCATGGCACGTTCTCGGTGTCAAGGAGATTCCCGTTCCGATGGAGGACGAGATCGTCTCCTTTGAGCTTTTCTCCATCCACGGCCTCCACTTGCCTGAAAGCAAGTTTCTAGAAGCTGTGCATGTACACCATGAGTGCAAAATTTTCAACCTCAATCCCAACTTCATTATCATCTTGGCGATCTTCTCGCATTTATGCGAGGGATACCTGGGCATTATGCCTACGGTTAGTCTTCCTCACTTTTGTTCCCTATTCCGCATTGGCGAGGATTTCTCTCCCATCAGCTGTGTCTATCTACACCTCCGCTCCAATCGTCCTTATGAGTTCTCGAGCCTTCCGCTCAAGGATTCGATCTCCAAATGGCCAGAGTACTGGTTTTATCTGAAGAAGGCAAAAGGGAGTATGCTCCATTATAGCGGAGCATTCCCCCGAAGGAGAAGGACCTTCCCTAGCCCCACGTGCAATTGGACGAGGAGAAGCCTCTGAACACCATCAATAAGCTGGTGAACATGGGGCTTACCAGAATACCAGGCGAGCGATTGCCCGGAATTACTTGCGCAATAGGGTGAACCCGCTGCGGAGGTGGGAACACCCCCTATACAAGATCACAGGATGGAACGACCTCACTCGTGAGGACAATTCCCGTAAGTTTATTCTTGAGCATTCTCTTGCTCGTATCTCCACTTGGCCTTTTCGGCGTTAATTTTTTATTCTTCAATATGTAGTCCTAGACAAAGATTGGCTCGATGATAGCGTGAACGAGTTGTTCGCCCCTCTTAAGGGCAAGAAGCTGAAGGCCTCGACGTAGTGCCCGCGTAACATATTTGAGCGTCGTGAGCCGATAAGGGTTTTAATTCTTTCACGAAAATGACATCACGGGTTCATCAGATTTAGTTTGTGAATCTCATACGAACATGATCATATTATTCCGATTCAGGAGAAAGAAGCTTTGGCTTTGGCACTCGTGCACTTCCTATTGTTGGAGCACGACAAGGACGACGAGGAGGTCTAGCCTGACGCCAAGACGGGAAAGAAAGGTTCACACAAGCGTTGGGCTTCGGCAGCATTGCTTGTGCCCGCGCCTGCGTTTGTGCCAACCCGGCAGTCCGCAAGGCAGTCTGCATTGAGGTCGGCCTAGGCTGAGCCAACAAGGTAGCGCTCTCCAAGGCCACACTTGGAGTACTTCGACCGGATGGAGGTAACTTAGTTGCAAGATTGGCTTAGAAGTTTCACTTCTGAAAACTCAGATTTAATGCGGTGCCTTTATCAGCTGGCCGAAAAAGCAAAATGTTTGAAGCTAGCGGAAGACAATGCCCGGTTAAAAGAGGAGCTGCCATAGTAGATGAGAATGCCGAGCTAAGGGCCATGCTTGCCCGACCCATAGCGGGCCACAGCTCTTCCGCGCCTAAGGGTGAGGAGGAAAAAGAGGAAGATTCGATGCTATTGATCCGCAGGCCGCGCTGCAGGTCCACGGACAGCAAGGCCTAACGCTCAGAATCTCCACTGACCCTGAGGTTAGTGGACATGTAGGATGCGGATCCTGCCATGGCGCTGGCCAGTGAAATGGTAGCAAAAAGGTCTCAGGCTATGGCATTGAGCTCGGGGCCCTTGTGAGGTGAAAAGGATAGGGTGCCTGGTGAAAGCTCGAGTGCCCTCCTCGCCTTGCCTGCCCCCACGAGCATAGAGGCCGTCGAGCTACCCTACATGAAACCACATTTGCATGCGAGGGTGACAGGGAGGAAGATGGCAAGAAGATTCGGTATGAACAAATTACGAAGGTAACGCTCTTCCCTTTGCCCTTTTTGGCCAAAGTATATTTCTCTAAGTTAGCTTTTTTATTCCGGCTTTGAGTGGAAATAGGAGACACCACGGAACTCGATTGCTTTGACCCTTATGATGAGTGGATGTCCCATGAGGAATAAGATGAGACGAGCGCATAACGGCCTTGGAATCCTTAGATTTTCATAACATGGCTGACGAAATTTTGTCTTTTGTAGTGGACCGTCTGCTTGACAAAATTGCCAACAAGGTCATGGCCGAGCCGGTCTCTCACGGGCCCTTCCTCGACCAAAGCGTCACGGAGAAGGAGCCCGATGCCTTGGGGGAGGAGATTGCCCCACAAGAGAATGTTCCTCCCAGGTTGGAGCCATCGTCTCAGGGTACATAGGCCAGAACTGGATTGCACCCCTGAGCATGGTCGAAGCTCAATAGTTCCCGGGCTCAAGCAGAGCCCGGGTGGCGCATAGATGGAAGAAGACAAGGTCCTGGGGGAAGACACTACCTAGGATGACGTGGCTATGGAGGAAGCAACTCCCCATGCCCCACCGGCGGTGGCGCCTGACCTGGGCGGCGAGGTCAACCAAGATGCCACTGCGCTATCCGGCGAATAGGACAAGCTCCTAGGCGCATCACTTGCCTGGGTGGATGTTCCAACGAGCTCGGAGGAAGGCATCCTCCGGACTGAAGACGGCAAGACCGAGCTGCTCATCGGGTGTGTGCATCATCTGCTAGACAAGTTTATCGAACTCTAAGAGAGGAACGGGTTGGACCAATTCCGAGCCCTGATGTTGAAGCGCCACCACGTGATAAGATCATCAAATTAAAGTTTTGAATGATCCTGGATCAAAGTTCTACCCTTTAACCGTGTAGATGCTCGAGGAGACGATCGTCGATGTTACCGGGATGATCTCCTTTGAGGTCGACTTTCTTGAGGAGGAGGCCGTGAATGACACCCAAGATGTCCAATGGAAGATGGACAACATCAAGGTCCATTACAAGGAAATTGACACCCGGCTCACGGGAGAGATCAAGGACGTCGTCCCCAAGTACAAGGAGAAGGCCGATAAGACCAAGTCGATCCAACTCAAGCTCGATCAAGAGCGCCAGCGAGCCCAAACCTTGGAGGAGAAGGTCAGAACTCTAACCAAGGTTGTTTGGGAAATTAGCCGCCTACATGAGGAAGCTAATAAAGCCCGCTCCGCCTAGATCAAAGTCCTTGAGCTAGAGACCGAGCTCAAAAAGATGAGGGAGAAACTCTCATCCTTAGAGCTTGAAAAACTATGAGACACTCTAAGTCCGGGAGCTCTCTTCTTGTGCCTTATGTAATTGTTTTTGTTATGGAACAAATTATCCTTCTTTTGTGTCCATCCCATGAAGTGTGAACTTTTGCTTCGAAAATTCGCTTGGTCCTTCTCTGTTGTGTGCCCTACGAGTCAAAATACGATTAAACGAGTAGGCAAACAAGCAAGACAGAAAAGAAAGAAAGTACAAGCAAAGCTAACATGTTTTGGAAAACACGGCAGCTCGTGCCTACCCTAGCCTTCTCCGCGATGAAGTTTCGCAGACCTATATTGTGAACGTGAGCTTGAGCGTAGGACACGAATTAAAATGTGTGGTTCCCGCTCCAAGACCACATGCACCTAAATTGCAAGCATGGGCAAGGTCACAAAAATAGAATGCACGCAGCCATATCCTCCCCAAACCTTGTCCATGCTCCTGAATTTGCGAGCATCAATTTAGCCGCAGAGGGGACAACTTGCGTAGCTAAATGCCCGGTCAACATGAGATTGAACTCGCACAAGCCGCACGAGCTCAGAAAGCGGCCTTGGGTTTTTGTTTACAATAAGGATTGGCTTATGTAGACAGAACCCTTAGGGCGGTGAGCTTGGGCGATTGTGCTTGCCTATTTCACAATGATCTGACAAGGCGGTGCATGCCAGCGAACACCCAAGCACAATCCGACATAAAGAAAATGTGAGAATGGGGTGCCCTTGAGAGAAGAAAGATCGGCTTATCAGAGGGGCAAAGCCCTTGCACATTCATATATTCTTGGAAAAGGGATAACATGATGGCACGGTTGCCAAAATTTACAAAAATGGAGCCCTAAATAGAAAAGGACTAAAAAGGGAGCTAAACAAGAACTTATGGAGCAGGGTGATATTCCATGTGCTATGGAGCTCCTGACCATATTCCATCACCAAGCAGATAGCCCCCAGGCGTGCCGCCGAAACGACTATGCACGGGCCTACCCATCGAGGAGTGAGCTTGCTGGTTTTCGACAAGTCCTGAACTCGTCGTAGGACAAGGTCGCCAACATGCAAAACCCTTGGTCGGACCGACTTAGCTGTGTGCCTGTGAAGAGACTATAGGTAGGTGGCGGAACGAAGTAATGCTTCTTTCCGACGAGCTTCTATGAGGTCAAGGTCTAGGAGCCTCTCGCCTTCTTAGTCGTTGTCCTAGATCATGTTGACACTCGGAGAGCCAAGAAAAATATTAGCAGGTAAAATAGCCTCTGCACCGTATATGAGCTAGAATAGAGTCTCTCCCATTGCTCGGCTCGATATGGTGCGTATTAAACATAGGACGGAATTAAGCTCGTCCACCCATGCCTGCCGGTATTTACTTAGATGGGTGAATACGCGCATCTTGATGCCTTGCATTATCTGTTTATTCACTCGCTCGAATGCCCTGTTGCTCTGTGGATGAGCTGCAGAAGCGGAGTAGATCTTCGTACCCACGTCCTCACAATATTCTTGGAATAGCTTACTAGTGAATTGAGTCCCGTTATCCGTGATTAACCAATTCAACACACCAAACCGGGTGACCACATTATTGCAAAAAACCCTCTTGGTTGCCTGGTCGGTTATAGATGAGACAGGCTGGGCATTTATCCACTTGGTGAAAGTGTCAATAGCCATAAGCAAATGCGTGCAACCTTTTTGTCACCGGGGAAGAGGACCCAGTATGTCAACCCCCCAGGTTGAGAATGGCCATGAGCAAGGGATTGTCTGCAGAGCATGTGCGGGTTGATGGTTTTTGTGGGCATGGAGCTGGCATGCCTTACAAGTCATGACAATAGCCCTCACATCGTCTAGGGCCGTGGGCCAGTAGTAACCAATTCTAAAGGCCTTGCCCACCATGGTCCAGAAGGACAGGTGAGCCCCACACATTCCTTCATGAATTTCATGGAGTAGGTAGTCCCCCTTTTCTCTAGAGACGCACTTGGAGAGGACTCCTAGTGTCTGGGATCCCTCGACCAGCTTGTATCCAACTGACTCGGGTTATGCTAGAATTCATGAACGACCATTGCTAGCTTCCGGAGTCTTTCCTGGCTATGGGCGTTGGGAGGAGGTTGCGATGCTCGCACATGCTCTGGAGTCCTGGGCTCATGCAAATCTCCTCGGGTGTGTGGTTCTGCACGCGCTTCGTCGGGCATCACCTCTTGTCTCCTTCCAAAGACCGGCCAACATCCTGTTGAGGGACATGTCCAAGTGGCTACGAGCGACCTCATAATGGTGTGGTTATGCCGCCTCCAAGTCTTCAGGCTCCCATGTGTTGTCGTCTCCCTCGGCCATATGGACATCCCGACCTTGTAAAGAGAAAGATGGTGTCATGGTTGTGTCACCATAGAAAGTTGTCTCATGCTCGGACGCTACGTGGTCAGAGATATCCATATCGTCGTAGAGGCCAATGTCATCCCTATCTGGCATGGGGGGTATATTGTTCTGAGACCTCTTGAGCTGATCCAGTAATGGCTCGGGAACATACTCCAAACCCGTGCCCTCCAGCTAAGAGCGAAAATGATGCTCGCACGCGAGCGACCACCAGTGAAGGACTCCCGGTCTCAGTATGACCCTGTTGGCAACCTCCCCGTTGGTGTAATAGATGTCATCATCTACTAGGTCATCGAAGACAGAGAGGTCTTGATTGTCCTAAGAATTCACCATCGCCAAGGAATCTCCGACGAAGGATTCAATCAGATCCCCACGGATGGTGCCAGCTATCAACGATTGAGAAATTCGTTCCCTCCAAGTTTACTTCTTGAATGAGGGATCAATCAGACCCCTTTTCGCAGAGGTTTAACTTTGGGGATGTGGAAGGATACCCAGGACACGGGACAGGGGACAAGGTCGATTTATCCTGGTTCGGGCCTCTCGCGGTGGAGATAATGAGCCTACTCTAGTGCTTGTGTTGTTGTACGTGAATGTGTCTTACAAAAAGGTTATCTTCCCCCTCTTTGATTAAAGAGGGTATTTATACTGCCATACCAGTATCACGACTCAACACTAACTTCGTCATTCATAGACGCTTACAGATAACACTGGAATTAACATGCCCTAAATCCTCATTAAATATTGCGTTAGACCCACGTCATGGCCAACGACATGGAGATCATGGACGACGTGGGCGCCTTCTTGGAGTGATGGTTATGCTCGGGCAGGGAATTTCTGGATAAGTGTGCCTTGTGTACGAGCATGTATGTTTGTACCCAAGCATGTATGCTTGGAGGATCCCTCAAGCCCGTGCCAGCACGGTAATGCTCGTATAGGCATGACTTTGTCGATCCACGGGGTTTTTCTTGGGCACGACTTCTAAGGGCAATTTTAGGATGTCCCCAGCTACCTATCCAGGGGCAATTATGTAATTTTAATATTTTAGCCAATCCACGACACAAACTAAATCAATAAAAAATTTAAATTCAAATTGAAAATTCATAAAAAATCCTAAACTTCTAAAAATTCTAAATAGGCCCTAAAAGTTTTTTAAAACCAAAAACCTTTAAATTTTCAAAATTCATAAAAATTTTAAAAATTCTAAAATTTGTAAAGAAATAAAATCCTAAAAGTCATAAAAATACTATAAATAAGTATTCTTAGAATTTTTAGGAATTTTCAAAGTTTTCTTTACGATTTTTGGGATTTTTTTATGGCTTTTAGGATTTTATTTTTTAAAAATAGATTTTTTTTTTACTTTTTATGAATTTTAGAAGAAAAAAGTTAAAGTTTTTCTAGTATCTTTTTTAAAAAAAATTATGATTTGTTTTAGATTTAAAATTTTTTCAATTTGTAATCAATTTTTTGATGGATTTAGGATGCCACATGGCTATTTGTGCCCACATAGGCAATTCATGTCACCAAAACAGACCGTCCTCTCCGTACAACTTTGGATCTAATCGAAATAATAAGACAACTTCATGTATCCAAATATCCAATTTTAGAAGTTTTGGATTTAAGCGGAAACGTGGCGCTATGGTGTTATTTACTCTTTAAAAAAACTTGGATCGTTTGCAGTACAGAACGCTCCATGAGAAGCTGTGTTGACAGTCGACATTTAGCCGTCGGTACTCTGAAATGGTCGCCAAGAATGCTTTACGTTTGTTGCAGTGGATCTACTTCCAATTCATGGGAAAATTTAATTAAAAAAACTTTGACTATCTGCAGTACACAACGTTTCAGCAGAGCATCCAAAAAGATGGAACAGAAGATAGGGCCTAATGATGACATTAGAGTTCAGAAATTGCTCCACCTGCAAATCGAATCTATGTGCAGTGCATGACACAATCACATCATACTATCATCTGACCTACGCCGTCCAAGACTCCAAGGCCGCCATGTCCATCCATTTCCATCATTGGGGAAGGCCATCAAGGATCATGCTATAAAACTAAAAGCAGATTTGACTTCAAAATTACTTTTATTTAATTGAGGTGTATGATCCGCAAATGACTGTAACTGCAATTTGCAAGTAAGTCGTCGCCTTGCCACGTTCAGCCATGTGCTCAGCAGTCAGTACTGTCACTGGAGAGCGGAGATTTCACCTTGCCCCCAAAACGGCCAAGCGCATGTGGTGCAACTCCTGGCCACTCGCACCGGACTACCTGACCCACCTATTCTCAGAGAAAATCGAGCACTACGCCAAGCGCATGCACAGGAACACGAGATGGCGATCGCAACAACATGACACAGTGCGTGCGCACTCGCAAAAATCACGCCAAGACACCATAAAACTCGTATTCCGCCGAGGATTCGATACAATGCTGTGCAGTGGATCCAAGCTTGTACAGTGCGACTGTGCGAGCATTCTGGGAAGATTTCGTGCGTGCCGGCCGCGGCTCACGAGAGCGTCAGCGACCCAGCCGTAGCACGTATGGATGGGCCGCGTTTGGCACTTGGCGGACGTGCGTGCGCGCGCGCGGGCGCGGTCCCGGCCGCGCGACGAGGGGATGCGGCCGAGGCGCCACGCTGTTGGAAAACGACCGCGCCGCGCGTGGCCATGCGCGCGCGTGCTGTCGTTGCTCGGCGGGAGCGATCGGACCGTGCGGGACGCCCTGGCTCGCTCTACGTGCGCACGTACGCGGTGTGACGGAGCTGATGGCTACAGGAGATTGGCATTCGGCAGTGGCAGGCTACGCAACAACAGCTGGTCTCACATGCATGCACGCTCCTGGCCCTTCCGGTCGGTCTTTGGTTCGGTGCAAGTCGCATCCTTTTTGCTGCCGTGGCAGCAGAGACAATGCGTTTTCGTTTGGTTCGTACGTGCACGGTGCACCCGAGCCTGGGGCAGTTTACACTGCAACCGTACGACCCTACAAAGCGCAAACCCAACCAGCTCTAGCAATGGGAGATGATCTGATCTTGTTCTATCATCAGAAAATATGGTGCAGTGTTTGATTCAGGCAATTATTCTAGTACAGTGACTAACTTGCTACTACTTGAATACGAGCAGTGTCAGATAACAGCAAGCTAACTAGATCGGTCATTTTCAAGAGGAACAAGAATACAAGATACACGCTTCCGACTGGCGAGTCCCCAAAAAAATCGATAATTCTGGGGATAGTGCCCTACAAAACAGTTGGACGAGGCCTAACAGTACCATCTCGACGCAGCAACCAATCGCAGAACTCGCAGTGACGTCGACAAGTCAACATCGGCTCACCAACATATAGACCTATCAGCGTCCGTCCCCACCAGTCAGCCTCTCGGCGCAACCAACTCCGTCCTAACCCCGCTGCGCCATAATAAACCACCAAAACAGCCAGTTGAAGAGAGAGAGAGGAGGGAGGCTTTCTTTTCGTCTACATTTTGCAGCGAGCTGCATCGCGTGCTCTCCCTCCTCGCCGCATCGCTTCCGGCGGAAGCAAAAAAGGGCGAGGGCGAAAGCCATCCGAAAGCCACGCACGAGTGACCCAAACGGAAAGCGAAAAAAAACCCTAGAAAAAACCTGCATAAAGCGACGCGTTAGCGTGGTGGATCCAATGGCGGGTGCCCCGTGCTGCTAGATCTCGCTCGGTTGCGGCAATGGCGACGCGGCCGGCTTCGCGGCAGCGGAAGGCATCGCCGGCGGCGGCGAAGAGTTCGTCGCAGCAGCCGAGCTCGCCGACGTCGACGACCACCACCACCACGTCCTCGTCGCGGCTCACGCCGGAGCTCTCGCTCGACGGGCCCGCGTCGCCGCTGTTTGCGGGGCTGGACGAGGACCCGGTGCCGAAGGAGAATGTCACCGTCACCGTCCGCTTCCGGCCGCTCAGGTCCGGCTCGCTTTGCCTCTGCTGTGGTGCTTCGTTTGGTTGGGTTTGGATTTGGGAAATGTGGTTTGATTTGGTTCTCGGTTTCGCTTGTGAAGCCCGCGGGAGATTCGGCAGGGGGAGGAGGTCGCTTGGTATGCGGACGGCGATACTGTCGTGCGGAGCGAGCAGAACCCCAACATCGCGTATGCTTATGGTACGTGCCTGCGTTGGATGGATTGCTTGGTGGTTGTGACATTGGCACACTACTTTCTGATTACCATCACGTTTGATACACGCGAACTTAGCTGCATTCTATCGAAGCGGTCAGTCTTCGCATAAGGCAGGAGCAAATTAGGCGAGCTTTGGATATAGTTCTAATTGCTTATATTGGCTATATTCCTGGAATTGTCTCATGCGGCCAATGCCTCATTTAAAACTAGAATACAAATTGGTCCCATGGAAATTCTTTCAAAATCCGTGATGTTACTGTGGGGCCTTACAAGTTGCAACCGTCGATGTTTCATTAGGAACAAGGGCTCGTGGGGAGCCTGACCAATGGGAAAATTGTTAATCTTCTTGAAACTAGTTCATCAATCCATGAGGGATGCATATTTCAACATGGCAGTTTTGCCTGCAGATTCACCTAAGAGTGAATTATGTATGCAATGTGCAGGCTTGCTGCTCTTGTGCTAACGCACAATCCACATGCTGATCTATACAGGCTATTGTCACATGGCAGTCTAACATGCTTCATCTATATTTGGATGTATCTGAAGGTCATACATCATCAGTTCATCCTTAGGTGCTGGGCTGCTATAAAATCATCCCCACTGTAAGAGGTGATTACACAAATAACACCACATCATGTGAATGCAATGGGTTTTTGACCTGCATTTGTAAAAAAATATGTTTAGGGACAGTTGGACACCACCGCTTAAATATGAGGCGCTCCAGTTTCTCTAGGTTTCTTTGCACAATATCCTCCATTCAGAGAAGTCAACTGTTATCATTTTCTAGTTATGACACCAAAATCATCGGTTGAAATGTTTTTTCTTTTTGCATTTTGTGTACAGACGTCATATCTACAAACAAATAGTGATGTCAATATCTCCTTGATAACGAGTTATTCTAGTGAAATATGCTACATCATTGCATGGAATGATTAGAAATTATTATTTGAGGGAAATAGTAACATTTCTAAGACTGGCAATGTATGATTCTCTTTGGCTTCAAATTTTATTGACCAAATACTAATATTATATTGCTGTACAGATCGGGTTTTTGCACCGACTACTACAACACGTCATGTGTATGATGTTGCAGCTCAACATGTTGTCAGTGGTGCCATGGAGGGAATAAATGGTAAATTATCTTTTGTTCTATTGATTATATACTGTATTCCGTTTCATATTATAGTTTAGGATCATGGAAACAGTTCATTTTCCTTTTCTGAATGAACTTTAAAAAGATGAAGGAGGTTGGTTTCTGTTTAAAGAGTCAAGGGTGGCATATTATCATGAGATGAGCGATATATCTTCCGGATGTCACAGACTCACAGTTATATATGCAGTTTAGTTGCAGAAATAATTAATCCTCGGCAAAAAGTTACTTTAGTTCATTAAAGAAATATGTAGTGCACTTATTTTTCATCATTGCAGGAACAATATTTGCATATGGTGTTACAAGCAGTGGGAAGACACATACGATGCATGTGAGAACACTTACATATTATGTAGCCTTTAATATTTGTTTACATTAGATATTAGTTGTGTTATTTCAAAGTCTGTGTACCATGGAATTTAATCCATAATAACATGTTAAATACTCCTGATATCATGGTGGTCATTAATTTTTTTTATTTTGTTTTATGAACTGATAATCATCCATAGAGATAGGCAGCTGCAGCTTTCATTTCTCTTTTGAAGCATACAATAAGCAACCTAATTCATTACATTTTGCATACGAGTGACTAGACTAATATTTTACAAAGTAAATCAATTTCTTTATATTTTGATATTTTTCTTGGTATCGTGATATATTTGTTCTTTTGAGTCAGGGAGATCAAAGATCCCCAGGGATAATACCTTTGGCTGTCAAAGATGCATTTAGCATTATACAAGAGGTACACTTTATATATGGACACATCATGTATTATGATACGACTGAAACATCCTTGCAATTCGCAAATGATGTTGTCAATGCACTGTGCACTTATATCACTGCTTGATTTTCCTATGTAGACGCCAAACCGCGAGTTTCTCCTCCGTGTGTCATACTTGGAAATTTATAATGAGGTTTGCCGCTGCATTCATAATTTTTTATCGTCATAATAATTGTAACTTAAGGAACTTGTGCCTGGACTATTTGTTGTTTTGTCCTTGATTATGTTCTACACACATGTAACCAAAGTTCATGTTCCAAAATAAATTTAAGTTGAAAAATGACTATCTTTCCTTTATATGCATATAGCTGTGTCTCAACCCATGTACCATGACATATTAGAGTCCCATGTTACTGCAACCTAGCACACATCTTCATTGTTTTCTCCCTTTGTTTTCTTTCTTGCTATTTTCCATGATGAGTCACGTATTTTTCTGAGTTCTATTCATGAATTTCAATACACTAATGAGATCATCAGTTAATCATCATAATACTTGCATATTATTTTATTGTACTTGGCTATGTTGTTCTAATGGGGGGCTCATTGATTTTAGGTTGTCAATGATTTACTCAATCCTGCAGGACAGAACTTACGAATTAGAGAGGATCCTCAGGTGCTAATATCTTCATTCTTCATTTAGAGCTATTTCGTTTAAAAAAATGTTGAAGCACTGATTAACTACTAACCAATTTTTCCTGGAGGATGATGGCTGGCGTTTGTATCTGACTATCTAGGAATTTCACTAGGATAATATAGTTCATAATATTCATGTTCCTAAGTAAAGTTATAGTGGCCTTCAAAGGTTACTAATGGTGTGCAATTTGTAGGTTCAAAAAGTCTACCCAATGTTAACTGTCAACATTGTCATGTATATGGTTAATTTATGGATTGGTCTCATACATTGTTCCCCTATGTAATAACTGGGTCTTCAGATATAATTATTTTTTTAAAAAAGTTCATAATCTTATGGTAGCATGCATAGAAGTTCACTCCTATACTCACTAGCAATTATGATGAATATCATGCATCATTTTGTACAATTTACTGATAGTTCTTTGATCGGCATCATTTTTCTCAGGGAACATTTGTTGAGGGTATCAAAGAAGAAGTAGTATTGTCTCCTGCACATGCTCTGTCCCTTATTGCAGCTGGAGAAGGTCATTTATAATCTTCTTGTTTTAAAGTACTTGTGGACTAATGGACTTCTTATTTTCTTGGCTATGGTTAACACTTAGCTGTCTAGGAGTATCTATGCACTTAGCTGTCTAGGTCCTCTAGGAGTATCTATGTGTCAGGATGATGAGCTATCATTTACAAAAGAGAACCCTTTTCCTTATCTCTCAAAAAGACTGAAAATTGATGATAAGCAAATTGAAAAACTAGATGTATGTGTCATGGTTGGTACCCCTTATCTTTGATGTTTGCGTCAACATATCCACCATGAATCTGGACTAGCTGCAGCAGAATCAGGTGATGGGCTTGCACCAGGCCCGAATCCAGCAGCGCCAGCACAATGTAAAAAGGCCAGCATGTCGGATGGACTTCAGTCCTAATCTGACATGGACGAGTTAGGGTTCACCTAGTCAGTTGATTAGATAATGATCCTTGTGATCTTCGGTTGTTTTGAGTTTGAGTCGTAACTAGAGATAGAGTCCAGTTCATATCAATCTGTTAGCGATTGATTCTGTTACTCCAGTCTGGATCGATCTCCTAGAGACCAATCCTGTTGTCTATAGTCCAGATTGATATCTAGAGACCGATTCTGTTTCCAATTTGTTTCAGGCACAATCTATTTAAAGGCTTAGGCTTTTGATGAATAAAGCAAGAGTTAAACCAGTTATCTCTTTGTTTCTCTCTCTTGTGGCTTGGGAACGATCAAAGGATTCATGAGCTTTGTAGTGTCATATATTTTTTTCCCTTTGAAAAAGCATCCACTTTAATGAGCGGTGCAAATGCACCTGTATTCATGTGCATTTAGCTCTTAAATCCTTATCTTTCTATTATTTTATTTTAGTGAAGTTTATTTTCACAATTGTGGATCAGCATATTCACTGACTATTGTGTTTATTCTGATTGCAGAGCATAGACATGTTGGGTCCACTAACTTCAATCTACTAAGTAGCAGAAGTCATACAATTTTCACACTGGTAATGAAGCGTCAAAATTTCTATGTTTGCTTATTAACGAAAGAACTATGAAAGACTGATATGTGGTTTTGCACTGGTGTATTTGCGAGGCCATTCTTTTGAAGAAAAAAAATTCTGCGAAAGAGCTAATTGATGTTAGATGATAGTCTTTTATACTTTTCCTTTGTTGTCTGGCAGACTATAGAGAGCAGCCCTTGTGGTGAGTCTAATGAAGGGGAAGCAGTCACTTTCTCACAGTTGGTGGGTTTTCAGTTTTGGTCTCTACTTATTTGCCTATTCTAAAATTTACCTATTCTTTAGTTCTCCTTAGTACTATAATTGATTATACATATATGATTTTTTTTATCTGACATCTATTGATCCAGATAGCAAGAGCATATATTGATTATTTCATTGTCTCACTCGTTTGCAGAACCTTATCGATCTGGCAGGTTCAGAGAGCTCAAGGGCTGAAACAACTGGAGTACGCCGGAAGGAAGGATCTTATATCAATAAAAGCTTGCTAACTCTTGGAACGGTAACGCTCACCAATGATATTCAAGTACTGTACTTGGTTAGACCTCAGAAGATCTTGAAATATTTGTCTCACCTTACTCATGTTTTATTAATTCTACCAGACATGTCCAGTGTGATCTGTTGTGCTGCTTGACCTTATGTTCATGTGGAAGATGCAGTTAAATGATATTTAATTTATTTTTCTTATTGGATTGGAAATGAAGCAATTTTTTTGTTATTGTATTTCAGGTGATATCAAAACTGACTGATGGAAAAGCGACACATATCCCATTTCGAGATTCAAAACTAACACGGCTACTTCAGTCCTCATTAAGTGGTCAAGGACGTGTTTCAGTAAGTTACTTCTTGCCTGTTGGGATACTACTTAACATCAATGTGGCTAAGATTTAATTTTGATGCTAAGCTGATTTGGATTCTGACTATTGTTTTTGCAGCTAATTTGCACGGTGACCCCAGCATCAAGCAACTCTGAGGAGACCCACAATACACTAAAATTTGCCCACCGTGCAAAGAGAATCGAGGTCCAAGCATCACAAAACAAAGTAGGTTATGTTACGGTAATTCGAAACTAGTATTTTTCTCCTCAGTCATATCATATGATTCTATGAGGCATTTCTGATGTATGCTCCTGCATCTGTATTTAATCTTTATGTTCTGCAGATTATAGATGAAAAATCTTTGATAAAGAAATACCAGAATGAGATTCGCAGATTAAAGGAAGAGCTAGAACAGCTGAAAATGGGTATTATTTCTGGAACTCCCGTAAAAGAAGCGGAAGAAGATAATATCAGCCTTTGGAAGCAAAAGGTGGAATCTTTTTTATTTCGCTTGCACCTTTACTTCTGACATTATGTTGGACTTC
The DNA here is from genome assembly GCA_036346145.1 of Olyra latifolia. Taxonomy (NCBI): domain Eukaryota; kingdom Viridiplantae; phylum Streptophyta; class Magnoliopsida; order Poales; family Poaceae; genus Olyra; species Olyra latifolia. Next base: position 5,246,713 of record CM070524.1, read on the forward strand.
ATATATACATATACATTTTAGGAAAAGCTTTTCTGTGTTTGTTGTGCCGTTAATTGAGAGTGATTTATCTTTAGCTAATCTCGTGCCTTGAAGTGTGTTGTAGATTCAGTATAATTTTTAATTTTTTTTGAGCGAAAGTATAATTTTTAATTATATAGTGCTGGAAGTTTGCTTTGTTGGTGTACCCTTCTAATTATAGTTTGTTCATCATATGAAAAGCTAGAAGATGGTAACGTCAAGCTACAATCTAGATTGGAACAAGAGGAGGAAGCTAAAGCTGCTTTACTTGCAAGGATACAACGCCTAACAAAACTTATTTTGGTTTCCACTAAGGAAACCCAGACTTCTAGATTTTCTCCACATCCTGGACCAAGAAGAAGACATTCTTTTGGGGAAGAAGAGGTCTGATTATATATATATTTACTGTGTTAGATACTCAGCTAAGCATTGATATTAGTTTGCTTTTGTTACTGATATGCTGTTGTACTTTTGGGAAAGCATTGAACAAGATTTTCTAGTATGCCTTCATTATAGTTAATTTTGGTAACTTCCTCTGTCTCAAAGTTTACCTGCTAAAACTGCAGCTCGCATACCTCCCCTATAAAAGACGAGATATCATGGTGGATAATGAAAGCAATGAATTACTTGTTCCAGTTGAAGGATTTGGTGTAGCACTTGAAGACTCTTCGAAGGAGGAGAAAAAGAATCGCAAAGGACTTCTAAACTGGTTCAAACTCCGGGTATGCAAATTGGGTACTTGTTAATCCTTTGCATTCTGGGCATAAAAAACCTGCATGGTTCATACTCCGTACATTTAACATTTTTTAAATTTTTTCTTTTATGTAGATACAAGTGGAATTTAGGATTTTTTTTTAGCATAGACAAACGCATATGTTGATTTCTGGTATCAAATTAAAGAAGACAATCAATTCATGTGGTACATTTCTCTATGACTACTGTGACTATTTTTCAGAAACGTGATGGTGGAGCTTCTACTCTGACAAGTTCAGAAGGCGACAAGTCCAGTTTAACTAAATCAACTGCTCCTTCAACACCTATTGGGGAGAGTGTTAATTTTCATGTGGAACCAAGAATATCAAATTCTTTAATTGCTGAGAATGTATCAGCTGATTTGTTGAGCATTGGCCATGGAGAATTTCCATCTGACAGCCTTCCTGGAGAAGAAACCCCTTTGGTAGGAATTATGTTTCCTTTAATAAGTAAAAACCAAGTTTTATCAGATGAGACAATAGCAGTTGCATACGGAATGAGAACTTATGTGTCCATAAGTATATCTAAATCAGAAAAAACGTGTACAAGTGTATTTCCACTTTGAAATGTTTACTTGTTATGAAAACCAAGCTAATGTATTAAATTGCAGTAAACCACCTTTGAAGCATCTTTCATGGAGTCATAATTGTGGTACCAGATTGTGTACATTTTGTTTTTGTTGTTTTGGATTCATATGTAACAGCTGAAGTCTATATTTTGGTTAAATTTGTTTTTTCTCACTAATAACTGAAGCCCTTTTTCTAACTTAGAATCATATTTGAGAAAAATTGAAGTGCTACACAAGGATGACATAGTGTTTGAAACATGGCACATTGATAACATTCGGCCAAACAATATTTTACTACGAAGCAGCTATTGTGGACTTGTTTATACACATAAAACTAATATAGTTGCAGATCATAGTCTTAGGGGCTAGCAAATGCATTAGTTAAATAACAATGGGTTATTGGTTGGACTATAATATTGTGTCTCTTGCCTGTTTTGGATACAAGGGATGGAGTTCCCAGTTCTCTGCTTTATTTTCAATTCAGCATAATGTGTTTGATTACATGTTTTGATGTGTGACATGGTTACAGGCCAGCAGAAAAACAATAGACCATGTTGACTTATTGAGAGAGCAATTGAAGATTTTGTCAGGGGAGGTTGCACTTCATACCAGTGTTCTAAAACGCCTTACAGAGGAAGCTGGAAGAAACCCAAAGAGCGAGAAGATTCAGGTACTCTATTCCTTATTTGCAATTAAGTGTGTTGTTTAATGCTTTTCACCATGTGAAGCTCTACCTTGTGGCATTTGAAGATGGAAATGAAGAAGATCAATGACGAAATTAAGGGAAAGAAGCAGCAGATAGCATCTTTAGAAAGACAGATACCTGATTCCATGTCAAACAGTCAAGGGAAGGTTGACAAGTTAGAACTTTCGCCGGTAATGTTATTCGTTTTGGTCTCATGCTATACCTTTACAAGCTTTCAACCTACCATTCAGATGATTTCATTATTGGTTTTGCAGTCTTATGCTGAACTACTTGAGCAACTCAATGAGAAATCCTTTGAACTTGAGGTACTGAATATTTTGTGCCCTTTGGATTTTTTCATGTATATTGCACTGGGATGTGTTTGTGTATTAGAGATTGTGTTCCATATTAGTGCTAAGTATCACACCACATCAATGTTTCATTAGGCCAAGTGACTATAGTTGATTGGCAGTGCCAATGTTATACAAATGTGTAAGAAAAGTAGGACCTTATTTTCAAAATTGAAGGAAGTGGGACTCAACTTAGGAAAGAAAAAAAATAGAATAATTCATAAAAAATATTAAAATCCTTAAAAACTTTAGATGATTGGTGAGCAAACAAAATTATTATATTCTTTATAAACTTATGATGATTTGCCCCTTTATTTTGCATTCTTTTGGGGGAGTTCATATATAGACACAACTTTCTGCAGATCAAGTTTTTGTAGTTTTATGAACAACACATTGTTTCTATTTTGTGGATGTGCTAACATACCAAGTCATGTTTGCTAAACTTCGTTCGCTCTTATTTGCAGGTGAAGGCAGCAGATAACAGAGTAATGCAAGATCAGCTGAAGGAAAAGGTAAGATGTGCTAGAAAATCAATTTAACCTTTTCGTTTAAGTTAAACAGTGAAAATATCGAGATCACTTTGTGCCAATTCTTTGAACGTTACCAGACAAGCGAATGCATGGAATTACAAGAGGCAGTTACTCACCTGAAAGAACAACTTTCCCAAGCTCTTCAAGCTAAGGATTTACTGTCAAATAGCATAAAGATGCAGAGGAATGCATTAGTTAATGAACATCATGCTGATCAAGAAAAATCGGTTCCTGGTGAGGTCTCTGCCGAACCACTTCAAAACGAGCAGCAGGTTCGGTTTCTGTGCCCTTACTTCCACTTTCTACATAATTGAACCCAAGAGATAAACCTAGATGAAATAGAACCTTTCAACAAACATGAAAAATATTTTAGGCCATAAATTTAAGTTCCACTTAGTTTGTCAGTGTATTAGGTTGCCATATTAATGCCTTACTAGCACTAAATTTTCAAGCAGCGCCCCTTACAAGTATGCACAGTTCAATTCCCTAGTAAATGAATGCTGTTATTTACTGTAGTGTCATACCGTCATACACTTAAAAGGATGGTTGGATGCTGAGAATTTGAGACAGATATTAGAAGCAAAAAATCTTTCAATATAAGAAACTTTTCTTGATTCTTGGCCCCATGTTCTATGGTGGGGATGAGATTTGCATTAAACTGATTTGTGATGATGCAGTTTCATGCAACCATTACCTTATTTTTCCAAGAAGTGTATTTGAAAACAAATCCTTTGCAGTTATTTTATTGATGTGTCGCTGAATGATTCAACGTGAGCTTTTGTTATACTAGATACGGTGAACTGGGAGGGAGGGTTGTATCCATAGTCGTCTCTATATGATGTGACATGATTACAAACGACTATTGACACCAAGCACCGGGAGTGCCTGGCCGCACTACGAGCACTACTCACTCCGCCAGCTGTGGCGGGAACGCACATTGCTTGCTTTGCCTATGATTAGTTAGTGGCCTTTGTGTGAACTTGGGTAAACAGAAGGGTTGAAACGCTAAAAGACCAGGGCCTATGTGCAAGATATAGAAACTTTAGGGGCCGAAACGTTAAGAACCAAGAGCCTATGACCTAAATAGGAAAACTATGTGGACCAAAATGTGAGGGACCTATGTGCGAAATATCAAAACATGAGGGACTACAATGCAAAAATGTAGGGATCTACGTGCAACATATAGAAACTCAAGGGGGTGGAATGTTGAAGACCAAGGGCCTATATGCTAAATTATGAAACTGTTGGGACCAAAATGCATAAAGGCAGGGACCTATGCGTGAAATATGACAACTTCAGGGTCCAAAGAACAAAAAACCACAATGGATGGCATACATGTAATTTGAGCGAAGTGTTTCATCGTTCACTGTTCATGGTCCTCTTATTGCCTTTTATAGTAGAGATTGTTTGAGGTTTTAGGTAACTACAGTTCGTTATGGTGCTATTGTTTGTATGGGATGTCAGGCCTGCTTATATATTCTGTTTTTTCAATCTTCAGTCAATTGAGATTGATGAGCTGAAGCAAAAGGTGTGTGAACTCACTGAAGTCAAATCTCAACTTGAGGCTCGCAATCAGAAGCTACTAGAGGAAAGTACATATGCAAAAGGCTTGGCTTCAGCTGCTGGAGTTGAATTGAAAGCGTTATCAGAGGAAGTCACCAAACTCATGAACCAAAATGAGAAACTTTCTTCTGAGTTGGCATTGCTGAGAAACCCAGCTCCTCGCAAAGGAAACAATGGACTGAGAGGTACTAGGAGAGAGAGCATCAGTAAACGGCATGAACCAGCTAGTAGAAGAGACAGCAATGCAAACTACGAGAGAGAAAAAGCTCTAGAAACTATCCTTACGGAGAAGGAGCAAAAGGAAGCAGAACTCCAAAGGAAAATTGAGGAGTCAAAGCAAAAGGAAGCCTTCCTGGAAAGTGAGCTCGCGAACATGTGGGTTCTAGTGGCAAAATTAAAGAAGTCTCAAGGGAATGATCACGAGGGTTTAGAGGCTAAATATAATGGCTCGTGACCTCGTAGCTTAGGCTTATAAATCATCAAAAAATGTGTTTTGGCTTGGGTATGGGGTGTGGGTTTCCTGTATGTATGTAAGATAGGTGATTTGTATCAAGTTTCAGTTCCATTGTGAATTAGTATCTCGCCTTGTATATTCTCTGCTTAATCAAAGTTGTGAGTAGTGCCTTTGTCAGGCTGTGGGGGGTGGGTGATTTTGGTTTCTCCTTGCACATGATGGCAACATCGAAGACAATGAATACATGTCTGATAAAAAGTGATAATGGGAAGCGTGCAAATAATTCCTGGTGCCTCTGCCGAGAATCTAAAATGTGTTAGCTCTGCTCATCCTGCAGTTGGAAGTTTATTGAATTCGAATGTGAATATATTCATAGATTGGGTGAATTCCCTGAATTGTATAATATTATAATCATATACCCTTTGTCTTAACTATTTTTTTTCCCAGTAATGTCACAGACTCTGGCTCTGGCTCTGGCCTTGGTTATCGAGTATGCCATTGTTTGCTTCATCGCAGTATTTATCATTTCTGGCCTTCTGAGATGCCACAATGCGAGCGATGATGCTAGTCTTCACTGTTCGCGCTATATAGTCAATAGTTATTTCCTGGGTCTGTTTGGATCACAAAATAATTTTATGAATTTTTCATGGAACGCTACATTTTTCAAGTGACTCGATTGGCTCGTCGATCAGATGCTCAGAGCAGGAACAACAGCCACAGGAGAAGATAAAATATACGAATACGGCTTTCACCTGTAAGGAACTCAATGAGAAAAAATAAATGCGAGAAAGTGAAAAAAAAAAAAAAGATGGTGGTCTGCCATAGCAGGCTCATGGGCCGCAAGCGTGCCGGGGGGCAGCGGCCCGTTATCCTTCCACCGTTCGAAGCGGGCGGTAATCGCTGCTCTGTGAAACCAGCCTCACGCTGTCCCCGCCGCTTTAGGTGCAGCGAGGCCCAGAGCTTTCGCCTGAGCCTCACTACCCACTAGTCAACTTGGAACGGGCAGGCCGCTAGACTGCCTGCCATGCACAGGCCAATGGGCCGATGCTAGACATCCACACCACCTTATACACCCCCGCTTGGGTTACAAGCCAACGCTACTCGGCTCGGTGATGCAACGGTTGTGAGTTGAATATTTAACCTAGTGCTGCGCTGTGTTGATAACCGGTATGGTACTAAATAGAGAGGAGTCCAGACTGTGCAGTGCAGCTGTGTGAGGCTATTGTTTTGTCATTTATGTGAAAAAAAAGAGAGGAAGAACGGACTTTGGGCCTTTCTGTTGTCTTTTGTAGCTGGCCGGGCCAGCTGATTGTGTCCCAGTTACATAAAGCTCTCGGTTTACTAGTTGTGCCCGTAAGTACACACAAATATTATATTACTTCGCACTGTAGCTGGCCGGGCCAGCTGGTTGTGCCCCAGTTACATAAAGCTCTTGGGTATACTAGTTAGGTGCCCATAAATACACACAGATATTATATTACTTCACATTGTCATGCTCCATATATTTGGCTTATCCTGTTAGCTTCGATTTTACATTTGATAAAAGTAGTGCCCATGCTCTCAGCTCCGCTTTTATACTCGATGAGTCGTGATTACTTGAGATCTGGTATATTTTGAGCTAATAAAAAACTATGTAAAACAACGCGCTAAACTAAGAAAGCTAGACAAATAGGGAAATTTGATATATCTTTAATTGACCAAAAACTTTCTAAAACACAATGCATTAAATATAAGGATAGCAAGCTTTATAAATAAAACAAATTTGCTTACACGCAAGCGACCACAATGCACTAAATATAAGGAAAGCAAGCTTGATAAATAAAACGAATTTGCTTATATGGGAGCGACCGTGACCACAGAACACTCCATTCACTACTCAATTGTTTGCCTTGTCCTCGTCTCCTCTCCTACCAACAAGTAGGGATGAAAATGATCTGGATCTGGATCGGATACTATCTAAACTAGATCTAGATCCATATATATTTTGGATCTAAATACGGATATGGTACAGATAGTATCAGATATGAATACGGACCAGATACGGATTGAAATAACCGTTTGGTTGCTGAAGCACTCCATGACAACTGCTGGATTTCTGACCTTTGTAACCGCTTCGTGCCAGTCTTGGTCCCTGAGCTGGTCCAGATCTGCCAGCTCCTCTCTCAGGTCATTTTAGTTGCAGACGATGACCAGATAACTTGGCATTTCTCGCGAGATGGTCTTTTCTCAGTCAGGTCTGCTTACAAACTGCAGTTTGTCGGCAGAACCCTTTCGCCTGTCAGTTCCTGCATTTAGCGCCAGTGGGCACCTTCCAAATGTAAGTTCTTTGCTTGGCTGCTCTTGCACGGCCGCATCATGACAGCCAACGTCTTGCTTCGTCGAGGGCTACCGAACAACTACTTCTGCGTCCTTTGTTGCCGCAACATGGAAACACCCCAACACCTGTTTCTCTAGTGCGGGTATAGTGCGCAAGTGTGGATGCGTCTCGCTTCTCTGCTCAGCTTAGCTAGCCTAAACCCAGCTAGCTGGACTCACCAGGACTCTATTCGCGACTGGTGGATTCATGATGCGACGAGATCAAACTCAATTGTGGCTCCTGGGACCAACTCTGTCATCCTAGGAACTCTCTGGCACCTCTGGCTAAAGCGTAACTACCGTGTTTTTCGCTTTTGCAAGAGGCCCTTGTCAGTTTTTATAAACCTGCTGTTGGATGACCTGCGCCTCTGGGTGGCTGCAGGGGGCCGTTTTTGTAATTAACTAGTATCTTGTAACCTGGCAGAAATTATGCCGCCTACCTTTTGATAATTAATAGACGGTAGCTCTCCTGCTTCTCTCTCTCAAAAAAAAAAAACACTAGATCGATTTATATAGGATGTTCGTGAATTCACTGAGGTGGCTTGAACCCCGCGCTTATATGCTAGATCCGTCGGACTCGAGAAACAAGACCAATACCACACTACTTTACGCACGACCATGGCAAAGATCCCTATTTGCTCTCGACCGCCTGTTGCATAAAGACTCCAAGAGAAAAGGGGACATCCATTGTAGCGACGCCACCGTGTGCGCAACGCTTTCCAAGCCATCCTGACGGCTGACGCCTCCATCCACGGTCACCCGGTCGACGGCGGCGGCCCACTCTCGCATCCCTCCTTGGTGAAGGAATCGCGGAATCCCCTAGTCCCAAGTAAAGCAAAAGCTCAATGCAACTATGCTAGCTAGCGTCCCTCTCCAACCCTACCTTCCCCGTTTCATTATTCCTTCCTCTCCTCTGTATAAACAGCTTCTCACCTCCTCTCTGTTATAAATACGCAGTCTCACACAGCTGAGACGAGACAGACACCGAAGCTGCAGGTTCTTGGAAATAACTGGGAGTCTGGGATCCATCGATCGTTCATGTGACACGTCCGAGAACATGGCGAGCGGCGGCTACTACGACGACCGGTACGGCTACTCGCAGCCGGCGTCGTCGGCGACGTCCTTCCACCTCTGCCTCTTCTTGGCCACCGCGTCGCTCCTCGGGGCCGCGTCGCTCTACTCGCGCTGCGAGTCGGCGATGGAGAGCCTCTTCGACCAGCTCCGGGTCGTCGTCGTCCTGTCCCCTCTTCTGCTCCTGCTCGCGGCGCAGTACTGGGCGGCGACCGCGAGCAGCCGGCGGTCGCGGGGCGCGGGAGGTTTCACGTCGCTGCTCGTGGCGCCGCTGGTGGGGGAGTCATCCTGGTACGACCAGCAGAGCGGCGGCGACGGCGGGGCGTCGTCGCCGTGGGGCGTGGCGCTGGCGCTGGCGCTCGTGCTGCTGCTCATCTCCTACCAGTCGTGCTTCCAGGACTGGTGGTTCCCGCTCATCAACCGCCGCCGATGAGCTGAGCAGAGCTCAGTCAGGTCGTTGCAGCTAGGAGTGAGTGAATTAATGGCAATTGGCGGGCCAGATTTTTTTTCCCCCTCTCTGGACTCTGGAGTCCGGACTGTCACGTGTCGTAGGCTGTCAGAAGTTAATATTGGATGTAATGGTAATACCAGCAGTAGCTGTTGCGCTATAAATAAAGAACTGTACTATTGCCTTGCATATGTTGCCACCATCAAATCATTTAGTTTTTCTGTAAACATTTTGTTCGCTCAAAAAAAATATTTCAATCCATTAACTAGCTAGCACGTACTGTGGTCTGCCGTTAATTAATCGTTATTTTTCTCAAACCTATGATTAATTTGCCGATGCAATGGAGGCGTACTTAACAATATGGACGATGGGTACGTATCCTAGTTATTGAACAACGAAGTAGCTAATCCTTGGTTACTGCAAAGAGGAAAGAATGTTGGAAAGGAGAAAAGGAGACAAGCTAAACCAAAAGGCAAACACTGATCAAGCTTAGGATGCCATTTGCACCCATTTAAATAATAATCACACATGGTAGTAAAAAAATTAAAAAAAAAAAACATAAAAGGAGGAATCTAGTTCCTGGCTTTTCGTCAAGATAGAACCTGGCGCTGTCTTTATCTTCTTTCGGCTGTTTGATGCACGACCAAAGCAACTTTCTGCGCTAATGACCGTGTGGAGGGGTAAGCGCTACCCCGTATAAAAGCAAAAGACCACCAAGTATTCCAGATTCTCCTTACAACTTGTCCTTAGCACCAACCCAGCCGACTGCGAAAACTGCTACCACGGCTTGGTGATTTTCACGGTCAACTAACTGTAGTTTTCAAAAAAAATACTCGATAAACCAAGAAAATCAAATGGTTTACCATTTACATATCGGTTTTTGCCAGGAATTGGTTAACGGCCCACGGTACTAGCTCCGTAAATCGGTGAGTGTCTTAGACGCGGTTCCTAAGACGGCCTAGTCTAGGCAGAGTCATTGCCCGGAGCAGTTTTTATCTGAGGAGGGACTGGGTGCTGCCCGGATGGAGTTGTCCGGCTTGTCCTGATATCATGCCCTGCTCGGGTCAGGCCAGACCTAATCATGGGCAGCACGGCCCGGTGACCTGGCCTGGACTTGGCACAATTTTTTTGGGCCCAAATAGACGTCTTCAATGTATTCAACGAAATGCTTCTAGTCTAGCTCACATAAATACGGTGACCAAACACAGGCTCATATAGGTTGAGCTCGAGCAATATGGACAATCAAACACCGAGACTTGTTTGGATTCAACCTAGCTCCCATGGGGAGGCTTGGCGAAGCTAGGATGGCACCAAGGAGGCTTGGCTAGCAACGTGCAGCCGATGATGGGAATGACGCACTCTAGACGTCTTCAATGTATTCAACGAAATGCTTCTAGTCTGGCTCACATAAATGTGGTGACCAAACACAGGCTCACATAGGTCAAGCTCGGGCAATATGGACAATCAAACACCGAGACTTGTTTGGATTCAACCTAGCTCCCACGGATATACATCTCTCATATGAGCAGGGCTAGAGCCAATCAAAGCACTCAAAGAGCCCCATGACAATTCACTGTATGAAAAGAGCATTTTCATACAGATCCAACAAGAAAGGCCATTGCAGTCCATTAGGATAGGTAGTATACTTGGGCTAAGCTTAAGAATTGGATCGCCTTTGAGCCTAAAGCTAACCCATTTCGAGTGACGCCCGTAGCTCTGACCAATGACCACTCCAAATTCCGACCAATAGATCTCACTGTCACTTGCCTAGAGACTGAGAGGGGTTTCAACTAGTGCCAACCATTCCCTTAATTCCCTTCCTTCTCTAATTCTAGGGCATCTCCGCGATTGTGCGTGACTTGATTAAATATGGATATTTCATCCCAAATTTAGATCTATGTAAGCTATCACACATTTTGGGCAAGTTGTAAGGCCATCTCCAACCTAAAGGGATTCTTTCCCTACCTTCCTTTTCATTCCAACAGCATTCCCTAAAATCCATTCCCTTTCCTTCCCGATCCTATATTTTAATCCTTTAACCTAACTGCCATGCACCCTAAGGCAATTATGCAAAACTTCAAGGACTAAATTGAAAACGTACCATCTTCAAAAAATTCCCGATCCATCCTTGGTCTCCTATCCCTACACACTCTCTTTGGTATTTTTTTCTTCTTTGACCTTCCCTTTCTATAGCCCGCAAGAAAGAAGGGTGCAACGCGTCGTGCCCCGTACAGGCTCCTAACAGGCCACGTGCTGGCTCGCCAGTGGGCACGCACACCAAGTAGGGTCGGCGGTGCAAAGGATGGGTGGCATGGAGCGGAGCGGCCCGACGACGCGAAGCGGGATGGTGGTGCAAAGTAGCGTACTGCAGAGCTGGGCAGGCGGCGTGGAGCAGGGTTTCAAGCGATCGTACGAGTCAACGACTGTTGCCCGCGGACGCATAGTAAAAGAGGGGGAGGGAACCTCTCTCCTATCCCTCATGCCGCCCGGTGGGGAAGGGACTCCGTTGGAGCTCCTCCGGCGCACTCGTCCGGCCCCTTTTTCCGTCAGAAATGGAAGGGGACGGGGGAAGGGCAACTGCCGCTCGAGATGGTCAACATGTTGTTTCCAGTAACCTTTGCTCTTACCATTTGCTTGGTTTGCGTGTCAAGCTTCCTTAGCCGTTGTAAACCCTGGACCAGGAGGCGCCTCCTCCTAGGCCAGTAGAGGGCGGGGCAATCGCCCTTAGGGATCCCACCAACTCACCAAGGTAGGTGCAGGCCAACCTGGTGCCCAAGAATTCATCGATTGTTCATGTGATACAGCACGGGCACGTACATGTTAAGATATAGGGATGTTCTCTTCAGCTTATTTTCTTATTTTATGTTTTTATTTCCAAATCGAAAAGTCAAACGCTGCCTTTAGCAGTTCTTTTTTTTATCTTAAAACCACATCTCAGAGATCTTAGATATAAGTCAAATAAGGCGCATCAGACTTTTCAAGTTACTTCGAAAAGCTCTTGAAATTTGGCAGTAAATAAAAAGATAAGAAAATAAGATAAGCTGATTCAACCATATTGTTACCTTTTCTTTGTAGATCATGTATCTAATCATTCCTTGTAACCAATCTCTGTAATTGATTATACATGGGTCTCTGGCCTGATTGCAGCCAATCCTTTCCCTGTATATAATGCATACGGATTACAGACTGCACCAATCTTTGCTGCGATTCATCTTGTCTAATTCCTGTGCTTTTCACGTTACGATCGAGCATGGCGAGCCGCGGCTACTACTACGACGACTACTACTGGAGAGCGCCGTACTACCGGTACGGCTACCCGCGGCGCGCGTCGTCCTCGGCGTCCTTCCACGTGGGCCTCTTCGTGGCCATCGCGTACCTCCTCGGCGCCGCGTCCCTCTACTCGCGCTGCGTGTCGGCGATGGAGAGGCTCTTCGACCAGCTCCGGGTCGTCGCCGTCCTGTCCCCGCTGCTGCTCCTTCTCGCAGCGCAGTGCTACTGCTGGGCGGCGCCCGCGAGGGGCCGGCGGTACCGAGGCGCGGGAGGGCGCCTCACGTCGTCGCTGCTCGCGGCGCCGCGGGTGGCGGAGTCGGCCTCCCGGTACTGGTACAACCGGCGGAGGAACCGCGCCGGCGAGGCGTCGTCGCCGTGGGGCGTGGCGCTGGTGCTGTCGCTCGTGCTGCTGCTCGTCTCCTACCAGTTGTGCTTCCAGGACTGGTTGTTCTCTCGCATGAGCCGCCGCCGGTGAGCTGAGTTTAATCAGATCGTTGCAGCTACGAGTGGAAGCTAGGGCATTTTTTTTTGTTTTTCCCCTCTCTGGAATCTGGGGATCCGGAGTTTCGCATGTCGTAGACTGTCAGCGCTTAATATTGGATGTAGTGGCAGCAACAGCTGTAACTGGTGTGCTATAAACAAAGAACAATACTATTGTATATGTTACCACCATCAAATCATGTCAATAGCCAGGCCCTAGCCCCGACGTTATATATCCACCGCTTAGGCGAACGTAAGGGCGACAAAAAAGGAACCAACTCACTGGTGCTGATCTATGGCCTCGCCCTCGCCGCAGCCGGCCTTTGGCGGCTGGCGGAGCGGGGTAGATCTGCGTCAGCTTGTATAGATTAGCGGGTAGGAGTAGATTAGGTTTAGTTTGAGTTCCGTCTCGCCGGCAGCATCGATGCGGGCAGATCCTCTAGGGGTGGAATTCACTTCGCCGGTGTGCTCACCGGGTGTGGTGCGGCCGCCGCTTGGAGGAAGAGAAGATTCCCCGTACGTGTGGCGGTGGAGAGTTTTTAGTTGGAGGAATGGGAAGGTTTGGGTGTGCGGGCTGGCTGGTTCTTGCATCGGCGTGCTTGGTGGGGTAGACGGCGGTCGTCTGCGCTGCTTCTTCGGCTTTGAATTGTCTCCTTCATCGGTGGTGGTGTTGTTCTACCACCACATTTCCTCGAGACGGATATGAAAACTTTAAGGGCTCGTTTGGCTGCGAGGGCCGGCATTTCCCAGGGAAAATGACCTCTACGGGGTTTTTTGGTACCTTCGCTTTCCCCTGATTCCACGCAGCTCTCCGAGTACACACTTCCCCACCTACTCCACGCAGCTCTCCTCTCAAGAACCCACTCTCCTCTCTCTCTCTCCTGGCGACGATGGCGGAGCAGCCGCGATATAGGTGGCCTGCAAGCGCGGCGGCACAGGTGGTCGGAAGCCTCGCCGCTCGGATGCGCGCCGCGGTCAGGAGCCTCGCCGTCATCTTCGCCGGGAGCTTCTCCGCTTAGATTCGCACCATCGTCGGGAGCCTCGCTGCCGTCGTCGCTGGGAGCTTCGTCGCTTAGATCCGCGCCATCGTCGGGAGCCTCGCCGTCGGCGTCGCCGGGAGCTTCTCCGCTCAGATCCACGCAGCCGTCGGGAGCCTCGCCGCCGTCGTCACCGGGAGCTTCGTCGCTCAGTTCCACGCCGCCGTCGGGAGCCACGCTGGTGGAGTTGCAGGTGAGTGGATTGACGAGCATGAGGAGACGGGAAAATTTTCTCGGTCGGTGGAGGGGATTTTTTTTCCCCGGGATTTCCTGGGATTAGGCAGGGATCCCTGTAGGGACTATGGGTTGCCAAACACTCCCTAACATTTCCCAGGGAACATTATCCACGCGGGGATCTTTCCAGAGTTTAGACAGGGATCCCAGCTAATTCCCGTGCTTCCAAACGGGCCCTAATGCTTTTTCTTGACGTGGATCTTGCGAATCCGCTCCCCTTGGTGGTCGAGGCTAGAGCGGTCGAAGCTGGCAGCGGCAAGGGCTTCCAACGACTTCGGTTTTGCCTGGCGCCTGTCCGGAGCAGAAGCAGAGTTGGACGTATTGGTTTAGCACTTTATGCCCTTTGAGGTTGTATTTTTTTTGGTTGTTGGGTACGGGTTTTTGTGTGAAAGAGAGTGATCACTTAATGAATCTTTATCTCTTTTTCAAAAAAAAAATCATTTCAACCTTTAACTAGCTAGCACTACGGTAGTGCAGTGACTGTGGTATGTTTAGTTAATTTTGATCTCCGAACTATGAAATCTGAGGCGTGCAAATTAATTTGTTTATGCAATGGAGGCATGCCCCCATTCGCTTATTAACGATGCTAGCCGTATGCTTGAGCTTTAGTACGAATTAAAAAAATTCAAATGGCGTCATATACATCGTGATCAATGTGTTTAGTTCACGCATTTGGCTACGATTACAAGCTCTACCACATCATGCCTACATATCCTTGGCCATGACTATTTTTTCATGAGTGATATTGAAACTTTCCTATATTACAAATACAATAAAATAGGAAAGTAACCCAAATAAATAGAAAACATTCTTGCCAAATCGAAAGCTTCTAAAAATACAATGCAGTAAAGTAAGAAAGCAAAGCAAACAAAATAAATAGAAAGCATTATTGCTAATCGAAAGCTTACGAAAGTACGATGCACTAAAATAAGAAAGCAATGCAAACAAATGAAAAATATCTTATGATGTATGGACCGTTGGGTGGAGCAATAAATGGTGGAGACGTAGAGCAGAATCTACCACCACTATGTTTTTTTAAAATAGTAGAGATATAGACGATGATGGGTATCCTTACTTTTGAACCAAGAAATAGCTAAGAGCAAGTAGACGAGCCCTCCTAAAATTCTATCAAAATTGGGGACCCCTATATCAATTATACTCCAACAATTATCCCCTAAACCGCATCTCCTATAATTAAATATTCTATTTAAATGGGAGGTTTGCAATTCTGATCTTATCTTAGTACCATTTTGAAACATTATGTGCCTCTATTTGGTTCTTTTGGCACACCTATTGCAAATATTGACCCTAAATCTTTTCAAATTCAACAAAAGTTAAATTTCAATTGAATTCAAAAATTTTTGTTAAATTTAAATTTTTTGTTTTTTATTTTTTAAATAGTTTAAACCAAACACCCTTTCGCCTTACGGGGGACAGAAAAAAAATTATTAAATGTTTTAGCAGATGTGATAGGGGAAGGGGATCCCCAAATATAGGGATGACGGATGAAAGCCCTCCTCTATTGGATAGGAGATCTATTAGCACTCTATTTTTCCATTTCCACCTTCCAAATTATATTTAATAGAGCTTTCAGAGGATCTTTTGGACTTACCATAATCCCCGCTTAGTGAAAAAAGTGGAAATGGTCTTGGAAAGGATAAAAGGAGACAATTAAACGAAACCAAAAGGCAAAAGCATATATTTAACACTTACCAAGCATAGCATATAACTTGCTGCCGGTTAAAAATAAAAAACGGTAGTAGAAAACATGGAAAATCCAGAAAAGGGGGAATCTAATTTCCGGCTTTTCGTAAGGTAGAACCTGGCGCTGTCTTTCTCCTCTTTTGGCTGTTTGATGCACGATTGGAGTGTTCTTTTCAGCTTATAAGCTGTGTTTGCTTATAAGCTGTAAATTTGTTTTTTTCGTACAAGTCAAATGATTTGACGTTTGGTAACCAATTTTTATAGGTCTTACTATTTCTTTTCAAAGCTCTCAAAACTATTTTTTCTATAATTTTTTGATCCCTCGATCGGATGTCCTTATCGAGAAGGTACAAATTTCTAGCTTATAAGCAAACACTACAGAAAACCAGAGGTTTTTTGTCGGCTAAAAACCGACGAAAATAAAAGGAAAACCGACGACAAAGCCTTGTTTCGTCGGCCTACCTTTTGCTTAAACGCAGCTTATAAGCAACCTTTTGCGTTTATCCAAAAAAAACTTCCTGCGCTAATTACCGTGTGGCTGCTACCCGGGTACGGTACACATGCCGCCTGAACGCGAAAACCCCGTCCGCCCAAGTATTCCAGATTTTTGTTTGCAACTTGTCCTTATTACTTTTGAATTCTGATATGGCTAAGCTAAAAAAAAACTGATCTGGTAGTACCTGCTCCGTTTACTTGTAGAGTTCAGCGTTAAACTGATCAATCTATGGGAGCACCACCATTAGATTAGGGTGTCTCATGTTCCATGCTGTCATGATTCCTATAGGTGTGTGGCTGTGTCATAATGAAACCTATATGTATCAAATATCATACTCTGTTCGAGAGAGGCCTAGCCTAGGAAGGGCACTAACTATTCCCATAATCTATAATACCGAGCAAATATAGTCCTTTATTTGTGAAAGTCATTCACCAATGGTCATTTGCACGAACTAATGATTGTTTTGCCCAAAATAGCACTTGTTAGATCTTTTTTTTAAAAAAATGTTCACTAAATAGAAAGCAAAATGCATATTTAAGTTCCTTGTAATTATTTGAGCTCACTAAAAAATTTCCAAGTTATTTTATTTTTAAATAATTTTCTAGCTGTTCCTCCTATTTTTTGGACTATTGAAAATGCCAGAAAAATTATAAAATGATATAAAATACAGGGAGAACCTTTTGAGCTCATAGATTATTAGGAACTCAAATATGCAATTTAGTTTCTGTTCTGTCAAATATTTTTATTCAAACAATTAGGCTAAACATGTGTTATTTCGGTGGAAACCTCTGTTGGCCCAATTAAAAGACCACCGTTGAATGATTTTTACAAATAGGATCACCATCGTATGTTATAAACGTACTAGATATTGTACTATAGGCACCAAAGGTAGTAGAAAAATTTAGATATATGTCATTATAAAGTATGATATTTCAAAACACGTCACTCCATATATCAATAACATGCACACCATATGAACTTGGAACGGTATGAATCTAAAACAACCAAAAATAGTAAGTGTCTGCGGTTCATCACGACAAAAAAGGACTTTTCCCTGTATGAAGTGTACGGTAGCAGACAGTAGATATACGACCAAGTGGGTAAGCAACTGAACATATGGCATTATGTAAGCACTATAGATTATTGTGTAAGACAAGAACAAAGGTCTTAAAGGGCATGTTTGGATCATAGCCCTGGTTGGCCATGATAATAAAAGGTCATGGACAATTCAGGGCATGACCTTTTGAGGGTAAATTTTAAGGCATTTGGTTTGTAATTCTAGAAAAGTTGCCAACAAAAAAAATCAAAAAATTTGAAAAGTATTTAAAATGGGTTGCTTAGAATTTTAAATGAATTATAAATTTTATTTCATGTGATTTTGGACAACGTGTGAAATTTATACAAAAATGAGAAGATCAAATCGAATAAAAAGAAAAGTGCATTTGCTTGTTAGTCATTGGTCGCTAGTCATCAGATGCTTGGGGCATGGCGTTAGCGCGCGCCGCAAGAGCGAGGTGGCCGATTTTGGCGCCCTCGCCAATGTCTCCGCGCGCGTGTAAATTGCATTGGCGAGCCGTGGAATGGCAGGGTTAGCCAAACAAGGGTCACAATCCAAACAATGACCAAAATTTCAAGGCGTGCCAAAAAATGGTAAGGTCAGCGAGGGTCACCGTCTAAACACGCCCAAAATGTGTGGATGAGTTGTGATAAGGCGATAATTCTTATGCTCTTTTCAGGTCGTGTTTAAAAAAAATACAGTTGTCTTCACCAAATCTGCGTCCACAGAGGCGGAGCCCATAGTGAGGCGCAGTGGGGCTGAAGCCCACCTCGTGTCAATCACCGATTCAGCCCAGAATCAACTCGTTGCTGCGTTAGCGTCCTATACGTCGTGCCGTCGTGGGACGTGGCGTCGCAGCCGACGCTTGACGTACTCGATACGAGTCACGACACCCGACGCCCCGTCGGCTCGCCTCGATGCTTGACGTCTTGTCCCAGTCCCACTGTCCCAGTCACCGCCTGTCCGCCTCAGTCCTCACCATCGCCGCCGCATCGTGGAGACGCGGACTCGGCCGGGACTCCCGCAGGCGGCAGGCCATAGTACCGCCGTAGCCAACAATAGCAACAGGCGTAGGCGCGCAGCCGATCAAGTCTCAGAACATCAGTCATCAGGTAAGATTTTTTTATTGATGAACCCTAATATTCAATACAACAATATCCCACCATCCAATTCTTCATAATTGAGTAATTTTGTTGTTTTATGATTTATATATTTGAGCAGATTGATTCGCTAGCAAATTCTAGATAGAATGAAGAGATTTTTTGCACCCTTGTCAAAAGCAAAATCATCCGAGTCTAGACCACAGGAAGTCCCTGAACATGGCCATCATATCGATGCAATTTCTAATGCGAGTTCTTCTGCCGCACAAAACAAAGCCCGTATTAGTGATGAAGTAATTAATTGTATATTTTCATCCCTTACATAGTTACATACTTACATTACATGCATTTTACTTCTACAATGTTGTATAACCGTAACTGTATGATAATACTAATATATTATATACTATAATTTAGGAATTCGATGTCTTTAGTATTTGACTCTTAGGTCTTAGATGTTTCTTTTTTAGCCTCCCTCTATGGAATTTTCTGGCTCCGACACTGTGCGTCCATAGTCGTTACTTAGCGTGTGTTTGGTTGGTGGGATGTGCAAAGATGGAGCCATTCCATCCTATTTTTCATGTGTTTGGTTGGTGCAAGAGAAGGGATGGGATGGCTTCCATAGAGGAATATTCCTCAAGATGCTGCACGAGCCCATTCTACAAAAATGATAGAACGCAGCCATCCCACTTGAGACGTGAGGATGACAGTGGGCTCATCATTGAAAACTGGGACGGAGCCATCCCATCCTTGAATATTAGGATGGAACTATCCTGTAACATACCCAAAATTTTAAATTTGGCATAATTGTTTTTCGCAAAAACCATAAATATATTTCTATAACCATTCCTAATTTTTAAATAATATTCTAACCTAAACTCCTATTTATTCTCTAAAGAAGATACCCTATCTCTCTTTTTCTAAAAATAAAAATCCCATAAAATAATAAATATTATTTCATATTTGGATTCTACTCATTTTTATGGATTTTTAGGAATTTATTTCATATTTTTCTGAGCTTCCTATAACTCTATATAAATTTTTAAAACCCCAAACAGATTTCTGGAAAACCTTTTCCCTTTTTAATTTAAAACCTTCCGTTTTGGGAAAGACCCGGAATGCGCTTTCCTCTTATGGAAATACACTTCCACTTATTCCATCCCACCGCTTTCACTCACTTACAAGTGGACCCCACTTGTCAGTCTCCCTATTTCTCAATCTACTGGCGCCCATTGGATTTTAATCCGACGGCTGCCCATTGTTCCTTCTTCATCCCCACACCGATTCAATCCGGTGAATCCAACGGTACCCATTGATTGCTCTTTTGATCCAACGGCCATCCACCGTCTTCTTCCTCCCGATATTTCACCGCCGCCTGTCCATTCCACCGGCGCCGCCGTCGCCCACGGGAAATCCGCCGCCGCCGTCATTCCCAACCTCCTCCGCCTGGCCACCACTCACGGACAAGCCACGCCGAATTGCCTCGCTGCGTCATCGTCCTCATCTCATCCCCTCGGCCACCCAATCCACCGCCGCCACATAGCGCCGTCGCCGCTGCCACGAAGCCATGATTTCGTGCCCCCTACTCCATCCTCGACCTATAAAAACCTCCCGCCCGACATCGCTATACCCCAAAGTCCCTTCTCCGCCCCTCAACATCTCCCCTAAAGCCCCAAATCGCCGTCTCCGCCACCTCCTTTTCCAACTCCGGCGACATCCTCCTCCTCACTCCAGTTCCTCTCAGACCTCGGCTCCCACATAGAAAACCTCCCAAATCTCATTATGAACCCGACCTAAGCCTTAACTAAGTTTGATGCCCACCGGAGTCCCTCTATCACCATCGTCCCGTTATGCCGCCGCCATAGCCTCGCCGCCCAGCCACCTCGAACCATCCCGGGCCTCACCACGACCACCATTAGAACCCACACGACCCCAATTTCATGAATCCATCCTCAATTGACCCACTCCGGCCGTCGTCCACCGTCGTCAGTGACCTCCCCGCCGATCCCCTTTCAATTACCTCCCTCTCTCACCTACACCTCGGTCCCACCCGTCAGCCCCTTCAACCTCACCCCTCACACTGACCATATGGTCCCCCTTGTCAGTCCCCATCAACCGCAGCAGCCCAAAGCCGTATTAGGCCAAGCCCAGTAATTAGCCTAGTAAGAATTTTCAAACCCTTTTCCCTATTTTCTATTTCTATTCAGACTGTTTAAACATATTTAAAATATCAAATCTCTTTTATAAAATCAACAAAAATTCACAAAAATCTAAGATAAGATAAAGAATTATATAAAAATATAAAATATCATATGTTTCTAATAAAATAACCCTAAATAAATCTTTTTACTCTCTCTTTAAAACATTTTAATTAAAATATAGAAGAAGAATTAATAAAAACTTCCTATATAAAAATTCCTTAAAATAATGTTTTATATATATAAATAATATCTATACATTTTTAAACCTTATAAAAATTCAAATTTAAATTTAAAACTCTCTTTAATCCAATTAAAACTTTCCTTAAAAATAAAATTAATATAAGATTTTGCCTAATAAATTTTATATAAATATTTACATAATGCCCAAAATCAATTCTTTATCACTATAAGGTCAATTAGAAATGTTCCAATATAAACTCTATAAATATCAATTCATCATAAACAAATTATAAAAATCTCTCCACAATAATTATTTCAACCATAGCCTTACGCTGCCCAAAGTACCCATTTTTATCAAAACTCCTACCCCTTTTCTTTTGATTTACTTAAAGTATTTTTAAGTGGTAAAAAGAATAACTTTTGAAAAATCTTCTTTTTACCCTCAATTGGCTCTATCTCGGAACTCCAACATGAGAAATGTTGTCGACCCCGATCTCTAGAGCTCAATTGATCCACATTTTTAAATAAACACCCTAAATTAACAAATCCATACACTAACCTTAACCTCATACTACCCAAAATAACTATTTTTACACAAAAACTACCCTTTTTCCTTTTAGAAAATATTTCAAACTTTTAGAAAATCATACAACCCATCACCTTTTTACCAAACCCTTTTTATTTTGTCGTTTATTTGAAGACTCTTCTTATTTGGATATTTATTGGAGTTTCTCTTTTTATAACGTATAGATGACGAACTTTGCCCTCTGGAAGCTTTAGCCATAAATGTCCTAAAAATTCAATAAGTGTGATCCGATCTTCAATTAAGGCAGGTTTTTCTTATCTTTGATGCATTTTGATATACCTACATTTCTTTTACTTATTATTTATTGCATATATTTTCTAGCTATTTATTTATTTATACTTTCCAAGTACAATTTTTATCCAAGCCCTAATACCTTAAAAAGCTACCTAAAAATATTCAACCCTGATAAAACCCTAGAATAGGCAAAAATGTTAAAATTTGATTATCTCATGAAAAGATGGAGAATTGATGTGTACAAATAAGTTAAATAACTTATTTGTGGTGGAAAAGTTGTAGTCTGGAAGGTTGATTGAATTTATATAGAGTAATTTGAAAACAGTGTTTTGTTATTTGGGCCCGTCGGTACAAGGAAGTACCAGCTCAATAACACCAGGTGGAGAGAGTGTGAACTCCCTGGAAATCGTTACTCTATAAATTATAGAAGCAGATTTGAAAATAGTGTTTTGCCGTCTTGGGTTAGAGGAATCAAAGAGTTTGATTGACACTCAAGGGCACTAGATATTTGATCTGTGGTGTGATAATATCTAGATATCGTTTGCTTCTATAAAAACTTGGGTTTAAAATAAATAAGACTGACACATTAATCATTTATTCATATAAGAGAGCTGTTATATGGGTAAAGCTGGATAGGTTCTGCAGAGCTAATAACAAATTCATCGATGGACCTTACTTCGGATATATGAAGTTGTGTCAACTGGGTGATGCCTCTCTTATTTACCAAAATCCATGAATTTATAAAAAATTATTGTCTGGATTGCAAATGAGTAAGGATGGAGAAAGATGATAGAATTTGATCTATTATTATTAATTGTTTTAAAATAATGATAGGATTTTTAAAGTTTAAAATTTGCATATTCACCATAAAGCCTTACTAATTCCTTGAATCCTGTTATTATATATATTAATAGTGATATTCTTTCAAGAAACCTGCAAGTACAATTAGTACTTACCCCACGTTATGTGGGCAATTTATTTCTTTTTACAGGATCCACTTTATTCTCTGATATGGACATTTATGAAGAAAACAAGATTCGCATAAGATCGATTTCTAAGGTTTACCTTATGCTCAGGCTTGCCTGTGGTATATGGGCATGTAATTTTCTTTTTATTACCAGGTTAAATTTTCATTTCCGCCGTAAAATATTTTGTAACATGTAATTAATTAACCAAGCTGTACTATTTCTGAATGCAACTGAAATCCTGGACAGTTGGCATTTTGGACATTTTCTGGTAAATTTTTACTGAAATTTGGTCCGTCACATATCCTATCCTTAAAAACTGAAATAGAGTCATTCCATCCCACTTGCTGTCTAACCAAACACATCCTTAGGTTCTATACCGGGTCATCTTTGGACTTTGACATCATGCACATTATTGTCGTATGTCCTAACTATGATGTGGTCTAGGGGTTGCTGCGCGTGAAAAAAGGAAGTATCAGAGTACCACGTTTGCTGGTTTATTCGCCTGACTTCGAGTTATTCTGTGGCGTCACTTTTTTTATACTGTTCTAAAGAAACAAGTTTAAATTGGACTGACCCTATGCGATTTGCTTCGAATTTACATGGCGATTTACTGTACGAAACTCCAATTTTTATACAGTACAAGGCCTTCGCGGCCCATTAGGTTGGACAGTATACTTGGGCTGGGCTTAAGAATAGGACTCGAGCCGAAAGCCAACCCATTTGGAGCGATGCCTAGAGTTGGCCAAACGGAGCGAGCCGAGTGGGACGAACCAGGCAAGACCGCACTGTTCACCAAACCGGTGAACCGAACCGAAACTAGGCTGAGACCTTGGCCCATTGGGCCACCTCGATTCGGTTCGTATAGCAATGGCACGGCCCGGTTCGATTCGGCAGGCCTGGTTACCGTAGCCTCATATTTAATTAAATATGTATTTACATATTTATTTCCTTATAATAAATAATTTATTTTTTCATTTCATAACACATATTTATTAAATATAATTATTTTTTATATATTATTTTTTCTAAAATGGTTTGGTCCACTTGTAACTGGGCTGGCACGGTCAAACCATGTTTGGGTTGACACCCAGCCCATTGGCTCATTTGGCCCGGTTCATAGTCCTGAACCGGGCCGGTCCGGTTCGTTGGATTGGCCAGCTCTACCCGTCTACCGACGCCCGCAAGCCGCAGCACCGACCACTTGACCAGTGAACACCCCAACCCCGCGGAGAGGCTGAGACCGAGAGGGGTTTCGAATTGGCGCCAACCAGTCCCTCCTCCAGCTCTAGGGTTTCCCCTTGTACTCCGCCATGGCGGGAGACACCGCCGCCGCTCCGATGGACGTCGACGCCGCCGAGCCGCCTCCGCCGCCTGCGGGGGTGGCCTCCAAGGGTAAGGCGCCGCTTTTCGTCCCCGCCGGCAGAGCGGCGCCCTGGGTCGAGAAGTACCGCCCGCAGTCCCTCGCCGACGTCGCTGCTCACCGCGACATCGTCGACACCAGTAAGTGAATGCACTCCCGTTTGCTGATTGGTTTATGTTTTAAACCAGTGGCTGGCGATTTGCCGTTTGTGGTCGATCTGATTCCTGGATGGCTGTTTAATTCCACGTTGGTCTTGACACTTAATCCTGTATAAATTCGGGTTATTGTGAATGATCTGATGTTCTTTCACTAGTTTGTTGTCGCCTGTAATTTTGGGTGAGAACTGTTTTTTTTTTCTCAGGTGATTTCGTTTGACATGTTTGTAATATGGGTATTCATCCCAAATTTAGCTCTATGGAAGTTGTCACACATTTTGGGGTTCCCAAGCTATAACATGTTATTACCTAGTAACCTTTGCTCTTAGTAATTTTGCTGCTCTGACCTTGCAATACAATTTCTGTGACCATTTGAGGTAACCTGATGGTTTCATGTCATTTCATTTATTACAGTTGACAGGCTTACAAATGAGAATAGGCTTCCACATTTGTTACTCTATGGTCCACCTGGCACTGGGAAAACATCAACAATATTGGCTGTTGCGAGGAAGCTATATGGGTCGCAGTATGGCAACATGATTTTGGAACTCAACGCATCTGATGAACGTGGGATTGATGTTGTGAGGCATCAGATCCAGGACTTTGCTAGCGCACGCAGCCTCTCTTTTGGGTGTGTATACATTACAAGTCTTGAGATGCAGCCTTACATTTTGTGAAATCAATTCTTTTGGGGCGATTCTTGAATAGTATTTTCCCCTAAAGAGAGTGGGGCCATGCCCTTGGATAGTACCATATTTAATCTTTGATTATCCAAGGGCTTAGCCTTGGTCCAAGGTGAATTTGGAGTCGCATGCTGAGAAAGAGATCCATTGGTTTGAACATGAGATGCCATTGTTGTAACTTGCTTCTATTAAGCAGT
This sequence comes from Olyra latifolia, assembly GCA_036346145.1. Taxonomy (NCBI): domain Eukaryota; kingdom Viridiplantae; phylum Streptophyta; class Magnoliopsida; order Poales; family Poaceae; genus Olyra; species Olyra latifolia. The sequence continues at coordinate 5,271,450 of CM070524.1, forward strand.
CATCATCTGAACCCCAAACCCACATTTTGTTGTCACTTAATAGTTTCAAGCAGTTATACTGTTATTCTTCATAATTGTACAGGGTAATATATTTTGTGTTTAACTTATGTAGAGCAAAGCATTCTGTTAAGTTGGTCCTCTTGGATGAAGCAGATGCCATGACCAAGGATGCACAATTTGCATTGCGAAGAGGTTTCTGTTGTTCAAGGCTTTCTTTTCAACCCACAGTAATATTGCTGTTTTGTTTCTTTAATCTATTTACTTTGTCCCTCCTTACAGTTATTGAGAAGCATACAAGGAGCACAAGATTTGCACTTATTTGCAACCATGTGAACAAAATCATCCCAGCACTACAATCAAGGTGCACTAGGTTTAGATTTGCTCCACTTGATGGCACTCATGTTAGAGAGCGTGTTCAGCATATAATAAAATCTGAGGGGTAAGCACTTATTTTCCTTCTAAGTTTTATTTAGAAATCTAGAATTGTTTTTTTTTTAACACAAGGGCAGGAGCTCTGCCATTCTATTCAAGAAGGAGAGAAACTGTACAGCGGTTAGAGAGAAAGAGAGGGGTACAGGGGAGGGAGAAAGAAGACAGAGGGAGGAGGGAAAGAAGACAACCCAGCCGAGCAGTGGCCACAACACACCGGCACGCAACACCTAGTACAACCGCCTCCGTGGCAAAGCATTGTTCGGCGCGCAAAGAACACCGACCGACATTGCCACGAGGGATGCATGGCCAAAACCCAAGGAACACCGCTGTCGACTGAGAAGCGGAGCACGCGAAGATCAACTTGGCTGTCGACCGCCACCGCCGCACGGGATGCTCGGATGAGACGACAAAAGGGAGGAAGGGACGTCATCCGTCACCGCCGCACAGGATGCACGACTAATACGCCGATTACTACCACACCAACCGCACCCTAGCGCACGCAGAGTCTGAAGAAGAAGGCCGCCACCACGGCGGGAGGCTCTCGCCAGACGACGCCGCCCACAACAGGCGACCATAGTCATAGCCACTGACCAACCAATAGCGCGAAGGGTCTTTGGGCGACGCTTTCAAAGAAGGATCGCGACGACAAAGTCGCCGCCGTCGCCCGCCTGACCTAGGTTTTCACCGAAGATACTCGGGGGTAGGGCACCACAACGAGGCCTCGGGAGGAACGACACCGGGGGTGCCGCCATCGTCGAGCCAAGCAAGAAGTCGGGCGGGGCTTTTACCCGAGCACCTACATCCCGCGAGCCGCACCAGAGGAGGCCGAGCGTGGCTACGACCGGAGACCACTGCCGGACGCCAACGCTGGGGAACCAAGGGGAGGGTCCTAACGCCGAGGATCGCCAAGCCGAGAACGTATACCGCTTGCCACAAAGGAGGACAACCGTGGACGCCGACACGCCCGCTGGCGGAGAAGAATGGACGCCGCCAACGGCAGGAGGATGACGATGACGCTTTCTTGACGCTTCCACGACGCAGCAGCCGCTGCCACCACCCGAACCGGAGGTTCAAAGCCATCGAGCAGCATCGCCAGGAAAGAACGGATCCGCCGCTACAGAGAGGAACGACGGCGACGCCACCAAGCCACCAAGGAAGAACGGACGCCATCGCCACAGAGGAGGAGGACGGTGACGACGCTTCACCAGCGCCCACAACCGAAAAACCTGACCGGCCGGGCAAGCAACCTTGACCGACCCATGGCACAAGCACCTTGAAGACGAGCCGCCATCGAAGATAACGCCGAGGACCACGACCTCGACTCTTCGCTTTAACGCCTTCAAGACCGGAATCGCTGCTGTCGAGGAAGAAAACACCAGACCAAAGATCGCCGGCCAGCACACTCGCCGGCCACACACCCCGAGCACTCCCGCCTGGTCAGACCGCTTGCTTGACCACCGAGGTAGGCTGGGAGGAGGTCACGTGCCGCTTCCGGCCTCGCTGCTGCGCCACCACCGCCGAAGCACGCGTCTGGGATGATCGCGCCGTTCTGCAGAAGCGGTACCAAAGGCGGCCGGAACCCAGCGGCGGCGGTCGAGTTCGACGAAGTCGGACGTGTGGGGCTCGTTCGGCCGGCCGGCGGACTCGCCCCACCGAAGCCGACCGGTCCGCCAAGCCGGCCGGAAGAAGCCGCCGCCGAGTACGGGATCAACACGCCACCAGCGAGGGAGCGGCGGCGGCGGCGGCGATGGCGACTAGGTGGCAAGGTGGCGGCGGCAATGACGAGCCCTTGCCAGCGGGTACGCCGGGCCGCGTCTTGTCGGTGGCGCTTCGAAGCGCGACCTCGGCAAGCGTCGAGACGCCGCCGAAGACCGGCCGAGGACCGAGATCGACAGAAGGCGGCGCACGGGTCAAGCGCCGTGCTCCACGCCACGCCGACGACAGCGCCATCACGGACGGCCTCGCCCAGCAGCCGGATCCGAGAGTTGCGCCAGATTTATTTCTGCGGCGCCCGGGGAAGCATGGGCGACCTCCACGACCACGGCGTGCAAGGAGGAGGAGAGAGAGGAGAGGAGAGGAGGAAGGAGAAGGACGGCGGCCAAGCGGCCATGGCTAGGTTTTCTTGGGGGAAGGCTCGGTGGAGGGGAGTCGCCCTCGAGTCGCCCTAGAGGACGACGCGAGGGCCCGAAAGAGTTAGTCCTTGCTACTCTTTGCAAATCTAGAATTGTCATCAGGCTTCTCAGTTTCTGTCCTTGAATTTTTTTACTAGTGCTGTGACATGAGAAGCCCAGTAAGTTTTTTTCACATGATAACACTTAATTGTGCATGTTGTTGCAGGCTTGATGTAGACGAGGGTGGCTTGACAGCTCTGGTGCGGTTAAGCAATGGTGATATGAGGAAGGCTTTGAATATATTGCAGGTTATATCTGAATACTTTTAAGTATTGTTGAGCATTCTAAAGTCTAAAGTTGCTGCCTTTTACCATGAGGTGATATTTAGTTCTGAAAAATATGAAAGGTTTCCATATGTGGGGAAGAGTTGAAAAGGACAAGAAAATATTGCCTGTTAAGGTCTGGATGAATAATATTTTTCACCTGATTTGCATAACAAGAACATGTGATGTTAGGTTCAACTAATGCCATTTTCAAGATGCTATATTACATCCACTTGTGAGATGCATGCATGTGTTTAGTTCAGCATTCAGCCTAACCATATGAAATGTTCTTCTTTTTAAAAAATTGGTTTGACATTGACTTGTATTCTACTATCTATATGTGCAGTCAACACACATGGCATCCCAGCAAATAACAGAAGAAGCTGTCTACCTTTGCACAGGAAACCCAATGCCTAAAGACATTGAGCAGATAGCATTTTGGTTACTAAATGAATCGTTTTCAACCAGCTTCAAATGTATCCTTAACATAATTACTTCCTAGCAATTCACAAATCATTGTCTAAAAGTGTCTTATACAATTTGTGTTCTTATCTGCTTAGGTATATCTGATATGAAGATGAGAAAAGGGCTGGCCTTGGTTGATATCATACGGGAGGTCACTATGTGAGCGCTTCATCCTGCCCTTCATTCGTTCCAAACCCCCTTATTCTTCAAATCTATCATTCTTCAAATTTTTTAAATGAATTTCTTGCAGGTTTGTGTTCAAAATACAAATGCCATCTGAAGTACGTGTGAAGCTGATTAATGATATGGCGGATATCGAGTATGTCCTGTTTTTACTTTCAAAGTTGAAATCTGGTTAAAGTTAACATGGCATCTTTTTCATTTATCTGGAGTTATGCATGCTTACTGTCTTAGCATTAGATTTTACTGCATCTGGTCATTTTGACGCGCACAGAAAGTAGTTACCCTAGCTTGCAAGTACTGTAACAGATTCAAGGCGAGCATTTAACGACTTGCTGACTATGCTAGTGCTCTTGGACCTTATTTTAACTAAAAAAGCAGTAAGTCATATAAATCATGTCGTTGAAACGGTGTCACACTGCAAAGCATTCTTTTTCTTTGGCCAACTTTGCATGTGAGTTCTCTCTGTGTGGAACATGTGGATTTTCAGAAAGCGGAAATTGTGGTAGTTGTGGTGAACCAATTACTTAATAGTCGAGTGTCGACCTTTGCCTTTCTGGAATATTTGAGTTATTTCAGTACTGGATAGTGACATAACATGATCCTCTCAAAATATTCCCCAGTATTCGGGCTATGATTCTTCTAGGGAATGTAGGATGCCCATTGTTGGCATTCCCCTTGAATGATCGAGAAGCTTTGTTCACGGCATCTCTCTTGTTCCGTTTGCAGGTACCGGCTGAGCTTTGCTTGCAATGACAAGCTGCAGCTCGGGGCACTGATATCAAGTTTCACAGGTGCTCGCACGGCTATGGTTGCTGCTGCCCAGTAATTCAGCAACGTGATGATCTGCCTGTCGCCCTTCTCCCCACACTCGAATCTAGGAATGATGCGGCAGCTAGCTTTGTCCTGCCTGTATCTAGCATTAAGCTTAATGCGTAGCGAGGAGAATTTTCCTGTAGATCTGTCTGCTCGAAGCGCTAGCTGCTTGGGACTTTTGGGGTGCTTGATAAATGAACTGTAACTGAATGCTGTCAGGTGTAGGTGTGCTGTATGATGCTTGTGGAATCTAATGCAGCAGAAAAGCTTCATCATGCAGTTTTTTTTGGGGTGTGTATGTGTGCGTGTTTTCAAGCTATGAAGCATGGGGGTATCCGAAAGGGTTGTAGTACAGAATGTCCTCTCTGGCTCTCTGCTGGACACCGTTCCCTGGTTAACCTATATGAACCACACGAAGAAATCACCAAGTCAATCATCCAGAAAAGGAAAAGGGTAAAACAATAGCTCAATGAGCAATTAGCATCAGGTTTCCCATGATGGCGAATCCTGTATTATTCCATTGGTACATTCATGTGCCATACGGCTCATATATTCAAGAGGTAGTTGCCGTTATAGTGTTTCTTCAAAGTTCTGTTGATACATCTCAGCCAGGGTCAACGAAAACAGTACAACACCGTGCTATAGTACCAGCATACTGTACAGGAGTACACAAAATGGTGGAGGTATCAAGGCTCAGTTGACGGCAGCCTACTCCGGACCTTGTGCTCCGGCTTGTGGGTGCTCTCAAAATCCACATGAACAAAGGCCCGCTCGACTTCCGGCAGCTTCTCAATCCTATCCTGCAGCGATTCGCCGATGGCGTGAGCCTCTCTCAAGGGCATGTCCTCAGAGAGTTCAATGTCGACCTGTGTTGAATCAGGAGCAACGCATACCATAAGACATAGGGAGACCAGTCTGAGGGATCATCACCCTACCAATAGAAAGCCAGGAAGGAATGGACAGGCACAACACAAAGCCTACTCTATTCTGATGCGTAGTCTGTATGGCTGTGAACTGACCTCGACAAAGTAGAGAGCACCAAAGCTGTAAGCCCGAACCGTGTCGACCCGCTTCACACGAGCATCGTGCTTCATGGCAAGGTAAGTCAGCATCTGCAGCATCTCTGGAGGGGCACACCGACCAACCAGTGTAACTGCACCAAGAAAGAGTCACAACCACAGCCTGATGAAGAATTCACATTATTGGACTACACAGGCATGCAGACCCTCGGTAAGATATGTGCACCCACTGATCCACCTGAGCTACAATTTGTATAATTGACAATTGGCACCAGTGAGGAGGCTAAACAATCTGTCATCAACTTGCATATATGCTTTTTCTTGGTTAGTCGTTTACATGCTTTTATCAGTCATTTCAATCACTAACTCCTGAGAAAATATAGCACCGATAGAAGTTCAATAGATTGGGGTATAAGGAGATTTGGGAAGCTACCTGCATTTTCAAACACAGTTCCAGACCAATTGGCTATGGTATACACCGCAAGAAGCACAGCCCCTGCAGGGTCAATCCACCAGAAGAACTTATCTCCAAGAACAGCAGCCACCAAGCCAACGACATTGGTTACCACATCAAAATAGTGGTCCTGAATGGTGCAAGAACAACTAAATTTCAGAACAGCAAACTTTTCCATCATTCAGCAAGGCTATAAACTTGAGAATTTGAATTCAGAAATGAAAATGTCCTTTTATGATCCACTTATACCTTTGCATATGCCTGAACGATGCTATTCCCTGAGCTCCTGCAGTACAGCCAGAGTGCAAGCTTCACAGCAGTTGCTGAAAGCATGATCGAGTACAACCATGTCAATTGCTCCGATGTCATCTTGTCTCCAGGCTTGTTCTCCACCAGCTGCTCAATAGCTTGGATCAAGACTTGGAAACCTGACAGTTGGCACAAGAGGGATAACTTTTACTTCAACAACTCAGATTGCAATTGACACATAGCAACAATCATAAATCTCTCCAAAGAATGAGGGCTCACACCTAGAGTGGCCATGATAGCAGCGAAGACGATGATCCCAACCGGCTGGACTCGCAATTTCCCGATCGGGTACTTGTAAATGTTTACTCTCTTCATGGAAAGATGAGTGAACCAGAGGATGCCCCCGGCCATGAAATCCAGCAACGAGTCAAGGGTGGACGCAGCAATCGCCATGGAACCAGTCCTGATTGTAGCATACACCTGCCATTTAGCAAGCCAGATGGATCAGCACAGACTCTCTGCAGCCTTGTTCCACAGTACATATTGTACCCTGCACGCAACGACACAAGAAATCACCTTGAAAGCCAGGAGGACAATATTAGAGTAGTTCGATATCTTCATGGCGAACTCGCTCTGCTTCTGCTCCTTGTCTTCGAGGACCTCAAGATCCGAGCCGAACTCGTCGGGCATGCACAGAGCCTCCACCTCCTCGAAGGTTCTCAGGGTAGCGAGCTGCTTCTCGTAGTACTCTCTTTCGCCTACTCGCAAGGGAAGGAGTGCAACAAAGCTTGCAACTTTCCTCCATGGATTCAGCCGTAATTAGCTTCAAGCGCTGCGGGCTTGGTGCAGCTTACCTCGAGAGAGGCCTTTGGCGCGCGCGAGGTCGACGTCGGCGGGGCGCTCGGGGTCCAGCCCGGCGCGCGCCTTGTCCGGCAGGCGCGACAGGAAGGTGCTGCGCAACGACCGCGCTGAGTCCTGGCGCCGCAGCGACGGCGAGCGGGCGCCTCCGCCCAGCAGCGGGGCGCTCCGGTCGTCGCCCTCCATCGGCGTCGGCACGACCTGAGACTGTCGGGTACGTTTGGGATTTTTAAATTGCAGCACTAAAGTTCTCTCGCGATTCCATTTAAGTGCAAAACTGTTAAAACTAGATATTGAGGACACGAAATTTAATTGTTGTTTTGATTCCGTTTTAAATACAAAACTCTTAAAATTAGATATTTGAGTACACCGAATTTAGTTATTGTTTTGATTGTGTTTCAAGATGGTTTGTGTACCACTGTTTTATATAGAGTGGTTTCATGACGTGGACTGTCACAACATCAGACACATATGACCACATTGCACGCGTGTCACCTCTTTTATTCTTTCCCTTCGTCTCTCTCCTCTTTCTTCTTCATTCCCTTCACTCTCACCAGCACACACGACACACGGGAGGAGAGGGCATGGATCCATCATGGCTCAATGGCGCTAGATCCGATCGTGACTCACAGGCCGATGGCCCATCGCCGCCGCCCTTCTCTTCCTCCTCTCCTTCCCCTTTCTCTCCTAGCAATCTGTCGCCCCGTCTTCGTCACTGAAACGACCGGGATGTCGCCTAGAGGGGGTGAATAGGCAATTACAAAATATAAAACAATAATTCAGAGTTAAATGCGAAAGCTTAACCGGACAATCCGGGGCGTTGGACCGGATAGTCCGATATGTACCGGATTATCCGGGTGCAACTACCGGATAGTCCGGTCTACACAGAAACAGGGAATTTTGAATTCAAAACAAATTTCACAATCTCAAGGATACAACCAACAACAAAGATAATTCACAATCAAATATGTGTAGGAGTATCACACGAGGCAAGGCAATAACTCAATAGCAAAATAAACAAGTAATTCAAGCTAGAGAGTGAAAGGGATAAAACCGAAATGAAGATGGAGACACGAAGATGATTGTTCCTGAAGTTCAGATCCTTGAGGGATCCTACGTCTCCGTTGAGGCGGCTCGGTCACACTTGAGCCGGGGTCTTTTTCAACCCTTCCCTCACCGGTGTTGCACAATGCACTCGCCGGCTTCACTCCTTTGATTTCTTCCCTTGCGGAGGCGAAATCGAGCCTTCACAAACTTGACACGGCACACCACACAAAGCTCGGTGGCTCGTGACCAACTCCTAACCGTCTAGGAGTCCTCAACCTCCAAAAGTAACAAATGCTCACGAAGAATAAAGTTGGAGATGACCACAAGTGCTCAAAGATCCAAAACTTGCTCAACTTGCACTCAATCCTCCTCCAACTCTTCCCAACCCTTCTTCCAAAGGGGATCGCCTAGATCGAAGAGTGGAGGAGTCACTAGGACTCAAGAACACACTAATTCCACAAAGGAATCACCTCCAAACCCTTCCTCCAATTCTCACTCAAACCCTCCTCCCAACTCTTCCAAACCCTTCTCCAAAGGGGATCACAAAGATCTAGAGTGGAGGGGTGCTTTGAGGCTCAAGAACAATGGGATAGCTCAAGGAATGGTGGTACAACAGCTACTTGCAAGTAGGGAGAGAGAGGGGTTTAAATAGAGCCTCCCAAAAGCTAGCCGTTGGCTGTAGGTCTGCGCCGGACCGGACTATCCGGTTAGCAACCACTAAGGAACAGAAACTCAGCGTCAGATTTGCTCCGGACTGTCCGAAAGACCGGACTTTCCGGTGTTCCGGGCCGGATAGTCCGGTCCTAACATTAGGACCAGCACAGCCCGACGAAAACGGCTATAACTTTTGACTCCGGACTCCGTTTTGGGTGATCTTGGGCTCTACGGAAAGGTAAGAATGAGAGCTACACAACTAATAAGGTCTCATACCTCAAATCCTAAGGGATAAATACAGAAATCACAAAGAAGACAAAGAAGACCTACAACTCTCACTTTCCGACACCACCAACACCACACTCTCTCTAGGTTTCATAAGGATGGATCACTTGAGCACTTGACACATCTAGAAGTTATTCTCCATCGCATTCCTCTTAATAGTACGGCAATCCTTAGACTCAAATTAAATCAAAGATAATACAAGTTTAGGATAATCGCTTGCCGTCTTCTTTCTTCATTTTGCATGATGACCTTCACCAAGGATTGATGAAGCCTTCGCCTTATCCAACTTGACTCGATTCACCACATGAGACTCTCGTCCCATCGACCTTGACTTGATCATCCTCCTCGACGATCTCCACGCCAAGTCGATCTTGACTTAGTTCTTAACTCTTGGTGACACCGTTGTCCTGTTGACCTCGGCTTGACCGTCATCCTTCAACATACCTTGGTCATCACACACTCACGGGACCTAATTCTTTCCAAACCACACACTCACGGGACCTAATTCTTTCCAAACCACTCATGAAAGGCATTAGTCCCAAAAGCTCAATGGATATGAATAAGTTGATATTTGTGAGCAATTTAGTACAACAAGTGTTTCATATAAATATGCACAATATGAGTGGAAACACTTGATAAAAGAAAGATTCTCCACTAAGTGCAACATGATGAATATGTAATGGAGCTAGATGCACTTAGAGAGATAATTGCCAATATGACGAAACAATTAAACCATGGTAAGGACCACAATCTTCACTTAATTATCCACATGATAAAATATACAAGAATTACGCATGTGTAAATAATATTCAACTTAGAGTGAAGTTGTAGAACAATCTATGTTAAACTTTACTAAGTGATGTGCATGAGAAGATATATAAATAAGACAAGCATGCACCAAATTAATTTATAGCAATATGAAGTTTAACTCTAATTAAGACTAACATACTAGAAACAAGCCACATATTGAACTTAAGTGAATATATATGCACAATTTGATATGACATGAATCAATGTGCATATATATAAGCAATATGTTACATGAAATTCAATATGCACTTGCATAAGAGGAATGCAATAGTAAATATAGAAAGGATACCAAGATTGCATACATCATCTTTTCTTATTCACTTGACCTAAAGAATTCCTCCATTTTGGATGAGACTAAAATGATCTTATCAACAAACTTGTTAGTCTCACTAGATAAATAAATACTTGCTAGAGGTTTGACATTAGGAAAGTAATAACTCAAGCATTTATATATTTACTAATAATTGTCATTATATGTGTTTGTCATTAATCACCAAAATCACTTATGTGCCTAGATGCACTTTCAGTCACCGTGCCCGGAGCTCCGGCCGTCGTTGGCTTCATCACCACTCGCCGCGCCTTAGCCGGCGCGTCACCGCCCTGTTGCCTAACCTTCTCGTCCTTGCCACCACCATCCGCCGGAGCTAGCTTCGTCGTCTCCAAATGGCGCCATCTCGGCTCGCTGATCCGCTCCTCCGTGACCGGCGTGCCTCCCCACTGCTGTTTGTCAGGGCTAGCCTCGTCATCTCCATACTGCTTCACTCCTTCGTGGCCGCCGTGCCTCGTCGCTGTTGTCTGCTGTGTCCAGCTTCGTGGGACGCCGCCGTTGGATCTCCTCGCTAAGCTTCTACGGCGACCTCGGATCAGGGATTCAGGATAGACGCCATCATGAACAACCAGGGTTAGCCGGGGCCGCAGAAGAGGCGCAGGGCAGCGAATCCACGGCCGTGCTGCTTAAGCGGGCGTGGACGTGGTCAGCCATGCATTCAATCGTTGCCGCCGCTCCACCGGTCACCACGGCGCAGGGTGGGTGCGAAGTGGACGGGAGGCGGCGCTACCGTCGTGCGCTAGGCAGGGCGCTAGCACGATCAACAACAGCGGCACCGTCTGGAGCATCCTTGCCGCCAGCGAGGAGGAGGAGGTGGCACCGTTGCAGTGGAGGAGGCGGGCGGCGCATGGAGGATGCTTGTAGGGGGAGAGAAGAGAGAGAAGGTCAGGGATTAGAGAGAAAAGGCAAGGAGAGAGAGGAAAGGAGAGAAGAAAAGGATGATGTGCGCAACATGGCCCTGTGTCCGGTGACGTGACCACATCAATAGACCATATCATCTATATGTCATATTTACTAGTTGAGGGCCCATGCTTCGCGCGTGGATTGGTGGAGGAGGAGGAGGAGGTGTGGATCAGTGGGATGCAGATGGGCAGGGGTCGACGCGCTCGCGTGTGGATTGGTGGAGAGGACATGGATCGAGGTGTGGGCAGCCGTTAGATTAAATTGAATGGTTCAGATTGCTTTGATGAGCCATCACTCATCACCACAACAGCCTTTTTAGGAGTAGAGATATCAAATCGAAACACAAACGCGCAACTTCGTGTATCAAAATATATCTAACTTATTAATCTACGATGCAATTTATTTTTTCCAGTGGTTCGTGGAAAATCTCGCTTTGGCTTAATACGATTCTAGCACCGCAATGAGCCAGCGATCGAGAGTGCTTGGGGATTCTGTGTTGCAAGGATTTTTTTATCTCGTGAGGAATCTTTATTTTTACATTTTTTTGGTTAGGTGTCCAGAAAGTTCAAGAGGTGTGCGGTTTTTCACATGAAAAAGAGCTTATGCCATTTGAAAACTCCACCTTTTGTATCCGAAGGAGATTCTCCCGACATTTATCCAGAACACTTCTATCTTGAGTGTTGGCATATTCGAAGAAACGACATTATCTTCAACTCAAATTTGCAATCTTTGTTAGTTACAACCTTTAAAATTTGCACGTCAATGTACTTCTTCAAATAAGAGGAAGTAAATCTGCCGGAGGAGCTATTACTAATGGCTTCTTCAAACATACACAGTTTGAATGGCTTTATACTTTGGAGGTTGTTTTTTTTTTATTTTCTCTATTTGGTTTATTGCTTTCCGGTTTTTTCTGGTTTTAAGCACGCGCGCGTCTACGTGTGTGTGCATATATATATATATATATATATATATATATATATACTCGTCACCATGCTTGTTTAGTAAATCGGTGATCGAATTGACGATCGATCGACCATCTTCTTCGTCTCAAATCTCATCTCCTCGACAAAATTTCACATTTTTTTTGATTTTTTTACTATTTTTTCGTATTTTTGAAATCCGGGTTTATTGGACGGTCCAAAACTAATTAGATCGTGGATTTTCAAAAATACGAAAAAAATAGTTAAAAAATCAGAAAAATGTGAAATTTTGTCGGTAGTGAGATTTCGGCGAGATGAAGAAGATGGTCAGTTCGAATCGTCGAATTCGATCACCGATTTTACAAAAAAAGCTGCGGCCAGCCGCGGCTGACCGGAGCCTATATATATGTATAGGAATAATACATGAGGCTAGGCTCCATGATTCATTACCGTTAGATGTTCTTTGAGATTCGTGTTGTTTGGTTATTATACTTTAATATACTCATTAAAGAAAATATTTGAGACATCAAACTCTGAAAAAAGTTGAATTGAACTTCAGTTTAAACTGCATTTAACTATACTTCAAACTATTTCAAACTATACTTCAAACTAGTTTAAATTGAGTTCAAATTTTTTTTTTTGGAGTTTCATATCTGAAATACTTTTTTTAGTGGATATGTGAAGATATACACGTCAACATCATGAATCTCAATACACATCATAGGTTTTTGAATCATGGAGACTAGGCTCCATGGAGCCCCAAACTGGCTTCGTATATAGGAATATATATATATAAAAGAATGCTGAAGTCTTTGCAAAAATAAACTGCACATTTATCTCAAATCTTTGCATCGGAAGCTAGTAACTCGATTTCTGATTTTTTTTTTTCTTGTTCTCAACATTCCTTGGCTACACGCCTACATCACCACCGTTTATAAAACTGTGTATGTCCATCCTAAACTATTACTAGTGCGAAGTTATGGAACCAAACTAGGTTACTACCAGTAATCAGTATGCTGCAACATGAATGGATTACCCTACATGAAGTCATGAACTAAGTTGTTTTAGGGGAAAAAAAACATATAATCAAGAGATTTTTAAAATTTCTACAAAATTGAAATGTATGGCATGAATTATGGCAAAATTTCTATGTTCAAGAAAAAATTACTAACTGACTTTAATTTTTTCAGGAAAACTGACTTTGACTTTATCATGGTGTCAAAGATCTGATGGCATGCAGATATCAGTGTTAAGGGACCAGTGCTATCAAGTGTAGGCCAAAGGTCCCTTAATAGATCTAAAAAGGAACAATCACAAAGAGAGACAGAGGTAGAGGAAGGTATCATACTTTCTTTATTCAGTTTCTGTTACATACAACTGGGGGGGGGGGGGGGGACCCTCCTCCTTTTATAACCTAATCTAGGGTTTGCGCAAATGGGCCACCTTGGACCTTCTCAGTCTACGACGTTTCTCAACACTTTTCCTTAGGCCTTTGCCGTGAGATGTATATGCCTCAAAAACTCCATAAAAAACTAGTGAAAAAAATACTTGAAGAAAAATACATAGCATACGTTTGCTGCATTGCACAAATTGCCTCATTAAAAACCTTATGTGAAAAATTTCCATGAAAACTCACCAAGGAAAAAAAGTACAATCCACCCAAATTTCAAAATAGTCTTCAAGATTAACATTGGATATTCGAACTTCATGTTCAAGATTTATTTAGGAGCATGTGAAGATTCTCCCCCTAAAATCTGCATTTTTCTATGTTTCATCATTCATATTCCTTTAACGCACCTTTCAAAAGTAGATGGTAGGAGTGACTTAGTGAATAAATATGTAATCTTGAAGACATGACTTAGTGTGCAAGATCTTAATCTTCTTCATCTTATGCATTTCATGAGCATATAAGAACTTGGTCTTAATGTGCTTTTTGAGATTTTTTTCACATAGCCCATTTGAACTTGTGCAACACAAGTGGCACTATCTTTATAAATAATAGTAGAGGTTTGCTCAATGTTCAAGCCACATGACTTCTGCACATGATGAACCATTCTTCGAAGTCATGCACATTCACAGGAGGCTTCATACAATGCAATAATTTTCGAGTGGTTTGTCGACGTTGAGAGAAGAGTCTACTTAGACGACTTCCAAAAAATTGTTATTCCACCAAAGGAAACATACCCAGTTTAAAACTTGCCAGTATACGGGTCAGATAAGTATCATGCATCGGCATAGCCAACCAAATTCAAATCCTGATTTCTTTCGTAAAACAAGCCCAAATCTTTGTTTCCTTGGAGGTAGTGAAAAACGTGTTTGATCCCTTTTCAATGCCTTTTGGTGGGTTCTGCACTGTACCTGCCTAGCAAGTTTATGACAAACTCAATGTCCAGCTAGTGCTATTCGCGAGATGCATGAGTGCTTCACTCAGATATAAGAATTCTGGTCCTAGGACTTTCTCCTCCTCTTCTCTATAACTGTAAGGGTCTTGGCCTTCTTGCAACGACCTTCTGACCATAGGCGTTTTCGTAGGATATGCTTTCTCAAATCCAAACCTCTCTAACGCTTTCTGAGTGTAGGATGATTGGTGCACTAAAATGCCTTCTTGCACAAGCTCAAGTTGCAGGTCTAAACAATACTTTGTTTTACCCTAGTCCTTCATTCAAAACTTAGCCTTCAAGTATGAGTTAGCTTCTTCTATTTCTTCACTCGTCTCGATGATGTTCAAGTCATCTACATAGACGGAGATTATACATAATCCATTTTAGGATCGCTGTATAAAAACACAAGGACAATCTTCGTTGTTCGTGTACCCTTTTTTGTATAGAAAGTCACTCGAGTGATTATATTAAATTCTTTGTGATCGCTTGAGTCCATATATTGATTTCTTCAACTTCACGCTATACAGGCTTCTATTTGCTTTGCCTTGTTTAGGACAAGGATTCCTTCTAGTACTTTCATATAAATGTCTGAATCCAAGTTTACATAAAAATATGTTATCACAACATCCATCAGTTTCATTTTCAACATCAAGTTGACAGCCATTGAGATTAAGTACATAAATGTAATTCCTCCTATGACCGGGGAATAGGTTTTTTCATAATCAACTCCTAGACATTGGGTGAAACCTTGTGCAACCAGTGTTGCTTTGTACCTTACAATTTTATTGTTCTCATTTCTCTTTCGAACAAAGACTCATTTATGACTTACGGTGTATATATGGGAAGGCGTCTGGCTCACAGGCCTAAACACTTCTCTTTTATTTAAAAGAGATTAATTCCGCGGAAATTGTCTTCTTCCATTCTTCTCAATCTACCTTTTCTTATATTCTGCTAGAGATACAGGCTCGGAATCATGTCAATGATCGTGGCAATTTTCTTTACAAATAGACGTCAATATTGGTTGTGAAGGGAACGGGTAGGGTACTCAGCGCAATTTCAAAAATTTCTCGTGGCTAATGCGTGTGCTCGTGGCTTCGGTGCCGGCGCGCGGCTACGGCACGATGTGTGCGGTTGTGCCCTTTAGCACTAGCACGGCGACGTCGTGATGCCATTGTATAGGGGCAGCAGGATAGCGAGCCATTACCAAAGACGGCGAGCACGATCAACGTGCGCACGTGATACCAAAAGGCAGTCTGCTGGCGTCATCGTCGGCTTCGTGCCGATGGCCTAAGATGGAAAATGCATGCTGTTCTACATGAGTGATTATGCAATTGACTGATCGACGTATTGTCAGCTACTTCAATTCGGCAACGGTCAGTTGCTACACCTAATCGGTTTTGTGCCGGTGACTTCAAGTCAGCGATGATGGCGTATCTCATAGATACAAAAATGCAAAATAATATACAGGCAAGGAGAAGGATTACAATACCACTTTCTACCTTTCGATCTTGTCTCTAGAAAGAAAGCACTTCGTGCTGATAACATATTAAGGGACCGCTGCTACCTAGTGTAGGAAAAAGGATTACAGTACCACTTTCTATCTTTCGATCTATCTCCTGGAAGGAAGAGCTGCTGATAACATATTAAGGGATAGCACTGATGTAGATCAAAGGCCCCTTAATAGATCTAAAAGAGCATAATCACATAGAGACAAAGAGGTGAAAGAATGTATGATAATTTCTTTATTAAATGTAATATAAGAGCACAAGAGGGACCTTCCACTGGTTTAGAGCATCTTCGGCTGGCCCTCTATCCTTTCACTCTATAACACTATTCACTCCACACTCTATCCATCCCTATAAAATTTCTTCAAACTTTATACTACACTCTAAAAGATTTTTTTTCTCCAACAGCTACTCTATCTAGATAAACAGTGTTATAGAGTGCCACCTGGAGATGCTTTTAGAATTTGGGCAAATGAGCCACCGTAAAGCCTTCTCGGCCAACAGTATTTCTCAACGACGTAAGACATGCAGTAATCTACGGACTTCTCTTCTACCCGCAGGTTTTTTTTTTTTTTGAGACATACCCGCGGTTGACATTGATGAGATCCCCTCGTTCCATCTCCACCATTCAACCCCCAATCCCCGCACCGTCTTTAAAGTTCAAACTAACACGTCACCACCCGCCGCCGGCCGCCGGCCGCCGGAGGGCCATCTCGATGACAACCTCCGGCGCGCCCCTGCAGCGAAGCTTCAAGCGCTCCTCCCCCAGGAAGTCGCAGAAGCTCCGCAGCAGCCGCCTCGCCACTGACTTTGCGGCCGCAGAGGCCGAGGCTGCGGGGGCGTTGGCGAGGCCACCACTCCCCGCGTCGCCGGGGTTGCCCGCGCAGCCGCCTATAGGGCGCACTTTGCCGCTCGAGTTCTTCGCTGTGGATGCGCTCGATCTAGCCCCTCGACTCCTCGGCAAACTCCTGCGCCGCGACGAAGTCGTCCTCCGAATCACCGAGGTGCTTGTACTTTAAAAAATGTCGCATCTTTCTTTATCTCAATTATACTCTGCTGCAATACCACTAGGCTAAACTTTTTTCAGACATTTGCATTTAAATTAGCATCTTCTTGTGCAATTCTAATGTGGTAGCATTGGGCCATTAGCCTGCGTTCACTGACTTCATTCTGTCTTAATGTTAAATTTAGCAATCTATCAGGTTGTCATAGGTCTGAATTTTTTTTGTGTATGTTTGATTCAGGTGGAGGCTTACAGGCCAAATGACTCTGCGTGCCACGGCCGCTTCGGCATCACAGCGAGGACTGCTCCTGTGGTAAGGCCGGTGCTTCCTTGCCTTTTTCTTTGATGAACATGGCAGCTTTCATATGGGCTGAATTTCCCCCCATCCGATGTAGTTTGGACCAGGAGGGCATGCATATGTGTACCTATGCTATGGACTCCACATGATGCTCAATGTTGTAGCCGACAAAGAGGGTGTTGGCGCTGCTGTTTTGATCCGATCATGTGCTCCGGTTAGCGGTATGCATTGCTCATTTATTTTACAATGTTGTCTGATCCACTACGTTTTATGCATATACTAGTAACTAGTGAAATAGATGTGGATTTGGGTTGAATTATCTGGCATAGAAATCAGTAAGCTTTGATGTGGTTTTGAACATGGCTACAAATTTTGTGAGGAGCTCAGAAGATATATGATAGATCACACCAATTATTGGTTTCTCGAGATTTTGTTGTTTCTTGCTCATAATTTATTCTTTAATAACTATGAACTGTGTTGTTTAATAGATCTAGCTGATGTAGGACAGGTAAAAAAAAGTTTACCAAGACATGTGACCAAGAGGAAGATAGCTGATGTAGTCGTCTTTTCTCATGTATTTGTACATTAATTTCCTCTTTTTGTTGGTCCCAACTTAAGACAACAAGCAAAAACAGATTCTTTTGTTGGGCAACTGGAGTGCTGCACCATACCAATTTTCTAAGTTTACAAATGGAACTACATGCCTGCGCCATATAAAAGGCAATTTAATGGCTAATTATCACTCGTGTTTTTGGTCTGGGTGAAAAATCATTTTTGTGGTTTCTTCATCTCTTGTCAATGCTCTTGTATAAATCTCGATTGAGCTGGACGTCTTTTTTTGTTGTCTTGAAATTACCGTAGGGCTGGAAACTATTCAGCAGCGTCGAGGTCAACAAACCGAGAAACCAATCCTACTTACCGGACCAGGAAAGGTCTATTCTCATGGCTGCAAGTTTCTGTGCTTTGAATTAGGATTGTTCTTACTTCCTACACAACTGCAGATTATAACGGATATGGTCTCTTGTTCAGGTCGGGCAAGCTCTGGGGCTTTCAACTGACTGGTCAAACCATCCTCTTTACACACCTGGTATGATTAATTGATCTGTAATGTTGTCTGAAACTGCCGGATTGTAAACATTTGTTGGTCACCTTACCACTGTTTTCCGATGCGTTCTCCGTCCCAGGTGGGTTAGAAGTGCTGGATGGGCCAGAGCCTGAGAGCATTTTGGTTGGCCCCCGTGTAGGCATCGAATACGCATTGCCCGAGCATGTCGCGGCGCCGTGGAGGTTCGCCATTGCAGGCACTCCGTGGATCAGTGCCCCGAAAAATTCTCTCAGGCCACGGTGAAGTCCGGGACGGCAGTGGCGTCAAACAGTTCAAGCAAACGAATGCTGACCATGCCAATATCTGACGGCAAACAGATAGCAGGATGCAGCTGAATGCCGTTCCATTTCGATCTGAGCTCTCCATGTTTGGGCCATTTGTAGCTGATGCCTTGTGTAGATTGCATGTTTCATCTGTGGACTCTGTCGCCCACGCCTTAACCACTCGGACAAATCGACTGCTGTGCGTGTCCTTTTGGGAATCAAGAGCAGTACCAAACTGTAAAATAGCACGCGCACTCCAGCAAACACTACAAATTTCTCCTCTATTACACTAGTATTTCCTATACATTCTATTCATCATTTAAAATTTCTTCACATTTTACACTATACTATAAAATTTTTTCACACTTTACACTATGCTCTAAAATATTTATTTTCTTATTTCTCTATACCTAAAAAGTCAGATAAATAATGTTTTTCCAGCTAATGCGAGAGATGCTCTCTAATCTATCGTGGGTCAGACCAACCGAGAAACATTTAGTTCTAAAAACGCAAACAATTTCTTTTTTGAACCTCGAAAATGCAAACGATTTTATACATAATAAAACAGGCGTGTTGGTGCTTGATAGCACGACTAGGAAAAAAAAGTCCTACTATTGGACGGTAGCAGTATCATGTGGTTTATTAGGTAAGCTCACACCATCGAATATGGTATCACATGGTTTTATCAGGTGGGTTTTACCGTTGAAATATGGTTTCATATGGTTTTATGTGGCCCATTCCTAATTATGATAGCTACTAATACACGTTTATTGTGCTATATGTCGATGTCATCGTGATGTCAACATGACATCATTGCCACGTCCTTACCGCTGGTGCTGCGCACATCAGCTGATGGATGTCTATCCGTTAGCAAGTCTACAATGCTACAGTGTTTTCTAGTATTCCACCAAAAAAATAGTTTTCGCTACAGATCCAGAAATTGTTACGAGAAGTATTGGTGTCATGCAGTCTGCGCAAAATGAATTAATTGTTGAAGGGAAAAAATAGTATGGGGCGAGAGGCTTTCGATTTAGGGATTTTCATGCTTTTAATGTAGCTATGGATGGAGATTAATCGAATCTTATGCCCTGTTTGGCATCAAAGTTTAGAGAAAACTTTGTTTTAGTATACATAGAGTTTTAGAGCCTGTTTTAGCATAGGTTTTTCATAGTTCCAAAACAAAACCGTGGTTTAGAAAGAGGTGTTTGGATACAAAGTTTTGACATAGTTTTATAACTTTGTTTTGGTTGAAACTATGGTTTTTTTGAGCTTTTGTAACTTCACTCCCGACCTCATTTTTTTCTAACTTTGACCGTTGCCTACTGTTGTAGTTGCATTTCTTCATTGTATTTGGTCAAAGTTTTGTATCCAAAAACCATGCAAACAAACAGATTATAATTCCAAGAAAACCAAGGTTGAGACGATGTTAGTTGAAACCATGGTTTGGTACACACATTATAAGTCCCTGTTTGGCATCAAGGTTTAGAGAAAACCTTATCGTGGTATCATGTGGTTTCATCTAGTAGGTCCAATTCTAATTATGATAGCTACCAATACACGTTTATTGTGCTGCATATCAACGTCATCGTGATGGGCGATGAGAGAAGAACAGTGATGATGATAGGAGAGGAAGGGAGGGGGAAGGGACTGAAATAAATTTGGGTGAAATGCAGCCCAAAAAATAACAAACAAAGCGACGTTATTTTACTCACAGACAGCCCAGCCCAGGCCCGGCCGGCCGAGATGCCGTGCCGTGCGCGCGCGCGCACCACACACGGGCTCAGCCCTCAGCCTCCCGCACCGCAACCGGAACGTCGTGGCGCCCCACAGTTGATGAGTTGAGCACACGAATGCACGATTGACTTTGCTTTGCAGCGCGGCGCTTGCCCAATCCAACGCGAGCCACTCTCCTCCTACAGAGTCCAGAGGGCAAACCAAAACCCTAAACCCTCCCACCCCTCCCCCCTTGCCTCCCCGTCCCGGCCATGGCGGCGTCGCTGCTTCTCCGAGCTGCGCGCCGGCGAGACCTCTCCTCGCCTCTCGGAACTGTACGTTACCCCCTCTCCTCCTCCTTTCCTCTTTCTGCCTGCCCCCTTTCGCCTGATCGTTTGGTTGCGGCCAGGCTTAATTTGTGTTATGCACGCGGCGCTGGTTTCCATCGGCCGATCTGTAGCGGTGGGATTTTTTTTCTGCAGATATTGCGCGGATTTGATCGGATCGTGCCAGGGGTGGCTGGTTGTTCGATTACGCGTTGCTCTTGCGGTTCCTCATCTGATAGGCGTTCGCCCTTTTGTGTTTCGTGTCTCCATGGTTGTAGAAGCGAAGACGAATGCGCGCTTTAGGTATAGGGTGTAGTTTGTAACTTATAATTTCCACTGATGGTGTTGTGGTGTGAATTGCAATTGTTTCAGTTTTGTCTCGAAATATGTGTAGCGTTCTCCTATAGGAACGGGAGCGAGATCCTCTGCCATAAGTATTCTCTGCCGTGGCTCGCTCCGTCCGTCAGTCCTCCATCCAAGTGCCCTGCACAGTTTCCTCTCTCCTCTCCCTCTCACAGGCAGGGCAGAGGATGCACGTCTATAGGAACGGTATCTTGAAAGGAAAGTAGAGCAGGGTTCTGGTGTAGTTTGGAACTTATGATTTCCACTGATGGTGCTGTGGTGTGAATGTGTGATTGTTTCAGTTTTGTCTCGAAATATGTGTAGCGTTCTTCTATAGGAACGGTATCTTGTAAGGAAAGTAGAGCAGGGTTCTTTGCAATTAAGTGGAGACGGCGAGTAGTGGGCAGTCGGAGAGTAGTTAACTTGGTTTTTTTACTTTGGCTTGCAACTTAGTGGAGATTGCGAGTAGTGGGTAGTCAGAGAGTAGTTAACTTGGTTTTTTTGCTTTGGGTGTATTGTGCATGGGTTTTTTTGTTTTGGGTGTATTGTGCATGGGTTTTTTTGTTTTGGGTGTATTGCGCATGGTTACATGCAACAGAGATGACAACCAGAATTGAAGTGGAGTGTCGCCATATGTCACTTTTTTTTTTTGTTCCTCAAGAAATTGGGGCTTCATATGCTGTTTGATTCAGCTTAAAAGCTGTGGTAAATTATAATATGAAAAACTATAGGCCTTCGATAGGGGCTTAGAGAGGCTGAAAAAATAATAAAAATTTGGTTTTAAAAGCTTTGAGAAGGAACACTAAGGTCTTCAAAAAATGGCTACAAAGCGCCAAAGCGTTTGGCTTGTACAAAAATAGCAAATATCCCACTGTAGATTATAATCTGATTTTAAGCTAAAACGAACAGTATGAAGATAAAGACTACAAGTACATGTCATTGCATTGATAGAAAAATTCAGTTGGAGTTCCATGTACTTGCATGTTGTAACAAGAAAGTGTTTCACTTGTTTCCTGTCTATTTAGTTTGTTTCAAACAGTCCGACTGAAGGGCGTGGTGTCCTATCTAGTTATCTCTGTCAACCATTGATTCTCTGGATGATCAAATGGAAATTTCCTATGCTATCATCTGAGTGTGAATTAAGTGCACTTACGCTTGCTATATAATGTTATACTGCCTGAGCAACCCAATTTGGGTTCAATGACCCTGGGAGGCTGAGACTGAAACACAGTGGAAATGATCCCTGACTACCTGCCTCTTTTGTCTTCTCATGCAAACCAATAATTTCCCCTTTTCCCTGTTTCAGGAATGTTCCCTTCCATTTGTTTTTAACTGCGTAGACCTGTTCATCTAGACACCCAAAAGGTTTTAATGTTCAATTTGATAGATTGAAATTTGGAAGCAAATATATAGCTTATTTCATGCTACCGTATGACTATTCATTAAAGCATTAATTTTTTTCGCCTTTCAGTTGACAGCCAATGTTCAATCAACCTGTGCTGCAAATATTTGTTCAAGATGGGGTAGTTTTGCAAGAACTTTCAGGTAACGATCTCATCTTGGTTTGCACCCAATTTACTGGAGTTTTTTGCACTTTGCATGGGCTGCCATCGAACTTTTTGTGAGTGTTTTCCCTCTTTATTGCTTCAGTGCAAAACCAACTGGAAATGAGGTTATCGGAATTGATTTGGGAACAACTAATTCCTGCGTTTCTGTTATGGAGGGAAAGGTAACTGACCTTGTAGATTCTTCATGTAATGCTTTCTTTTCAGCTTCTTCTTCTTTTAGTTTAATTAAGCTAAGAAATGACTGCAGAACCCAAAAGTGATAGAGAATTCAGAGGGCGCCAGGACCACACCATCAGTTGTTGCCTTTAATCAGAAGGGAGAGCGGCTTGTTGGAACTCCAGCCAAGCGTCAAGCAGTGACCAACCCACAAAACACTTTCTTTGGTACAAAGCGTCTGATAGGGCGGCGCTTTGATGACCCACAGACACGGAAAGAGATGAAAATGGTACCATATAAAATTGTGAAGGCTCCAAATGGTGATGCCTGGGTTGAAACAACAGATGGCAAACAGTACTCACCGAGCCAGATTGGTGCATTTGTTTTGACCAAGATGAAGGAGACTGCTGAATCTTACCTTGGTAAATCTGTTTCCAAGGCAGTGATTACAGTACCAGCTTATTTCAATGATGCACAGCGCCAAGCAACAAAGGATGCTGGTCGTATTGCTGGACTTGATGTTCAAAGGATCATCAATGAACCAACAGCTGCTGCTCTGTCTTATGGAACGAACAATAAAGAGGGTTTGATAGCTGTTTTTGACCTCGGAGGTGGGACCTTTGATGTCTCCATTCTAGAAATCTCCAATGGAGTGTTTGAGGTTGGTATCTATAAACCTTGCTCTTCTACTTTGTAGTGACTTTCTGCAGCAGGAAAGGTCGTTATTTTACAAAAAAAAATTTCTGACCTGTTGATTGGGTTGCTGTCAGGTGAAAGCAACAAATGGTGACACTTTTCTGGGTGGAGAAGACTTTGATAATACCCTTTTGGAGTTCTTAGTGAGTGAATTCAAAAGAACTGAAGCTATTGATCTCTCAAAAGATAGGCTGGCTCTGCAGAGGCTACGAGAAGCAGCCGAGAAGGCAAAAATTGAACTATCGTCAACTGCCCAGACCGAGATAAACCTTCCATTCATCACAGCTGATGCCTCTGGAGCAAAACATTTGAATATTACACTGACAAGATCAAAGTTTGAGAATTTGGTGAATAGTCTGATTGAGAGGACTAGAGATCCATGCAAGAATTGCTTAAAGGATGCTGGTATAACTACCAAGGATGTTGATGAGGTTCTTCTTGTTGGTGGAATGACAAGAGTTCCCAAAGTGCAGGAAGTAGTCTCAGAAATTTTTGGCAAGGCCCCTAGCAAAGGTGTCAACCCTGATGAAGCTGTGGCCATGGGTGCGGCTATTCAGGGTGGTATTCTCCGTGGGGATGTTAAGGAGCTTCTTCTCCTTGATGTTACCCCCCTTTCACTTGGTATTGAGACTCTTGGTGGCATCTTCACCAGACTGATCAACAGGAACACTACAATACCCACAAAGAAAAGTCAGGTTAGTAAGTATGGTTTTATTGTAACAAAAAACGCAGTTGATTTTATAGGTTGTCATCGATTGTGGCAAAACATTAATTTTTATTATAGCATGTGATTGTGTTTGTGTTTAATTTCAAATTGTGGACTACAACATTAGCTTTGTTCTTTACCTTATTTAAATGGTTTTCTTATGGCTTCCTGTGAATCACCTTGTCCCATGCATTGATGTTTGATGATGCTGACTGCTGACTTCTACCTTGTAGTTATAATTTCATTCTACAATAGAATCTTATAACCTGATTGTTTTTTAGAAAATATCTGATTGAACTTTGTTCTTCTGATCCATGTAATATTAGCTTGTTTGCCCCCTCGCATACTCCGATGGGGTTCCTTAATTCCTTTTATGGTTTTTTTTTTTGACATAATTCCTTTTATGGTTTTGGCCTCCATAATTCTCACGTGCCTTCTGCAGGTGTTCTCAACTGCTGCCGACAACCAAACGCAAGTGGGTATCCGTGTCTTGCAAGGTGAACGTGAGATGGCAACAGACAACAAACTTCTTGGCGAGTTTGATCTTGTCGGCATTCCGCCAGCACCAAGAGGCATGCCACAGATTGAGGTCACATTTGACATCGATGCAAATGGAATTGTGACAGTTTCCGCAAAAGATAAGGCAACTGGAAAGGAGCAACAGATCACCATTCGATCCTCTGGTGGGCTTTCTGAGTCTGAGATCGAGAAGATGGTCCAGGAGGCTGAGCTGCATTCCCAGAAGGATCAGGAGCGGAAAGCCCTTATTGACATCAGGAACACTGCAGATACTACTATATACAGCATTGAGAAAAGTCTGGGTGAGTACAGGGACAAGATTCCTGCAGAGGTTGCCACCGAGATTGAGACAGCAATTGCTGATCTTCGCAAGGAGATGGCCTCCGATAACATTGAGAGTATAAAGACTCGTATTGAAGAGGCCAACAAGGCTGTCTCAAAGATTGGGCAGCACATGTCTGGTGGCGGGTCTGGCGGTTCGCAGACAGGATCACAGGGTGGAGGTGACCAGTCCCCAGAGGCTGAGTACGAGGAGGTCAAGAAGTGAAATTACACGAGTTGACAGTTGCCCTGCATTTAGAGATAGCAGCTAATTTTGAAGTAATTGGGACACTAGGACCTTGCGCTCTGTAATAAGATTTTATACTCGCCGTTTTGAACTAAAAAAAGCCATATGAAACATGTTCTTAGTGGGTCCAGTAGCGGGTGCATTGTATGACCCGGTTGCACTGGATCCTTTGCTTGAGGTACATCAAGGCGAACTGGATGGCACCTTGTGTTTCTTTGCATTTTGCTCTTTGATGGTTGTAGGCCATGAAGTTCCTGCTTGCGGCGATGCTGATACGTACATCGATGGAAAAGTGTGGTTGTGGCATTATGTTTTTTTTTATGAGTAGTCGGCACTGTGCTAATCAACTTGTTCAGAAACTACTGCTTTGGGATGCCGAACTTTGAACGTTAGTATTTGAACATCTCCTAATGGGATTGGCACATGTCACATACAATCTCAAATACGTTAGCTTCAATTCCTGGAAGCTGGCTGCTTATTTTGGCAATCTCAGCAACCGTTCTGCAATAGGGGCGGATCTATCATACAATGGTTTGGGTCGAGTGACCTAGTGACTTAAGCTGTTAACCTAGTGTAACATCCTCAACAAGCCTAGGGATCTATCATACAATGGTTGGGGTCAGGTGGCCCTGTGACCTACATTCATGTATTTGTCATTTATTACAAGCTAATAACCTAGTGGAGCACCCTTAATGATCTCCTTTTCTAGTCAGCACTCTTTGGTGAAGAGAGACTTTTCACAAGCTTCTAAGCAGATTTAGAGAGTAGCAGCATTAAATAGTACGTTGACTCTTGTGCATGTCCTTTTTACATACTTGTCTTTTTTACTTAGAAACCTCTAAATAGAAAAGACAAGTATGTAAAAAAAAATGCACAAGAGCCAACATGCTATTTAATGTTGTTCTTCTCTAATTCTGTCTAAGATCTTGTGAAGAGTCACCAAGAGTCGACTCTAGCATTTTTTTCCACTCCCTCCCCCCTCCCCAATATTAGCGAAACATATCCACCTCATCGCTAGAGACGCCCTATTAAATGACTTTGTACATGCCCTGAGTCGTGACGCAGCAGCGAACGGCATGTTCATGTACTGTACTAGCATTTTAGGCACCTCTTATTAAACCAGCCTCACAATCAGCAGGGCACAAGCCTATATCAAAGAGGTTCCGCAATGCCAACCCATGTGTCAAATCCCAATCGCAATAATCTTAAAATAAGACGAGTGATAAAAAGAATTGTTTCATTTGCTACACTCCTATTCCCAATACAACCAAGAAACAATGCCATGCCATGTTCCTAACCAGTTTGCCAGCACCAAAACAACATCATGATAAACTTGTTCAAAGAAGTGTGCTGAACAGCCATATCAGTAATCATCACCCCAAAAAAACAGCACTGGGTGCACATAAAGCAACACCAGTGAATACCAAAACGGTGAAACAGAATCCTTCCCAAAAAAAAAGGGTGAAACAGAAGGTTTAGACCACAAGCGCTGTATGGCATCAGCAAACAAATAAATGCAATTAGCTTTGTGAATGTAACAGAAGCTCCAATCCAACATTACGGGGCTCATTGCAGTTAACACAACGCACTCCATTGCAAAGGTCAATGTTGTTTCAGTAGTTCGACTAGCTGGATGGCAAAGAAATGGGAGGCAAACAAGTAGTCCGCAGTCGGTCTGCCTACTACTGTGAAAAGAAATTTATGGAACCAGTCTCTGTGGATCACGAGGGAAGAGGGAGGTCTTCGTGATGTTAGCATCACTACCCTTTCCAAGCCAACCCCAAAACCTCCATGAGGAGGTATGCCATAACTACAATGGCAAATATATGATGCAATGAGTGTCAAAACAGGATTTAGAAATCAACAGATGGAATGTTTGAACAGAACTATATAATAGATATTGCAACATTAGAGGATATTGGGCATGGAATAAGAATGAACATACCTGAATGACTCGATGTATGAAGCGATAGTACTTATACTGATATAATTTGTTGAGAACATCAATGAAGGCTAAGGTCAACAAATGGCACAACAGTAGGGGCAAGAATGCATGCCAAACAGTGAAGCCAATGATCTTCTGTGCGTAGACAAAATGCGTACCTATTTACCTATAACTAGATACGACCAGCTGATAAGAATGCATGAAATGTATTAATTCACGATACTAGATATATTCTCTGCCTGAGTATAGAATAGTTATTCTGTGCATGTTAAAGACTATCAATTATATTTTCCCTAATTGTTGTCGTATATCCAAATTTACTACAAGATCCTAATTGCAAACACACACATAGAAAAAGGGTGGTAATGCATGGGTACGGGTGGCTATTTACTCAATTGAGAAAAAATTACTCATAGACAGAGTACATAAAAATGATCAAGACATCTAAACAGAAAAAGAAATTATTTTTGTCCCTCGAAGATCGTGAAAGCCATATAACTGTGAGTCTTGAAATATATGTAAATATGGTAGGGTTCTGCATTATCTAAGATAGTTCTTCAGATTGTATAGAAGCCGGACCATGTCGTCTACCTTATACTATAAATACCCTCTCATAGGAGGGGGTGTTAGAGTACAGCTGTATAGCGCGTGATCCCCTTAATCACGCACGTTATTATTTCTAGGCATCATTCCTTATCTCCCCGATTCCTGTTTCCATAAGTCGGTGGTTTAGATCTGGAAGGCTACTGCCTATATATGTATTCTCTCAGACGTGCAATATATACAGACAATTGTCCCAATTATCAGGGGGATATTGATATCTGTCTTGCAACCTCATTGCAATAACGCCAACCCCTATGTGCGACTGTAGTAGGGTTATTATCTCTTTTTCGAGAGGCCTAAATCAAGATAATTTTCTGTGTCTAGTTTGTCTTTCATCTCGGCGAGTCAATACATCTACGATGAAAACCCTTTGGCAAGAATAGGCTGTTTAATCCTTCAATTAACAGGTAAGCTCGGTGGAGAATCAGTTTCCCAATCGTTAACAATAACATTGCATCATAATCTTCCAATAAGTATAGTTTGTACTATCAATGATAGGAGCCCTATCAACATTGATGCTAGATCCCTCTCTGGCCATCTTATAGCGGTTAAGCTATACCAAGAGCAACGAGACTATGATGTCCAAGGGGCCAAGAGGGGGTGAATTGGCCTAAAACAATTTTGAAGATTTTTATTTACTTCCTTCACTGCCCCTGTAGGTGGATTCCAACCTTTACAACCACTTAGAACCTCTCACAAGCTTCTCCTTGAGAGATCACCAAGAACCAATTCTAAAAGTAAGAAACTTGAGTAATAAGATCTTTTTTCCCGAGGTTGGGAAAAAGCTCCCTTTCGTTACTCCTCGTTGGAGCACTCTTCACGACGAGGAGTATCACTTGGATTTTACTTGGGGTAGCTCTTCATCGCTTTAATAGGTGGACTCCATTCTTCACAATCACTTGGAGTCTCCCATAAGCTCCTCCTTGAGAGGTCACCAAGCACCAACTCTAAAAACTAAGAAACTTGAGTAATAAAATCGAGATGGCTTGATCTTACTGGATCAAACCTTCCATAGAAGCACACGAGGAGATATAGCACTCAAGCTCTTATGAACCCATTTTAAGACAAAAAAAACCTTGCTCTCACTCAAATGGACTCTAGGATAGCATATGGAGTGAATCACCACGAAACTGGGTACCCTAAGAGAGAACCCACGTTGGCGCCATACCATACGACACATATCGTACCATACGGCGCCCCACGGGACACAAATCCTACGGCAGCCCCGTCTGATACCCCGTACCATAAAGGGTGCCAGGACCCTTTACAACCTTTCTGGAAAAGATACGACGGCAGTGCCATCTGGTACGTCGTACCATATAGCGCGCTACAGACCTTTCAGGACCCTATTGGAAAAAATGCTACCGCATGCATGTCAACACTCAAATCCTTTACTAGAAAATACCCGACGACACGCTGTTTGATATCACGTACCATACGACACCCCATACCATACGACACCATCATGCCAGCACTGACAACCACTTACTAAGAAACTGAAACACTCCTAACTCTATCTAAAATCTTACCTCAATGTGCATCATGGAAAAACAAGTTCCAACAAATTTAAAAACATATCTCAAACCCCTCTTTAATTAAAGAACCAAATAAAAACACCTAAATCTAGATGAACTCATCTCGACTCCCCAATTCATAATAAAACATCATTAATCTTGAACATCTTCACTACCAAGGTATCATAGCTCCATCACAATATTATCATCACCAAAACCAAGACAATATCTTCACAAACCACTAAGAAGGCTTTGAGCCATACACTATATCAGACCAACGATGGAAAAAAAAAATCCTTAGTGAAAACTGAAAATGTTGGAATTACCAAAATGAGCCATTATTTGTTTCAATGTAAAAAGGTGAAAAAAAGAGAAAGGATCCAAAGTCAGGGCAGCTTCTGTTTTTTCGGGGCTTGGCACTGCCTCAATAACTTGTTCGGGATGAGACATTTGGGAGCTAATAATTAATAAGATTCTTGGTTGTACTATATTTTTGTATTCCTGGAGATGCTAGTTAAAAACACTGGAATACCAATGCATTTGTTAGTTAAAATAGTGAAAAAGTTAATATCCGGCCTTCTTGGTACAAATTTGTTTCTAATTGCCGCTTGGCCTCTTTTCCCTTGCTATGTCCATACTTGTTAAGATGACATTCTATAGTGTACAGTGTTTGCGTCGCCATGCAGGAAGGTTAAAGCAATGTTCTTCTTGCTAATAGCGTAATGCTATATTTTGTTCTTTTTTAACGCTAATACTGTATTTTGTTTAAAAAAATCCATGCAAATTAAAGTGGCATGGGGAATGTTGAGCCGAGAGGAGGGTTCTCATGACTAGAAGTTTGTCTTTCTACTGACATATCAAAATTCTAGTGACGTGGATGCATCATCGCAGTCAAAATTCTAGAAAAACAAGATCTTTTTCGTCACGTAGGAATTTTTTTAAAAGTACGTTATGTTGGATTAATTGTGGTGCTAGTTGCTAGAAGCACCTCAATATTTCAATTTTCTCCTAGACGGGATGGTGTTGGTCAAACCCGACGATTTTGCTCCTTGATTCCAATCTGGATCTTCTGCGGCGAAGATTAGGTGTGGAGATTAGGTCAAAGGAGCTACGCAGCCTCGAGGATTAAGCTAACCAAGCCTTGCTCACAAAAAAAACGTGCTAGATGTAAGTTGTCAATTACGTCCGTGTATTGAAAACCAAACAGTGATTGCTTGGTAATGTGCAGATTAGCCGGAGAGAATGAGAATGCCATGTCACCCCCAAACTTGACAAGCCGTGTCCAAGTACTCCTAGGATACACGACAGGTGTCTCCGAGTCAGACTAATTAACCCATTATTCAAAGGTTAGCAAAAAGAAAACGTTACGAGCAGTCGAGCAGAGACTTCTCCACAGTCGGTAAGTACATCCTTCCTTGCACAGCAAACCAACCAATCAGAACCAAAATAGCTGCGAAACCCAGAACACTTCACCGCTTGCGTACACGAGAAAACCAAAAAACGAACTCGCGGGCGCACATGCCATTGCCACAAGAACTCTATATAAAGCAAGCAAGGGGAGACTGCCATCCAAACCTGGTATCTCACAGCTCACAGGTCATACCATACGCGCAGACACGCATCTCCATAGCCAACCTCTCCTCTCGCCGCCGGTAGCCATGGAAGCAGAGGCCACCTTCATCTCGCCGGAGCTCCGCGACGCGCTCACCAAGGTCGCCGTGTTCGTGCTCGTCCAGGGGCTGGTCTTCCTGATCCTCCGCAAGTCGTCTGACCTCTTCTCCAAGGACAAGCTGAGGACGATGAGCTTCCGGCCGATGCGGTCCATGAGCGTGAGGCGCGTGCTTGCGCCGCTCTCCGACGTCCCCGTCAGCACTGACGAGCCCTCACCTTCGCCTTCGCCGTCGTTGTCATCCAAGTCCCGCCGCTGGGCTAACCATGAGGATTAATTGAAGCACCTGAAGCGGATGCCTGCTTCTGAAAGTCATTCTGAATTGTCATGGATTTGTTTCTGATTGATGGAAATATTATCTGAGCACTAAAGTAAGTATTTTAGTTGAATTCTTGTAGATATTGTTGTAAAAATTGAAATCGAAAGCAGGATTATTTGATTCTTTACAGAAAGTTCGCCCTTTTTTCTCTTTTTCTTGTGGATATGGTTGCTGTAGTGCAGGCTGCTGCATCTATAAACAAGACCCTATACCAGTACAAGTAATACTATAATTAGAAATATTCAACCGAAAGTTTACAGCGTTCCTAGCTAATTCTGCTGCAACAAGGAATTGAAATATAGCTTTATTGATCTGGAGAGATCATTTCAAATCTCTATTTACACCATAGAGTATCGATTGCATGGTTTAGGTAATTAGTCACTTGTGCTTCTGGATCATTTCTCTAACCTCATCCATCACAAGCCATGCTTTGTGACCTCCTATTACTTCTGCCTTCCATTCTCCATCCTTCCACAACTGCAAATGAATATGTACTTTGTGATAAAAAAAATTTCAACTCCAATAGTATAGGAAAGGAAATAGTAGAATTGAGGAAGAAAACGTAATGCTACCTGTATAGTGGGCATTTTCTGAAGGTAGAAGCGCAGCGAAATGGAGAAAATGGAGCATGAATAAAGAGAGGAGAAACAAATGGTTTAGAGAGTTGTTGTAAATCAATTAGCATTGGGCGTTTTATGAAATAAAGCTCAGATTTGAAGACTCACAGTTATGTTCCCTCGTTTTACCACGGCTTGAGGAACTTTATTGACATCCACAAAGTAAAATCTGACTCTGCAAAAGAAATGTAGATATGATTTAATCCAACAAATCAAGAAATGGGTTCTACACATTTCATAATGCCATGTCAATTTGTAATATCAATTGATTGGATAACAGTTTTCAATGTCATGAAACTCAAATCGCATTGACCCAATATTAAATTATCTCATGGGAAAGAATTTAAACCAACCCTGGATATTCCCCTGCTATCTTCTCCAGTTTGGGCTTCAGATATATGCATTTCCGACACCAACTAGCCATCCTGGCAAGAATAAACTAAATTTTAACATCTGAAGAAATATTTTATTTGGGGAATGGTTATCACAATTCAGAGAGACACAGAAGAGGGTGAAATGGGTGTATTATAAATTTATAATCAAGAGGGTCCAGGGGGTACAAGAAAGTTAGGGTGTCTTGTAACAGGTTTTAGTTGAAATTTTATCACACTAAAGACCTCACGTTGTCACCCCCTTTCATTTAGATCATAAGTGTCATTTTCAGTCTTTCACTTGACAGCCAGCGTATGGATCACATTCCCAACAAATCATGGTAACTTCAAAAACTTTCATAACATCACACCACCCACTCAGTAAATCCCAGGAGTCCTACCAAGGCCAAACATACAGAGACACTACTGCACGGCGCCATACTAGGCACTGGCCGCAATTTCCCACTATCCAAATTCGCAAAGCACACATGGATTACAGATGCTCAAACCGCTCGCACAACAGATCATGGAACTGGAACAGGTTAATCGCAATTCGCAACGACAGAGTGAGAGATTTGAGGGGGGGCGCGTATTAGTAATGAATTATTATGCGGGAAGAAACAAAAGCAGCAGCGGTAGGTGACGCCGATGGTACCAGTCGATGACGACGGGCTGTTTGTTCTCGACGGACCACCTGAGCGCGTCGTCGAGCTTGTCCATGGAGTCGATCTCCTCCATCTCCACCGGCCGCGACACGTCCCAAAAGTA
This sequence comes from Olyra latifolia, assembly GCA_036346145.1. Classification (NCBI taxonomy): domain Eukaryota; kingdom Viridiplantae; phylum Streptophyta; class Magnoliopsida; order Poales; family Poaceae; genus Olyra; species Olyra latifolia. The sequence goes on from CM070524.1 coordinate 5,304,259, forward strand.
GGCCTCCGCCCTGACCCGCTCCCCTCGCCCCCTCCTCCTCCGACCGCCGCCGCTCCATAGAGACATAGCCAGCCCCGCCGACCCGACGACGGTCGAGCAAGCGCCCGCAGAGGACGGGTGCGGCGGGGGCGGGGCCTCCCGCGCGACGCAGAGCTCCCGGCAGAGCACGCGGGCGCTCGGCGCGAGGAGCGCCATTGCTAGCTCGCTCCCGGACGGGTGGACGCGGCGCTGTTGCTCAGGGATGGGGACGTGGGTCGTGGGGCAATGGCCAATGGCATTCGAGTGCAGACTGCAAAGAAGCAGCTTTGCGAGTAGTTACAGTAGTATATGCGCGGAATCGAAGAACGCGAGGTGAGGAGCCGAGGAGAGAGACGATCCCCTGAACAGTAGAAGCTTATCCGCATTGCGCACCTTGCGTTTGCATAAGAGGAGGTGGGGACAAAAGCGTAGACTTCTGGGCCCTACTGGTTCGAAAAATATCTCAAGATCTTTGCGCGCGACAACTCGGCCGAACGATTTGGTGGTGTGTCGTCCAGCGCGGTGGCCCACGTTGAACCCTCCACATGGGCCTCCAGTTTTACAGCTGCGGCTCGCGCCCAACTTCGGTTCGTCAGGCCCAAATGTAGGCAACAAGTGAATTCTCCAAACTACAAATCCGAATCCGCTGGATTCTACTTCCATAGACATGTGTCAGCCACGACAGTGGCCCATTTAAAAGGAATGAATTCCACGTAAATTTCATGCCCTCGGAGCCTGGTAGTCAAATCTAAGCCGTCCATTTATAATTAGATGTAATGACTGTCAATAGTTGGTACCTTCTAGTACCCCTCTCTCTCCATATACAGGTACTACTACACTAGGACATTTAGTATCTGGGACGTGCTAGGGATTCGACGTCCGATCCTAGAAAAAACTGACGCTTTTCTAAAACATGAGCAAAGTACTAATAAAACATGAACGATGTACTATTGAAACATGTACGATGTACTAATGAAACATGATCGATGCAGTAATGAAACATGGTCAAAGCACTGACGAAACGTTATGGAACATGGATAAAGTACTGATGAAATATGGCAAAAGAACTGATGAAACATGGTAAACGAATTCATGAATAATCATGTGTCCACAGTTTTTCAGTGGTGAGAGAGCATGCAGGAAAGAGGGAGAAAGAGAAGACAAGAAACATCCACCGGTTAAAAAGATGCCCAATAGGATGGATCAGCGTTGTTCCACCGGTTAAAAAGATGCCCCATGGGCTGAATCGGCGTTATGTCCACCGTTTAAAAGGATACCTTGTGGACTAGACCGGCGTTGTTTCCACCGGTTAAAAAGATGCATGTAGATTGGATGGCTATTAGGCCATGCAGGACCGGATCATGGCAGACACACAATCACTAGCAATTCAGTTAGTATTTTCAGTCCTCCTCTGACTTCGCTCTCTCAGACCAATGGTTGCTATCCACCGAACGTCTGCTGCCCGTGTCATCTTTCTAGCCGGTCGCCGCTCTCTTGGCCATGCGCCGCCTCCGGTCCAGCCTCCCACAGCCTCTGGTCTTTCTGCTCGGCCACAAGCCGTCGCCTCCATCTAGCCTGCCCGGACGCAAGCCGCCGCCTTCGATCGCCTGCTGGACTGCAAGCCACCGCATTTCAGTCTCATGGCCTTCCGGCACTTGCTCATTGCGCTAGAGCACCGCCTGTATGTGGACCCTGCGCACTGGAGCGTTGTCGCCTTGCAAGCCACCACCCTGCGCTACTCAACTTCCAGCGTCATCGTCCCGCCGCCAGGCGGGCCTAGTAGCACCACACTATCTAGCCACCGGTGGCCGTGTTGCCGTGCTAGCCGCCGCCCATGCCACCGCTGATTGGCACGTGGATAGTCGGCGAGTTGGCCGACAACCACATAGGAGAGAGAGGAGAGAGGAAACTGATCTTTTATCTAATATCTCTCAGTACCTGGTACCTCTTAATAACTTTAAAGGACTTAGTTGAATTGAGATAAAAGTGTTTGCACCAGAATGTATACCATCCATGCACGGGTCGCCAACGGTAGTACCGTATCATCAAGGTCCAAGTGTATGAGACCGTTTTCTCTCATTTATTTTTTCACGGCGGTTTGTGGCAACGCTGGTGAGGATGCTCCTTTTGAACGGTCTCATGTGCTGCCCTGGGCTGTCCTCCTTGTACAACCGATGCCGTTGTATGGTTGGCTGCTGGAGTGCTGGATGCTGCCTCGCATGCTTTTTACCGGCATGTTTCGCTTTTGCCGTCCCACGGTAACCAAAGTTAAGTAACACATCCTTGCTTAACGCGCACTCCATGCATGGTTCTTTCCAATCCACAACTTTGGTGTTTCATCCTAGATACGGGGTGAAGTGTGTTCTAAACTGCTTACCGGCAATTTAGTTAATCATTTTCAAAAACCAAACACTTTGATTTGTTAAATTTTTTAAAAAAGTTTAAAGCAGTTTCTCAAAGCTTTTAAAAATAAGTTGAATTAATTGGGCTGACTTTTTTATGTTGTTTCTATGAGTTCTAGCTAAAATGTTTCTCACACGAGGATGGTGGGAAACGTGGATTACATGCTACCCTATCTAGTTTTCGTTTAGAGCATTGATGTAGGGGTTGTTGGCAATGGAGATTCTGATCTACCTAAATCATTCGGAGAGGACTAGGCGTAGCACAGTGGTGAGTTGCGGCAGTAACCGACTCGAGCGCTCAGTTCGAGTCACGGGACTCAACCCGAGCTAGGATAAAAGAAGATAAAACGAGCCACGAGCCAAAAGAAGAGAGAAGGCAAAGAAGTCAAAGCCAAGCCAAAGCCAAGCCATGAGCCTGAGCCAAGATAAAAGAAGACAAAAGATGAAAAGAGCCAAAAAGGAAGAGAAAATCTACAGAACCGTATCCCGTCGCCAGCCTACTCAACGGGATAGCAAAGCGACAAAACGCCCCCGCATGGCTCGTTTCCGCCCTCGTGCGACACTGTGCGTCCGCGTGCCCCCGCGCTAGTCTCCCACTTTGCATGCCACACTACGCTAGTGCATGTCATCAAAACACACAAGACCACCCAACCACACCACAGGAACACTAGCTACTAGTTGTAGTGTTTGCACTCATTGATATTTTTTTTTACAAATTTATTTAAAATTCGTACGATCTCAAAATTAAGTGAATCAAAAATCAAAAATCTTACAAAATCGAGATCCAGCTACTGGTAAAATTTCATACTTTTTTGACTTTTGAATTTTTGTTATTCTATTAATTCATTTCATGAGCGTTATTTCTAGACGAGAATACAAGGCTGAAGTTTGAATTTTCATAATTTTAAGAATTTATTTTATTTTCCTTTTATTCATTTTTATACTCAAAACGATACTCGATAACCTGGTACTTAACGATACACCAGATACTCCTAATACTTGACGATACTCTTGTACTCGACTTGATACTCTCGATATTCGATGATATCTCGATACTTGACTCAATACCTTGAGACTTAATGATACCCCTAATAACCAATCTGATATCCCCAATATTCGATGATACCCCTGACCCAATACCCTTGATACTCAAATTGATACCCCCGACTAGATATCCCCCTAACACTCGGCGATACCCCCTAATACTCAATCAGATACATGACGATACCATCTGATACTCAACCTGATATGTCCAACTCAATATTCCCGATACTCGACGATACCCTCATCCCTAACATGATATCTCGAGGCTTGAAGATACCCTCGATAACCGATTCGATATCCCTGACTCGATAGCCCCAATACTCGAAGATACCCCATGATACACCAACCTGATACCCCAATACTGAACCCGATATACCCGACTAGATACTCTGATACTCGACGATAATTCTTGATACTCAACCTGATACACAACGATACCCCGATACTCAACCTGGTACACCTGACTCGATACCCCCGATACTCGACGATACTTGTTGATGATACCTAATACTCAATGATACTCCATGCCTGTTGCTTTTTTATACCCGATACTTGACGATATTTGATATTCAATAATACCTAAAACCCAACGATGCCACTTTCTGATACTTGACAATACTAGAAAATTGTTAATACCTGAATGAAACGATACCTGAAATATGATGAAAACTATTTAAATCTTGCTTTGAATATAAAAAAAAAAGGAAAACTCACCACACAAACGTGGCCCACGTTGCAAAAAAACCAAGCTCAAGGGCACGTAGCTTCCAACGCACCAAACACGAACAACCACGTACATGGGCACGTAGCTGCAACCGCGCGGGACGCAGTCTACCGTGCAGGGCACGAACATCAGGTATGCGTTTTCTTGTCGTCAACTCGTCATACTATACCGTCAGTAGGTCTAATAATGGGACATCGTCACGTTGTTGCTTCCAAAAGGAAAGAGAAGCCAAGCCGGAGCCAAGCTAGGATAAAAGAAACCGAAGAAGAGGCAAAAGAAGAGAGAAGCCGAGCCACGAGTTGAACCAGACCAGGAGAAGCGAGCAAAAAATGAGCATAAATGTCAGGTGAAGGGCTTCCATAAAAAAGGAGTGCTAAGAATGAGATAGAGTAAAAAATAAGCATGGATGTCAGGTGAAGGGCTTCCATAAAAAGGGAGAGCTAAGAATGAGATAGAGTAATGATAGGAGTAAAGGGGTGAGTGTGTGTTCCTAGAACTTTGTAAAGATATTGTTTCAAATTTTCAATGAAATAGAAATGGGGTGTTCCCCCTTAGAAAAACAGCTAAATCGTTAGGATTAAGTTTGAACTAGCTAAATTTTCCATGCAACCATCTACTAAATAGATTTGTATTGGTTTTATAACTATAATACTCATGGTTACTTATATCTAATTAATATATAGACTCTCTAATATTAGTTGTAAATAGATTTATTTTCTGCACAGACAGAAAAGGTTACATATATGTAATTAATATATATACATCGTCATGATACAGACTCGCTAAGATTAGTTGTATAATTATCTATTTTTCCTTTCGTTAACTCTTGAAAGTGAACATGATGTTGTAAACAATGCATAATGAGCAAAATCACAGCAGAAATAATTCCAGAAATAGTAAACAGCAATATAATGTCATGGGAATTAAATATAATCACATTTGCTCTTAAAGACAGACATAAGAACAACTACTAAAGTGATTATCCAGCAAGTATCCATGACAAACAAGAAGAAAAACATAATAAAATCAGTAACTAGAACTCAGATTTTATTTGGAATGATTGCTCTCAGATTGCTAGAAGGGTTGCTAATTAAAATTAGCCGTCAACCTCTAGATGGACAATATATCACGAGTTATTCTCGAGAATACACCCTAGAACGATCTTGCTCTTGCACGAGAGAATAAACACACCACTATGTGTATAATATAGCAATTGCACAATGCACCGATGATTAACAGATCAACATTTCAGTTTGTCCGGACTTAAAACACCACAAAACTGAACCGAACAACAACATAAAAGCACACTACAACAACTAGTATCAAGTTCTTCCAACCACACTAGTTCTCCAAATGTAGATATAAGAAATGAAGCGTGAATTGATCAATTAATTCAACTTCAATTGCTAAATCATACACAATATGACAACAAAAGTTAAGCTAAGAGCAGTACTATTTTAGGTCTAGCACAAGAACAGACTAACCACGCCTCAATCTAAGCAATCATCATCGAGCTTTTATATCCGAAGCCCACGGTGTATCTTGCTCCTAAATGAGATGAATTAGCCCTTGTACAGGTACAAGGTCCCCAAATTCAACTCAAATGGCACAATAATCTCACAAATATAAGAGGAATCGATCGCTACTGATTACCGAATCGAGCGGCAAGCAAGAAGACAGGGCAAAGCCCGAGTAACTCGCTGTCCCAGAAACCAAATTGCCGGGCTACACACGCAGCCACCGACAAGAAGACCGGAGATACGATGCCGTCTCCCCACCAAGGCCAAGGCCGCAGTGGAAGACCAAGGAGCGAGAGGAAGCGGCCGAGACACACGGCGTCCACCTCGTGGCCACCGAAAATCTGAGTCGAAGAGGGAAGGCAAGACCACCACCACCACTCCGTGACGGCAATGGCAAACAAAACACCACAAGCACAAGTAAGCCGCCACCGAAAGCAGCAGAAGAAGGAAGCAAACCGGGAGCGAGAATCAAAATTCGAGACTCGGGTCAAAGCGAGAACTCCCAGAGATAAAGGCAAGGAGGAGCACCGACTCAACGAGAAGCCCGGAGGCCAAGCCACGTCGTGCAGCGCCAAAGACGAACGCCGAGAATCCGGCGCCGCCCTCATCGCCTCACGGGTTGGGAACCCTAGGCTGGCGGCGAGCCGGCTCCAAAGACGCAGCGATCTTCTTCTTCTGCCGCCCTCTTTGAGTCAAGCCACATGGGTCGCGGCTTCAAAGGCCCAAAGGCCCTTTGTCTTCCGGGCAAAAGCCCAACAATCCCCACCCTTTTGCCTCGATCGACAAATGGTATGACACCGTGAAATCCCGTTTCATATACTGTTGTTCAACAAAGGTACCGTTAAGGTTTGAACCAATGTTTAGTTAAAAGAAATCCAGACCGACACAGATAGTGGAGGACTACGCCTTGTTCCAAAGTCTTGATGTGCGAGCTTTCATTCAAGTAACATTCAGTACTAGGCTGCAAATCTGCACCTCTATCAGGGCAGGACGTTACGGTCGTGTCCTTGTATCTATTCATGAGCTCACTAGAGAGTATACCCTAAACTCTCACGAATCGCGACCACACGATCAGCTCAGATAGGTTCGTTCTTCCAGGGAATTCTGTAGGACAATTCCCTAGCCCTTCCGGACTTCGAACTCATTAAGAGGTTATCACCTCATCCTACCATACAGTCAAAGCACTACAGCGAATGGAACCCTGGGATAGGTGTGCTTATCGGTATCACATAGCTTAGTTGTCCCAGAGCCTGATTCGCGGGATCTCCGTTCATTCAGGATGGGTTACCGCCATGGATTACCACTAGCAGGGTATAAGCCCCATTCCTTTCGATGCTGCTTCGATAGTAGTTCTAGACAGACCCTTCGTGAAAGGATCAGCTAGATTACTATCAGACTGAGTGTATTCTACAACAATTACACCCGTCTCTCTCGCATGCCGAGTTGACTTAAGTCTTCTCTTAATATGTCTCGACGACTTCATGTTGTCCTTTCTATTCTTAACCTTGACTAAAACAGTCTGGTTATCGCAATAGACTAGGACAGCTGGAATCGGCTTCTCCAGCATAGGTAGGTCAGAGAGAAGCTCCTTGAGCCACTCTGCCTCCACAGCCGCTGAATCTAGGGCTACTAATTCAGCCTCCATGGTAGAGCGCGTGATCACAGTCTGTTTCGCAGACTTCCACGACACAGCTCCACCAGCCATAGTGAAAACATATCCACTAGTGGCTTTCATCTCATCCGAGTCATTGATCCAGTTAGAGTCACTGAATCCTTCTAGGACTGCTGGATGACTAGAGTAATGGATTCCTAGCTTCATTGTACCTTTCAGGTACCTAAGTACTCTATGTAGTGCTATCCAATGATCATCTCCAGGATTAGCCGTGTAACGACTCAATCTGCATACTGCATAAGAGATATCGGGTCTAGTTGCACTACAGAGGTACATCAGGGATCCAATTACTTGTGAATACAGGTGTTGGTTAACACCTTCACCAGTGTGTTTGCAAAGTTTCTTAGAAGGATCGTAGGGTGTGGAGGCAGGTTTAGAGTCCATGTGCCCGAAGCGGGTTAGGATCTTCTCCACATAGTGGGATTGTGAAAGAGTAATCCCACTCTCACCCTTTATAAGCTTGATGTTCAAGATAACATCTGCTTCTCCAAGATCCTTCATGTCGAAGTTTGAGGAGAGGAATTCTTTAGTCTCGTTAATGATCTCTAAGTCGGTCCCAACGACAATATGTCATCTACGTAAAGACATAGAATGACACCTCGGCCTTCTCTAAATCGATAATACACGCATCTCATGCGCCTCGTTCACGCAGAACCCCACAGATGTCAATGTGTTATCAAATTTCTCATGCCATTGTTTCGGAGCTTGTTTAAGACCATACAAAGATTTAACTAAGCGACACACCTTGTTCTCCTGACCCTTAACCACAAATCCATCAGGCTGCTGCATGTAAATCTCCTCATCCAGCTCTCCATTAAGAAAAGCGGTCTTAACGTCCATTTGATGGACTAAGAGTTTACAAGCAGCAGCTAGTGCAATAAGCACTCGAATAGTGGGTAAACGAGCTACCGGAGAATAGGTGTCAAAGTAATCCTCGCCCTCCTTCTGAGTAAAACCCTTAGCCACTAAGCGGGCCTTGTACTTTTCTATAGTACCATCGGTCTCCTCTTCTTTTAAATATCCATTTGCAGCCTTTGGTTTGCATCCACTAGGTAAGTCAGTGACTTCCCACGTTCCATTAGCAATGATGGAATCCATCTCGCTACGGACTGCCTCCCTCCAAAACTCAGCATCAGGAGATGCATAAGCCTCTTCGAGGGTGCGTGGTTCATCATCTACCGCATAGATGGCAAAATCATCACCAAATGACTTTTCAGTCCTTTGTCTCTTGCTCCTCCTCAACTCCAAATCAGGAGTGGGCTCAGCCACTTCAGAAGGAATAGAGTAGTGCTCACTAGAGCCTTCTGGTGCGATTATTTCATTAGATCTCATAGGAAAGATGGTCTCAAAGAATGTCGCATCACGAGACTCCATAAGGTCATTTACGGCGACTTCGCTCGTCTCGGATTTGACCACTAGAAATCTATAAGCTGTGCTGTTAGCAGCATATCCTAGAAAGACACAGTCAACAGTCTTAGGTCCTAATTTCCTTTTCTTCGGGACAGGCAAACTGACCTTAGCAAGGCAGCCCCAAGTCCGAAGGTGGGACAAGTTAGGTTTTCTCCCCTTCCACCCTTCGTAGGGCGTCACCTCTCGATTGCGGGGCGCAACCCTATTCAGGACATGATTAACTGTGTGGACTGCCTCCCCCCACCATCGGACCGACATACCAGAACTTTGTAACAAGGAATTAACCAAGTCACAGATAGTTCGGTTCTTTCGTTCGGCCACCCCGTTAGACTGGGGAGAATAGGGAGGTGTGGTTTCATGAATGATTCCACATTCTTCACAGTATTGGGAGAATTCCTTAGAGATGTACTCTCCTCCTCTATCAGACCTAAGCCGTTTAATTGTCCTATCTAGTTGGTTTTCCACTTCAGCTTTATAGATTTTAAAGTATTCTAGAGCTTCATCTTTGGTTTTAAGCAGGTAGATATAGGCATATCTAGTACTATCATCTATGAGAGTAAGAAAGTATCGTTTGCCACCCTTGGTATAGATGCCATTCATCTCACAAAGATCTGAATGGATTAGCTCAAGTGGAGAGGTGCTCCGGCCTTTGACCGAATGAAACGGCTTTCGGGGTTGCTTAGCTTGCACACACACCTCGCACTTGGAGCCCTTCTCATAACTATATTCAGGAATTAGATCCATTTTGCTCATACGCACAATAGCCTCAAAATTTAAATGACATAGGCGTGAATGCCAAACATCGTGATGATTATTACAAACCACATTGTAGCTGGAAATAGAATTCTGACACAAGACAGAGAGACTAAACATGCCGTCTCTCGCATAACCCTTGCCTACAAAGGCACCAAACTTGGTCAGAATGACCTTATTTGACTCAAAGACTAACTTCACGCCTTGTCTGCATAATGCAGCCCCGCTGATCAAGTTCCGCCGCATCGTGGGCACAAAGAGCACGTCGCGAAGAATCAGCGTCTTGCCCGAAGTTAGCTTCAGGCAGACTCGGCCAACTCCTCGTATCCGTGCCGATGCTCCATTGCCCATCAAGACGGATCCACAATCTTGACCCTGTAGAGAAGTGAAAGAGGATTTATCAGCAGCTATGTGACGAGTTGCACCGGTATCGATCCACCAATCAAGTGATGAATCAGCCATAAAGGCACTAGGTACATACCCGCCAGTGGAGCCAGATGGCGCCTCGGCAACATGTGCCTCGGCGCTACGGCCACCCTGCTGTCCAGGACCTGGTCCTTTGCCCTTGCGATCACGGCATTTCCGGGCGATGTGCCCGGGTTTGCCGCAAACGAAGCAAACCATGTCCTCCTTCCTCTTCATGTTCTTGCCCTTGGCGCCAGTCTGGTTCTGGGGCTTCTTGTTCTTCTTCTTCCAGCCACCGGCATTGGAGGTCTTGGCATCTGCCACATGAGCCTGGACGTGGGACGTGGAGTGTTTTGAGCCTCCACTAGCACGTGCCCGCTCCTCGACATTTATCGCAGCCTGAAGCTCAGGGAACGTCAGGCGCGTCTTCATATGTCGGCGGGCTGTCACAAAGTCTCGCCAGGAGGGAGGGAGCTTAGCCAGGACTACATTCACCTGAAAACTCTCAGGTAGGAGACAATCAAACTGGTTCAGGTCCCTCACATGGAGCTGAAGCTCCTGGACCTGCTCCACAATTGACTTGTTCTCCACAATCCTGTAGTTCAGGTAACTCTCGGCCACAAAGCTCTCATTCCCATTATCCCTTCGAACTTGACCTCCAGGTCATCCCACACCTCCTTTGCCGTCTTGTAGCTAGCATAGATGTCGAAAAGCCTATTCGACAGTACGGCCAACAATCGTGCTAGGGCAGCGTGGTTCGCGTTCGTCCAACGTCTGCTCTCCTCCTCTGACTGAACAGTAGGAGCAGGAGGAGTGTTCCCTGCCTTATCAGAAGAAGTAGGGGGGACATCCCCTGTCTTATCGATGGGAGCGAGCGGAAGGGGCGAAAATCACCCAAAAGACCTTCAAGTCTATGAGCCACATCCTAGCGTGCTCGCCGTTTGAAGCCGGAGCCGTCAAAAATCTCGAGCTTAACTACATCACTAGAGGCCATAGCTAAAATTTGGTTTCTGGATTGTTGTAAACAATGCATAATGAGCAAAATCATAGCGAAATAATTCCGAAATAGTAAACAACAATATAATGTCATGGGAATTAAATATAATCACATTTGCTCTTAAAGACAAAGATAAGAACAACTACTAAAGTGATTATCCAAGAAGTATCCATGACAAACAAGAAGAAAAAAGTAATAAAATCAGTAACTAGAACTCGATTTTATTTGGAATGATTGCTCTCAGTTGCTAGAAGGGTTGCTAATTAAAATTAGTCATCCAACCTCTAGATGGACAAGATATCACGAGTTATTCTTAGGAATACACCCTAGAACGATCTTGCTCTTGCACAGAGAGAATAAACACACCACTATGTGTATAATATAGCAATTGCACAATGCACCGATGATTAACAGATCAACATTTCAGTTTGTCCGGACTTAAAACAGCCACAAACTGAACCGAACAACAACATAAAAGCACACTACAACAACTAGTATCAAGTTCTTCCAACCACACTAGTTCTCCAAATGTAGATATAAGAAATGAAGCGTTGAATTGATCAATTAATTCAACTTCAATTGCTAAATCATACACAATATGACAACAAAAGTTAAGCTAAGAGCAGTACTATTTTAGGTCTAGCACAAGAACAGACTAACCACGCCTCAATCTAAGCAATCATCATCGAGCTTTTATATCCGAAGCCCACAGTGTACTGCTCCCTAAATGAGATGAATTAGCCCCTTGTATAGGGTACAAGGTCCCCAAATTCAACTCAAATGGCACAGTAATCTCACAAATATAAGAGGGAATCGACTGCTTACAGTGCACCGGAACTGAGCCGGCAAGAAGACAGGGCAAAGCGCGAGTAACTCGCTGTCCCAGAAACCAAATTGCCGGGCTACACACGCAGCCACCGACAAGAAGACCGGAGATACGATGCCGTCTCCCCCACCAAGGCCAAGGCCGCAGTGGAAGACCAAGGAGCAGAGGAAGCAGCGCAGGACACCGGCGTCCACCTCGTGGCCACCGAGTACCGGAGTCGAAGAGGGGAAGGCAGCACCACCACCACCACTCCGTGACGGCGGCGGCAAGCAAAACACCACAAGCACAAATAGCCCGCCACCGAAAGCGGCGAAGAAGGAAGCAAACCGGGAGCGAATCAAAACTCGAGACTCGGGTCAAAGCGAGAACTCCCGGAGATAAAGGCAAGGAGGAGCACCCGACTCGGCGAGAAGCCGGGAGGCCAAGCCACGTCGTGCCGCGCCAAAGACGAACGCCGAGAATCCGGTGCCGCCGCCTCATCGCCTCACGGGTTGGGAACCCTAGGCTGCTGGCCGAGCCCGGCTCAAAGACGCCTGCAAGCGATCTTCTTCTTTGCTGCCCTCTTTGAGTCAAGCCACATGGGCTGCAGCTTCAAAGGCCCAAAGGCCCTTTTGTCTTTCCGGGCAAAAGCCCAACACATGATTGATTCTTTTGCCCATTTTTTAATAATATATAATATGGCAAAGTTGAACTAAATTCCATACTTTTTTTACTCAATCTTCTTAATTAGTTCAACCGTGCAGGGCAGACCCACCACTAAAGCTGCCCACACTCATGGAGTCTTGGATGGTCTTACGTTGAATATTGGCAATTTTCCCTGAATATATGATGTGAATGTGATGCCAAAATGTTAATTTTGTACTTTAATATGTGCGTTTGACTTCCAAATTGACATTAGTTCAAACTAATGTGATTGTCAATTTCGTTTGTATTTATTTTGGCTTGTGGACTTATGGCATGTTAGCCTGATGGTGAGCGTAAGCTCATGTTACGCTTGCCAAAGCTTTGATTTTAATCATGCGTCCGCTGCCGCAGCCATGCCAAAAAATTATCCATATTATCTATATACTATAATGGGAAGGAATCTCGGCCAACTGATACATCCACATCATTCAAAAAAAATGTCCATCCGATCTGTCCATTGGCCTTGTATATCTCTATAGTGCGTTCCCCCCTTCATGTATATCTCTTTTCTATCACGCGGTCATGCACCTCTTGGTACGGTCTATTTGTGGTACGGGATGCAGATGGAACACACATAATTCTTCGCTTTCAACAAGATTGCGGATGAGACTTAATCGGCCTCATAAAACGCTTTGGTTGGAAAGAAACGCAGCAACAGGCTACTGTCGTTGGGCCATAATTCGATCGGTCGTGGTGTTTTATGGTGATGCTAATTGAGGTCCTGTCTAACGAGAAAAGGAAAAGGATGCATGCGCTTACATCTTACTAGCTATAAAAGAGACAGTGACAATTGGGCCCATGCATGCTATATACGTGGAAAGAAAAGAATAATTCGAGGCTGATCTTGAAGCAATCAACTCCATGTCGACAGAGGCTTGGTATGCTCATAGCTTTCAGCTGGATCCTCCGGATAAACCAGGTCGTAGTGAGCAGAGCCAACCTCTCTAGTGGAGCTTTTCTCATGTGGCCTTCACTTCATGCATGGCAAGCATGATAAGTACTACTACTTGCTAGTCAAAAGGAGGCAGAAAAACTGTCTGATTACCAACGCAACAACGAGCTATAGGGAAGCTGCAAATGCTGTAGTACTGACACGACCGAATCCTCTGAGCCTGCGAGTGAACTAATACCTAACCCCTCTGAAGTCTGAACATATCAGCTTTCTTCCTCGTCCGGATCAAGAGGTTCTCACCATGCATGCATTTCAATTAATTATGGTTTTGCTTCCTAGCTCCTGTGGTGTTAGGCTCACCTTCACCATGCATTTGGCAACACCTGTGCTTTTTTTTGCCGCGTCGATCCTAGTGTCTTAGTTAGTGTCTAATTAATCTGGATTATGGCCTGAGTTGACAACGATCAGTCACAATGCTTAGGCTGCTCCCCAGTTTCTTTAGATAAACATTCACCTGAAATTTTTTTAAAAAAAATTCATAATTGAAAAAGTCAACTTGATTGCTCATATGCTAGTTTATAGTAGTGCAGACTGCAGAGCTGTCGCTACAGTGAAAATTCTCGGCATGTTGTAATTAGTTTTTGGCGTGTGCGGATAGTCCAGCTGCATCAACATGGCTAACCTCCCGTAGCCCATAGCAATTAGGCACGGTAATTACAAGATGCCAGTGCAACTAATCACTTCTGGTCAGATCAGAGGGGTTCGTTTCACCCCTAGCGCATCCAACGCGATCTGATCTCTTCGTTTTTTGGACCTGACACGTGGGGCCTAGCCTGGGGTAATCTCTAACTTCGAGAATTTCTCGAGGTGACCCTGTTCTTTTGAAGTGGACGGTCCGGATCAATCCTGGGCAATTCTAAAATCCCTGAGAGATCCTCCCCCGCACGTCAGATTTGAAGTGGACGGCCAGGATCGATCCTGGGCGATTGCACTGGATTTAATCCAGTCCAGTAACCAGTTCAGTTAGGCCGCAGAAAACTGTGCTTTCGTTGCACTTTGGTCGGACGCCTACTGTTAGGTGCGAGCGAGTCACCACCGTGCCTCTGACGTCAGACGCCGGATGCTCAACGGCGGCGCCGCCGTGGGCTGGATCGCCGACGTCGAGGCGACCGGCTGTACGGCCGGGGCAGCATGGTCGCACTCCTGTAGCCAATGCGCCATGCATGCATGGGTGTGCGGTGTGCCATGTCAGGTGATCAGGCTAGATCTAGTTTGGAGATTGCCCATGGGTCCGGATACGCGCGGGTTCAGGTCCCGGTCCATCTCTGGACCTGAGGGATGGGCTTTTGATCCGGCTTCCTTTTCTCTTTTCGCTCTGATAGCATTTTCTTCTGTTTTCTCTGTTCTCTTGTGTAATTTGTGTTTCTAAACTCCTTTCTATTTGAATGAATGAGTAGAACACCTACTAATAGTTCAAAAAAATATTTAGTTTGGAGATAATTTCTAAGTATATGCGCATGCTCTGCTCCATTAACTTTGGAGGAAGGCAATGATGCTAACTAAGCATGGTGACTTCGATACTACAGAAGGTGATTTTCCTTTGGGGGAAGTCAATGATGCTAAACATGTGCTGTTGTACTTCGATATTATGGGAGGCGTCGCCGTGGATAGAAAAAGAGTGTTCAATCTCACTGTTAACGTGATGTACCTACGGTAGTCGATCGGTAGTAGTTTTTTTTTAGTTCTTCTATTTTTTTCTGAGGAGGTAGCTCATAATGTGATGCCAACATCTATTGTATAAAGCTGGTTGCGGTGAATGCTGGTGGTGAGCACTGAAGCCACATTTTTTTTTTCTGTTTTGGTTCTCGAAGTTCTCTTATATGTGGTGTTTAGCATTTTAGTATGTATACTTTTTTTATTCCGTTATACGCCCTTGATTTTTTCTACTTGGCTCTCCTCTTTCTTGGTTTCCCTAAAGTAGTCCTACTATTTTGTATTACCACCTAGTTTTCCTGATTTTGCAAAACGATCCCTTGTTTTCTACGTTTAGTTCTTGTTTTTCGTGTTTTGTCTCTCCCATTTTCAAGTTTCATACATCAACCTTTTTTTTCATTCCACACCTTAAATTATACTATGGTTTTGTTTTTTCGTCACGAAGCATGAACAGTGGACTAGTTGGAAGGAAAAAAAAAACAACATATGATGTTTAGCTAAGCTAAACAACCTTGATACCAGACAATTATGATGACCAAAGCATGCATCTTAAGATTATTCAACCCATCTAACTATTTTTTTCATTACGTGCTGTGCTTTAAAAAAAATTTCATCGTGCTCAATAAATAGTTTTGTGCACTAATTTAGAAAACTGCCTTCCTGAGAGAAATTTCCCCCACAAAATTTGACAGTGCGAGAAACAAATTTGAATTCTCGAGCGATTCTCATGCCACCGGCCAACCCCTTTTCCACGGAACCGGAACGCGAGAGGTTTAAAAGGTCCAAAAGATCACGAAGTTAGTTTCGCTCCCAACTCGCACCCACGCCACCACGCGCTCGCCGTCACCACCACCACCACCACCACCACCACCACCCTCCTACAAAAGCTTCCGCCGCAGATCATTCGCCACTCACCGCGCGCCCTCGCGTGCCATCCCTACTCCGACCGCCGCCTCCTCCCCGCCTCGAAACCCTAGCACGACTCCGGCCGAAGCCGCGCGAGCGGCATCTGATGAAGGGCGCGTGGAAGCAGGGCGGCGTGGCGGCTGCCATGGCCGACCACCTCGGTGGAGGAGGCGTCGCCGGCTACGTCGGACGGGCGCGGCGGGCTAGGCTCTGCCTATACAGCCTCGCGATCACCTTTGCCGCGTTCGCTGGCTGCCTCGCCTTCGCGCCCTCCCTCCCCGCGCCCTCGCCCTCGTCGCCGGCCGCCGTGTGGTTCGACGGCTTGCTCGCCTCCGCGTCGCCCTACCGCGCGCAGGTCTCGAATTTCGTTTCCTCTCTGTTCCCCGCCAACTTCTCCTCCCCGGGGCCTCCTGGCGGCGTTGCTACGAGGCAAAGCGGGCCGAGCAGTGGCGAGTTCGCGGCGAGGGGTGGGCAAGAGGGAACTAATGGCTCCAGTACTGTTCCGCTCGGTGAGCGATCGGGAAGCGGAGGCGGGGTACCGAGCAACAATGCAGGCGGAGTTCCCAACGACAGTTCCGCGTCCGCCGATGCAGCCGATGCTACTTTTGCGGTGCAGAGCACCGCGCCGCCCAAAGATCACGTGCAAAGCGCCGCGGCCGCCAGTAATTCCACCGCCGCTTCAGCCCAGATTGGCACAACGAGGAAAGGAGGTGTGCCTTCTCTGACCAATGGCTCCGACGTGAATGCAAGTTCAGCGGAAACCGGGGATGTCAGCACAGTGAAAGCCACTGCAAGGAATGCGGCTGGGTCAACTCACCAGCTAGGGAGTGGAATTGCAGGTTCTACTAATGGAACTGTTCCATTCATCAATCAGACCGGGAATGCAGTTTCAGAGGTGATGGACGGCGATCGAGCCGCGTCTCCGAGGAGTGGAGCTCCAGGCAATAACCAAACCGTCCTGATTCCGGCGGCCTCAAATAATCAGAACCAGGCTGGAAGCAGAGCTGCCTCAGGCAGAAGCAGCAGTGCAACGAATAAGCAGAAGGAATCAACTTCTACTCCTCCAGGGAGTGCTATCTTGGTGAAAGATCATTCTGCACAAGAAGCCACCCCAAAAGCCACTAACAACAGTGCAGTGCCGGTAATTGGGAATGGACAGCCGGCAAAAGTGGCTGCTAATGCCGGTGGTGAGAAGAAGGTTCACTGGATTGAGGCGATGGCTAGCTGCAATATGTTCTATGGGAATTGGGTCCGAGATGACTCGTACCCTCTCTACCCTGAAGGACCATGTCCTCACATTGATGAGTCCTTCAACTGCTACCTCAATGGGCGCCCTGATAAAGCTTACCAAAGACTCCGGTGGCAACCCAGTGGATGCAGTATCCCAAGGTGAGGAAAGCTTACTTGAACAACTGTGCAGTTTTGGTGAATTCCAATTAGTTCTTGGTGTGTGACAAATTCAGTTATACATGCTGTTTATACTAGATTGAACCCTACTGATATGTTGGAGAGGCTGAGGGGAAAGAGACTGGTGTTTGTCGGTGATTCACTCAACAGGAACATGTGGGAATCCCTGATTTGTATCTTGAGGAACTCCATCAAGGACAAGAGGAGGGTCTTTGAGGTTTCCGGGAGGCGCAAATTCAGGGCCGAGGGCTCTTACTCTTTCTTGTTCCAGGTAGATATGCTATGTTTTTTTGCTCCTATTCCACGTTTTTTCTATTTGGTCCTGTTTCAGCATCCAGAATGGATGCTAATGTGCAAATTTCTGTTGTCTAGGACTACAATTGCAGTGTGGAGTTCTTTGTCTCCCCTTTCCTTGTTCAGGAATGGGAGGTGCCACTCAGAAATGGAAAGAACAAGGAAACTCTTAGGCTTGACATAATCCATCACTCATCCCCAAGGTACAAGAACGCAGATATTATCATCTTCAATACTGGGCACTGGTGGACGCATGAGAAAACTTCTCTAGGGTAAGCTTTACATAGCACCATCCGATTCACCCAAGATTTGAATTCTATTTACATATAGTCTACATTTCATGTGTTGTTACGGATTAAAGTTTTTTTTTTCTAAATATGCCACAGGAAAGATTACTATCAAGAGGGCAACCTTGTACACAGTGAGCTGAATGTCCATGATGCCTACCGGAGAGCTCTTAACACCTGGGCCAAGTGGGTTGATTCCAATATAAATCCCAAGAAAACAACTGTGTTTTTCAGAGGCTACTCAGCATCCCATTTCAGGTTCCTAGAGCGTTTCCTGAATTCTTGTAAGTTCAGTTTGATGTGTCCATGTCAATATCAGAGTAACTGATGTTTGAGGGTATGTGTTCCTATATGCAGCGGGGGCCAATGGAATTCAGGCGGCAGTTGCGACAGGGAAACCGAGCCGATAACAAACGATCAGTACCTCACACCATACCCACAGAAGATGAACATCTTGGAGGAGGTGCTCCATGGCATGAAAACACCTGTTGTTTACCTGAACATTACAAGGATGACTGACTACAGGAAGGAGGCACACCCTTCGGTCTACCGCAAGCAGAAACTGACGGAGGAGGAGCAGAAGGCGCCTGAGAGATACCAGGACTGCAGCCACTGGTGCCTTCCTGGAGTGCCGGACTCCTGGAACGAGCTCCTCTACGCACAGATTCTGGTCAAACAGCATCAAGCGCTGCACCACCAATAAAGGCAAGTGTGCAATTACTTGCTCCTGTACATTAAACTGTTGTCTGTTGTCAGGCTGTCTAGGATAATAACCCCCACACGATCTGGTCAAGGCAAATATGAATATTCCATAAGCGAGGTCAAGGGTTTTGGAATCCTTGCATAGAGTGAAGTAAACAGTTAGTCAGACCTCTGACTCCCAATACCAACACGAAATCTGTATAGGTCCATAGGATTTTATGATGTAAAGGCCATGTCTAGCTAGCAATAATCAGAAACAAATACTAGCATACTACATCATCTTGTATACATTAGGATGTTCTTTCTTTCATGAATACCCTGTCTTTCTGTTCCCTGACTGCTGCTTACTCGGAGGAGGATGTAGTATTCTTTGAGTTGATATTGAGTATATTGAATCCTAACAAGAAATTTGGTTGCATTGACATCTCGATCTCTTGGATCTCCTCAATGTTTAGCGCTTGATGCTGTGCATCCTGATTTTACCGTCGTATGGAAGTTCTAGGTAAGTTTGTCAGATGTACGTATGGTGGAAATTCTTTGCAAGCTTATCGCTATAGCAGTTTCAAATTGGGTGAGATGTCTCTGGTATGTTGAGAAATACCCACTTTACAACTTTAAAACATCTGATTAATGCCCCCATTACCCCTAGGTTAGGCGCATAGTGATATGAACTTTTGCACGTTTCTGCCACTGGAGTTGCTAATATACCACTTAGGTAGCTAGATAGGCCAAAGCAATTGTCCTGCTGTGATCGTAAACACCATTGCTTTCTGCTTTGGCCTTTTCGCTGGAATGTTTCAGATGATATATATTTAGCACTGTAGTCTGTAGCAGCAGCTCTGTTACGGTTGTGCTGGGAACTTTTTTTTAATCAGAAAGCAGGTTGTTGTCCGCTAGCGTTGTTTTACTGCTCAACCTTTTGATTGCACGGACCATCTTGCCATTGGTCCTTCCCCTTGTCCTAGGGCGTTTGGTCTAAACGACCATGTGGTGAACAGACCAATTCAAACTCCAAATCTTACCTATTTTTTTTATTTGAAGAATAGAAAATGTCTGCTGATCGCCATTTTTTTATCTCACCAGATTTGTGGGGATAATCTTATAGAGCAATTTTACGGTATACAGCAGTCGATGGTAGTATATTATATATATATAGAGTTGAGCTACGGTGCTTCGCGAAGCACGGAAGACATCGTGCTTCGCGTCTAGTTTGAAAAATCCGAGACTCAAATGGCCGATCCGAACCGTCCATCTTGATCTTCTCGTTGAAATCTCTTAGACAACCAAATTTCGTATTTTTTTAAATTTTTTTGCTATTTGTTTTGTATTTTTGAAAATCACCGATCTAATTAGTTGTGAAGCGTCCAATTTGCTGGTTTTAAAAATACAAAATAAATAGCAAAAAATTCAAAAATACGAAATTTGTTCGCTTAAGAGATTTCAATGAGAAGATTAAGATGGACTGTTGATCGCCATTTGAGTCTCAGATTTTTCAAATTAGATGCTAAGATCAGATCTTCCGTGCTTCAAGAAAGCACCATAGCCCAACTCATATATATATATATATATATATATATATATATATAGAGAGAGAGAGAGAGAGAGCTACGATTGCTGTGAAGCTACGGAAGACGTCGTCTTAGCGTCTAGTTTGAAAAATCCGAGACTCAAATGGCGATCCGAACCGTCCATCTTGATCTTCTCGTTGAAATCTCTTAGACAACCAAATTTCGTATTTTTTAAATTTTTTTGCTATTTGTTTTGTATTTTTGAAAATCACCGATCTAATTAGTTGTGAAGCGTCCAATTTGCTGGTTTTAAAAATACAAAATAAATAGCAAAAAATTCAAAAATACTAAATTTGTTCGTTTAAGAGATTTCAATGAGAAGATTAAGATGGACGGTTCGGATCGGCCATTTGAGTCTCAGATTTTTCAAATTAGACGCGAAGCACGGCATCTTCCGTGCTTCGCAAAGCACCATAGCCCAACTCTATATGTATATAATAGCTTATTTAGTCAGTTATCCACATAATTATACTACAAGTATAGTATAGAAAATTTTGCTAATACGAAAGATAGATCAAAGGAAATGGCTGTTCTATATTTGTTTTAGTGTACTTTAAAAGATCTCAATCTTATAATAGATTAATCTGATGTCATACAACGGAGTAATCTCTCAAACCATACATGGCGCACACACTGTCAATTTGTTGCTCTCTAAATAAAGGGATTCGTACCAAGCACCCTGCCAATTTATATAGATCACACAGAAGCTGATCTGACACAGAATACCTGCTAATTTACTGAAGCTCTTATTCGGTTGTGCTCGCGTCAACTGAGGAATTTTTGGCTGATTAGAACGCATGTGGTCGACGTGGTCTACATCTGCTGCTGTTGGTGAGTCCATTTTGGCTCTGCTAGATAGATGGCAGATGGGTTGGGAGCATAATTATGTGCTCTGCCGGTACGTGCTT